>JADLZN010008188.1:0-1389053 GCA_018155175.1 Sinocyclocheilus anophthalmus | reverse complement strand
ATTGGCGGGCAAAACACAAGAATAGTCCTATGGCTAGCGTAGGTCAACGATCTGCAGACAGAATCACAGGAGCGAGACTAGAGGGATAAATCCAGGAAAAAAAGGCAAAGATCAGAAACCAAGAAAACAAGCAAGGCAAGGCAAGGCAAAACAAGGAAACACAGAGACTCGAACGGGGTACAGGCCTAAACATACTCCGCGGAGATTGTTTTTGCGTGGGTGTTATAGAGTAATGAGTGCTATGCAACAGCTGTGTGCAACCATGCAATCAGTGCATGTGTTTCAGTTGCAATACGATTGGATATGTCGTCCGGGTGCTATCACGTTTTGGTTGTGCGAGAGCCAATTTAATGAAAAGGGTTACCGCTGGTGGTGAATGAACGAAGTCCATGTACGGATTCTTGACATATTGTCCAGCCCTAATACTAAATAAAATATATATAGTATATAATTTACATATATACTACAGTGGGTATGGAAATTATTCAGACCCCTTTAAATTTTTCACTTTTTGTTATATTGCTGCCATTTGCTAAATCATTTAAGTTAATTTTTTTCCCCATTAATGTACACACAGCCCCCCAATATTGACAGAAACACACAGAATTGTTGACATTTTTGCAAGATTTTAAAAAAAACTGAAATATCACATGGTCCTAAGTATTCAGACCTTTTGCTGTGACACTCATATATTTACTCAGGTGCTGTCTATTTCTTCTGATAATCCTTGAGATGGTTCTACTCCTTCATTTGAGTCCAGTTGTGTTTGATTATACTGACTGGACTTTATTAGGCCACACACCTGTCTATATAAGACCTAACAGCTCACAGTGCATATCAGAGCAAATGAGAATCATTAGGTCAAAGGAACTGCCTGAAGAGCTCAGAGACAGAATTGAGCAGGCATCAGATCTGGCCAGGTTACAAAAACATTTCTGCTTTGCACTACGGTTCCTAGTAGCACAGTGGCCTCCATAATCCTTAAATGGAAGACGTTTTTGACGACCAGAACCCTTCCTAGAGCTGCCGTCCGGCCAAACTGAGCTATCGAAGGAGAAGAGCCTTGGTGAGAGAGGTAAAAAAAGAACCCAAAGATCACTGTGGCTGAACTCCAGAGATGCAGCTGGGAAATGGGAGAAAGTTGTAGAAAGTCAACATCACTGCAGCCCTCCACCAGTCGGGTCTTTATGGCAGAGTGGCCCGACGGAACCTCTCCTCAGTGCAAGACACGATGAACTCCGCGCATGTGAGACTCCAAAGTGAAATAAGATTCTCTGTTCGGATGAGGCCAAGATAGAACTTTTGGGCCTTAATTCTAAGCGGTATGTTTGGAGAAAACCATGCACTGCCATCACCTGTCCAATACAGTCCCAACAGTGAACCATGGTGGTGGCAGCATCATGCTGTGAAGGTGTTTTTCAGCTGCAGGGACAGGACGACTGGTTGCAAACGATGAATATCCCAAGTACAGGGATATCCTGGACGAAAACATTCTCCAGAGTGCTTAGGACCTCAGACTGGGTCGAAGGTTTACCTTCCAACAAGACAATGACCTTAAGCACACAGCTAAAATAACGAAGGAGTGGTTTCACAACAACTCTGTGACTGTTCTTTTATGGCCCAGCCAGAGCCCTGACTTAACCCAATTGAGCATCTCTGGAGAGACCTAACAATGGCTGTCCACCAACGTTTACCATCCAACCTGACAGACTGGAGAGGATCTGCAAGGAGGAATGGCAGTGGATCCCCAAATCCAGGTGTGAAAAATTTGTTGCATCTTTCCCAAAAAGATTCTCATGGCTGTATTAGATCAAAAGGTGCTTCTACTAAATACTGAGCAAAGGGTCTGAATACTTAGGACCATTTTATATTTCAGTTTTTCTTTTTTAATAGATTTACAAAAATGTCAAGAATTATGTGTTTTTCTGTCAATATGGGTGCTGTGTGTACATTAATGAGGAAAAAATTTTACTTAAATGATTTTAGCAAATGTCTGTAATATAACAAAGAGTGAAAAATTTATGGGGGTGTGAATACTTTCCGTACCCACTGTGTGTGTATGTATATATATATACACACACACAAAGCACACACACACAACACACAATAAACTAATAAAAGGCCTATACGAGAAATATATTTTTACTTAATAATAAATTAAGAAAATGAAAGAAACTGTGCAACAAGTAGCCTAGTATGCGGAGTTTCGGTTCATTTTTGTGCTGTGTGAAAGGAAACCAGACGGCAGAAAGCCGGATCGTATTTTTCTTTAGGCTTATTTTACAAAAGCACAAAGATTGGTTTTTATTGTGAATGTACACAAATAAAGGCAAACTTTTAGAATTCCGATTATCTTTAGGACTAAAAGGAGTTGTTTCTTCCACTGTTAGAAGGAAAAACTCAAGTGATTGCGCCGGCTCTGCATGCGCGCACTCAGTTAAGCTTTGCTACCTTGACAATAGTGCAGCCTGTTCATTATTATAATAAAATACAGTCAGTCAAACATGAAAAAAAAATACTGCTCAGTTTAAATATGTAGTAAAGTCTGTGCCGTTAAGCGTTATCAACGTTCCGCCGTGATGTTATGCAAAACATTTTTTTTTACGTGGATATTGGAACGCGAGTGAAGTAGGCTACATTATAAATAATATTTTGGCATTCAAATACATCGTGAATACAGAAACATTTGATTTTGTGTGTAATGAGAGACCCAACGTTGGTTTCAGATTCGTTTTTGCCTAAATGAATTCGTTTTGGCTTGTCTTTTATATTGCTATAGCTTCTTATATTTTAAATTTTTGTTCTTTTCTAAATACTGTTAATTTAAAGGATTTGTTGTGTAGTTAGGGGAACTAAAATAGCCTAGCTATGGTTACAGTGTTTATTAAATTATTATAATGTTTGTAAACATTTCAAGTCGACATTAGGCCTATTTCTGAATGAAACAATAAAATGCGACTTATTCTGTTTTTTTTTCTCTAAAAAACAAAAAACAAATGTATACGCGTAGCGTATTTGAACCACGCAGCAAACCTTTTTAAATATTTTGATAAATTACTGTAAAAAAGACTGCCAATTAGTACCTATTAAGCTCAGGCACCCATTAAGCACACTTCCATTTTTGAGATCAGATTATAAAAAGAAAAAATGTATTATCCTACCTGATGTCTTAACCAATTGATGTGTTTGTTACTATATACCTCCTGTAATTTCAAGTCAATTAGATCAGTGCACACTGAGATATGGGTCTCCGTATGTTCACACTGTCTGGCGGCCATTTTGAAAGCTGTCTGAAAACTTTCACCAAAAGAGGAGCCCTTAAAATATGCATTTTTTTTAGATGTTTAAGCCTTTATTTTTGGGAAGTTTCACTACTTATTGTAAAATTAAGAAATTAATGTTTAGACTTTTGCATATTATAACCTAGAACTTGGATGTGGGAAATAATTACATGATGTTTTAGCAGTATAGCGCAGATATTACAGAACACAGTTAGCTGACTAGCTGTATAAGATTGCGTGCTATGCTAATATATTACTTCACAGGCATTACTGGCTTGTACTTTTACATCCATAATATTATAAATTGACAGTTTATTGCTGGTGTGTGGTTTTACAGTGCTGTAATTTTTAAAAATTTCATATTTTAAGGTGAGCTTAAAGGTTGCACTACTATGAAAATCACACAGCTTCAGTGTGACATCAATAAGAAAAAGTATAATTTCATATATTGTTAATGATAGTTGTTCATATTAAAATATGTATGAACTTAATACATGACCTAGACTATTTATTTAGCAAAATCCTGTCATTTTAATAAATATTACATTAAATTTATTAAAAATTGTTGCTGCTCCAATTAAGCTCATTGTGCTCTCTTTAAGCTCTTCCACATTGAATGCCTATGTAATAGTCATAAACATACATTAAATATTAACTGGTGGTTGTCACTTTAAGTTAAGTTAATCGAGTTTCTATGGATTCTGTCAACTCAAATCTACAGACTGGGTCTGGCCTTTGGCAACTAGCATCAACTTCTCCCGACTGTAAATCTGTGGAAAATCGGGGCAAAAATTATGTAGTGTATTCCAGCCTTAAGAGACTATAGATAAATTGACATCCATTTAAAAAGAGGTTTCATAATGAGGCTAGTTTCTGTGTTCATCCCCATGAATTAAATGTTTTATTGGTTTGTTTTATTTGATTTTTGAATGTGTTACTTAGCTGAATGTGGACTAGTCTAGATGTTGCAGTGTGTTTAAATGACACTTCACTGTGAATATATAACTGATCAAATTGAATGTCTTGTTGCTTGATTTTAGTGTTGTTGTTTTTTGTGATTGACTTTGTACCTTCAAAAAAATGTTCCTTAAAATAAACAATAATTTTTAATAAAACATTATGTGAGCTTAATGGGAACAGGGGTGTGCTTAAAGGGTACAAACATGTACCCATTAAGCACAGCCAGACTTTTTGAATTTAATGTATAATCTTAATTGAAATGCTTGTCATTAAAAATAAAAATTAAATATTTTTGTGTGAGAGATTAATATTTTATTTTAACATAACGTTTTTTACTGAAACCAATATCTTGTGCACTAAAATGTCTCAATGTAGATTTTGGTGATCTTAATAGGTACGTTTACCCTAACTGATGTATAATCGGTCAATTTTTCCGGTCGTTAGACGTTAACCGTTTAAAACTTAACATCCTAATAATAATATTTGTAATGATATCGTCAAAGGCATCAGCCACAGGCGATCTCTCTGACTATTGTCGATACTATCGTCTATCGGCACAACCTTATAAAAGGTGTGCTCACAATTAATGGTTGATGGTGTAAAAATATGTCCAGTGCACTATATAAAAATTAACGTGGTACCTTGCAATGCTGGAAGGTGTCCTTTAGGATGCCGAGAATGCAAGAGAGCAGAGAGCGAATGGCATCAAATGAGACGGACTCTTCAAAGGAACAGACATGATGCACACAGCCAGAGAGAGACTCAAGGGTCTGTCTGGGCCATCATCTGGCAAAAACACAACCGCAGAAATCACTATGACCAGCAAATAAAGACATTTTTATTTCTATTTCAATGGAGCATATTCAAACCTTCAAGATATTTCGGAAAAACACATGCAGCTCTGTGTTCTGACTAGAGAGGCCTCCAATTTGCTTGCTGATTTCTTCCAAAAGACTGGCAAACACTTTTACCACCTGTGGATCGTACACAAGATAACACATATAAACAGGCTTCCTGTTAAATATTTCAGGCTATAGAATATTTTCAGAAGCTTCATTTTACCGAACCTGCTTGTGATTATTTTAAGAATATCTGTGGAGATATTTAAAAAAAAAAAAAAAGAATCAACAAAGTAGGTAATAAAAATAAAACATTTATTGAGAAAAGCAAATGAAAGCTTCCACAATTTAAAAACAGGAGCCTGTTGAAGATAATTTAATTAAATGATCACATGGACTCTTATTTTGCACTTTTGCTTTAACTTAGATATGCCAGGTCTAAAACAATTTCTTATTAATGACAGGTCAGACTTACTTGTGTGCTCTTCCCAGCTGTCAGTGTCATGATGCATGGCGTTTAAGTGTCAAGGCCAATCTTACTTACTTGGTTACATAAATTACACTAAGGTAGTCCTAAACAATCAAATACATGTGTATGTACATTCATACATTGCCTTAAACTACAAGTGAAATGAATTTGTGAAGGAAGTCAGGAAAGGATATAACTAGTTTGGGCAGGACCGTTTTGAGCTCTTGTTGACAGAGAGACATGTTCCACTGAGAGACCTCATCCAAAAGGGTCACTTGAG
The DNA here is from genome assembly GCA_018155175.1 of Sinocyclocheilus anophthalmus. Lineage (NCBI taxonomy): Eukaryota > Metazoa > Chordata > Actinopteri > Cypriniformes > Cyprinidae > Sinocyclocheilus > Sinocyclocheilus anophthalmus. Next base: position 1,383,224 of record JADLZN010008188.1, on the reverse strand, counting down.
ACATTGTGGTCACGTTTTTTTCAAAACACACATGCACTGACAACAAAGTTGCAACTTAACTCGATTTTATATATTTACGAAACAAATAACTCGTCGATAAATCGATGTCCAAAAACATGTTTTCGTAGTAAAAGGGAACAGTTTTTTATTCGTTCAATCTGAAGCTAACTCAACTAACTTTAGCTTCATACACATTTTTCAAAACTGTTATCTATTTAGAACTTACCGACTCACTCAGAGGGAAACAATAGCGATTAATAAACGCGTTATTGTGATAATTATGGACAATAATGAGATCCTGTATACGTTACATATTTTGATCTTGTTTGAGATCTCCACATTCTTCTGGGCGATTTCATTCGTCAGCACTGCATGGGGTTTCTTTAAGAAATCAAAACCTGTTGATTGACTGTCCTAAGCAATATGTGCTCCTATTTAACGCCACACAATATAAAAATTCTCATTACATTTGTATTCGTTTTACGAGTACGCCAATAACAGTACAGCGTTTACGAATCCCCCTATAAAAGTGAAATTGGTATCGCTCCCAAGTCAACTTCGCGCCGTTTTCTGAAGTCCACAGTCGACGCAGCCATCTACCAGTAAATTTGAGAGCACTTCATGCTTCCTTCTGCTGACAAGCTTTATGCAGATGCTGATTTCATCCATTTTCCATCATGACTTTGCACTTCCACACTGATCCAAAGATACCAAAGCTGGTTCAATTGACCAGGTGTTATCGTGCTTGATTGGCCAGCAAACTCGCCTGACCTGAACCCCATAGAGAATCTAGTGAGGTTATTTGTCACGGGTAGAAGGTAAGATCTGACGTCCCTGCAACCCAACAATGCAGATGACCTGTCGGCCACTATCAAAGCAACCTGGGCTTCCATTACACCGGAGCAGTGCCACAGGCTGATGCCTTCTCTGCCTTACATCCAGTGATCCAGCAGGTTGATGCCGTAAAGTCATTGCAAAGGAGTGGCCCCCAGATCCAACGGTATTGTTTAGGTCAGGTAGGAAATGAACATCCTGATTTCCAGAAGCCTAAATTTGTTTAAAATATCCTTTTTTTTTATCGTATCTTTTAGTAATTTCTAATTTTCTGAGACACTGAATTTTGGGTTTTCATTATCTGTAAGCCATAATCAACATATTGTTCAGAGAATATAAAGTTTCTTGAAATATCTCACTCTGGTGCAACTATGCGGTCATATAATCTGATGTGGTTTGCACTTCTGAAATTCTTTTCGTGACAAAATATTGACCTTTTTTTTTTCAAGATATGCTGGTAATTTTTTTGTCCATGTGAGATGTACCTGTAAATCTGCAAAGACAGGCCACTTATTATATGCAACAAACTTCAAAAGCACTTGAAAAACACTGCACAAATACATACAGCACCACTGTTTTCTTTGTGGAACCTAAAAGCCGCCAACTGAAACTGGAGTTTGTCATCTTGCACTCTGGGCAGAAAGTTGGACATAGAGCCAGTATAATTTGCATCAGTGAATCAACTGAAACAAAAGTGGTTTCATGAGAACCTTGATTTCCACACTTGTACGAGAACTCCATAGATGTTCTTACCCATTATTCTCAATAAATGAATATATGGGAGCAGAGTTCACATTAGAGCCTGTAGTGGCAACACAGTGGTCCACAAATATACGAAGGGGAACATGGTTGTACTGTTTCACAGATGCCTGAATATTTAAGACCTCGCCCAGGAAGAAAACATTTGAAGGCCTTTCAAACATTCAGTCATCTTGGAGGTGAAAAGAAAAATAAAAAATAAAAAAATTTTTTTAAGTGCAACTCCATACTGATGAAAGTATTACTAATATAAAAGGAGGAAATACAAACCAGTCATGATCTTCAGGGAGAAGACAAGAATGTCTTCTGCAACCTTGGTGGACACATATGGGATCCAAGCTGGCTGCAGTTCATTACTGCTCCCACTGCTACGGTGGCCGAGAAGTGAAAGCAAATCACAATTCTGAAAACACCACAACAAATTACAAACGCAAATGCAAGTCTAAAAAACAAAATAACAATTCAGAAAACATTATAACAAGTCAGAAAACACAATGACAAATTCGAAAATAAAAGAAGTCAGAAAACAACGACAAATCAGACAAACCGGAAAAGATAGGTATAGTTTGAGACAGCGCCATTGGTTTGGGATTACTCACCGCTGACTGGACGAGACATCCGTCAATCAACATATACAGGGAAGAACAGCAGAGTCCTGGTAGATAGTTCGGATATGGTATTAAAGTAGCTCAGTTTAAATGTATTGTATGAATTGCCCTTACTCTGGGCAATTTTGCAACTTTCTGGCAAAAGTTGAAATGCCTACCTTTTCCGGTTTGTCGTTGTGTTTTCTGACTTGTTAATTTGTTTGTCTGATTTGTCTTTGTGTTTTCTGAATTGTTATTTTGTTTTTTAGACTTGCATTTGCGTTTGTAATTTGTTATTTTGTTTTCAGAATTGTGATTTGCTTTGCACTTCTCGGCCACCGTGCATTGCGTCTCCTGTAACGAAATACTTAATGTCCAAAAGACGAATCGTAAAGTTGCACTAGTAATTGAATTAAAAGAAAACATTTGACCTGGGGTAGTGGCATTCAATACCAACTGTAGCTCCACTGGACCTTACAATTGAAGTGCTTTGTAATTCTGCTGGTCTATAGTCAAGGGTAAAGATAGACAAGCTCATTGTCAGTCACCTGCAAGAGAGAAGGAAATTAGAAGCTGCTGAATAGGCAGGACTTCGGCAATGAGCACATTCACAACTTTGTTAAAAAGCCAGAAGACACACCAAAAGCTGAAAGATCAGAACTCTGGCAGCTGCATCCGAGTTCACTACACCGCAGCCCCCTAGAGATAGAAGAGAGGGCTCAAGCAGCTGGCCAGTACTAAAGAAGTCCTGCTTCACTTCCACATGCACCCCATTTTCTCAACACTGGACAGCTATACTGTCGGAAGGTTGAGGCTGCTGCAACTCAAAGTTAAAGGGGTCATATGATGCGATTTCAAGTTTTCCTTTCTCTTTGAAATGTTACAAGCTATTGGTCCATAAAGAAGATCTGTAAAGTTTCAAAGACTAAAGTCTCAAAACCAAAGATATATTCTTTTCAAAGTTAAGACTCTGCCACGCCCCCCTAAAAACGGCTCGTTCTAACACGCGCCACATGTCTACGTCACTATGTGGGAAAATTTGCATAACACCGCCCAATTATGGTCACTGGGGGGGGTTTGCAAAGTCAATCGAAGGTGGGTGCGTGGTTTTCAGTTAACTGCGGCAGTAGTGTTTGAATGGTTGGGCGAGGCGGCATGGTTGTGGGCAGGTGGGGTGTGAATCAGTGGCGTTCGCGTGCGTTTACTAGTTCGGATACGCAAAGGGCACTTGGTTATTTGGCCTTCCAGACAAGTTTGTAGATGCATTTAGGAATCTTTAAGAGCACTTACAACAGAACAGCAATGCATTATATGGACGACCATTTCGTGAACCTAGGAGAGCTATGGAATCTTGTGTGCAAGGTTGGGGAGTTTTTTTGTGTTTTTTTGTTCGGTCAGCGCTGAGGGGACCGAGAGGAGTGTAGAGAGAGAGAGAGCGATTGCGAGTACGGTATGCAGCACTGTTGTCTTCACTGCGACTGCGGTCCCCGGTTGGCTGTGGCGTGGGCTCTGTCTTTTAGGCAAGAGTTGCTGTGGTGTGGGTACACAGCCTAAAGGAAGTGGCGGGCGTGTGTGTTGGGGCGTTTTGAGTTGGGTTTGACGGGCAGGGGGGGTTTCTAGTGGGGCGCGTTTGGCTTGGTTTTTCTGCGATGCGGGCGGCGGTGTGTTTTGTAGAAAACCAGCATGTGTGTGTTGTGATTTGAATGTTATGGTACCGGTGGTCAATTGCAGTAGGACCTACAATAATGTACAGCCTTTCTGAAAAAATACTGTGTGTTTTTGGGAACATTAAACATGTCCACGGATATCGGGGACACCAATCGTACACAAATCATGTATCTTGAAAAAAAAAAAAGCATCAGATGACCCCGTTGGCCAAAGGTTTGCCAGGCTGGACGGCTCTGGTGTGGTTTTGTGTGTTCTGGGAACTGTGGTCCAGGTCAAGGGCTTCCGCCTGACAGGTGTTGGGCCCAGCAATTCGAGAGGGTTGTGGGGTACGGGTGAGCGGGGCACGTTTGATACGGTTTTGCTCGAGCGGTATAAGGGGGGCCAGCTGGGGCCCATCGGACATCAAAATGCATAAGGACTTTGGATTGGTCCCACGCTGCCCCAAACAAGAATCAACCTCTTGTTGTTGAGGTTCTTTTTGTGGGGGCCTGTCAGGGCACTTCCGGATTTTGTTATACACGCTCGGCGTTGGACGGGGGCAGATGTTTGGACGACATTGATCAACTTGCACCAGGGCAGGACTAAAGCCCACGCGCGGAACACTGTGCCCTATCGATCTTACCACAGGGTTGGGGCAGCCACACTGCAGTAAGGTGTTGTAGCACTATTTTATAGTGTCATGAATACTATCCCCTGCTCTGTGGACCATCCTAATCACAGAATCAATGCCTCAGCTGTACTGAAGTTCACTCATTACACCCCGAAAACAAAGCAAATGTAAATTAAAAAACAAAGGAAACATTTTAGTGCTTCTGTTGCTTTTATTTTAAGATATACCGTTTTTGATAGTTATCTTGGGGGGTTTTGGTGAGATATGTTTGTCTGTTTTCGGTGATCTACTTTTTCTTACATTGTTAATGTCTGATGTGCTCTGGTCTCCACCACAAAAAGTTACTTTGAATGCACATATTCAACTTCCTCATAATGCCTATATTTGGAGTGGGGTAATTGAAGACTGTTGATTTTACTATACTGGGGGGTGTAGATTTTATAGTGTCAATAGTATTCATTGTTCGCTGGAAGTTTGAGTTTCAGAACAGGGCTTGTGGTCATGCACATGCCTAAACTGATCAAATTACCAGAATACTGTCTGGAGATCATATAGTGGCTACTAACATTGTGTTTAACTATATGCCACACCTCTCTACTTCAAAGTGACACTTTCAGATTTTTCTTTTAACATCCTTGACGGTAAGTGCAAACACATGCGCCAGCCACATGCTAAGGGAAACAAACGCCTATTAACAGAAGACTATGATGGCGATAACATCTACAGGAAATTCCAAATACAGCCCCATTATGTTCAAATAGACTCCAAACATGTCACAGGAAGATGGGAATTTCACAGGGAAAATAAATCGCAATTAGTCACAGCACTTTACATTGTTCAGCCTTAATACATAAGTTTTGTTCTAAATAAAAAAATAATACCTTGAATTTAAATGAATAAAGCTGTGGCATTGACACTGTAAAATTATATCAAACCTTTTTTTCCTTTTTGAGAAGGCCTCTGCTAAAAAAACAAAACACTTTGCACTGGCACCTTTTAGGAAAACTTTAATTGAACAATGAATACACTATTTAGTGTAAAAATAGTCTTGCTGTGCAAGCTCTCTCGTTTAACCTCTTAATGGTAATAGACAATGAGGGTCATATTCAGGGTCTCAGGGTAGGCTAGAGGAAACTGGTAAAGGTTTCAACTTAAGAAACAGGATGGGAAAATCACTTATGTTCAAAACACATGCCATCTATAAAATAAGATCCATTAAGGGTTCTACTGAAAATCACACTATAACTATACAAATGTAAGACTTCACACAATAATGGGCCTTTACAATTTAATTGTAATGATTAAAACAGAGCGATTGAGTCAGTAAAATGTTTTCTCACCAAATATGAATCCATACACTGAATGCTTGTATCTCAATGCCAAATTTCTCAATGAATTCCAGTAGCAAATTAGACATATGATGAATCATACAGACACTCTTTTATCTGTCCCTGATCTCTACACAGACACATTCCGTGATGGAGACAGGAGACTGGATATGTTTATCACTCTGCAAAGCACATGCAGAGTTCCTGTGCAGGTTAGACCTCGCTATCAAGGTCAGTGATCTAACCTCAACTTTGACACTGCTGACAGACCAGTGAGTGAACATTTATTTACTTTTATCCAAATGAAAATGAGGTACAGCTGAAGTGTTATCAAATTGTATACTTTCACAAAATGTTCATGCCCTTGAATTTAGAGTGATCAGTTTAGACTTTTATTCCATAGTGATTTCATAGTCTTTGAAGACATATTTGAGCTTTTCCACTGTGAGAGCATGGTCAGCCTTCCCATATCCCTAGAAAAAGAAAAGAAATGTGAGATAATCTCTTTAAAAGCAGGCTTTGACTCAAAACACCAAGAACATCTCTTAACAATTAACATTTGTATGAAAGATATGAAAGGCCCACCCTTGTTTTAATGCACTGCGGTTTCTTCACTTTACATATCCGGTCTATTTTAAGCATATTAAAGGGTCTCCTTATAATTATGAGATGTGATCTGATCTCATATGACATTTATTTGAAATAAAGAAAGATAAATATCTGAATAGTAGGCATACTTCTACGTTGTGTGCCTCTATGATACTATAGTTGTTGCAGGTGCCCATGTAACCCCTGCTGTAACTTCATGTCACAATATTAAGTGGTTGTTATAATGGTTAAGGGTGTTACCGTAGACTCTCCAAACACCCGAAGTTTCTTTTCTGTGTTGTTGTGCTCAATCTTGCCACCACCAAGACAACTACACTCCAGTCCCAAAGCCTCCATAGCAGGATTCACTTTTTCAAATATGTGATCTAAATAAAAAAATTGAGTGATGTAATGAACCATTCCAGAAGTGATCATGTTTATTCTGAGATCTGCTGTAAGTTTCAATCTGGTGAGACTGACAACAGTTAAACACACCAACAAAACACATTCCTACAGCGGCTAGTACTATATCTTCTTCAAAACTTAGCATGTCAATCAAGCCTCAAAATGAATTCAATGATACCGGTCAATCATTTATACTGACGTTTTTTATATTGACACGTTACTAGATGTTTCCCTCAATGCCCATAAACAGCGATGAACAGAATGTTCAATGGATGTTACCAGTTGATTTATAAATACTGCTGAGCTCAGTGAGCTGGCTGAGGATACAGTTAACTCGCTGGCTTGCAGAAACAGACAGTCGCAAGCGTGCACACTTACTGTGGTACTCCGCAGTTTTAGTTCCCCTCACTATCACTTTTTGTTCCGTTCCACCTTTAACCTTTAGGTTCACTAATATGTATTTAAACTTTCCTTCCGGATCAATGTCGACATCGGGCACTTTGCTCAGAGCGTCTGCCATCTTCGCTGTGGCAGCTGCAGGCAACACTCAGACGAACCTTATACAGTCATCACGCGCGCCAGTATGCTATATCAACAGACTCCAAACCGGAAATACGTAATACAAATAAGACGAAGATAAATGTAAATTAGAACGAATGAGTGAATTAATGGATTAATATGGGTGTCTTAATAAAAGAAACTTGTTTTTGAGAACGGCAGAATCTAGCACTGGCCAAATTAATTAGTACAAAATATAAATTCAGACATTTTTTTTATTATTGTTGTTGTCTGGTTCTTCATACAGTTTAAGTCAAGCTTGAAAAAATTAAAATGAGCTTGTCAGTGTGACATTGTGCCTGTTATCTCCCTCTCACAACCTCTTCCTTTCTACAGACATGCCAACTTTCCCTCCCGCCCACATCAGCATAGCTACTGTATCTAATCAAAATAGGCCTAATTCCTGTGCTTCTTGTTTTAGGAAATTTTTCCATGTTGTTCATCTAGAATAAAATTAATAAATAAAAAATCCCAAATGAATGCCATAAAAGATTAATGAAAGAGGATCATCCAGGACGTTGTGCATTTTCACCAACACCAAAAATGTCTGATTGTTTGTTTTGTACGCCTTGTTATTGTTATATGAAGTTTATTTAAGCTTTGATGTTATCAATTTAACAATTATTGCTACTTTTCCATTGCCTTTTATGTAGAGATTTTATTGCTTAAACCATGACCCAGACTTTCAGTCATACACTGAAAACTGAACTGAATCTATCATAAGCCTAATATCATCATAAAAATGTTTATTAACCTACATTTTAAAATGTTTTTTATTTGCAACTGTCCCTTAGTTGTGACATCATTTCTATCAGATACATTTGCCCAAATAAAACGATAAATATCACGTGTAGAATAACACACTTTTTTTATAGTGCAGCTTTTCCTAGCAAGCTGTACTTTTGAAACAGAAAAGTATTTTTTCAATGTTATTTGCGTCATCATCATTTCCACATGTACAATTTTAATTCATTCATTCTGCTTCTAGCCCAGTCTAAGATGTGATAACTATATCATTGTAAATAAATTCATCCACTCTGATCATTCAGAATAGAAACAATCATCCTTCATTGGAGATGTTTATTTCAGATTTGTTTTTAAATGGATATGTTTGAATTAGTTTTTTATCAATTAGATAAGTTAACTCTCACAAATTATTTTGACACACAATCTTTGCTTACTAGTAATTTTCCGGTGCCCTCATGGCAGCTATTTCTATACACATTAAATACACATTATATACATATTATATTTCAAACACATTAAACAGAGTGGCATCCAAAAAGGGTCAAGTCACACAGAAATAAAGCTGCAAAAACTCAAACTTCAAAACGAGAAACCTCTGGGGATCTTAAGTACAATAACAGCTTTTAAACAAAGGAAATTTGAAACAGGCCAGATAGGTTTAATTACTAAACAAATATGTCTCACTTTCACGTACAATGATTCCTGTCTTACTTTTGATTTTTACTTAAACTGAATTGTAAATATTCGTATGGGTGTTCCTTGTAATAAGTGTTATTATTATTGTTATTTTTACTTTTGCATGATCAGTTTGTCAAATTAATTCATTGTCTTAAAATGTTATGGTATATTTTCCATGTCAGTTGCAACACAGAGTAGAAAAAGTCACCATTAATTGTATTTCCAAGTAACTGGGAAGAAACAGTAAAGGCACCAATGGAATATTACTGGCAACAATTCCTAGTGATTCCCCTCTCGACCCATTATATAATTTTTTCCTTTACAAACAGAGCTGAAAATATTCAGGAAATGTGAGTGTCTCTGCCATCAGATCTCCCTGTTGATTACTTTTTCACACCAAAAAGTGAAAGTTGTAATTGTATACACAAAAAAAATAAATAAATACATTTTACACAATTTAAAAAAAAAATCATCCTGAAAGTGTTATTTCTATTTCTGAATATACCGAGAAAATATGCATTCCTCCTGCTATGGCCATATCAGCACTAAAAGCTCTACAGTATTTCCTGAGAGGTCACTTCCTAGCAAACTAACGCCTCGAGAGTGTAAAAAAGAGAAAGTGTTTCCTCCTTGAGTTAGAGAGGGGTATTTCCACAAATTAGAATTCCATTGCTTTTGCTGGCTGATGTCACAAGTGGATCCGGGAAAGGAAGTTCTGAACCATAGCTGCATGAGCTCCTTTATAAATACCCCATCAGAGAGATTACCAGACCAGATTCTCAAATCAGAACCATCATATTAGTAGAGAAGTGCAGAGACGACTATTAAGAGGACCATTTCATAGCTGTACAGCTGACAATGGTACGTAAAGCATTTAAATTATGCATTTCTATAATTTTAGTATCAATAACTATTATGTTCATACAGTTGATATAATTCTTTAATTTTGCAGGGTATCTTCAACAAAGTATCATTGCAATTTTTGGCTTCCCTTGTTCTTATTTCTTCAGGTAAGAAAGCAAACCGTACTAGTGTAAAAACTCAACTGAGTATATACAACCTCTAAACATAGTTTACTCAAAGTTGCAATGGTTTAATTCTGCAGTGTTAAACTTATGGAGAGGCACTGAAGGCTGGTCATACAATTCCTCAATGTTCACTATGAACTGGGAATCTGCCAGACACTGGTGCAGGCAGCATTACACAGACATGGTAGCCATCCAGAACAAAGAAGAGATTTATCACCTCAACAGTATCCTTCCAAAAGTCAGCGGATATTACTGGATTGGCATTCGTAAAATTAATGGCAGTTGGACCTGGGTGGGAACTCTAGTACACGTACCAGGAAGCTTTAGAAACTGGTCAGATCAAGCCCATATGGAAGGAATAATGAAGACTGTGTGGAAATATACATTAAAAGAGGGAAAGATGATGGCAAATGGAATGATAACGCCTTCTTGCAGAAAGACTGGGGGGGGGGGGCACTCGGCACACTGGTGAGGTATCTTTATGCAATTCTAAAGTTTTTCAAGGCAGGAGTTCACAAACTTTGGGGGGCTAGGGACCCCATAAAGGGGAGAAAAAATAATTCCAAGATCGGCCTTCATATTATACAGTGATTATCACTATCTACACATTACCCTTAATGAATATTTTTTCTGTTTTAATTTTTCTGGATTTTTCTTTAATGGGTAAATTAAACTGTCATAATCTAAAAGCATATTTGATTTGATGAGATTTCATTAACTGAATAATAAAACTTTAATGTAACAACAATTTATCAACTTTTATTTTATAACTTATTTAACTATTGGTTAATTTTTTGTCAAACAAAGTGGTGCATAACAGAGCTTTACTGTTAAAATTATGCTGCTTTTGATTTATTCATCCATGTTTTGCCAAATTCCGTAACATTCCACATTACAAAGTCAATTCCATTTTATGACCACATTTTCCCTATTGTGGAAATCATATGGCCCTAATATTATTTTGCGGACCCCCTGGCAATGGGTTGTAAAGTCTTCCAACCTATGCATTTTTCAATTAAAATGAAAGGAAGGTCATTCTGCTGTATTCATTGAATAAACACATTCATTATTTTAAGGTAATATAATTCATAATTAAAATTTTTTCTTTCCAGCACCTGCAAAGACACTCCTTGTGCAGTGGTCCAAGGAGATGTCGAACCATAAACAGCCATAAATGCTCATTCTTTGGGGGTTTCTATGGAGAGCGATGTGAACAGGGGTATTTTCTCTAGTACTGGTACTATACTATTTAAAAATTAAACGTGTGAAATGTAACCATGTTACCTGTTTTCTGATTTTCAGTTGTAAATGCAACCAAGATTTCACCTCCCAATCATGCTAGTGGAGTCACCTGCTCTCATCCTTATGTAAATTCTCATATGCCTCTCAGTGTGATACTCCTGTGAAGAAGGTTTGAACTAAGGTTCCGGTACGACAAGATGCACTCTAACCACAGAGTGGTCAGCACACCACCCACTGTGAACTGAGTTGAATTTACACGAGGACCATTACACGCTGTTCAACCGCGTAACTTATTCGCTTTCCTTTGACCATGCTAATGATCTTGTGCAGTTGGTTCAATGTCAAGGCTGATCAGTCCACAGGATGCCCATCACTGCCAACAGCCTATCTGCGCCCGGTGCGCTATCATCCTCCTGGGATGTTATATGTGAAGAGGTCCACGCTTGCAGGACTCCAGCTCCTCTAGGACTGCGGTGGGCAACAGGACACTGAATCATTCACACACCCCACTTGTGAAGGTAGCGGGTTATTTAACTTAGAACATTTTTTATTACAATGTATACAATACGCTCTCTGCTCTTGGAGTTTAATGATGATTATTTTTTCTGATTTTCAGTAATAAAATGCAAACCAGAGGATGTCACCTCACCAGATCATGCTAGTGTCCACTGCTCTCATCCTTATGGAAATTTCTCATATGACTCTCAGTGTGAATATTCCTGTGAAGAAGGTTATGAACTAAAAGGTTCCAGTACGACAAGATGCACTTCTACCACAGAGTGGTCAAGCAAACCGCCAACCTGTGAACGTGAGTAGAATTTACACTGTAAAATAAAAATGACACATTTTATCAGATGCTTTTTAAAACACTTTGACATCTTTTTGCAGTTGTTCAATGTCCAGAGCTGATCAAACCACAGAAGGGCCAAATGCAGTGTCTCCCTTCAATGGACATCTTCAGCTATCAATCCACCTGTGAGTTTATGTGTGAAGAAGGATACACGCTGCGAGACTCCAGCTCCTCTACACTGTTCTGTGGGGCAACGGGACGCTGGAATCATTCACAACCCACTTGTGAAAGTAAGACGGGTTTAAATTTACTTAGAAAAACCTTTATTACAATAGTTCAGCAGTAGTTCTGCTCTTTGCTCTTTAACATCTCTGCTCTTGGAGTATAATGATGATTATTTTTTCTGATTTTCAGTAATAAAATGCAAACCAGAGGATGTCACCTCACCAGATCATGCTATTATCCACTGCTCTCATCCTTATGAAAATTACTCATATGACTCTCAGTGTGAATATTCCTGTGAAGAAGGTTATGAACTAAAGGGTTCCAGTACGACAAGATGCACTTCTACCACAGAGTGGTCAAGCAAACCACCAACCTGTGAACGTGAGTTGAATTTGCATTGTAAAATAAAAATGACTCATTTGATCAGATGCTTTTAAAAACACTTTGACTTTTTTGCAGTTGTTCAATGTCCAGAGCTGACTGAACCACAGAAGGGCCAAATGCAGTGTCAGCATCCAATAGGCATCTTCAGCTATCAATCCACCTGTGAGTTTATGTGTGAAGAAGGATACACTCTGCGAGACTCCAGCTCCTCTACACTGTTCTGTGGGGCAACGGGGCGCTGGAATGATTCACAACCCACTTGTGAAAGTAAGAAGGGCCTAAATTAACGTAAAACATCTATTACAATAGTTCAGTAGTAGTTCTGCTCTTTGCTCTTTAACATCTCTACTCTTTGAGTTTAATGATGATTATTTTTTCTGATTTTCAGTTATAAAATGCACCCCAGAGGACGTCACCTCACCAGATCATGCTAGTGTCCACTGCTCTCATCCTTATGGAAATTTCTCATATGACTCTCAGTGTGAATACTCCTGTGAAGAAGGTTATGAACTAAAGGGTTCCAGTACGACAAGATGCACTTCTACCACAGAGTGGTCAAGCAAACCACCAACCTGTGAACGTGAGTTGAATTTACACTGAGGAACATTTACAGACGCTGTTCAAACCTGCTTAAATTATTTACACTTTCCTTTGACATGTCTATGAATCTTTTTGCAGTTGTTCAATGTCAAGAGCTGATCAGTCCACAGGATGGCAAAATGCACTGCCAACATCCTGTCGGCCGGTTCAGCTATCAATCCGCCTGTGAGTTTATATGTGAAGAAGGATACATGCTGCAAGACTCCAGCTCCTCTACACTGTTCTGTGGGGCAACGGGACGCTGGAATCATTCACAACCCACTTGTGAAAGTAAGACGGGTTTAAATTTACTTAGAACATTTTTTTATTACAATAGTTATACAATATCTCTGCTTTTGGAGTTTAATGATGATTCTCTTTTTCTGATTTACAGTTATAAAATGCAAACCAAAGGACGTCACCTCACCAGATCATGCTAGTGTCCACTGCTCTCATGAAAATTTCTCATATGACTCTCAGTGTGAATACTCATGTGAAGAAGGTTATGAACTAAAAGGTTCCAGTACGACAAGATGCACTTCTACCACAGAGTGGTCAAGCAAACCACCAACCTGTGAACGTGAGTAGAATTTACACTGTAAAATAAAAATGACACATTTGATCAGATGCTTTTTAAAACACTTTGACATCTTTTTGCAGTTGTTCAATGTCCAGAGCTGATCAAACCACAGAAGGGCCAAATGCAGTGTCTCCCTTCAATGGACATCTTCAGCTATCAATCCACCTGTGAGTTTATGTGTGAAGAAGGATACACGCTGCGAGACTCCAGCTCCTCTACACTGTTCTGTGGGGCAACGGGACACTGGAATCATTCACAACCCACTTGTGAAAGTAAGACGGGTTTAAATTTACTTAGAAAAACCTTTTTTACAATAGTTCAGCAGTAGTTCTGCTCTTTGCTCTTTAACATCTCTGCTCTTGGAGTTTAATGATGATTATTTTTTCTGATTTTCAGTAATAAAATGCAAACCAGAGGATGTCACCTCACCAGATCATGCTATTATCCACTGCTCTCATCCTTATGAAAATTACTCATATGACTCTCAGTGTGAATACTCCTGTGAAGAAGGTTATGAACTAAAGGGTTCCAGTACGACAAGATGCACTTCTACCACAGAGTGGTCAAGCAAACCACCAACCTGTGAACGTGAGTTGAACTTACACTGAGGAACATTTACAGACGCTGTTCAAACGTGCATAAATTATTTACACTTTCCTGTGACATGTCTATGAATCTTTTTGCAGTTGTTCAATGTCAAGAGCTGATCAGTCCACAGGATGGCAAAATGCACTGCCAACATCCTATCGGCCGGTTCAGCTATCAATCCGCCTGTGAGTTTATATGTGAAGAAGGATACATGCTGCAAGACTCCAGCTCCTCTACACTGTTCTGTGGGGCAACGGGACACTGGAATCATTCACAACCCACTTGTGAAAGTAAGACGGGTTTAAATTTACTTAGAAATTTTTTTTATTACAATAGTTATACAATATCTCTGCTTTTGGAGTTTAATGATGATTCTCTTTTTCTGATTTTCAGTTATAAAATGCAAACCAGAGGACGTCACCTCACCAGATCATGCTAGTGTCCACTGCTCTCATGAAAATTTCTCATATGACTCTCAGTGTGAATACTCCTGTGAAGAAGGTTATGAACTAAAGGGTTCCAGTACGACAAGATGCACTTCTACCACAGAGTGGTCAAGCAAACCACCAACCTGTGAACGTGAGTTGAATTTGCATTGTAAAATAAAAACGACTCATTTGATCAGATGCTTTTAAAAACACTTTGACTTTTTTGCAGTTGTTCAATGTCCAGAGCTGACTGAACCACAGAAGGGCCAAATGCAGTGTCAGCATCCAATAGGCATCTTCAGCTATCAATCCACCTGTGAGTTTATGTGTGAAGAAGGATACACTCTGCGAGACTCCAGCTCCTCTACACTGTTCTGTGGGGCAACGGGGCGCTGGAATGATTCACAACCCACTTGTGAAAGTAAGAAGGGCCTAAATTAACGTAAAACATCTATTACAATAGTTCAGTAGTAGTTCTGCTCTTTGCTCTTTAACATCTCTACTCTTAGAGTTTAATGATGATTATTTTTTCTGATTTTCAGTTATAAAATGCACCCCAGAGGACGTCACCTCACCAGATCATGCTAGTGTCCACTGCTCTCATCCTTATAGAAATTTCTCATATGACTCTCAGTGTGAATATTCCTGTGAAGAAGGTTATGAACTAAAGGGTTCCAGTACGACAAGATGCACTTCTACCACAGAGTGGTCAAGCAAACCACCAACCTGTGAACGTGAGTAGAATTTACACTGTAAAATAAAAATGACACATTTTATCAGATGCTTTTTAAAACACTTTGACATATTTTTGCAGTTGTTCAATGTCCAGAGCTGATCAAACCACAGAAGGGCCAAATGCAGTGTCTCCCTTCAATGGACATCTTCAGCTATCAATCCACCTGTGAGTTTATGTGTGAAGAAGGATACACGCTGCGAGACTCCAGCTCCTCTACACTGTTCTGTGGGGCAACGGGACGCTGGAATCATTCACAACCCACTTGTGAAAGTAAGACGGGTTTAAATTTACTTAGAAAAACCTTTTTTACAATAGTTCAGCAGTAGTTCTGCTCTTTGCTCTTTAACATCTCTGCTCTTGGAGTTTAATGATGATTATTTTTTCTGATTTTCAGTAATAAAATGCAAACCAGAGGATGTCACCTCACCAGATCATGCTATTATCCACTGCTCTCATCCTTATGAAAATTACTCATATGACTCTCAGTGTGAATACTCCTGTGAAGAAGGTTATAAACTAAAGGGTTCCAGTACGACAAGATGCACTTCTACCACAGAGTGGTCAAGCAAACCACCAACCTGTGAACGTGAGTAGCATTTATATTATGCAAACAAAAAGACGTCTGATTAATATTTTGCAATCACTCCTTTGAAAAAAACTCTCATGAAAACTGTCTGATCCTTTAATAAATTTCCCCCTTTCCTCACAGTTATTCACTGCCCAGCCATTGACAGTCATGTCAATGGAGAGCTGAGCTGCACTTCCAGCTTTAAATATGGGAGCAAATGCAGCTTCAGTTGTGCTGAAGGATTCCACCTCCAGGGAGCTTCAGAAATCAGCTGTACAAAAGCAGCAAAGTGGAGTCAGGAACCACCTCGCTGTGAAGGTAATCAATAAACGTTTTCCTAATTTATGAATTTGCAGGTTAGTTCATTGTATTTCAAAAAATAAGTTAGCCTAAGTGAATTTTATCATACTAAACACTTTTTCAATTCTGTAGCAGTGCTCTGCCCACAGCTTTCTGAGCCGATCAATGGGCATATGAACTGCTCCTCTGAAGAACCCACCTTTGGCACCTTCTGCATCTTCAGCTGTTATGAAGGCCACCAACTTGAAGACCACAGTAACGAGATAGTGATGTGCAACTACAATGGGAGCTGGTCAGGGGAAGTGGCGGGGTTTCAGTAAACACTATATGCCTTGAATGCAGATAAGCCATTTGGTTGATGAAGTGAGAAAGACATTCTAGTGTAGGGGTGGCGAACTCCGGTCCTGGAGAACCGCAGCCCTGCAGAGTTCAGCTCCAACCCTAATTAAAACTCACCTGCCTGTAGCTTCCTAGTAACCGTTCAGACCTTGATTATCTTTGATTAGGGTTGAAGCAAACTCTGCAGGACTGCGGCTCTCCAGGACCAACGTTTGCCACCCCTGTTCTATGGCTTATTTCATTTTATTTGTATTTTCAGCTCTTGCATCGCTCTTCAAAGCAACAGAAGTGACTCTTGGTGTTTCAGGCGCTATCAGTGTCTCCGGTCTGGGCTTAGTCCTCTGGATACTGAAGAGACTGAGGAGAAAATGTGAGTCAAACAGTCTACTGAGTTTGTGAACATGTTCTAATTCTTTAATAATATACTGAAAATTATGTCTTTTTGTTTCCAGCTAACAATTTTGACCTGAACAGGTGAGATATGTCTCTTTTTTTGCAGTTATATTGTTCTTGTATCATTACTGTCATTATTTATCACTTTTGGTACATACAGGACTAAATCTGCTTTTGTATGTTTCATTTTTAGTACCTTGGATATTGAGGATCCACCACAGTTTTATAAGAACAGTGTTGACAGTCTCATATAGAGCAAAATAGCATCAAATAGCATACAGCATATCCGGTGAGCATATATTCCTCATGCACATATACAGGCCAGTATGTGTAAAGATAGCGATGTAACATATTCCAGTGAACAATTCATTGAAAAACTCAATTCTTCTTCACGGGACTCACAACTGCCTCACTGGACATAAACATTTATGTCATCACAATTGATTTAAGGCAACAGTCCTAACTGAATGTGATTTTTACTTCCCAATGGAAGCTTTTATGATTTACTTGACTGAACATATTGTTCTGTACTGTATAAATGTACTCATTTTTATGCTATTAATATACACATCTTTTTGTACTATTTATTGTTCCAAAACTGTATTTGTCCTATTAAACTATTTGTACATGTAAATCAATAAAGTGTGAAGTGTGACTCTCTACAACTTTACGAAAAAACTATTTTTTTTTCTTTACGAAAAAGCATTTTTCAAAATCAAAACATGAATACACATTTATGTGATTGATCATTCCATCTGAATGATCAGCAGTATAATTGAATCTTAACACCTAAATAAAGGCTAGAATTGAGGTCACTGTACACTGTAAGTACAGTTATTGCAGTGAAAGGTTTTGTTCAAATAACCAAGCCCAGGTCATGTTCATCTGGACATATCCTGTGACGGACTTTCCTTCAAGCTGTATATAATCATCAAGTGTTTGTTTTATATTTTAGAGAGTTTGCTTTTTCAGAAATGCCTTTCAGAGGTCAAGGTCTTCTGAATGATCCTTGCCATAAATTACCCACATTTAATTATTTTATTTATTTTTTGTGATGAGTTTAGTCTTCTAATCATTCAATCATAATCATCTAATCATTATACGCATCTCAGCACCATTCTCTTTGTGCAAGTGATGATTTGACAAGATAAAAGAACATATAAGTTAACCAGCATCTCTTGACATTTCTTTTAGGCTGAAGAAAGAAAGACATCTACATATTGAATGGCCTGGGGATGAGTAAATGAAAATTAATGTCTGGAAATGTTCATTTTTGGGAGAACTATGCCTTTAATCTATTTGTAAATGTGAACAAAGTTTGACTTTCATGATGTCATGGGTGTTTCAATGCATTTTCCACTTTCAGCCGAATGCCTAAATCTTCCAAAGCATAAATGTATCATTTTTCAACACCAATGTATAAAAAATAAATAGTAAGTGTGATTGATCGTTCTATTTGTAGGATGATCAGCTGTATATTTGAATTTTAACACCAAAATTAAGCCTGGGATTGAAGTCTCTGTTCTCTTCGTTTATCTTTCATCACCTTTAAGTGCATACAGCCATTAGCATTGTGAATGCAGTGAAAGGTTTTGTTTAAATGACCCAGGTCATGTTCATCTGGACGTATCCTGTGACTGTGTCATTCCCTGAAGCTGCGTATAATCAGGGAGTATATGTTAGCTTTTACAGAAATACCTTTCAGAGGTTAAAGTGATCCTGTAATCATTATATGCAACTCAGCACCATTCTATTTGTGCAAGACAGAATTTTACGAAAGATAAAAGACCATATAAAAGATAAGCAATTTCCAAAAAGTGGCATTCTTTCCCAGGTTGTTACATAATGTTTATTCTTTTGAACCTGTGAGAAAACATCCTGCAATTTAATGCTAATGACATATATATATGGTGGAAAAACCCACTTTGCCCACAGTTATCAGAGGATATATGAGAACGGACTGTTGAAATGCAACTAGAGCTGCGATGTACAATATTCTACTAACGACAAGTGCCTCTGTCGAAAGGAGACTAAAGAGAACCATGGTATGCATTTATTATGAAATTTGCATTTCATTTGAACCTTTTTGGTTCAATACAAGCCTTTAAATGTACTATCCATTTATACTAGCAATTAAGTGGCTGTTTTTATTGTTCAGGCTGGAGGTGTTGTGGTGCTTAAAACGACATCTGTGCACATAAGAGTTTTGATACATCTCTGCTTCATATTGGGTAAGTGAATTCTACATTCATCTTCCTTCCAGAATAAAATAAATGTGAGAAATAAATTTAACTTGAACTTTTGATGGACAACATTTTAGTCAGTGTTGAAGGATGGACGTATTACTGGACAGACAACAAGGCAATGTCCTGGAATGAGACAAGAAAGTGGTGTCAAAATCATTACACAGACATTGTGATGGTCCACAATGAAAATGTAACACGTTTCCTTAAAGAAAATGTGAAAAACAGAACATCTCCCTACTACTGGATTGGAATGCAAAAGATCAATGGCACTTGGATGTGGGTTGCCAATGGACAAATCATGAAATATCAAAACTGGGCAACCAATGAGCCCAACAACAACAAGTCTAATGAAAACTGTGTGGAATTGTACACCAGCAAAACAAACAATAATGGAAAGTGGAACGATGACAACTGTCAATTGGCAAAGTATCCTTTATGCCAAAAAGGTAAGGAGTTGGAGATGAAAGGTGCCTTACTTGTTCAATTAGTTGATTCATTTCCGGTTGGAGCACATATTTTTATGTATTTTGAAAAATATATAATAGAGTCTAATAGAGACGTTTCTGAGAGAGAAAATCTGAGTGTTTTATAGTCCAGAAAGGATTTTTTTTAATTGATTGAGGTATTTTCTTTCAGCACACTGTCCAAATGATGCATGCACTGATAGGGAGGACTGCAAAGAGCAAGTCAGCAGCTTTACCTGTGTGTGTAAACCCCGGTGTTCTGCTTTGTGGCCGAGGAAGGTGTGAAAACCCTTCAGAACAAACATTATTTCACAGATAACCAAATGCAAAGTGTAATATATATATATTATATATATGTATATTGATATATTATATATACTATCGTATATCTTCTGAGGAAGTGAAATATAAGAATTGTGAAGTGAAAAATCTGCTGAGGAAGTGAAACATATTATAATTTATTGGTGGTTTTCAGCTGGTGGCTCACGACCCAGGGTCTGTTCTGATGCAGGGAAAAAACAATGTTGAATTGACAAAATGATATATAATCCTGCATGTATAATTTTATGATAACCTTATATATTTCACCCAAAAAATGAAAATTTGCTGAAAATTTTAGTCAGGCTATCCACGATGTAGATGAGTTGTTTCTTCATCGGAACAGTTTTGGAGAAATTTAGCATTACAGTACATCACTTGCTCACCAATGGATCTTCTGCAGTGAATGGGTGCCGTCAGAAAGAGAATTCAATTACCTGATAAAAACATACATTTCTCCAATCCTCTGATGAAGAAACAAACTCATCTACATCTTATGTTCTAAGGATGAGTAAAATTTCAGCAAATTTTCATTATTGGGTGAACTACTCTGAAATATTCCTAGATCATGCAGTAATTTTTTTTTCTCTCCAGTCGTTTCATGTGATCCACTCTCTGCACCACTACATGGCAGGATGAATTGCTCCGGTCTATTTGGGAATCATTCCTTCAACTCAAACTGTACATTTTCTTGTGCTGGTGGTTATAAACTGAATGGTACAGCTGAGCTCAAATGCAATTCCTCAGGTGCATGGAACGCACCACCACCTTCATGTGCAGCTGCAAAAGGTATTTCAAAGTTATGAATTTGTGTTTACATCAAAATTTATTTTATTATGTAAATATATGCATATAGTACAGTACAGAAATTATGATTTTGTAAGTCCATGCATTTTCTTTCAGTACAATGTCCAGAGGACTGCAAAGAACAAGTCAACAACTTCACCCGTGTGTGTAAACTAGGTTTCTCTGAGCCAAAGAGTGAAACAGGTCAGAGCAAAGATTATTTCAACAGACAAACAAATGTAAATGAACCAAAGTTATGATTCTGTTTACAACAAAATGTAAATATATGCATGGAAGATTAAGCTGTCATTTTTCTGTTGTAGCGGAGTGTTTTCCCATTCTTTTTTTTGGTGGTGGATTAATGAACTGTAGTGAAGGACGTGACGACATTAGATCTGCCTGTAGAGTACAGTGTCCACCTGGATATTTGCAGATGGGTTTTGCTGAGTTCACCTGCAGAGCTGATGGCACAAGGAAGTCTTCATTTCCACTCATTTGTGCAAGTGAGGAGTTTGCTCTTTTTAGTTGTGTGCCACAGATATAGAGTACAATGAGAGCATCATGTGATAATAGCAGGAAATAATAAGGGTGTTTAATTTTTTTTTTTTTGAGGAATTAATTTAAAAATATTTTAGTAAATATTTTTAGATACCATGTATAAGAAATATTCAGGGAACAATACCTATATATTTATTTTTGCTACCACTAAGCCACTATTTTAACTCCAACAGAGTATGCTGTTATTTATTTAACAAATTCATTTATTTATAATCTGAATAAATAACTGATTTAGCTCTGAATCATTTCCACACGCACACACAAATGTCTTTCAAAACCAACTCTGTTACATTCAAATTATTGAAGCTTTGAGGAACATTGTTGCAAATCATGTTTGAACCCCATGGTTAAATTAAAAATAAATAAATTCAGTTATTACTTTTTTAAATGGGAGAAATGTAAGGGAAAAGAAAAGGGAGGGAAAGGACAAAATTTGAATCTTAAAAAGATTCATAAAGCATTTTAGAAAAAACAACATAGCAATTTTCTGATTTTAAATGCAAACATTTTGGCATAAAATGAATTCTTTATAGATTTGTTATATCTTTCCTCAGGTTATGTCTATTTTCTGTTTGCTCTTTTGGCATCTGTTGTCATCTCAGTGTTTTGTGGCTGTTTATTTTGTTGCTCCAACTGCAGTAGGAGTGAGTATACTGTGAAGTTTTAAAGAGTCTATCAAATTTCAAACAATTCATTGCAAAGAGAAATATATGTTGTATTATGCATATAATATATATGTATATTGTTATTTTGTTGTAGGTAAAAATACAGTGAGATTAAGGTAAATTATGTTAATTTTTTAATTAAATTTGGACAGTTCACAGAAATCTTACTCCTCCATGTTTTCTTGCAGAACTCAACAAGAAATGGTGAATCCAGCATATGAAGCAGAACACACACCACTAGAGGGACCTCTCTGTCCAGCATAAAGCCTCAAATCTTCTTCTGTTCATTCTTTTTCATTCTAGCTTTGCTTGTGCAAATATGAAATAGTCAATAATCTTTTTTGTCATCTTTTGCTCAGAAATGCTATATGTTGTTAATTGTTACTGTACAAAAAAAACACTGTGAGCTGTAGAATGTGTGACATTAAAAATCATAAACTATTGTATTTCTGGCATATAACCGCCTCTTAAACATCCTTGTGTTGCTTTTCCTTTTATGGCAGCCTGTGGCGGCTAAATATTTCTAGGTAGGGAGCCACAGCCAACAATTTTAGCATACATCCCGGTATGATTTATCACAGTACAACAAAAGGAAAAGTATTAAAACTTGAAACATTTTAAATAAAGATACTTGTTTTACCAAGTTAAAGTCTGAGGATGGTTCCCACAAAACTATATTTTCTGCAAGATAAATTAAAACTAAATATTTAGATTAATATTTAATTTTAATTAATAATTAATTTCATAATTCAACACATTTATTATACATGCAACAGCAAAAACTGTGAGGAACAATAATGTTACATTAGGTTTTCAGTGCATTTTTCTATACCTATACACGTCAGCTGCGATAGCCAACCGGAACCACACGGAATACCCGCCACAGACTACTACAGCTGTCGCTTAACCTGACTGATATAAATATAAACGGATCCATTCAGAATTGTTAAACGAGCAACCAGATAAAAATGCAAATAAAAACAGTCTTGATGTTTAAATTTTTTATTCTGAATTCAAGCTCTTCACGACTGGATCGCACAGTGCATTTTAGTGCTAGCGGACCTAGACTGATCATCTAGTAAAAAAAGGCAGTTTTTAATATATTTCCAACTAAAACATGTTGGTTACCATCTTCTTCCAAATATCTCCTAGGTTCCGCAAATCAACTATTTTTTAAACTGAAATGCTACTCAAAATATAATATAATAATACATAATAATATTAATTTCTTATTCGTTTAACTGTTGTATAAAATCATTTCCAAATTTGAACTCATTCGTGACTCGTGTATTAACTTTATAAGACAAAAGCTCATTCAGGGGCATTTTTTCCCCTATATCTAGAATTGTAAGGGCTGTCCTTGCCATTTTTGCGCTCTTGCAAACTTGCCAACTCTTTCTAATCCATCATTATTTGTGCATCAGTTCAGTGGAAAAATACTGCACTTTAATATTGCACATACTGAATTTTAATTGCACTTAAAATGGAAGGCCACCAAAACTTTGTGACAACATCTATTATGTGTTTTAGTAAAGGAGATGTCAGTGAGTGCCGGCATGCTGATGTATGCAACTGTGGGAGCTGTTTCTTCAGCTGGTCTACTTTTATTTGGAGGATTAATGTTTCTGTTGATGCGCCAATTCTCCAAAAAGGGTAAAAAATGGAATGATCCTGTTCCACTCTTGGCACCACCATTTTTAAACCATTAAACTAATAAAAATTTTAATTTATTGGGATTTGACAACAACATTAGTTGGTTGGTATTTAACAACCTACTTTCATTGTTATATTTTAATATTTAGTGCTTGCAAACTGTAAACGCCAATCGCAACAAGGACCAATCCAGTCACTTTCAGGAACAATTTAGCACTAAAACTTACTTGTTCAACTGTTGTTCCAAACCTGTATGACTTTATTTCTTCTGTGGAACATACAACAAGATGCGTCTTATTTTTCTTTTTGTTCATACAATATAAGTCAATGGTAACCAAAATGTTTACCAACATTTCTCAAAATACACAAATTCATACAGATTTGGAACAACATAAATTTTCAACTTTAACTGTTAGTTCTAACAAAAAGTTATTCTTCTGCACTGCAGCTAATTACAGTCTGACTGACTCTTCATGGGAAGAGAATTTGAACCCAACATTTGAATTCAATTAAAATACAAGTTTAATTAAAGTAACTGATATTTTCCATCTTGTTTTGTGCTTGCAATAAATGAAGATTTGAACTGAACTGTGTGTTGAAATATCCATGTCAATAGGCTAGTATGCATTTATTTGCACATTATAAATATACATTTATAGTTTCCAGCATTGTCATATACTAATAATGTAATATCAGTAGGGTCATTCCTATCTTTGTGACACCATCATGTGTGAGAGAGACAGTGTGAACACTGCCAGAAACACTCTGTTTCACCCACTGTTTCATATAGCATCGCCCTAGATGTGCTGCTCCAGAACAGACACCCAGGCCAGAATGTGCTGCCGCTGGGCACTGTGCCCACTGTCACCCAGGCCCAAAGTCCAGACTCTGGCCTTTAGTTGCCCCTTCACCTTGTTCCTTCTGTAAGAGGCTTTGGAATCAGAAGGTAATGAACATTTTCTATAGCCACGGTCTCTACTATAAGTGCCAAAACATGTCTAACGGTTTTTTAACATTTACATGTAAATAATTTTTATGAGCTATTTGTAATAGCCTATGCTTTTTGTTAAATTGTGAGCTTATTTAGCCAATATGTGACCCTGGACCATATATGGATCATAAGCGTACATTTTTTTGACATTTAGATTTATACATCACCTGAAAGCTGAATAAATAAGCTTTCCATTAATGTAAGTATTAATATTTGGGTGAGATACAACTATTTGAAAATCTGGAATCTGAGGGTGCAAAAAAAAAAATCTAAATATTGAGAAAATTGCCTTTAAAGTTATCCAAATCAAGTTTTGATATATTTAGGACATTTACAAAATATCTTAATGGAAAATGATCTTTACTTAATATCCTAATGATTTTTGGCATAAAAGAGAAATCGATAACCTATTTTTGACCCATACAATGCATTGTTGGCTATTGCTACAAAAATATATAGCTACTCATGCTACTTATGACTGGTTTTATGGTCCAGGGTCACACATACATTAAGAAATATTTGAAAGGAATGTGCAGATGTAATGCATAACAGGGACCTTCTGTTTATTTCTGCTGCTGGTCAGTAGGAGCTCTTCAGCTCTTCAGCATTTCAGCACAGAAGGAGAGAGATGCACGGGTGCCTAACCAGTAGCATCTGTCCTAGCATTAACGCAGCGTGACGCCAATTATATCGCTTAAGAGGGAGCGGGTCTGCAGCCCATCCTGGCACGAAATGCGTAATAAATAACTGATCAGCTGACTGGATGCCTCCTGGCTGCTATCGTAATAATAACGAGGCTATTGCTACCCGCTGGTTCCGTATGATAGGCGTTTGATTATTTTTCGTTTGCTTTGGCTGCTTGGTTTAGTCTAGCGCCAATAAATGCATGAGAGCCGGAGATGCGCGTGCCAGTGCGGAATACATTGACGCGTTCACACATCCGTAAACCGATACAGTCATTCCTTTAATATTCATTCATTTATTTTTATTAAATGTGCACGGATTGCATCAAAAGTTGTATACACTATTAGGTCTAACTGCTGTGTTACTATATGTGAGTCAGGTTTTTTTCAGTGGCCACTGTGATTTACAGAAACCAGATCATGAGAGTCATGGGTGTTTAGCCTTTTACTGGAGCACCCCATCAAAAAGTGTTACCATATTGTGATACGTTACTGATATGCATGTATAGATTGTCTTTACCGGCAGTACAGAATCTTTCACAAGCTGTATGCGCAAAAAAGAGCGGAAGTATCCACTAGTATTTCGATGTGATACGATTCAGCGTGTGAGTGTATTGTCCGAATGGATCAAATCAAATGAATCGCTAACATTTTCAGAACCTTTGACTAGACCGTTTGACCGATTTGATCAAAAGAGTGATTCTTGTTGTGACTCTATTCGGATTAGTTACAATTCTGAACAGCTGAAGGAAACACCTGATGTGACTGGCGAAATATTGTCGATAATGTTCGGAGTCGGACTGCACTGTGTTTTGACTCACCATTCGTTCATTCGAGTCATTCGTTCGGGAATCGGACTATATACTGCATAGTCGCTGAATCAAGAAGCGGCGATGCCATTAGTAGCGTATTTTACTGCAGGTTTCCGCGAATGTAAATGAAAACATTTCTGAATAAGTACTAGTTCTATGAGAATATTTCTATTTATTACATTATTTTAGAATAAATACCTGCACCTCCAGTTATTAGAATAACCGTAACACGAACATTTGCTCATGAAAACAAATTGTTCATTTCATCTCTGCTCTGCAACCTCTCCTGACAGGTCCACATGACAGGAACAGACAGTTAAATTGTTCCTGCCCAGTGACTTGTGCCTCTTACATCTGGAGGTCTGATTTCAGAGTAAGAAATGTGAACCTGGTACAGACAGAAATAGGGTTCATTGCTGGGGCAAAGAGGCACAGTATGAAGGGCTTCCTATCTTTGCAGCATGCCTTACATTTTCACCTGACATTATCCTCAACCCCTACAGTACACCAAACTGTAACATGGGTACATTCCAGAAGGACAGCCCCAATGGTCTGGCTTTATGGGTGGTCACATGCAAGCCCAACAGAAGATTAAAAATACAAGAATTGATGTTGGCTTGATCTAATAAAATCACAAAATAAAAATCACTATTCATGCGAGACCATGGCCGGATGTGGTGCATATTTATGGGTATTTCTGATACTGAAGTGTGAATCTAAAGATCTGGGCAATGCTATGCCCTGTGGTGGACCACCATCTGGCTCTGGTAAAGTGCCATAAAGATATGCATCATGATACGAGGTGTTGAAAGCCTAGACTAGGAATGACCTTGAGCTTGGAAAATGCCAATTCTTAGCCCACACTGCAATACGATATAGTGTGTGATTGTTTGTGGATATTAAAAAGTTTCACTCTCATAGAGACAAACGGCAAGATAAATCAAAATTATACTGTACATTTGTTTTTAATGAATATTTCAGATTAAAGTAGTAAATTGGGCTGCATTTACAAACAATGGCATTTTTAGCCTTTCATCTGTATTGGGGTTCAGGAGTCGGACCTCTATCACAAAAGTGTGCCTACATTTGATACACTTTTATTTTTGAATTGCTCTTTTGGATGTAAATGGAAATAAATCAACTTCACCTACAGCACAGAGTCGTTAAAATAGAGTCTTTGACACACAAAAGAAAATATTTGCAACGTTTGTTTTCTGCAGAGGATTATGGATAAATATCCACCTCATCCTGCGGTCTTTGTGTTTTCTGTCTTATAAAATACCCAATTACTATTTTGCTGTGAGAAACTGCTGCAAACGATTCAGTGCATGAGTGAACTGTCCGAAAGAATCAAAGTGAGCAAACAGTTTCAGATCTTTTTGCACTGACATCACTGACATACAGTGTAAAGATTTATCACTAATATTAGGCGGGAATTTCACTGCAGGAAAAAAGTGTCTATGCCCCTGGCAATACAAGTTAAAAACAAAATCAAATGAATCAAGAAGCAATCTTGGCAGATCTTTGGCTATTTCAAATACCAAGTGCCTGAAAGTATAACTGTTGTGCAGTCAGTAAGCATTTTATTGTAATTCAGTTACACACATAAAATAATAAATACAAATTACACAAAGAACATTTTTATCACAATGCATTTTCATTGTCAACAGTCACCACAATTTCTACCCTAATACATGCATAAGCAGAATACACACAAGCATACATACACACACGCACTCCCTCCTCATACAGTATATCTTTCCCAAGCTGTCTGAATGATGCTCAAGAGGTGAAATATGAATCTTGCATTGAATACAACCGGTCAATGGGTGTTAATAGGGAGGATTCACTGGATGACATACAGTCTCCAAAATGACACAGAGGGTCACTGTCTCTATCGTTATAGAATGTGTCACAACCTATAAAGAGAGAAAGAAATGGGATGGGCAAAGAGTATTTGTCACTGCATTTTCACTGTATTTTGTGAGGCTAGTGTGTGTTTTGTACCATAGGGATGCATGTGGTCTCCAGGCATCTGAGGAGGAGTGAGGCCTTGTCTGAAGGGGTCCAGCTTGAAGCTCTGTGAGTCTAGACTGATATTCTGCTGGGTATGTGAATATGAACCTGCACACTCCAGCTCTGCAGGCAGACCTCCAGAGAAAAAAAAAAAAAAAAGAAAAAGAAAAAAAAAAAAAAAAAAGAAAAAAAAAAAAAACACGAGGGCGCTGCGGTCATATAAATGACAAAGAAAAGAACTTCTCAGTCATTAGTCTCTCGCCTTTTAAAAATTAAAAGTAGCCTAATGTTTATAATGCAAAATGATAAAATTGAACATTCCCTTTCTCCATTCTTTTCTCTAACATTCATTCGCATAATTTTTTTTTTTTTTAAACAAACGAAGAAATAACATTTTCATCACCTAATGGGAACGTTAACAAAATGTTCTTACAACATGTGTTTGTTAGCTGGGAAAGTTGGAACAAAATACAGCTGAAATTTCTGTCACTGTACAAAGCTTAAGAATATTTAATGAGACACGAGCTGTTCAGATTTGGTTGTTTGCTACTAAACAACTGTGGCTGTAACATTCTAGCTAGGATGGCATTGCTTACATAACCCATGGTTAAAAGCAGTGCTAATTACAAGCATGAAACATTTTTTTAAGTGGTGTTTAAAAGGAAGATACCCAAAGCAAAGCATGAAACTTTTGTGAACTTTGTATACCAGTGTGTTGTGATTGGCTCTCCCTTTTCTCCTGAGGGGACACACTTTGCTTCTGCTGCTGTTGTCTTCTTGCCAGTTTTTTCATCTACAGAGACAATGAGCGTGAAAGAGATTGACATAATAAAAACATGTTCACATATAGTAATGAGAAAACTAATAAGAGAAAATATCCCTTTACAATGCAAAGGAAGGCAGAAAACACACACAGCGCTACCCTGAAAGGAAATCCAAGTCTAATCTAAGGGGATCTATACATAATATGTCATCAGTTTCCTACACGAGGCAATAACACAGCTTGTTTCCTTATTGGCAAGCTCATATACTGCAGAAAGAGGTCTGTTATCAATTGCATAAGTTGATGCTCTTTCAATGAGTGTGTTTGTCTGTGTCGGTGGGCATCACATTACCTTGGCTCTTTGGTTCTGGAACCAGACCTGAACGACTCGTACGCTCAATCCTGTCTCTGCTGCCAGCGTCTCCCTTACCTTACAAAAGAGAGACAGACAGAGAGAGAGCCATAGTGTGACCTTCATGGTCTACGGGTCATGTAGGCTAACTGATGAACTGACCCACACTGGAGTATCAGATCAACAAAGATAGATACAGCAATGCAGTTCAGAACAGCTGCGGCTACACAAAAACCTCCTTCACAAATGTTACAGTAAAAGAAACATTAAAAAACAAAAGGTTAATGTATAGAAGTAAAACCAAGCTTGATGCTTTAATGAGATTCTTAAACTATTACACAAGGCAAATTTATCTGACGTAGTTTAATTTATTGTATTTTTTTTTTTTATATTAAATTATTATTGTTGTCCATTTAAATGGCTGACCTTTCGACATGGTTTGGATGAGACCTCAAAAGAAGCTTTGAAAGCACGTCTCTGCTGTGTTGTGAGGATGGTACGAGGCCTTTTAGGTCTCTTGTGTTCCATGTCTTCTATTGTGTTAGACTCCCCTGTGGTCTTAATGTTGTCTTCATCATCGTCCTCCTCCTCACCATCTTCACTTTTACCTGTAGTTAAGGAAACAGAGGTATGTAATGCTTAACACAAACAGATCATTACTAGAATAATAATAATATAAAATCTATAAAAAACTTAAGCTAATTAAGCGACCAGTATCTGTTTGAACAGTAAAAATGATTTAGTAAGTATCTTAAAAATACAATGAGAATAGTGATTTATGAATGGGCATCTATACTACAATTCAAAACTTTGGGGTCAGTAGGATTTTCTTTAAAGAAATGAATATTTTTTATCAGCAACTATGCATTAAATGGATCAAAAGTGACAGTAAAGACATTTGCAATGTCACAAAAGATTTCAATTCTATATAAATATACTATATATTGCCATACTCTCTTTCTCTCTCTCAATATATTCAGATAATTAATTTATAAATTTATAGTAATATAATATGATTTATTCATATAATTTATTAACAATATATTTTACTTTTTTCTATTTGTATTTATTACCATTTGTACTATTTTAATACATATGCTTCATTCTTAAATCTAGTGTAAGCATTGCAGTGCCAGTGAGTGTATGGTGTAAAAACAGTGGGATTGTGTTAAATGCTGGTACTGAAGGACTCCAGCACTGCACATTTTGGATGTCTCCTTTATTTAAAGCACCTGATTTATATGATCAGATCATTAGCAGAGGCACCATGACCTTACTCCGTGTATCAGATGAGGAAGACATACAAAATGAGCAGTGCCGTGGTGCTCCAGGACCAGGATTGTTTTAAAACAATACCTGAGTCGGAGGTGGTCGGGCTGGCCAGTTGGTTGTGATAGTCTCTGGCACAGAAAAGCCTGTCCCCTGTGAGCACACAGCGGTCTCCCTTCTGCAGCCTGCAGCCGCACACACAGCAGCAGAAACACCGCAGGTGGAAAACCGCAGTGCCTGCGTGCATCACCAGCTCGGCCGGAGAGATGACCTCTGCGCAGCCCTTACACCGTACCAAAAACAACCTGACAGGAATAGAGAGAAAGAATTAATTAATATGCATTTCTCAAAGCAACTGTATACGCATGAAACATTAGTTTCAAATGGCACACTGACTTTTAATAAGGTGTATATGTTTTGTTAATTTTCCACATTCTCCTTTAAATGTCTGCTCTGGGAGTTTGTACGTTTGGTGAGAGTGTACAAAGTTCCGTGAAAATGTTGGATTGTTTTATGGCAGCAACAAATGCACATATACAGCCAACGCCGCTTTAAGGCAAGCCTCCAAGGTTGTTAAGGAAAAGCCTAAAGAGAAGGAGACCAGAGGCCAAATTTTTTGAATGGATGCAAATGGAGAAGGGACTTCATTATACAGAATAAACAGCCTATCGTTTAATGAATCGACAGCTTATCGGCTAATGTGCCATTATACATTTGTTTTGGATTGATCCATTTTTATTGTCTACACTGAAAAAAACTCAATCGATTTTATAAGAGAAGACGTGGACAATTTTGTTAACGGATTTCTCATTCATTTCTAAGGAATCTGCGAACAATATTTGATGTACACACAAGGCAAACTACTACTGTTTCCTGCGAGATTCTGAAGTGCGCATCTGATGGACACTTTACTATCCCATGATACCCTGAGAGAGGACTTGTGAATGCCTGTGAACCAATGCAACTAACTGACCCTGGTAGGTCACATAACAATGACAACATGACTAATGTAGTACATCCGGATCACATTCATACTATATAGAACATACTTTTTAATGGTCACTTATTACTTATTCAAAAGAAGTACCTACTCAGAGAGTATGTGATTTTGGGTGGTCCATCTCTGGTACAGCTGTAATTATGACTGATATATTTACAATATATTAACTGTAGGGTGACAAAAATACACAAAACTGCACAGTTGCTTTAAAATCTTTTGATGAAGAGTACAAAAAATGATTTTGTTCTTTTGGAATGTTTTATGTTGATGTACCATCAGAGATTCCAAGAATGTTGCTGAGTCGCCCAGTCCATCAAGGAATGAGACAAGAACTTGCCATGTCCCCTCCACCCAAAAAAAGCCATGCAGACGCATACCCCCAGCATGGTGAGTGTGCATCTTAGCGCCTGGCAACCAGAGCTGGGTTTCAGCGGGTTAGACAGAGGCGGCCGGCTCCACGACTGTGTCCGGGGCAGGACTCCCGGGGTGGGGGGAGAAAGGAGCTCGGCAGGCCGTGGCTCCAGACGGAGGGAAAGAATCACGCCTCCCGGTGGGCGAGGCCGGTCCAGGGAATGATCTTAACTCGACTTAACCAAACCCAGACAAAG
Source organism: Sinocyclocheilus anophthalmus (assembly GCA_018155175.1). Taxonomy (NCBI): domain Eukaryota; kingdom Metazoa; phylum Chordata; class Actinopteri; order Cypriniformes; family Cyprinidae; genus Sinocyclocheilus; species Sinocyclocheilus anophthalmus. The sequence goes on along the minus strand of JADLZN010008188.1, from coordinate 1,351,098 downwards.
GAGGGAGCTGGCCCAGAGCCTCGCTGCCATTGTCCTGCCCTGGCAGACACCACATTTTCTGTTTGTCAAACTGGCCTGAGATTTCCGCGCCCGGAGGGGAGGGGGGGGGACGGAGAGTGGAGCTGTAGTTTAAGGTTTGGTATGAGTGTGACAGGGAGGCTTAGAGAGAATGACCCCTAGAGGTGGTGACAGCTTCAGACTTGGGCTGACAGGATACTCCTTAATACAAGACACTACAGGCAAAACAATTGTTTTTCATGCACTAGTCAATTTTGATATTAAGGGTTATTTTGTTTCTATAATATCTTTTTTTAGACAAAACACACATTTAAATAATTATTTTATTATACTTTCAATTTCACATTTCAATTACAATGCATATCTTCAAAGATTATTTTATTAAAATGCACCAAAAAGTAGCACTTACACCAAATTTTCTAGTAGGTTTTTACAGGTTTGTTCATATAATATTTGCCTGATTGTATTTCTAAAAACATGGTGAAAATGTATTTTTTCTCAGTATGGAGTGATAAAAAGATAAACGCAAATGAAATGCTCAGATTTCTGTTCTGGAAATGTATGTAAATTAGTGCATATCAAATTAAATAACACATCGATTGTAATATATTTAAACATAATAATTCAGAAAACTTACTTCTCTGTACTGTGATTAATCAACTGGGGAAAGTGTTGATATCTGTTAAAATTTTTACCCTATTTACCTGAGGTGTCTTAATGCTAAAAAGTCAAGTCAAGTCAAGTCACCTTTATTTATATAGGATAAGAGGTTTCCATTTCAAGCACAGACAGTATTGAAATACTGATTATTTCGGTTTCTTTCAATAATAGCGCCATGATTACTGTATGTTCACGCATTAAGATACGTTTTCGGCTGTGTTTCTCTTTTACAATTTGTACCAATTATAAGCTTTTGGCTATAGATCAGTGGGTGTTATTGTTGGTATGCGTATCTCAGCTAGTTGTATGGGAGCATTACAGTGTGTTCACATGCAGACAGAAAAAATTCCTCCTCTGATAAGTATGAATTGAAACATCCCAAAGCCTTGCATTGTTGAGAACTATTAGTGTTGCCCTGGGGTTGCTGTGGAAACCGCTGCAAGTTCTTTAGGGGTTCAGTAGGAGGGACAGAACAAAGTGCTGCTCATTATACTCAAGAGCATCTGTGGTATGTGAATGCAGATAGCAGAATATGCCAATTGCATGTTTGTGTATTATAGATACAGTAGATAAAGATACAGTATACATAGTTACAATTTAGTTAATGGTTGCATTGACAAGATAAAAAAATCATCTATTTTGATCTGGAAGCATTTATGTTGATATATTATTGCAACTTGCTGAATCAGAGCCTGAATCTATTTCTCAAACCTTTTTTGAACATTAAATTAGAAATGTATTCCACGTAATATATTGTAATCTATATAATTTCACATTATCATTAATATGATTACATTTTACATTATTAGAAACAATTTACTTTTAAACTAAAAATGTTTCTGGTGAAAAACACACTTGACAGGTGTTTTCTACCTTTAACAAGACACCTGAGCTTTCATTTCATTTTGAAGGAAAAACTTTTCTCTATAATGAACTTATAAAACGACACCAAATGGTATGTTTGACAGAAGTGCATTTTTTAATGCTAGAATTTAATTATCTTTAAAAATGTGACATTAACTATAAAAAAATCACTGGATTAATTATTTTAATATTTGATAGTCCTAATATAATAATAAAAGTCACAGTAAGTTATATTTTATGCTCCTAGTGGCTGCTTTCATTTAGCTTACCCAATGAGCTGTGGTATCACAGGCATAATTACCTATATTAATATAATAGTTAAATAAAAATATATACATATTGTATTAATACTTCCCAATATTACTCTCTTTTTTTTTAAGTTGATACAATTAAATGCAGCCCTTTTGAGAAAAAAATCTTACCGACCACAAACTTTTGAACAATAGTATAAATGTTTAACAAAGTAAACTTACATAAGATTTGAGAGAAATAAAGCAATTGGGAATCACTAAAGAAATGCACTCTTCTCATCATAAAACAAACAGTAAGAAGTCTGGAGATTACTACTATTACTACTTAAGTTACTAGTCCTATAAGTCTAAGCATCACTTGAAATCCAAATTAAATTGATCACCATTATAAAACAGTGAAGTACCTGCCTGCTGACCCATTTAGAGTAGAACTGCTCCTTAACCTGGTCAGTAAGTGCTGGGTCAGCGTGCTCTCCACCCCTGAGCCCACAGTTAAGCACTGGGCTACTGGGTAGGAGTGCCAGCCAAGCACTGCGTATGTGGCTAATTGGTCAGGTCAGATATCTCACAGTCGGACGGGCATCAAGCAGGGGCACCACTGGGCACCAACCTATCCAGATGCCTTGACATACTTCACATGCAGAGATCCCCTCTACATATACCCCCTCCCCAACACACACACACAAACACACTCATACTCTACCCAGAACATATGGCCCAATCCTCCACACAGCCTCAGCTTTTTTATTAAGAGCACAGTGGTCACTTCTCCATTATTATTACTTCGGCTGATAGACTCCTAATGTGAGTATGCATTATGGGATTTGGCGAAATCAGAGCTTTTTTGTTGAAAATGTAAACTTTTTAACAGATGCATCAGCCATTGACATTAAACTTGAGAATTTTAGATGGTGATCAGAACTCAAAGTGTCCATAACTGCACTCGTTTGTATTGTCCAGGTCATTGTGCTGTGTCGCTTCACACACTTTTTTTTTTATACGGAGGTGAGAATGTGCATATGAGTGTGTGAATGAAAATCAGAGTGAGTTTTGGGGGTAGTAGGGGGTCCGTGCACCGTGTCGGTGTGGCCATATGCTGTCCCCAGCTTGCCGTTGCCACACCGATGGGTCCTGCTAATTTAACACATCTTGACAGAGTGTCAGTAGTGCTGTCCTCGTGATCTAATGGTGTGTGTTTGTGTGTGAAAGCCTCCTCGCATTCCATGGCCCACCGCGACCCTTTCTCCTGCAGTCACCTTGTCTTTCAGGAGTTCTGTGCCAAGTTCCCCAATACACACAGTCTCTCTCTCCCTCACAAAACACCAACACTCATAAAATGATACACTAGAAAAATATTGTTTGTGTAAACAGGTATACAGTTATGTGCTAACAGAATAGTGGATGTGTAATTTTATACTGCATGCAGATGTGACATTTCAGGACTAAAATATTTGCAAGGAAAAAATAGTAAAATCAAAATTATATTTAGCCACAAAAGTTGCCTTGCAAAATGTATTTAACAGAAAGTAAGTAAATCAGCCTGCGACATCCAAACATTAGAGTCAAATAAACAACACTGCCTGTAAATAGGAATTTAAAAGATAAACTAGTTAGATATGTGGTTAGATATGTGAACTGAAACCTTAACAATAACATTTTACTGGCTTTATCTTTAAAGTATCCACTGAGATATTTGCATATAGATTATTTCTGTGCATTAATCATTAAAATGTTCTTTGGAGAATAATGTAAGTGATTGTTGCAGTGCTTAAATGAAGTATAATCAAATTAATTTCTTTATTTTCAATTTCGCTGAGAAATAGAACTGATGGTTATTTATTGTGAGCTCTAAATGTTTACAAAGGGGAAAAATAATCCACCGCACTCTCAAATGCATTTCTAGAAAATTCAAGCAGGCAATTTGTAATTTTCTATACACAGAGAAAGGCGAACATATTTCTCGCGATAATCTCGTCCAATTTTAGTTTTCTTAAATATTCAGTTTAAAACAAAATAGCGAAGACAGGAACACATATTTGACATTTGCAAAACAACAAAATAAATAAGCAACAGTAAAGACCTTTCTGCTAAAATTAAGTTAATATGAAGACCTAGCCAAGTTTAGTTTCATCTGACTAAGAAACTTCCGACTACCTTGGACTCACGTCACATTTTCCCGCGTTGAACTTCAAATGGTAATTCAATTAGAATAAAACGAAATCATTGTTTACACAAACAGTAGTAAGTAGAGTCTTACTTCTGGTAGTCTCGCTTGCAGTAGAGTGTCTTGTTGCGGAGGAAGCAGGTGTCTTTCAGAGGCTCGCGACATGACGCGCAGTGCAGGCAGCGCTCGTGCCACAGTCCGTCCTGCACGCGGAGCAGGTACCTGTCCCGGATGAGCTCATTACAGCCTTCACACACGCTCTTTCTCCACATGTCTGGAAAAAAGACATTTATAATCCCTAACCTCAGGGTGTAATTTCATGCGATTGTTTTTAAACAAAAACAAAAAGTCTGATGTGTACTTTACAGAACTGTATATCGTTTTAGCAGCCATCCTTTTAAAATTGTAGCTATAACAAGAAAATGTGAAAGTAGCCTACAATAAAAGAAAGTTTAATGTCATTTAAAATTGGAAAAAATAAATACTGAAAAACTAAATAAAAAAAACTAAATTCAACCACGAGCATTACAAAATAACAAAAACGATAAAGACCAGCAGAAATAAGCTACAGTGTGAACAAATGAGATTTGATCGTGAGTTTCATTCAAATATTTACTTCTCATCTCTACTAAGATTATTCAGTCAATCATAAAACGACTTGCGACATCCAAATTACACAGTTAATGCGCATAACATTAATTACTGTCACATGTCAGCATGTTTTATCAAGACCAGTAACTTTAGGCTTCTAGGCTATACTGTACATGACAAAACTTTACCAAAACTTTAAAAAATGCTATAGAATTAGACATACATCCACCTACCATTGAAGAGAAAATATCCTTTTGCCGCCCCGTGTAACTTTCGACAGATGCTTGGATAGTTGTAAACGCACACAAAAGCTCCATATGAAAATAAACCCGTGCGTCATTTCCTCTCTCTCTCTCTCTCTCTCTCACACACACACCACACACACACACACACACACACAAATCTATTCCATCAGGTAGACTAGAGAGTAAGTATACAGCCATTTCTTTACAACTTGTGATGAACTCAAAAAAAATAAAATAAAACATGAATTTTGAACAATAATGCCCTGTTTGGGTTTAAGAGACCCCAAGGCAATTTCAGTTGCTAAAAAAACCTGACTGATTAAACATTGATTACAATTATTATTGTTATTATACAATATATTATAGATAAACTTGACGGTTCAAACTCGCCCTGAAAAATTTTACATTAATTCTGCTTGGGGTCCATAGAAATGTGCATTAAAAAAACCTAATTAAATACATTTAACATAGATTCACAATGAGGTGCAATGCTGCTAACTGTATATGTAGATGTATTGCATTGTTCACAATTTCTTCTGCATACTGGATAACAGTTGCTGTTCTGAAATGTAGTATATGACAAAATATGGGGGTTAAGCTTAAACAATAACTTTCTGGCTACTGTTTTTGCTGTGTCAAAAAAACATATTAAAATAATCTGAAAAAGAGGGTAATTTCTAAACGAATATGATTTTTATATGCACATCATTGGGTTCTCTGTGATACAACCCAAACAGACAACCAGTGAAGTAAATCCTAAACATTTGTTTGGAGTTCATATTATAGTGCCATGACCAGAACCGACCATATAGGCTACCTAAAATTTGTTTATTTGAATTTTGACAAATGAATTACATGAAAGAAAAACAAATCACTTGTAATTGATTAGATTTATATTGTTTTCAAAAAACATAAAATATGTTCTGTTCTTAAACATACGTATAACAAACACAGATTACATAAAGATTATATGATTTAAAATGAGCTAATGAGAATGAAGCTTATTTTTTTAGATATATTTTAGAAATACATTTATACAAATATTTTAAGATATCAAAAGTTTGGACAAGAAATCTTATACTCTACTTTCCCACATGACAGTTCAAACTTGTTTTAGCTTCAGAGCAATCACAGCCTTTCCACACTGAAAATGAGAAAGCCACCACAGCCACACGTTAAAGTTCAATTATGGTTTGAATCGTAAAATGTCGCCATCTAGCGGACGGGACACACTGCACCAGATAAGCTATATGATGCTGTGTTTTGCTAAAATGTCATTTATTTGAGATTGAGATAGTTAAAATTGGACAACACCACATCTCAAACAATGGCCTGCTCTTTAAAGGCTTTTGGTTTTACAGGGAAAAAAGTTAGATACTCCAGTAAAATAAGGACAGAAAATAACAACATGCTCCTTCATTATTTTTTATTCCCCCCCCCAAAAAAAGGACATAGTATTTAAATATTTATTTGACCATAATTCTAAACTTCATTTTAGAAATTATTGTTTGGGTTGATAAACATTCCTTGAATAAAATATAATTTCTTTATTGCATTGTCTTGCCACAATGAATACCTGATATTAGCTATTTACAGAAACATTTTTTTCTCAAAAACATACCATTAAAATTAATTTCATCTGTATATTTTGAGACTTGCTCCTCTCGTTCCCCTGACAATATTTTTTAAAAAGAATAATAATTTGTTCTTGGTATAAAATATGCAGCGTACTGCAATATCTTCAATCAAGTTCGTTATTATATTAGTTACATAAGAATATGTACAAAAAATGGTCCGGTGGAACTTGTGTCACGTGATCTGATGGGGTGCTTCCAGCATCTCCATTAGGAAAGTGTCTATGGGTGTGTCTCCAATCAGCTTAAAGAAAAATAGGTGCTCCAAACACTTGAGTCCGATGGATCGGAGGGCAGGAAGACGCAACAAAAGTTTAGCAAACCTGTAAAGCAGGCAGGGAGGGAGACAGCAGGTGGAATTGAGTATGTGCAAGAGACATGATCAGTATTTACTGAACAAACATGTACATGACTTTACCTGCCAGGCTGGTCAGGGTACTTCTGTTTAGTGTAGGTCTCCAGTGAGGCGTAAACTTTCTCCCTCAGTGCCTCTACCTCCGCTGGGTTGGACAAGCCTTTGGCGTCTACGAGAAGAGACAATCTGCATGATTAACTATATACTCAGTCTATCAAAACATCTTACACATGTCTTTACATCTAATCTATTATAGTTCCCATTCACTGTAATTACATTTTGCAGTGCATAAATGCATTTAAAAGAAAATTACAGCATTTTTTTGTGTTTCACGACAGAAAGAACATTTAAATTTTTTTTTATTTTTTGGGTAAAACATGTAGTATCTCTTTATCTATTATTATATAAAACCATTACCTTATATTATAGTAATTTGTTTATAGTGGGTAAACTATCCTTTAACTTGAGAATATAATATAATATAATATGTGCTTAAGATAAAATCAGTCAGGCTGCACAATTATAGTTTAATCATTATAATCGTCACTTCCCAAGGTGTTCCAAAGGGGGGGGGGGTTTGGAATGTAATGTAAATAAACAAAGTTATTTTAAATTCTGCCATTATCAATGCTGCAGACAAGTGTATATAAATGGCAATGAGCGACACACCAGGGTTGAAGAGAACGATGGCTCTAAGGCAGCCTAGTTCTGTCTTATCCATCTGCATATCCTTCATTTTAGACACCAGCTCAGTCAATACCCTGCCACACAAATACACAAAGCTGTCCTTTGAATACAATAGTTGTAATAAAAATAAAGATACATATTTACAGTGGGTATGGAAAGTATTCAGACCCCCTTAAATTTTTCACTCTTTGTTATATTGCAGCCATATACACACCGCACCCCATATTGACAGAAAAACACAGAATTGTTGACATTTTTGCAGATTTATTAAAAAAGAAAAACTGAAATATCACATGGTCCTAAGTATTCAGACCCTTTGCTGTGACACTCATATATTTAACTCAGGTGCTGTCCATTTCTTCTGATCATCCTTGAGATGGTTCTACACCTTCATTTGAGTCCAGCTGTGTTTGATTATACTGATTGGACTTGATTAGGAAAGCCACACACCTGTCTATATAAGACCTTACAGCTCACAGTGCATGTCAGAGCAAATGAGAATCATGAGGTCAAAGGACTGCCTGAAGAGCTCAGAGACAGAATTGTGGCAAGGCACAGACCTGGCCAAGGTTAAAAAAATTTCTGCTGCACTTAAGGTTTCCTAAGAGCACAGTGGCCTCCATAATGGAAGATGTTTGGGATGACCAGAACCCTTTCTAGAGCTGGCCGTACGGCCAAACTGAGATATCGGGTGAGAAGAGCCTTGGTGAGAGGTAAAGAACCCAAAGATCACTGTGGCTGAGCTACAGAGATGCAGTCGGGAGATGGGAGAATGTTGTAGAAAGTCAACCATCACTGCAGCCCTTCACCAGTCTGGGTTTTATGGCAGAGTGGCCCGATGGAAGCTTCTCCTTAGTGCAAGACACATGAAAGGCCGCATTGAGTTTGCTATAAAACACCTGAAGGACTCCCAAGATGGGGAGAAATAAGATTCTCTGTCTGATGAGACCAAGATAGAACTTTTTGCCTTACTTCTAAGCGGTATGTGTGGAGAAAACCAGGCACTGCTCATCACCTGTCCAATACAGTCCCAACAGTGAAGCATGGTGGTGGTGGCAGCAGCTGGTGGTGCTGTGGGGGTGTTTTTCAGCTGCAGGGACAGGACGACTGGTTGCAATCGAGGAAAGATGAATGCGGCCAAGTACAGGGATATCCTTGATGAAAACCTTCTCCAGAGTGCTCAGTACCTCAGACTGGGCCGAAGGGTTACCTTCCAACAAGACAATGACCCTAAGCACACAGCTAAAATAACGAAGTAGTGGCTTCACAACAACTCTGTGACTTTTTTCTTGAATGGCCCAGCCAGAGCCCTGGCTTAAACCCAATTGAGCATCTCTGGAGAGACCTAAAAATGGCTGTCCACCAACGTTTACCATCCAACCTGACAGAACTGGAGAGGATCTGCAAGGAGGAATGGCAGAGGATCCCCAAATCCAGGTGTGAAAAACTTGTTGCATCGTTGCCAAAAAGACTCATGGCTGTATAAGATCAAAAGGGTGCTTCTACTAAATACTAAAGGCGAAGGGTCTGAATACTTAGGACCATGTGATATTTCAGTTTTTCTTTTTTAATAAATCTGCAAAAATGTCAACAATTCTGTGTTTTTCTGTCAATATGGGGTGCTGTGTTTACATTAATGAGGAAAAAAAATTAACTTAAATGATTTTAGCAAATGGCTGCAATATAACAAAGAGTGAATAAGGGGTCTGAATACTTTCCGTACCCACTGTATGATCATTCTCTAAACAAACAAATATGTTTATTAATCCAGAGGTGTTGAAGGTGGAAATAGTCACCTGTTAAAAATGGAGCCGACACCTGCACTGTGAGCACTGCTCCTGTGGACATGGAGGCCTGTGCCCAGCAAGATGCCATCTTTAACTGTGATTGAGCGATGAGAGAATGAAGCAATGAGGAGCTCGTTCCATCCTGTAAGAAGAAAAATGACATGAAGAAAATAAATGACATGAATAGCAGGGGAAAAAAGCATTTGTATCTCTCCCTCTCTTAATTCAACAGTTTTCTTCATTAGCAAGGCTTTGTGATGTACTGTGATGGCTACTTCATGAATGCATGTGAAGTGTTTGACCAACAGAGGGCAGCATTCCCACTTACACAACCAACACAGTTCTGTCTGACCCTTTGACCTGAGTTATTATAGACAAAACTACTAAAACATTTTCGAAATTAAATTGAAATAAAGCTGAAATGAAATTAAAACGTCGATATTAGATGAAAAACGTAACCTTAAAATACTTTTAAATAATAATTTCTGCCTTGGCAGCTAACTGAAATAAAGACGTTTTTAGGTTGAAGTATTAAAATTACTAAAACAGAAATAAAAAATAATAAAAAAATGTTAAAAATAAAAAATGACAGAAGCAAATTAAGTACTAAAACTCAAACTAAAATGAAAATGCTAATTTAAAAATACTAATAAATACAATACATAAATAATACTAACACAACATTGGTGTTCATAAAGATGATATTATTGTGATGCCACTTTACAAGAAACACTTGTGAAGAAATGTGGCATGATAAATGGCAACAGCAGCAGCAACATACAAAAATCTAGGTGTGCAATATGCATTTTCACTGCTTAAATACACATTTCAGCCATAATATCCTCTCTGTTACTACTTCAGTTATGATTTCAAAATAAACGCAAAATATGTATTTGATCAGTATTGCATAATTTTTATCTGCATATCATTTCACAAGGACCTAGTACAGACATTCGGACAATGATGCTGATGAAACTGGTTCCTGTTTGATCATAGGTTTTATATTTGTCATATAGTTGTGCTTTGTAAAACAAAGTCAGCCATTCAAATGGATAAAATCAGACAAGCTCTTTAAAATGTATCATATTTTGTCAATTCTCAAGTTTTTCCTGATCCAACAACTTTGATGGAAAGTCCAAATGACACAATTTAAATGAAGTGCTAATCTAAAACAGCTCTTATAGGGGTGACAGAAGAACCTCGAAAGTGTTTGTGGGGGGGGGGGTGGGGGGGGGGTGGTTTTTTTTGTCAGAGTGCGTTGTTTGTTAATAGCAACGTATCTATATCTATGTGTTTCATACATGTGTAAGAGTGTCACATACCTGCTCGAAGCAAAATGACCTGATCATCCAGAGGCAAATCAGAGAAATTAGGTATTCTCTTGGCCCACTCCACCAGAGTAAACAGTTGTTTGTCAGCTGCATGGCAGATATTAGTGACTGGGTCATTTGTCTGAGAGACCAGATGAAAAAAAGGACAGAGAAAGAACGAGAGAGAGTATTTGAGTTGTTACTTTCTCAAAGAATGCTAAAATCAGCATGTATGTAATTGTGCAAATTGTATATGAATAAATATAAATGTCTTTGTCTTACTGAGTTGCCTGGACTGTTCTCTGTGTACGTCTCAGTCTTAGGTTCTACTGCAACTTCTGCATCCAGAATCCTATCCACAGGCATGTCTTCATTAAAACTGCTCGTTGATTCCACCTCATTATCACCTTTCTCCTTCCCACGCTGCCTCTCTTCCTGGACTGCTGTGGGGTCCAGCCGAGCAAGAAAATGAGTACATTATAAATCATTGTAATTAATGATTATGACATTTAAAAATGATTTAAGAAATCTCACATTTGTATAACTTTTATCTGTTATATTAGATATTGTACTTATTTTATATTTTATTTGAGATATTATAAGAGAACAAATGTACAAAATGTATTAAATATAATGTAAGATTATAGAGAAATATAATAAAATAATATCAATAGTTATGTTATTTAGCATAATATTAAAGCATAATATTAATGTGTTGAAAATAAAATATCTTCTGGCCACAAAGGCTGCAAAAAGCACAAAACAAAACACAAAACACCAAACTGAAACAAAACTAAACAAAAATCCAAACCGAAACAAAACACCAAAGCAAAGCAAAGCAAAGCAAAACAAAACAAAGCAAAACAAAGCAAAGCAAAATAAAACAAACCAAAGCAAAGCAATGCAAAGCAAAATAAAATAAAACAAAACAAAACAAACAAGCAAAGCAAACCAAAGCAAAATAAAACAAAACAAAACAAAACAAAACAAAGCAAAGCAAACCGCAACAAAGCAAGTAAAAAAACAAAACCCTCAGAGGAATTAAAGGCAAGTTCAAATCATTGATTTATGATAGAACCCACATACAAACCTTGCCCAAACAACACCGTAAGCAAAGCAAAGCCGAAATAAAACCAGCAAAAAACAAAAAAAACAAAACCCATCAGGAATTTAAAGGCAATTTAAAAATCATTGATTTATGGATAGAAAACCCACAAATACAAACCTTCCCGCTTCATGCCCATGGCCAGGCACTTCTGGTAGCGGCAATATTGGCAGCGGTTGCGCTGGCGTTTGTCGATCAGGCACTCTTTGCTGTCTCGACACGTGTAGGTCAGGTCTTTTCGGATGGTCCTCTTAAAGAAGCCTTTGCAACCTTCACAACTGTAAACACCATAGTGCTTCCCTGCAAACACAACCATACTGAACCTCAGAAGAGATAAAGATGTATCTTGCACTATCTTCCAAACCAAACCAAAATGCAACACCTAAACAATCCCTGTGTTGTTGTACCTGAAGATCGGTCCCCACAAATGGCACAGATGTGTTTGGAGAGGGATCCAGGGCTGCTGCACTGATAACTGCTCATGTTGCTCAGTGGAGCCAATCCTGGTGGAGGCTTGATGTCTTCTGAGCTATTCACATTTAAACAGTTCATCTGTGAGAAAGGAAGAGAAGTGAGGAGAGACGGAAACAGCTTATATAGTGTAATCAGGAGTAGACTTTATGTCATTATACAGCAGCAGACTGTTTGTGTCCTTTCAGCACAGCAGACACACACACGCACAAACAAACCCAAGAAAACACTCACAAACGCACAACTCGCAGACTCCAACCTTGCAAGGCCATTACACAAGTAGCTGTGAGAGCGCTGACATAACATTTCAAAGGGGAGGGGAGATTTGTGTCTCCCTCACTCTCAGGAGAATTCACCATTTTTCCATCACATGTTGGTTTCTGCACTGCAGTATTCATCCTGTAGGTGGCAGTACATGGCCATACCTCAGGCATAAAGAAAGCAAGTGGAATCAGGAATATGATTCAGTGAGCCTTATTTTCAGTGAATTACTGGCATACATGTTTGTTGATTTCTGTGTTTGTATATGGCCTTTGTTTATGGCTGCTTCTTTTGTGGAGTGTAAAAAAAATACACTCACTTTTCACACTGTAATTTCCGCCATATCTCAAATGTTTGATACAGTGTTGTTAAAACTTAAAAATTAAAACTTTAAAAAAGTTAACAATTAAAAAATTAAAAAAGTTAAAACTTAGTTAAAATAAAAAAAAGTTAATAAAAATAGTGCTGATAGTACAAATATTACATGAAAAACTTCAAACCTAAATGAAAATAAGAAATGCTGATTTGGCAACTAACTGAAACAAGTTTAAAGTACTAAAATTACTCAAATAAAACCAAATGACAAAATCACATCAAAATATACTTTAAAATAAAAACTGAAAAAAGCTAAATCTAAATATTATTGTATATAATACTGTAATAGTAAACAAGCATATAAATTATATTAAAATAACAATGGTTTTGATAACATTCTTTTACAGAAATTATAGTGATGGAAATTAAATTTTAAATATTGAACTTTGTTTCGCTATGGCAAATTTCAAAGTTAGCTTATGAACTCTAAACACTTTTCAAAATGAAACTTTCACTTTTTTATAACTTGACAAAACTACAGCTTGGTAGGAAATAATACAACAAAATTGTCTGATATTATTTGGTTTTTCTTTACCTTCTGTTGTAACAAGTAAAAACCCATTTTCACACAATAAATATGATTATTTCACTCTTTGATCACCGAGTGTTTTAGAAAGTCTAATACATGTTATTTCATTTTATTTTGAGGGAATTTTGCCTTTATTTTGGTAAGATTGAAATCCACCTGGGACAAAAAAGAAACACCCATGTACAGGATTTCAGAATAAGAATCACCATGCACAATTAATGCCACATGCTACCAGCATTACAAGATTTTTACACATTTTCTTTTAATTTCAATATAATTTCAAGTACATTTAGACCTTGTATGTCTATCATGATTCATAACACACACTCACTTACTTGCCCCATATACTGTAAGTTCATAGTTATTGATGTCCTTTCATTGGACTAAAAGCCTGAGTCAATGGCTTTCTCTGGCCTCCAGGGAGAAATGAGACACATATACAGACACACATAAGCTGACCTCTTTTAACACCAGGGCATCCATACACTCAGAAAATAAAGGTACAAAGCTGTCACTGGCTCGGCACCTTAAAGTACAAAAGTTAAAAGGTACATCTTTGTACCTCACTTGTCTCTAAATGGTGCATATAGGCTATTACTGCCAAGAGGCACATTTTAATTTATGAGAGAGAGTGACATTTCAATTTGCAGGACAGATCTTATTGTCTTCGGTTGGTGTCAGTCTGAGAGAGTACAGAATTATGGGAAGCGTTTTACCTGTGGGCTGCTGAGGGTGTTAAAGCCCATACTGGGAGTAGAGGGCAAGGAAACGGACGGTGAACCCAGAGATGGGCCGATGACTGAGTAGGGTGAGGCCAGGCCATTCATGGATGAGCCCAGGGTGTTCATGGGCGACTGCAGAGGGCGGGACGAACTGATGACGGATGGATGACCCACCATGGAACTCAAGGGTGGCGGCTGAGAGGGGGGTGAATTAAGAGCACTAGTGTCTGTGAAGAGACAAAAAGAGAGATTAATATTAGACATGACAGGAGCAATTAAAATTTAGCACTAAAATGATTGCTGATGACATCGATCATAGACACACTTCTGGTCAAAAAAAAAAAATGTAATCAAGATATTTAATGTTTTTGAATAAAGTTTCTTATGCTCATCAAGGTTGCATTTATGGATCAAAAATACAGTAATATTATGACATTTAATTTGACACAATTTTATTATGTGACACTGAATACTGGAATAATGTCTAATAAAAATGTGCTGTGCATCACAGGAATAAATTCCATTTAGAATCGATTTTAATTAGAAACAGTTTTCCTTACACTTGTACTAATATTTTTCATATTTACTGTTTTTACTGTATTTTTTTTAATCAAATATATGCAGCCTTGGTGAGCATAAGCTACTTTGTTTTAAAAACAACATTGTAAAGCTATCTCCAAATCTTTTGACTTGTATGTTAAACCAACATCATACAGTCAGTTGTAACAACATAACATACAGTGGGTACGGAAAGTATTCAGACCCCCGTAAATTTTTCACTCTTTGTTATATTGCGGTCATTTGCTAAAATCATTTAAGTTATTAATGTACACACAGCACCCCATATGACAGAAAAACACAGAATTGTTGACATTTTTTGCGGATTTATTAAAAAAGAAAAACTGAAAAAAAAAAACTGGTCCTAAGTATTCAGACCCTTTGCACAGTATTTAGTAGAAGCACCCTTTTGATCTAATAAAGCCATGAGTCTTTTTGGGAAAGATGCAACAAGTTTTCTCACACCTGGATTTGGGGATCCTCTGCCATTCCTCCTTGTGGATCCTCTCCAGTTCTGTCAGGTTGATGGTAAACGTTGGTGGACAGCCATTTTTTGGTCTCTCCAGAGATGCTCAATTGGGTTTAAGTCAAGGCTCTGGCTGGGCCATTCAAGAACAGTCACAGAGTTGTTGTAAGCCCTCCTTCTTTATTTTAGCTGTGTGCTTAGGGTCATTGTCTTGTTGGAATGTAAACCTTCGGCCCCGTCTGAGGTCCTGAGCACTCTGGAGAAGGTTTTCTTCCAGGATATACCTGTACTTGGCCGCAATCATCTTTCCCTCGATTGCAACCAGTCGTCCTGTCCCTGCATCTGAAAAACACCCCCACAGCATGACGCTGCCACCACCACGCTTCACTGTTGGGACTGTATCGGACAAGTGATGAGCAGTGCCTGGTTTTCTCCCCCTTTCCCTACACATACCGCTTAGAATTAAGGCCAAAAAGTTCTCTCTTTTTCTCATCAGACCAGAGAATCTTATTTTCTCACCATCTTGGAGTCCTTCAGGTGTTTTTTTAACAAACTCAATGCGGGTTTTCATGTGTCTTGCACTGATGAGAGGCTTCCGTCGGGCCACTCTGCTATAAAGTCCCGACTGGTGGAGGGCTGCAGTGATTGTTGATTTTCTACAACTTTCTCCCATCTCCCGGTTGCATCTCTGGAGCTCAGCCACAGTGATCTTTGGTTCTTCTTTACCTCTCTCACCAAGGCTCTTCTTCCCCGATAGCTCAGTTTGGCCGGACGTTCCAGCTCTAGGAAGGGTTCTGGTCGTTTCAAACGTCTTCCATTTAAGGATTATGAGGCCACTGTGCTCTTAGGAACCTTAAAAATGTTTTTGTAACCTTGGCCAGATATGTGCCTTGCCACAATTCTGTCTCTGAAATCTTCAGGCAGTTCCTTTGACCTCATAATCCTCATTTGCTCTGACATGCACTGTGAACTGTAAGGTCTTATATAGACATGTGTGTGACTTTCCTAATCAAGTCCAATCAAACACAGCTGGACTCAAATGAAATTGTAGAACCATCTCAAGGATGATCAGAAAAAAATGGACAGCACCCGAGTTAAATATACGAGTGTCACAGCAAAGGGTCTGAATACTTAGGACCATGTGATATTTCAGTTTTTCTTTTTTAATAAATCTGCAAAAATGTCAACAATTCTGTGTTTTTTCCTGTCAATATGGTGTGCTGTGTGTACATTAATGAGGAAAAAAAATTAACTTTTAGCAAAAAGTTTTTGATTTTAGCAAATGGCTGCAATATTACAAAGAGTGAAAAATTTAAGGGGGTCTAAATACTTTCCGTACCCACTGTATATCATGACGCATACTATGTTTTAATTAGCATGTACAGACATCAGAGAACAGGGTAAGTACGTGCCCACAGGAACATTAAGTACTTGTGGAAACATGTGACTTTGCAGAACATCAATTACCTCCATTATTAAGGCCTTAAATGAAATAATATGCTGTTTAAGTACATAAATGTAAGAGGACACTTCACTAAGAGAATCCATTAAGCCCTGCTGCTTTAACCATTCAGTCCACAGCTAATAGAGTGCTACATACGAGTACCTGGTAATGGTAGTTTGTACCGGCACAAACACATATAATCTATCTAACGTAGTACAAGGACACACACAGGGCAAAGGTTGCACCTTTTTGCCAATACTGATAGTGTTGCAATCCGTTACCTTGTTTCAACATTCATCAAGATGCAGATCAAATCAAATTCATCTAAGATTAAATTAACATGAACACAGCTTCAAGCAGTTGCTTTTATCGAGATGTGCAACACAAAAAGCTTTATCAATGATTTGGTCAGATATTCTGACAAGGTAACTGTAACTGTTTATCTCTGGCAGGTTATTTCAATATAGGCTATAGCTAATGTTTTATTGCAAAATAAACCCAGACAGGGTGATCAAGACCCCGGCATGAAGTGAAGGGGATTTGTCACCCTGAAGTGGTTAATTTTTAGCTAACGATTCCACCATATCCTGCTTACTATATGGCTGCTTGCTTACCAAATAAATAAATGAACATATAATGTTGCTTTGAGCTGAATTTTAGTAAATGAGAAGAAAGAGATAACAGAGTGCTACAAGTTACATGAAACTACCATGTCACTGCACTGGACAATGGAGTTTAGCAGTCAAAATAGTGCATTAATATAGTTCTTTTAGGTCTTGTATTTTACTAAATGGCTGTCAAGCTAAAAATTAAAGTACTATACCATAATATACAACAATAAAGACAAAACCATTCAATCATTATCTGTAATTCAAGTCATACACATTTTATCCTTCTAATGCTAAGAATGATGGGAAATGTAGTCGCATGCACCTCATAAACTTGCTAAATGCGAAGGTACAGGTACAGGGCTGTCACTGGGGCAGTACCCTAAGGTACATCTTTACCCCTAAAAAGTACATATCATTACCTTAAAGGTACATATTAGTACTTTAAAAGTTCATATTAAAGTGTAAATATTAGTACCTTTTTAATGCATACTGACCCAGTTACAGTTTTGCACCTTATTATTAGCTTCTTTTGTAATATATAATTCTCTATCTCGCTGTTTCTTTTCCTTAAAATTGACCAAATCCACGATTTATTGTTTTTTAACCAGGCATAATAATCAATTTCAGCACTTAAACACTGTAGTATGTTATAAACAAACAGTCTGCAATGTCTGTATTCTTCCAAGCTGCATGGTTGCATGTGTGTGTGTCCCAGACTCTGGGCAGAAGGGGGAATTTCTGTGACAGATGGCCAAGATGCCTTTGGTAGGGCGGAAACATGGTCATACTGTGGTCCGCACGTCGGCCTATCCTTAAATGACCCACCTGATCCATTACATTTAAAGGGGTCATATGATGCTTTTTTAAAGATCATTATTTTGTGTATTTGGTGTAACAGAATATGTTGTTGACATGCTTTAATGTTCAAAAACCACATTACTTTTTTCAAAGACTGTACATTATTGTAGGTCCTCTATGCCCCGCCTCTCTCAAGCTTCGTTTTCTACAAAGTCCCTCCTTCCGACAAGCGCAGTCTGCTCTGATTGGCCAGCTGACCCAGTGCATTTGTGATTGCGAACACCGCAAGCACTTGTCGGAAATATAACGCCCCTTACCATAATCGCAAAAGGGGAACAGAGTCCGTGATGAAGCTGGTTTGTTTGCAGTACACAAGCCACGGTTAAGTGTACTTTAACAGCTGACTCCACTGTGATGGGTACCCCCCCCCCCCTCCCCCCTCTCCCTCTCCCTCTCCTCTCTCTCGCGCTCTCCCTCTCTCGCTCGCGCCTCTCCCTCCCTAACATGCTCAATGGGTGACATGTCCGGTGAGTATGCTGGCCATGCAAGAACTGGGATGTTTTCAGCTTCCAGGAATTGTGTACAGATCCTTGCAACATGGGGCCGTGCATTATCATGCTGCAGCATGAGGTGATGGTCGTGGATGAATGGCACAACAATGGGCCTCAGGATCTCGTCACGGTATCTCTGTTGCATTCAAAATGCCATCAATAAATGCACCTGTGTTCGTTGTCCATAACATACGCCTGCCCATACCATAACTCCACCGCCACCATGGGCCACTCGATCCACAACGTTGACATCAGCAAACCGCTCACCCACACAACTTCATACACGCTGTCTGCCATCTGCCCTGTACAGTGAAAGCCGTGATTCATCCGTGAAGAGAACACCTCTCCAAAGTGCCAGACGCCATCGAATGTGAGTATTTGCCCACTCAAGTCGGTTACGACGACGAACTGCAGTCAGGTCGAGACCCCGATGAGGACGACGAGCATGCAGATGAGCTTCCCTGAGATGGTTTCTGACAGTTTGTGCAGAAATTTTATTTCAAACCGATTGTTGCAGCAGCTGTCCTGGTGGCTGGTCTCAGACGATCTTGGAGGTGAAGATGCTGGATGTGGGAGGTCCTGGGCTGGTGTGGTTACACGTGGTCTGCGGTTGTGAGGCCGGTTGGATGTACTGCCAAATTCTCTGAAACGCCTTTTGGAGACGGCTTATGGTAGAGAAATGAACATTTCAATTCACGGGCAACAGCTCTGGTGGATATTCTTGCAGTCAGCATGCCAATTGCATGCTCCCTCAAAACTTGCGACATCTGTGGCATTGTGTTGTGTGATAAAACTGCACATTTTTAGAGTGGCCTTTTATTGTGGCCAGCCTAAGGCACACCTGTGCAATAATCATGCTGTCTAATCAGCATCTTGATATGCCACACCTGTGAGGTGGATGGATTATCTCGGCAAAGGAGAAGTGCTCACTAACACAGATTTAGACAGATTTGTGAACAATATTTGAGAGAAATAGGCCTTTTGTGTACATAGAAGTAGTACATAGAAGAAGAGTTCAGCTCATGAAAAATGGGGACAAAAACAAGTTTTGCGTTTATAATTTTGTTCATTATACATATATATATATATATATATATATATATAATATAGATCTATATAAGTATATATAGTTACATCTATATAATAAATGGTTGTACACTGTCACAACATTTTTTTTAAATATCTGAAAATACACTCTTAACTTCAGTCAGTCAAGCATTATAATATGATTATCAAGTATTATTTAATGATAGAACTTTAGTAATTAGAATTAAAACTTGATAACCATGTTTGAATGCATATTAGTCATTTTAACTGAACATTTTAACTGGACTGGTGGTGGTGCTTTTTTCAACCCAGTCTCATAAAAATACGTACCTCTGGGTGCTTTTCTGCAACACCGTTTTTACGTGCCTTACTGCACGTTTCGCCGCAGTTTCAAAGAAAAATTGAAAAACTGAGTGGCGCTAAAACACAGGTTCAATACGTGAACCCTGGCACGTTTTTATTACGTTGATATAGGTACGTATTGCTGTGGTTCAGAATTCAAATATCCGGGGACTGTCGCTAAAAGTTAATGCTCTATCGTGTTGGAAATATGCCCTACACCAAACCCAACCCTACCCGATAGTGTTAACAAATCCAAAACTGATATAAAAAAGCATTTGTTGATGCAACCGTGTCATTTTAACTTACTTGTATGCAGATTTGAACCGTTTTGTCAAACTGTAGTCACCCTACACGGATTTGAACCGAGTCCTCGCCTCCCAGTACTGTCTTTGTACTCCGTGAGCTACCGAACAAACCTACCGTCCATGAAAACCCATTGATATGAAGCTGGATATGTGCGATGCTAACGTCCAATAGCATCGGTTTTTAAATCTCCCAGCATATTAAAATTGTTTTGAGGTCATAACATAATATTGCGCAAGTATTTGTGCGAAAATTAGGCTTTTTAATCAAAACTTTGTAAATTTGTGTGAAAAGGAATAAAGGGTGTCGGAGTTTTCCTGCCTCTAGTGTTCATTTCTTTTGAAAACTGCAGTGAAACGGACTTATTGGTATGTATTTTGCGTCTCGCGAAAAACTGCCCCCAGGTACGTTTTTGCCATGAGACCAGGTTGGCTTTTTTGGTCATTCAGTGTTTCTGAAAAAAAAAACTGGGAAAAAAAACTAACAAAAATACTGATAAGATAATAATAATAATGATACGAATTCTGCTAATAAGAACAATATAAAACGCACTAAGGATAAACGAGCTGCTGGATTGATGAATATTAATCAGGTTGTGTGCGTTCGCTCCAACTGATTTGCTGAGATCAAAACAGGGATGATGATAGATGAGCGCCAGCCAATGAGATTGCCGTTTGCACATTAGTTCCGCCCACTACAGGAAAACCCGGCAGTTCTTAAAAGCTGAAGAATTCCAAAGGAACGCCGTTATTTTGACAGGAAAATACAATAAAGAATATCGTTTACATGTAGCGCGTCAATTCTCTCACTCTCTCTCTCTGCGTGTGTGTGAGACAAAGTAACGGCGAGTCGTGCGCTTCACACTAGAGTTTACGGTACGTCAAATACAGGTGCGCTGCGCATCCATTGAGATGAACTGAAAAAAAGCACAGATCGCTTGGAGAGTGAAACTCTGAAGCGCTCAGTCAGAGAGTGTTTGGCGAGTGAAAATATATCTGTGCTAAACTTATACTTAGCCTAACTCACACACAGGCGAGTAAAATCTGAGAATTTATTAGCCATTGGCTGATACATCATTTAGTCGCCAAGAGTGAAGATTTAGTCGCATATGTGAGTGATTTACTCGCAATGTAGAGGGTTGCTACAAGTATAACAAGTATAATTGACACCCTATACACGACAAGGTTACAAATCACTTTGGGGGGTGTCCTCTGCAGATTCATAAGGTCATAAGATTTCATAAGGTGTATAAAAAAAACTTTGTTTAGATGCTTCAACCTTTAGCTGATATTTCAGGTCTTATTCTTCTGAGACGTCCATGTGCCAGACATTCATCAGGATTTCACAATGACTCTCGGCAGTGCCCATGACCTTTGTACAGCTGTCTGGGAGCAAAGTGCAGCCTTTAGACTTCTATCAAGTTCAGCGGAGACCACACAAAATCGCACAGGTCAATGCGGGCACAATCACATACATAAACCACCATAGCATGTTTGATACAACAAACTGTAATCAATATCCTCACAGACACTCTGTACACTAAAAACAGAGAAAGCTGTGTATAGTTTCAATGAACAGCAGACCTGTAACATCAGTTCCATGAGCTGGAACACAACAGGATTTGGAGAGGGATAGTTAAAATCTTTTAATTGTTAATTACTGGTCAGCTGAGGTGTGGAGTCTCCAACAGGGCTCTAATTCATTAAGCCTCTCACACACTAACTTGTAAAACATGTTGACTGAAAGGATATAGAGAGGGAAAGATCACGAACGACTTGTTTAATGTTTATTTTATTCAATATTTTATGATATTTATTGTATAATTTTTGTCTTGCATACAGTAATTTAAAATATTTAAAATTTTCTGTCACTGTTTATTAATTGATGGTTTGTTAATATTGTTCCACTGACCCAACAAATGCAAAACATGAAATAGAGAAAAACAATCAATGTTGTCTCCTAAGAGAAAATTACAATTACATACATTTATTGATTTTATTTTAATTATTTAATTCTAACATATTATTCATTCATTTTAGCTACAAACAATGCAAGCCTTATTGCTAAAAGAAACATTTAGCATTTTCAGAATAAAACAATATTGAAAGTGATTCCAAAAAAAGTCGAAATGCAAAAACTTGCATTAAACTAGACTTTGTTATTGTATAATACTAAATAACAGGATATCCCCAAAAGTAAGTTTTGAGATTTAGCAGCATATTATTGGCTGGAACCACACAGACAAACACACACCCACTGCATGAAATAAACAGTGGTTATGACAACAGGTTCCAACCCCCAATTTTAAACAAAATCTCTTGAATCACTTAATTCTGCCCTAAACGAAGTTGACATCTGATCAATAATGACACTATACACTCTTCTCATCACTGACAAATATTTTCAACCACCTGTCAAGAAGACGGGGGTTGTGGGGAGGGCAACAAACACAAAAAGGTGGAAGGGGGTAGAAGTGATGGAGAAATGGGACACTGTCCCACTCTATCCCAGTCTGCCATAGAGAGCTGCAGGACATTAAATCAACCCTGATTAGCGCCATGTGTCCATAATCCTCCAAAGCCCAGGACTGCACACACACACACACACACCTCACACTTCAGTTACCAACATCGCTTAATCAACCATATCATAAACTAGTTTATCAGCACACGATGTCGTTTATATGTGAATAATTAACCTACACACTTAAATTAAATAATGTAGCTGACAACAATATTATCTTTACTACCTAAACATCTCATTCACCATGCTTTAAATAAATAAGCATTAATTATGCTACACACATACATACACACACAGATGTACAAAGACACACAAGCTCATGCTTTTCTTATCAGAACTGCTGTAATAATGCAGTATGTTCATGCTCATGTCCCTAGAATCGCTGACAGAGGTGAAAATGAGCTGGACTCATGCAGGCATCAGGAGGTCTGGGATATGTGGAGATTTTATTTTATGGCAGTATTGAGTGCTTTCTCAATGATGAAATACATTTTTTGTAGAATTTGTTTGAGTGTGTGTGTTCTGTTGCAAAAAGGACATAGGCCTATAACTGCTGCTGTATGTGGATAACAAGTCAGTGTTTGAAAAGGTAAAAGTGAAGTAGGCTTGCCGCGATAGACGGTGATACCGGTGTTAAGCCGCAACACCGGTTACGTCACTTGCCCACCGCGGCACCGACCCCCACCGTCGTTTAGATTTTTTGTAGTAATAAAAATCAATCATCTAAGGTGATTTTGGAAGTTTTTTTAAACAGTTGTTTCTTATTTAATTGGTTCCACATTGTTAGCTGATTTTTATTTTATTTAAACTTTGTGTCATTTATTATTTTATTTGACATCAAGGTGTATGCCGTGCCTTCAAGCTTTCTTACTCGTTTTGCTAATAAACGTTCTACGTTTCTTATTTATTTGGTTATATATTATACATGTTTACTTAGCCTATTTCCAGTTTTGTATACCTATTTAAACTTTATGTAAGTTATTTGTTATTTTATATTAGGCATAGCCTGCCCTTTAGCATGGTGTATTTTTATTTGTTTTGTTAATAAAATTTCTATGTTTTATATATAGGCTAAAGTTAATTTGACGTTGTATTTTGTTGTTGCATATGCCGAATTGCCGCTAATTCGAAAGTGAAAGTAAAATGCGCATGGCGCTTTTGAGCTATTTAAAAGTGAAGGAAAGCGAGGAAAATAGTGAAAATTCAAACAAACTAAAAATGAACAATTGCTTTATGCCGAATTGCCACTATTTGAAAGTGAAAGTAAAATGGCATGCTGCTTTTACAAGCTATTTAAAAGCGAAGTCTTCTGCCTGCTGCTGAGAATGGGAACAGCCCCCGCCCCCCCCAAAACGGGGGTTGTGGGGGGCTACCGGTGTTACCGGTGTTGTCACACGTCGATTAACCGGTAGGAAAATTTCTTCACTGTCAAAACCCTAGAGTGAAGTGAAAACTAAAGAATAATATAGATTATCAAGTAAAGAAACATCTAGGCATGAAGTCAATGAACTCTGAGTGTGTCCTGTAATAACCTCTCTATTATTGCATTCAAAACAAGCACATTTTGTCACATGCATCACTCATTTAAAATAACTTACGCTGACGATTGCTTTATAGTCACACAAAAAAGTGAAGTAAAATAAGGACAGACAATACTGTACACTAAACATTAAAGTCTACAACTGGTCATCATAAAAATGCTGACTGGGTAGATAAGCTGATATTTGCAAACAAATTTCACAGGAAATGAAGGAACATTAATCAGTTTCAAAACATCCTATCATATCGTGATCATATGATAGCTGATATTCTGAAGCACTGAGGATGAACTTGTTTAAAAAACCTGAGTAATGTTTGTGACATCTTACATTTGATGACCCCTGTTAATGTCACAATGTAACAATCAGAAGAGATCAGCAGGGACTGTTCCACTGAACATTACACAAGAGTTTGTGAAGTAACTGTGTTCAGCCAGACATCTTGTTTATCAAAATGAACTTAAAAGTAACAGATTCTATACTTTATATAATACTTTAAATTCTAACTGAGTGTGAAAACTATTCAAAAGCAGCAGCTGAATGCTGTCAAGACAACACCTCTCTCCATTCATTGTCTTCACTGGCTGCAAAAATATCTTTCAATATGCGGCAGAATTGTCTGATTTATGAACAAATGACTTGACTCTTTTTGTAAATTGGTCAAAAAGACTACTAAAGTCAGCTTTTAATGGGTATGAATAGTCTTTCACTGGATGAACTCACTGGTATACGATTGGTTGGTCTAAGATTTTTTAGTGTTTTTGAAAGAAGTCTCTTATGCTTCTCTTTGTCTCTTATTTTTCACAGTATTACTGTGAAATTTATTCCAAATATAAATTTTATGTTTTGATGTGTTTTAAAATATAATTTATTCCAGTGATGGCAAAGCTGAATTTTCAGCAGAAGCATTTCTTATTATTTCATGTTGAAAACAGTCGTGCCGTTTAATTTTGTGGAAATGATGAATATTTTTTGTAACAAATGTAAAAGTGTTTCACCTTACTTTGATAACTTATGTATCCTTGCAAAATTAACATTTCTAATTTCTTTAAAAAAAAATCAATCTGGAACCCACAACTTACGAGCAGTGGTGACAGTATAGACATCCTGTTTGCAAAAAAAAATAAAAAACCTCAATCTTTATTAAAAAAACTGATTAAGGGTCACACTAGCCAGCTTAAGGCCCCGTCCACACGGAGACGCATTTAGCTGTATACGCATACATTTTGTATCGTATAGGCGTTTCGTCCAGACGGCTCCGGCGTTTTGGGAGAGTGAAACCGATATTTTTTTAAACCGGGTCCCAGAGTGGATAAATCTGAAAACGCCACCCTTGCGTTTTCCTGTGGACAGCGAATCCGTATATATTCTGAAACGATGACGTCATCAGCCCACATCTCGCCCCTAGTCAGACACCGCTACGTCACGTAACAGCAACTAAAACATGAACAAACACTGAGTGATTTTCTTTTTATTAACTAACATTAACACAGTTTAATAAATGTATTGTTCCATGTTCGTTTGTATACCATGCGCACGGTTTATGCGCATAGTCCAAGTCTTCTTCTCCGTTTTTAGTGTAGCTCTGTGGCAGAATTACAGCGCCACATACTGGTCTGGCATGTATACTACATCGTTTTGAATCGGTTTCAGTGGTTTCGTGTGGATGCAGATATTTCTTGAGACGAGGTGGAAAAAAAGATCGGATAGGGAAAGCTCTGGCTTCGTGTGGACGTAGGCTAACAGTCAAGCAAATTACCCAAGACAACAACCATTTCTGTTCCAAAATTCCTGAAACTGAACTTGTTCGTAGCTTGAGGGTTTAACAGAGGATCCATGAGAGAGACAAGAGAGAAGTAGAAACGGATAAAGTCACAAACATCCACCCCAATACATGTGAACGGCTCTCACTCACTCTAAGGCAACAACTAGCCTACACACAAAAAAAGTGTTATCAAAGGAGACTAGATGTTAGGTTCCAAATGGGATCTAACAGCATAAGACATGTGAGAAACCACAGTGTAGTCAGCCCTACACATAGCCTTAAGTAACTTCAGTAAAAGAGGGAGGTGAAAAGAAATCAAAGAGAACTGGTAAAAGGAAGGATTAGGATGAAAAATGAAGACAAGGGAGGCTCTAGTGTTTATATAAAATATATTGAACAATGTTGAAAGACCATCCAGATAATCTCAGCAATGATCAAAGACCCTCAAAAGATGTTTTTCTTAATACTGAACTTAACCCTAACCTACTGCCAATCACAACCCAGACTCAACGGAAAAACATGCCACTATCTACTGTTTTGCATAACTCCAAAAATGTACAGTTTCCAGGTGAAATGAACACTATAGGCAGTACTTTATGAAAGCAAATTTCTGGAACAAAATATTATATTAGCACAAGCACACACAATAATGCAGTTTGCTCCAAAGTCCAAACAATACAATCGCAACTGTTGACATCCGCCATATTGCATGACAACATGCTCTAGCCTGCAAGTAACTTATACAGAAATTACCCAAAGAAAAAGCAAGCATGCTATAGATTAAACACACCATATGAATAAAGCATCCAGACACCACACCCGTATGTGCTTAATCACAAAACCAGGCATTAATACTTGTCCTCCCTAACGGCTTCCACTCTTCTGGAAAGGTGTTCACATACCTTGGAATGAAACTACAGGGAATCACAAGCATCAATGAGGTCAGGTACTGATGATAGGGTCAAGCTCAGAGTCAGTGTTCCAATTCATCCCAAAAAGATACTTCTTTTTTTTTGTCCATACAATGAAAGTCAATGTGGTCCAGTGTTGTTTTGACTTTCACAGCATGGTGAAATACAGTTTATTTTGTGTTCTACAGAAGAAAGAAAGTTATACAAAGACATAAGGGTGAGTAAATGATGAACTATCCCTTTAAGATTTGTCATCACTGGAATTAAGAGGCCTAGATGAACCTGTTAAGGCATGTCCACATACTTGTAATGTATGTTTCAGCTATAATTTCAAACAACATATATATGGTATATTAAAGACACCTAGATGTACTCCAAGCTAAATTAATGTAGTCTTATGTAACATTAGTTTGAAGAATGAGACACACATGCAAACTTCCATGCACGCTCACATACTATGTCATCATTGTGCAAGTTTTATTTGTGGTGTCAACATTGACACCTCTTAAAGAAAGATAGAAACAGAAAGAGAAAGAACAACAGAGAGTGACCGTCAATCGGTGACGACAACTTCCGTCACTGCTTTCTATTGTGCGATCAAATGGGAGTTTGTCCTTGTCAGTCCAAGTATTTACACACACCCACACACACAAACGCCCCTCAACAGAACTATTGTCAGAGAGAAACAGAAGAGAAGCAAAGAAGTGAGGGGGTGAAGTACCGCGAGTGTGTGAGATATAAAGGGATATACTGAAATAGATTGATCCAAGCAGCCTTTCCTAAAATATCCTCAATACTCCAGTGCCACCTTACCCTGATCTATAACAGAGAACAGAGCCTTGCCAAGTACTCTCACTGCCAACTGGAAATTCAGTGTTAAAACCACAGGAATAAATTGATTTAAATATATTATAACAATTTTTATTTGTAATATTTCACAATATTACTGTACAATATTATTTTTTACTGTATTTTGATCAAATAAACACAGCTTTGGTGAACATAAAACTTTCAAAAACACTGTAGTGTATAACAAAATATAGGCCTACAGTAAAAAAATAAAAAAAATAAATCAAAACCAAGCAAACTTTCACCATGTGCACTGTAAAAAAAATATTAAAGATGATTGAATCAACCTAACTATTAGATATGCCACTTAAAGTATTTTTATAGGTTAGATTTGGCAGATTTTTTAAATGTTAAAATACTCATGTCTCCAGCATGAATTTGGGGTGGGACTATCCATTTGTCAAACCAATTGCAGACAAAGAGAACAGGAAACCAAACTAAAAATAATAGCCTAATTTTCCCAATTCCATTTGGTAATGTAAAAACAATTCCAGCACGAATTCCAGTTATGAATGTGAGCTGTGTAGTCCCTTGCTTAGAAATAACTGGTTCTTTACTCATGACAATGAACCACACGACACACCAACACGTTTCTAAAATGCACATATCCATGTACAATTTTGAAATCAGTCTAATATTTTTTTTTCTCCAGTTGTTTCCATCAGCACAATTGTCTCATCTTCCCTTACGATGCACCAGCCATGTTGTTCCTGGGAACTTAAAGGAAGTAAGAATTACAAGAGTATATTATTATCAGATACTCACAGTGGCTGTAGTGACCCCCATCTCTGCCGTGACTCTGACCGTGAAGAGGCAACGCTGCCGAATGCCACATGACTGCGAGCACCACTCGACCAAACCTCACCAGGCACAGCAGAGCACCTGTCCGAACAAAGACTCACTCCGCTGATGGAACAGATGGGATATGAGCGAAATAGGACGGTCGTAGGAAGAGGATCCGCAGGGAGGAGTCTGCTGGTTTATGGGATTACTTGGATTATCAACGATTGAATCCAGCAGGAAACGTTTACTGCCACAAAGATCAGCCTCTCCAAGCTTTGACAAAGCTCCTTCTGCACAGGCCGCGGTCTGTCCGGACAGAGGCTCTGAGTGTCATTAAATCTATCAGCCTAGACGAGCCACCTGTTGCACGGCCAGGGATGAAGTGCGCTTGAGTGAGTGTGAGGTTCAACATAAAAAAGCAATTTGTTTCGATTCAGATTTTAAGATTACTGTAAATTTACAGTACATCTGATTATCAAGAACATTCTATAATTGACCATAATATCACAGTAAGATGGGCACGTCAGTGCTTCTATTAGAGCAGTGCAGTGACAATGACAGCTCTCTCTCACACATGCACACACACTATAAGCACATTTTACAGCCAAGCCTGGCAGCCTCCTCTTACACACCGGCTTGTGTGTTCATTATCTAATGCACTTCTAACTTCAGACACAGCTTGTTTTTGTGCAATGCTGCATAATACTATCATTAGCACTGAAGAGGTTAAAGGCAAATAACCAAAAAAGAAAAATGTAAAAAAAATTAATAAGTGGATATTATTAGATATTGCATACACTACTGTACAAATGTGTGGAGATTTTTTAGAAAGAAATTAATACTTTTATTCAGCAAGGATGCTTTAAGTTGATCAACAGTGAAGGCAAAACAAATAAATGTTGTTATTTTGAACTTTTTATTCATCAAAGAATTCTGAAAAAAAAAAATGTATCACAGTTTCCACCAAAATATTACACAGTTTTCAACATTTGGTAATAATAAGAAATGTTTCTAGAGCAGCAAATCAGCATATTAGAATGATTTCTAAAAGATCATGTGACACTGGCATAATGGCTCTTGAAAATTCAGCTTTGCCACTACAGGAATAAATTATTATTTTAAAATATGTTAAAATAGAAAAGTTATTTTAAATGTTCCAAATTCAACCCTACTTACTGTTTTTTACTCTATTTTTGAACAAATAAATGCAGCCTTGATGAACTTAACAGACTTCTTTAAAAAAAAAACAATAATGAATAATAAATAGTGAAGATAAATAACTTTATTTACTGACTGAGATATCAATGTGGGTCAACTCATCTCAGTGTCAAGGGGATTTTGAGCCAAATTAATTGTGCAGAAAAGATTAAAAAGAAGCTTTAAGATATTTCAATATAGTGATGCATTAAAAGCATATACAATATATCAATCCTGATGCCATTACAGTTTCACTGAAAGACAGCCAAGCAGTAGAGAGAGCTGACTTCATGACAGAATGCCTTCAGGGTGAATCTAAAAAAGCCTCTTTAATATGTCATCCTATAAAAGCAATGCCCCACATGGATCAGTCAGAATGAAACGAGAGTTGCAATCACACAGAAGATTGACACAATTGGAGCTGCCTGAAGAGATATTAAGAGCCTCATCACCAAAACAACTGTATTAGGTTTTCTATCTTCATGCATTTCTTTTGCTAACAAAAACATCACTGATATCTCTCTTATAGTAACTTATCCTTTTGATAAACCTAACCATGTGTCCTTTAAAGGTCCCATATTGTCAAAACTGAAATTTCCTGGGTTTTTTCACGATAACTGAGGTCTAGGGGCTACTTAACTAACATATAAGTTTCAAAACAGTCAATCCACAGTCAAATGCACACAGCCTCCATAAAGTAGCATTGATTTTTCATGAACCGTTGTGACTTCCGTAAAAAGTTGACGTCAGAACTACACAGTCACCACCTTCAGTCACCACCCCGAGCACCGCCCACCGTCCCACTCTCCTTTTGCCAAACCCCCAGACAACATCGCATCCATGCCATTGCTGAGCAACGACAACATCGAAACATGTCGAAAAGGTTAACTTTAACCACGAAACCAGATCGGCCGACCTGTAACGTTACATTCTCATTCAAAGAATGGACGATCTGACAGGATTGTTACTATGAGGTGGATCACATCTAACATGTATAGTAAAGACAAACTCACCGTGTCTAACTTAGTCATGATGAAGATGTTTATACATTTCAATTTCAGCAGGCAACTATTTTTACAGCTACATTATTGTTCCAGCCACAATTAATCACAACAATGTATATACAATTACAAATGATTATATATAAATCGTCAGTTTGTTGTTTTACAAACATGCACACAGACATTATTTCATACGCGACATAGTCGTGAGATGCAAGAAAACAGTATAGCAAGACCTCTGAGCTCTTTTCCTATTTTTTTTTTTTTTTAATGCCTCCACTCAGACCAGACACGCTGCTCTTATTAGAAAGTGACGTGACATGTGGCCAAGTATGGTGACCCATACTCAGAATTAGTGCTCTGCATTTACCCATCCAAAGTGCACAAACACAGCAGTGAACACACACAAACCGTGAACACACACCCGAAGCATGGCAGCCATTTTTTGCTGCGGCGTCCGGGGAGCAGTTGGGGGTTCGGTGCGTTGCTCAAGGGCACCTCAGTCGTGGTATTTGAAGGTGGGAGAGAGCGCTGTACATTCATCCACCTACAATCCCTGCCGGTACGAGTCTCGAACCCACAACCTTTGGGTTATGAGTCCGACTCTCTAACCATTAGGCCACGACTTCCCAGATGCACCCATAACAACAAAAGACAATACTTTATTGAACCTTTTCTGATAAGAAGTGTGTGCTACAAACGCGAGCATTTTTTACTATTGTTTCTGTCCAGTCCGCTCGTTTTATCACGTTTAACCACTGCTGCCGTCGGTTTTTTGTCTGGCAGTGGCAACAGATATGCCATCAAATTTCTAATTTGAGGCTGTATTACCTCGATTCTGGCAACCTAACATCACAACAAGATGATATTTTAAGCTGTAGCCGAATCTGCACTGGTTTGAATGGGCCGCCTCCATTTTCCCCTTTGTTTTGCTGCCTCCAGCTAGCGCTGTGACTTCGGCTGACCCTTGTTACCTGTGGTTGGCCTGGCCGTGCGGCACTCAGAAAACAACAGGCCAATCAGAAGAGAGGCTCGTGAATATTAATTAGACAGGCCAAAATCGAACTGTTCTTTGCAGAGCTCCTGAGAGAGGGGCTGTAAAAAATATATTGAGATGGTTTTTGGTACTTATAACCGCAAAAATATATTCTTAAGGACATCAAAACCTACAATAAAACTCCAGAAAGGTGTAAAATATGTGAACTTTAAGAAAATCTGCAATAAAGGTAACAATTACAAACCCAATTCCACAAAAGTTGGGACACTGTACAAATTGTTAGTAAAAAAGGAATGGAATAATTTACCAATCTCATAAACTTATATTTTATTCACAATAGAATATAGATAACATATCAAATTTTGAAAGTGAGACATTTTGAAATGTCTTGCCAAATATTGGCTCATTTTGGATTTCATGAGAGCTACACATTCCAAAAAAGTTGAGACGGGTAGCAATAAGAGGCCGGAAAAGTTAAATGTACATATAAGGAACAGCTGGAGGAACAATTTGCAACTTATTAGGTCAATTTGGCAACATGATTGGGTATAAAAAGAGCCTCGCAGAGTGGCAGTGTCTCTCAGAAGTCAGGATGGGCAGAGGATCACCAGAGTGGGGGTGCCGGCCCAATGCTGCGGCGAAAAATAGTGGAGCAATATCAAAGGAGTTTCTCAGAGAAAAATTGCAAAGAGTTTTTGAAGTTATCATCATCTACAGTGCATACTATCATCCAAAGATTCTGAGAATCTGGAACAATCTCTGTGCGTAAGGTCAAGGCCGGAAAACCATACTGGATCCCTGTGATCTTCGGGCCCTTAGACGGCACTGCATCACATACAGGAATGCTACTGTAATGGAAATCACAACATGGGCTC
Organism: Sinocyclocheilus anophthalmus; assembly: GCA_018155175.1. Taxonomy (NCBI): domain Eukaryota; kingdom Metazoa; phylum Chordata; class Actinopteri; order Cypriniformes; family Cyprinidae; genus Sinocyclocheilus; species Sinocyclocheilus anophthalmus. The sequence goes on along the minus strand of JADLZN010008188.1, from coordinate 1,318,510 downwards.
AGGAATACTTCCAGAAAACATTGTCGGTGAACACAATCCACCGTGCCATTTGCCGTTGCTGGCTAAAACTCTATAGGTCAAAAAAGAAGCCATATCTAAACATGATCCAGAAGCGCAGGCGTTTTCTCTGGGCCAAGGCTCATTTAAAATGGACTGTGGCAAAGTGGAAAACTGTTCTGTGGTCAGACGAATCAAAATTTGAAGTTCTTTTTGGAAAACTGGGACGCCATTTCATCCGGACTAAAGAGGACAAGGACAACCCAAGTTGTTATCAGCGCTCAGTTCAGAAGCCTGCATCTCTGATGGTATGGGGTTGCATGAGTGCGTGTGGCATGGGCAGCTTACACATCTGGAAAGGCACCATCAATGCTGAAAGGTATATCCAAGTTCTAGAACAACATATGCTCCCATCCAGACGTCGTCTCTTTCAGGGAAGACCTTGCATTTTCCAACATGACAATGCCAGACCACATATCAATTACAACATCATGGCTGCGTAGAAGAAGGATCCGGGTACTGAAATGGCCAACCTGCAGTCCAGATCTTTCACACATAGAAAACATTTGGCGCATCAGAAAGAGGAAGATGCGACAAAGAAGACCTAATACAGTTGAGCAATAGAAGCCTGTATTAGACAAGAATGGGACAACATTCCTATTCCTAAACTTGAGCAACTTGTCTCCTCAGTCCCCAACGTTTGCAGACTGTTATAAAAGAAGAGGGGATGCCACACAGTGGTAAACATGGCCTTGTTCCAACTTTTTTGATATGTGTTGATGCCATTGAAATTAAAATCAACTTATTTTTCCCTTAAAATGATACATTTTTTTCAGTTTAAACATTTGATATGTCATCAATGTTGTATTCTGAATAAAATATTGAAAATTGAAACTTCCATATTGCATTCTGTTTTTATTCACAATTTGTACAGTGTCCCAACCTTTTTGGAATTGGGTTTGTATTTATTAAACGTTATTATCATCTTTCATCTATAATAAGCCTTCAGCCTCAGTATGTTTACATTACCATTCAAAGGTCTACTCTAGGAGATCAGAAGTGACAGTAAGTCTTTGTTACAAAAGATTTCTATATCACATAAATGTTCTGAAGACTAGAGTAAGGGCTGCTGCAAACTCAGCTTTGCCATCACAGGAATAAATTATATCTTAAAATATTCCAAAAGAAAAGGTTTGTTGCTTGTTTGCTGCATGTTTGATCACATAAATGCAGTCTTGATAACCACAACAACATTTTTTTTATATATTTGAAAAATCTTACCGACTCCTAAATTCTAAACGTTAGTGTATATAACAGCTGACTTTGAGGGTCAAAGACGTGACTCTTAGCCCGTGTTGACAAGCATGTGAACATTGTTCAACCCCGCTACTGTGATGTAAGGGTCTACATCTAACATTTCAAAGCAGGATGTCCTCTGAGAAGCAGTCAGGGCACAAACGCGTCCATAGATCAAAATAGATTTCCACCCTTGCCCCAGTCTACTTTACCCCCGACTTAAATTATCCCAGAATGACTATAAATCCAGAACACAGAGCTAACAGAAGCTAAGGGCCAAAACAGCATCTCTTTTAGTTCGTTTATCTACAGCAGCTATAGTAGAGGCACCACAGGATTATTACTGTGTAAGAATTGTAATCTCAATAATCATTTCATTTTAATGGAATAAATACATACACCCCAAAAGGGTGATGAGGACCCTGATAAAAAGTGTGCTGTGCATATAATTAAAAAGGAATTAAATGTGTATAGCTGTTCACTACAAAATCAAAAAACGTGATTAACTGTGATTAATCTAACCTTGTTAACCTGGTTAATGTTCAAAGTTCAAAACTCTTAGTGTGTCTGTCTGGTTCTAAAAGCAACCCAGGCATCATGGTGGCACATGAATAAATCATATGTTTACAGTATAAGCATATATTTATTAACTGTTAGTTCCCATTTTTATTGCATCATGCATTATTAATACAGCTTTATACTATTCACAGCTTTAACACTACTTATTAATACAACATAATATTTTTGTGTGTGTTTGCACTACAAAACTACTGACCAGGAGTGAAAACACATTGTACTGGTAGGCCTACATATTGTTCATGGACAATATGTGGTACATCTGATATTAGCTCTAAAGCATATGTACAGTAGGCTGAATTCTTGCTCTGCAGGAAAATCCAGCTTAAGCTAGTAGATGTGGAACATGGAAGATAGTTACAAGCTGGTCATTAGCTGGTGTAAACTGGTAAACCATGTTGGACCAGCTACCAATTGGTCATATTAGCTTAAGATGGTCAAACTGTTTTTGGATAGCTGGTCAACCAGCTTGTAAGCAAATATCTTAAATTGGATTTCCCAAAGGGTATAGTGCAATGATGTGCTGCTTATCTATTCCAGTTAATCAAAATAATTAAATTTATTACAACTTGACTTCAGAATGTCATGTTAGTTCGATTAACAGCATCAAGCAATTTAAATAGGTGTGACAAATAGGTAACTCTTTATGAGTCTTATGACTTAAACTCAACACTGTAACACTACAACTTGCTGGAGTTGTCTTTGACTTTGCTTAGAATAACATGTCATTCGCACTCACTCCAGAAGCAAGTTGCAAGCGTTCAAATACAAAGCTTGCGTTGAAATACAAGCCTACACATACTCATTCCTATGTGAAGTGTACATGCTATACCCGGCTGGAAACCGTCTCAAAAGCAATAAATAACAAATCCGACAGCCGTGCTTTGAGGGCGATCGATTACATAAACGCAATTAAAGTGCCAACCATGCCTGTAAACCGCGCGATCACCTGACCGGTGTCAAAGCACGCGGACTGATAGGACTATAATCTGTCTGAAATTCATCAGCGAAGTTGTTTTAACGCTTTCGCGGCATGCACATTTAAACTACATGGACAACTGTGCAAATATGACACAGAAGAGCAGCAACGGGAAATGAAGAAAGACGGCGACTTACGGAGATGTAAATATGTGTCGTGAGTATCCATTCCGAGTCAGTTTACTGTCGCGGCTCTTGTCCTGGAGGCGCGCGGCACCCCTCTAGATTCCTCTCGCTAGCCCAAGTGAACTACACTCTGCGGCGCTGCTGCTGGCTCGGGGCCCCGCTCAGGGGGAGGCAGGAGGAGGGGTTTCACCAACGACAACAATCAGATAAGACACAGCACAGGCAGATGACTTCAGCACGTGTTAATATGTATACCAATGGTAACAACATATATTATAGTGTTCTTTATAACTTGACCTGCAACAAAAAACTATTTGGATTATATTTACAACTGCATTTGACAAATGCTCTTGAACAAAGTGTCTTGCATTGCATTTTTTATGCATTTTAACTGAACCAAAGACCTTGGTTTCAGTGGCTACTGAACCATTCAACCATCAAAATTAACAGTATCAAGATGGACACAAAAATGTCAGATAAAATGTTATTTAATATGACTGAATCAACTTCACTAAGTAGATACATTAAAAAAAGTTAAAAGAATCAGGGTTGTGTTTCCCAAAAGTGTTGTAAGACTTGGTTTTAAATGGCTATACTTTTACCATTCAGGCAGCCAAGCTGAACACTGTAAAATGTCTTGGCAGGAACCTGAAAATGTGGAAAAATATTATTTAATATGACTGAATTGACTGAATTGAAAGGAATAGCATTGAGTCACGCAAAGGGTAGAATTTAAGCAATTTACCTACCCGATATAAGAAAACATAATTATTATACAAGGTGGAAAATTCATATGAATTTGTGCAATGTGATTTGTATCAAAAAGTATGTTTTTTTTTAAGTATGCATGACAGTCCAAACTTAAGCATCAGTGGGCTGTGAGCAGACGGTATGAAAGTGTATGAATGTGACTGTACAAATTAGTCACCAATTTGCCAAAATGTAAAAAGTTATAAATTGTCATGAGAGCATGTTGCAGTTTACGTAACTGTGTAATATGGAATTCGCAAAATATTGTGTTTATTTTAAGCTGAGTATATTTAAGTATATTTGTTTGCATTCATCATATTAACTGTTAATACAAAACTGTATTATGTCAAGATTAAGAACTAAAGTAGAAAACAAACAGGAATATAATGATATTTGTGATTGAGATCTGTCTGTCCGCCTGTTTATACTCAGTGTGGTGGCTCAAAGACTCCTCGCAATTCCCCCCAGACTGTTTCTCAGAGTGTGGGGTCATACAAGGGTGAGCTCTCACTACCTCCGAAGGTTATTCAGAAGTCACCAGCATTCACCAGTCTTGAACTAGTGTGGGGTTAGTGCTCAAGATGACCAGTGATTTCACAAGGCCCCTCCCTGTAGGTTTGAGGATAAGCCCACCCCATCCCACAACCCCCACATACTCTGTCCCCTCATTGTAAATGACCTATTAAAGAACACAACACCATGGTAAACAAGATGAATGGCTTTTTTTCCAACCCATCTCACACCAATCAAGGCTTTCTGTTTGAACCCCCTTTCTTAAGTCTATTAGATCATGTTAATTTATTAAAGTCAAACCGAAGAATTAAAATGGTCATTTGTCACTGCTCTCTTTGTGTGGGCTTAATGGTGGCACATGGTGTAAGGCCTGCAATTTGTTATCCTCTCCTTTTTGCTCTTAATGTTCTTTTCTTTTTAAGCCATTTTTGGGTTAAACACGAAAAGAAATCAAGTTGCACTCAGTTTCTTGTGGCATAACTGTCTGCTAATAATACATTTTATACATTTTTATACACTTTGCTCAATCATTTTGGTGTTATTGACGGTAAACCCAAGTACATCAAAAAATTTAATTTGTGTCATTTACTCATCCTCATGTTGTTCCAAACCTATATGACTTTCTTTTTTATTGAACACAAAAGAAGATATTTTGAAGAATGTTGGTAGCCAAGGAGTTTAAGTTTCCAATTTAATACTGTATTTTTTTCATCCATATAATGGAAGTCAATGGGAACAGAAATTGTTTGCTTACCAACATTCTTCAAAATATCTTCTTTTATGTTTGACAGAAGAAAATAAGTCATACGGGTTTTAAAATGACATTGAGTAAATGAGATTTCATTTTTTGGTGGACTATCCCTTTCATTTAATTTGTTGTTTTATTTAACCTCTTTTAACCTGCACCATGTTTCTTTTGCCACCTTATCTCTAAGATAATCAGCCACACACTCTTTCTTACACACTAACAAACACACTCACAGCCAGAGCTGTCAGTGAGCCAAACCGTATGCAGTAATCCCTTTGTATTCACAAACCCATCCAGATATACAATGTGTCCCAGCCACATCCCACCCCCTACACACCAGACCTAGGCCACCTGCTAACTCTATATCATCCACACAAACACAAACCAAAGGATGAAGACTAACAAGTTTGTGTCAGTGTGTGATTTACTGTAACATCTCTCTTGTTATGCAAGATACTGGTAAGCATGTGCAAATACTCTCCTTCCAAACTGTTCTTCTTCTTTACACTCCACTCATATGTTCTCCAAATCCTCCACAAATCCCCCTCACACAAACTGAGATAAGTGATACTCTTCTGTTATCACTTGGAGGAGACAATGCTCAACAACTGTGTTCAACATAATTAATCTCGTGAATGTGAATTACTCGCATATGACCGGCTTTCTCAAAACTATTTTATTGATAAAGTCTTTGTGTGTGTAAGAGAAAGAACACGCTGTCCAACAATTAATGCCACGGATCCCCAAATATAATCCCTTAGTCACTATAGTTTTGTCTGTTAACTTAGCTGAGTATTAAACTGCTAGTTAGGCTATCAGGAGCACCCCATTATTATCATGACAGAATACTTTATGCTAAAGGACATCATACTGTAAAGTCACATTAATACATTTAGCAGACAGATATTCGCATGGATTTATAGTTTAGGTAAGGAGGGAGAGCAGACACCAAAACAAAAATATCAGTCATTCAATTCAATAGTGTGTTCAGTAGGCTATTAGGATTTTTCAATGAAGGTATTGCACTAATTTTTATAAATAGGCACTTAAACACAATTTAAAAAAAATATATTTGTATGAAAAATAGTTTTTTTACATCTTGGGTATTTAAGTCATTTTAAGATAAATAACATTCTGTGCAAACAAATTAAAATGAGGTGGTTGTTTTGCAACTAGATGGACACAGTTCTGTTCATAACGACAGACCTGCTGGTGAAGAAGTGACAGGTACAAGAAAAAAAAAGGAGAGACAGAGATATTGGGGAAAATGAAGAAACGGAAAATGGAAGTGAAGGTGCAGTTCAAGAACCTTTAATTATTTTGCACAGCTCCAGCCTAAGGGTTTAGACCTTTGTGATGGCCATACAAATAATAGGGTTGTTTGTGGTTTCAGAATTTGTTGTGGGTGTATAGGATGGCCTGGATGAGTGTGAGATTTCCCGGCCTGAAATTGTTTCCCAGTCCGGCCCTGCCCTTAGTTCAGGCCTGGTTTTAAGGGGATAATAGTGAAAGCAAGAGCACCCACAGTTGAAGTTGTAATAAACAGATTTGGCAAACTATCTAGCGTGCATTTGTGTTTGCGCTCCGGAGAGCTTAACAGGTTTCCATTTACATTTTTACAGCCGTTCAGCAATGCAGCCAATCACATACATGCCTGTTGATTTATTGAACGCAATGACCAATCAGAGGCATTAAAGTTAGAACCCATTCAACGCTTAAAACGCTGGAGTTTTTGTTCAGTGCTCAGTTCTGCAAGCTCGAGAACCATCTTATTATAACGATGTAAATAAAAGATTAATTGTGCAGTACAGAGAGATTCATTGATTATAATGGAACTTTGTGAGATCGCGATCAGCTAAGACGAAGGACATGTTTTTAGGGTGCTCTCTTTGCACGTTTTATGTAGGCTATATGTAATTTATGTTATCAATATTGGCCTATTTGTATAAAACTTTTGTTTTTCACGCTACACGCTGGAAAATCCTCTTGCAGGAGATGATTCCCTTCCTAAATTATAACATTAGCTATATGTTTTACATGTATAAAGACCCACTTCTGCTGTTTGAGAAAAATGTTAGGCATCATATTATAAGTATAAATATAAATTTTTATTAAATTATTGTCTTTTACAATTTTGGGGGAAGTCGTGGCCTAACGGTCAGAGTCGGACTCGTAACCCAAAGGTTGTGGGTTCGAGTCTCGTACCGGCAGGGATTGTAGGTGGGGGGAGTGAATGTACAGCACTCTCTCCCACCATCAATACCACGACTGAGGTGCCCTTGAGCAAGGCACCGAACCCCCAACTCCTCATAAACATACATTGAGTAAGAGGTTTTGAGGCATTTTTCTGTTTCAGGCAATCATGAAACCGTATGGTCTATTCAGGTTAATTGTGTATAAAGCCACCAGCCCCCTCCCACAAACAGTCTGAGGATTAACAGGTTAATGTAACACACACGTCAAGAACATCCATTTGGAATGTCTGTTTGTTTACTCTCTTCTGCTCTTTTCTATCTTTAACCTCCATTTTTTATTCAAACCTCTGCTTTCCCTTGAGTGAAAACACACACAGAGATGCAAGCGCAATTGAAGCACAGAAACTGAGGAGTAGGAGTGATTTTATGGAATTGTGATGACAGGAATCCTTCAGTTTTAGATATACATTGCTCTTCATGTTTTCCAGCAGGAAGCTCTAAAATTGTACTACATGCTTTGCTTTTATTGCATTGCTCGCTGCTTTTTTCCAATATAAGATCTCTCAAACTAACTTTCAGTTGGGTTATGCTTTTTTGCCTGCTTGTCGATTTAAGTTTGGTGCAGTAAGCACGATTTTGAACCAACAAGTTCCTGTGGCAACATAAAGACATGGTGGTCAAAGCTCTAATCCATTCCAAATGGATGTTCTTGACGTGTGTTACATTAACCTGTTAATCCTCAGACTGTTTGTGGGAGGGGGTTGGTGGCTTTATACACAATTAACCTGAATAGACCATACCGTTTCATGATTGGCTGAAACAGAGAAAAATGCCTCAAAACCCTCTTACTCAAATGAGTTTGTCATTGGATGCTTTTACCATAAAACACTCAGAATGAATGACTTTTATAGTGTTTAACATGGCTGTTTTTGCCATAAAAAACGATGAGTACAAGCAAAAAGATAATATTATTTTAATCTGACTTGTTGAACCACACACGCTCAGTCTATGAAGGTTTTGTTTCATTTTTAGTAAGCAATGGGTACATTTCAAATAAAAAATGTAGGTTTAGGTTTTTGAAAACACAAGAACAGGCCATGGGTAAAGTGTGTAAGAGGGTCAGATCCAGCGGAGATTGTTGTAGACCACCTCAGGTTAAGCTGACAATGTCCTGGGAAGACCAACAGGATTATAGCTATGAACACCTGTTCCGGATCTTCAAACCAGCCAGTGTGACCTGATGCTCTGACATTTAGAAACTTAACAAGGAATATGAAGAGCCTATGAATAAGCATACCCGTTCAGATGGTTGGTTTTACAAAACAGTTTTAATATTCCTAGATATTTTTATTTCATGTTTTGTTCAGTTCCTATTGTCTGTTTGACATAATTAGTAGCGTCTGTGCTTGTTAATTGTTTTATTATGTTCTATTGTCATTCAAATAGGCTAAAGAATTATTCTTAAGGTGTGAATATATTATAAGCTACATATCTTGTAGGCTATAATTTTTCTAACATAGATGCTTTAAATAGGATATCCTGTGTCCCGGTTTGGCTTAGTAACACATGCCAAAGTGTCATCTTTTATGCACTGACTACGTCTATATTTGCAAATAGCCCACACACTATCTTTAATATGCTAGGGTGATTAAATGCCCACGCTCATTGTTTTGCTATTCAAACGAGTCATTTAATTGAAACTAGCAGTGTAAAGCTTGGGCTGATATGAAAATAAATAAATCCCGAACACTTTTATATAAATCTTAAAAGCAATGTTAATATTTCATAATAACTTACCTGATTTCAAATGCAAATAATGAATCGTTCGTTCTTTTGTTAACGATGAACAATTGAATCACGTTGGGCAGAATTGGTCCGAGTCATTGAATGAATTATGACCAATTAGCTGAGAACCGATAAGAGCTACATTTGGAGTCAACCGAGTTATTTGAGCCGAAGTTACAAATAAAACGCACTGGAAATGTGTTTATATCAGGTTTGTCAGCACACGTAAGTTGGTTTACGAAATTTTGTTACAATGTGAAATAGAGATTATTGTTTAACCTGAATGCAAATTAGGCCTATCTTTAGGTTCTACATTGGTTGAAGCTTAACTGCTACAAACGGAACTGGAACACATGAAATTACGATATACAGTTATTAATAAACAGGGGCGCCGTAACGGGGCTGTGGGGGTCTTTACTGAGACGTTTCAGAAAATGTAAACACGACAGGAATAGTCCACGTGATGGCGTAAAGAACCGCTGGAACAGCTTTTGAACCGGCTCTTTAAATTAACTGTTCAAATGAACCGTTTCGCCAAAATGAGACTAATGAGAGTGCGAAATTGCTGGAAGACCGACTGTCTACTACCACCATGTGGTGTAGAGATGAAAAACAAGCCGGTTACAAGAAGGCTTGTGTATGACCCACTCCGGCACCCGTAGAGTTACCGTAAAACTGGACGTGTACTTGCAGCATTGTTGTTATGTAGTTTCATCAGAATCGGGAAATGCGAGTGTTTACAACTTCACGCAGAACTCATTGATAACTAGTTCCTCATCCGACTCACTTTTAATACTTACTAATGTGTTCGTGGCATAATGTCGTCAGATTTGATGTTAGATTTCGTAAATCCATCGATAATGAATAAGGAAGCGGGGGACATTTCCATCGATCAGGATGGAGAGTGGGGTAAGATACGCTTTCTAGAAATATCCATCACTGCACGTGTTGCTCGCGATAAACGCCAACTTCTGTATTTACTTCTAGTAAAGTGTCTGTACGTAAAGAGTGTCTTTTAGGAAGCGATTTATATGTAAATAGTCATTGTCCATTTGCTGTCACTTAGGTGACTGATTGGTGAACACTCATCCGCAGTGTTGTTTTTATGGCTTCAATTTTAAAATGTAGTTGAATCAAGAATATAAACACGATCAAATATGAACTGTGAATACAACTTCGTTTATTTAACTTTGTATCATTACATTTATTTGGGATTATACTTTGTGTTCATGTTCATTTATATTCATATTCATTCGTATAGTTCATATCGTATTGTGAATACACAGGATACTAGTAAATTACAGTGTGTCAATTAGAGTTTGGTTAACATATAAAAGAAACTGGAATTGAAGTCAAATTACATAACACCTCAGGGTGAATGGTTGCAGGTAGGATGACCTGGTTACAAATCCACAACTCAAAAGAAAATTGATACATTTTTTATTTCCTGTCTTGCTCTCATGCTTTCAGCACTTGGTTTGTTGGCTTTACTTCTTTGTTTGGCATCAATCTGCCTTTGGTCATACTTAAATTCACAACCATGTCTTTTACTTGTGTAGATATCAGTTTGTTTGATGAGCTGGAAGATCTTGGGGATGCTGATGAGCTTCTGGAGGCTCTGGTGGAAAGTGTAGGCTATGTGAGTCAAACCCCTGCAAAGACAATCTGTCAAAATATTACGTTTATCAAATATGGGTTTAATTGTCTTTTTTCGAATTGCATTTTGAAAAATCAGATTGCATCTTTTAAAGACTAACAAGTTGTTGTTTTTTTTTTTGCTTTTTGTTTGGTTCGACCGTAGCTTTAACTAGAGATTTGTAGAAAGATTTAAGCATTTTGGATCTGTTCTCTATTAGGACACCTCTGTTCCTGACCTGAACTTTGACTTTGAGCCCCCAGCGTGGAACTCAGATGGCTGGAGAGAAAACGGTAGCCCTCGATCAGGTACTAATTTTAAGTTTTCAGTGGACTGGAGAATCTTTTCAAATGTTCCTAAATGTCTATAGCAGCAATAAATTTAAAGTAACTTGATATTTCTGAGAACTATTTCAAGTATTACCAAAGCGAAATGTACGAAAGCATTTCTATCCTTTTTCTCTTTATCTGCTCTCACAGATGGTGATGTAACCGTGGACTCACTGTCACCAAACCACACGCTCAGTTCAGTGTCCTCACCAGCGTCAGTGGAGCCCCACTCACCATGCTCCACACATGTGAGTCAAACTCCACCCCAAAACAAATACGCAGTCCTTGAGCATGTCTACCCACTGAAATTTGCATCTTATTTCTCAGGGAGTGATTTGAAAAATGTCCAGTGTTTTTGGACTCCATGCTGTTTACAATCACAGACAAACTAACCTGCGCACAATTGTATCAATATGCAAAGATATATGTAATAGGTAATGAGACAAAATTGTATACAAATTATATTTTTCGTATCTTATAAAATAATGTATATTATAAGATACATCAAATATAATTGTATACAATTATTAATAAAATCTATTTTAATTAATACATTTTTTTGTTATACACACAAATTCTTTTTTTGTCTTTATTGACTTAATCAATCAGAGGCGCAGATGGAGTGTGTTTGAGCTTCACTGATCCTGCCAGCTGCTGTAGTTCAGAGGTCAAGAGGGCAGACACGCACATACACCCATGTGAATTAGGTGTCTAATTAAGACTCCAGTGTGTTAATGAATGTCTTAATCGGCTCTCAGCACATCATCAAACTAATTAATCAGTCTCGCATTGAGAAGTGTCCAGTCTTATTTTGTAATATGTGCGTTGACAGCTAGTGTCCTTGTCAAGGTTTCATAGAACTATAATGTCACTATGACAAATACACATTGCTTTAGTGAAATCCTAAACGCTAGAATCTTAGTGTCACCTCACAGTCTTGATGAAGTTAATGTATAATTTACCATGACATATATTTGTTATAGTTTGCATAATATACACTGAATGTTAACACATGTTGTTCTGTTACTGAATGATGCAACATCCTGCAAAGGGACATATACACGTATAGGAAGCACGTTATTGCTTTCTGAAAATAGATGGATGGGCGAATTAAACTAAATGCATTTTTATAATAGTATAAAAAATGTAAATAGTATTTAACTATTTTTAACATGTTTGAAGAAACATGACACACATGACCGGTTATAACTAGCAAGGCAATGTTTGAATACACATTCAAACATAAGGTAGTAGTGGGTGGTATCACAGGTGTTCTATGGGTATTTATGCATTTATTGATCAGTCGTTTGATATGTGCAAAGTCTACAAACAGTTAAGTAATGATACGTAGACTTCTTGACCATCTGGATTCACACCCCAGTATTCCCATGCTTGAGTGCACTTTCAGTTCTCTCTTTTTTTCTATGTAAGGGCACTGACGGCTTTTCATGATATTCCTACATTATGCTGCTATATTCGCAAAATTTTTTTTTAAGGATGAGGCACTGTCTCCAGTCCCCTGGCATTCTCAGCCCTCTCCGCTGTCTGTCTGCTCTGACTCAAGTGGCTTTGCTGAGGTGCCTGCTGAGATGAAGCCTTCCAAGAGAACCAGTCAGTCAAAAGGTAGGTGAAGTACATTAATGTCTTTATTTGAATCATTCGTCTTCAATTTGTAGTAAGATGATACCATTTGTTCACACAGCAAAGCCTCTCCAGCCAGCGAAGAGGCCCATTCAGTATAGCCCCAAGGTTTCCATTCAGCCTAAACCGCTCATTACCGCGGTGCCCATCTCCCATGCTGCAGCCCCCCTTCAGACTAAGACCATCATCATCCAGCCTCTTCAGACTACAGTTCTGCCTGTAGTAAAACCTCCACCAGTCACCATTCAACCAGCACCGCCTACAGGTAATGAAGAAACCCATGTTTGATAATTTTTATTATTTGTTGATCACGTTTTTGTTGCAAGTTGAAATGAGTAGTGTATTTTAGGTTGTATTGCAGCCCTCGCTGCATGCTTACAAAAAACCAGCAGATGGCACTAGGCATCAATTTTTGTTTGTGCTATTAGTGGGTGTCTCATTTTAAAGTCTATTGTCAGGCAGACAGGGAAGTGTTCTTGAACTGCTGGTGCATTCTTTTGTGTCAGTACAGTCTGCCTTGTCGCTTGCCCTAGAAAAAGCAGTATGGAAGTAGATGTGAATGACCTGCCTGACAGATTTTTTTTTTTTTCATCCCTTTGATTTCTTGATGCTTGTTTTTATATGACATTTTTTATGTGACGGGTAGTTGTAGCAAGTAAACTAGCTATTTGCTAGCATATTAGCTGATTATTTGCCTCAAACAAAATGCTTCATCTTATAAATATTCAGTGTCATGAAATTTGTAAACTTTGGGAATTGCTTTATTTTGTGACAGAAATACTGTCTTTAATATCATGTGCAAAGACATGATAACCATAGTACCATAATAACAAACTGCATAAGATTTATTATTACATTATTAAAATTCATAATAACAACAATAACAGTAATATACTAAAATTAAATTATTATTTTTGATATTATATATATGATTTTGATATGATATAAGATCCTGTTCTCAATTTTTTAGAATTATTATTATTATTTTTATTTTAGTGCCGTCACATTCGAGTTATTGTGTTTAAGTCCAAAATCAAAGTTTGTTTCATATGTATTTACTCCCCATAATAACACAAAATTTGTGTGTGAAAATCAACCCCGAGTACACCTAAGAAGAACGTGTTATGTAATGTACCAATGAGTAATCACAGTTGCCAAATGAATCACATCTATATATATATCTATATATGTTTAATTACGTGTACGCGTTGATTTATTGTGATTTGAGATTTCTGAGTTCTCTGATGAAATGGGTGAGTCTGTTTAATGTCTTGAGTGTTAAACTGTGGCTGTCAGGAATCAGTGAGCTTCAGTATCCTTTTCCTCATGCGTAGTATAAACATTTACCTCACACACCTGGAAACACAAGTGGAGCAGAAGGCAAGAGCAGCCTGAATTGAAATCTTATCCTGTACTCATCTTATTTGAAACACTAGAGACTTGGTACTCCAGTTCGTCCAAACAATCACTTCTCATTCAATTTTTGAGAACTGTATGACCTGTTTCTTAGAATAAGGCCTTGTGTCTTGGTGCAGTTTGGTTTATAAATGGTACATCACACAAAGCACTATTTGTGTGTACTATTTGTCTTTTGCTAAAAGAGAGAGCTGCCACAAGCTGCTTATATACTTATTGAATCCATCTGTGCGAAAGATTGTGGAAGTGCACTTTGAACTGATTGCGTTCTGCTACAGTAATTATTTTCTGGCTAACCGCAGAGTTTTGATGCGAGGTTAATTGTAGTTTGTTGGGAGACTGATGGGGAAGTCAGTGGGTGGCTGAGAGAATGGAAGTCGTTCGGAATGACCCCTGCTGGGGAGCCACCGCAAATTCCTCTCATTTAACTCCACACCAACAGCAACCCGTCACGCCTGACAAATTGTGTTTGGAGGTGACGTGTTTGGCTCTGGGTGAAGGATGGTGCTTGGCACAACTGTTTCCTTTTTTGATTAAGCTCATATGATGCTTTTTTAAAGATCATTATTTTGTGTATTTGGTGTAACAGAATATGTTGACATGCTTTAATGTTCAAAAAACATTATTTTTCAAATACTTTACAGTATTGTAGGTCCTCTATGCCCCGCCTCGCTCAAAAACTTCGTTTTCTACAAAGCCCCTCCTTCCGACAAGCGCAGTCTGCTCTGATTGGCCAGCTGACCCAGTGCATTGTGATTGGCCGAACACCGCAAGCACTCGTCGGAAATGTACCGCCCCTTACCATAATCGCGAGCTTCATCTTTCAGAATAAATGTAAAGACAGAGCCTGAAAGGGGATAGAGTCGCGTGACAGACACAGTGATTAAGTTGTTATGTGTTTGCAGTACACAAGCCACGGTTAAGACAGCTGACTCCACTGTGATGTGTGTCTCTCTCTCTCTCTCTCTCTCTCTCTCTCTCATCTCTCTCATCTCTCTCTCTCTCTCTTTCTCCCGCTCGCGCGCGCGCAGCGCGCGCCACACCACACACACACACCACACATCACTGCTTCGCCTCTCGCGCACGGGCAACGAGAACAAACGAATTTACTAAGGACCAACACACACTCACTGCTCGCTCTCCGCGCACGCCACACCACCTTAGAAAGGTCCTGCTCGATCGTCGCTGCAGCGCAACAACACTCCTCTCATCATCTCGCCTCTCGCTGCACGCACACCACACCGGGGGGGGCCTTTCCCTCTCTCTCTCGTCGGCGCGCACACACACACACCCACTACGCGCAAAACTCTGGATTTGAGCAGTCAATAGCAAATTCTTAAACTATTAACAAAACAGTAGCTGATTCTGAATTACCTCCTCTCCTAGGTTCACGAAACGGTCATCCATAAAATGCATTGCTGTTCTGTTGTAAGTAATCTTAAAGATTCCTAAATGCATCTACTTTCGGAAGGCCAAATATAAAGTGCTTTTGCTTTTGCCTAGAAACACACAGCGCCTCCCTGACATGCTGCATCAACACTAACTGTGGTTACTGAAACCACGCCTTATTTCTCTGCGTGCACATTTGGGCGGCATTATGCTAATATTTCCACATAGTGAGGTAGATATGTGGGGCGTGGCAGAGTCTTAACTTTGATAAAGAATATTTCTTTGGTTTTGAGACTTTAGTCTTTGCAACTTCAGGGATCTTATCAATGCACAATCAGCTTGTAACACTCCAAAGAGAAAGGAAAACTTGAAATCGCATCATATGACCCCTTTAAAACTGTTTTTCTCTCCTTATGGTTATTAAACCAGTTTGTGCTGTGAAAATTTACTTTCATGTGTGGAGATTAATGAAGAAAAATAGCAACAAATTGCACTCAACACATTTCTTGCTTCATTTGAATGGTGAAGTGTATAAACAGTGTATGTTTCTCTTGCAGGTCAGCGAATGCTGCTATCTCATCCTACTCGGGTTGTCCAGCTTCAGACACCTCAGGCGGTGCCCACGCATGTAGTCTCATTGCCAACACTGGCTCAGGACAGATCCGTCTCTGTTGTTGCACCGGTAACAGCATCTCCTGTGGTTGCCATGACACTGCAGAATTCCACCCCTGAGGATGATGTAAGTTTCTACATGACCGCAAAACACTGGGTATTAAATTGTTTAAGGGAGCTTTTGATGTATTTTGTAACTTCTAAATCATCAATGCATATGGTTCCAGTCAACTGTCATTCATCTAGTTCAACAAGCTCAGTTTTGATATTTTTTAGCAGCAGCATCTCTAAAAAGTTGTGTAAGATTGCTAAGCCAATTCGTTTATAGCAACTCACCAACTAGTGACAATATATATATATTTTTTTTTAGTTAGTATTTTGTTTTAAAGTATCCCAATTGAGTTTGTGTTTTCCTCATCAACGAATAGCTGTTATGATGATTCATTTTTTCAAAGCCCCAGATGCTTGACAGTGAAGTAAAAGGCTTGGTGGTAGTCCAATGTAAAATTCTTTTTTTGGTGGTCAAATGACCTGTAAAATAACGAGACCAGATGAGCAGCAATTTTGTTGAACGGCAATGGACTGATGTACAAGCCAACATGATTTGCCTTGGCTTGTAGATTAGATGGCAAGTGTGGTTTTTATATTATAATACTTATAATGCTTATAATAATGTTTAAAAATATTTAAGTTTTTATAGCAATAACTTTTGCATGGTCTCATGTGATTGATCTGTTATTGATCTTCAGAGGAATTTTAATATCAGCTATGTGAGGTATTGCTACTAAAACTGCTCTCATCCAGAGTACCTTGTACAGAAACATTTTTTTTTGGCCTATAATTCACTTTGTGCCCACATAGAAAAAAACTAGGCTGTACCATATATCGAAATTATCGCATATATCGAATAATACATATCGCAATTGCTTATCGCTACATCTTGCGATATTTGGGGCCAAGAAAAAATAGAAGAGAGAAAATCACTCACTGCTCTTACCTTAATAACTTTTGTAGTTTAAATAAGAATCGGTGCATATTGAATTCAAAGAGTAAATACAAAGCAGTGTTTTATTTTTCCTTTTTATTATTCAGTTCCTAAACTAATGTTAAAATGAAATTTTTATGTAATGCTCGAGTAAAACACTACCGTTCATTTTCATAAGTTATTGTAGGGGTGCTTTCTTATTAGAATCAGAATGAGCTTTATTCAGCACTTAAGTGTGCGCAAACACAAGGAATTTGTTGTGGTTTTAACAGGAACTCTTGGTACATACATACAAACATACAAATAACCATATACAGTATGACACAAGATAGTTATAGAAGTTTACAGAACTGACTCAGCTGGTAACTGTTTTTTCATCTGAGCATGTGCCTGTAGCCATTTTCTTATCGCAATCGCATTATTAAATGAGCGATCGCATTTTTCTTCATATAGCCACAGCCCTAAAAAAAACCATCAGGCCACTTTTGTAATATAGTTTGCTCAGGTGTGGTGATGAGACACTAATTCCTGATTAATATTAGTTTACACTATTACACTAATGTTCCAAAAGTTTGGTGTCAGATTTTTTTGTTTAAATCAGTCTCTACTCTCAAAGTAGAGACAAAGACTGCATTCAAAATATTGTGAATTTTTTTTTTTTTATATTATAAAATTATAAATGTCTTTTTTTCTTTTGATCGATGTAATTCATGTTTTGCCAATAAGTTTGCCCCCCCACCCCCCCCCAAAAAAAAAAAATTACTGACCCAGAAAGTTTGAAAAGTAGTTTAACTGGTAAAAACAATTCTCAACATTTCCAGAAATTATATTGTAACCGTAACATGTAACTGATAAAATAGTATTTTTCTTTAGATGTTTAATGTACAATTTCAGTATGGAAGAAACCCAGTAATAGTACTGCATCTCAGTAATACTTAGTATAGCATCAGTCTCTAATTCTAGTGTCTGCTGCTGTGTTATTTCCTCTCCCAAAAATGTAAATTGATTGACATCCCCAAAAAGTGTGACTGCAGTACTTTCCACATTGCTTTGTTTGTTTGGGTGTCTCGACATGGCAACACTGGCTCGACCAATAGCATGAGTTTGGGGTGGGGCTTTCCTGTTTTCCGTACAATAGAATGGGGTGATTTGGAAACCTGTTTGATAATGGTTATAGTTTAATAGTGCTAGTTGTGACTTTAAATAAATATGGAGAACAGGAAAGATAGA
This sequence comes from Sinocyclocheilus anophthalmus, assembly GCA_018155175.1. NCBI lineage: Eukaryota > Metazoa > Chordata > Actinopteri > Cypriniformes > Cyprinidae > Sinocyclocheilus > Sinocyclocheilus anophthalmus. Next base: position 1,300,308 of record JADLZN010008188.1, on the reverse strand, counting down.
GAGGGAACCTGAATGACCATGGATCTGGTCTTACTTTGATAGTATTTACTCATCAAATGGTTTCTTAATCAAAAGCATGTATTCTTCCGTGTGTGCTGCCCTGACATCAGCGAAAAGCCCTACCCAGATGTGAGAAATTAGACTGTTTATAGTTCAGAGAGGAGGAGGGGGTGTTATTGTAGAAATAGGAGAGAGATGCATTAGGAACTCTAGGTGAGAAGAGCACATATTGCTTTTATAGTAAGGTTAATGTTGGATAAAGAGGCAAAGATGGGACCCCTGATACATATTGTATCAAATTGAGTGTTGCATTTTAAACGCATGCAGAACCATGTTGATGTATTTAAATACTTTTACGATGCTTGCATTAAAAAAGTTACTAGAATCTTAAGTTGTCTTATAATATACCATATAAAGGTGTTTATTGTATTTTGTCACTTTTTTTTTTTTTTTACAAAAAATAATTTGAAATCGAACCATAATTAGCGAACCCCCTGCAGTACTGCTGTGGTCTCCCCAGGGGTCGTAAAGCTCTTGTTGAAAACCCCTTTTCTTTGGCAGTAATAGTAATAGTAGATTTCTGAAGAATCATATGACAAATTCAGCTTTGCCATCACAGGATTAAATGACATTTTGAAATATATGAAAATGGAAAGCAGTTATTTTACATTGTAATAATATTTCATAATATTATTGTCAGTCCCTGTGTCCTTAGTTACAGACCAACAGTGAGCTCATTATTTTCCATTAAAGTATTTGTTCCGACATACTGTAGATTCAACTGACCTCAGATTAATTAAATAGAGTTCAGGATTAGTCCCAAATTCCTGTGCATTTAGTGCTGTCTTTTCCCGCATTGGGGGATATATTACAGCTTGCATTGTCAGCTCTTTTCAAATTCTCTGAATTAAAAAAAAAAAAAAAAAGCACCTGTGTGTACATAAGTTTGGTTCATTTGTAGATTGGGTGGCATTGATTGGGAGAGAACAGTGAGGGAACGGACCTCCATAGAAGTACTGATAAACACATGCCATGTAATAAACATAGCTGGGTAATGTCAGGAATTACTGCTAAACATCAGACTTTTTAACAACAGTTGTGTGAGAAATCACAGTCAGCCAGATAAAACACCTTTCAAATGTTTTAATCCATTTCAATCGTCTAGTTGTTAGACTGAAATGTTGAGTTTTACAGTTTTACTCATTGTTTGTGTTTTGATGAAAATGTGCCTTAAATGTAGTCAATATTTTGTCATGTAATATTATTTGACAAATGGCATATACTAAGTTTAGTCAACAGATGTAATGCTTCATTTAGTGACTGTCTAAAATGGCACAAATGTTCAAGAATGTAGTCATCTATAAACATTGATGTAATCATTTTTATACAGCATGTGAAAACTGAGCTGTGAAATTGAGCATGTGAAAGTATTCACTATTGTTAAGATATTACTTTATTGTGAAGACTTCTTGCTTTGCGTGTTAGCTTATTGGTTTACATGTTTTTAAGTCTGTTTAGGATATTAAAATATGTATATAGTGTTATGGTATTTGCATATTCACACCATCAGTATTTAGACATTTTTAGCACTGTGTTCTTGTCGTTTTATTTTTTTCACCTGATAGATTGTTGTCAACAGTATCATAATGACTGTACTAAAAAATATATTTAAAATATTCTTTAATAACTAAGGATCGTTTCAAACTAGGAACAATTTTACTGACATATTACTCGAAAATTACTAATATAATAATTATAATTAAACTTTATTTGAAGTAGTCCTTGTGCAGAATGCACATTTCTTAATTTTAAGCCTAAAAAGTGTTTTAATGTCAATATTGATGAGGATTGTATGATCTTTGAATAATATCGGTCTTTAAATGTAAGGTATTTAAAGTGTACCTAAAGCATACTTGCAATAGTTCTAATAGCACAATAAATATCTTTGTATTTCTTTAGTTGGATTCAGCACTACGTTGCACATTAAAGGGCATAATTACAATTAGTTGTTCCAATTTAGCAGACTTCAGTTATACCAGTTTAGTATACTAAAAGTGTAATTGCAGGGTATTTTTTATTAAGCAAATAAATATGTAAATGTATTTGTTGTATATTTAGCATGAAGTAAATGTATTTCAAATACATTTTAGTATATTTATTTTTCATTAGGGAATGCATCTTAACACTAGAACCGCCACGGGGTAAATTTTACCCGTGGCTGTTTTTAAAACGTACATAAAAGATTTTTAATAAAACATTCAAGTCTCCCAGTCCAGTTTTGGATGACTCGAAGTTTATTGGTGTTCTTCTTGTGTAATTCAAATTATAAATGATATAACTAAACAAATTAATAATTAATTAGGTGAAGCTGTGCTCTTGAATTTGTCATCGCATCATCCTATACAATGTGGTGATTTAGGCCTAGTATTGCTCATTATTGTCTATAGGCTATTTTAGTAATATAAATAACATAGGTTATCTTAATATATTGATTAATGACATTGTATTATAATAGCCTATTACACCACCCAAATATGTATTTACTTCCTTCTAATTCTTGTTGTCAGTGCAGGCTTGTTTAGCTTAATATTGACCGTTATGAAAAGTGACTAGTGTAGCATAAAAAAGCCTTGAAAATAAAACAACAGGACAAAAATATAGTTGATGACTAGACATAATCATTTCATGACTCTAGACACTTTGTGAAGACAGTAGCATAATACAGTGAAATAATATGTTCTTTAGCCATTTAAAAACAGCTGTCATGTGCGTGGGTAAAATTTACCCGCTGGCGCTTTTAGGTATACAGCGACCCCTGGTGGTTCTAGTGTTAATTATCATAATGATTCATCTTCATTATCATTAATTTGTCTTCATTATCATTGCCTGGTCAGTACATGGTGTGATTCATTGTCCCACCTGCAGTATATGGGCAGTACATTGTCTACATAGTACACCCTAATAATGGAGTCATATGAATGCATTTATTAATGCGATAATATCATTGTAGTCCAGTATTTACTCTGCAATCATTATGTAGCACTTGGAAGCACCTTGAAAGCATATGGCAGGAAAAAAAAGAATTCTATATCACATTGCAGCTGCCTGCTCCAAATCACCAGAATATCCATCCATAACTAATTTTATTGCATGCACAGAAGCATTCTTCAGCACATGCCATTAAAACGCAATGTGGCGTAGCACAGTTGTTATGAATGAGCATTTACTGCTCTGGTGTCAACTGAATGGACCATGTATATAAAGTTCATATGTTTAAAACTCCCATGGTGCAGCGTCCCGTGAGTTCTGTTTCCGACAGTGTTAAAATATGACACATTGAGTGAGATCCATATTTTATCATTATTTAGTGGATTAGTATCAGCTGTGCAACAGCCCCATGCATGTGCATTTCATTCCCATCTGCACATTTATGTGGTAGTTCATGGCCTGTGTGATTTTTATACGCAGTGTTCAATGTATTCAGTTCACACAAGCTGTCATTTAGACTCTGTCGTGAATGTCTGGGCAGAAAGAGAAGCAAAACAACTTCACACATTTATAGCAACAGTTATTGTCTCCATATACACCAGTGGTTTCCTTGTAAAAATCCACATTTTCTTTGCATGTTGCAATTCTGCAGGTTTCAAATGTTATTCTAGTCTGTAATTATAAATCATCTTATGCAATTTTAGAAATATCATTCTCCAAAATAAGTTTCAAATGTAGACTTATATGTTTGGAGGTGTGAATAGGCTAAAGAATATCTCATGTGTTTAGTATGCAAGCGACGACTGAATTAGATTGATCTTACATTAAGGGGAATATGATGAAAGACTTGCCTCTGTAACCTCAAGAAAAAAAGGAAAACAACTTTTTAGCAGAGTGCAGCCACATGTTCACTCTCTGTTTTTGTCCTTTATTCTGAGCTCCAGACTCTTGGTTGGGGTATTGTACTCCTACGTGGCAAACACACACACACGCTTATACATGAACTCTCACACTCACGCAGCCCACTCTATGCAGAGAGAAAGGAAAAAATGAAGTGATGCATTTCATACATCTTATGTAATCGGGCTCAAGGATGAGGATCTTTTTCCTGCTTGTAGAATCATATATACGTACACATTTTTATGTATGTATGTATATAATATGTATAAAAATGTGTATATATACATATGTGTGTTTATACACATATATGTATCATTACGTTGAACCATTATGATACACACACACACACATATACATATTGTGTATGTTTCTGTTAGATGTTTATGTATGTGTAGAAATATGTAGGTTATTTGTTTTTATGTAATTTTAGACACATATATATATATCTATATAATGAATAATAAACAATTATGCTTAGTTTTGGGTTTGTTTGTTACAGACACGGAATAATTAATGGTTAAAATAAATAAACACCAACCCAATGTCACAGACAGTGACGTAAGGATTGTCGTTGAACAGTTTTGTAGAAATATTTATTCAGTGGATTGTATCCCTTGGTTAAAAGCCAACAGGTTTCATGGGAGAAACTGTTATCTTCAAAAAACACAATCACTTGATGCGAATAAGTTGATTTTTAAGATTAAAAATAGGTCAGAGTCTGTTTATCTTTCCTGTCTTTTTTTTTTTTCTAATGTCTGAGTGTGCAGTGGTAAAATGTGAAGGCCCATTGAAACTGTCACAGCCCATAGAGAGCTGTTGAGTGTGTGTATTTGTGGAGGGTTAGCACAGCTGTGGTTTAACTAGGGCTGCTTGTGGTTTGGCCTCAGAAGAGATTTTGGGTTTGAGGGGGTTTAGGAGGAATTGTAGTGCAACAGTAAAACTGGCAGGTGGGGCAGGTGTCTTTGAGTGTGTGTGTGTATGTATGGCTGCTTGTGAGTTATTGTGGTGTGGGATGTTTAGAAACAGCTGAATGCTGATGACGCTGTAGCAGATTGTATGTAATGCTTTGTTATAGCAGTTTAAGATTAATGATCTTTGGCAAGACAGTCTGTGCAGCGTCGAGCAGATTTCAGTTCCCTGCCCCAGAAGACTGTAGGCTGAGACTCTCTACGCTTTTCCTTTACACACTATTAGTAAAAAATATATTACCTGACTGATTAATTGACCGGTATTTGTTAATTGCTCACCAAGACTGTGCTAATTTGATAAAATACAGTAAAACATTAATATTGTGAAAAATTATTACAATTAAAAATAAATTTTCAATGTCAATATATTTAAAAACGTGATTTATTAATGTGATGGCAAAGCTGACTTTCAGCAAGCCATTTAGTACAGTCTCAGGGTAGGGATGCAACGATTATAGATTTGTGGTCGATTATGTCGGGGAATAATCAACGGTTTTTTACGATGATGACGATTATTATGCATTTATTCATTCGCCAACATTACTCATGTATAAAATCACATGAACACTCTTTAGATATTAAAGTGTTATTTATTGCTGGCTTTTGAAAATAACATGGTAACCAACAATACAGCACAAAATAATAATAATATTAATAAAGACAAACAAATGTCTATCTCTCCCATTGGAATTAAAAAAAGTTGACCTCTGCTCTGTAAACATCCATGACCATATTTCTCTTTTGGAAATAACAAATGGAAATAGATCGCAAAAGTGTTTAATGTTTTCAGTTTGTACGTTCTTTACATCTCTTTTGGAACTGAGGCAGAAAACGTGAAACATGGTGAAAAAAAAATCTTGTTTTTTTCTTATGAATAATATTACAACAGGGATAGTAAATAAAGTTAATGAAGTAGCCTATTATTAATATACGACTAATATTAACGTTATTTGTCCCATAGGGGAAACTGTTACTAATAATGGAAATAAACTGAAATATTATTGTAATCAACTGTCATCCATACGTATTCATTTTAATAATCTTTATAATAATTCACATGATTTTACATGTGGCCTGAGAAAATCATGTCTATTATTTAGGTTTGTGAGATCGCGCTGCGTGCACATTAAAACATTCAGGAGGACTCAAACTTGTTGTGAACCCTGCCCCGTGACTTTTATTAATAAAACAGATTAAATAGCCTACTGGAGAGATGCACAGACACAGGTAGGCTAATTCACACAGGCAACTGTCACCTCTCTCTCTCTCTCTCTCTAACTCAAATAAATTATATAATTAGCCTAATTAATTCAAATAAATGTGATCTTACCGCACTATTTCATCTCTTTCTGATCTGAAGCGGGTAGAATGCGGAGCTAACGAGCTGTAGCTTCGCATCAGGTGGTTCTTATCTTCACGTCGTGCATTAAAATCGTTCAATGTACAGCTAGCCGTGCATTATCTCTTATGTATTTGCTCTTTAGCAACAGTTTTTTACAGCAATATTTAAACGACAACCCTGGTCATTCTTGGTATACCCAAAATGGTCCCACACTATCGAATTCAGGCATTTCTCTGGTGGAAATAAAGATTCGCTGTTTGGTCCCTCTGTCACAGCATGTAGTAGCCTCCGTGCCTCTGATAAGCACCTCATTTTAAGCTGGTGCACCGCTTGTGTAACTTTGTTTTCATTTCGCGCAACCGCATTTATTTGAAATGGTAATCTTTTGTAACATTATACATGCCTTTGATGTCAGTTTCAATCAATTAGTTTCATTTTAAAAAATGCATTGGCCGTGTGTCTTCAGAAAATGTATGTAAGTTATTTTATAGTAAATGTAGTAAATTATGTTATTAACTTTGACCGCTCTTCTCTCTAGATATTAGATCATCATAGTCTGCCTTGATTAAACTAGCAGTTACGTAGTAATAGGGAAAGACTATGATCTGAGCAACTCTGTAATTCTGCGTTACCGCAGCATCAGATCATTACCCCCATCGCCAGACTGTTAACCCAATAAAAGTTATGTATCACCTACTTACCGCTAATAGATAGTTACATACCAGCCAAGACATACAAAGGATGGACTACTTTTATGGTTCTTTAATAGTACTTTTTGGTCACTGTGAACTGTCATTGTATGGAAAGGATATGTGAGAAGATTCTGTAAAAATTCTGTATTTGTGTTCCATGGAAAAATAACAACGTACGGTTTTGGAACAACATGAGGGTGAGTTAAAAATGACACTATTTTCATTCCTGGGAAAATTGTTCTTTTAATTATAGTTTTGGTTGTGAATGGCGTCTAGAAACTAGGATATTGCTCCAGAATGCAGATTTAGACTATTTGATCTAGGTGAAGTTAAAAAAAATCTTGTGAGTTGGACACAACAGGCAAATGTATTTTTAACATTTGTGTCTAAAGCACTTTTCTAAACGCATAGAAATGAGTAGTAAAATCTTTTTTTTTTCTTTTTCTCACAACACTCGGCATTATGAGTAACTCACTTTAGCACATCTTTCCTAAACTGGATTCCTTAGGGTGAAATAAACTGTGATGTATTTCTGAAGGCAATGCCAAACAAAGTAGCTTTCAAGCTCCGTTTCAACAGTCATTTTAGTAGAATACTGCCATATCGGCTTTGTGAATTTGGGTAATAACCATGAGCTAACAAATAAATTCACCAAGAATGTGTCAGAGACTTGGTTAAATTGGTTGGTTAAAAGATGGTTTTACATGTCTTGAGCCTACTTGGCTTTGCTGTTAAGGCTCCTTAAGTTGTGCGCATCACTCATATTTGTAATTTATCAAGTGGCTGCCATTAGTCTGAATGTTGGGTGATTGACATTTGGTTTGAATATACTAAGGTCTTGGTTAAAGGACATTCCCCCAGTCATATATGGGACTGAAATGTCATACATTGTTTCTACACAAATCCTCAGTAATGCTGAATTTTGGTGATCTGTGCCAGCATCCACCAATCCCTCCCCTCCCACCCGATTCAATCGCCATGGTGATGGCACCCCATGCTCTTGTAACCAAACATGTTATTCATTCCCAGGCCCTGGCTGTGGCCCGATTCCCGGTTTTAGGAGTGTTTTCTCATGAGATGGGAGCACAAACAGGCACATTGAGATCCAAGTGGTTTAATCACCAGGACTAGTAGGCCACAGTCTTAAAATGGTCTGGCTTTGAGAACAGTCAACCCCACCCCACTAGTGGTCTCAGTTTTTCTTTAGTCTATTGCAGTAAAGTTCTTTTGTGCACCTTCATCTTTCTACTTTCTTTAGGGTGGGGTCTGTTCTCAGACATGTCTGCTGCAAGCATCTGACCCCTGAGTTTTGTCAGGTCTGGGTGGTGGTTTGATTATATGCAGACCCTGCTTATGTAAGCTTAATTAACTTTAATTGGGTAAGAGTTTTAATCCTGTTCCAGAACATTGTTAATGTGGGGCACACATAAATTCATCACTAGTTTAAAGTTTTTTTTTTTTGTTGGAAAAAAACATGCTCATTGTTATGTCTGTGCCTATAAAATGTAGTTGTTTTTGAAACTTTTGACTAACACCAGTGCATGAGCGATATCCAATTACAACTGCTATATACTTGAATGAAGAAAGTTCAGATCCTTCAACTTAAAGCTTATTTAGGTAACACTTCCATTGACCACTAAAATATATACAGTACTGTTCAAAAGTTTGGGGTTAGTAAAAAGAAGTCTCCTATGCTTAACAATAACACAGTAACAGTGATATTGGAAAATATTGAAATGTCTTTAATATTTTTTTGTGGAAACAATGACACTTTTTTTCAGGATTCTTTGAGTAATAGAAAGTTTAACAGAACAGCATTTATTTGAAATATAAACGCTTGTAACGCTTTAGATTATATAAACGCTTGTAACGCTTTAGATTAGGGAACACATTTGCTATTAACTAAGCGTTTTCCCTCAAACTCCTAATGTGCTGCTTATTAACAGTTAGAAAGATAGTTGTTAAGTTTAGGTACGGGGTCGGGTTAAGGGATCTAGAATATGGTCAGGTAGAATAAGGCATTAATATGTGCCTAATAAGTACTAATAAACAGCCAATATGCTAGTAATATGCATGCTAATAACCTACTAGTTAATAGTGAAAATTTGTCCTTAAAAGTGTTACCCAAATGTCTTTACTGAAAATTTGATCAATTATTTTTGCCCTTGCTGAGTAAAAGTAAAAAAAAAATTTAAAAAACACTTTTTTTTAACAGTAGTGTATTATGAAGCTAAGTTTATGGTGGTATCATGGATTTTTATCATTATTTACTTATCTTTTTATTTCCGTCATTATTTTTGCCAATACTTTTTCTTTTCATTTTTCCACTTATAATTCCAGCCTGTAATGAGCAACAGAAACATTCTTATGGCTTTGAATGGAAAATAGGACATAAGGTCTGTCTCTCTTTTCACATTCCTCTATACTGGACAGTATGTCAGATGGTCCTGTCTGCTATTATCTTTAGGTGGAGTGTGTGTGGATAGGGGCCACGGGCTCATATGGATGTCCAGCCATGCTCCATTTGTCTTGACAAAAGGTAGAGCTAGTGAAAAAATCGGAATAGCCTCAATCACTTTTTTAATTTGCTTGCACTGTAAACAACCTTTAGTATGACTCAACCATGTTGCCAAGCAGTCGTCGTGACACAGTTTTCCTGCAGGAATCAGTTAGTCGGTGTCTGGTACAAGTGCCTGAAACAAAGATCTCATTTGTGTGGTTTTGCCTGCGTGTCACATCTCATAAGCAAAGACTAGTGTAATTACTAGTTTTGACCTAATTGTTTTTCTTCTAGTCAAGTGCGTCTCGGAGACAGCAGCGCATGATAAAGAACAGAGAGTCTGCTTCTCTCTCCCGGAAGAAGAAAAAGGAGTATTTGTTGACGCTGGAGGTCCATCTGAAGGCGGCGCTGTCAGAGAACAAGAAGCTGAAGAATGAAAATGGCACATTGAAAAGACAAGTAGAAGGCCTGATGAGTGAGGTTGGAGTTAATCTACCTTGATCTCTTTGCAGGCTTTAATTTGAAAAAAGATCTTAGATTATTAGCAGACCCACTTAAAGTCAACATGAAATGAAAATGTACCGTATCTAAATGCATGTTATTGACCATATTGTGAACGGTTATCCATTCATGTTACATTTTCTAATATTTCTAATAATTTCTAATAATGTCTTCACCTCATCATTTCAAATCAAAATGTCTTAACTTGTACTTCTGGTAAAATGACATGTTAACCTTCACTATTATTACTTTTCTCTTAAGAACTCTGTGCTGAAAGCAACTGCGCCAAAACGGAGAGCTGTGTGTCTTATGGCGGTCATGGTCTTCTTGGTCTTTAACTTGGGTCCAATGAGGTAAATAATTTATTCATTCCATTTCTGTATTTTCATTTGTCATGGATTGTAAAATGATTGCACATTAGATTGGTAAATTAATGTTCATACTAAATAATTTGTATAGGAAAGTACTTGGTAGCACAAGGAAAACTTGGTCCCATTGGAAGATTCCTTTTCTAAAGCCTGACTACAACCCATATGCATCTGTTCTGAAGGAACCAGAAGGAATGTGTCATATAAAGGTTTATTTAATATCCTGACTTTTTTCCTTTTGTTTGTCCCACCCAGTCTGCTTGGAGGAGACAGAGGGTCTACATTTCCTACTGCCCCTACGTTCAGTGGCAGACACCTGCTGGGTTTTTCCCCAGAGTCGGAGAGAAACTTGGAGTCAGACAGGCCTCAGACTGATCCCTCTAACCCTGTGAACCGGTAATGCTATTCTGTAGTTTTCTACATTTGCACAAACACCTAGTCATGCTTAATGCTCTGTGTTTGGCTGGAAACACCCAAGACCCTTACCTTTCAAATCTTGTAGAGTCCATTAATGTTTTGGAAAACACGTCAACACAGGTGCTGAGTGACTCTGTTCAAATGCCTGTGTAAGAGAACAAGGGCTCTTGTTCTGCCCCACAGACGAGTTTACATACTATGACTGGATAGCTAGCTAAGTTTGTTATTTTATCTACCCAGGGCAATGTTTTGAAAGGCAATACTGGTTTCTCATGTCCAAAAAATTGCTTCAACAATATAAAACCCATAAGAGTTCAGAAAACCCACATGAAAAGACGAATATTTGAAGACATACTTTTAAAACCTGTATCTGTGTTTTCTCAAAGACATTCATCAAGCATCTAGTCAAATTTAAGTTACTTCACTCCCAGGGGTCATGTTTCAAACCTCCCGGGTCCTGGGCTAGACAATATCACCAGCGTTGCTAAGATTGTGAGAATTATTTTGGGCTAAAACAAGTGGTGTTCCACAAGGCTCAATTTTAGGTCCATTTTTATTTCCTTGCCTTGTTCTTTACTCTCTGGTGTTTCCATTACTGCTGTGTTTTTTCCACTAACATCCGTTCCTACGCTCAACTAAAGTTTTCTTTTCCAGCTTAAACTGTGTAATTAGTTCTTTGAAATGCATCCTAGGGTTGAATTGTTTGAAATGGTTAGTTTTTTTTTACTATCTGGGGAGCAAAGCAGGAAATGGAATTATGTAATTCAGCAGTGGAGAATGAATAAAAGCCTATAGATTGAGATCCAGATGTTGGTTTTCCAAAGGGAGTTCTTAAACACCTGCAAGAGTTTTAAAATCTCTTGTGAAATCTCTTGCTCCTGTGTCCCAGTCTGAGTTTGGATCTGTGCAGAGACTGTAATTCTAATAGCCCAGGATTTGTACTATGTAAAGTATTTTTTATTGTTGAGCATTGAATATATTAAGAACAGTTTAGTCTGGTGTTTTAATTTATTGCCGCCTTAAGCCCACAAAGTAATCCAGACATCCCTTCTTCTGTGGGATGAGCTTCTCCATGTCAGCAAAGATTGTGAGACATAGATCCAGCTTCCCAGAGCTTCAGTGTCACTCATCCCCAGCCAGAAGTGATTGATGTCATTTCAGAGGCCACATGTTTCCTATTGCATTGAACTGTAAATGACTACATCATGGAGATTTAGTATATTGTCGTCCATGATGTCTTGGCTTTATTTTAAGCACAGGATCACTGTACCTGCGCTAGGCATGAACTTGGCACAAGTTGTTGGCATTGTTGATTTCAAAGATCTTGTCTTTTCCCGTAGACAAGATAAGAAGGAACTATCTTGGCTTGTACACTTGCACATGGTATTCTTAAGCCAACAGTGTACCAAGAGATGATTAAATCAAGAGCCTTATAAAATTCCTTGTGTTGTCATGGAATTAAAACGTCCTTATAAAGATTCTGAACCCCCATTTTCCATTCTTTCCTTTGCTTCTTACACTTTACTGTCTTTTAATGTTGTTTTTATTCTCTCTCTCTTCCTCATAGGTTAGAGGATGTGGTATCAGAGCAGAAGGCACTGATGGTGGTGAAGGATCCTCTGTATTTCAGAACTCCACCACCCTGCCAGCCACCTGTCAACAGGACCAAGTGCATGAAGTCAGTACTGAGCATGTTTTACATCAGTTGATATTCAAATGCTGTTTTAATATATATTTAACAGTGTTAGTACTATCTGGCAGTTCTGTGACAAGCCAGTTCTTCTCAGATTTACATTACAGAACATCTGGTCCACATTTGCTATATCTGATTACCCAGTCTGATCTGATCTGAACCGAACCGAAAGGGAATTTTTATTACAATAGCCCTGAACAACAACTCTGGTGCATAAACATCTGAGCTCTGTTGTGATGACAGTAAAAGATAATTGTAGCAGTCTTTGAATCATCCAACATCCGTTAGATCGGCTTTTTGTAAAACAGTTCCGCTCCTTGATTATGATTTGCTAAGTCATGTTTTAAGCTGTTGTAAAATACTCTATGAACACACACCTGAGACCTCATTAACCAGTATCATGCACAAATGATTTGAACTATTTTGTTGTTAAAATGTATAAATTTTTTGTTGCTTTCTGATTATATGTAGTAACCATAGAACAGCGAAGGAAGTGTAAACCACAGCTTCTTTGAGCTTATTGCTTTAATAGGCACCAGACATTATTTTTTTTATTCTTCTCTGTTGTCTCTGTTCATTTATTATGTAGTTTGGTTGCAATTTCAATTCCAGTGTCCAGCCATTAATTAAAAATTCATAGGACCACAAAGAGACATTCTTGTTGATCATACCTTTTTTATACTAAACTACACAGTTTTGGATGACATAATTCTTCTTATTACCACATGACGTCTTATGAAATCTGAAATGATGTTTCTGCTCTTCATAACTATAGGATAGCGCATGAGCTGAGGGGCTGGGTACATCGTCACGATGTTGAGCGGACCAAAACTCGCCGCATGAGCAACACTCAGCACAGAGGCAGAACTATCCTGGTATGACCTAACAACTGCTAGATTCTCCTCATTTAAAGCTGAATTGTTTATCGTTCGTTCTTTTTTTGTTTTCTTTCTGATATTGTGGATAATCCGTCCTAAAATCAAGAGAAACCAAAGGGTCTTGACATTGTCCAGTGCAGTGACTGAAGAGCCTTGTTTCTTTCGCTTTCAACTTCAGCATGACATCTGTTTCGGTGTGGCTCAAGTGCAGACATGGGGTTGCATACCTCCAACCCAGATACAGGCAGCTGAGAACCACCAGGACATAACGCTGTTTATTTTCTTTAAATAGATCTTCAAAATGTTTACATTAGGGATGAGACCCCTCTCTTTGCATCCTCTCCTTTCACACTGCTCATCTCTTTCACTCCTTTTTAACCCACTCTATGTGTAATCCAGTAGTCTTGGGAAAGTAAACAGCCCCCTGCCCCAGTTTGCGGAGTCAATCTGTCTTTTCTCTGACTTTTCCTTTTTTTTTTTACAGTCATTTCCAAAACTGACGTTTGATTCTTCTTTCAAAACCATGTCCGAGCTTTACTTGACGGGATGTGTGTATAAACCCTCCCGGTTCTGTTTAAGCTTTAAAAGCCCTATGTAGAATTCGGCAGTCAACAGTTTCCGCTATTCGTGCAATAAATTCATGTTAATAATATTACACTACCTTTCAAAAATCTGAGGTCAGTAAATTTAACAAATGTTTTTGAAGTCTGCTATGCTCACCAAGTCTGCATTTAGAAATACAGTAAAAACAATAATAATACAATTTAAAAACGTTTTACATTTATTTCTGTAATGGCAAAGCTGAATTTTCAGCAGCTCTTTCTCTAGTCTTCAGTGTCACATGATGTTTCAGAAATCATTCTAAAATACTGATTTGGTGCTCAAGAAACATTCATTATTATTATTATTATCAATGCTGAAAACAAATTTGCTGCTTATAATTTTTGTAGAAACTGATACATTTTCTTCAGGATTTTTGGATTAATAGAAAGTTCAAAATCTTTATTATATTATATTAATTAACACTTTAATGACATTATAACGGTATTTACTGTCCCTTTTGTTCAAAGTAATGTGGGCATGCTAAAATATATGTATTAATTTTGACCCCAGACTCTTGACTGGTAGTGTATACCATTAAAAAAGTGTCTCAGTCTGACTATTCAATACACAGAGGACGCATAAATGTATTAACACTCGAATCACAATGGTGGGAAAAGATGAATGGGTTCAGTTTATTTGCTGTGAGCCTTGTGCACAGAAGACAGAATGTGCTGAATGTCATGACAACAGTACAATGTAGTTATCTACTTCTGTTTGTCCAGTTGTCCAGGTTCAGTCAAAGTGATAGCTTACACTCATATGAAATGAGTCAAAGGAGACAAGGTGCTGTAAAAGATGTCAAAGAGTCACAAAGAATTGTCTTGAAATGTGTACACAAATGTATTTTATTTCCTAGCCATACAACATATTGACTGCTGAAATTTTATAAGTTATACCAACAGCCACAAATCTGAGACAATATAAGAGCAGAGTTTAGCCGCATGGGTGAGATTGGAGTAGCTTAGTGGTTTAAGATCATTGGGCTGGAAACCGATGTTCAAACCCTAAAAGGGGTGATTCGTGATCTATCACCATTGTGCACTTAAGCAAGATGCTTAACCGCACTGTTACTCCAGAGAGCCTTAAATTATCATGACTGCTTTCTGTGGTGTAACATCGCATAAATGTTTAAGAAATTTCGCCAGCTTGGGTTGCAGATTCTCTCAAAACGGTATTAATAATTTTACTAAATTAGTTCCAGAAACCTTTCTTTTAGCCCCATTCTGGCTTAATGTGAAGCTGTACGATTTATGCAGGCAGAATTAATCAGGATGTACTTGTTTGCGTTAGTTCCTTATCATTTGTTTTTATCAGATAACTAATAGTTAAAGTAGTTGGATAGACAGCTTGTTATGATTTAGAGAAACATAATGTGCAGCAAGTTGATTGTTTGAAAGGCTGCTCTGTGTTTGAAGTGTCTACCTTATGTTGGGAAACTGCCTTGACAGACACAAGCATACACACATATCCACTGATAGCCATTTTCCACTGATAGGTTCCCATCGCCCAATCTGGAATCCTTCCATGCATTTCCACCACATTAAAGACCTTCTGGTCTGGAAAAATCTCCGGCCCAGAAGACCTGGTGGTCTTAAACAGGAAATTCTACCTCCAGAGAAATAATGTCCTCACCATAAACAACAAAAACAACTCAAAGAAAACAAAACTAGATTGCTTCCACTATTATACTCTGGTACCGCCACATTGTTTGCTTTCCGTCACCAGGATTGAGCCACTATGTAAACACTGTCGTCATGCAGGGTGCTGAGATGTTGGATGATTGAAGATGGATGAGTGTGTTGACAGATGGCTGTTTCCCAGATTCTGTACACTGTCCACACAGAGCACAGAACTAAACAAACTCTGAGAGAGATGCTGTTTATCAGCATAACACACAATGACAGGAGCTCAAGTGCAGAGATATAAAAGCAAAAATGAGCTCATGCACATTTCCTTGTCTTACTGTGCGTGCTTTATCAAATAGGTAAAAGGAAGTTACATTTTTATTTTCTTTGTTGAACAGAAAGCAGCAGATAAACGGGCTGAGGTACCACAGATCATGACACAGATCCAGTACACGGATTCCTCTGAAAAGTAAGTTGTGTGAAAAATTTCCTGCAACATCATCCAGGCCAAACTGTATTATTTAGTCCCTGAAAGTCAGTCATTGGTCCTTGAGTCTGCAGTGTTGTATTAGTACTGTATAGCCTTTTTCATTGGGTAGTTGCTGATGTGTGAAAATATTTCTGTCCTTTTATTTATAATGTAAACTTTGTTGTAAATAAATGTTGTAATGTTCACTAACGTGAATTCTGAGAAATGGTCTGAGGACAATTTGAATTTATGTATTACAAGATAACACGGTGAAGTTTGAAGCCCCATACATGATCTGCCAAAGTATGTGATCAATTTGGCTGAAATCTGAAGAGTGGAGCTACAGAATTCTGTCCCAACTTTCTTTTTTCTTTATTTAATGTCATTTTTCAAAGCTGTTGTCAAGTCCGGTGGTAATGCTTGAGGGGTATTTCAAACTATGCCACACACAATTAGATATCTCATCTTTTTGTGCATCAGTATCAGTACATGCTATTCCCCCCAATTTTTTTTTTTAAATTCATAATCTTTGTAATGCCCCTGAAATAACTTTTCTAACAGTGTAATGTTCAGGTTCGTGTTAACCAATAGCCAAATTGCTATTGAAGCATTGTTTCAGGCTATTGGTGTACATCTTGCCATCTTTAATAACATATTTTGCCAGTAGTTAACACAATTACAAGATTTTCTCTAGGGTGAAATTGATAGCAGTCAGATGCAAGTGGATGCTGGTGTGTCTTAAGAGGAGAGACCTCCACAAAAGACTGCAAACTGCAGTTTGAAACGCCCACTTTTCACAGTCCTATCAATTCCAGATGTATAAAATCAAGTCACTTGGAAATGTCACATTACAGTACAATGAATTATGAATGCAATTTCTGTTGACTTAAAATCTATCCTGGGTTATTGCACCAAAAAAAAAAAAAAAGTTTTTACACCTTACAGACATATCCTCCTACATGTCTTTTTGTTTGTTTTCGTTTGTTTTATTTTTTTATTACATTTGTTTTTGGGTGGGCCACTTGCTGTCCCTCAGGGTAAATCATATTTCTGGCTGCTGTAGTTTGGCTGACCTCAGCAGTGCATTGGGCCAGAAATCAACATGGCTGTCATTCCATTGCTTCACACTGACAACAGGGGAAAGGCCACATTCACACAGGAAAGAAAGGGTTTTATCAAGAGATTCGTGAGAATTGTTGTCACAGGTTAACCTGGTGACTCTATAAAATTGGACTTACAAACATACACCCATATCACTGATACTGTGCATTGCCGGCATTATTAACATCTGTGTACACCTCAGGAAAGTTTTATGGAGTTTTTGTTTTGTTTAGTCTAAAGAAGTTTGTTGCTGCTGTGTTTTGTTATAGTTTTCAACTCTTGATAGTTTCCTTAAAGTTTGCTATTATTTTTCTAAAAATAACAGAATGCCAGAACACATAATAATTTTCATATGATAATTACCTTTATTTTTCCACATATTTGCCACAAATCTTTTTTGTAGTTAAACTTCCCGGTTCACACTCTGTTCAACCAAACCCATAATCCAGGTTAATCTGTTTTTTATTTAAGCGACAGCCACATCACTTCCTGTGGAAGGTACCATTTTGGTGTGATGTCAGAGGGGGAGGGGATTTGGAAAAATGTGTTTTTGCTATTTAGTTGTTAAACTCTTCCCCTGTTAATTGTTGTTGTTTTACCTATTTGGAAGGTTTTAGTGTTGTGTTGGGTGTTTATATTTTTTAATTTGATCATTACAACCTAAAACGTTTGTACATAGTTGGTAGGCTCTATAGGTGGGGCTTCAGCATATAAATAGGCGTGATGGCTGAAAGGATTTCAGTTCTGATTGTGAACTCTAATACTGAGCAGGGTTGCAAACTTGGGCCATCTGGTTTAGCCAAAATTAGCACGTTGTTGCTGTTTTCTTTTTTTTTTTTTTTTTGTTACAGTTTTTGTTTAATTTTGTTTTCCTCCTGCACGTAAATTTTTAGCGACTCCAATAAAACACCATTTTGGATTTTGCATCAACTTTTGTACAGCACGTCATTTCCTTTTCCACTCCAACGGTTGGCCTCCCGACATATCGCATTGCACCGCGAGTGAGAGCCTCTCAGCCGTTTGAGAACCAAGCGTCATGGTGTCTGGGAACCGGAACCATAATTTTTTTTTTCCTCTCTCCCCTCTCCCCTCTCTCGTCTCTGTCTCTCCCCATCCTTCCGTCTCCTTTTCTCTCGCCTCGTCTGCCTGTCCTTACCCCCAGGTACGCCGCGGCCGCCGTGATCCGGCGCCCCCCGTAGGGGGGGGGGGGGGGGGGGTAGAGCGCAGTCTCGGGAGTACCCCCCGTCCTGCGAGGGGCGATGGGGGTATGTGAAGAGAGAGGCGGGGCTGAGAGCCGTGGGAATGGAGCAAGGCCAGTGGAGTAAATGCTAATGCACGACACCTACACCACTCACCGGTCTCGAGTCCCACTGAGGAGCTCCGGAAGGATAAAAAGAGGAGTGACGACAGTGAAAGACGAGAGAGAGGACCAGGCCTGGATTTTATGTTGTTTTGGTTCTGTTTGTGCATGCTAGTCGTCCGTGAGGGGCTGTCGCGCTGTTTTGAGTTTATTTTATTATTAAAGTTTTGTTCAAATGTTAAAAAAAAAAAAAAAAAAAAACAGCAACAACTTGCAATTTTGGCTAACCAGATGGCCCAAGTTTGCAACCCTGCTCAGTAAGAGTTCACAATCAGAACTGAAATCCTTTCAGCCATCACGCCTATTTATAGGCTGAAGCCCCACCTGTAGAGCCTACCAACTATGTACAAACGTTTTAGGTTGTAATGATCAAATTAAAAAATATAAACACCCAACACAACACTAAAACCTTCCAAATAGGTAAAACAACAACCATTAACAGGGGAAGAGTTTAACAACTAATTAAATAGCAAAAACTAATTTTTCCAAATCCCCTCCCCCTCTGACATCACACCAAAATGGTATCTTCCACAGGAAGTGATGTGGCTGTCGCTTTAAAAAAAACAGATTAACCTGCATTATGGGTTTGGTTGAACAGAGTGTGAACCGGGAAGTTTAACTACAAAAAAGGTTTGTGGCAAATATGTGGAAAAATAAAGGTAATTATCATATGAAAATTATTATGTGTTCTGGCATTCTGTTATTTTTAGAAAAATAATAGCAAACTTTAAGGAAACTATCAAGAGTTGAAAATTATAACAAAACACAGCAGCAACAAACTTCTTTAGACTAAACAAAACAAAAACTCCATAAAACTTTCCTGAGGTGTACACAGATGTTAATAATGCCGGCAATGCACAGTATCAGTGATATGGGTGTATGTTTGTAAGTCCAATTTTATAGAGTCACCAGGTTAACCTGTGACAATTGTAATTAGACTTTTCGCTTGCTCTGGGTTACATGGTATTTTATTACAATAGGTATGCAAAGTAAATTCGATACAGCTTTTTGAAATGAACCTAAGCGGCATGTATAAAATTCCTTATTCAGTACAAGTTTTTACCTGCAGCAATAACATTAGAACAAGCACAGGCAGTTGTTATCAGTGGCAAAATGTAAATCAGAGTTTGAAGTGTTTGTATCCTGTATTCAGGACTCCCAGCAGCGAGCTGCAGGTGTATTACGCCCCTCACCGCACCTACAATGACTTCTTTGATGAACTCAACCGAAGAGGGGACACATTCTACGTGATCTCTTTCCGCCGGGTAAGTTGACCTCCCTATCTCTCTGTTCATCTGTCTTATCTGCTTTCTATCAGGCTGTGGCCACACATGGATGTGGTTAATTGGTTTTAGAGCCCACACAGCATCATAAAGGGACACTTGAGACACTTCCACCTTAATGGCATCTTCTAGCATGTGTTATATCTTGGGAGGTCTTTATAATAAACGGTCTGTTTTTTTTTTCAGTTTGTACACGCTCTTCTGTTTGACTAAAGCACACTGGGGGGGGGGGGTTGTTCTTGTAATCCACCTCACTAGTATTTGCCATGTCTCTGTGATATTCAAATGAATATATGCAAGCTAATAAGCTGATCTGTGGAGATTTTTTTCACCTGTATAGAGTATAATACAAATAATGTCTTTAAAATGTATTACAACCAAGTAACGCTGTTCCAAGGTTTGGGGGCAATAATAAATTAATACTTTTATTTGACAAAGATGCATGAAATTGATCTAAAGAGACCGAAAGATTAAGGTATAATGTTGCAAAATAAATACTGTTCTTTTGAACTTTATTTTCATCAAACTTTAAATGCATCATGGTTTCCACAAAAATATTAAGCAGCACAGTAATAATAAGAATTTTTTTTAACAATTACTCAGTGGGTTTGCCAGAGTTTGTGAGATTAATGGCAGAGAATTATCAAAATCTTTTCAAGAGATTTGTTTGGATCAACTAAATAAGACTTTTTGTTTGTTATTATTCATGGGCACATGTGCGTCTTTTTTTTGCTGTAACCACTTTGCTGGTAACATTATTTATTATTAGTGTTTTCAATGTCAGATTCACCAACCCCTAAACATCACATACAAAAAGTGAGCTGTGATTTGGCTATTTTAGTGCACATTTATAGTTTGTTTTATCTTTAAAACACTTTATTTTAGTCACTTTTTTGCTGCTAGTTTTCATCTTTGTAATAGGCGAAAAGACTACGAGTTATTCAGATGACTCAGGCCTAATTTTTTGTGCACATGTACATGATCTCAAGCTGAGTGTCATTCATTTGGAGTCAGACTGTGTTTGTAGTAATCTGGTCTTTTTTTCTTTTTGTCTAATTGCACATCTTTCATCAGTTCCTTTCTTATTCTTTGTATGTTTAATGTTTATTTCCGTACTCTCAGTACCAGCTTTTGATTATTCACTTGGAAGATGCGAATAATGTTGGCTGACTTATTTGAAAAAGAATCTTAAATCTCTTTTGTTACAAAGGGAACGGCGGACAGGCGTATCCGCATTCAGATGAACCACAGTGGCCCAAAGCAAAAAAGCTAAATTAGCGTAATGAAATATTTCACCGGTTTGCATGGGATGTGACCGTAAATGGTTATCACTCTCTCTTTTCATCCTGATGATTTTTTGTAATGGCAAACAGGTCTCCACTTCTCTCTTTTTTTTTTTTTTTGTGAAACTTAAAGAAATGATTCATGTCAATGACTCATAATCAGAAAATAAAGATGTTTTTGTAGGACTGTTTTGCCAACTGCTTTTCCCCCCATTTTTTCCCCAACTAAACTTGATTTAAAGACTCAAAAATCAAAGTTGTTTTTGTTTTTAGTGTTCATTAATCTCAACCAAACAAAATGAGCCCCATCTTAGATGAGTTGAGCCAGAAGATGTTTGATTGGTTTAGTCATATTCAGACACTGCCCTGTTTTTTTTATGTTTGGTTAAGTTTCTTAGGTTTATTCAGTCTTTTGGGAAGTCAGACTTTCACAACATTGACTCAGCTCCTCCAGAAACCTCCTCAGATGTTGACCTTCCTTTAAGAACCTAAAAACATTCAAAGCCATGTGTCAATTCTTGCATCTAAAACTCAAATGCATTAACTTCCAATGTAAGACCTATTGTTTAGTAGTAGACAGGTTCAAAAAAAAATATATATTTTTAATTATTAGCTTAACCAAAAATGAAAATTGTCACCTACCTTTTTTGATGTACAAAAGAAAAAATAATGAATTCAAATAACATGGGCTAGTAAATAAAACATTATTTTTTAAACATTATTTCTTTTAAATAAAGAAAAGTGGTTGTTAACTGTTTCAGTTATAAATGAGAACATCAAAATATCAATGAGGAAATTCATTGCAATGTTTCCTAGGTTGCATGTGTCTCTGAGATTTTGCTTGTCCTATTTTGTTTTTCTTTTCTCCCCTTCATGTGCAGTGAGCCCTGCATCTTTCTCTGGACTGTGTTTGCAACCTAATAGTGTTTATTTCATTGTTCCATTGAATCAAGCTCTCTGATCTCCCAGAGTTGCTGCAAACTTTCAAACTGCGCTAGGGATGTTTCCATCGTCATCCTCATGTAAGTCGATCGTAATATCCTCTCCTTGCTGCTCCCTTTGAGCCTATCACACCTTAGAGTTGGCAGAAATTCACATCTATCTGATGAGATTGGTATTCCTCATATCATTCTCCACAGTCACTTACACTTTCACTCTTTGTCACTCTCTTTTTCCACCTTTCCTCTCACCGGCGCTAGAATTGCACCCACAGGTTTCAGAGATGTTCAAGGTCACATGCTGGACTCAAAGAAAGAGCTTGGCCACTGCTCTTACTAAAAGACCTCATTGTCATAATCTAGTCTTGGGAACTAGATTAGATTTGGTCTTCGTTTACTTACCACAGGGTTTCTGTGGATCTTAAAAAGGTTTTAAGAAATCTTAATTCAGCCTTCCACAAATGAAGGCCTTAAAAAGGTCTTGAATCAAAGCAGAAGTCTTAAAGTCATAGTAATGCCAATAAAGTTGCATAAAAACTGCAAAAAGTATTATGTTCCCTAGTATTAATTCATTATGTAACTGAATTAAGTTGTTATCCCATTCTTAGTCCTATCTGTTCTTGTTTTAATCAAAATTCATTTAGATAAATTCTCAGAAATGTTTCTTCTCAAGACATTTTTTGTGTGATTAATCAAATCTTAGATGAGTTGAGCCAGAAGATGTTTAATTGGTTTAGTCATATTCAGACACTGCCCTGTTTTTTTATGTTTGGTTAAGTCTCTAGGTTTATTCAGTCTTTTGGGAAGTCAGACTTTCACAACATTGACTCAGCTCCTCCAGAAACCTCCTCAGATGTTGACCTTCCTTTAAGGGTTCCTATTATGCTCTTTTACAAAGTCTTGATTTTGTTTTGGGGGTGTACTAGAACATGCTCTCACACTAGGTTGCTCGAAAAAAACATTATTTTTCACATAATTTACATTATTAAAATACATTTCTCCCCAGGCTGGCACAAAAAGCTTGATTAGTTCCGGCTTTGATGAAGGTCCGCCTTCCGAAAAACAAAATGCGTTGTGATTGGTTAGCTGTCCCAGTGCGTTGTGATTGGCAAACAGCTTATACAGTGTTTCATTATTGCCCCGCCCCTTGCTCAGTCTTTCAACAAAAACTTTTTGGCGAATCCGGCAGGCACTTTACTCCCTCCTGTTGTGGAAGCTGTCCTCAGTAAAATGCGCAGCACACAATAGCAAATAGGGGTTATAATGCTCAGGAACAGAGTTAAAAAATAAATTGCAACCACTGTTTCCTGACATCATCCGCTTTCGGAAGCCCAAACAAAGACGTTTGTGCATGGAGGTGAAAAAAACAGTGTTTCAGGCGGTCGCGCACCGGACGAGAAGCGCAGCGTCACGTTGCGTCGCGCCACGTCTTTAAAATTCAAATACTTTATTTTCTATGAGTGTAGGCACACCGGCAGCACCGTTCGGCATCTGTCCGCGGCGCCCAGCTACGTCGTGTTGTACTTGTAAGAATTGTTGTAGACATGCCGAAAATTTGAAGCTACAGCACTGAAGCTCTTCTTCTTGGTTGTCTCTGATGCACTAACTCTGCAGCAGCGCTTCTTCTTCGTCGTCTCGACTGATGCACTCACTCAACCAAGCGTTCTAACCACAACCTCGCCCTCCCCACCCCCCAACCATTCGAATCTCCGTAGGCGGGAATGATTTGTAATGATATTCCAATGAGCCACTTTGTGATATCACGAAGCCCGGAAAACAAACGCTGTAGTCCAAACGAGCCGTTCGTTGTAGTTCTTGAAAAGTGATTTTTAAAAAACGAAATATCTCCCTTTGGAGTGGACTTTGAGATTTGTAACTTTCTAGATCTTTTTTATGCCCAAACATACACACTACACACTGACTAAAATTAAAAAAGTGAAAAAGCATAATAGGACCCCTTTACGAACCTAAAAATTTTCAAAGCCATGTTGCAATTCTAGCCATCTAAAACTCAAATGCATTAACTTCCAATGTATGACCTATTGTTTAGTAGTAGACGGGTTTAAAAAATATATTTTTTTAAATTATTAGCTCAACCAAAAATGAAAATTGTCACCTACCTTTTTGATGTACAAAAGAAAAAATTATGAATTCAAATAACATGGGCTAGTAAATAAAACATAATTTTTTTAACATTATTTCTTTTAAATAAAGAAAAGTGGTTGTTAATTGTTTCAGTTATAAATGAGAACATCAAAACATCGAGGAAATTCATTTAATATTTTTTTCTTAATTTTTTATTTCAAAATGTGTTTATTTTGATTAATCGCACACTTATGAAATGTAAAAAAAAGTCGTAAAAAATCATAAAGTGATGTCATTCTGTTCTTGATGTAGTTAAAGTACAAATATCTGGGAACAACTCAAATAAGCAACTCTTCAGACAGTTGTACTGGAAAACAAGACAAAATGCTAAAGAACAACATCCCTTTTTTGTAGTGTTATCAGAAGGTACAGTAAAAATTCTTTATTTATTAATTCATTCTACTGGTCGGGAGCAGGTATTAAACCTTAAGGCTAAAAAGTAATTTAGATCTGTGGGAAGTAACTAAGTTTTGCTAATACAACTCATTGTGTGCTCCCTTGACATTTACATTTAAAGAATATGTTAATGTATTTATTCCTTTAGGGTTTTTTTTCTTGGTCTCGAAAGGGTCTCAAAAATCTTAAATTTGCCTTTATAAAACCTGTTGAACCTGAAAACTGTTCAAAAAGGCTATTTTAATCCATGGGAAGCACAAGAGTTGGAATCAATTAAAGAATGGAAATAATAAGGATTTGGAATGACATGAAGACAAATAATTAATTACAGAATTTTTCACTTTTGGGTAAACTATTTGAGTCCCATTGTGAATTCAATTTCCTGCACATCTTTCAGATGGTATTAAGCACAAACACATTTACTGAAGTTTACATGACAAAAGATGTCACAAATCCGTCACCCGTTTCCCATCCATTGCACAGACATGAGTGTTATTATAATCTCCAGCTCATGGGCTTTCCTTTCCATATGGTTTCTGTCTTCAACGGGTGTGACTGGAGATGGAGAATGTCTCCAATTGGTACAACTGAGTTGGACTAACATAGACAAAATTCTGACCTGATTATAGAAGTGTTAACTGACTCTAGGTCATCAAATGTCAGTTTGCTTGCAAGAAACTGGCTGCTTTCTTCAGCAAATGTTAATCTTAAATGCATCAGAACATAAAAATGAAATGTGGGAACATTAAAAAGTATAAAGGTTTTTAAAGCATAAGAAATATAAAACGGGACAACTGCTTTGACCATTAATATTAAGAAAGGTTCTTGAGCACCAAATCAGAAAATTAGAATGATGTCTGAAAAGTCATGCAACATTGAAGACGGAGTAGTGTTTTTTTTTTTTATACTTATTTCAAATTGTAACTATTTCAAAATATTACATTTTTTTGCTGTATTTTGAATCAAAAGCATTACGTAAATTAAGTTTATATTATAGATATAATATATATAATATATAGATTTAATATATTATATATCTATATAGATATATATATAATATTAGTGTCTCACTCTCACTGTCCAACACAATTTGACTTTTTTTTAGCAACCAAATTGATGCTTCAGACTTCTTAAACAGTGACCAGAGCAATTTAACAATGTCCTCAGCAATGTAATAAACTCTCCTCGTGCATGTGTTTTTGTGGCTGGCTGATGGCTGTTCCTCTTTTGCTTACAGGATCACCTCCTTCTTCCCGCCACCAACCACAACAAAGGCAGCCGCCCTAAGATGTCTGTGGTCCTGCCAGCTATGAATTACAATGGTAAGAGAAAAGAATTGTGAATAATCTTATTTCCTAATGAACTGTCATCTAATGCTAATAATAATCATTATTCCTTAAATTTATATTAAATCTAGGCCTATATTGTGTTGTTTTTGGCCTTGTATTAATCCAGATCCTTTGCTGTAAGTGGCATTATTGCATATTCTATTTATGTTTTATGAAATTAGAATTGAATCAAAAAAAAGAGACACATCTGTACGTGACTAGTACATGCAGTGTGTCTAGGCAATTATTAACTGTTTTTTTTTAAATAAACTATCACTGTTTTTAGCATGTCACGCAATGAGCACTGCTTTTTAAGTTGCCTTGTCAAGTTAACAGTAGTTAAACTTGGAAAAAAAAACATTTCTTTTGACTGGCAACATAGATCTCGGTTTACATTTCAACACTCATCCTACACTCAAAACCACCATAGCCCAGACTTTGCCCTGCTCTTAAACCATTGCAGTGTATGACTGTGAGCTAATGAGACCAGAATGGTGTCTCCACTCACAGCAGGCCTGCAGCCTCTGATTACAAAACTGCTGGGTGAGAATGTTCCACTCAGAGGCTTGACAGGGGACCAGTACAAAAGAGCTCCCAGAGTTAATGACATATTAATGAGCCCTGCAGGAGATCAGATTGAGTTCTAGCATCTGATAGATTTATGTAGTTTGTGCGTTAATTTATTCATGATGTCATAATATCTTTAATTCATTTGTGTTTATATAATATTAAATTATAGAAAGTATAATATTAATATGAAATAATAAATATGACGGTACTGTAAATATGTTTCGTATATATGAGCAATGTCACACGAGTAGCAGTGCGATATGGCTGTATATCGGCATGGCTGTGATAGAAATTATCTTTACTAACAAACTGCATATTTGAACTGTAAACAAGTACATTATTTCCTAATGCCGAGTTCACACTGCACGATTTTAGCCCGATTTTTCACTCGCCGACAGGTTTTGTGAAATCGCAGACAAATGCCCGAAATCGGAGGCAAATCGGTGCTCATTCAAGCGAGTGACAATCACACAGTGTGAATTACCAAAGACGCGATCTGAGGGAATCGCCGACACGTCGCCGTATTTGGCATGCTAAATATGTGGAGCTGTCGGCGATTCACAATCACTCTGTGTGCAATGATTTCTGACTGAAAGCTACATCGGCGATGACTTACAGCCAATGAGAGACCAAGATACAGTGCAGAGGGAAGTTCGGGGAGGAGTTACCAGAATATCAGTATTTAAATAGATATATGAACAATTATATCATACAGAAACAAGCACAAACATTTGCTTGACCAGCCACAACATCGGCATAACAGTTACTGCAAAATTATTTACCTCTTGCAGAACACCCTTCCCTGGGGGGGTTCCCTGCATCTCCCTCCTGCATAATCTGTTTTTCTTTTTTCTCCTTGTAGCTGGAAATCAGCTCAGACAATTTGCAGGCTATATATATATATATATTAATTTAAAAAATACGTCTTGCTCGCGAGAACTCCCGGTCGGACACACACCGCGTGTTCTCAGCTTTCATTCCTTATCACTTCTCGCGTGGTTTGTGTAACGTATTTGCGACCAGACGAGATGTCGGCGATTCTTCCTTTGGATCATGCGTTTGAACCCCCTTTTCGCCGATCCAAGCCAGTGCCATGTGAACACAGCAGCAACTGTATGCTACCCCAGATAGTCACACAGTGTGAAAACAACGGCGATCTGACGAGTTTGAAAATCATGCAGTGTGAACTCAGCATAATAAAAACTCTTAAAACTGCATACCGTACACAACAAAACCAGATTCTTTATAAAAGTATAGGTGGATTGGTTGGGTCCCCATGACCGCAAGCGGAGTGATACAAACAGTGAAACGTGAAACGGTTGGAGTTCTGTTATCACTAGAATCACACTCCTCTCAGCCAATCAGATTCGAGGTCAGAATATATATAATTTTTTACATATGTAATTTGGTTAAGACAAAGGATGCTCTTATGAAAGTCAAAGAGAGAACTGTTTTGAAATTTTATGGGTGTTTAATCATTTCTGTAAACGTTCCATTCCTTTTATTATTACATTTCTTTCCTTTAATTTCTTGGATGTGGTCAGAGTATCAGATAAGATTACTCCATACTGAACTCAGGAAGGGAAATGTGATATACTGACCTTGCAGTGTAAACAGGCTTTTGGGAAAGATTTTTTTGAAAGAGAATATTGAGAGAAGTATAATTAATATAGTCATTCCTACTATGATTTTGGTAGTGCCAAATGCCCCTAACTTTTGGTAGTTATGCCAGTTGCTTATTTGAGTCTCTATTTTAGTGTATGCAATCATGATAATAATCACAGACACAATGTCAGATTGCAAACCTGTTTTAATACAGTTTGAAATCTTTCCAACCAGTCACCAGGTGTGTGAACTGTTCCGGTTATAGAGCCACAGCCGATGTAACTCTGAGAAAGAGAAGTATTGGGAAGCAGAGGTAAAAAAAAATTATCTCCAAAAATGAGGGCATGTGCTTCATGTTGTTTAATGACAAGAATAAACATTCCAGTTGCTATGTGCGTGAGCTTGTGTGAGAATGCGATGTCTGGGAAGAGCTTGATCTTGTAATTGACGCACATAGTCTGCGATTAGTTGTGCAGTTTGCACACCACCTTGACGGAAAACAAGAAACCTGACATATTTTAAAGATCGTAGACTTAAATTGTTTATGTAACCCAAATCTAAGTATTCCCTCTTGAGAGGACGGCCGAGCATGGTGTACTCTGCATCAGTTTTTTTTTCCGGCTCCATCCTGTGTTGATTTAAAAATGAATGTTGAAAGTTGGGTTTCACATGGTTTTATTAAGAGAACAACTTTTGGACAACAGGAGTCTAGTTTTTGCCCCCAGCTGATTCTGTTCCAGTCTGCATGTTCAAACTTGTGTGTTGGGGTCGGGTGTTTTCCACCGCATGTGATGCAGGGATGGAGGAATAACCTTTCTGTTCAATTCATCAATGTTTTCAAGGTGGTTGATTTCTATCTTGAAATCAACATGAATAACAAAACAATATTTTTTTTCTCCATCAATTTCATGTTTGGTTTGGAAACTATTGTTGCAGTGCCTGGCAGTGTCAGTACATATATTATCTGTTCTCTTTCGCTGTCTTCCCTGTGGGAGTTCTGAGTCAGCATTATAATCGTTTGTGAATGTTGGAGATGATGATGATGATCATCATATTCCCTTTTCTTTGTTTGTTTGTGCACTGCACACATTTCGAAATCATATCATGAACACTTTTACTCTTCAGTCACAGGCATTGCTTTATAGGCAAAAGCCTAGTGAAAAAAACAAATTACGAAAAGAAAGGTTTAGCCAAAAAGTACGATTTTGTCTGTCTCACCCCAAATGGACACAAAAAGAGAATTTTTGTCTAGTTCATAGTGACATACAACAACATACAACTTGTGCATTTTATTCCAAGTCTTTTGAAGTCATACTATAGGTTTAATTTTGCCGAAATGTCTGAAAATATATTTATTTACTCCTAATCTTTCTCTCCAGTGAGCCGTTAACTCAAGAACCACTGATCAATGAGTCTTGAGAACCAAATTGGTGAACGATTCGTTGTTTTAAGATGGTTCTTTTTATTAATGACCTGCTTCATCTGGCTCATGAATTGAACAGAATAATTCATATCGAATCGGAGTTCAATTCGGTTCTCGATTTATATTTGGTTTAATTTTGTTTGTTTTTGGGCGAAGTATTCATCTTAAACTGTCAGTAATGGGGGAAAGTGATTTTGGCTGGAATCTCAAAGCTTCACAACCACAACCTCATCAGGAATTTACCCTTGAGTCCACATGTTGCCTTAATCAGTATTTTAAATGGTGTTTGGAAAGTCAGGCACAGTACCAGACATATCCAATGAGAATTCACATAACGAAAAGCCTTCTGTGAGAATGGAAAATGACATTTCTGACATATTGGAAACTTAGTGTATATATATATATAGGATGGAAAAGATTGTATTTTAATATGTGATGACATGTACAGCTCAGCAGTCCAGTGTCATTTTAGTGCTTGCAGTGAAATACAGTGAGATGATTGCTGTAACCCATCATCTATGATGATTTCTGCAGCACTGCTGAGGTTTTCTTTAAGCACCTGTGAAAATACACATTTTGTGAGATATTGAAACTTTATCCCATACCATTGACTGTTCAGTGGTGCATTAGAGATAGATGGGGAATATTTTGGTTTCAGAAACACATCAGAAAGACTCTGACTGTAAATCACCGGTTTTGAGATCATCATTGTGGGTGTGGGGCTGAAGCGCTAGTCAGGAATGATTGACTGTAGGATGCGTAAATGTATTCACCAGTAAGGGCTGGAAAAGTGCTTTACATTGACCTACCGTGATGCTCTCCAGCCTATAAAGTTTTTATCAGTGCTGGAGCGAATCGCACAAGTCTGCTGTAAAAGTTACTTTCCTGCCATCCATATGCTGTGCATGTATGTGAAGTATAGAAAGTTGTCCTTATAGAAGATAGACCATAGAACATCTGTAGTGAGTGTAAACCATCATACTTTTAATGGTTCCTTACAAAATACTCATAGCTTGTGTTTGACGAGCGCTTTTATGAGTCTGTCAGAACATGGGAAATGAATTCACGGCCTGACCTTCACTTCCAGAGATAAAGGATGATGGGGCATCCCACTGTGTCAGTAAAACCAAAGCTAGATCTGTATTGTTCACGTATTTAAGTACCAGTAGATTTTGGCGAGTAAATGTGTTATTGCCTGTCAGCACTTGTATGATACGGCAATGTTTTTAAAATGTTCCTTTTAATGGATTTTTTTAATCTATACTTTCTCTTCTGCATTATCTTGTTACTTTTTTAATCAAAATATTGACGTTTTTATCTGTTTGAGATTTCTAAATTATACAGCAAATGTTGTTGCTTTTTAAAAGTTTTATGATCCCCACATTCATGGAAAACCTGGAAATAGCCAGAAAAAAATTTAGTTTAAAATTGTGATATCCAGGCCTGGAAAAATCATAGAAATTAGTAAAATGTTCAAACATTTGCGGTTGGTAAGATATATATATATATGCATTTTTGATTAAATAAATACAACCTTTGTGAACATTAAATATATACAGGTGCATCTCAATAAATTAGAATGTCGTGGAAAAGTTCATTTATTTCAGTAATTCAACTCAAATTGAAACTCGTGTATTAAATAAATTCAATGCACACAAGATCGGAAGAGCGTTAAGTCTTTGGTTCTTTTAATGTGCTGATTTTGGCTCACCATTAACAAAACCCACAATTCCACGATCTCAACAAAATTAGAATATGGTGACATGCCAGTCAGCTAATTAACTCAAAACACCTGCATAGGTTTCCTGAGCCTTCAAAATGGTCCTTCAGTTTGGTTCACTAGGCTACACAAGCATGGGGAAGACTGCTGATCTGACAGTTGTACAGAAGACAATCATTGACACCCTTCACAAGGAGTTTAAGCCACAAACATTCATTGCCAAAGAGGTTGGCTGTTCACAGAGTGCTGTATCAAGCATGTTAAAAGAAAGTTGAGTGGAAGAAAAAAGTGTGAAAGAAAAAGATGCACAACCAACCAAGAGAAACGCAGCCTTATGAGGATTGTCAAGCAAAATTGATTCAAGAATTGAGTGAACTTCACAAGGAATGGACAGAGGCTGGGTCAAGGCATCAAGAGCCACCACAAACAGACATGTCAAGGAATTTGGCTACAGTTGTCATATTCCTCGTTTAAGCCACTCCTGAACACAGACAACGTCAGAGGCGTCTTAACTGGGATAAGGAGAAGAAGAACTGGACTGTTTCCCAGTTGTTTAAAGTCCTCTTTTCAGATGAGAGCACGTTTTGCTTATGGGTCTGGGAAGTGGAGAAGTCATAGCCCAGTGATTGACTGTCCAGTGTTAAGTTTCCACAGTCAGTGATGATTTGGGGTGCTGTGACGTCTGCTGGTGTTGGTCCATTGTTTTTTGAAAACCAACGTCACTGCCCTGTTTACCAAGGAATTTTGGAGCACTTCATGTTTCCTTTTGCTGACCAGCTTTTTGAATATGCTGATTTAATTTTCCAGCAGGATCTGGCACCTGCCCACACTGCCAAAAGCACCAAAAGTGGGTTAAATGACCATGGTGTTGGTGTGACTGGCCAGCAAACTCACCAGACCTGAACCCATTAGAGAATCTATGGGGTATTGTCAAGCGGAAAATGAGAAACAAGAGACCAAAAATGCAGAAGAGCTGAAGGCCACTGTCAAATAAACCTAGGCTTCCATACCACCTCAGCACTGCCACAAACTAATCACCTCCATGCCACGCCAAATTGAGGCATTAATTAAAGCAAAAGGAGCCCCTACCAAATATTGAGTACATGTACAGTAAATGAAAATACTTCCAGAAGGCTAACAATTCACTAAAAATTTTTTTTTTTTTTTATTGGTCTTATGAAGTATTTCTAATTTGTTGAGATAGTAAATTGGTGGGTTTTTTGTTAAATGTGAGCCAAAATCATCACAATTAAAAAGAACCAAGACTTAATACTTCAGTCTGTGTGCATTGAATTTATTAATACAAGAGTTTCACAATTGAGTTGAATTACTGAAATAAATGACTTTTCCACGACATTCTAATTTATTAGATGCAACTGTGTGTGTGTTGTGTGGGTGTGTGTGTGTTAATATATATATATAGCATATATATCTATATATATATAGATATATAGAGAATTATATATATATATAATATATATATATATACAGGGGGTAAGGAAAGTATTCAGACCCCCTTTAATTTTTCACTCTTTGTGATATTGCAACCATTTGCTAAAATCATTCAAGTTAAATTTTTTTCCTCATTAATGTAAACACAACACCCCATATTGACAGAAAAAAACAGAATTGTTGAAATTTTTGCAGATTTATTAAAAAGAAAAACTGAAATATCACATGGTCATAAGTATTCAGACCCTTTGCTAAGTATATAGTAGAAGCACCCTTTTGATCTAATACAGCTATGAGTCTTTTGGGAAAGATGCAACAAGTTTTTCACATCTGGATTTGGGGGTCCTCTGCCATTCCTCCTTGCCGATCCTCTCCAGTTCTGTCAAGTTGGATGGTAAACGTTGGTAGACAGACATTTTTAGGTCTCTCCAGAGATGCCCAATTGGGCTTAAGTCAGGGCTCTGGCTGGGCCATTCAAAAACAGTCACAGAGTTGTTGTGAAGCCATTCCTTCGTTATTTTAGCTGTGTGCTTAGGGTTATTGTCTTTTTGGAAGGTAAACCTTCGGCCCAGTCTGGGGTCCTGAGAACTCTGGAGAAGGTTTTCGTCCAGGATATCCCTCTACTTGGCCGCACTCATCTTTCCCTCGATTGCAACCAGTAGTCCTGTCCCTGCAGCTGAAAAACACCCCACAGCATGATGCTGCCACCAATATGCTTCACTGTTGGGACTGTATTGGTCAGGTGATGAGCAGTGCCTGGTTTTCCTCACACATACCGCTTAGAATAAGGCCAAAAAGTTTATCTTGGTTCATCAGACAGGAATCTTATTTTACCATCTCAAAATCATGCGGGGCTGTATGGTCTTGCACTGAGGAGAGGATATCAGTGCGGGGCCACTTGCTCATAACGCCCGACTGGTGAGGCTGCGTGACGGTTGACTTTCTTAAAACTTTCTCCCATCTCCGCTGCATCTATGGATGCTCGCCACAGTATCTTGGGTTTCTTACCTCTCTCACACTGCTTTCCCCGATAGTCAGTTGGCCGGACGGCCAGCTTAGGAAGGGTTCTGGTCGTCCCAAAACGTCTTCCATTTAAGGATTATGGAGGCCACTGTGCTCTAGGAACCTTATGTGCAGCAGGAATTTTTTTTGTAACCTTGGCCAGAACTGTGCCTTGCCACAATTCTGTCTCTAAGCTCTTCAGGCAGTTCCTTTTGACCTCATAATTCTCATTTGCTCTGACATACACTGTGAGCTGTAAGGTCTTATATAAGACAGGTGTGTGGCTTTCCTAATCAGTCCAATCAGTATAATCAAACACAGTGGACTAAATGAAGGTGTAGAACCATCTCAAGGATGATCAGAGAAATGGACCGCACCTGAGTTAAACATATGAGTGTCACAGCAAAGGGTCTGAATTACTTAGGACCATGCGATATTTCAGTTTTCTTTTTTAATAAATTTGCAAAAACGTCAACAATTCTGTGTTTTTCTATCAATATGGTGTGCTGTGTGTACATTAAAGAGGAAAAAAAAAAAACTTAAATGATTTTAGCAAATGTCTGCAATATAACAAAGAGTGAAAAAATTTAAGGGGGTCTGAATACTTCTGTACACCATTGTATAATATATATATATATATATTTATTTATCTGTTCATAAAGGTTGTTTATTTAATAAAAAATGCATCATATTGTAAAATATTACATTTTAAAATGACTGTTTTAATGTATTTTAAAATGTAATTTATTACTTTGATGGCAAAGATGAATTTTCAGCAGTCTTTACTCCAGTTCCCAGTTGGCACAGATCCTTCAGAAATCATTATAATACGGATGATTTGTATTAATTAAAAATAATTCTTATACGGATCAAGTTGAAAAGCGTTGACTGCTTATATTTTTAAGGGAAAACTGGATAATTTGTTCTTGATTCTTGGAGGATAGAACGTTCCAAAGGACAGGATTTATTGTGAAATAGAAATCTTTCAAATTTCTTAACATTCTAAATACATCTACAGATAAGTTTGATCATTTAATGCAGTCGTGCGGAAATAAAAGTATTAATTAAAAAACTTGTGGACCTAAAAGGGGGAGCGTTCACCCAAAAAATGAAAATTTGATGTTTATATGCTTACCCCCAGGGCATCCAAAATGTAGGTCACTTGTTTCTTCGTTAGAACACAAACGAAGATTTTTAACTCAACCGTTGCAGTCTGTCAGTCGTATAATGGAAGTGAATAGAAATCACGGCTTGAGGGTAAAAAAAAAAACAAAACAAACAAAACCAAATTCAACACTGCGGCTGGGACGATACATTGAGGTTGTAAAGACATTGAAACGATCGGTTTTCTGTGCAAGACACTGAACAGTAGTTATATGTTTTTTACCTCTGATGCACTGCAATGTCTGAACTGTCCTGAGCGCGTCCTCGACAGCCGGTGTGTGAGGCGTCTTCTTGCTTTACGGCGGATTGCATACTTATAAGTGCTTTCCCGCCACCTATCTCTCAAATAGACCATTGACACTATCTACAATCTCAATTAGGAGTGTCAATGGTCCATTTGAGAGATAGGTGGCGGTAATGGACTTGCGCTGGACAATGTATCGTCACGAGCAACAGGGTATAATTTGGTTTTGTTTGTGTATGGTTTTTTTTTACTCTCAAAGCCGTGATTCCCATTCACCTCCATTATAAGAATGACAGACTGCAACGGTTTGAGTTAAAAATCTTCGTTTGTGTTCTACTGAAGAAACAAAGTCACCTACATATTGGATGCCCTGAGGGTAAGCAGATAAACATCAATCAATTTTCATTTTTGCGTGAACGCTCCCTTTAACCCCATTTTCTTTCATGTGGGAGTCATCATCTGTTGTGTTTACTGCTATGTGAAGATAAAGGCCAGCATGTGACTGACCTTGGTGTGAAAGGAGCCCCTAAAATGCCTCTTAACCTCCACAGGCCACCCGGCATATCACCTGCATTTCTTTAACCATTACTTTCACAGAGCTGATCACCGAGTGCTGTTTTATATTATTGTATTTTCTGTGCTAATACAATGACTTTTCTGTCTCACTGCAGAGAGCATCATTAAAGACAAAGAGTTTGAGGTGATGATGCAGATCGACTGTGAGGTCATGGACACCAGGATACTCCACATCAAGTCGTCTACTATTCCGCCCATCTTGCGGGCCAATCAGACAGACACAGACTCTTTCTATCACGCTGCCCCCAACAACAACCAGCCTGCGGCCCCCGTCGGTGTCCTCATGGGTTCTTCTTAGTCTCAGCTATCTATCTTATCAATCTTGTTTTGTTGTGAATTACCTGTTTTTTTTTCACCATCATCTATTTTGTTACATAATAAGCATTTTGTGTTCATTTTTGTGCCTCTTGTTATTCGAGTGGCCAACCAGGATCTTGGTAATCAACTAACAAATCACCAAGATATTCAACATTAGTCGAGAATTCCTCTTGAAGGCACCTCCTCCAAATGCATCTAGTAAGCCATTCAATACATATTACAGTCTTATTGCAGTCTATTGACTTCACCAACTACTGGCATTTACATAAATGTAATCTGTATTGAATGGCTACACTTTATGCAAAGTGACTTCAAGCATGTTCTACCAGCCGAACTACGGGAGCATTCATTATCCAAATCTCCCAAACCAAAGTGCGATCTGGCTCGATTATTGAACACTTTTCTGCTGTATGTGGTAGCTGTCAGGGAGTTGTTTTTGTTTTTTTGTGTGTACTGTGCTTGTTTTGTTTATAAAATTTAATTCAAATGAATATTTATGAAGGTTTAATATTTGTACCAAGCTTGTTTGGTACACATTTAATGGACATATTCTTCAACACCACTATCCTCAAACAAACTGCATTGCCAGTGAGTTTTGTTTTGCTTTGCTTTTTATTTTGTGTGACATTGCTATTGAATAGAAAAGCAGGAAGATAGATTATTTCAACTTTTGATTCAGTGTAATTGACTTTCCATTTGATGGATCTGATTCAGGACGGTGCTGTAAATATATATCCAAAAATATATGTTTTTAAAGTATTTCGATAATACTTCTGCTTTATACTTGGTCTTTGAAGGGTAATCATTTTAGACTAATTCTAATTGGAATAGCAGTTTGGGGTTGGGGGTCTTATGCAACATCTGTCAGTTCATTTTAATGTATTTCATGCCTTCATATTTTTCTTAGTGGCTTAATTGCACTTTAAATGAGGTGTGCTTGACCTAAATACAGTTGTTAACAATACTGGCTGTTAATTTGAAGTTGTAGAAGAGACCCTGATTATTAATGTTAATTTGTACCTCATCTGTCCTTGTTCACTGTGTATTTGTCTCTCTTATTCTAACGTATTTAGACGTGCACTTGTTTCTTGTCCTGTTTAGGATGCCGTAGTCAGTTACCATTCGAAAGCAATGTGATTATTAGCTTATAATAGCTTTCCAATCTGTCGTCGCTTTTCACAATTCACAAATTTGAATTTCACAGTTTATAAACTCAACTCAGGTGAAGCTTTGTTCTCAAAATGTGGATGATATATTAGTATTTAGTGAGAAAATTTCACATTTTGTCCTTAGCATTGCAGTAGAAATGTTTCATTTGTTTTTCAACAAATCCATTTTTCCTCTCTGGCAGCATTTTTATTTTCAATATATTTAATTTCTTCATTTTTGAAAAGATTTTTTGTTTGTTCACGCAAGTTTGTGTGCGATGAAAGCTATTTTGTAACAATGCAAAGAAATAAACACTGGAATCAAGTTTGTGGGTGATTTGTGTGCCTCTTTTGTTTTTAGGATGCAGACAGTCTTATGTCAGTCTGAATTTGCTCTCTGAAATTGAAGGTTTGTGTAAATGTGGGGGCTGAGGCGCTGTAAAGTGCTGATTATAGGTAATTTCAAAGACTGGGGTAAACAGTGTTTTAGGGATAAAATATGGTAGATGTGTTTTGTTTCTCCAGATTTAGCTCAGTGGATCAAGGGGTTTATAGTGTAGCACTTTGCTCTCATCTACAGTAAGTGACCAATAAGAATATCTGTGCTAAAAACACACTTTCACTTGACTATGAATCTTTACTATGAAAGGAAAACCAGAGCCAAATGTCTTATTTCAACTCATTTTATTGCAGCCATTTTCTGAGTCTGACAGAGATTTGAATTTCTTAAGTGCTAAAAGATTAAATGAAATTGCAATAAAATATGCATAAAAAGATTACATTGATATAATGTATCAAACGTACTGCTGAAAAAAACGCTGTCTACTCTTGTTTTACTGAAATTATACAATTGCAAACGTTTTTACAATTGCAAACTTTTATCACGTGCAAGTGATGGTTTGTAAAAAAAACAAAACAGCTTTGAGATATGTTTATGAAAATACAAATTGTATTTTTTACATTCATCAATCCCATGTTTTAGCTTTTATATTACAGTATATACAATGTATTCTACTGGATTTAAGAATACAACGCTTCAAAACTTCTGCCAGCCTTATTAGAGGTATAGCTATAAACATAAAGAGGTTCATTTTCATAGTGCAAA
The DNA here is from genome assembly GCA_018155175.1 of Sinocyclocheilus anophthalmus. NCBI lineage: Eukaryota > Metazoa > Chordata > Actinopteri > Cypriniformes > Cyprinidae > Sinocyclocheilus > Sinocyclocheilus anophthalmus. Next base: position 1,262,203 of record JADLZN010008188.1, on the reverse strand, counting down.
AGCAAGCGACAATATCTAAAGAAGTGGGCGTCAATGCAAACTGCAAAGCTCATATTGCTGCAGCGTTTGAGTGTACAGAAATTCTGTTAACGAAGTTGCTTTTCTTTGTTTTCACCCTAAATGCAACAATATGGGTCCGTTTTTACACTTTGAAAACATAATAGCAAATTAAGAAGTACATTAAACTACATGAAGTTAAGAAAAGCTGAGTGAACTGATCCACAATCCACTTGAACACATTTACGGTTTCTTCTACTTTGTGCAAAGGACACACTTGCTCGGGTCTACAGTGGGTCTACATATGCAAACTGAATATTATATGTGACCTGATGTCCGTTATCCCAGGTGTACAACACCCTCTCTTTGGGGTTGTAATCGATCTGAGTGATGTAAGTATAGTTGTTGCTGAAAGGCAGGTGAGGGATCACCTGAGTGTTAGTGTGGGTGTCAAAGGCGTAGGACAAACTGGTGTCCTGCTGATTGTAGCTATCGGTCGCGTAAAGAACGCCGCATACGATGAAGCAATTGCCATAGCGATTGCGTCGAAGCCCAGTCCTCCATGTGGTTTCACGCTTCATGCTTAGATCATTTGGGTTCAGGCGGCTCAAGACGATCATTTCCTGCAAGAAGCCCTCGTCGTCCAGCGCTGGGTAGATCACCCAAAGTCCGCTTTCGTCAACGGCCAGATCCATGTCCGAGTTTCCTCTCCATCTCCACGTGGACATGTCGTCGTTATCAAACACCGCATCGTGCAGCATGGTCCAGGCAGCCACGTAACGCAACCGCAGGTCGTACTTAATAATGTCTCGAGAGAATGCGCGGTTGTAATAGAAAGCACCCTTGTAGACCACATGGCCAGTGCCGATCCAATTATAAGGCAGCTTGTAGGAATTAGTGAAGCGACCTTGAATAAAAGTAAGAAAACAAAACCAGTAAAATTGCTTATTTATAATGTTTATCTGAAAAAAGAGCCATACCTTGTTTGAAGACATCCATGTTGCGGAATTCCAGAAGGTTGTTGCCATAATAATAGTTTGTGACATAGATCTTGTCATCTTGAGCCAGTGGATCCTTCATCCAAGCACCCTCATTACGACCGTATGTATTGTGTGTGATGGGCTCTGAGATTGTGGCCAAAGTGTCCTTACACATTCCTTCAAACGAAACCCAGAATTATGTTGGTGTTTTATTCATTTTTGTGCCAAACCATGCAAACATTCTGAATTCAACAAAGGGATAGTTCACCCAAAAATGAAAATTCTGTCATTAATTACTCACCCTAATGTCGACCTTTGTTCATCTTCAGAACACAAATTAAGATATTTTTGATGAAATCCGAGAGCTTTCTGACCCTCCATAGACAGCAACACAACTGAAATGTTCCCAGACCCAGAAACATAGCAAGGAAATTGGTGGCTCAACCGTAATTTTACGAAGCTACGAGAATACTTTTTGTGAGCACAGAAAACAAAAATAGCAACGTTATTCAACAATTCTTCTCTTCCAAATCACATATTCCGTCATTATCGAGAGTACCAAGATGCATGCGCATTCTGTCCTCAGCACATAAACAAGACGCAGAGCATGCGTATTCTACGTTAGCAGCATCACGCGCGTGTTGTTTACATGCAGAGGTACCCCCGATAATGGCAGAAGATGAGATTTGGAAGAGAAGAATTGTTGAATAAAGTCATTATTTTTGTTTTCTTTGCACACAAAAAGTATTCTCGTAGCTTTGTAAAATTGCGGTTGAACCACTGTCACATGGACTGTTTTACCGATGTCCTTGCTACGTTTCTGGGTCTGGGAACATTACAGTTGCGTTGCTACATGCAGGGTCTGAGAGCTCTCACATTTCATCAAAAAAATATCTTAATTTGTGTTCCCAAAGATGAACAAAGGTCTTAAGGTTGGCAGACTGGGGGTGAGGAAATTATAAGTGTTTCCCTTTTGGGTGAACTATCCCTTTAAGTGATGATGGAAAATATTTTGCTTTCATAAATTGGTACAATTATATGAGAGAAAAAAAATATATACTTTCTATGTATTTATTAATTAATTTTAGTTTTTAACTTTCCATAATGCGTACAATTCTTTTTTTTTAATATTCGAAATATAAAAAAAATTAAATTGTAATAATCATAAATAAAATCAGTACTACAAAAATAAGTTAGTTATGTTAACATTTATAATAGAATAACAAATAAACAATAATAACATAAAAAATAACAAGATAATAAAATTAAATAAATAATAACAAGAACATCGCAAAGCTATACCTGGCTTCTTTTGAGGTCCCTCTACCACGCTCTCTTCAACCACAGTTTTTACAGCTTTCATTCTTTGCATTTCCTCTTCTACCACTACCTCTTCCTCTTCATCCCAGCTTATGCTATATTTACGTTTGCCAGGTTTGCTTGGGGTTGTAGTTGTTATTGTGGTAGTTTTTGTAGTGGTCATCGAAGACGGCACTGAGGTTAATGTCTGTTTAGGAGTCATCTTGGGTAAGTGGGTAACTGAGTCGCTCTTGCTTTCAATGGCATGAGGTGACGTCACAATGGTGGTAGCAGCTCTTGTGTGAGCAGTTGATCCCAATGAGCTTTCTGTGACTGTTAAAGAATCCGAATGAGGAGTTGGTAATGGTGTTATTCTCCTAAATGTGCTTTGAGTTAAACTCTCCATTGAAAGCATTGAAGCATTTCTTTCATCTTTCAGATTTTCCTTGGTAACAATTCCGTTTTCGGTCACAGAAGATACAGATGTTTTCTTTTCAACAGTCCTGTTGGTGGTGATCTCTGTCAGAGTTGGCTCTGCAGCCACCCCTTTAGCAGCAGCTGCTGTGACTGACTCATTCGTTTTAATGTGGCCCAGATTGGATGACCTGACCAGCATGTTTTGAGCTTGTCTTACAGACAGAGTTAAGGGCTCCATGTTGCTTGCCTCCTTTTTTTTGGCGATGGTTTGAGGTATAATATGTTCCTTGTGGATGGAGACCTTTAAATTATCCATCACAGCAGGTGTTTGTGTGGCTCTTTCATTTCCTGTAGAGTTGTCTGTGGTGGAACGACTGGTTTGAGTCTGAACGGATATTGGTTCAGTAGGCGTTTTAATTGGCAAGGCAGAGTCCAGCAGTCCAGTAAATGGAGTTTGAAGGCCATCTCCCCCTTTTGAGACTTCACTCTTGGGTTTTGGGCGGACAGACCACGCCTTGATGACCGGCCTAAAGTGGCGAGCTTTGTGATGAAGGAGCTGCTCGTCGGCAAAGAGATCAATTGGGCTGTCACCACTGTGATTTTCATCTACTGAAATGAAGAACAAAAAAGGGCTTTTACAGCAGTGCCATTGAATACCATGGTAGGTTCCCGGCCTCAGATCTTAGTGTAAAGAACATTTTAATAATCTAAAGAACTTTTTTTCTGTTAAAAAAAATGTTAAAGCTTATTCATGGAACCACAGTTACCAATAAAGAACCTTCATTTTTAAGAGTGTTTTTCCAAACTTCAAACGTCTGAGATCTTTGAATGTAGATGGTGACATCAAAGTTATACTTACAGTTCTCCTCTGTGTCTGGCTCATCCACTGGGTCAGATTATAGTATGTGATTCCCCTAACAATTATTTTTGGTTGCTTCTCCCTTCCTTGGCGCTCTTGTTCTTGCAAAGCAGCAACGGCCTTGTTTAAATCTATCTGGCTGCTCTTCGGAGATCTCCCACAAACATTTTCCTCATATTTACTTACTCTTTTAAAGAGTACATCAAGGACAACTGTGATCTGCAATGCCTTTGAGATAAATTAATAAGCAAAAAAAATTAAATTCTGTCATCATTTACTGACCCTCAAGTTATTCCAAACCAATATGGCTTTATTTCTTCTGTCCTATTCATTGAAAGTCCAGGTAAACAAAACTTAGAAGATCCAAAATCATCATAAAGGCAATGTATAATGAATCCATATGAATTGGTTTAATCCAAGTCTTGTGAAGAGACACGATTGCTTCATATGATGAACAGATTTAATTTAGGCTTTTTTTCCCACATAATAAACCCTACATACAATCATTCACAATATGGGACCCTGGACCACAAAACCAGTCTTAAGTCGCTGGGGAATAATTGTACTGATTCATTCCACCAACCGGTACGATTTGGGCTTTCACATTTTTAGATTTTTTTTACCAAAATGTATTACTTTTCTGAACACCCCACAACATTAATGACATATTTAACTTCCAGAAAAACATATTTTCCCACCTCAGGCATCAAATCCCTATTATTATTGGTCATTATTTTAAGATATGGGCACTATTAGTCTTCAATCCCGTTATGGACACTATGGGAGCTCTCTGAATATTTTTATAAAATGTATTTGTAATGAAATCAACATTTTCCTATTAATGAGATGTCCCTCACACTAATTCAGTATTTGTAAATATAAAAGTTACATAAAATCTCACACTTTTGCTATACTAAAGCCTGAAATGGGCACTTTTTGTGACCGCAACCTCATCATTTTTGCTTCAGAATTTGAGCTAAAATCAGTATGCTTATGATTGCTCTGAACATTTCAGACTGAGTTCAACAAAAATGAAATTTCTTTTTCATAAACTTATAATTAATAAAAATGTAGGTGTGACGGGATTGAGACTAGGGTAACGGGGTTAAAGATGGTAACGGGGTTGAAGAGACAAATACATCTTAACAAATAAATAGTTGTTTTTTACTCATTCACTGTAAGATTTTCTATAAACACTGTATTTCATTATGTTACCAAGAAAAACAACATATTGCAATTGAACAGAGTTTTATTAACCTGACTGCAGGAAAAACAACAATAACCTAGTTATATCATTAGAGCTTATAACTGAACTGTACAGTGCATCTGGAAAGCATTCACAACGCTTCACTTTTTCCACATGTTTTGTTACAGCCTTATTCCAAAATGAATTTAATTCATTATTTCCCTCAAAATTCTACAAACAATGCCCCATAAGGACAATGTAAAATAAGTTTATTTTAAATCTTTGGAAATTGATTAAAAAAAATTATATATATATATATAGTGTATAGTAATATATATACATATATCTATCACGATGTACATAAGTATTCACATACTTTGCTCCATACTTTTTTAGCACCTTAGGCACCTTGCAGCCTCCAGTCTTTTTATTAGGATCTATTTTTGGGCAGTTTTCTCCCCTTCTTCTTTGCAGGACCTCTCAGCTCCATCTTCGGGTGAACTATGGAGCTCGGTGGACAGCCATTTTCATGTCTCTCCAGAGATGTTCGATAGGGTTCAAGTCAGAGCTCTGGGTGGGCCACTCTAGGACATTCACAGAGTTGTCCCGTAGCTACTCCTTTGTTATCTTGGCTGTGTGTTTAGAGTCATTGTCCTGTTGGAAGGTGAACCATCTGCCCAGTTTGAGGTTCTGAATGCTCCGGACTGGGTTTTCATTATGGGCGTATCGCTATACTTTTTTCTGTTTTTGGCTTTCCTGCTACTCGAGAGTTCCGTCAGTCCCTGCGGCGGGAACACATCAGCCCCACAGCAGAGCTGCACCTACGCACACTTTAACGGTTGTGATTTTCCTCTGGCATGTTGATTGGCCTTGTCTGGTTTCTCCAAATCTATGCCATGGAATTGAGGTTCATCAGACAGATACATCTCTCTCTGTTTCTTCACCAATCTTATGGTTCTTTAGGGTGCTTTTTTTGTCGCAAATTCCAAGTGTGTTTTCGTCAGGTGTCTTCACCTGAGAAATGATTGAGTCCCTTCCACACCACCATACAGCCCAGATCAGTGGAGGGTGCAGTGATGTTTTCGCGCTATGTAGTGGTTCTCCTGTCTCCCCATATTATCTAAGTTCATTAGTGAGTGCCCATTCAGGTGCTTGGTTCACCGTCTAACCACAGCCCTTCCCCTCATCGATTGCTCAGTTGTGGCCGAAGGCCATCAGCTCTATGAAGATTCCTGGGCTGCATTTTTCCCCAAAAGCTCTCAACTCGCTATTGGTACCTCAATTTGTAGACCCATTAACCAGTGGCAGCTACATCAACGTCTAACCTTCTTTTACAAAATGCTTTGGGAAACGCAGCCCGGTTGTTTCAACGTTCCTTCACTAAGATAACGTAGACTACTGCTTCTGCAAACCTTTAAATGCAGCAGAAATTTTTCTGTATCCCTTCCCGGATCTGTGGCCTTGGATACAATCTTGTCTCCGAGATCTACAGGGCAATTCCCTTGACTCTATGGCTTGGTTTGTGCTCTGAACATTGCACTTGGGTTAACTGGGGACCTTATATAAGCAGTTGTGTGCCTTTCAAATGCTGTCCAATCAACTGAAGTTCCACAGGTCGACTCCAATCAAGTTGTGAAACACTCAAGGGATTATCAGTGAAACATGATGACCTGAGTCTAGTTTTGAGTGTCATTGGCAATACTTATGTACATGTGTGTTTTTTCCCCGTTTTTTTTGTTAAGTTTTTAATACTTTGCAAAGATTCGAAATCAGAAATTCCTTTCATCCTTTTGTTTCCATTTAACTCTGGGGTATTTTGTCAATATTCTTTGATGGAATAAGTATCCATGTATTTCATTTCCGTGTTGTAATTAAGGCTGTCACCTAAAATGTGGAAAAAGTGAAGTGTTGTGAATACTTTCCGGATGCACTGTAGATGGGTAAAAGGTCTTGAAAAAGGAATCTGGTTAATGGCTGCCAAAACAGCGAGCAGCTCTCAATCGGATAGTTTTTCACCTACACCTCAAGCACTATTACATACTTATTAACTACGCTTTTTCTCAATTTAAAACACTTTTCTAACATCAGCCCCTAGGTCATTTTCTTTGACCACCCTTAACTGCTCATTTCTCAGATTTGCATCCTCTACCTTGAAGATCCTGGACATGGATACTGCTCTGGGGCATGATCTGGACATTGTGGAGGAGTGGTTATTAAGTTCCTCAGTGCTTCTCTCCTCTCCTTGCTTCTTTTGTAAGCTGCTCTCCACTTTCTATGCTTCAGCCGCTGTTGTCTTTCACTTAACTCATTGATTCCTTTCTTTTTCCCTGTCTCTAAATTTTTTCTCCATCTCTGGCATTCATTCTGCAGGTATTTCTCCCTTTTTTAGGATCAGCATTTTATCCATGCCTGCGTGTCTCTGATACTCCCTCAGATGTCATGTAGATTTTTTACAATTTGAATATCAGTAATCAAATATTTCTCTTTCAGAGCAATTCCTTAACAGCCTCTGAGAGTGTGTAAAAGGTCTGGCAGAAACACCATTCACACACAGCTTTAACATGGACATTACTACATTTAACATATGCATGTGGTATAAGACTCTTGATCAAATATAATAATTCATTTAAATTACTGAATAAATTCAAAACCAAAGTGTTAAAAACACAACCCCATCACAGTCTCACAACCCCGTTATGATCGAATAAGTAACAGGTTTGAGTGTGACGGGGTTGTGATTTTTTTGCTCAAAATGGCCACTGCTTTAAATGTAGTGAATAACAGGAGAGCACATGGCATGCATGATATTAAGATACCATGTATACTGTTGAAATAACAAAGATCATTTTCACAAGTAATAGTTTTCTATCTTTATTTGATGTAACAGGGTTGAGTCGTTAACCTTGACAACCACAATATCACAATATTAATAAGTTATAGTTATAAAAGAAGGTGGGAACTTGCCTATGTCTGCCCACAATGTTGTTCAGAAGACTTATATGATGTCACTTCCTGTTAATGATGTCACATAAGGATAATTTAATAATTTTTATGGGGGATAATGATTTGTGTAACGGGGGTTGAGGGGTTACTGAGGTACGGAACTAAATAATATGATTTTAATTAATAATCATGAATTTACTTAGAAAAAAAACATGACCAGCAAAAAAGCACAGATAGATATTTACGAGAATGGCAAAATGTATGGACTTTTTCCTAATTTTATTATTCATATCCCAAGTACACTTTCATAGAAGTCCATGAGGGACATGACAAAATAGGCGGTGTCAACTGAAAAAAAACAAGATAATTTCTAATATAAAGATAAAATGTATGTCATGTTTTTAAACCTTATTAAAGGAGACATTTCAATTAATACAAAAAGCTTTTAAAAATAGATTTTGGGGACCCCAATAGATAATACACTTAAAAGGTCAGAGGGACGCAAATCGTAACCGGTTTCGTAATGACTCCAGCTATAGCCAAAAATACATTGATTGTTTCCAAAGTTATTATAGATTGTTTCCTTTTATTCCAAACATCATTACATTAGTTATGTTTACAACGCTGTAATCCAAGCAACTTTACAAATGAGGACAATAAAAGCAGTCCAAAACCAACAAAAGAGCAGAAATATGCAAGTGGTAAATGACCGTCGTCGGTTAACTAACACAGTACCATGGAGCAAGGTGATATACAGTGGGAAAAAAATATTTAGTTAGCAGCCACCACGTTGGTGCCAGTTTCCTCCCCATTAAAAGATGAGAAGGCCTGTAATTTTCACAATAGGCCTATACCCAACTATGAGGAACAAATGGGGGAAAAAATCCAGAAAATCCACATTGTAGATGTTTTAAAGATTGATTTGCAAATTATGGTGGAAAATAAGTCTTTGGTCAATAACAAAATTTCATCTCAAAACTTTGTTAAATACCCTTTGTTGGCAATGACAGATGTCAAACGTTTTCTGTAAGACTTCACAAGGTTTTCACACACTGTTCGTATTTTGGCCCATTCCCCCCATGCAGATCTTCCTCTAGCATTATTGTTTTTGGTGCTGTCGCAGGGCCAACCAGATTTTTGCACCTCCCCCAAGATTTTCTATGTGGTTTGTGAGATCTTTCGAACTGGCTAGGCCACTCCAGACCTTGAAATGCAGTGCTCTTCGACTAAGCCAGCTACACTTCGAAGTGCCTCGGAGGCGGTGTGTTTGTGGAATCATTGTCCATGCTGAAGACCCGCCACGTTTTCAGTCTCATGTCCTTAGCTGATGGAATAGGTTTCAACCTCAAAACTTCCATCAACGATACATGCCCATTCAGGTCTTTCGGTTTACACGTATCAGTCGTCCTGTCCCCGTTGCAGAAAAGCACCCCCAATCTCTCTATGCATGTTTTTTCGTCCCCACCCCCTACTCTTTCATCGCAGTCAAGGTGTACCTGTGTGTGTTCCCGTTTGTTCTATGCCTACTACCTGCAGCATTCTTTCCTCCCCTCCCTACACACACGGCATCACAGCTATTGTGAGGCTATTCTCACTCAAGCGCGCTCACCACACCATCGTGCTCTCTCTATTGTTCGCTCGTTCTTGGCCGCTCACCTCCCTTTACCTCAGTCATTAGCTTCTATTCTGCGCTTCAATCCGCTTCTGTGTCCAATCCAATGCCGCTCAGCGAACGCAGACGGGCTCTGAGACTATGTACTTGTGCCGTTAATGCAGGGGGGACACGTCCTTGCACTGCGAGTTGGTCCCTGGCGGCGCAGGGTTGTTCTGAAGGGGAAGCCTTGTTATTTGGTCACAGCATCTCTGCAGTCATTCCCTATTAAAAAAAAGGGGGGTTGCCCCCCGGTGGTTTTCTGGATTAACTTTTTTGCCTCACGTTTTCTTGGGAGCATTTTGACCCCACGGGGTGAGATCTTGCGGGGAGCCCCAGATCGAGGGAGATTATCAGTGGTCTTGTATGTCTTTCCATTTTCTAATAATTGCTCCCACATTTGATTTCTTCACACCAAGCTGCTTACTATTGCAGATTCAGTCTTCCCAGCCTGGTGCAGGTCTCAATTTTGTTTCTGGTGTCCTTTAACAGCTCATTGGTCTTGGCCATGGTGGAATTTGGAGTATGACTGTTTGAGGTTGTGGACAGATGTCTTTTATACTGACAACGAGTTCAAACAGATGCCATTAATACAGGTAACGTGTGGAGGACAGAGGAGCCTCTTAAAGTAGAAGTTACAGGTCTGTGAGAGCCAGTAATCTTGCTTGTTTGTAGGTGACCAACTACTTATTTTACCGAGGAATTTACCAATTTATTCTTTAAAAATCATACAATGTGATTTTCATTTTTTTTTTGATTCTGTCTCTCACAGTTGAGGTGTACCTATGATGAAAATTACAGCCCTCTCTCATTTTTTTTCTTAATGTGTGGGTGAACTTGCCCCAATTGGGGGCTGCTTAAATACTTTTTTGCCCCACTGACACAAACACACACACACACACACACCACAAACACACAAAGAAAAAACAAGTAATACAATAGAAACGACACAGCAAGCTGGCTAGTTTTTTTTGGTTATCACAAAAAGAGAGAATTAGATAAAGTCCATGGACATTTAAAATAGATAAAACCTTGTCTCCAGAAAAGTTAGAGGGTCCCCATTGGATTAGTTAGTTATTAGGATTTAGTAAAGTAATGTTCATGAAGATATATATATATAATATAACATACGTGTATATTCCTGCAAATTGACTTAATCCTAACAACTTACCTTGCATTCCAAGATGAAACGCTTATTATTCAGCTTTCAGATGATGCATAAATCTCAATTTCGAAAAATTTCCAGGGTCACATATGGTATACACGGAAACTTCTGTGTCACACGATAGAATCAACCTCATTGGGTGATCATGTACATTTGAGCTTCCGTGTTTACCATATGTGATGTGCTCTATGTACATATTTGTGTCAATTGTTTTAATGTAAAAAAAAAAAATCTAAAATCTGTTCATCATATAAATCAATCGTATCTCTTCACTAAACTTGGATTAAACTTCTTGATTCATATAGATTAGTTTTACGATCTATGTTTTGAGTACCTGGACTTTCAGTGAAGGGACAGAAATGTTTGTGTTATGAAGATTAATCGAAGTCTAACAGGTTTGGAATGACATCAGGGTGAGTAAATGCTGACAGAAATTCATTTTTTGGTGAACTATCCCTTTAACAGATCATGATATAGATCATCTGCTTTGGATCTCCAAGTCATTTGGCTCTTTTCATGCCAACTTATGTAAGAGTTGACAATGGGATAAATTAGTGAGAGTTTCAAGTCACAACATGAGGTCACTTTTGACTCTGAGACAGCAATCCTAAGTAAATAAATAAACGCTCGCAGCAGGTGGGATATTTCACTTCATGGCTTAACATAATGTTTGGATTGTTCCAATGTTACGTATTAGACATGATACTTATGTAATGCAACATTTGTTTTAAATAGCACCTCCCACCTCTGTGTGCTGAAAAGCAGCTGCCTTGTCATTCTGCTCCCTCAGACTGGTCCTCTTCTCCTGCGGTTGTGGAGGCAGAGTTGTAGGTGAAGATGTGGGCAGCTGTGGATTTGGAGAGGTGCTCCTTGTGTTCGACTTCTCCTCGGTCTGGTTGTTTAAGACCATCTGTCAATAACAAACCGCATTAATAATATGTTTAGCATGTATAAGATAAGAAAACAAACAAAAACACCACTTACTTTTTCTATAGTGTCCATGCGATCAAGAAGCTTTGTGGTGACTGAGTGCAATTTCAATAGATCCATGCCATAGAAGGAACCCTCCAGCAATTCCAGTATAGTTGACAGCTGTAACGATGAAGTAAATTCCGTCATGGAAAGAACTGGTTTTATTTAAGGGGTAGGAAATGTTATGCATTCATATCCTGCAATATTTTGAACTTATTCTGGTCTATGAGATCCAACTGCAGATGATCTGGTCACCTTGATATTATCTTTCCCAGCCTGTTGCAGCTTCTTCAACCGGAAGTCACCCTCACAGGGGTTTAAAGCCGACGGAGGTGCAACGCATGCACATTTGCAGTGGGGTCCTGATGTGATGGTCTCCACCGTGTAGAAATCCTGAGGCGTCGCGTGACCATCCCGAATCCGCTGGCATGCGCTCGCGCTCAGAGGTCTGACAACACATTTACAGCCACAGTCAGAGCCTTCCGAAAGCGCTTTCACTTTGTCATAATCACCCAGCAGCTACAAAGAAAAGAGGACGGATGCATTTTCCAGCCAGCCAGCTTTGTTGCATTGTTTGCATATTGATGTGCATTATAATGTTCATTACTGTTTTTCAGTTACTAACGTTGTGAAGTCTATTAATTTGTTTCTGGCACATTTTTGAGTAACTTTCATTAATAACATTAACAAATTTAGCCTACTTACATTCAAACAGTATGCGAATTACACAGTTTTAAAAGGCTTTTTGAAAATCTTTTGGTAACACTTTATTTTAAGGTGCCCTTGTTACATGTACTTTTTCTATTGTCATAACACCTCAATTTGCATATTGCATCAAGTACCCTAAGCCAGCCCTAATCCTAACCATATAGTAAATACATGTAGCAAGTTAACTGATATTACTCAGTACTTAAATATATAATTACACTGTAACAAGGGCACCTTAAAATAAAGAGCTACACTTTATTTTAAGGTGTCCTTGTTACAGTGTAATTATATATTTAAGTACTGAGTAATATTCATTAACAACATGTTTATTGGCCTATAGGATTAGGGTTTGGTTTAGGGTTATCGGATGCAATTATGCAGAATTTTGTGCTAATACCATAGTAATGACATGTAACGCGTAACAAGGACACCTTAAAATAAAGTGTTACCAAATAAAGTATAACCAATGTTTTCCAACCGTGAATAACAGATTTTCTTAATCTTAAAGATTTTTTTAACAAAACACAATTTTACCATGTGCATGTGATATAAATGGGCAATGAAGCGATAATGTTAGTAATTATTATTATTATTTTGTGTAGGCTATCATAAGATACGATCGCTCCAGCAGTAGGCTTACTGTTGCTATGGTAACTTTCTCAGGAGCACGCAGTGTCTGTTCGCGACCGTATGTTTATGCTCTGAAATGTTGTGCTTTTCTTTGAAAACTTCTTCTAGGCCTTTATTTGAATAATATATTTTTAAAGCATATTTTATATGCTATTCATATGCTATTTGAATTTACTTCGGAAACGCATTATGTTAAGCGTTATGCAAAAACTGTCAATAAGTTATTAATGAAAGTTATCATGAAGTGTTACTAATATTGTAGGTTATAAAGAAGCTGCACAGATATAATCGTATCGAGCGCCGGTGAAGAGATTCTTACCTGACTTAATATATTTTCTTGATTATCTCTTTCAACTTGCAAAGTGTCATTCTGTTCATTCGTGTTCTGCAGAAGTCGCTGGTGTGATTTCGGAGCGGCTGAAGAGAGAGCGAATGCCACGAGCCATAAAACGCACCAGATTCCCATCGCAGTCATCGTGCAAGGTGTGATATAATCCCGCCAAGCATATGCCACTGTAGATTGTGCTTGCAGATCGGGCTTTTTCCTCTTCAAAAACGATAAACCGTCAAACAGATCTCCATTTGCACTGCCCTCCAGGTGAAATAACTGAAACGGGATGAGGTTTTGCAAAAGTCCAGATGAGGGCAGGTGCCTGGTCCTCAGCGTGATACTGGTTTGAGAAGAAGCAGGAGTGAAGTGACATTTAAACTGAAATGAGGGGGGCTGGATGGAGAGACGCACGGAGCACGCTGAACGTTGCGCGCACGCATCCACAGCCGCAAGTGCTCACACTATAGCTAAAACGGCACTTCCCGTTGACTTTTATTTCTAGTCATAACTATAGACTATAAACTTTTTTTTTTTGAGAAAGAAAGAGAATCAACATATGTGTTATACGAAAAACTATTTATTTATAGTAAACTTTATTTTAAACTTTTTGTGAACTTTATTAAAGTTATATAAATTATTTATGTGGAATTTCTTAAATGTGTTTGTTGCCTAATAAAAACATTTGCATTGACTGTGCAGTGGCGTCATGCACGCAGCTGCTATAGGGAATTTGGCTTTTGGACATAAAAATGACCCAATAACCCCCAAATATTATGATTTTGAATTCGTTTTAGTAAACGGGTCCATTTTATGCAAGAAGTGTGAATCAAACATTTTAGCATTGAATGCGTGCATAGGGTTAACTTTTTTCTGTTCCCAAAAGTGTAGCTAGATCAGAACATTATGCGTAGCAATAGAAGTGTTACAGCGCCACCTAGTGTGTGTTAAGACACAAAAGAATACAAATACGCAGTACAAGTGCGTTCTTTTTCCTATCTGCAAGTGCCAGGTGTTACACTAATATTATTAACCAATAGTGGTCAGTGTTGCTCCATATTACTGTTGTTGCTGCGTGACATAGAACCAACCCACTCTCTGGGGCCCTTAGTGGTCAAGTTTACTCTTTTTACTTCCAGAACTGCTGGGGCCAGTTGCATAAACTTAGCCTCTATGTTAAGACCGTGTCTTAAGAGCCAGTTTGACCAACTAGCAGTTAACCAAGAGGTAATCAGTTTTAATTTTTTGGATCATCTAGACTCAATCTACGAACTTTTTGTAACTGACTTTAAAAAGTTATGACCAGTCTTAAAGAACAAAATTAGATGACTAACTTTTAAGACTAGTCTAAACCTTTTATGCAACCGGCCCCCTGTGGTAGTAGCCTAAACTAAGTTTAGTGTGACTGATATGTCACTAAAACAAGTAATCGAACAAGTAACACCATGTCACTTAAACAAAAAAAGAACAAGAAAACTGTTCACATTAACCAAATGAACCAAATTGTTATAACAAAAAGCTCCAATATGAAAGTATGGAAATTATACAAATAAATAAATAAGGACAAGAACAATAATATTAGTTATAATATTATTTTTTCAACAACATTTTATTTAATTTCTTTAATTAAATGATTTAAATTATTATTTTTCACAAATATTAAAGCATATTTTGTCCCATAGAAGTGCACATATGTATATTTATAATCATACTAATAATATTTCGCATTATTATACAACAATTATGAATTTGATAACTCTGGATGAGAAATTATTACAAATATTTAGGTAAATACATCTGAAAGTCACACTGAAAACTATTTATCAAACGACACCAGCTGGTTCTCACGCAACCCAGTGAAACGTCAAAATGAGTACTGTACCTTTAAGTCACAACGTTATTATATTATACACGGGAACATTCGAATGATTTCTCTTTTTGTGTACTATCAAGATTATATACAATCCTTAACTCATTTATTACATGTATTATGCTGTCCTTTGTCTCCCTCTTCACTTCAGCTTTATGAGTTGACTGGCCCTTTAAGAAGCGTCGCCTGTGTTTCCACTACTACAAGACAACACACAATATACAGCAGTACTACACAAGCCTCCGCGGAGCGGAACAGACTGCATATTCACGGACGAGCATATCCATTTTCAGTACCGTTTTTGATTGTAACAACATGTAGTTCATGACAGAAGAATCCGTTAAGACTGTATTATCATCGTTAGCTTGGCTTTCTATTATAAGCAAAGGGGATTCCATCAGTGGCTAACGGCTATCAGCTCTAACAACAGAGGTTCACCAGAGATGAGCAAATAAAAGTAATGCTCCTCCACAGCGTATGACCAAAGGCATTATCGAGCGGTAACAGGACTGCTAGGAATCGACGTCAAGATGATGAAGAAAAAAAAGTTTAAGTTCAGAGTTGATTTTGAGCTGGACGAGCTGTCGTCGGTTCCGTTCGTCAACGGAGTTCTATTCTGTAAAGTCCGCCTGCTTGACGGCGGATTCTCGGAGGAGTCGTCGCGGTAAGGAGGCTGTGAGATGTGGAGGGATGGAAATGGTTTATTATTATGGCTATGGGTGATACTGGGCTGTTTTTATTCTTTATTGCTTTTTAATAAAGCATAACCAAAACAATATATGCCATAGTGCGCGTATATAGCGCTGTGGGATGAAATGGTATGTTTCTTAAAGATTATTAGTCTTTTACGGTCATGTTTAAGATTTATAATTGTCCATTGTTTCAGTCAAGGTTGAAGTCAACACTTTTGTGTTTTTGTAGTGACATGTCAGTGACATTTTATGTGACATGTCAAGCTGTTATACATAGAATGTTCATGTTATAAGGTGTTTACTCAAAATGAATTAATTTCATAATAATATCTAGGCAGATTAAAATCTCAGCTACTTGAATATCAGAATATCATATTTTAATACATAAAAGAAAGTTTAGACCTTAATGGCGTATAAACAGTATGCCATGCATGCCCTACATGACTTATTTTTTACTTAAGAGGAAATGACCCAGTGCTCTTGAAAGATGACATGTCATCTGTGTAAAAGATTAGTAAGTAATTATAGTATATCAGAAGGCATGATCATAAAAGCATAATCTTAAGTAGTGGTCGACCGATATTGGTTTTTTGACAGCCGATGCCGATATCTTAGAGAGCAGTGTGGCCGATATAAAGCCGATATATAAGTATATTTTTTATTTTAATTATAATTTTATTTATTTTAATTAATGTTTGAGAAACTTGAAATAATTTGAAAATGAATTATATATGCACTGTTAATCGTTACATCCCTAATTAAAACCCATTATAAACGAGGAATTCGTTGCATCCAGTGGGGACATAAATTATGGATGATAATGACTTGTACTGTCTTTTTACGTGTTGCATCGCGTCGCGTAAACATAAATCCATGTCTGCAGTTGTGATCGGAGAAATTACAAACAACAAACACTACTCTACACTGCCCAAAACTCGCTTTGAATCATCAGTGGCAAATTCTTTAAAGATAAAAAACGTACTTACACTCTGTGAGTCAGTAGAGTGAGCGGCGGCGGGCGGGCTTGCAGCAACCACATGTGAGCCACGGGGTGGACTCGCTTCATCAAGTGGGAAAGCGATCCGGCGATACACAGCACTACGTTGATGTATTTCCTCTGCGACCAGCACGGATCAGCTCCAGGCATGACGAAGCGGATATCGTCCTCTTTTGGAAGGCCAAACAAAGTAGTTTCGCTTTCACAATTAAAACACAGATTTCAACGACATGAAGAGGCGAGCCAACAACATACTACAGCGAGAATAAAAGTTACTCCTTCTTTCTTTGTTTGAACATTTGGGCAGCGTTATGCAAAACTTCCCACATAGTGACGTAGATATGTGGGGGCGTGTTAGAACGAGCTGTATAAGGTAGGCGTGATTGATTCTTAACTTTTATATAGAATATCTCTTTGGATTTGAGACTTTAGTCTTTGCAACTTTACAGATCTTCTTTATGCACCAAGAGCTTGTAACGCTCCAAAGAGAAAGGAAAAATCGCTTCATATGACCACTTTAATGCATCACATCTGAGGGGCAGATTTAAATGTAGAGCAGTGAAGAGAACTGTGCAGTATTACAGATTATTACTGTCTTTTATGATGCCATGAGAGGTGCAAATGTGACAATCAGTTGCTGGACAGTTCCACAAATACACTCATTTACATTTATGCATTTGGCAGATGCTTTTATCCAAAGCGAGTTACATAGCATTCAGGGTATTTATCAGTTCATGCATTCCCTGAGATTCAAACACTTGAGCTTGGCATTGAGAGCATCATGCTGTTTAAGCTTTAAGACTATTATCTCACTCATGTTTCTATTCCCATTTTAGTATCTCAGTCCAAAACAGACTGGATTTTTAAAAGGCTCCGTGGCATTGAACATTATACATTAGCACCCAGCCGAGAGGAAAAAAGAGCTGTAACAAGTGATTAATAATAATAAAATCAATTATGAAACTGACAACTAATTTTATTGTTGTTTAGTCGGGTTTGTGACTTGATATTGTAACTTTAATATTTTGAAACTATTAGTATATTGCATATATTTAGTAGACTTAAATGTGCACTGATTAAGATGTGAAATATCCAATAATAAATAATTGACAGATTACCCCAAGTCCTAAAAAGATGTCTCTTCCCTCTCAGTAGACATCACAAACTCTTTGTCTGTGTCTTGCTGCAACATTTGTCATTCACTCTTTTTTGGAGCTCCGCAATACAAAGGCTTCCCACAGTTAAATATTAATATATCAGGCAGTGAAAGTGGGCTGTCAAACTTCACCATGACAAATTCCCTTCATACAACTCCCTGACAATGCATAAGCAAGTAGCTTATTCATCCAAACAGAAAGAGAGCTGTAGACCAAAACCACAGCAGCTTAGAAGATCAAGCTTGGGTTTGCATGAGTGCTTGCTTCTCTTTTCCGTTATGCAGTTTGCAGGAAGTGTCTGAGGTCCGTGAGTTTCTTCTCCCTCCAGACTTGAGTTTGCCTCCATCTGCCTGTGGTGATGATCCTTTTGAAGAACTCCTGTTTCATTGCAGACATCCTGTGGGAGAACCTAAGGAAAGAGCACACTGAACCAAAGCACTCCTGCTCTCTTTCGCTCAGCTGACTTTGCCATGGCAACGGCATATATTCCAAATACGGAAATCAGACCAGTGGCTTGTCATGATGGTTCTTTATTACAATATTAAGCCTGTTGTACATTTTGGCATAAGCACTGGTTTAACAGTTCGTTATTCCAGTGAGAGCAGTGATGCTAATGGCTCTAGCACATGCATGCTGCACTAATTGTCTGATGGACCAATGAAAAAATTTTACTTTGCCATTTTTCCAGAAAGATAATGAGTGCAAATATGGTAGATTGTTTTCATTTGTGCTAGTAATGCATACCATTAGTATCTAATGCTGTTGAATTCATTATGTCCTTTGTGTTTTCGCATCAGTAGTGCTTTCTAGGGAAGGTATTAATGAGTCATTCATTGTGAGGCTGAATTGTTCCAGTAAGACAATGGAGCTTATTAGATCCGAGAGTCAAAGGCTAAACATTATTCATTATGAGATAGCTAGAAAGCAAAAGTCTGAATTTGACCTGCGTTGCAGTTATTACGAAGATGGAGGTCTCCTGTATCGATCGGAGCTCTGGCCTTGCTCGGGTTATATGTCTGAATTATGAGTCTGCAGCTTTTCGTTTATAGTCTCACTGCCAGTAATTTGCCTATAATCATATAGGTCAGGAAAGGAGTCATATTGCTTGACATTATCATGTCCTCCTTTTATTATCATTTGCAGTGCCACTTTTGTGTTGGTGAGAAGCAGCAAAGCAGGACTTTGGACTGATAATGGAGAAATTACAGTTAAAATCAACATAGCATCATAGTGTAACATGATTTGATCTTGATTTGATGAATAACTTGATCCGCCTTGAAATTACTTAGCTTTTTGGCAGACATCACTATGTGAGCCATTGGTTACAGTGTAAACCAACAACCAAACAGCTGTTTTGACTTAATTTATTTGGCTACTGTAGTTGCAGATTCTAAAATTACAATTTAAAAATTTGATATTGTCAGTAGTTAAAATTCTATTTAATTTACATGTGATTAAGCATACCATTCAAGATAGTGTCAAGTTCCACCCTACAATTTGTGTTATCCTGTTTACTCTGAAATATGTCTCATTACGGAAGTAAAATGGCTTTCGAAATGAATTTCACATTGATTTTAATCTTTGTTTGTAGTCAGTGTTTTTTTTTATTATATGCATGTCAAGAGCTTAATTTAAGTGAAAAGCAGGTTGTTTACAGTGAGTCAGCAACGTTTTGAAATGCTTTATACCAGTCTAAAACACTTCAAGTCCTCTGAGGTCTCTATTAACACAGCAGGTTCCAATTCCCTCTGCCCATCTATCGCAAATAAAAAAAAATGATATTTTGAGCGTTACAACCTTTGCAGTTCAGCTGATCAAGCTTTTGTTTGTGTCATTGTGTTGTTAGCATGAAAGAAACTCTCATGCTGTTTATTTCCTTAGAAACCACCCATGTTCAGTGGAAGGAAAATGGTTTTTGGTTGGTAGGAGAAATATGCTAGCATTGTTTAGAGAAGTCATTGGCCTCTGCTGCTATGGTGACAGAATCAGAGTTGATGGTTTCATCTAGCTGTGGTTTATTCTGGTTCATGCATTAGAGGCAGTTTTTTCACCCAGTGATTCACTCGGCACGAAGCACAGGCCTTATGGTAGGGAATCTCCCCAGCTGGATGGGAGGTGCCCGATTATGTGTTGTTTTGGCTGTGTTTCCCAAAGACGTCATTGTGGACCATTAGGAGATGACAGAATATAAGGAGAGACTCTGTGTTTATGTATGGACTGTGGATGATTTTTTCCTTACAAAAATATAAATGATACATCAAATGCAAATTAATTTCTTCATAATTGGATAGCATAAACTGTGGAGGTCTATGTGTACCATATTAATAATTAAATCTTTCACTTTAAAACATAAATATGACAATATAGTTTAATAAATAAATCACAAATTGATAATACATGAATTAATATATGTGTCAATAAATACACCACTGTACAACTGATGAATGTAAGTCATGTGTTATTTATTTATTGACAACTTTCACGATTGGAATATTGACTTACCATTCAGAAGTTTAAGGTTAGGGGTAAGATTTTTATTTATTTAAATTCCTCTTATTCAGGATTTACCAAAAATACTGAAAAATACACAAAAATATTAAGTAGCAAGTAACTGTTTTCAACATTGATAATAATAAGAAGAAAAGTATCAGCATGTTTTCTGAAGAGACTGGAATGATGGCTGCTTAACATTCAGCTTAATTATCACAGCAATAAATTACGTTTTCAAATATATGATTACAATTTAAAATAACTTTTCTGTTTTAATATATTTTACAATATTGGTTAATTGTATTTTTGTTCAAATAAATGCAGCTTCGGTGAGCATAAGAAACTTCTTTCAAAAACATTCATAATCCCAAGCCTTTGAACATATATATTTTATTAAGTTCTTAAACGGGCACAACCTTGCATTTGCAACATGCAATCTTTGTTAGCCATTTCTTTTGACTATAACATGGACAAAACACTTTATTCTGAAATGTACATGCTTGCAGTGTTGTGTTCACTGTCTTAATAGCATCACAATTTCCCTGAAGTTCATTTTGTAGACTTCTATCTCTTCAAAAGCCCTCTGGGCCTCGCTCATTTGCCCTGTCTGCAAACATCTGTCTAATTAGGAAGCAGAACACCTGCACAGGGAGGTCCATTTTCAGATGGGAAATTAATTAAACGTCTTGTTGTCAGTATGGCCTTCTGACTCCAGGCTCTAATTAATCACAGAATGTGAGTCAGACTCTTTTAATGCAGTCGACTTGAAGTGAATATTAAAACTCGCTATGAGGCTGGATTGTGTGACTCGTTCTGTTGTGAAATTGTTTTCAAAATCTCCCTGAGGAGCAATGCACTGTCCACCCCTGTTGGATGTTGCAAATGCAGATCAGATGGGGTGAGAGAGGGTTCACGCTGTTTTGGATGAGTGGATGTTTGTTTTAAAGTCTAGAGCCAAGTTTGTGTTCTTTACAGTGACACCTTGCATTAACAACCCAGTGTATGTTTGCATTTCACAGTGAGACGGTCCAGGCAAACTGTGTACGCTGGAGAAAAAGATTCTCCTTCCCCTGTAAAATGAGCGCTAATGCTGGAACCGGTGTCCTTGACCCCTGTGTTTGTCGAGTTTCAGTCAGAAAGGTACAATCACACTCGTGCACACCTTTTGGTTTACAATAAACAGTTTGGAGTTAAAATACTGAGAATGATTTGATTGTTTTAATGTTACAGGAACTGAAAGGTGGAAAGACTTATGCAAAGGTAATATCTTCTTCATTTTTTAATTAAACATACCAACACTATTAAATTTATTTAACAATAATGTGTAATTGACAAAAAACAAAGTGTGACAAGTCATCTAAAACTATTTTAAAAAGCATTTACTAATTCTTTTGTAACTATTATACATGTGGTTTTTATAACACAATATTAATTGAGAGACTATGTGGAATATTTATAAAGATTAAAATACTAATCACTCTGCAGGGCTATTTAAATAAACTACAAAAAAAGCAAAATGGTGATTTTAAATGGTGAAAAAAACTACTATAAATTCATATATGTTTTAAGCTAAAATCTTCATGTTGCAACAACAAACAATTGTACAAAATTTTCCTTTCATGAATAAAAGCTAACACGGGGCATTGGTAATTCATCAAGTAGACAGTTCTGTAGAGGATTATAAAATATTGATAGCAAAGGAACAGCTGAAAATAGATCACTCTGGAACACTGTGTTTGTATGCAATTCTGTTTGTGTATGAGTATTGAATATTTGTTCATAAAAGCATTAACCTTAGTAATAAATAATCTTATTTATTTATAGTAGTTATTATTATATAATAAAGAATCAGTGCCTTTATTTGTAAATATTTTTCTACAGCAAAAATATTTTTTTCCTTCATGATGTATGCTGCTTGGGCTCTCTTGTACAGTTAGGTTTTGCCGATTAAACCTGGCGGAGTTTGCAGGATCAGGTAGCACCACACGCAGGTGTCTGCTGGAGGGGTATGACACCAAGACACACTCGAAAGGACCAAAACTCCTACTAAGGTCAGAACCGCTCAGACTTCCTTTCAGGGTCTTGTCAGCTATTTCTTTATTGCTTTATTCTCAATCGCATTCTTTATTCTATTTTGAGTTTTGGCTATTATTAGTGGTGCTTTTGGTAACTATTAGTCATACTCATGCTTAGAATCCCCATGAAATCAAAATCACTTCTTAGTTGTATGGAATATTGCAGGATTATTATACAATGGTTTTTTTTTTTTGTGTGTGTGAGTGGGGAGGGGGGGGGGGGTTGGGGGAGTGCACATCATTCATTTTCTTTACTCATGCTCCCTCATAATCTTAACTTTCCCAAAATAACTTCCCCTCCATTATGCAACAACATCTCTTCTCTTCTCTGATGACGTGTTTACTGGTGCGAGGGCGGGACAACCTGTCATTCACATGAGACAGCAAACAACAACAGTCATTCAATCAGATTCAGTCAGTTCCCAATGAAAAATATCAAATCCGCCCCAACATTTTTTCTTATTCAAGAAGCATTACATTCAGATACACATTACAATAGAGAAGAAAAGACTATTGCAAATACAGAGTTCTGGCATGAAACTCTAGATGGCACAGTCTGATAGGTCTTACTGAATCTGACCTAATGACATCATTATTACATGGCACAGCTGATTGGTTCTCTCCTGTATCGGTAGCGAATGAGCTCGCTGCTCAACATTCAAATGTATGACTAATGCTTGCCGTAGCAGTTGCAGCTTGCTTCAGAAACCCTCCACCTTCCCCAGCTCCACCTGTATAGATCTGCTACGAGGTGATTCATGTATGCTATATGGGGGTCATTTCATGTATGCTATATTTGCAGCAGCAATATTTCTTACATGCTCACAGCAGCATGTTGTGGATGTATTGGCAGTAGCAAGTCTCGGTACTTGCTCTACAGCAGCGTAGCAGATCTATTCTGTCAAGACCAAATACATTAACATTGTCATGTACATTACCATGCCAATCCCTCCGAGAGTTGACATGACAGAACTTCTGTGCCTCACTCTAATAATCTTTCAGAGCCACTTTAGCAACTGCCTGGCAACACCCTGAAAACCATCCAAAACATGCATGTGAATTTTGCATGATCACATTCTGGGAAATATAAATAAATAAAAATAAAATAAAATGTTATGTCATACACATCCAGTTTCTCTCTTTTTTTTCTTCTTTTTTTTTGCCTGTAGGTGATTATCAGCACACAGCTGATGTCTGGGGACCCCTGTTTCAAAACGTGAGTGTTACTTTTAAATGCTTTTGCATATGTTATAATTTGGTAGGTAGGAGATGCTACTGAAGTGAGAAAGAATTGAAGTTGAGTTGTATTAAGGCCTTTTTTAAATCTCTACACCACCATAGCGGCATTTTTAAATTTAGATTTACGACCCACAGAGACCTTTTCCCGTTAAACATTTGAAGTTGCTATTATAGTATTTTCTAAGAAACGGCCCGTGTGTGTTGGGAAGGAGTGTGAATGAGCACTTTGAACACAGATTTGCATACTGGAAACCAACACTGTCCACCCACACATGTACACAATGTGCGTGAAGGCAAAAACCTGTTAAAACATTAGTGTGGGTTGGAGCGTGGGGTGAGTTCGGGGATTCTGGGGGCTGCTTTCGGACCACCGTCAGTGGGTGGATTCAGATGGTTTAGTTCTTTAATTCAGCATTTTTCAGTCTGTTCATTCAAATCCATTTAAACCGTATTCTTGATTGCGTGTTCTCCATGTATTAGGCCTCCATCCACCGCAACGGTAATAGGCATTCAGGGTGATGCAGAGAGCCTGCTGGAAGACAGGAAAGGAGGAGACACACAGAAACCTTTTCTGAGTCTCTCAGGTAAACCTCACATTGGTCAGTGTTTGTGGTGAATCAAAAAATGAGACGCAGCTCAATACGCAGACCTTATTTTTTTAACATTTGTCCTTTATGTGTGCTTAAATGTGTTTTCATTTCTTGTATTTTTATGTTGGGTGCTCTAATTGTCTGCCCAAATCAAACACCCTTTGAGAAGCTTCTCATTTATTCTGCATCCAGTCTTGTAGCAAAGAACAGGACTGTATGTTTGATTTGATGCTGCTGAACTAACGGGAGCTTGAAAGAGTGCTCTCTCTCTTCCCCCACTCTCTCTTTTATCCTTTCTTTGCCCTTATACATGCTGCGTGCCTTTTCTGTCCAGAGGCCAGCGAAAGCATCAGTCTTTAATGTATAATTTAGCCGTATGCAGCTCTTGACTTTGCTTTCATATTCATTCAGTATGACTAACTGCTTATGATGTAGAGCAGGCATACAATTCATAAAATATGATTAGCTTACTAGTCTTCTGTAGTGATTTTTATTTGCGATAATTGAACAATATTAAAGCCATATTAATATTCATATCAGGCCATTTAATCTGAAATATTAATGAGATTAAAGACAAGATGCCAAAAGTGGCTTTGTGTTAAAGGCGATTGATGAATTAATCAGTATCGCCATTTGTTCAGAAGAACATGTTTGAAGAGTTATACAAGTTAAATATGGGTTAGCAGAGAAATGCTACTCTTTTGATGGAGCAAACTAATTTAGAGATTGGTCAGGATGGTCAACTAGTCTTTTAGCATCTGATGTTAGTGATGTAGATATTTTCAATCACTTTTCAACTTTAAAATTTGTGTATTGAGGGTTTTCATTTGTTAGATTTAAGGCCATGCATATGCTAGCCAGTGTTATTTTAGTATCATTTATATAATATTATTGTATTTATTGTTTTGATTTTTAATTTTCATAGTTTAGTTTAAGATTTAGTTATTTTGTTACATGATTTTGTCATTTTGTAAATAGTTATAGTAATTCTAGTACTTCGTTTTTTTTATTTGAGCTTTATTTAAATTATTGAGAACAATTTCTAAACTTTTAGTTTTAGTAAAAAAATAACAACGCTGAATCTAGCATACTTAAAATTTACAAAATAATTTTTCACGTAGGACCAAAATAAGTAATGACAAAAAATTATTTATAACAAAATAATTAATCTTGTATATGCTAATTTCTAGCCAATAAAATACATACTTACTAGAATGAGAAAGTCCCTCCTTCTAATGCACCATCTGCTGTAAACTAGAATTCGCAAATAGCAAATCATGATTCAAAGGTGTGATGTAAATGGAAGGCTAATTTAAAAATGCCCTAATGTCCTGTTTTAACAGGAAATATGCCGACACAGGGAATAAAAATGTGTGCTTGTCAAGCAAGCTTTAAGGGTTACAATCATCAAAAAGCTTTTGTAACCAATTCAATACCTTTGTGAAAGTTTTAAATTTTAAATGTTGAAATATTGAAATGAGCTACTGAGCTACACTTGCCGATTATGCATGCCTTATTCGTCAGAGTCTGGTTGACATAATCCTAAACCAATCTAATTATATTGGACTTACAAAATGCATATATTCATTTTCTAATCAGCAGTCCTAATTTAAATAGTTAAATTATATTAAATGCCTGAATACTCCAATGGACGAAAGCATGGCTACATTAAATATACAGTATATTGTATTTTAAGGTTGGAAATAGGTGACAAACAGGTTTGATTAGCGTTGAATCCCATAAAGTGATTGAGCAGGTTTAATTAAGACTGAACTGAATCCCTTATGTCCACAGAGACATCAGGGAAGTGTGGCTCTCTGCCCGATGAGCTCGGGCTGTGCGGACATTCTCGAACGTCCAGTTACGCTAGTCAGCAGTCCAAAGTATCAGGTAGGCTTTCCCTTTCCACTGTTTTCTCTCTGATCACTTAATCGTGAGTCAATGTGATTCTGCTGACTTGCTGGACTTGAATGCATGCCTGATTAGTATTGTCTGTAACCCTGGCTGTAACATTATCAGGCTGTCAATCAACATGATGCAGTGTTATTGCAAGATGATTAATGAAATTTGTAATTTTGCAAGTAGGCTGCATGTCACGTGTCTCTGTTCTGTGCGATGGAGTGAAGATTCAAGTGTGCACATATGAGAGAGAGAGAGAATGTGTGTGCAAATCCATTAGCCCATATTATATTTCGTTACAGTAGGTTGCACTTTCCACATTTAGGGTACAGTTTGGTGTCCCATTACTTTGATTAAAGCATTAGGGACACAAATCCCATGTTTTTTGTTGTGAGAAATATTAGATGTTTGGTTTAGTATCCTCCATTGTGGGGGCATTGACCTAAAAATATTGTAATTTGTATTGATTTTAATTTTAATGAACACTATCGTTCAAAGATTTGGGGTCAGTAAAGGTTTTTTTATGTTTTTGAAATATTATTACAATTTAAAATAAATGTTTTCTATTTTAATATATTTGAAAATTAAATGTATTCCTGTGATGACAAAGATGAATTATCAGCAGCCATAACTCCAGTCTTTTTTTATTCTGATATTATTATTATTATTATCAATGTTGAAATTGTGCTGCTTAATATTTTTTATGGAAAACTGTAATAGGGTTATCTGATGACTATAAAGTTTAAAAGAACTGTATTTATTTAAATAGAAATCTTTTACTTCAAATCAATTTAATGTGTCCTCCTTGTTGAATATAAGTATTAATTTCTTTTTAAAAAATCTAACTGACCCCAAACTTTTGAACTGTAGTGATGTAAAATACCTCATATAAAATGAATAAAACAGTTCATATAATATTTAGTTTGACGATCAACAATTTAAGCACCTCCTTTGACCATTTTCCTGAGCATGGTAAAAGATGACATTTTTAAGCATTCCATGCCCTATTTTGTTCCCTTTTAAGGAAAGTGCTATTTGCTTTATTAAATAAACTAAAATTAGGCTTTTAGAAAGATTCTGTGGCATCACAAAATAGCTGGATTAAATGTCCCAGATCTAATTTGATAACACTATATTTTCTCTAGTACTTCCAGAGAGGAGACAGCACTCAGTCCTTATTTCATTAAGCTATTCTCTTAAATTGGGTTACACATTGCTCACTTTGACCTTTTGCCTTAGATCATCTCAAAGTGTAAAGTTAGTTTTAAAGTCCCACAGAGCAAACAGAAGTGTTCATCACATATCCATCTCTGACTGGAAACTGGAGTTGTTGTGTGCATATACATGTGTGGGAGGACTCACTTCGTACAGCCATACTAGCGAGGCAAGCTAGTTATTTATAAAGCACTTTCAACACCGCAAAGTGGAACCAAAGTGCTGTACATAAAATAAAATAATAATAAAAAAAATAATCACAACAATAAAACACGGGAATTTAAAAACTTTGAAATTTATTTAAAATGAATTTAAAACAGTTAAAAAATAGAAAATGATTATACATAAAATATAGTGCAATCAGTTCGAACATTGCACAGTGCTCATTCAATAAATGCACAGCTAAACAGATGAGTTTTGAGTCTGCATTTAAATGTGACTAATGTTTTAGCACTTCTGATCTCTTCTGGAAGCTGATTCCATCTGCGGGTGGCATGATAACTAAAAGCGGACTCCCCTTGTTTTGTGTGAACCCTGGGTATTTCTAACTGACTCGATCCTAATGATATGAGTGGTATGTTAGGTTTATATTCAGTGAACATAGCTGCTATGTATTTAGGTCCTAGGCCATTGAGTGATTTATAAACGAGTAAAAGTACTTTAAAATCGATCCTAAATATAACTGGAAGCCAGTGTAAGGACCTGAGGACCAATAGTCCACCCTGCTGGTGATAAAGGCATGAACAAGTTTCTCCAAGTCTTGACTGGAAACAAAACATCTAATTCTTGCAATGTTTTTTAGATGATAGTACACTGATTTAGTTACTGCTTTGACATGACTACTGAAACTAAGGTCTGTCTCCAGAATCACACCAAGTTTCCTGACTTCATTTTTAGTTGTTAGACCCCTAGAGTCAAAGTATGCATTCACCTTGAGAACTTCATCTTTGTTTCCAAATGCAATGACTTCAGATTTTTCCTTGTTTAACTGAAGAAAGTTCTGGCACATCCAACTGTTAATTTCATCAATGCGTTGGCAGGGGGAGTCAATGGGGCTGTAGTCATTTGGCGATAAGGCTAGGTAAATCTGGGTATCATCAGCATAGCTGTGATAGGCAATTTGGTTCTTTCTCATTATTTGACTTAGTGGGAGCATATACAGGCTAAACAAGAGCGGTGCAAGAATTGAGCCCTGTGGGACTCCTATATGTGCTCTCCTATACTCACATAATAAACTCTCCCTTCTAAGTATGACCTGAACAATTTAATTACCATGCCAGAAAGCCCGACCAAATTTTCCAGTCTCTCTAGTAGTATGTCATGATCGACAGTGTCAAACGCAGCACTGAGATCTAGTAGTACCAGCACTGATATTTTGCCAGAATCAGAATTTAAGCGAATATCATTTATTATCTTAATGAGCGCTGTCTCTGTGCTCTGATGCAGTCGGAAACCAGATTGAAAATTGTCCAAATCCATTTGAGTTTAAGTATTTGTTCAGCTGATTAAAGACTACCTTTTCAATAATCTTGCCTATAAAAGGAAGATTTGATATTGGTCTATAGTTGCGGTCAAATCTGTCTGACCTCTGCATAACTTGGGGATGTGCTAATCGCCTTCCTGATATTATTGATCATCTCAGAAAAGAAGGAAGCAAACTCATTGCATTTGTCTCATTGGGTTTTGTCAGTCTCTCAACAGTAGCAAAAAGAGTGCCAGTGTTGTTTAAGTTACTGTTTATAAGGTTTGTGAAGAATGAATGTCTAGCTTTGCCTAGTTCCACATTAAAAGTATGAAGGCTGTCTTTATATATGCTATATTGTATTTCAAGTTTCGTCTTCCGCCACATACGCTCAGCTTTTCTGCATTGTCTTTTCATACTCTGAACTGCTGTTGATTTTCTCCAAGCATTACTAGCATTATCACTTTCTAAAACTCTGGAAACCTGAATAGCAAGTGTGGGTGGGGGATGTTAAATGTCCTTTCATTACAAAAGTGATTGATTGGTTAATCTGTGAAGGTTTTTGAAGTGCATGCTGTATATTACCAGGGTAGATCAACTTTTTTTACTAAATAAAATTAAATAATAATTGAAAACAACATTGTGTTGTTTCTCAGGCTATAGTACAAGTCACTCACGTTCCTCCAGTCTGTCGGAGTTCTCCCACAGGAGGAACACATCGATCGGCAGTGCTTCCACCGGCATTGCCAGCATCCCTGAGCCCAGTGAGGAGAGTGACCAAACTACAGTGCCCCCTACAGCCCCGGGGGTCTGCGCTGCTGTGCCTGAACACCCATCAACCCCTGACAGAGCTGCCAGCAGGTCAGACAGACACTGCTGCCACTGCCTGCTATATTCATCAAGCTTTAGATTCAGGATATTAAATGATTGTAGATTGATCAGATTTATTTTCTCATATATATAACAAGGTACCCAGTGAAACAAGACTCAATGGAGTCTCAGCTGAAAAGGGTAGATGCCACACGGGTGGATGCCGTTGATGTGGTAGAGAAGATTCTTCAAAGCCAGGATTTCACCCACAGTCTGCTAGACTCCAGCGCTGAAGGTAATAATGGCTTCTTCATGTT
The DNA here is from genome assembly GCA_018155175.1 of Sinocyclocheilus anophthalmus. NCBI lineage: Eukaryota > Metazoa > Chordata > Actinopteri > Cypriniformes > Cyprinidae > Sinocyclocheilus > Sinocyclocheilus anophthalmus. Next base: position 1,232,255 of record JADLZN010008188.1, on the reverse strand, counting down.
TATTATAAGACTTCACTTAAGGTACTATTAGCACATTTCCATCAGAGTATATGAGTAGCATTTATAAAGTTTCAAATAAATGCTGCTTTATTTCCATTAATAAAAAAATCCTTAATGTATAATGGTTTCCACAAAAATATTAAGCAGCACCACTGTTTTCAACATTGCAGTAGTAAGACATTTCTGGGAGGACTAAATCAGCATATTACGATTTTGAAGGTCATGTGACACTGAAGACTGGAAGGTAAGGCTCTGAAAAGTCAGCTTGGCACCACAGGAAAAACAAAAACCTTCTGGAACAACAGTTATTTAACTATAATATAAAAAAAATACGATTAAATTATTAAATAAAGCATTCTTTCAAAAACATTCAATCTTAGCAACTCCAAACATTTAAAAGGTAGTGTAAGTAATGTAAAATACCTATATAATATTTAGTTTGACGATCAACAATTTATGAATGTTAGATCTTATTACTGTGATTTTAATAATTTTTAAAAAATGCCCAAGTCCCAGTGAAAACTATGAAGCAGTGGCAAAACTTTAAATCCAACAAATCAGAGACGTCCCTGTTACCATAGTAATGAAGAACCTTGCACCACAAAGAAGCGTAGCAATGCTGTGAGCTGTCATGAAGAACGCAATGATGAATCAAATTAGGTATTTTTTACGATTTAAAACATTTATGTCTACTGTTTTGTCTATTTTGTAAATAAAACTTCACTTATATTGCATTTATGACTAAATAAATGGCTATAGATTCAAAAAAATTTTATATTGTTCCATTTTTTAAATTGTTTACATCAGCAGTGCTTCATGGGATTGAAGTTCATTCTCTTAACGATTAATTCATATTTCATATTGTTAGTCATTATATTTATATATATTAATATAAATTCCATCTTTCTTTAATTCTGACAGACTGCTATAAATAATTTTTTATATTGTGCTGTTATTTGTATGCCTCATTTGCAGTGTCTCTTGGGATTGTAGTCTTTCAGATTGTTGTCTTTCAAATAATATATCATAAATTCCGTCTTTAATTCTGATTACTAACACTGAATTTCTGCTGCTGTGAAATTACATTTTGGGCCAGTAACTTGCTTGTGACGAATCGATATCAGTGCAGACTTGGAAGTTAAATTGAGAGCAAACAAAAATAAAAACACAGAGCTAGAAACAGGTTGTTTAATTGGTAGCAATGTTTACAGGTAGCTGCTGCTTCTCAGTAGGTGTATTGAAGTGTCTCTGTACCAGAGCACGTCTCTGTGTGTGTGTCCTATTAGTTTTCATATTATTTTTAGATGACCTGGTGACAGGTTCTCATTAGAAATGGACCAATTTGGTTTTTGTAGCCCCAGAGAAGAGTCGTGACTTTGTGTGTGCAGAATGGAGGCGATATCTATTTCAAGTGTGTGTGTGTGTGTGTGTGTGTGTGTGTGTGTTCAGCGGAAGGTCTGCGGTTTGTTGTCGCCGGTCCTTGCCGTGGGAGACAGCCGTGGTAGCCATCACCTTCCTGCCAGGTGAGGAATATTTCAGCCAAAAATGAAAATGCTGTCATCATTTACTCACTAAAATGTCATTCCATACCATATGACTTTCTTGGAGCACAAAAGGAGATGTTTAGTAGAACATCCAAGCTGCTCTTTTCCATGTAATGAAAGTGAATGGGGGACTGAGTCTGTTAAGCTTTAAAATATTACCAGAAGGCACCATAAATGTATTTGTGTTTCAAAAGCCATACAATAGCCTGCATGATGAAGACATGAAATATAGAGCATCTCTTACTGCATTTCATATAAGTCAGACAAACAGGTTTGGACTGACATGAGGGTGAGAAAATAATGACTATTTTAACATTTGGGTTACTGTCTCTTTAAATAACAGCAAAATAAACAGTGGTATTCCCCCACGCTCTATAGAAATGTAAATCAGTGCATTGACCGGGTTGTATCATATGTAAATGCTGATTTCTGCTCTTTTCAGGGTTGGAGCTGGTGCCTACGAACAGGTGGTGATCAAACGCTAGAGTTGGGAGATGCCAGAAGGAGAAGTGTCAAAAACCAAAGTCTGTTTCGTGGGAGGAGAAAGGGACGAAGAGATTCAGACATGTTCGTCTCCTCTCACATTAGGAGTGTTTATCACAACCTGTTTCATGCTTTCCATGGAATGGTGTCCTCTGCTGGCTCTATAAAGAACTGACAGCTCCTCTGTATGAGGCTGCCATTATAGCAGTGTCTGTGTTTCACTGTGAGGTAAAGGTTGTCTCCTATTACGCCCTTTTTTTCCCTCTATTTTCCTTGCTGAATTTTTTAAAAATATATATATTTCATATTGTTGTTTTAGTTAGTAAGATCTCTCTTTATTTTTACCCATGTTTACATGTCTGTGAGCCATTTTAGGGGTCTGTCAGTAACATTTGATGGATTGTATACATCTTTTACAGTACGTGTGAGGTGTATACTCTCTGTGCAGATGAAGGTGACCCCTTTACAAATTTATTTGTCATCTCATTACTGTCAGAATGGAAATCAAACAGTCCTCACCCACCCGCGGCATCTCACTTTGTGCATGTGAGATGTGATACATTTTGACAGATCGTTTTCAGACTTGAAAAAAATTTCATTTGAATAGCACTTTGAATTGAAGGACTTTACATGGGCTTTCTATGTATCTCCAACATTGTAGGGAGTTTTGAGGTTGAGCTGCTGATTGAGTTAAACCATACACGAAAATGTGTATTTCCTCTTTTTTCATCATCAAAAACAACTTTCGGCTCGAGAACTTAAATGTAGATGAATCTCCTACAGCTGCATTATATGTTGAATGGGGACTACTTAAGTGATTTTGCAGTTCAATATATAGACACATTAGCTACATAAAATCCAAGCAGCTGAATATCTAACAAGTACGTCTCTGGCATCATTAATGACATCTCGTAAATGTATTGGCTTTCATGCAAGGACAAAATGAGCCAAGCTGTTCTCAAGCTACAATTAGTTACATGGCAGCACAGAACGAAGCATTTAACTATTTCAGCAATGCTTGAGCGTGTAGCTCTTCTTATCCTCTCTATAACACCACAAAAACTTTTTTATCCATGTTTTTGTAGTTACTTGATGTATCACTAAAATGAAGGTATTTTAAATGACTATTTTCATGGTATCTCTGTCTGTAAGGTCGGCTCTAAAGCATATCAGAATCATACATTAGTGCTTCTCTAGTTGTATGTGACCGTACTATGCCCATATCTTCTCAGAAGCCATTCACTGTTTTATTCATATAAACTCACTAGCCTCTGCGATTTAAGTGTGTGTGAGGATTCGCAGTTGAGCGAGTGTGTCTGCAATCTATTTGTAGCACTTGATTATCTCATAACTGTCTAGAGTTATAGTGTAGAAATGCATGGGTGTCACATCTACTCAATGTGTCCGAAGCATTTTGTGTATCTTTGCTATTTCCATCAGATTGATCCAGGTCTGTCGATATCCAAACACTAAAAAAAAACACTGATGGGAAGCTTGGATTCAACTCAGCCACACGTCTCAGGTTTATTATTTTATCTTTCGCAATTACTGCACTAATATCAAAGCACCACACTGCGAATGTACGGAGCCCCTAAAGACCCATGGTGATATGCATTAATATGAGATGGGAAGAAAAAACATATCAGTGCTTTTGCAGTCTCAAGCAATCCAAAACATTTGCTAACAGAAACTTTGTTCACTTGCAAAACCTTTGTGTTCACCCAAGACGCTAGAAGGAAACGCTAGAAATTAAAAATTTGTGAGTGATATATATATATATAACATTGATATATACTTTTTATTTTGTCCCATCACGTTGTTCTTCATCATCATGTCCCTTTAAGGGCTCCGTAGCGAATGTTTGCAAATACCAGTATATTTAGAGGTTCTCTGCGATATTTCAGCTTCATTACTTTTCATCAGACACTCAGTAATATGAGTGAGTTATTTTAAACTTGATTTTTAGTTTTTTAATTGATGTACTGCCAAAATGAAAGACTATTTTTTATGTATTTGAGCTTTAGTGATACTGAAATTGTGTGAAGATAACACTTTTTCCCCCTCCATGTTTCCTAATTACTCTTACATAACCTGTAAGTAGGTCCTGGTACTTTACATGTTGTAAAAACATGGTGGCTTTATCTCTTCTGTGAAGTTTTGGTCCTTGTAATTGTACTGTATCTGATGTTTAAAAGTGACATTGCTGTTTTTGACTGTCTTGCAATGTTGTGTTCTAACTTTTGACCAATAGTGGCTTCCATGCCATGTGTTCTGTTATGATGCTGGTAAGGTATGTACCATTCACTGTTAAATAAAACCACATTTCAAACTTGGTGTCACATATTTGCATTTTTATTAATGGCATGTTTAATGATGGTCTTCTCCATCAATCACAGATTTGGCCATTTAATTGAAATGTGTCATTCTGATGATTCTACACTTATAGTCAAAAAGGAAAAACATCTTAAGTGCAGCTTTCTTTCTTTTATTCTGGTTACAAAGCTTTCTGGATCTGTTATACATTTCCATAACACCCAAGCTCTCTATCCCAGTCCTCCTCCATGTTGTTGGCTACACCTGATACTGCTTTCACATCTTCCTCTTCCTCCACCTCCACCTCATCATCATCATCAGCAGGCAGGTTTAGCACCGTTCCATCAGCGCTCATCCTCACTCGCGAGTCCACCAGCAGTTCCTCCCTGAGACGCTGCATGCTCCCACACAGCGCTCTCACTCTGGGACTGGACCACACACATGCCAAAGGAACACAAATGGTGCCACCTTGCTGGTAGACAGGCTGCCAGTCACATGTACCCCCTTCAACCCCATGCTGGAATACGTCCATTAATGGAGGAGCACAGAAGTGTGCATTATTGTTGGAGTCCATGTTCATTCTGCTGAGCCATTCCTGTCTCCGGTGTTGTGCCTCATACAAGACTTCATTAACTAAAGTTCTCTGGTAGATGTTGTTATCACTTAGGCTCGGATACACTACTTTGTACATCTAAAAAAAGGAACGGCAAAGAAAGATAATAGACGAGTGCAAATATCACCAGTTTTAGGACAAAAATAACTTGTTTTAGCTTAAACCTGTGAAGTCAGCATTAAAAGAAGAGTTCACCATATTTTCGAAAATGCAATGTTATTTATCTTACTGCCAAAAATTTGTCTCTGCATGTTTTGTATTTTAACCCCCACCTTTCAATCAACAACCAATGGGCAGAACCAAGTTCCCACGCTACACTTTTTCTTTTTCAATAATAGTGCTGTTCATGGCTGCGTGTAGCACCTACCGCTCTGCATATCCTTCCAAGGATTGCATGTTACATTCGCAATGTACTGAAACTACCAAAAGGCCTTTGCTTCCATATTGTAGTGTTCATCTGAGCGAAACGATTGTTCAATGTATCGGTTGTTGATTGGGGTGGAGGGAATATCTGAATGCAAGATCGCAGTACATTGTAAGAAAGGGGCGGGTTTTAAACTGACTAAATGACTGGTCGCCAGAGAGAAGTCATTCCACCGGAAAATCAAGTTACTTTAATTAAAAATTGCATGGATCAATTCATGCTAACTTTATGCCGAGATGGCATTTTTATTAAAAGCTTTCGCTGCACATTTCAGCACTACTAAACTAAATTGCGACTCTTTTAGTACAAGTGATAAGTATTTAGAAAGTACAATATGACTCTAAACAAATATGGAATTTCAAATAAGAAAAAGCCAGTCTCACCAGTCTATAGACTGAGGGTTCCAAGCGTTCAGCATTGCTCATGGAACCATGGAAATTCCTCTGGAACACGGCAATCTGGGTGCAGAATCCCACTTCTCTCCAGTGGCCAACAGCTTCTCCAACTCCTGTGAAATGCACGGAGTAGCCATAATCTCTACACACCTTGTGAGCCCTGTTAGGGAGAGAGAGTTGAAAAAGCTTTTAGCTAGAAAAAAAAAACATCTATGTAAATCCCTTAAATCTGATCCTAAATCACCACCGGAATGCGTTTTCATTATTACAAATTTACTCACCAAGTTTGAAACTCCGCTCTGGTCCATTCAAACTTGTGGTCATAGTTTCTGAAGCCTCTCAGGCCCGGCAGCAGTGGGTTGAACTCTACGTTTGGTGTGCTTACAATCACGGCACCTGGTGACATGTAGCCAAACACCACCTCAGAAAAGCTTGCCACCTCCACAAGCTCCAGGTGTTCGATTCTTAAATGGTAGAGATGTTTACATAAGCTCAAGTTGAACATACAATCTGAAAGTAACTAAGTTTATTCGCAAAGACGTGGCACACTTACAACTCCACACATGTCACAAGATCAAATCCTCTGGTGCAGGGCTCCCTTTCTGTGACAGAGCCTTGATACAACTCAATGGTCAAAGGCCCATCACTTGGCTGTAGATAATCACTTATAAGTGGAGCCAACATGTGCCTGGCAAAAAATAAATCACACAAGATGAATCCTGATTTGCATATGGCCAAAAGTACGTGGAGGCCCCTTGTGTATCATAAATCGTTGGCCTTATGGGATAGCACTGTCATTTTAATGCCATCTAAAACTACACAACAATGAGATACCAAACTTACATTCTCTTCAGGAGGACGACGCTGTTGATATCAACTCCCACTAGTAACTGTATACCGTTGCGGTGAAACTTAAGCTTTTTCAGTAAGCAACATTCTGCGCATCCGAAATCGATGACCTGCGGATAGATGTAAAAAGACTATTGATTAGCACGCTAGTTCAAGCGTAGCGTCAAAGGCCATCGCGACTTAACATTAAAATGCCATTCATATGTTTATTTACCTTTTTAGGTCGGTAAGTTTTCACATAGTCGATAACAAACTGGTATCGCTGCATGTAAAGTGGAGGAGAAAACGGCGTGGTCATGGTGAGCGTCTTGGTCAGGTGTGCTCGGCTGGCTGTCCTCATTAAACACATAGCCTACTCGAGGTGACACCGTCAGCTGAGCCGTGTGAATGCTTACCCAAACACAATCAATCTTTAAAGCAAATGCAAAAGGTTGTTACTGGACCGGTGTTAATTGAGATATATTTATTTTAGTAAAAAAAAAAAGTTTTTTAACAAAAAATTAAGTTATATTAACACTTTAATGCAGGGGTCTCCAACCCTGCTCCTGACCGTCCTGAAGACTTCAGTTCCAACCCTGTTCCAACACCTTGATTCGCAGGTTCAGCTGTGTTGCAGCTGAAATCTGTAGGACGGTGCTCTCCAGGAGCAGGGTTGGAGACCTCGGCTTTAAAGCTTACAATAAAAATCAAGTCTTTTGTATTTTATGAATTATGAGCGGCAAAATATTGTGTGGGTCTGTGAACCATTTCCTTCATGAAATTGTATTTTATAATAATCTCATCTTCATTTTCTCTGGGGTGGTCCACAGCCCACTTATAAGATAAATACATTCATGGAGATTAAATATTATTTTGAGATTAAATGATTTTATTATCTTACTTGAACAGTAAAATTGCCCAATTACAATGTAGAAAAAGCATTCGGTCTAACAAAGGGAACACTGCATTAATATTTATAGCAGGGGGGCCCCAGGACTGGAATTGAGAACCACTGTTGTAAGGACATACTTAAAGCAGCTGTATGAAGTTTTGTGTATTTTTCCCCTTTGGGAGCCCCCTGAATGAGTGGAATTCATTATTCAGTTGAAGGTGGCTTAAGAAGTTACCGAAATCTACAGTAGTCTCCCTTTGAAGTGAATCAAAAAAGTTCATCAAAGTTGTCCTAAGACAAGAATGCGTTTTAGGTTTTAGGACAACTTTGATGAAATTTGTATTTGAATGGATTTAATGTTCTCCAGATTCACTCTGGTGATGTCTAATCTCCTCTGTTTCAAAGCATACAGGTTACAGAAATGTTACCTTTATTTCACACAGAATGCATTTATTGTTCTTCAGTATTTTAGAAATCATTTAGTTACAGCATGGTCACCAAATCCAACAAGGCAGAATAAGAAGTTACCATGATCCGTTTCTCTCTCTTTTTCACACAGAATTGCTTTAATGTTCTCTAAATCCTCCCCGGTAATGGCTGAACTCCTTTATTTCATACTCTGGAAAGCATTTTGGTTCTTTTATAAACCGCTACAGAAGGGTAACCAAATCCGACAAGGCAGCGTAAAAAATCCATTTGTTATGGGTGCCACAGAAATAAACAGTACTGGTAAAGTGTATAAATTGAGGTTTTTATTGGCTTTATTTTTGAACTTTACATAGAAAAGCACAAAAGTATTTCTACATGTAATAAAAACGCTTCTTGTATTGCTGTCTTGATAGGCGGTATGGGATTACTCAGGGCTCAAATACTCCACATGCTGATATTTTGCAGTCCTGTTTGGGCCTCTCGTTGTAGGTGGGCACTGCCTCTAGTCTCGTCAGAACCTCTGTGCCCTCAACAAGTTGCCTGGGAGAGAAAGAAAAAGCTGTGATGGAGTTTTTCAATTTTGTAAGAATGGTAAATAGCAAAGATCTTAATTAGGCATTTACCTTTTGGATATTGTCTGCATTAATAATGCAAAGCCAAATATCAAGACAAGCGCTCATAATTTGGGCTTTCTTGTGTATATACAGTATGCAATCTATTGGAGTCATTACCCAAAAGCCACATATTTGTGGTCCATCCAGGAAGCTGGCTGTAGTGTGATGTAGAACTGAGAGCCGTTGCTATGAGCACCTTGATTAGCCATTCCCAGAATGCCACGCTTGTTGTGGGATACGACAAAATTCTCATCTAGAAGAGAAAACCACCTGGTGCTTTTTATATGTATGAAACAATGTGTATTTCACACACTTTAAAGTCACCATGAAATCATAATTGACAACAGTTCTTATTTTAATGGAATATTGCAATGTTTATAAATGATTTATCCATACACATTTTTTTTTCATGTCCTCGCAATCTTGTGACAATGATCAAGTTAATTAGGTACTGCCCTACAAAATTAGGTACCGGCCGACATTTTTTCCTTTTTCTTTTTATGTAACGGGAGGGGGGAAAAAAAGACACAATTTCCATTTCATGCTGACTTTAATGACCAAAATATGTACTTTATGTAGCACAAACTCTGTACCCTCAAATGTTGGGCCATAGATAGACTCTCCCCCAGTGCCTTTCCTTTCAGGTGAAATATCTGTAATCAAAATCATATAATATATCAATGAATTATATACAATCACAAGTTTTTTAATATATATATTTCGATACAATTATGATTATTATCTTACCTCCACCCTGCAGCCAGCCATTTTGCACAACTCTGTGGAAAATTGAGCACTTATAGCTCAACTCAAGGTTACTCTTGGACAAACCTGCCTCTCCAGTGCACAAGGCCTTAAAGTTGCTGCACGTCTTTGGACACAAGTCTGAGAACAGCTGACAGGTTACATTTAAAACACTTTGAGAGTGGAGAAAAAGTGGAAACACATTTCCACAACAACTCAAGTAATCAAATGATCAATCATCTTACATTATCAAGAGGCATAACATCTATTTACCTCAAACAACAGTCTGCCAAATGCCTCTCCACCGCTTTCAATATCCATATAAACAAAAATATGCTGTGGGAAAGAGAGAGCAGATGTTGCACACCTTGTAGCTATTATGTGAAATTATAGATAGTTGTAGTCTAGTTACATATGATGTGCGTTTATTCATTCACTGGATAAACATTTATTCCTCGCTCTTGTGTTCATTTACCCCTGTGCCTTGCAGGTTGCTGGTGTAATATTCCTCAGCTAGGGCTTTATAAAGCGCCTGTGGTCGACGGAAAGAAAACGTCCACTCTTTCTCTGCCCAGCTGGACAGTTTCCTCTCATCACCGAGCAACTGACCGTTTGCGAAGGACATTAGACAGCCGCTGTACTGCCAAACCTCCGCTTTCAGCTCCTTGACAAGTCAACTTGCGTGAGTGATTTATTACTAAAATGCATATTGGAAACAAGCGAGCGGTATATAATTAGTAAGTGTCTTACCCTCTTTTTATTCGATAAATAGTCATGCCAGTCACATTCCAGCAACGGGCGAATTGTTGGATCATCAAATGACTCCGGGAATTTATTTTTCAGTCCCTGTAAGTAGAGACGTTATGGCTTTTTAACAGTTAGCCGTGTTAAAATGCTAAATACGAAGTGGTCAGCCTCTTAAAAACTTTACCTCGACAATGCTTTTGGCTATTTGAAAATTATGTTTATTTAAAAGACCGACGATCTCTAAATGTACCGTGGACGCCATGTTGTGTGCGTCTCGTTGTCAGGGTAACCGCGGTGAATGGCGCACAACGATGACTAACCGTTCTGCATATTTATTCGTGCAGTATCTATCTATCAATCGTTTTATTTATTCATTATCCATTTAGTTCTTGATAAAAAAAAACAACAACAGCAAACGTTCAATACAAGAACACATCACAAAAATCAATTAAAATGTATTTATTGGGCTCATTCACATCTTTAATTGTCCATTGAAAAGAACACGTTAACAAAGTCCTCTCAAAATGTATATCTATGAATTTTACTAATGTAACATCAACCAATACTGTCAAATATTGTGATGTGCGGAGTCTGACTCAAGGTTTTTATTATTTGAAGTTATGTTCTAACTTCCCCCAAGCTGTATCAGACCCGCGGCTGTTTTGGTGGACTTCTCCAGGGCCAGAAACCTGTCCAGCTTGTGTGCAAAATCACGGGGCAGGTTGTGAGGGGATCTGTATGTCTTCATGGTGGTACTCAGGTATGAGATGAGCTCACAGCTTTCCTCAAACTTTTGAAGTTTCTTTTTGTACTTCTGACGAATATAGTCTGGGTTCCTGCTGTTGAATGCTGTGGAGGTAGAAGGGTAGAAAGATTTCAAGTGTTTACTTAGACTTGAAAATATCTTACATTGAATGAATGAGTGAATGAATTCTCATTTTCAGCTATTCTAAAAGGAAGCCAAAATAAGACATTCAAGGCCACCTTTCAGATGAAAAGCCAGGTACAATATAGCAGATTTCTTCACACTGAGAAAGGGCAACTTTGGCTTGAGTTGACCAACAGCAGTCATGGCTCTGATTATGGGTACTGCCACACTCTACAAGAGAAAACAAACATATTTAAAAAAAAAAATACATGTACAATAATAGCAAACGCATATGTGGTTAAGATAAGTAAATACATTTCCACAAAAAAGCAAAGCTTTAAACACTATTTTACCACTTGTTAAAAACATGGTTAACTGATGGTTACACAATTATGTGACCAATATTTATAGGTAGACAAAAGCAGCAGATTCTGTGTTTCAGTGCCCTCTTACTTGTTCCAAATAGCCCAGGATCGGTAAAGAGGTTAGTGAGACCGGATCTTCCAACGGAGGTAGTTTATGTGGAAGTTTCTGGTCCCAGTAAGTCTCAGGTGACCTAAGAACAGTTCTGTTGTGTGAATGATCTGTTTTCTATTTTAACATGTATTTTATTCCTGTAATGGCAAAGTAATTGCACTAGCCAATCAGGAATCCCCTCTGCAAAATAACTACTCACTGGAGAAAAAATTTCTCGTTTCTTTTCATTCTCAAAGATATAGATCTTATTTTGGTACTCAACAGCATACTCCGTGTTTCCACGCACCAAGGCCTCATACCTACAGGTGAAGAGAATAACATGGCAGGAATGTGTTTTTACTTGGAATGAAGTTAAAAATTAATGATTAGAGTGAGCAAGACTACAGTAAAATTAAGGTTATTCTTTCCGTAAGTGTTGTAGAGTGTCTTTGCTGTACCTCTGTTGACCATCCAGATAAGTGACAGGGCAGAAACCCTTCATCTCCACCTGTTGAGGGAACCTACTCTTCACCTGGCCTGCACTGAGCTTATGAGGCAGGAGTGGAGGAGGAGGTAATGGGTAGGGGCAACCTGGAGCCACAAACTGTTCTGGGGACTCTAGAAATCTCTTATTAAACACATAAAGATAGATGTGAGTGAATTAAACCAATATTTCTGTGTGCTGCTGGACCTTTACCTCTAGAAATTCCCTGCTGGTCATTTTGTAGAAGTGGCCCCTGAACTCTGCAGCCAATTCCAGTGAGGTATTATGTGAACAGTCCACCAGATGGCGATGAAGAGCTAAGCTAACTGGACAGTACTGCCCAAACTCCCCTAGCCGGGACTGCAGCTCTCGTGTAGTAATGCACAGTCTGTCTATACAGGCTGCCTGGCCTGTGAGAACGACAGAACAAGTCATCTAAGAATGTATAATACTAGGGATTCTTGTTTGACAACTGTGCGTCATTTGCATGCTCTCACCTTTGTGAATCTTTTCCAGGTAATCATAAATGTGTCTCAAGCTAATGCGAACCTCATCTAAAACTCGCTCCCACACCCACCACTTGCTCTTGTGAGCATCAACGGGAGTCCAGTTGTGATACTGTTGATGAAAGTGCAACCTGAGAGCTTCAACTTCCCGCCTGAAGCAAGAGTTGCGAATGTTTAGGACCTGGGGGCTGTCATGCATTGGGTAAGGCCTGTTGGAGAGAGCTGCCATAAGCTTACAAATTTTGAATATTTGCATTTAATATACATAATATGCCAGACCACAATACCACAAAATTTGTATCACTGTCCATGGAAAAAAAACAAAAAAACACATTGTCATGTTGTAGTTTTCAGCAGAGGTGTACTCCAGAGAGCAAGGTTAACTTACCTTCACATAAACCCTGAGCTCTCTGTTGATTAACCCAAACCTTGCTTACTCAACGTATGCTGGTTCCAAAAACTCGTCCAGGAGTAATATCATTCAACTCAGAGTATGTTCCTGGTTAACACGCAAGACATTCACAACTGAGCGACGAATCGACGAGTCACTATGGAAACGGATGCTAAGAAAAAGCGCGTTATACTATTTCTTTCTTTCTTCCGTTCAAAGGCATTTGCTTACTTAGTGCATATTGTTGTGAAATCATTAAATATATATATACAGTATATATATATATATAATATATATATATATATATATATATATATCATAAGTAAATCTAATAATATATAATTTAATATAATTAATCATTATTTAATATAATTACTATAAATATTGTGCGTATCGTCACACCCACTGGATCTCGTCAGTAGATCACGCATGCGCTGATACAGTACCTCTGAAAGTAAACTAAAAACCCTGAAACATAACCTACTAATCGGAGCAGGTTATGTTCCTGAATAATCGTCTATGGCTTTTTACAATACCCTGAAAGTTACTCTGTTTTTGCAAACGGAAAGTGTTTATTTGCTTACTTACCCTTACATGTATGTCACCTAACCCTGCTTTTGGATACCCTCCAGGTAGTTTAGGTCAGTGGTTTTTTACTAAATTGTTAACAAAAGTACAAAAAATATTTCAAGAATTAATGAATCTAAATATATTATAAATAAATCTAACTTATGAAAATTAGAAATTACGATAAGGAAATAGTTAATATTTAATATTACTTATATGAACAAAAATTTAAAAGCAATCTGAAAATATAAAAATTAAATAAATAAATATGTGCTGGTCTGACCTGTTGTTTTTTTCTCTGTCTCTCAGGCCTCTCCGCAGCACTTCTGCCGTGTCCAGTTGCAGTTCAATCACTAGCATAGGAATAATGCTGCAGGATTCCAGCAATTCAGCCTGATGCTTGGTCACAGGGAAGCCATCCAACACAAACCTGAGGATCACAATGTATAGTGACACACACACACACACATATAGGTTATTTTTCTTGCAGAAGTACATTCTTTGATTGGGATATAGTTGTGGTCCTCACCCACGTGTGCTGCAGACTAGGCTCATTACTGCCACTTCCAGGCACTGGATGGCCAGTTTATCAGGTACAGTCAAGCCCTGGTTCAGATGCTTTTGCACTTGATTAGCCAACTCAGTTTTGGCCTGGTTGTTGAGCACCATACGTATTGCATCCCCAATTGAGAGACGAGCGAGACCATATTCATGTGCAAACACCCGGGCCACTGAGTGTACACACAGTTAAGAGGCCATGAACTACTACAAAATAATTGCTTTTTAGATATCATATATTTTTGAGTGTCTAAAGAACACTTGTAATGACTGACCTGTGGTTTTGCCTGCTTTGGGTGGGCCAATGATAGCCAGTTTGATGGGAAAGGAAGGGATGGGATGTGGTTGACGAAGATATTTGATTGGGTTGAGGATAAAGGTGTTACGTGTCTCCTTGGATGCAAAAAAGTAGATGAATTGGTGTAGGATGACAGGGAAGGTGGCGTTGAAAGGGCCCTGCAGAGGCTGGATCAAATCTCCTTCTGCATACTACAGAACATATCAGCAAACTGAGTTTTCCCTAGTTTTATTTTTATGCTGTTTTAGGCTTTTATTTTCATATTCATTGAAAATTTGTTGTATATCCACCCTTACCTTAACAGGATCCCAGCACCCGAAGGCACTGGGATATTTCAAGGATCTGTACAGGAGTCTTCTGGCGAGACTATAGCTGATTGGCTGGCACATTTGAAACAATGACTCTCTGTTAACCATCAGAGGTTTGATTCCCTGTAGGAGCTGGTACCTCACAATCCGAGGTGGGCGGCCTGCGCTTATAACCAGACGGGGGATTTGGTTGTCTGTTAGTAAGTCCTAAAAAAAAACAATCCATACTTTATTTTATTTAATTTAAGTGAACAAAAGCATTAAAATCTTCCTAACAAGAAAAGTCAATTTCCTTAGGAGTTAAATGGCACAATGAACTGTATATTTGTTTCTAAAATGCCCTTTCAGCATCTTCTCCTTACCATCATACTGGTGAGGTTGTTGTCATCCTTCTCAAACCTCTGACTGATCTCCATTTCCAGCTTCTCTTCTGCCCCAGCTTCTGTTTCTTCATCTTCTGCCTCCTCTTCCTCCACAGCAGGAAACTCCTCCAGCACGAGGGCCGTCGGACTCATTCGTTCCGGTATCCAGATTTCGGGCGCCGTCGTCCAGAAGTCGCCTCGTCACTGGAGTGCTGCGGCCCGCGCACCGTTTGCTATCCTCAGCCTTAGGGAGCCTATCAACCAGCGAGGACCAAAGTAGACAAAGGTCTTACATAGCACTGTTATCCACGGTTCAGGGAGCCGGACACAAAGGCACGTGCGATGCTTCGGGGAGTACCTTGGACGTGTCACCCATTAGAGCCATCAAGTAGAGTGGCCCGCCCCTTTTTTAGGTGCCAGGCAGCCAGACGCAGCAGCGTCTCGGGTGGCACCGCAAAAATCCTACGGTGAACTCAAAAAACAGAAGTAGCACCTAAGTCTAAAAAAATCAGGCGTTTTTAATTTATGGCGCCTGGTATGGGGTTCACACCGTAAGGAGCGCCGCAGAGGTTGACGATACATAATTATTGGTTGAAAAAACACACAGTCCTCTCTCAGTTTGCCCCAAATGGCGCTGTCATGTCGGACCAGAGAAGAACCACGGGTGCTCGGTCCCGCTCGCGATCTCGCGCTCCAACGGGGCCCAAGCAAACCCCCCACCAGAAACCTCGACCGACACAGGCCACACGACAGCGGAAACAGGATGCGCCACCAGGAGACCCTCTCTGGGGAATCCCGCCAAAAACCCTTCGAAGAAAGTGGAGCAGAGTTGCCCAATGTGTCTTGAGGGCTATTATCATCTTCATACATCCAAACCACTGGTTAGTTCCATTTTGGAATATAAAAAAGTTTTGGACTACTAGATTATTTTGACATAGGATCTTGACTACAACATAAAAACATAGCATTCTGAATATTACTTTATATTAATATCTAACAATATATTACTGTTAGTTGGGCCATTCTTTGGTTGCCAAGTTTTGTGATCTAAATGGTCGTAATCCTGTTGTTTTGTTAACTAAAACTGAACTATTAAAATAATTTTCAATAATTTATCGCTTAAAGTAATATTATATTTTCAAAGACTAGCTGTTTAATTTATGCCTGCATAAATATGTACCTTGATATGAAGTGAAAAGTTCCTGAAACTGAAATATGAAATAATTTAAAGCGTATAAAAAATGTTTCAAGCCTTTAAAAATATTAGAAAACTAGCACTTGACAAAGCCATGACCCGTTAAAGAAAATGAATCTAATTTAATCTATTTTAAATAATAGTATTCAATATTAAAATACCACTGTGTCAAATAGATTTTTATCTTTGTTTTGGGCCGTTTCGTTTCATTGTGAAGCTACAGTTATTTAAAAATGTATAGGCAGATAAGATATTAAAGAAAGATAACTCTTTAAAAGTGTGAGTATTGTTCAAAACGTTTATCAGTCTATTTATAGCCATGCTTTTTTTTTTGTCCCTTTTGTGTGAATGAGCGTTTACTTGTAGGGCTCCTGGTTCCACCACTGCAATAAAACCATTTCCAGTATCTCCAGTGGGAGAGGATCTTCATCCTGCAGGTATGCCTTTATGGCCTCTTCATCACCAGTCAATGCTTGTTCTTCCTACAAAAACACAATTACAGTTACTCTGTGGCAAGTAATGCCTCAAGACAAAAATAAAAACATCACTCTTTTACCTTTATGTCAGGATTATCAGATGCAGTATCCTCATGATCTGGCTTGTCGTCCTGGTCTGGAGGGGACACTGTGCTCTGACCCTGGGCCTGGGCCTCCAGCAGGCCCTGCAGCTCCTCTGGAGGTTCCTCAGGGGGTTCAGTATCATCTGCATATGACACATGTTTCTGGGTCTTCCGTAAGATGAGCTCCTGCAGCCGCTCTCGGAACTGGATGTGAAAGACTCCCAGCTGCTCTGCAAGCCACTTCCCATGGGTGGTCTTCCCAGAACCTCTCACTCCTAGCATGAAGACCCGCAGCGCAGGTGGCTGGTGGCATACAAATGGTTTTGTGTTATATGTACATTATTTGTTCATATTTGTAATTTTCTATTTGTTTTCACAGATGAAATTGATGTTCAAAAGTACAAAGCAAGGTCAGAGGTCTTTTGTCACTTGCCGACGTGTTTGTAAGTTTTTATCAGTTATCTTAATTAAATAATGCTCATACCTTTAGTAGTTGTGTGTTAGAAATGTAGAGTTCAGGATTCTGTAGGAACTTTTCTTGTGCCTCAGTGCTGGAGAAATAATAGACTTTGTCTCTGTACTTTGCAGCATATTCGTCCAGACACGGTTGTAGCATACCCCTCTCTTTCAGCACCACTGGACAAAAATGCTTGGTGTCTCCCAGGTGCCTCTTAAAGCTGGTATCCTCCTGAGACCATCATAAACAAAAGAGTGGTACGATATTCTAAGAATAAGTAACAGGTGTTTTTACACTTTTTTGTGTATAAATTGTTGGTCTAAGTCAGGGTTTCCCAAACTGGGGTTTGTGAGCTGATGAAAAGCTAATAATTAAATAAATTAAAAAAATGTAAAATTAAAATAAATTTGAATGCAAAAATGTATCCTGGCTCAACAGCCCCTTAAAACAGCATGGATTTTATTCACAGTCCATTTTACATCTCTATTATGATGTATTTTGGAGTGAAACGAGGGGAGAAGGATATTTAATTAGTTCTGCATTAATGATGGGTGCAACCTCTGATTCTTGTTCCTCCTCTTCATTAACATCTCGTTTCTCTGTCTGTGTCAGCGCATGTAGGGCCTCTTCCACCTCCTCCAGGTCTGCACTAGATATGCTCATAGCTGTGTACTTAAATGGCTCTAAGCGAGAAAGTAAAGATATAGTGAGTGAGAGGGAGTGGCTGATAATTTAGAGTGAAAGAAAGAGCCTGAAACAGTGAGACCGTCCACTCCACATACTCTCCATATGGTAAATCATCTCTTGGAGTGTGTCCTGAGGGGTTTTGTTGCTGATGTCCAGTATAGCATAGCTGCAGGTGATTGTGTGCTCCATGTTTTCCAAATCTGCCAAAAATTGCTTCAGCTGCACACTAAAAGCCTCCATCTCTGGGCCGTCAGGATAGCCATTTTCCCACACTGTTGGCAGCGCTATCTCTGCACACCCAGATATATTTCGATATGCACAAATTAAGTCATAAAATTATAACTGACACTCAAGTAAAGGTAAATAATAGTGCTGAAGAAAAAAATATAAAGAAATATAACAAACCTTCATCGTTTAGAGTTTTGTCTTTTTCATCAGACTTATCAAAACTCTCTGCAAATACATAGAAATTACTTATCAAATCATACTTTAACATTTAAATGAAAAAAGCTGAATTTTAAGAAGCCATTACTCCAGCTGTCAGTGTCGCATGATCCTTCAATCATTCTAATATGTTGATCTGCTGCTCAAGAAAATATTTTTTAATATGTTGAGAACAGTGCTGCTTAATATTTTGAGGAAACCATGATGCATTTTTTTATACTTTGATGAATAGAAAGTTAAAAAAGAACAGAATTTATGTGAAAATACAAATAACCTTTGTAACATTACATTATTATGGTAGTGTATGCGCAGTGTATGACTGATGACTTCCAGCAGTTTCATTACTGTCAGTGTGAATGTAGAGTATCTGTTGTTGAGAGATGTTAAAGAGTTCTACCTGACTCCTCATGCAGTGTCTCTAGTTTGGACTTGGTGTCAGTAGGCTGTGAACCTTTCTTTGAGTCCTCAGTGTGTTTCCTGCAAAAAAGCATAAAAATATGTTGAAAACAGTACCTTACCACCATTTTAAAATATGTAAACCACCACTTTATTACATTTCCATTATGAAATTGTTAACTGTATCTTAAACATTGTTTTTCTCCACAGGTTTTTGAGATCCATTTAAATACAATTTGATCTGAATGAATATCTAATTTAAACCTGGAAGCAGTTCGAGGATTTTGAATGTTTCATAATATTTTTAATTGCAAAGTTATTAAATTAGAAAATAATGCAAAATAGAAGGATTTCCTCCAGTGATTTAAAATGTTTATTTCTCAATGTATATTTTCTGAACTTGTGCTCATATATTAGCCACACTCACAGTCTCTCATTGATGTCTTGTGTCTTCTGCAGTTTTCTTTCTTTTTGTAGGCGGGCCAGCACAGATCTATCCACCTGTTCTTTATTCCGTTCATACATCCTGGTAAGTATAGTCCTTCCTTCAATAAATAGCAACAAGTGACCATCACAACTAAGTGGACGTCATGGCCTAAACAACCATAGAAGATTATCTGAAGTCAAAATCAGGACTAAGAAATGATGGAAGCACATATTCATCAAAATACATGTCTTTTTCTCACCCTCTCCATCATTGTCTTTCAGACAGAATAGGATTTCTGGTGTTACAGCACTATGTAGTTCCTCAATAGTGATCAGCTGGGATCTGCTGCTGGCAGTGTTGTCCAGTATCCATCCCCTTATATGTTCAACATCTTCAGGCTCAATCTAACAACCCACAGGCACTCTTAAACACAAATAATGCTACATAAGTATGAGAGCTAAAGGAGGAAGCTCAGCGGTCTACCTCTCTTATGTGCTTCTCAAAGGCCTCCAAAAAAAGCTCCCGTGGAGCTGTGGCTGGAGACTCTGCTGCTTTCTTCACAGCATCCTCCACAAAAGCTTGAACATCTGGATGATCTTCTGTCACCTCTATTGCTGTAAAAAGGACACATTACCAATTCAGGGTTATTTTATTATTATTTATATACTATTATAGTATTCATTCATATTTTGAATTAGATTTTCTTTTTATATTTTCCGTTTATTTTTAATAATTCTTGTAATTTAAAGGGGTCATATGAGGCGATTTCAAGTTTTCCTTTCTCTTTTGGAGTGTTACAAGCTGTTTGTGAATAGATAAGATCCCTAAAGTTCCAAAGACTAAAATCCCAAACCCAAAGAGATATTCTTTATAAAAGTTTAGACTGGTCCACGCCCTCCTAAAACGCCTTGTTTAAACACGCCCCTACATGTCTACGTCACTGTTTGGGAAGATTTGCATAACGCTGCCCATATGTTCACGCAAAGAAAGAAGGTGTACCTTTATTGTTGATGCCACCGCCGCCGCCATGTTGTGAAGACTGTAGCGAATCAGCTCACAACAGGAAATATGAATAATTAATCATAACTATTTATAATTAATTATGAATATTTAGATACGCTGTAGATATTTAGCTGACCTCTCATGGTCAACGGCTTGTCAATTCTACGAACGTTCATTTCCTGGTTAAGGGAAATTCAAAACTTTTTGTTTTTTTTTTTATTACTGTCAATTCTACAAAGCTTGTAGCGTAAATCTGCCTGATTAGTGACTCCGGTTATGAGCAAAAAATGAACACATCAAGTGTGATACAAGTAAGGTTTTATTAACTACATAAACCTTAAACTAGTCTAACATACTACATAACACATCAACTGGTCTACCATCCTACATACACACATAAACTGGTCTAACACACACACACACACACACACGTACAGTTGGTTTAGGAAAGGGTTAAAGTTTAACTCAGTTCAGATAGAGGCATAAAGAATGAATTTTATGGGACCATTTGCATATTCAGCAGATTTACGCCTGATGGAAACATCAGATTCTTAGTTCAAACGCCTTTGTAAAAAGGTGCTTTATGATACTTAATGTATCAATTAATAATACTAAGTTTGATACTTGTGAGTCTCGTATGTCTGAAAGAGATTCCTGATGCAATCTTAAGGTTTCAGTTGATCTTTGCTGAAGTTGGTTGATGAGAAAGAACCAGTTTGAGTCAGATAATCTTGATTGAAATGGAAAGGACAAGGCCGAAGCCTGGCACAGATGCTTTTGGTATCCTGAAGCGTTTTTCTCACATCATCTTTGCTTTTGACTGAACCACCGACTGGGGCGGGTCTCTTGAGTGTGGCCTTTAAGGTCGGAGAAGTTCCCCGCCTCTCAAGATGGGCTTATCTAATGAGAAAAGCCGGAATCCCAAGTGTGCGTTTTGAGATCCTGTGGAGTTTATGTCTCTTTGTGTGGAAACATGGTACTTAGTATTTGGAACTTGAATCGAAAATACTAAAGATTCTCAGGACCCTAATATATTGCCTATGTACCAACATATAATATACACGCTCGTTTAGATCATCACAAGGCGAATTCATAGATACTAAACACGTATATGTACTGTTAGATGATGATTGGTTTATCGTAAGCATGAATAAAATATTCTATAATACAACCGATTAATACAAAACAGCAATAATATACACAATGCCCTGAAGAAAATGGGTGTTCCTGGATCAAGAAGGGGTGTGGGGGGGTCTATGAATACTTAGTAGAAAAGCATTTCTCCCCCCCACTTTTTTTGCCCTTCCCCTCCCTGGGGCTTTTCCTATGGAACATGCAGTGATTTTCCCTACTTTCATTCCTGTGGGTCATAAAACCAGTGATATCTGCATTAGTTGCCATGGGGACCAGGGGGCCTCGTGTTTTGCAGAAATCCTGGCATCCAGTTTATTGAGTGAGGGGACTGTTACGATTTGTTAATCTAATGAATAATTTGATTTGTTAAATCAAATAAAAATTAGTGTGTCAAATTGGTCGAGACGCTACAAGACGCTGTGCGTTTCGTTGTGAAAGCGAAAATACTTTGTTTTGCCTTCCAAAAGAGGACACAACTAGAAATCAGTAGTTAAGTTGTATTTTCCAGAACAGTTCAACCCAAATATTTGAGTGTGTGCAGCGCATTTTATGGAGGACTGTTTCCTGATCCTGGTAGAGTAGACTACAATGCCGGCTGTTCTGACTCACAGACTGTAAGTACGTTTTCATATTTAAAGGATTTGCCACTGATGATTCAAACGCGAGTTTTGAGCAGTGTAGAGTAGCATTTGTACTTTGCAATTTCTCTGATCACAAATGCAGACATGGTTTTATGTTTACGCGGCGCGATGCAACGCGTAAAAAGACAGTATAAGTCATTATAATCTGTAATTATGTCCCCACTGGATGCAACAAATGCCTCGTTTATAATGGGTTTTAATGTGTTTGTCTCGTCGCTCTGGCCGGGACACGGCATCACAGTATGGTAAGGGGTGTAACATTTCCGTCACATGCTTGAGGTATTCGGCCAATCACAATGCACTGGATAGCTGGCCAATCAGAGCACACCTCACTTTTCAGACCGATGAGCTTTGTAAAAATCGACGCGTTTCAGAAAGGCGGGGCATAGGAGAAACAATAATGTACAGTATTGGAAAATAATGTGTTTTTTAACTTTAAACCGCATAAACACATTTCATTACACCAAATACACAAAATAATGTTATTTTTAGCAACATCATATGACCCCTTTAATTTTTGGTTTTCGTTGTTTTGAATATTTATATTTAGCTTTATTTTTATTTCATTTTTAGTTTTAGTAATTTTAGTACTTCAGGTGTTTAGTTTTAATCTAGTTTACGTTTTTAATCTAATGTTTATATTTTATTGTATAGCTTTATTTCATAGAATGAAAACACCTTTTTATAGTTTTAGTTATCAATAACAAATAATTGTAGCACGGCGCATTCAATAGTATTTATAATTGATAGTATTTTAACTGTTTAACTACTTTGCACTATTTAACTATTTTACTATTTAACTTCATACCTTTTTCACTTATTTCACTGGCTGGGTGTGTATCTAAAAATAAAGTGATTAACAATATGTTAAAGCACAGAACATACATTGTTATCATTATCAATGAAACTGAGGAGGTGTAAAGTCCATGTTGTGTGTGGATTGACCTCACCTGTGTGAGTTTCACCAGACTCTCCTTCATTAGTTGTTACATTACCTACAAAAATGAAGAAACACCATCTTAAAGATGTCCCAGATTGTCTTTCCAACTCAAAAACAAATTAAGAAATTATTCTATCATGCCATGGAGCTTGTTTTGTATATTTACCAAACTGGTGTTTTCTAACCTGATGCAATTGTAGCCTCAAGCTGCATCTTGGTCCTGACCTTCTCTAAGCCTGTGAGCGTGGCATCTCGACGCACTTTGTCCAACATGTCTTTTGTGAACGTACCAAGTGTACGCTCCATCAGAGCTTCAACATCTACCACTACAGCCCCATAATACTCAGCTAGCATTGCACTCATTGTGCTCTTTCCTGAGCATGGCGGGCCGATCACAGACACCTTGCAAGGCAAGTGGGGTATGTGTGGCAGCAGGTAGCGTCGAGGGTTCGCCATGAACTTCTGCAGGGCTTCCTGAGATGACAGGATGTAGAACTTATCTATAAAGCTGGGTGAGAGAAAAGACTGAATTTATAAACAGCCCCTCAGAATAAAAAAGTTTATTTATAATAAATTAGTTTTCACTAACCCAACGGCAAACTCTGGTCTGCCCTTGACGATCCTGCCCTCTTTGAGCGCCACCGGACAGTTGCCGGACCATTGACTCTTTTGCCAATGAAAGCCTGGTGCGACATTTCTACAGGACGACAGAGTCCGAAACAGCTCTTCCTAAAAAAACAGACAAGGTGAAGAGGCACATAAAATGAAGTTCAGTTTAGAGAGGTGTGTGTTTACAGTAACTGACCGTGTCCATCTGATCATCAAGCTCTGCTTCTTCTGTCGGCATTAAACGCACAGGTACAGCTGTACATCTCACAGCCATGAACTCCAAACGAGACATTACTGACTGTGGACATGCAGACAATTGTAAAGTTTAGTGTTTAAATCATTACGTTATATATCATATTATTTGAATGCTTTAGTGATTTTAAGACAGAATTATATCTTAAAGCGATAGTTCAGCCAAAAATGAAAATTGTCATCATTTACTCACCCCCAAGTTGTTCCAAGCCTGTATGAATTTCTTTTTGCTTTTGTACACAAAAGAAGATATTTTTAATAATGTGGGTAACCAAACAGTTGCTGGTCACCACCGTCTCCATCAACATATTCTTCACACAAAAAGAATTCAATGCAGGTTTGCAACAACTTTTTAAAATATTTTTTATTGGAATATACAAAATACAATGAAAGAGCAATATTAATAAATCTATACATTCCTATTTTCTATTAACAACTACTAAGGGTGGACACAAACATAAACAGTCACAACCCTCAGTAAACCCAAACCCCACCCACCCCAAAGGAGGATGTTACGTCCCTCATCAACCAGCTAATGTGTTTCGTTCTAGGTAATTGCTTAGATATAACCTAAGGCACCACAAAATTTAGGTGTGTGTATATCAAGATGGGAAGGAGCCGCACAATAAAACTTAAGTACATTTTCAAAAAATAAATAAAATTACAAAAAAAATTGACAATTACACAGAATTAAATATAACAGAAAAAATTTACAAGAGACTACACAGAACAATTAAAATTAAATTAACAATTAAACAATTAAAAATACATATTACAAATCAGTAAATATAAGTGGTGTATTTTTGACGAAGTCAAGTAGAGGACCCCAGTTTTTATAAAATGTGTCCTCTTAAAACAAACTTAATTTTTTTCAGTATATAGAAAAGACAACAAATCTTCTAACCATGAAAAAGCGGGAGGTTTGCAACAACTTTTCAGATTTTTCATTCCAACAATATAGTTCCCCTATGCCTTTATCATTATAGTTGTGATATGGACTAAATTATTCTCATAGAATTAGAACAGTTACTGAAATGTTATAGTTTCCATCCTTAGTCATTACAGCTTGACCGAGTTCACCCACCTCAAAGAGATCCTCTGGATCCTTGTTTCCATCCAGCTCAAACAAAAATGGAGGATTGTGGTCTGCCATGTAATCCTACACATCCAACATAAGCGTAATGCTGATTGTTTCTATAATAGTGAGTACAGTTTGTAAGTGTGCAATACTATAGATGCCATTACCTCTAGAGGCCTGAGGATGGTGTCCTTATAGCACATGATCCTGCTGTTGGTGTTCTCTGGGTAATTTTCACTCACTCTTACAAGCTGTGTGATCATGTCTTTCTGAAGCTCTAACTCTTCCATCTTAAACAGATTTTCAATTGCATTTAGTCATTTGTGCACAGAACTTCAATATTTGGCAGTTCTGAAATCATTTATGAAACTTAACTTTTGTTGCAAACTTACTGTAAATAGTTTATACAGTGGTTTGGTACAGTGTCTGGCAAATAAATCATTGCAGTAATACACTGGTTCTCATTTAGGGGGCCAGGACCCACTTAGGGGCCTTCTCAAACTTCAGATGGGACCACATGATAACTTGACATTAGTAAAAAACTAAACAATAAAACTGCAGTGATGATATTTCTTTTATTTTTATATTTAATATTAATGAATTGCAGAGCGTGGAATGGAATCACAACATTAACTGTGGTTGGTAAAGTTAATATATCTAACAGTTTTTGTTGTTAAACATTTTGAAAACAAGCAGAATTATCAGAAGAATTATTTTCTATGACAGTCAAGCTGGTTAAGAAACCTGGAAGCTGGTTGTGTTACCTCTTCCTCCAGATCTTCTGTTTCTTCCTCTTCCTCTTCCTCCTCCTCATTCTCTGTGTTGTTGCTTTTCATGAGTGACTCTTTCTTCACATCAGGGTCCCACTTCTCCCTCTGGAACACACGGCCTGTCTCTGGATGTTGACGCTCATCTGATAGCCTGCGGATCAGGTCCCTGTCTGCACACTGCACACATAAACACACTTATTTATTATCCTTACAAAGTGTGAAGTGGATAACACAATGTCAGCATCGTAAAATTCTGTGGAGTATAGGTAGTATTAAGGTTATGAAAAACCTTGATGTTGATGATGAAGTCTGGTGGCATTCTGAGGCTTTTAATCAAGTCTATTTGTTCCTGTATCTTCAGGTATTCTTCTGACATTGATGGCAAACAGGCCAGAACATAACCTGCTCATTCAGACAAGTCATTACAAATATAAAAATAAATACTATATATATATATATTTTAATAAAATATATATATATATATATATGGTCTATACTAATTATCAAGAAAATGAAAGGTTTACCTGTTTGTTTTATTGTTAACTATCATTTTTATTCAGTTATGTTATTTCAGTTGTGTCATAGACCTTTACCATAATGCTCTACATCAGGTGACTTGAGCCGGTTAACAATTAACTTGACCATCATCTCTTCTGGAACAGCTTTTCCTTCAGCCAGAATCTTAAAGAGCTATAGCAGAATATCTTATATGAAACAGCTAGAATATTTTGCAGGGAATCAGTTATTTCTATTGTGACCATGTAAATAACTAAACATCAGTGATACACACCTGTATACCTTGTTCTGTCTCATCACTGATGTGGCTGTTGAGAAGATCTGTATCTAAATAGGGTGAAAATGAAATATTCAGAAACTCCATATGTAATAATGGCAATGTGACATCAAAGGCACTTGATCATTTACCATCAATGAGGATGCAATTCCAAGTCTTGGCTAATTTTCTTGCAAGAGTAGATTTCCCAACACCCTGAAAAAAAATCACACAAAACATAAAAAAAAAAAAAACTGTTTATTTGTTTTGACCAAGGAATTTTGAGGTGAATTCAGGTTGATTGGGACACATTTTGCCATTGAAATGCCTGGGGAAAGGTGTCCCAATCAACCTGAATTCAGCCCTACTTTTATGTTTGAGAGAAAAAAAAAAGATGCATGTTGAAAACTCACTGGTTTTCCAAGGATGATAAAACATGTAGGTTTGGAGAGCAGAATCTCTCTCTCTGCTTCATCCTCGATAAGTTTATCCACTAATGATAAGTTAGACGCTTTAGGGACAGTGGATGACATTGTATGATACTGTAAAGCAAAAATACAGAGATGTTAATCTATTTCAATTAATCAAGAAGTCAAACTTTAAAGTTCAATATCAGATCATCGGTAATTATCAACTGACATTTACATTTTATAAGAGTATTGAGTATCGCGCGCAATATCAAGTGAACTATTTTTTATTTTCCGTTCTTCTGTAATCATATATACTTCGATGCGTCAATTAAACATAATACTCTCTTAGCTTATTGATTTTACTCACTTTAATAGTGACTGCAGCAACAGACTGTAGCCTCCATCTCTATCCGCTCTTCATTTGTTGAACGGTGTCATGGCAACCCGCCCACAACACAACTGACAGGATAGCGAGAAAGCAAGGTTTGACGAGCTTTTTATTTTGTTGATGTGGGCCAGCATAAGCTGTAAAATGTGTCCCAGAATTATATGATCCCCTATATTAAAATATTTTTAACAAGACATTGTCCAGGAGCGTTTTCATATCTGCTTAAAAATGAACTCATTCAATAAGTCCACCAGAGGTCAGTGTTAAGCGTTCCCAACTGGCAATGTATTTATTTATTTATTTAAAAACTACACACGCGCTGGATTTTAACTCTGCGTCACATAGGGACATAAAGTAAAAGATTTTTTAAATAATTATTATTATCATTATTCATTATTTGAGTTGGATATGTCTCAATATGCCACAAACTATTAAATAGTTGTGCAGATCATTGTAGGAGCAGTAAAAAATTATTTAGCTGTTTTTAAGGTCATTTAATGCGGGATTATGGCAGTTCTCTCTAGTTTAGTCCATATAAATTAATTAAACAAGCTAAACCCTGGGGACACTTTTCTGAGACATAACAAACTGCTTCCTCATTCCTAACATAAAGCTGTGCAAGAGGTGGGCATTGTCTGACGACTATCTACTCAGTCATATTCAGCATATTTAGGTTACCTGCATGACAAAAAAAGGAATGTTAAATTTCTGTCCCCGAGTGTCTTCAATCTGTGCTGTGTGTTTTTTTAATCAGTAGCCTATAGTCAAAAGCTGATAAGAGAGGTCATGTGTCTAGTCTATGATCTTTTGCAGAGTCAGACGGTCTCATAAATTACAACCCGTGTCAGCTGTTTTCCATTGACACACTATTTAATGTCTGTGTCCAGTCCTCATAGAGAGCATCAAGTAATACAGAGTAATAAGTTAATGAAATATTAGCCAACACGTCAATGTGGGCCCCACATGGGTTTTGATGTCATACACAAAAATGGACAAAACACTGAAGATTTGAAGAAAAATGTATTAATTTATTGCTGCATATATGTGTGTGTGTGTGTGTGGTGCATGTTTATGTGGTTTATGAGGACATAGATTTGTATAATAACATGGGTATGACATATTACAACGAGAAGGTGATTTATGAGGACATTTTTAGTGTCCCCGTAATTCAAAAGGCTTATAAATAATTCAGAATGAGTTTTTTTTTGAAAATCTAAAACTGCAGAAAGTTTCCTGTGATGGGTAGGTTTAGGGGTAGGGTTGGTGTAGGGCAATAGAAAATACGGTTTGTACAGTATAAAAACCATTACGCCTATGGAGAGTCCCCATAAACCATAAAAACAAACCTGTGTGTGTGTGTGTGTGTGCACTCAAGGTGCAAAGGTGTCATGGGCTGGTACATGACATGCTTTTTTATATTATATTGTTATATAATATGCCTCTAAAAAAACGAAACAGGGCAAATGTTATGTTGCCCCTTAATAGTTAACACATCAAAATGATTACAATAGCCTGCTATTAATCTATTAGTCACGGTGCTCACTGCAGAGATGTTTGTCATAATTGCAATCATCAGAACACAGAATTTCAGTGCTGAATTACACCACAGTACATTTACATGAAAGAAGTCGTCTATAATAAGCTTTTTCGTGCCATCATAAATACATGTAATCGTCTAAATATATCTAGTGTAGGCTAGTATATGGGATCGTATTTAGAGAGTGACGTTTGGCTGGTAAAAGCGATGGCTGAGATAAGATCCGAAGAATTCAGTGGTCGCAGGTCGCAGGGGAGGGACACACTGCAACAAAGAAACACGGCGTTCACATTCACATACATGTACTCATACTCATAATCTGCTTCGTGTACCCAAAAATAACAGTGAGGAAGAACGAGAGTGTGTTTTTCAACATAGATCGTACACGGAAGGGTTTTCCCGTAATTTTGGTTGAACCGGAGCGGGAGAGACACTCGGCTTCCTGAACGCGTGGGTCTAACCTTTGATTTTATGCTGCTGGCACAAGCGCGCTGAACGCCGCTGTCATTTACACAGGAGGACAAGACACAAAACTACTGTATTCCGTTCATTTATGCCGTGTATAAAGTCTTTGGCTAAAGAATTAATTCATCCAGAACCGGTGAGCTTCAAGAGGCGTCGGGTTGAGTTACGACAGGTAGTGACAAGTTTGATTCAGACGTTTGAAGTCTCACAATCGCGGCTCTCAATCTGATGTCTACCGGGATCTTCACAATACCGAGCTGCCGCAATGTCGACCGGAGCAGGAAAGAGACTAGAAAAGCGGGTGGGAATACTGGAGTCACTCATCAAGGACCAACGATCACTGCTGAATTTGGAGAGTTTGCTGGTAAGGTTATGGGGTAATGGGATGCTATACAAAAGGAAACGTGTTTGTTGTCTTGAATTAGACCTTCTAACTAAAATACATGTCTGGGAGGTTTTGTTTAGTCAGAAGTTTGGATCATGAACTCAATATTCATTAAAATCTCAAGGAAACTGTTTTTTTTTCTCTAAAATGTAACATTATTAGACACATATTGACCAACATTTGTCTCGTGACTCAGTCCTGACATTTATTTTGTCAAAATGAATGAGTTGTTTAAATTACTGTTTAAAAATGACTAAAGTGTACAGTAATAGCAAGAGCTTGCATCTCCAGTAGCAATCCAAGGGGGAAAAAAACATATGCATGTTCATTCCAAATATGATTATTACACGTGTACATGAATTTTTTGAAAAGATGTGGAGCATGTAAATTACTTTATTTTTTATTTTTTAGAATAAATACCACAATATCATGCATAATAGAAAATTATGTTTATGAAAGGTTGCTTGTATTTTGTGTTTGTTTATGTTGTAATATTAATGTTAATATAATGTATTCTATTATATTAAGACCACCCAGCAAAATAATGAAAATACCAGAAAGCTCTTCCTACGCATATAAGTTGTACAACACAAAACAAAAATGAATTATATGTTGAGGGTGTAAACAAATGAGTGGACGTTTGTCCCAGAGGATTGTGGTATTGTTCCTGTGTCTTATCTCTGATCGGTGTGTTATCAACACGCCCTCCTCCACAGTAATATCGCTGTCTTTTGATGGTAATATTTTCCCCAAATGCAGCACTTTGTTATTGTCCAGGCCTAAAGCACCAGGCTTCACTTATTTTACATGAAGCACAGGTCATTAGAAGGCAAGAATGATAGCTTTACGAAATGTTAAGATACCATACATGCTTATTCAATGACTGGGTTAAGGTGAAATGTGAGGACTTGTCAAGCAAGCTTTACAGGGGGGGGAATGTCTAGAATGTGTGCTCCTATTGTCTCTTCCCATCAAAGACCGAAATGTCTTACCTTACACAGCATTCTCCTCAGCAGAAAAAAACCCCCTCATTCCAGACAAGAACTGCATTTTTGAGCAAGACTGAAAGTTGACACACCCTACTTTCTCTGGCTGCTTCTTTACTGTTCAATAAGCCTCAACTCTCTGCCTATGGTATTATTAGTCATTTCCCATATTCTTTTATCTAAAGCATCTTACAATACACTTACAAGAATGTTTCTGGACTTAAGTGACTTGCTCAAGGGCACAATGGTGACAGTTCACACAATGACTTGTTCCTTTATATAGTAGCTCTTCCGTGTGCTCAGGATTTGTTCCTCATTAATAAAATTTTACACCTAAAGCAACAAATGGTAGTATTTTTCTGTAGATACAAAGATGTGCCTTTTACATAGTCTAAAAAAGCGGGTTTTATTTTACATGGAGTAGGTCGCCTCAGGGGGCGGCCATTTTAAGATCATATGATCAGCTGAATACTTCTCATTTTGTCTTAATAAGGCCCCTATTATTGTGCGCTTTATCTCATAAAATAAATTAATCAAGAATACTGACCGCCAGTAGCGCATTTCTGCAATGTCATTGGTACATGGATACATTTTTGGGCAAATACTACATCCACAGTAAAAGTCCAAGACAACTGTGGTATCAGCCAGTTTGAGTGCAGCTTTAATTAAAATTATTAATAAACATATTTTACAATAAATAATTCAGCACAAACCCTTTTATAACTGTTGGAAAATTAGATAATAGTGTTGCATGCTGAACTGTTCCATTGATGGAAAATGATAGCTATCTATGAACAAACGCTGGAGGTATTGGTTGATGTATTTTTGGTGTGTGTCATGCTCTGGCTATGGGAGGCCCAGGGAAAGACCTAACTAAATCCCTGCTGGTTCATTCCACAGCACGTTTACTTTGAAACATCCGCTCACTACCTCAGCTGCTTAGCCATGCATGCTAAGTCAACTCTCAGTAACAGAGTTGAAAATATACACAGCCTATGTTGAGTTGCATTTCATTCCTCTTTTATCCAGAGGATTAAATCCTGTCTTCATTCCCATGCTCTTCCAAGTCATGCTTGTCAGACAGAGCTCCATTTTAGTTCATGATATTGACATCACAACCCCGTTCTGATACTCAAGTCATATTAGTGTGGTGTTTATTGTGATATTTTGTGATGCAACTAAACTATGGGCATTTTTTATAATGAGTCTCTTGACTAATGATCTTTAATTTATAATTTTGGATGCAGACTCATTGTATCCTGCTGCATTGCTACCAGGGGAAATGTCATACAGGAAGCTGAGGTCACATCCTTCAATTGAGGAGAGAGATAGCTGGCTCCAGCTTCCTTTGAGTTTTTAAAACGTTGTATTGTGGGCAGACTCCTGGTGCAATGAAAACAGGATTCTGTCATTGTTGATTGTTTAATTATGCGTTTTGGCTTGTATGCGAGTGCCTATTTGTGTTAAGGAAACAGAATTCACATAACACATCTTGCAAACTTAAAAGTTTTGAAGGTATATAACATATTTTTTTAAAGTCCGTTCACCAAAGCTGCATTTATTTAATAAAAAATACAGGAAAAAATTGTAATGTTGTGACATATTATTACAATTTAAAATAACTGTTGTCTATTTAAATAGATTTCAAATTGTAATTTATACCTGTGATGGCTGAATTTTCAGCAGCCATTACTCCAGTCTTCAGTGTCACATGATCCTTCAGAAATCATTCTAATGCTGATTTGCTGCTCACAAAACATTTTTATTATTATCAATGTGGAAAACAGTTCTGCAGCCTAATATCTTTTTGGAAACCATGATTTTTTTTCAGGATTCTGTGATAAATAGAAAGTTCAAAAGCACAGCATATATTTGAAGTTTGTCACATTAAGTGTCTTACTGTCAATTTGATCACTTTCCTCCTAGCTGAATAAATGTAAATAATTTATTAAAAAATGATTACATCTATGCCAATAAGGCAAGTGACAGTTTTTTTATCAACTGGTTGAAACTCTGTCCTTTAGCACTGTGCTCTTCACGGTCCTAACTGTGGAGTGTTATTAGCTGTTTTTCCTTGTTCCAGCTGCAGAAAACACTGTATTCCCTTTCGTTGGGGCCAGCTAGTTTATGATGTTTGCTCAGCCAAATTGAAGTGTTTGGGCCTGGGAATGTTGGGGTTGGGTAATTTTGTGGGGTGTGCTATGGTTTGGTCTTCTATTATTTTTAGCTTTGCGTGTCATCTGGGTGTGTTTGGGCTGTTTGTTGTGGAGGTAATGTCCAGGATCATCCAGTTTCATTCATAGCATTAATTTTCCTAAAGTCATTTATAAAAATACAGTTTCTTATTCTTTCATGTAAGTGACCAGCAGCCTAAATCCCCCTAATTCTTCTTTCGGTTTATATCCTAATTAAAGTACACCGACATACTGTCCCTGTCAAGTGGGCTTAGATCTTGGATTAGAGGAGAGTAATGGACTTTCTCTTAAGTCCTATTTGGCTGTGTGAATAAAGAGAAAATCCAATTGTAGAAATCGCTGGTATGTTGATCTTATCAGAAGTATATTTTAGTGGTTTTTAATTCGTTTTGCATCTTGTCTTCTCTGCAATTCGTACCTGCTCTGGCCCTTGATCGTCCCTCAATCCCGCCTGAGAAATACCAAAAAATATAAGATTCCTCCTTAAACCGGAGTAAGAACCCTGCTTTCAAAGCGCGAAGTTTAGTAAGTGCGGAGGAGATAATATACAATTTATTGGTGTGTGTATGTGTTGGCGTGAAGTTAAACCCAAAAAGTCTATTATGAGATTCATATGTGTTAAGTTAGTGACTTATCCAGTAACTTAAATCTGGCTCTTACTGTTTTTTTGCTGGAATATGCGACCAAGGATAAAAGTCTCATATACGTGACATTGCTATCAAATTGTCATAGCAATATAGGGCATACAGGTGCATTTCAATAAATTAGAATGGCATGGAAAAAAATTTTTATTTCAGTAATTCAACTCAAATTCTGAATCTCGTGTATTAAATTATTTCAATGCACACAGACTGAAGTAGTTTAGTCTTTGGTTCTTTTAATTGTGATGATTTTTGGCTCACATTTAACAAAAACCTACCATTTCACTATCTCAACAAATTAGAATATGTTGACATGCTAATCAACTCAAAACACCTGAAAATGTTTCATGAGCCTTCAAAATGGTCTCTCGGTTTTTTTCACTAGGCTACACAATCATGGGGAGACTGCTGATCTGACATTGTACAGAAGACAATCATTGACACCCTTCACAAGAGGGTAAGCCACAAACATTCATTTCCAAACAAGCTGGCTGTTCACAGAGTGCTGTATCCAAGCATTTTAACAGAAAGTTGAGTGGAAGGAAAAAGTGTGGAAGAGAAAGATGCACAACCAACTGAGAGAACCTCAGCCTTATGAGGATTGACAAGCAAAATCGATTCAAGAATTTGAGTGAACTCACAAGGAATGGACTGAGGCTGGGTCAATGCACCCACATATTCAAGAATTTGGCTACAGTCGTGTCGTTTCCATCTTGTTAAAAAGCGAAAGGGGGGGGGGTGGGCCACGCTAAGACAAAAAAAACGACACACACCACCAAGACGATCAACGGCTTTCTTCCCTAGGCTAGTAATAAGACACAGAAAAGACTGGAGAAGCTGTGATTTTCCATGAGAGAGCAGAAATGTCCTGAGGAGTCACTACTTTTTCAGAAGTGAGAAGCAAGAGAGTGTGATTCTAATCAAATATCATATTAGGAAATGCCAGAGTCCTAGAGTCAATGGAATAAAAGGACAATGATAAAGCTAACAAATAGCCCCGAGAAGTTGCTGAGTCGCAGATTTTACTTTTCCCAGTACCACTGTTAGGCTTGTGAGCATGTCCTCTGCTGGTGTGGCCATTGATGTTTTTTGGAAAAAAAAAAAAAAAAAAACCACACACACGAAATACGCTAAGACTGGGGGGGGGGGGGGGGGGAGTATCACCCCGTAGTACCAAGACAGTGGGGTGTGCATAGCACTTGGAGCATGCTATAAAGTCGCTTCTAACTGCTGACTTCCAGCTTTTTAGTGAAGATGCTGATTGATCAGTTTTCCACGCGCTTGGCACTGCCCAAAACTGCCAAAGGCACCAAAAGTTGTTAAATGACATAAGGGGCAAGGGAGGGGGGGGGTTGGGGTGCTTGACTGGCCACAAACTCACGCAGACCTGAACCCCCTAGAGATCTATGGGTAATTGGGCAACGAAACATGAGTAACCAACAGGAGACACAAAAGAATGCAGATGAATCTGAGAGGAACCAAAAAGCTGGCACTAGAACCTGGCAATGGAAATCAGCATCACCAACCAAACACTGCCCAAAGAAAACAAACTGATCAACAAACTGGCGGGGAGAAAAAAAAAAAAAAAAGAAACAAGAAAAAAAAAAAAAAAAAGAAAAAAAACAGTAACTTCCATGCCACATAGGGGGGGAAGGGAGGGCCGATTGAGCCGGAATTAAAGCCAAAGTGAGCCCCTACCAATGTATTGAGTACATGAACAGTATATGAAGCTGGGCTTTCCAGAAGCCAACCATTCCTAAAAACAATTTTTTTTTTTATTGTCTTGAAGTTTCTAAAAAAATAGATTGTTGATATAGGAAGATTTGTGTGTGGTTTTGGGTTAAAGATGTTGTAGCCAAAATGCAGTGGGCCTGACAAGAACCAAAGACTTAAACTAACTGCTCAGTCGTGGTGTTGGGGTGGCGATTGGGTTGGGGTGAAGGTTTAGTTTTGGTACACTATTTGGGGGCTCACAATTGGAGTTGAATTACGAAATAAAGGAACTTTTCATGACATTCTAATTATTGAGATCACTGTCTAGTCAATACGCATCTAAATCCTACGCTGTCCAGCCTGTCAAACAGTAATAGAACACTTTACAAGGCCAACATTTAGTTTTGTTTTTATTTGGAGTAAATATTGTGTAAAAGACTAAATATCTCGTGCAAAAACCGTATCAGACAATAACGCACCTATTTTTAGTATAGTGCAATACTACACGATGGGTGGGCACTATATATACAAGATATACATTGTCTTATAGGGAAAATTTTTTTTTAATAGTTGTTTTTTACATAAAAATTGTTAATTACTGACTGGTCATTTTGTGCCCTGTTAGTTTTTTAAAAACCTTGCATCCTGGCAACATGTGTTTGTTAATCTATGAAATATACATGTCTTCATGACTACATATGCATGTATAGATCCTCCTACTAGATGAAAAGGAGTGACCGTGGTCGCCTCAGACGGGAACTTAGAGCGGTGATGAGTCATGGAGTTTTGCCCAATAGATCAATAGGCTGATTGGAGTCGTGGAGCGTTTGAGAGCAGTGGACAGCTGGGAGTGATGTGGTGCCAGAGAGTGGTGTGAATGTTGGTGTGTATTTGTGAGATTCAGGCCGAGACCTTGTACCACATGGTTCTGCCGTAATGCTCCTACTTATCCTGCAACAACACATAGTGCATCTTTGTCCTTGTTAAGGCACATATGCGTCTTGTTCTTTTAGTTTCATGTGCACGGTTGTCACGAGAAGAGGGAGGGCAGGAGCGAGGTAAAAGGGGGGAAAAAAGAAAAAAGAAGGGAAAAAAAAGACAAATAAGCGAAAAGTACAAAGGGGGGGGGAAAAAAAAAAGGGAAGAAAAAGGGGGGGGGGGAAAAAAAAAAGGAAGAAAAGGAGGAGCGAGGGGAGAAAAAAAGGAGGAGGGGAGGGAAAAAAGGGGGTCCAAAATATATAATTCCGTGCGAACTACACAAAAACCATAGGGGGCC
This sequence comes from Sinocyclocheilus anophthalmus, assembly GCA_018155175.1. NCBI lineage: Eukaryota > Metazoa > Chordata > Actinopteri > Cypriniformes > Cyprinidae > Sinocyclocheilus > Sinocyclocheilus anophthalmus. The sequence continues at coordinate 1,196,072 of JADLZN010008188.1, read as the reverse complement.
ACATAGAAAGGTAGAAAACAAAAAAGAAAAGATATGCGCATGGTAGCTTACAGAGAACAATCGGTTTGCACAATATATAGCAATGTATCACGAAGAATCGTTGAATATATAGAACCTTAAACTCAACAAAATGCGGTCTAAGAATTCGGTGTTAATGCTTGCCGTAAATTAACAGCCAGATAGCGGAATACATTGCTGAATAGTGTAGATAGTTGGCTCATTAGGTCTTACTGTGTTTTGGATACAGTGGACAACACGATTCATCTGCACGAGGATGTAATAAATTACATAGTTGAGTGGAACCTGGCCCGCTCGCAGGTATGTGGCATGTAGGGTACGAACCAGCCCCCAACAATTTTCTAACAAAAATAGGGGTGTGGGACCCGTCTCATACCAGACGTTAAATTGATGGTCAAAATCCCGTCTGCGCTCGCTCGGGGAACACCTTCACGAAAAGTGTCGCTCGAATAAGCATCTGACAGCAAAAATTCGCAGTCGTAAGCTCACCATAAATAGGGGCTCCTCCTTCCATTCTTCTTGTAGGAGGCGTGACCCGTATCACGGTTTGCCAGTGTCAAAAAATGATCCCAATAACAAACGGAAACACACTCGTCTTGGTATCGTTCCGTAGGAAATAAAAAAGGTCATAGGGAGTGAAGCGGGCGGGGGGGAAAAAAAGGGGGGAGAAAGGGGGGGGAAAAAAAAAACAAAGAGGCTCCAAACATTTCCTATATAGATATGCGAGTGGGTGGCCTGTGGTGGGCCCATCTCGGGGGTGATGACAAACGTTACCAGTACTGGAGGGACATTGAAAAAACACAACATGCAAAGTCTACGGGTACGTGGCTAGCGAAAACAATTCCTGAGGCGGGTGACAGGCGGGCATAAAATAGTTTGTGGGTTGAATGCTTGCACCTCCAGCAAAATAAATGCACAAGGAGGCCTGCCACAAAAATTTATGCACAAAAGAAAAAAATTGCGAAACAAGTATGCCTAATAACAAAAACAGTGGGGAAATGGGGGGGGGGAAGGGGGGAAAAAAAAAGAAACCACAGGCGTACCAACATAGATTCCGAGGGGGGGCTAGCTCATAGCCCTGAAGCCATACAATACTTGGCCATAAAAAAAAAAAAAGGGGTAGGGAATGTTAATAAAGGGGATGTTGATTGATAACAAATGTGTCACTATAATGGACAGAAAAGGGATGGTCAGGACTTACATACTCAGTGTACTGCGGGGGGGGGGGTCGAAGATTAAAAAAAAAAAAAAGTAAAAAAAAGAAACTGAAAAAAAAAAAAAAAGTCCCGGATGGGGGGGTAAAAACTAAGGTTAATGGAACAATACTTGAAGACCACACTAGCGGGGAAACACAAAATAAAAAAGTGGTGTTTTTTTTTTTTGTTTTATTTTACAAGGTGTTTATGTTTGAGAATATTGTCGTGGGAAAAACTATCCTAAGTATAAACAAATCATGCAATGTAATGATAATTACAGACAAAATATGGAATATAGAACTCAATATCGCAAAAAAGGAGGGTAAAAATGGTCAAAACAAAGCCAAAGAAAAAAAAAAAAAATACAACAAATTATTAGTTAACATACGGAGGAGGATGCCCGTGGTGTGGGTCAATAGCATATTTAGGGGTAATGTTGTGTTGCAGGGGAGGTTGAATCATTTGTGGACATTACAACTGTATTGCTATCGGACTGCTAAAAGTTGCTAAGGCATAAGTGACACCTGTTCACCGGGGGGGCAAAAACAAGAAAGGGGGGGGGAAGAAAAAAAAAAAAAAAGAGGGTCGACGGGGGGGGGGAAGGAAAAAAAATAAAAAGGGGGAAAAAAGGGGGGTGAAAGAAAAAAAAAAAAAAAAAACAAAATCTCTCTGGGGGGACAAAATCAAAAAACAGGGGAAGGGGAAAAATTGGGCAGCAATCAGGAATGACACAATGAATGAGTGTGCTTTGCATTCCATATGTGGTGGGGACGTAAAAAGAAAGGCGGGGTGGCAACATAAGTTTGGGGGGAAATGGACAATCCTCATGACAAAACGGGGAAAAAACAGATAAGAAAAAAAACAGGGGGGAAAGAAAGGGGGGAAGAAAAAAAAAAGGGGACAGAAATAAGGACAGACAAATAAAAAAAAAACAAGGGGGGCACTAGAATCAATGAATTCCTAGAGAGCATTACCCGCACTGTGAGGGGGTATCTAAACGGAGAGGGAAACATTAAAGAAGGTTAACATACAGGACGAGGGGGGGGGGCAAAGGCAAAACAAAAGAGGGGAAAAAGGACAAGGGGCACAGAATAGTTGGCTCGATTTCTACACTGCAGAAGTGTTGAGCTGGCACTGTACCGCCATCCATTCTATGGCTTCATATCAACAGAGACCTCCACCAGAACAACACAATAGCTTGGCTTCGAGTTGCACGAACCAAGGGCGTCAACGGACACCTAAACTTCGCTGACTTTGGACCATGCCTGAAAGATGGAGCTTCGGTTGTGGTTAGGCGTTTGTGTGATCGGTTCTCTTTTGTTTTTTTTGTGTTGAGTTTATGAACCGACTGTCTGAAACAGAACAGGTTTTTCAAATTTATTTATCGCAAGCGAAGTGTTGGACAATTCAGTTTTGTCACAAATTGAACATTAGTGTACTGACAAAAGAGTTTTACTACAAGCAACCTAGTTTGAGACACCATAAGTGTTTGTCATATCTAAGACTTTCATAAATCCGCCCAAACGCTGAAGGGTCAGGTAATTATTTACATTTAGTAGAGAAGCATGAAGCTAAGCCATTCGCACAGGAGCTCTTCTTAGTGTAGATCAGTAGTAGCAAGGACGTGCCTATATGATAACGCTCAACAGGCCAACTCCCAATGGATTTACACGCGGGGGTATTTAATTTTTCCCACTTAATACTCACAACACAACATGCCCCTTGGTATATACAGAGACAAGGAAACGGGCTAACAAGGAAAGACACCATGTATATATAGTTAGTAATTTTGTGTAAAGATAATATGCCAGCTGTATTCTTGTGTTTAGTGGTCGCGTAATGGTCCGCTAGTTACAACTGCTGTCGGGACTATATCGGCGAAGGGGCCTGATAATAGGGGAATTAGAAAGATAAAGATACTTGTCTCCCCAACATAGGTTTTGATGTCTCAAGGAGGAACGGGTTACTATGGCCGAGAGTGTGACTGGTGGTCTGTTGGAGTTTTCATTTATGAGCTGCTAGTGGGTGAGTAGCACTTTCATCTGTATCCTCCAATATCCTAATCTCATCTCACTGTTCTTACAATCTTAACTCTTCTGTCAATGTGGACAGGTGACACACCGTTTTATGCAGAGTCCCTGGTGGGCACCTACGGAAAGATCATGGATCATAAAAACAGCTTAACTTTCCCAGATGATATTGAAATGTCAAAGGAGGCCAAAGACCTCATCTGTGCCTTTCTGTCTGACAGGTGAGAGAGAGAAATGCAGAGTTTGGATCGAGTAACCTCTTTTAAACATTAGACTTTTACTGCTCTGAGATGTGACGTCAAAAGCAATAATGATAAATAAAATAAAAACTTTCCATTCAAGTTTAAATGATGCTTAAGTTTATTGCAAAATTAACAATAACGACTTAATCATAAGTAGAATAAGAAATAGCTATACTGAAATAGTTATACTTTAATATTATTTTGTTTGTATTGGTTTTGATTATTTTTATTATCATATGAAATATGCACCACTGTTCAAAACTGTAGGGGTCAGCAAAGATACCTTATATTGATCAAAGTTGACAATATTTATAGTGTCAATATTAAGTGACAAAGAAATGTATAATAATGTTAAAACAATGTTTTATTTTTAACTTTTAGTTTTCTAAAGAATCCTGAGGGAAAAATGTATCAGTTTCCACAAGAATATTAGGCACCGCAACCGTTTTCACCATTGATAATAATATGAAATCAGCATATTAGAAATAATTCCTGAAGGCTCATGTGTCAAGACTGGAGTAACAGCTGCTGAAATGGTCAGCTTTGCCAACACAGAAATAAAATATATTCAAATAGAAAACAGTTTTGAAAAAAGTAAGTTTTGATCACTATTACTGTATTATTGATACAGTAAATGCAGTCTTAAAGAGCATAAGAGGCTGCTTTAACAAACAATACAAAATCTTATCGACCCCAGGTTTTGAAATGGTAGTGTACATAAAATGAAATCATCTCAAGTCTTGTCTGTTTTAAAATGATGTACAGGTCCACATCTATTCATTTTATGCTTTTAATAGCCAAAAATCAGTCACTGGTAAAACTTCAACTTCATGTTCCAATGCTTCTACTGCATTTCTTTTTAATGCCAGGTCACTCTTTCAGCCTTTCAACTTCAATCTGCTTTCCTATAACTCTCTTTTTCCTCCCTTTTTCTCCTCCCTCTCACATGCACACACATATGAGCATTCCTGATCAAATATCCAGAGAGGGGTTTATGTTTTTTATGTTGTGTAAAAGCACAACACACACACACCCCTCCCTTTGCATTCTAGCTACAGGAATGTCCCACACGTGGCAGTCCAAACTGCTGCACCCCTCTGATCCAGATGCAAGGAATGGGAGGGGAACAACCGTTCCTTATTTTTGGATGTTGCTGTGTGTGTCGCTTTCGCTCCTCAACTCATCCATGCTCTGCAGTTTCCCATCAGCCACTCGCTTTTGGAAGTTCCAGGCTCACACACACAAACGTCACTTAACGGATTAGTGAGCGTGGTTGTGCTTCTCTGTTTGGTTTGCTGACCAGTGTTTTGCTATGTTCAGGGAGGTGAGGCTTGGCCGGACTGGAGTGGATGAAATAAAATGTCACCCCTTCTTCAAGAACGATCAGTGGACCTTCGACACCATACGAGACAGTAAGCCTCTGAGTGTGAGTGTGGCTGATCTGTGATCATGACTTGTGAATGTCATGATCATTATAGCCAATTAAGTAATTATCACTATTAAGTCACTATTACTAACTTACTATGACATTATGCATGTGCAGAATGATAACGGTATACAGTAGATGTATATACTCAAGTCTTGCATCAGTTCATGTCTTTGAGGTCTTTAAAAATCATTAAACGGATCTGCCAATTCTCAGATTATGATAATGGAGTTTTGACGTACAGCTTTTAATTTGAATGAAATTGCTGCTCATATTTTTCTCCAGACAAATGCAAACATTCACTTCACACCCTCATGCTATGCTTCAGAGAAAGCTATTTCAGTCATGCATACATAGTCTTGAATTCACTTTGTGCTGAAACTTATGTTTTGTGGTTTCTACCCACTGACTGTTTTATTGATTTATCATTATACAGTAACTAAAACAATTAACCAGGGGTGGGTGTGAATATGTAGGAAAAGAAAGGGATAAGGAAAAAGGGGGGTGGCTTACGGGGGGTGGGGAAGGCTTGTTAAGACCTTAATGTATCTTCAGCTTAATTGATGTATATTTCGCACATCCGCTAAAGGGATCGTTATGAGGGGCAAAAAGACCAAAATATAAATTCTGTCATTATTACTCCCATAACAAAAGGGCAAGAAAAAGAAGGGAAAAGGGGGCCACCAGGGGGGTGAAGAAACACGGGGAATCGCGTAAGGAATAGAAAAAGGGAAAGTAACCGACGTGTTAAGAGAAGGGAGGGGGGGGGAACCTACCTCTCATTCATGATATCAGTCTTCTTAACCCAAATCTCTTTTTTCTGCCAAGAGATTCGACGATCTTTTACTGCGCCAGTTTCCTCTTTCCCACACTTACCTCAACACACCTTCCCTTTTGTCATAGAAGCGAATTCCCCCTCACAAATCCATATTACTCAATTTCCAGTACGAACCGATCGTAAAATAGTCCCGTGCATCAAATGAGTATTATTTTGTTTTTATTGCCTAAGGGTAGTTTTACACATATACAGGATTTGTTTTCCATCATTGCACGATGCTTCCCAGTTGTAACAGAAGACAGTGAGCCGAACAAAAACACAGATATAAAAAATAGAAAATAGAACAAGTTAACTATAGGAATAAAAATATAGACAAATCGACAATTGATATGTACAGGTATATAACATCAGACAGTTTTAAGCTACTGCCTATCAGTGTATCTATACTTCCTTGATGTGCTCCAATATTGACATGTAGAGCCTGAGATGTGTTTGTGACCCTGAGATCACCTAATTGGTACTTTGAGTGAATAAATCTTAGGCCTGCATGATTCCCAGTTATATCTTGCAAGGCTGTTCAGAGCATGGATTGCCTGAGGGCAATATAACTCGTCTCCTAGTGTCTACGGTCGTATCTGGTTGCTACAGCCAGCTGTGTAGTCGTCGCACCAATGGCACAGTTTCAAAGAGGGAGGTGTCCTGGATGTTAGGGGTTCACAGAGGTGACTTCGTGCCAGCCGGCTATCGGATTCCCGATTGCTCACCTGGACGGAGTCCAGTTCCTTGGGAGAAGGGAGGGGGTTTAAAACAATGATCATCGCTTGCACAAGTAAATCTATGCTAGTAATCAAAGATCGCCGTCTCATTATCGTGATGCCCTCTTAATTCCTCTTATGGTCCTAAGAATTGTTACTGACTGAACCACGAGACAGTTATTGATGTGCACAGAACAGACTCGATGATGGCTGAGTAGTACTGTTTCAGCAGCTCCTGTGGCATGTTGAACTTCCTCAGCTGGTGAAGGAATTACAACCTCTGCTGGGCGCTTTTTCACATGGAGTCAATGTAGTGTCCACTTCAGAGGCCCTAACAGGAAGCCGTGCCCAAAATTCGAGCTCCACTTGCAAGTGCAACAGAGTGGCTAGTCCACATAAAGATGGTAGAGGTGTGGGGAATAGCATGACGACCTGGGTTTCCTCGAATGAGAGGATAGGAAAGGGAGCACGGGGGAACGCGCTATCGCGATTAGACCGACTATGTTGATGACTGCGTCGCAGGTTTGAGTTGAAGGACTACGTCACCGCAAGGACAGTATAACGCAAAAAGACAAGTGCTCGAACCTCCTGTCTGTAAGCATCCACTGCCGAAATGTATCAGAGCCGTCCTGAAAAATCGCGAGTCATCCCGATTAGATGTCGTGGTACGTCTGGCAAACCTCAGTAGCTTGACAGAAAGAGGGTCTTACTATACGGTGAGCAGAAGCACGTCTTAGGTGTACAGGAGGAAGGACGACAGGTGGAGAGAGCAAACACAAAGCTCGGAGGAAGACATCCAAAAGTGCATGATCGAATAACGTTGTGCTGGATGTGTATTTTCAGCCAGCCAGTCACTGACTGCTGCCATATCTGTCTGAAAGCTGTTTGATCCACTGACAGACGGCATGTGGGCACGAGGCTGTAGATTAAGTATTGGGCCAGGAGGAGGTTTTGGGATAGATGGTGTTCAGGCGAGCCTGAAGTCGCACCGAACAGGATCTCACTAAGCGCATCGGCTCCTGTCATATATGGTGCACGAGACCTTTTTGCTCTGTAGGCAAACTGAAGAGGATCAAGCAAGGGTCCTGTGATGTCCTTCAGGTGGGCCAGCACTAGTTTTTCAAAATACTTCATGACCACAGACGTTATTTTGGGTTTCTTTGCTTGGGACGGCGGGATAGATAGTGGAAGCTATTGAAGCATGACGGGACTTCGCAAGCAGGCGCCCGTGAATGCGATGTTGAAGACTGTGTGAAAGATGGGATGCGCATCTTGGTCACACAGGATTTCAGACAGTCCTGGGTACGGACAAATAAACATAGGACAGTTCATCTGGGGCCTGACGTGACTTTTCTACAGTTCTCGCATTTCTCCCAGGCATCTGCGTTCAACCGATCTACCAGGAGCCTGGCGGTGAGAGTTAGCATGTCTCGATGGGGGCAGGTGGGTTGCTAGGAGGTGTGAATTGTTGTGTATGGACCGAAAACTGTTTTCAGGGCGGGTGGTGGGGTGTTGCCCGTTTTCAAACCTATCGCAGAGATGAACACCTCGTTCGATATCGTCTGCCAGGGTTGATTCTCCGCAGTCTGGGGGGATGGGGCTTTTAATTGGTGATTTCTTTAGAACTATATTCCACACGTAGATGCCGAGTCACGGAAGAGAATTTAATCCTTATATTTGCTCTGAATAATCCTCTTTTGCCACTCGATCTCCTTTTCCCATATGTGTATTTTAGCCTTTATAGCAAGACAATGGGTATCCCCCTTCACTGTAGAGCCATCTTCTTGGCCGACGAACCATCGGTTTTGGGTCATTGTTGTAAGTTAACGCTGAGTACCTGGTAATCGTAATGCAACATGTCTTCACAGACACTGATATAGATGTTAGCAGTCTCTGTGACTCGTCCAGAGGTGCTGCAGCGCTATGCAAAAACGCTCTAGCCAATAGTGATTTCAAACAGATGGCTTATTAATTCCTCTTAAAGTAGCCAGGTCTTAAGCTGATTTAAAGTTTCTCTGCCTGTAGGTCTGTATAGAGCAAACAGAATGTTATAAGATGAGCCAAGCAGTGATCAGAGAGCCCCAAATTTGCTCGTGGGACAGAGTGATATGCATTTTTTATTGTGGTGTAACAGTGATCCAATAGATTACTGTCTCTGGTGGGACATGTGATGCGCTGTCTGTATTTTGGCAGTTCACGGAAGAGATTGGCTTTATTAAAGTCCCCGAGAATGATTAAAACAGAGTCCGGGTTTTGTTGTTCTGTGTCTGTGATCAGATTAGCGAGTTTCTGTAAAGCAGTGCTCACGTATGCTTGCGGAGGGATGTACACACTGACAAGAATGAACGAGCAAAACTCCCGCGACGAGTAGAACGACAGCTTTCAGTTAATGAAGAGCACTTCTAGATCTGAAAAGCACATCTTCTTTAACACAGTTACATCTGTACACCACCTTTCGTTGATGTAGAAGCATGTCCCGCCGCCACGCGATTTCCCCATTAATTCTGCTTCGTGGTCCGCTCTGAACAGCTGAAAACCCAGCAGACTCAACGCGCTGTCCTGACCTTTCAGCCAGGTTTCCGTGAAACACAAAGCAGCAGAGATTGAAAAATCCTTATTTGTCCGGGAGAACAGAAGAAGTTTGTCCGTTTTGTTGGTTAGAGAGCGGAGATTTGCCAGATGGATGCTAGGCAACAGCGTCCTGAATCCGCGCTGCCTGAGCTTCACGAGCGCGCCGGCTCGCTTCCCCCGTTTGCGCGTCCTGAAGCGTTTGATCAGCTCCACAGCTCCCCCGACTACAATGTCCAGTAAAACATCCGAATAGTCGAAAACCGGTGAAATATCGGGTGGTGTGTACTTCCGAATGTCCAGCAATTCGTCTCTGGTGAAACTGATTGCAGGGACATAACTAAAGACAGGACAACTAACAAAAACAACTGCGGAGCACACCACGGAGGCAGCCATCATCGGCGCCATCTTCTCCAGGGCTTCAGCTGTAATTTTATGAAGCTACGAGAATGCTTTTTGTGCGCAAAAGAAAACAAAATAATGACTTTATTCCACATTTTCGTCTCTACTCAATTCTGATTCGTACGTTATCATGTGCATGCATTGTTTACATGAAGTGGAAGCAAGTGCATGCATCATGATACTCTCCACAATGGTGGTGCGCCATAGTAGACGGGATGAGGAGGAGAAAAATCGTTGAATAAAGTCGTTATTTTTGCTTTCTTTGCGCTCAAAAAGTATTCTCTTAGCTTCGTAAAACTGAACCCCGTATGTCACCTGGATTAATAATTTATCTAAAGCGTCTCCTTGCTACGTTTCTGGGTCTGGGAACATTTCAGTTGTGTTGCTGTCTTTGAAGGGTCAGAGAGCTCTCGGATGTCATCAAAAATATCTTAATCTGTGTTCCGAAGATGAACAAAGGTCTTACGGGTTTGGAACAACAAGAGGGTGTGTAATTAATGACTGAATTTTCATTTTTGGGGGAATTATCCCTTTAATTATGTGCTGTGATAAAACAGCAAAGATTGATGTTACACTTTTTGATGTTTTATGCCATTAATACTTTATTTTTGTTAGTTTTGTTTTGTTCTGTAACATTGCTCTCTGCTGTGTTGTGCTGTGATGTGCTTCTGTCGAGGTTGTGGTGTTCGGGACAGGGTTATGGGGGTATGGGGTTGGTTTCAGTAAGGGTGGAACCCAGCATTTGGCCCGTACACAGTTACTAATGAGAGAAGAGCCTCAAAACCACAGAGTTGGACTCGTTTTCTGTTCCTCTCTCTATCCCTCGCTCCAGTGATGCCCAAATGCACATTCTCTCTGCCTCCACAGTAGTCTGTTATTAGTGGTGCTATCAAGGAGCATTCTGGGAAACAACTGCATCTATATATCTGTATGGTGTGGTGTTGCCATATGGCAACATATTATTTTCTTTCATTTTCTTGCAATTCAGAATAAAATACAAAAGATTTTGTTGTTGGAAAGAAACTAATTAGATTTTCTCTTCAAGCAAGTTTTTCTTGCGTCAATGCTGACATACATTTTTTGGTTCATTTTTGATACGCTTAATAGATGTTTATTGTCTAAATTGACTTATGTCTGAATTGGTTTTACAGTATTTTGAAAAAAATATGTATGTTTCCATTGTGCAAAGAAAGACAGCTCTATACTACAATAAAATTGCAGTAATGCATTTCCTCATTGAGAAATTTATAGATCAGTGCCATCAGTTACATTACTGCAGTTATTTATTTATTTATTTTGAATTACTTGAATGAATAGATTTAGAACTGTGTTTCTAGAACACTCAAAAATGAAAATTCTGTCATTAATTACTCACCCTCTTGTCGTTCCAAACCTGTAAGATTTCATTCTAGGAACACACATTAAGATATTTTTTATGAAATCCGAGAGCTCCTTCATAGACAGCAATGCAACTGGGACAGAAAGGATTAAGGACCAAATCGTAAACCATAGTCCTCGGAGAAATAGCTTTCTGTTCAAAAGAAACCCTAAAATATCGACTTATTCTGACAATTATCCTCAGTCCATTTCCGGGTCGAGCTTCCTTGTAGTCTTCATCACCAGTACATTGAACCACTCAGTGGGAGTCACATCTGGACGATTTCACAACTAGCCCTTACTCCTTGCTGTCCTTAGAATGACTGGTAGTTTGGAGTTCCGTTGCTGTCTATGCAGGGTCAGAAAGCTCTCGGATTTCATCAAAAATACCTTAATTTGTGTTCTGAAGATGAACGAAGGTTTGGAACAGCAAGAGGGTGAGTAATTACTGACAGAATTTTCATTTCTGGGTCAACCATCCCTTTAAAAAACAGACAATTGACTAACAATGAGGAAAACTAGACATTAAAAATCAAGCTATTAAGATATTAAAGGATAAAAGATATTCATTTGCTCAATTTGAGTTTGTAGGTGTGCCAAATGGATAAATATAACAATTCATAAAGGAAAACAAATTAATGCAACCTATACAGCTAAAAATTTTATCCAATTTTGTTTTTCAAAATATCTTTTTATGTTTGTCTCTGGAATTAATAAAATGAATTAATGATTTTTTTTCTAGTATGTATTAAATCCTCATTTAATTCAAAGGCTGAACTTAAAGTACAAAGATCCAACATCTCTGTTTGTTTTCGTTTGGCTGTGGAGAGTTTGAATGCAAACTCCATTAGATGTTTGACACATGTTCTCCCAGCGTGCTCAGCACGTTCGCTCCAGAGGCAGGGAGTGTTTTGGATGTGTAAGTGAGCGTGAGTGTGTGTGAGCACAGTAGGTAGTGAGTAAGCACTGGCCAGCTTGGCAAGTCATACATGCCACTCCTCCCTTCAGTACAGTGTCTGCTTTGTGTGCTACACACACTGAGCCTTTCACTGTGAGCCTCTCTCTCACACACACAAGCACTCAAACAGGACACACTATTTTTGCTAAAATCTTTTACATATGTTCTCCCGTGGCACGAAGAAACCCCCTACCTCCTCGCCTCTCTCTCTCTCTCTGCCTCTCTCTGTCTCTCAGCCATGGCTCCAGTGGTGCCGAAGCTGAGTAGCGATATTGACACCAGTAACTTTGATGATGATATAAAGGATGATCCGTTAGGACCAGGAAGACCTATTGGTGGAGCCCTATCACGCACCCCCGGCATCAGGCCCCTTCACAGAGACAATCAGGCCCAAATTTGGTGGCATGATCACCTATTTCCATGGAGGATCCAAGTAAGTTTGAAAATGTGTGATTTACTGTGCTAGCGTTTTGTCACAATCATGATATTCCTGACAATGAAGAGTGGCTAAGTGAAAGTTTTATTATAAATCTAAGTATTGTTATAATCTTAATTACCAATTTTTTTAAATCTTCATCATGTTACATACTTGGTTTGTAGCATAATATGGCAAGTACTTGTAATTGACATGACTTTCTTAAAAAGGATTCAAAATGTCCAACAGGGGCTGTCCCACATTTTGACCAATGAATTTCCATGACTTTTACAGGCGTGTAACTCAAATCACTCAAAACCATTTCTAGCATATGAAATATTTTTGAACTGAGCATTACTAGAAAATAATATATTCACTTGAGTTTTTTGTTGTTGTTTATGCCAGTCTGGATATTATAAAAAAATTTTTTTAATTTATAATGTTTCTATGACTGTAAAACGATGTTTTCCATTTTCAATCTACAGTGAAAAAAGATAAATAATGAAAATGGTGAAATCAGAGACAGTAAGAGTTAAAAGTCCATATTTCAGACTCTGTAGCGCTGTTTGACTTTTACACAGGTATCTTGTTCTCTTCCATGCACGCTGACTCACAGACGAACACTACACTGTAGTGTTTACATACTGTAAAACGACAGCAAGCTTCTGTTATGGATTAATAGAGACAGGATGTACAGTATGTTTGCATGATTTTGGTAACCATGAATGAGTGCTGTATTTGTTCCATCACAATTCCCTCCTTTTTCCCTTATCCTTTCACTGTTTCCTCCCTCGCTTTCTCAGTTTCTCCAGTGTGGCTGAGTGAAGCCACATGGGCCGCTGGCTGAGATTGGCTGGAGATTGAATAGTTGCTTTGATATTTTCTTTCTTTCATTTCCTCTCTCCTCCTTGTTCCCTCTCTCTTTCTAACTTATTCTCCAAACTGTCTTTTTCATCTTGAATTGATTTATGAAAACTCAAAGTGTGTTGCTGCAGAGTAAACAAGGACGAAGCTTGCTGAGAAGAGTGGAACTTTTTCCATAATGCTCTTTCTATCTCTCTTTCAGACTGTTAAACCAAAACAATAAGTGTTCAGAAGAGGACTCTAATGCTGATAGTGTCAATGAGGATCATATTTTAAACCAGGCAGAGGTGCATATATTTTTATAAATATTATTACTGACTTTTATCATATTAATGATTGTTAAATTATAAAAACTATGAGTTAAAAGGAACATATTTCTGGTTGTATGTTGATAAAGGGGTATTTGAGCCTTACTGATAGAGCTGTGAGCGTACATAAGGCAAAAAGTGTGTGGATTATTGCTCTATAATAGCAGGTTGCACAAAATTAGCACTTAGATTTCTAAAATAGATGCTTTTATGACTTGCTCTGCAGCAGAATTGGAGTGTTTCTCCACATTCTTTAGATAATTGCTGCTTTTAATAGAATGGAAAAACAACTGGCATCAGTTTTTTTGTTGACTTTTCACATGTGATTTGTGCATGTTCCCAGTCCAGTGACCTGCAAAAGAGGCTGAAAAAGTTGGAAGAAAAAGTCAAACATGAGATGCTAGCAAAGGAGGAACTGGAAAATAAATGCAGGTACAAATACTCATAAACATACAGTGGGATCCAAATTAGAAAATATATATTTTTTTTGTGTGTGCATTTTTTCTATTTTATTTAATATGACTTTTAAAAAAGGATGTTTCCAACATAATGTAAATGGAAAGTTCAATAGAAAGTCAGAAATATCAATATTTCAATTTCATGGCACAATGTTTCTTCTGTTTATTTTTTCTTTAAATTACATTTTTGTGACCTCAGATTTTGGACCCCACTGTAATTCTGTTAAGCCAAATTCATACATATGGCAAATTCAAAACACTGTATATCTTCACTTACAACAAATTTAATCTGTATTGTGTCTCAACAGAACAGCAAATCAGCGGCTAGAGAAGTTGTCCAAAGAGCTTGAAGAAGAAGTAAGACACTGTTTTAAATTCAATTTAAATTTAAATTCAAACCGTTCAGAAACAAAGTGCTGCTTTCTTCGAGCTTCTCTAACTGTTTCTCTCTTGTTGCAGGTGAATGCGAGACAGGCGGTGGAAGACTCTCTGAGGGAACTGGAGAAAGAGAAAGCTTTACTGAAGCACCAGCGTTCTGCGAGCATACGAAAGGCTGGCCTAGAAACAGACAGAAAGCGTCTGCTTGAGAATGAGGGTGAGAATATTACAAACACACTTGATAGACCCTGAACAATGACATTAAATTAAAAACAGTGACTACATTGTGTATTTACAAGGAGCGGGGAAACAAATCTATTCACTAATACATCCATATTGGATCAATGTACAAAATAATTATGATTATTTATGCTTTATACCTGGGGGATTACCTCATCTTAACCTTCAGTATTACTCAACATTCGTCGAATGGCATGAGCTTTTCTTGAAATATATGCTGCTTTAGATGCAGCTTATGTGCAGCTTTTGGTTGTTCAAAATATTCTGAAATTCGTTCCTTTAATACACAATATTTTGCTGACATTCTTGACCAACACTGGCCCAAAATTTCTCCCTGGTTTGCTCAGTACTAGTCTCTGACGTTCTCCCATCTAGAAAGTATTAGTTCTGCTCTGCTGATGTTGTGATGTTAACATATTTTGCATTTCTCTCTCTTGCAGTGAGCAGCCTGAAAGAGCAGCTAGCCGAACTGAAGAAGAAGACTCAGAACTCTCATATCTCCGCAGAGAAGAATATTCACCTGGAAAGACAGGTGGGTCCCTGAGCAAAACTTTATCAAACCATTAACCTCAGAACAAGAACTATATAACAAATAGCCAGATGATAAACTGATAAACATTTTTATCAGATTTTAGGACATTTACAAATTAAAAGCAGCAAAAAATGGCTATAAAAAATGAAACATTAAACTTACTGAGGTTTGTGCATAATGCTAAAGTAGTTAATTTTCCAATGTTAAAATACTTGATCCTTTTCTCCTATCACCGCTCACAGTAAAAAAAAAATATTTCCAAGAAAGCTTCTTTTAAGTAAAAACAATGCCTTATGTACAAAGCAAGTTATTCGAATTTTTTTTACTAAATATAACATTTAAAAATTTTTGGGTTTGCTCTAAATCCAGACTAGCGTGAATAACAAACAATGGAACCAAAATGCTGTTGCAATTCAGTTGCTTAATACTCAAAACATTTCTGAAGCCAAATCATTTTAGCTTAAACTATAACCGATTACAAGGTTTGGGTCCAGTAAGTATTTTTTCAAGGAAGATCAATAATTTTATTCATAAAGATTAAATTTACAGTACGTCAAAATTGACAAGTATAAATATTATAATAACCCACATTTCTATTAAATTTCAAATAAATGCTGTTCTTTTAAACTTTTTTTTCATCAAAGAATCCTGGAAATAAATGCAGCCTTGAAGAGCATAAGAGACTTCTTTCTAAAACATGACAAAAAATCTTCCCAACCCCAAAACTTTTGGACAGTTGCGTAAATTTTGTTTTGGTTTTAAGGATATAATAAAAGTACAAAAGAGATTCTGATACTGAATGAATGTGTCTTTAGTTGGAGGAGCTGAATGCTAAGCACCAGGCTGAGGTGGAGGAGTCCGAGCGGCTGAAGAAAGCCCAGGGCGAGGCATTGAGACAGTCCCAGCAGCTGGAAGTCTCTCTCAGGGAGCTTCAGGAGCGTCTGGCCCAGCTGGAGAGCAGCCGGCTGGGTCTGGAGCAGGAGAGACTGAGCCTGCAAACCTCACTGGAGGTGGAGAAGCGAGAGAGAAGCCTCGGCTCAGAGACCGTCAATGACCTACAAGGTGAGTGCATTGCATGTGTGTCTATGCCTGTTTCTGTTCATCAGACAGATGTAGCTGTGAATTAGCATCTACCAAGCTTCTTAGAAGGAGGCCTTACATTCTAGGGATCACACTTGTGTGCAGGTCTGTGTGAATGAGTGAAAGCAAATATTTATGTTTGAGTGTGTAGTGGTCAGCTCCTCGCTGAAGGACACACTGGGCTCTTGTCTGCTGGGCAGTGTTGTTGTGTTGGGGTGGAGCTGCCCGCAGCGAATGTAAACATGAATAGAGCGTTATTTTAAGGTCAGAGGCAGGTAGCTGACGTTATGTCGCTGGACAGAGAAAAACAGACAAACAAGAAATATCTCTTCTGTGTCGTATTCTCAGTTTGGTCTATTCAATTTTGTTTGTTTCTGTGTGTGCTTTTATCTCCTGAGAGATTATTGTTATTATTTCATTTAAATGAACAGATTTGAACTACTTTAAAACTTACTATGCCTTCATTTATTTTTGCTACTTTTCAGATGATTTTTTATTGATTTGTACCCCAGACCAAGACTTCAATTTTAAAATATGAAAATTCCAAGCTAAACAAATAGTGAAATAAACAAACCATAAACCACAAAATATTTATTTTGTGAAAATAATTTATATCAGTTTTTTATTATTCTCAATTTTTCTCAAATTACAACTGTCCCTCATTCTTTTCCACCATGACAAATGGTTTTGCCACAAGTTTTATAAAAAATTATTTCAGGATTGAGATGAAATATGTGGTAGATATGAAGAAAACAAAGAAAACATTTGTCATTTTATTTTAAGTCACATATTAATAATATAGTAAACATATTGTATTAATATTAAATTTGTTTAACAATAACAATAAAATATAATTTCCACCACAAAATAATAACAATAAAAAAAAATTGAAATAAAAACTATTAGTTTAAAAAATGTTAGGAAGAGACAAAGTAAAAAAATAAAATAAAATAAAAATCTAGGAAGAGTTTGAAGTGTTTTATGAGTATTTATATTCTAAAGGTCCACAGGGCCAAATGTGCCTATAGAAGAAACACCCATTTATGGTTTTTATAGTTTGAGGTTTAACATTAATATTAAACTGAATTCCTGACCTTTGGTTTCAACTTCATTCTTGTGTTTTTGTCAGCCTGTCTTTCTTTCACTTTAATTTTTATTTCTATGTTTCTTACATTTTCAGGCCGTGTCTCTGGACTGGAAGACGAGTTAAAGCACGTAAAGAGTTCTCTATCAAAGGCTGAAGCAGAGAAAAGACAGTTACAGGAGGATCTTACTGCCCTGGAAAAGGGTGTGTGTGTGTGTGTGTGTGTGTGGTGTGTGTGTGTATGTACGCGTATGCGTATGTGTTTTAGTGAGATACTAAATGATTCACATTCTCAGCATATGATGTGTGTGTAGTTATGTGTATTATTTTGAACCCCCTGTTAATGTTGTCCCCTTCACCCACAGGAGAAGAGCAAGCAGGAGATTGATCTTTCTTTTAAACTCAAAGCCATTCAGCAGAGTCTAGAGCAGGAGGAGGCAGAGCATAAAGCCACTAAAGCCAGATTGGCTGACAACAACAAAATCAACCAATCCATTGAGGAGGCCAAGTCTGAGGCCCTGAAAGGTAAAATTACAGTTGCCTCTGATTTAAAAACTCTTAAAACATGTACAAATTTCACTACAAATAAAAATAAAAATAAAAAGGGGAGCTCAGTTTAGAGTGAGAGAAAAAAAAATCATGGTTACCTTAGTTACCCATTCGTTTAATCTGGGGAAAGTGCTCAATTCCCTCTCTTAAAACTATCCTGTAATAAATATAAAACTATTACTCAAAAGGAATTTGAATAAACAAAAAACTTGTTTAATCTTTACTTTGACACCAGAAACTTGCCTGTCAAGATTTACATGATTCTTTTGGAAGTGTACACGCATTACCCCTGAATGAAAAAAATGTTTTCCTCATTCCAAAATAATTATTCCATTTTTGTTTTGTTCTAGCTGAGTAAGTCTTTCCAAAGTCTGAAGTACAAGCCTGTGGCTCGTTTGCCGTTTGGTGATGTTGTGTGTGTTTGTGTGACAGATATGGAACATAAGCTGCTGGAAGAACGATCTGCGAAGCAACAGTTGGAAAACAGACTGATGCAGCTGGAGAAGGAAAACTCAGTATTAGACTGTGACTACAAGCAAGCCAAGCACGAGCTTCAGGAGCTCCGCTCGCTCAAAGAAAAACTCACTGAGGAGGTACACCTATCTGACTGTTCTTCTTGCCTGGCATATTTTTGTAATGTGTTGTGTTTTTTGTACATATTTTCAACACTTGCACATATTTTTCGCACTTCAACACTATCTGTGGCACATATTTCTGGATGAAGCTTCATTTTAAACTTAAAATTAAAGGCATTTTAAACTTACATATATGCATGACATGGTGTGTGGAGAGTCCAAGATATTAAATCCAGTCTTTTGTGTGTGTGTGTGTGACAGGTGGAGGTGCTGAGTGTGCGTGTGCAGCAGGAGACTCAGAAGAAGACTCTGTTTCAGGCAGAGCTCAATGTACAGAGGCAGGAGGTCAGCTCTCTGCGCTCCTCGGAGAAACAGCTCAAACAAGAACTCAACCATCTGCTGGAGCTCAAACTCAGCCTGGAAAAACAAAATCAGGAACTACGCAGGTGAGTTAGGTTTCATGATGGATGAGATATATATTACAATGATATTGTTCTTCTGTGTCATTGTCTTTATAGTTGTGGCGTGAACGTCCCTATTCTCATAGAATTAGAATGATTAATAAAACTTGGTTATCGTTATAGTTATCACTCTTAGTATGAACAGGCTTTTAGCCTGTTTTTCTAAACTTACAAAGTGAAACACCAATAAGCATAATGTTACATAGCACACATATATTGTGCGTCAGGCACGTGCACAGGTAGGGCTCAACCTGTGCAGAGCACATGCCCTTTTTGCCCTTACACTCCGAAGTGCCCTTATTTTGGTGATGGTGTTTTTTTCCCCCCTTTAAGAAATCAATGATATTGGTCATCCTTTACATCTGTCTGTCTGCTTTACAAATATTTAGCTAATGAAAGGTATTAAAAAGAGCTTGTGACTAAATCTTGTTGGATCCGCTCAAACTGTCAGTAAAACCTCATAACTCCACCCCCTCTATCTTGACTGAATGAACTGAAGTTCCACAGCAGCTGAACTAGGTCTGCAAGGGTAAATAAAGATCTTGTTGTTTGAATAAGTACAGCGTTTTCTTTACGCAAGAAACACTATGTCTATAAAGGCTCATAATTTATGTATTTGAAACTGAGTGCCGCGCCCATATAGCTACAACAAACACCTGCTGATGAAAACGTAACGCCGCCGTTTTAATGACGGACAAAATGCACATTTGCACACATTCACTGGTCAAAAACCCCGTAACTGCATTTGAGTTTGACACAAAGCGACTGAGTGATCCTCGTCACCTAGGTAAAATATATTTCTAAGAAATGTATGATTGCTGATACACTTCATTTATTAACATTTAATCATATTATATGGTCGCATGGCTAATTCATGTTTACGCTGTTAATATGCATGTATTCTAGCTAGCTAATTTTTTATCTAGTATTCTATACTCTCCGCTCGTCTTCAAATGTATAAACGTAGCAAAACATGGTTTTACTACAGTAATGTTGTTGTAACCAAAAAAAACTTTACAGAATCAAATCACTGTGAAATCTTTATATTTTATCATGCATAATGTAATACATTATATATATTACATAGTTAAAAAAATATTTTCTTCAAACATAATTTTATTGAACTTTGTGTGCAAAGCAGAGAAAAATTTAATTGTGTATATACTGTATATATACAGTATCTTCAAAATATTGGATAAGAAAAAATTAATAGTACAAAAATAAAACAACGCCAATATTACAAAATGTAACATTAAAAAGTGTATAAATCACTCGTTTTTTTCTAAAGAGTTCGTCTAAACCAACTAAAAACGTTGCAGGGGAGGGGGGGGGGGGGGGGGCCTTGAGAAGAATGGGGGCGGAAATCACTTGAGAGGGGTAGGTAAGCCTCCATCACGATTTTATGATGATATGATTGGTTATGTTCGGCTGTGATTGGTTCATGCGATAAATCCTGTCTATTGTGTTCATGTGCGTTCTACGTTCGCGAATCAGTCTGAATGAACAATATAATGGCATTAATGGGAAGACTCATTTAAAAAAGTAATTAAAGAACTCACACACTTAAATGTAACCGCTTTATTATGTCAAAATAAGACTTGAAATGGTCTGAAAACATGATCTGTGGGAGTTTTTAGTGAGTAAATCAGCTTGTTGAAATTTAAAGTAAATTTCTGTGTCTGTGACCAATATTTACTGAGCTTTGATGACTGATGAACGAATAATTCAAAAATAGTTAAGTTAACTATTAAAAAGAATAGCTGAACATAAGTTCACAAATAAAATATTTTGTTTAAACTGTTACTGCCTTGAGTTATTATTTTACAATAGATGTAAAATGCTTAAAAACACTAACTTAATGAGATTCATACTTGGCTTTAATAAAACAGAATATTGATTACATTGTTAATGTAAAAATATAAAATAGAATTGTATTTGTTGTTGTTGTTTTCTGGTAATGTTTATTTAACCAAGAACATGTGACTGAGACAGGAATTTACATTTGATTTAAAAAAAAAAGGACTTTGCCTCCTCATTTCAGAACACCACCTGTATGTATGTAGTATGTATATGTGTGGTGTGATTGTGTGTGGTTATATCTATCGCGATAATATATAATATATATATATAATACAATTAAAAAAAGAGGGAGTACACAAGAGCAGTTCACAAACACAGGACCCTACAAATAATGATGACAACTACCCAGGAGGCCCATTGTTATAGCCTACTTTACATCTAGAAGGCCAGATATCCTTTGCACTGTATATATATATATTATGGCTGTTATTAAAAGTAAATAAATCTAAAGCTTTTGAGACTATTATTTTGTGTTATTTCATTTCAGGGGGGGGGGGGGGTTTCAGCCCCTGTTGTGCGTGCAATTTAAAGCTCTCTTTGTCCACTCAGGGGAGAGAAGAAGAGACAAACAACTGAAAGAGCTGAAGGACCAGTTGGAGTCAGAGCAGTACTTCACAGTATGTCTGATAGGCTTTAACATATTTTGTCAGTGAATGTGTGGAGGGCTGTATTTTGATTGGTTTGTGTATCTGTGCTCTCATATTTGTTTTGATTTGAAACATTTTTCCTTAATTTCAGAAATTGTATAAGACTCAGATTCGAGAGCTGAAGGAGGACAGTGATGAAACGGCTAAACTCTACAAAGATGCTCAGCAGAGAATAGAGGACCTGCAGGAAGAGAGGTGTGTATTTCCACACAAGTATTTGTTTTTGAAACAGGATGGCAAGACATATGAAAATGACTGGACTTTTTTTTTATAAACTGCTCTACGTAACTATTTTCGTTTGACACTATCACCTGTAATCATGATCCATCAGATAGATACATCTGTGCAGAATGTAATGACCAAAACAGTGTTTCTTAACAAGTAACTTGTAGTTTCAACTGCTTCAACCACTAGAGGGCCAAACGTTACAAAATGTCAGTAGTCTCCAGAATGTAGCTTCAAATTTTAAATAAAAGTGAAAAATGAAAATGTGAGTTTCTTGGCTTTTCGTCTTTGGCTTTTGGCTTTGAAGCCATCTATATGCTATAGGCAGAGCGCCTTCTAGTGGTACAGAGGATGAACAACATAGTTGATCAATATAGCTACAGCTTTTTCCCTGCAAGGAGAAAGAGTAACGTCTAGGTTACTTGTGTAACCCTCGTTCCCTGAAGGAGGGAACGGAGACGTTACGTCAGTCGTGACTGACGAATTGGGATCTCGCCCGAGAGCCCAATCACCTTCGAGTGTTAACTAAACAAGCCAATGACAGTTGGCGTGCGTGTTTCACCACGCACACCCCGCCCCGCAGCGCGGGTATAAAAGGAGAGCACGTGCAAACGCACATCAGCTTTACGCTGAGGAAGCGAGACTAAGGGACCTGGCCGTACAGCGGTGGTTACAGCAAGTGGCAACGGAAGTACGTCTCCGTTTTCCCGCCTTCAGGGAACTGAGGGTTACACAAGAACTAGACGTTCCCTTCAGTCAGTCATGGTCTAAGTAAGTCAGTCGTGACTGACGATTGGGATATCCGTATGGAAAACCCACTATGCTGACCCCATCAGTGCCTGCGCGAAGCCGGTCAGCAGCCCACACCAGCTGGGGCAGAAAGAGTAGAGATAGGACAGCGGCTAGGCGAGTGTCGCCATGCTGTTTCCTCCAGGGTACATTGGATAACCCCATGGGGGAAAAGCGTACCCAGTTGGGACTCTACGGAAGCCACATCCCGCACATAGGAGTTATCATGTGGAATGACACATATGGACTGGCCCAGGGCAGTACTAAATATGGAAGTCCCTGCGGTAGACTCAACCCACCCGGGGTGAGATCACTACGCAGCAGAGATGGCAGTGAACGACTGCCAGGGAAAGACACGGGCTTACCGTGAGGGGAGCCGTACCGTGGAAGAATACACATGTGGGATCAACCGAAGGGGGAATCACTACACACGGGAACCTAGCCCAGCACAAGGGCTGACCTAGGGCATGCACACGAGTACTAGACCTGGCATCTGGTGCTCCGCCACGCCTGACCGCAGAGGGTGCGGGAGGAACTCCAACAGGGTTCGCCAAGGGGAACTGATTGAGGAGCACAAAGCGCACGTATCCAGTCCGTAGAGGGGAACGGTGCAGCAAGCGTGATCGACACCGAGCAGGTCCGGTGTTACTGCCTACCTGAGGCGAGTACACGAGAGGACACGGGCTCTACACGGAGATTATAGAATCTCGCAAACGTGTTAGGCGTCGCCCAGCCGGCAGCTCTACAGATGTCTGCTATCGAGGTGCCCCGCGCCAATTCCCAAGAAGATGCCACTCCTCTCGTAAAATGTGCTCTCACTCCGAGGGGGCACGGTAAAAATTGGGCCTGGTATGCCAAGACTATATCCTCCACTAACCAGTGGGCAAATCTTTGTTTGGAGACAGCCTTTCCCTACTGCTGACCTCCAAAGCAGACAAAGAGCTGGTCTGAGGTCCTGAAGCTCCGCGTACGGTCCACGTAAATGCGCAGAGCGCGAACGGGACAGAGCAGAGCGATGGCTGGGTCTGCCTCCTCCCGGGGCAGCGCTTGCAAGTTCACCAACTGATCCCTGAAAGGCGTGGTGGGAACTTTGGGCACATATCCGGGCCGGGGTCTCAGGACAACGTGAGAGTTACCCGTCCTGAATTCTAGGCACGAATCGTCGATCGAAAATGCCTGCAGGTCCCTACCCTCTTGACCGAGGCCAAGGCGGTGAGGAGCGCTGTCTTTAATGACAGAAAATTAAGCTCTACTGACTGCAGAGGCTCAAAGGACTCCTCCTTCAAGGCCGCCAGGACCGAGGGGAGATCCCAAGAGGGTAACAGGTGAGGGCGCGGAGGATTTAACCTCCTTGCCCCTCTGAGAAACCTGATGACCAAGTCGTGCTTCCCCACAGACTTACCGTCTACTGCATCGTGATGCGCGGCAATGGCGGCAACATACACTTTCAGGGTGGAGGGAGACAGCCTTCGCTCCAACCCATCCTGCAGGAAAGAAAGCACGACACCGATCGGGCATCTACGGGGGTCTTCCAGGCGGAAAGAGCACCAACCGACGAACAGGTTCCACTCAGCCTGTAAGCGTGTCTGGCAGACGGGGCTCTAGCTGTTAAAGGGATGGTGTTTACTACCGCTGGAGGTAGCCCACCTAGAACCGCCGCGTCCCGTCCAGGGACCATAAGTGGAGATTCCACAAGTCTGGACGCGGGTGCCCCCTCTCTGAGAAAGGAGATCCCTCCTCAGAGGAATTCGCCAAGGAGGGGCTGTAAAACAAGTAAAACAACTGGCAATGGGACGTGTCCGGGGAGGCAAACAGGTCTACCTGAGCGTCCCCAAAGCATCTCCAAATCAGCTGGACTGTCTCGGGGTGGAGTCGCCATTCTACCGGAAGGGCGGGCTGACGTGAGAGCTCTTCGGCTGCACGATTGAGCTCGCCTGGAATGTGAACGGCGCGAAGCGACCTCAGAGGCTTCTGACTCCAGAGGAGGAGATGGCGGGCGAGTTGAGACATGCGACGGGAGCGTAGACCGCCCTGGTGGTTGATGTACGCAACAGTCGCAGTGCTGTCCGTACTGACCAGTACGTGCTTGTCGTGTAGCAGCGATTTGAAGCGGCGCAGAGCCAGCCATACTGCTTGCAACTCGAGGCAGTTGATATGCCACTGCAGTCGGGGCCGCGACCAGAGCCCCGCAGCTGCATTTCCATTGCACATGGCACCCCAGCCCCTGGCAGATGCATCTGTTGACACAACAACATGCCTGGCTACTTGCCCAAGGGACACCCCTGTCCAAAGAAAGGCAAGATCTATCCACGGGCTGAGGGTCTGACGGCAGAAAGGGGTAACAGAAACCCGGTAAGTGCCACCCATCTCGGGACCCGGTCGTGAAGCAAACGCTGAAGCGGTCTCATATGAAGCAACCCGAGCGGCGTGACAGCGGCTGCGGATGCCATATGCCCCAGGAGCCTCTGAAATTGTCTCAGTGGAACCGCCGTCTTGCACTGGAAGGACTCCAGGCAGTTCAGCATCGACTGAGCACGCTCTACGGAGAGGCGCGCTGTTAGATTGACTGAGTCTAACTCCATACCGAGAAAAGAGATCTTCTGCACGTGGGAGAGTTTGCTCTTTTCCCAGTTGACCCGAAGCCCCAATCGGCTGAGGTGACTGAGCACCATATCCCTGTGTTCGCACAACTGCGCTCGGGACTGGGCCAGTATGAGCCAGTCGTCGAGGTAGTTGAGAACGCGAATGCCCGCTTCCCTCAATGGAACGAGGGCTGCCTCCACGACCTTGGTGAAGACACAAGGCAACAAGGATAGCCCGAAGGGGAGGACCTTGTAATGATATGCCAAACCCTCTAATGCAAAGCAGAGAAACGGCCTGTGCCGAGGGAGAATCGAGACATGAAAATACACGTCCTTGAGGTCGACCGCTGCAAACAAATCGAAAGGACGGACGCATTGAAAGATGCGTTTCTGCGTCAACATCCTGAACGGGAGCTTGTGAAGGGCCCGGTTCAGTACGCGCAGGTCCAGGATCGGTCGTAACCCACCGCCTTTCTTGGGTACGATGAAGTATGGGCTGTAGAAACCCGACCTCATCTCGGCTGGAGGGACCGGCTGTATCGCGTCCTTCACTAGCAGGACCGCGATCTCTGCACGCAAGACAGGAGCATCCTTGTCCGGCACAGAGGTGAACCGAATGCCCCTGAACTTGGGAGGACGGCGGGCGAATTGAATCGCGTAGCCGAGGCTGATGGTTCTCATGAGCCAGCGAGAAGGCCTGGGGAGCGCTAACCAGGCCCACAGCGACCGAACTAGCGGGACTAGGGAGACCACCGACGTACCCGCAGTGGGGCAGCGAAGTGGAACACAGGGACCCAACCCGGGAGGCCGCGCGTCCCAGGGTGGGGTCTGAGTGCGCGGCGCGCCACTTACCTGGCTCCACGGCTGGGCAGGGGGCTCGTGAGGAGGCGTAGCGTCCTTGAAATGAACCCTGCTGCCCATTGACGAAGGGAGAGGGGGACGGCCGTTGTGTGGAGACTGGGTCTCGTGCACCGCCGTCCTTGCCCTCTTGGGACCCGGAGGCCAAGGAAACTGCACTTTTATTGAAGTTTTGGGTACCACCAGCTGGGTAGCCAGTGGCGAAACAGAAACAAACGGGAACAAAAGATTATCCACCCGGCCCTCCTCCGGGGGAAGGAGTGGTGCGGTCACCATCTCCTGAAGAGCCGGATCCAAGACCTCCGGGTCGCCCGTCCCAGGGACGCCGCCCGCCCTGGCGCTTCACGGGCTTGGCAGGGGCGGAGGCGGGCTGCGCCGGAGGGCGCCCTCGGCGACAAGCAGACAGAGGGGCTGCAGCCGGCGGTGGGGTGCAGACAGCAGCAGACCGCCGGGGCAGGATGTGTCGAAACGCCTCCGTCTGCTTCTGCGCGGCGGAGAACTGTTGGGCAAAGCCCTCCACCGCTTCGCCGAATAGGCCGGCCTGGGAGATCGGGGAGTCCAGGAAGCGATGCTTGTCGGCCTCCCTCATATCCGCCAAGGTCAGCCATAGGTGGCGCTCCTGGACCACCAATGTGGACACCGTCTGACCCAGGGCCCGCGCTGTGACTTTCGTCGCCCTAAGCGCGAGGTCCGCCGCCGTGCGCAGTTCCTGCAGCACACCCGAGTCAGCACCACCCTCGTGCAACTGCTTCAACGCCTTGGCCTGGTGGACTTGCAGGAGGGCCATGGCGTGCAGGGCGGAAGCGGCCTGTCCAGCAGCATTGTAAGCCTTAGACGTCAGAGCGGACGAGAACTTACAGGCCCTGGACGGAAGGCGTGGACTACCTCTCCAGGCGGCGGCGCTTTGCGGGCAGAGCTGCATGGCAATCGCATACTCGACCGGAGGGATGTCCACATACCATTGGGCCGCCCCACCGTCGAGGGTGGTGAGGACGGAGGAGGCACCAAGTCTGTTTCGGGCAGAAAAAGGTGCCTTCCAAGACTTAGTAACCTCCTCATGCACTTCCGGGAAGAATGGAACCGGAGGCGGCTGCCGACGCCCGGCCTGCGCCCCCAGGAACCAATCATCCAGCCTCGAGCGTTCGGGAGAAGGCGGAGGCCTCCAGGGCAGCCCGACACTCTCGGCGGCCCGGGAATGCATAGCGGTCAGCTCTGGATCTGACTCGGCAACGCCACTCTACCTGACGGTGGAAGCGCAGCCGAATCATCATCTCCAGAACCTAGCTCGCCCTCCGATACGACATCCTGTCATCCGCCTGTGCTCCGCACAAGATGCTGGACCCCGCCCTGTCCGAGGACCCAGCACACTCGTCCGGAAGCACCAGGTGGTGCGACATGCTTGAGGAATGAGAGGCCCGCGGAGACGTACTCGACGGGGAAGCTCTCACCGTAACCCTCAGGTCTCCCTGACCATGAACCGAAGTAGCCCTCCGAGAACCAGAGGAGCTAGAGCGGGACATGGCAAGGGGGATAACCCCCCGTTTAATGAGGAGGTATCTAAACCGCAACATCGTGATGGTCATGTTCCCACACTGAGAACACAACTCATCCATGAGCGCTGCTTCAGCATGCTATAAGCCCAAGCACGAGAGGCAGCGATCATGAACATCAGATGGAGGCAGGAAACGACCACATCCAGAAACGCACGAGCGGGAAGCCATCTTTAAAAAGACGCCCGTCGCTCATGAAGCTCTTTTAGAAATAGCTCTTTTAGAAGGAAACACTCTTTTAGAGAGAGCGCTGAAGCGCCCAGGGGAGGTCGCGCAGCAAGACCGCAGAATGGCAGCTGCAGCACACAGAAGATGAGCAGCACTGAATGGCAACACCCGCTGACACGCCGTAACACCAACGCCAGCTGTTTCTCTCGAACACTCGCGGAGATTCATCCTGTAGAAGGCTCGGCTCTGAAGCGAAAAGCTGATGTGCGTTTGCATGTGCTCTCCTTTTATACCCGCGCTGCGGGGCGGGGTGCGCGTGGCGAAACACGCACGGCAACTGTCATTGGCTTGTTTAGTTAACACTCGAAGGTGATTGGGCTCTCGGGCGAGATCCCAATTCATCAGTCACGACTGACGTAACGTAGAACGTGACTGACTGAAAGGGAACATGTGACCCTGGACCACAAAACCAGTCATAAGTAGCACTGGTATATTTGTAGCAATAGCCAAAAATACATTGTATGGGTTTTATTTTATGCCAAAAATCATTAGCATATTAATTAAAGATTATGTTCCATGAAGATACTTTGTAAATTTCCTACCGTAAATATATTAAAACTTAATTTTTGAATAGTAATATGCATTGCTAAGACCTTCATACGGACAACTTTAAAGACGATTTTCTCAAAATTTAGATTTTTTTTGCACCCTCAGATTCCAGATTTTCAAATAGTTGTATCTCGGCCAAATATTGTCCTATCCTAACACCAAATTCCTGTTCATATACAAACTGGTTCATGTGTGTTTCTGTAGGGACTCATTAGCAACACAGCTAGAGGCAAGCCTGACAAAAGCAGATGCTGAAGAGTTGGCACGCACCATCGCTGAGGAGCAATACTCAGACCTGGAGAAAGAAAAGATCATGAAGGAGCTGGAGATCAAAGACATGATCGCCAGACACCGGCAGGAACTCAGCGAAAAGGACAATACCATCAGCTCGGTGAGCATAAGAGCGATTATAAGAATGTATTTAATTCATAAATAAATATATAATAAAATAGCAGAAATAAAAGTAATAAGTTGTCTGTATACACAACATAAACATTAATTAATATTAATTATGTACATTTTTAAATATTTTACCTAATGCAAGCTGGAGGAATCGAACCGCACACTGACTTTGGATGTTGGCAACCTGGCTAATGAGAAAGAAGAGCTCAACAATCAGCTCAAACACCTACAGCAAAGTGAGTAGGCTGCTGAATGCCAGTTAATATTATAATAATATGAATGAATTTGATGTTATAATGTTTATATATGGGCTTTAACATTTATAAATGTGTATATACAGAGCTGGAGAAGACCAGAGAAGAAGAAAAACAGACGAAATCTTTGATCCTGTCCTTCGAGAAGCAAATACAGTCTGAGCGAACCCTCAAGATTCAGGTATGACAGGCTTATTTTAATCAAGACTGTATAAAAATGCTGTATACATGTATATGTTACACCGTTGTTCTCATAGCTTAAAATAGGTGTTATTAGCATGTCTCAGGTAAATTATATCAGATGTCTGTATTGTAGGCTGTAAACAAGCTGGCTGAAGTTATGAAGAAGAATGATGTCAGAACACCGCAAGGCAACACCGCTGATGTCCGCAGAAAGGAGAAGGTGAACAGACAGCTCCAGTTGCAGCTCCGCACCGAGAAAGATAAACTCGACCACACCATCATCAAATACCAGAAAGAAATCAATGAAATGCAGGCTGTAAGTGACATTAAATACATACATTTAAAGGAAATGTAACCACCAGGAAACCTAGTCACTATTCTGCATAAATATATAAATCTGTTGTTCTGTTTACAGACGTTAGCAGAGGAGTCTCAGGTGCGACTGGAGATGCAGATGTCCCTGGACAGTAAAGACAGTGATATTGAGCGTCTGCGCTGTCAGATCACTTCACTGAGCATCCATTCTCTGGACACCAGCAGCATCAGCAGCACCGGCAACGACCTGGAGGGTGATGACGCTTATCCAGGTAACTATCCAGGTTATGACCCGTCAAGCACAGGACCGCCTAATGTGGTAATTCATGCCATAATTGATGACCACTATTCAATTCATTTTGGGCAATAAAATATGTTGTGCAACCACAAACCATTCAATAGAAATATATAAGCATAGTATATAACAACCCAAAAACTGTTTCCATAGAAGCACTCACTATACTTTCTTACACTTGAAAACACCTGGCATATCTATCTATCTATCTATCTATCTATCTATCTATCTATTCACTGACTCTAGAACACATAATCAATACATGCCACTGTTTTTCTCTTTGACCTGTTCTCCATTTCACTATCTATCTCTCTTTTTGGTTGACTTCTTCCCCTCTTTTTAATGTTCCTTTCTTCTCCTGGTCAAAATGGCATACTAAATTTATGCATCTTTTGCTTCTTTTCCTTCATTCTTCTTTCACTCCTTCTCACTCTCACCGCTGTAGTGCGCATCAAACACTCACACACCTCGGAGTCTATGTCCTTCACATACCAACGAAGCTCCAAGTCAGTGTGTATTGATACCCGGCCATGCCGGATCGTTCCTCGGTTCCCCTCCGACTCAGAGGAAGAGGAGGATGAGGAAGTCGAGTGGGGGCAAAGGCCCACCCTCACATATGAGAAGCCTACTGACCAAGAGTCTGCAGGTGACCCTGCATGGAAACAAATCAGTATGCATACTGCCCCTTGCTCCCCTTTACCTTCCTTCAGTGTGGAGTTCAAATACTAAACACCTAGACAGCATTTTGGGGCATAAATGAGCCTATGAAATCCAAAAATGCTGTCTAGGTAAGCAACTCATTAGGTCAGTGATCATGGTGTGATGCTCATTAGATTTGACATAATTTTTCACATAATCACACTGATCACCTTGTGTGTTTTCTAAAAGTCCATTAACACTACTGAAACCTTTTTATTCTAAGAGACTTCCAGTACAGTTTTGCATTCTGCACTAGGAAAGGTGTTTTTTAGAGGTCTCCAAGTTCTTGAAGAAAAATTAGTCTGCCTGGTCATTTTCAGTTTGACAAAACCTATGTGACTCTGTAATCTTAAATAAAATGTGTAAAACACTCTTCTGTTTTTCTTTTACCACAGATTCTAGTCTTGAAGGATGGCTCTCAATGCCTACCAAAAATACCAAACGGTTTGGATGGGAAAAGAAGGTAAAGGTTTAAACCTACACACTCACATGTCGCAACAACAAACCCTCTCTGATCATCTGTGTGTAAATTGCAGTATGTGGTGGTAAGCAGCAAGAAGATCCTGTTTTATGACTCTGAGCAAGACAGAGAGCAATCCAGTCCCTTCATGATTCTGGACATGAGTAGTTTAAAAAATATTTAGGCCTAAATTTAAGATTTATGTATTTGAATTGTATGTAAAATTTCCATCAATTTGTTTTAAAGCGTTTTAACAAACTAATAAACTTAAAGTGATACATATTTGTCAGTTATACATACATTTTTATTAGCTATTTGCATCCATTTGATTTTATTTAAATAATCATATATGTGACCCTGGACCATAAAACAGTGTCAATTTTTTTAAATTGAGATTTATACATCATCTGAAAGCTGAATAAATAAATAAGCTTTCCATTGATGTGTGGTTTGTTAGGATAGGACAATATTTGGTCGAGATACAACTTTTTGAAAATCTGGAATCTGAGGGTGCAAAAAAATCTAAATATTGAGAAAATCACCTTTAAAGTTGTCCAAATGAAGTTCTTAGCAATGCATATTACTAATCAAAAATTAGGTTTTGATA
The DNA here is from genome assembly GCA_018155175.1 of Sinocyclocheilus anophthalmus. Classification (NCBI taxonomy): domain Eukaryota; kingdom Metazoa; phylum Chordata; class Actinopteri; order Cypriniformes; family Cyprinidae; genus Sinocyclocheilus; species Sinocyclocheilus anophthalmus. Next base: position 1,164,875 of record JADLZN010008188.1, on the reverse strand, counting down.
TATTTATGGTAGGAAATTTACAAAATATCTTCATGGAACTTGATCTTTACTTAATATCCTACATACAATGTATTTTGCTACAAATGTACCTGTGCTACTTAAGACTATCAGCTAAATCTATTCATTGTTAAAACGATCAAATGTATTCAATTAATTCAATTATTATTCAATAATTCAAATTAAAAAACATGGGTAAAATATGGTTAGGCGTGTAACAAACAATACTCAGTTCAAATGTATGAGATTGAAACTAATTGGATAGATTTATTGATAAATATATAAACCTGGTTATTGTGTTTTTAAAAAAACATTCGGTTCATTAGCACTATAATAGAAATTTTACCTGTTTCATTTATGTATATGAGTGGACAAATATGCACATATGTATATGATTGTATGTTTGTATGCGATTGAGGGATATGCACCACATTAAGTTTGTTAGTTAAAACTGAGTAATCCAAATGGATGGAAATTTTATATGCAGTTCAAATACATAAATCTTAAACATGTACTGCTCTCTTGCACAACATTAGCCAGCCCATTTATTTTTATGCCTTCTTTTTCCCCTCTTAGCAAACTCTTCCATGTGAGACCTGTCACTCAGACAGACGTGTACCGCGCAGATCCAAGAGAAATCCCACGCATCTTCCAGGTAACATGCTTAATTTGTCCCTCTAGGAAATGTTTTATCATTCTTTGAGATTAACCATACCAAACCTAATTTTTTCTTCTGTTCTGTCTGTAGATATTATATGCTAATGAGGGAGAGAGCAAGAAAGAGGAGCTTGCTGTGGAAGCCTTATCAGCAGCTGAAAGGTCGTCGTTTATCCCACACAAAGGTCACGAGTTCGTACTCACGCTTTACCACTTCCCCTCTAGCTGTGAAGCATGTCCAAGGCCTCTGTGGCACGTCTTCAAGCCCCCACCAGCCTTGGAGTGCAGACGCTGCCGAATCAAATGCCATAAAGACCACATAGATCGCAAAGAAGAGGTCCTAGCTCCTTGCAGAGGTCAGGAGGTCCCACTCACAAAGCACTGCACATTCAGATTTATATTACCGTCTGTAGCTTGTTATACACATTAGAATTTAGCATTTTTATTTTATTTATTAAAATATGAAGATGTCATAAATTCTTTGATTATTTTAAAATATTAATTATTATATATTACAACCATATATTCATAACATGGCAACATAAGTATAGTCAGATATTACATTATAACACTATAATTTTTTGTAAAAATAATTACAATTGTATTCTTATTATTATTACCTTTTATTTATTGATTTACACTACCGTTTAAAGGTTTTGTGGTCATAAGGATTTTACCAGCAGCGTGTATTTTATAAAAATATTAGTAATATTTTGAGATGATCATTACAATTTAAAAAGTTTCATATTTTATATGTTGTAAATGTATTTTATCTCTGTAATAACAACGCTAATTTTAGCTGCCTTACTCCAGTCTTCAGTGTCATTTCTTTTTATGAGTGCTGCAAACAATTGCGCTGCTTAATATTTTTGTGGAAACCATGATACTTTATTTATATTATATTTTACTTTACATATTCTTTTTTATCATTAGTAACATTATAAATGTCTTTACCGCTACTTTTTATGAATTTAATGCATCCATACTGACTCAAAATGGTTATTTATTTTAAATATGGACTCACTTTTGAACCTCCACATTGTACTTTGGATTGAAACTGACCTGTATGGTTCATTGTTTTTCTCCAGTGAACTATGACATGTCCACGGCGAAAGAGCTACTGCTGCTGGCCAACTCCACAGAAGAGCAGCAGAAATGGGTCAGACGCTTACTCAAGAGGGTCCCACGTAAAACTATAGCCCATTCCTCAAGCATAGCTATAGCTTCTCCTCCCTCCGAGGCATCACCAACTGGCCTGTCCCCTCAGCCCTCTCCTCACCTGTCAGCCCGTTCATCTCCCAGACTTTCACACAGAGGAGCCGTCAAGGTGCATTCCACCCGACAGCAGCCCTCACCCAAGACCAGGTGAGAACCGCTTCACAGATCAACAGCTACTTACAAAGGAGCTTGAGGGAGAATAATGTTACACACGTCATTTAAGGTTAAAAAACGGGGATTTATAAAGCAGTGGTTCTCAACCAGGAGGTGAGGCCCACTACAAGGGGAATTATTATCGAATTATACAGTGGGGAAAAAAAGTATTTAGTCAGCCACCAATTGTGCAAGTTCTCCCACTTAAAAAGATGAGAGAGGCCTGTAATTTTCATCATAGGTATACCTCAACTATGAGAGACAAAATGAGAAAAAAAAAATCCAGAAATCACATTGTAGGATTTTTAAATAATTTATTTGCAAATTATGGTGGAAAATAAGTATTGGTCAATAACAAAATTTCATCTCAATTCTTTGTTATATACTCTTTGTTGGCAATGACAGAGGTCAAACGTTTCTGTAAGTCTTCACAAGGTTTTCACACACTGTTTCTGGTATTTTGGCCCATTCCTCCATGCAGATCTCCTCTAGAGCAGTAATGTTTTGGGGCTGTCGCTGGGCAACACGGATTTTCAACTCCCTCCAAAGATTTTCTATGGGGTTGAGATCTGGAGACTGGCTAGGCCACTCCAGGACCTTGAAATGCTTCTTACGAATCCACTCCTTCGTTGCCCGGGTGGTGTGTTTGGGATCTTTGTCATGCTGAAAGACCCAGCCACGTGTCATCTTCAATGCCCTTGCTGATGGAAGGAGGTTTTCACTCAAAATCTCACGATACATGGCCCCATTCATTCTTTCGTTTACACGGATCAGTCGTCCTGGTCCCTTTGCAGAAAAACAGCCCCAAAGCATGAGTTTCCACCCCCATGCTTCCCAGTAGGTATGGTGTTCTTTGGATGCAACTCAGCATTCTTTCTCCTCCAAACACGACAAGTTGAGTTTTTACAAAAAGTTCTATTTTGGTTTCATCTGTCCATATGACATTCTCCCAATCCTCTTTTGGATCATCCAAATGCTCTCTAGCAAATTTCAGACGGGTCTGGACATGTTCTGGCTTAAGCAGGGGGACACGTCTGCACTGCAGGATTTGAGTCCCTGGCGGCGCAGTGTGTTTTCTGATGGTAGCCTTTGTTACTTTTGTCCCAGCTCTCGGCAGGTCATTCAATAGGTCCCCCCGTGTGGTTCTGGGAATTTTGCTCACAGTTCTTGTGATCATTTTGACCCCACGGGGTGAGATCTTGCGTGGAGCCCCAGATTGAGGGAGATTATCAGTGGTCTTGTATGTCTTCCATTTTCTAATAATTGCTCCCACAGTTGATTTTCTTCACACCAAGCTGCTTACCTAGTGCAGATTCAGTCTTCCCAGCCTGGTGCAGTTCTACAATTTTGTTTCTGGTGTCCTTGACAGCTCTTTGGTCTTGGCCATGGTGGAGTTTGGAGTGTGACTGTTTGAGGTTGTGGACAGGTGTCTTTTATACTGATAACAAGTTCAAACAGATGCCATTAATACAGGTAACCAGTGGAGGACAGAGGAGCCTCTTAAAGTAGAAGTTACAGGTCTGTGAGAGCCAGTAATCTTGCTTGTTTGTAGGTGACCAATACTTATTTTACCGAGGAATTTACCAATTAATTCGTTAAAAATCCTACAATGTGATTTTCTTGATTTTTTTTTTTCATTTTGTCTCTCATAGTTGAGGTTATACCTATGATGAAAATTACAGGCCACTTTTTAAGTGGGAGAACTTGCACAATTGGTTGCTGACTAAATACTTTTTTCCCCACTGTATAAAATGTGTTATATATTTAATTTAGGATAATTGATATTAATATTAATTTTAATTATCTTAAATATAATATAGTATAGACGAACTATTATTATAACTGTATAGAAGAACATACAGTTCTTGAAACTTCTGGATTCGCAAAATTATTTGTGATGAATTAATTTACCTATATTGACACTACCAGTTTCTGTTAATAATATATTATTGTTCCGTTAATATTATATTATGTAGGGGCCAAACTCATGCCATTAGTTTTTAGCCCACAATTTTGTGTTAAGGAGGCTGATATTTTATCATTCTTTGACACAGTTTTCCATGAACATTTGAATGTGTAATTCATATCCATTTATACAGTCACTTTGTATAGTCATTAAAATCTGCTTTACTGTTTCCTACTTGCACTTCTGTACTAAGCTTCTGCTTAACTATTGAGAATGAGTATTGGAGCATTGCTAATGTTGTTGCTCCTTATATTTGTATAGAACCTTATTGGCAAGTGGCTTTAAATACAATCATTTGCTCAATTCAAAGAAAAAATCGCCCCAAAATAAACTTGTATAGACTACTTACTGTAATTTGATGCTGCTTTTGTCAATTTTTGGAGCTTGGCAGTTGTGGTCACTTTGGAAGAAAAGCAGCGTAAATTCTTAAAAATTCTCTATTTTTTTTTCCATGGGGAAAAAATTACATTCGGGTTCGGAACAAAATGAAAGTGAATATATAATGTCAGCATCAAATGTTTTTTGGGTGAACTGCAGCTTCAGTCAAGGTAAATGTAGATGCTCTTGATTATAGTGCTGTCATATGTTAACCTGGCACAAGAAGTTAGATTTGGCTGTGAAGTTGCACAGGTTCTCACTCAGTAGCTTACATTATACTGCTAACCTTTTATAGCCCTGGCCCCATGCTCCGTATCATACTTCATTGACCTTTCACCTTCCCCACTTGTGCTTATATGTGGACAGTAAGTACACTGCATGACTGCTTACAGCTCAGGTTTTCTGCTTGTCTGTGCTGCCCTAAAACACCACCTTCAGATATTTGGCTGTCTGTTCTGTTCTCTGTATGCATCTAAAACGGAATAAATCTTCTTTGCTTGAATGTAAATACTAAAAAAAAAACATCAACTAACAATGCAATCTCTCTTTTAATTCCATAATATTGGCATCTAATTCTAACTGAGCTAATTCTAACTTTTTAAACACAGTATCTGATTAAATATCAGACATTCCAAGAAGAAAAAAACAATATCATGAGGGTCCGGGGCAAATATCTGCCCAAAAAAATGCAATCGTAAGATCTTATTCTAAATTACAATTAAGTATAAATAAAGAGCAGCATCTGTCACTCTCACACCTTTGTAGAACTTAAAGAAAATACTATTTTTCAAAAACTGCATTGTTCTGTATACCTTAAGTTAAACATGGGTGGCCATAATTTTTTCCGTTGATATTTTTACATGAGGCCGAATGACTCCTCTTTGTTCCAGATTGCTTGAGTTGGGCCTGAAGGACTGGGGTTGGTCTCTTGATGTTGAAATGGATGATGACGATGTATTAGACTTCTGAGGAGTTGAGTTTGTGGGGTAACCACAGTGGTGCCTTAGCATGTTTTTGTGTCTGTGTGTTTATGCTTTGGCTTTAAAGTTGTTTTTGAAGTATGGCATTAATAGTGCAGTTTTTTTTCCAATGTGAGGAACTATAACTAGGTCAGGTTTTGATATAGATATTGTGTTTGATGCTCTAATATGAGTGGGCATGTTTGTGTGTAAGTGTTTGGCTGAATTAAAAAAGTCTGGCTTAGTTTGATTGAATGAGGCAGATCTGAAAACTGATGGTGTGGTGGTAAAGCTGTTGTGTGTGGTTGAATAGAGAATGGGATGTGAAATGTCTGCCATATATATATTTTTTTTTTCGTTGACCTGAAACTTCTCTCCTCTCTTTTAATTTCAGCTAACTTTGGTGAAGGTTGGATAGGTGATAATCCATCTGGGAACTATGAAAGCGGAGCAAATGGCAGGACTTCCAAGTGCCAAACTCCACAAGTATAAATGGCTGGGGAAGGGGCGGTCTAATATTTAAAACAGAACAAGCCATAAATCCCCTAAAGGGTGCAGTTTCAGTTTTAAGCCATTATAAGAGTGTTTTATGTCTTTGTAGACTATACAATTCTTTAAAAAAAATGCTGTTTAAAGAATTTTTAACTTTTTGGTCTCCTTGCAAGGTTGTCAATAAGTGTGACTGTTTGCCTGAGTGTGAGTTTGAAACAGAATATATAGGCCTACTTTGACTCTGCAATTACATGATCATCTGAATTTATATACTCAAATATTATATCTATTTTTTGTTAGGAAAAACAGATAAATATTTAGTGACAGATTATATTTTTATCATGCATTATATGAAAGAACACTTTTTGAAAACTGCTTTTCAAAGAGCATTACTTAGTTGTTTGCCAGAACTATCTGCTCAAAATATATGCATTATTAAAGACTGGTATTACATTATGCAATGATGCAATCCGTAGCACATTTTAGCATTTGTATTAATTGCTGTGACAAAAATTAGACACAATCTGAATGCATAGTGGAACATGAAGACCTCCGGTCCAAGCATTTTCTGTGTTTTATCATTTTGCCATGTTACCACTGACAAACCATTGAAACATTGTGAAATTGTTAATAAAAAAGCTTTATTTGATGAACTTCTTATGTGTGATGATCCAAAACTTATCTGGGGCGTTTATACAGGAAACAAAATAATTTTGTCTTGGAGAAAGGTTGCATTAATGTATTCAGTTAGTATAATCATTATTACTTGTTTATAAGAAGATAAAGCCTTTAAAGAGGTGGGTAACTTAAATGTTGAAATATTACATGATATACATTGATATACATGTAAAAATTAACATGGGGAAAAAAAAAGTTAAAATATAATTTTACTTAAGATTTGTTGCCAGTGTCGTTTACAAAGAGTTAAAAAAGCATGATTTTCCTTTGTAGTAAATGATTCACAAAAATTGATTAATAAAAGTCCAATGTTGCACAAGCGTTTAAAACAAATGTTGACCTGGAAAATCCTTGATTGCATGTTGACCAATGTAATATGTGATTCAGGTTATAAAAGCAGAATCAGTTCAAGACTGAGGCATTGAGGTCTCTATTAAGATCCTCTGTATAATCTTATTTCTGTTGTGTCTTGTCATAAATATGTACAGCTATTATTTTCTAATACTTGCAGTGCTACACAGCTGCTTAGCTTATATGCAGAGTGTTTCGCACCCAGGAAAATGCAGACTTGTCTTCAGATCCGATGAAGTCCAAGTCATTTGTGCGTCTGTTAACTTCAAACAGTTACCCAGCAAGGACTTCCCAGGTAACACTACAGACCTCAGTGTCCGCTTCAGCAATTTAAGCTCCATAACATCTGATGACCTGAAGATCTTGTCCCATCTGAGGCAGCTCAGTCTGATCAGAAACCAGCTGCGTACATTACCTGCGGACCTGCTTTTGGGCCTGTCTAATCTTCATGTGCTTGACCTTACAGGTAATGAGTGTGTGTGTGTTCCTCAAATTTAATCAATTTGTCTGTGTCTGTGCATCCCATAGAGACTGCCAGTCTGGCTGTGCATTAGTGGGAACTTTTCATTAATAGTAGGGACTCTTTCTAAAGGTTACTTTGTACCGCAGTATGTGGTGACAAAATGCTGGTTTTATGAGTATCATGGATTTGTTCAATCAGGAGCTAAACAAGTGAGTCTTTTGAGTGAGTTATCCAATCATACACTGACTCATTCTGATTCACTGATTCATGAGCAAAACTATTTTATATGGCTGAATTTGTAAAAGCATACTAGCATACTACTATTTCTGACATAATAAGAGTAGTGTTGGCTGTATGATATTTTGAATTCAGTCTTTATGGTGAGTCACTGAATCACTAAATTTACAATAGTGATTAATTAAAAGATGCTGACTTAATTAGAATGAAACAATTAACTGAGCCATTGAACAATTTCTTCAACCTTTTAGTTCAAAAACACTGACTGGAACTAAACAAGTAAATGAGTCATTAAATCAATTTCTCAACCGATTTGTTAAAAAACGCAGAATCATTCAGGAACAATTATCACTGAATCATTTCCCCAGCTGGTCCATTAAAAAGCGCTGACAACCCTGAATGAAATAGGTGAGTGGGTCTTTAAAAGGATAGGTCATCCAAAAATAAAAATTCTGCCATCATTTACCTTTTCATAGGGAACAGTCCTATTGGATCTGGGGAACATAGAAAAAACCCGTATGGTTTGGAACAACTTGAGGGTGAATAAATAATGAAGAATTTTTATTTTTATGTGAACTATCCCTTTAAATCGTTCTCTCACAGCCAATTGAATCGGTCAGGAACGAATATCGGATTGATTCATTGGACAAATCTCTCAAATGATTTCTTCAAAATACTGCAGAATCAGAACAAGCACACTTGTTCATGTGTGTTTATGCGTATCGGCTAATAATATGATCCTATCCTAATAGGTAACAAACTGACAGCTTTATCATCGCAAGTGTTTCATCATTCTCCTCTTGTGGAGCTCACACTCTCAGATAACCTGCTCTCTGAGATAGATGCTGACTGTCTGCCTGTAAACAACTCTCTCCAGAGGTTAGATTTGTCATCTAACAAATTTACCCAGCTGCCCGTGGCCTTCCTGCAAAGACTCAACAATCTCGAGAGCTTAGACTTCCGAAATAATCAGCTGGAAGAACTGACTCCTGGAGCTCTGACCTCTCTGCCTAAACTTGAGGCTCTGTACCTGGAAAACAACAGACTGAAGTCTTTAGCCGCATCAGCATTCATTGGTAATCCAAACCTTCGCCAGATGTTCTTGAGCGGCAACCGTTTGGAGAGCCTGCCTGCTGGAATTTTCCTCAAGCAGGACGAACTTGTTTTCCTTGACCTCAGGAACAACTATCTGCAAAACCTGACTCCAGGTACATTGGATGGACGTTTGTATGCTGTGCTGTCTGGTAATCCATGGCACTGCAACTCTAGTTTGGCATATCTATGGCATTGGCTGCGTATGAATAAAAAAAGAATTTTTCATGATGATACAATCACTTGTCAAACACCTGAACACATGAAGGGTAGAAACATCACTGAAATTGCTGCCGCAGAGCTTGGCATCAAGGACTAAGAAAATCATATAATAAAATACATGGTTTAAAACATGCTGTCACATATATGTTCGAAATCTTCTAAATACTTTACAAACTGTGAAATCTGAAAGATTTACTTACCAAATGATCAGAAATTCATATTTCATGATTGTACTATGCGCAATATTGAAAAAAAAAACTTTTTTACTACTCCATCAAATTTCGTATAGAACTTTAAAGTAAATATTTCAATATGGAGCAAATATTTCATCTTATTAAAAAAGTTTTTTTTTTAACTCGAAAATCTTCTCTATTTACAAATCTTTTTGGAGAGTTTCCAGTTAACTAAATTCCTTAAATTCCAAGTATATAATTCGTGCTTTTAAAAGCCGGTTTGGTACTATTTTTAAAGAAAGAAAACCTGATGTTGGTCAGCAGAGGGCACTAAACTCAAAGTAATTGGAGGTACATACTGTATGTCCTGAGGGAAATGTGGTTTCAGAAAAAGTTATTACAATTTTTAAATGTCTACACTTGTCTTTTATAACTGTTCTGTCCGTTATTGCTTTTAATAATACATTACAAATTGTAATTTCACTGTATCTGTCTCGTTTTTTGTCTATCGGTTTGATGTAGGCTATGTGTCCTCAGAAATCCCTTGTGTATCTTATAAAATGCCTTTGTGCATTGTAGAGATTTATAACTCCTGTGTACAAGGGCCATTTCCAGGGGAGGCTACTTATGAAAATTAAACCTTTTCATGTAGGGTATAAATAGGATAGAATTGATCAGATTGCGCCCTTGTTCCAACTTCTGCCCCCCAGTGCCCCTCATTTGTTCATATATATATATATAGAGAGAGAGAGAGAGAGAGAGAGAAGAGAGAGAGACATTATGTTGGGGGTTCCAAAATGTAATTGATTCTGCATTTTTATTGGTATGATATCACTGTAAAAGCACTAAAATGTATTTATTCAAGCAGGAAAATAGAATGGTGAGTTATGAATGGGCATGTAGAGTCCCCATTAAGAAAGCCATTACAAATACTGAAAAAATAATAAATTGATCTGACATGGTTGAAAGGATACGTTATGGATAATATAATAAGAATAATGTAATGTTGTGAAGTTTACACTTTTAAACCTTAAATAATGCAAAAGGATGTGTCTGACCCTGTTTTCACCTTCTACTTTGCATTAAGGATGTGAAGATTGGTTCAGTGTTCAATGCAGCGTGATTATCTTTATAATTCCTCTGAGAGACTGACCATTACCTGAACCGTCATTAACAGTGCTTTTCAGGCCACAAATCTCATGCACTTTTATAGCCAGATTAAACCCTTTTAGAAGGTTTAAAGAGCTCACAGAGACTCACAAAAAATGCTTTGTGACCTTGAAAAACTCTGAAGTTGACCAATAATGTTTTAAGGCCAATGATCATATATCATTGTTAAGTTGGTACAGTAAACAGAATTTACTGTAACCATTCATTTTAAATTGACAGGAGATGTGGCATAATATATAATGATAATGAATAAAAGTTTGATTATTCTTTTAGGAGAAAAGTATGATAATCCATTCAAGGCTATTCCACACTACCAATCGTTACTAAAAGCATTAATGCTAATGGAATTGTTCAAAATGAATTCCTCTCCATTTGCTTACATGTATACATTAACATTATTTCATTATCAAAGGCAATTAAATCAATCGTTCGTCGTACTGAATGAGATGTAAACATATATATATAGATAATATATATATTATATTATATATAGAATATATATATATATAATTATATATATATATATAACATAGTCCCCATCCGGGTTGTTTTGATTGCTGAACTGTTTTGATCAATCAAGGAAGCCTTCACCTCTGAGCGATTACTAACTTTTTTATGCACGGAAGATTTGTATGTATGTAGTGGCTATATGGCTACCTACCGTTCCAAGTTTTAAAATTAGGACAGTGAACAGTTGAGACATGTAATAACGTTTTTAAAATAATATAGTTACGCTTAAGTGTCACATATCCTTCAGATAGGCCTGTCACGATAACAACTTTTTGTTGTGCGATATATTGCCCCAGAAATAATTGCGATAAGTGATATTATTGTCATTTTAAAGACCATTTTATGCCACTGAATATATAATCATAATATAAAACCATAATAATGCAAGAAGGCCAACACACTGCCAATGACAACAACTTTTTTTTTTTTTTGTTTTATTCTTAAATATTTGAGATCATGGAAATTTACAACCTATCAAAATATTAGATACTTAAAAAACCTGATAAATAGTACTACACATTTTTCTATTGCAAATAACAAGTCGAAAAATAAATTCACCAAGAATTGTATGGTGATTCTTCCATCTACAGATTTTTCCCTGACCTCCTTTTTTTCTGTAAATTAAGGGTGCACACTATTGCGACACCACAATCACTACTTAGCCGTCAGATGTCTGTATGCACAAAGCCACAGATCCCTAAACAAGGCCATATCTGCAGATGAAACTTTTTTTTGTAGAAGCCTTTTAAATTGAATACACCAACTACACACAAAAATTACAACCCCCCGAGAAGCTGCAAAAGACACAGGCACAAGTGGAATGCAAAAAACATGGTGACATTCATTTTTAAGTAAATATAATGGGCGATATATTGCGTCACCAAAAATGATTGAGGTCATGTACATATATTGCGCGATAAGTCGATATATTGATTATTGTGACAGGCCTACCTTCAGAAACAGTGATGTTTCATTTCAACACTGATAAAAAAATAAATGTTTTGAATGATTTCTGAAGGATCATGTGACACTGAAGCTTGAGAATGCTTAAAAAAACTACCATGTAAGGGTGTGCGGGCAAGAAAAGGTTCCTGTCTGAAACACTCATTAGTCAAAAAGCTTTAAAAAGGTCACGCTAACTCTTTAACAACTCTTTGCCAAAAACATTGTGTTCAGAATATTGCCCATATCCTGAGAGAAATATGATCATAAGTCTGCTTTATACCAGTAATTAATTATACAGAGTAATGGACCTGCTCCTCTCTGGACCCAGCTTGCTCTGCCACTCATGGCCAATTTCTTTAATTAGGCGTCTGCTGATAATGTAAGCGCAGTGTGTGAAATATATCTTCTATAAAATTGTGTCTTTTGTGGGGTCTTGCTCGTCTGAAGGGCGGGAATGTTGTAGACAGTGTGCTGCCATAAGATTTAAGAGCAGGGATTTACTGGGCTTTTCAATCTTAGCTTGTCTGTGCTGTTCTAAGGATGACCTTGCTGTTGTGAGTAGACTACAGTGTGACTGTCACTTCCTGTAATGTGGAGCGAGTCCTACCGGATTGAGATTCCTCACAGCAGCTGAGATGACATGGGGTGGTGAGGAATGGCACCCTGAGAGCCACGTGTCTTTTTCATGCACTGACGAGATATTGATGGCTAAACACTGCACATATAACCTTAGTGGCATCATTTACAGTGGGTACGGAAAGTATTCAGACCCCCTTAAATTTTTCACTCTTTGTTATATTGCAGCCATTTTCTAAAATCATTTAAGTTTTTTTTTTTTTTTTCCTCATTAATGTACACACAGCACACTATATTGACAGAAAAACACAGAATTTTTGCAAATTTATTAAAAAAGAAAAAGTGAAATATCACATGGTCCTAAGTATTCCACATATTGCTGTGACACTCATATATTTAACTCAGTTGCTGTCCATTTCTTCTGATCATCCTTGAGATGGTTCTACACCTTCATTTGAGTCCAGCTGTGTTTGATTATACTGATTTGACTTGATTAGGAAAGCCACACACCTTTCTATATAAGACCTTACAGCTCACAGGGCATGTCAGAGCAAATGAGAATCATGAGGTAAAAAGGAACTGCCTGAAGAGCTCAGAAAAAGAATTGTGGCAAGGCACAGATCTGGACAAGGCTACAAAAAAATTTCTGCTGCACTTAAAATTCCTAAGAGCACAGTGGCCTCCATAATCCTTAAATGGAACGCGTTTGGGACGACCAGAACCCTTCCTAGAGCTGTTCGTCCGGCCAAACTGAGCTATCGGGAAGAGCCTTGTTGAGAGAGGTAAAGAAGAACCCAAAGTCATTGTGGCTGAGCTCCAGAGATGCATTCGGGAGATGGGAGAAAGTTGTAGAAGTCAACCATCACTGCAGCCCTCCAACAGTCGGGGCTTTATGGCCGAGTGGCACCGACGGAAGCCTCTCCTCAGTGCAAGACCCATGAAAGCCCGCATGGAGTTTGCTAAGATGGTTAGAAATAAGATTCTCTGGTCTGATGAGACCAAGATAGAACTTTTTGCCTTAATTCTAAGCGGTATGTGTAGAGAAAACCAGGCACTGCTCATCACCTGTCTAATACAGTCCCAACAGTGAAGCTTGGTGGTGGCAGCATCATGCTGTGGGGTTTTTTTCAGCTGCAGGGACAGGACGACTGTTGCAATAGAGGGAAAGATGAATGCGGCCAAGTACAGGTGTTTTTTTATCCTGGCCGAACACTTCCCTTCCGAGTGCTTCAGACCTCAACGGGGCCGAAGTTTACCCTTCAACAAGACAATGGACCCTAGCACACAGCTAAAATCAACGAAGGAGTGGCTTCACAACAACTCTGTGACTGTTCTTGAAAGGCCCAGCCAGAGCCCTGACTTAAACCCAATTGAGCATGTCTGGAGAGACCTAAAAATGGTTGTCCACCAACGTTTATCATCCAACCTGACAGAACTGGAGAGGATTTGCAAGGAGGAATGGCAGAGGATCCCCCAAATCCAGGTGTGAAAAACTTGTTGCATCTTTCCCAAAAAGACTCATGGCTGTATTAGATCAAAAGTGTGCGTCTACTAAATACTGAGCAAAGGGTCTGAATACTTAGGACATTGTGATATTTCAGTTTTTCTTTTTTTAGTAAATCTGCAAAAATGTCAACAATTTGTGTTTTTCTGTCAATATGTGTGCTGTGTGTACATTAATGAGGCAAAAAAAATAACTTAAATGATTTTAGAAAATGGCTGAAATATCACAAAGAGTTAAAAATTTAAGGGGGTCTGAATACTTTCCGTACCCACTGTATATATGACTTGATGCCGTCTGTCAACAGGAAGTTAAGTGTTCACCTAGTTTATTTATATTCTTCTTCATGCTCTCATTTTCATCCTCGTTTAGCAAAGAGGGTGGCACAGCAGCATAATGGAGTACTGTGTGTTTTTAATGTGGTTGTGGCACCCGTCCATTTTCCCAATAACCTGCACTTAACTCTCAGCATAACTCATTTTTTCATTGATTTCAGCCAAAGGTTGCGATTTGCTAAAGCCACGCTGGTCTGGATGTTTTAAGAGTTTATTTCATGGTCACATGAATGCCATGGGTAATGAATGTTTTGGGAATAAAATTATGGCTTGGTTTGATATTGGCTGAGAAGTGTGTTATGCCTGGCTGTAGTGCTGATTTGGACCTAGGTTTGAGTCCAGACTAGGACATTTATTGTTGTATAAGTAATTAAATAAATACCTCAGAACAAAAATTTATCTATATACAACTTTTTTGTTGCCAGGGACCTCAAATGTTCATCTGCTTTTACAAGAGACCCCCTTCCTATGTATTTTCATGCAAAAAAAAACATTTACACTTTCCTTGTTAGGGGGCTGACGAGACATGCGGATCCATATGCAAAGCTTTATTGAGCAGAGAGGTCAGAAACACAAACGGTCAAACAGTTATTGGCGGGCAAGACACAATGAATAGTCCCCCTATGGCTAGCGTAGTGTAGATGAACGTCAGGAACAGATCTAAGGGACTAGACAAAGGGAGAAATTCCAGGAACCAGACCGAGAAACCGGAGGCAAGACTAGCTGGCTAGGAGCTAAACGGCTCTGTAGTGTAGCTATCCAAATATATGTGCTAAAACAATACTCGGCAGAGGGAAGGGATCAGAGTGAGTGTTAAATAGTGAGGGAGTGATATGAACCAGCTGGGTGAAATCAGTGGTGAGAATGATGGGATATGTAGTCCGGGATGATATGCAACAGTGTGAGTGCGAGAGTCAATGAAAATAGAAAGGGTGACCTCTGATGGGAATTTCATGGACCGGATTCGACCGAGCCCCCCCAAGAGGCGCTACCAGACCCCAAAACCTTTATGATTTCGGAGGGCTGTGGAGTGGATGCTGAACATGGGTAGTGATGGAGGGCCACCTGGAAGTTGGGAGACCGGGCACTGAGGCAGGACCGGCAGAGCAGAGAACCAGGGCGGAGCCGGCAGCACAGGTGGAGCGGAAGACCACCACAGCAGAACAGACAAGACCGAAGATCCCCCTGCGGAGCAGAAGACCAGCAGAACAGGACAGTAGACCACCACGGTGGAGCAGAAGACCAACAGAGCCAGATAGCAGACCACCACGGCAGAGCAGAAGACAAGGAAAACAGCCAGACAGGACCACCAGAAGAAGCAGGGGCGGAGTAACACGAAGGGCAACATGAGCACCCCGCTTAGTTTTGGTTGGGGAAGACCCCAAAGGTGGGGGGAAGTAACCGTGATCAGGGGGTGAGTACACCGGATGGTGCGGAGTGCCTTGGGGTAACAACTAAGGAGTGCAGATGCAGACACACGAGTACGAACACTGTGCGTCGGAGAGACAAGACTTTTGTGAGGGCTTGTGCACCTGAACCGGGCACCAGGCCAGCTGGCATGGCTGCTCAGGACCTCAAGAACTAAGACAGTCGTACAAACAACCTCTTGCTCTAGGCAGACACAA
This sequence comes from Sinocyclocheilus anophthalmus, assembly GCA_018155175.1. Taxonomy (NCBI): domain Eukaryota; kingdom Metazoa; phylum Chordata; class Actinopteri; order Cypriniformes; family Cyprinidae; genus Sinocyclocheilus; species Sinocyclocheilus anophthalmus. The sequence continues at coordinate 1,149,177 of JADLZN010008188.1, read as the reverse complement.
CGTCAACACAAAGAACTTCACAAACGCGACCCTCCGATAGCTAGACATGACAGGTTGACTGATTCGCATCTTATCGTCTGGATAGCCGTGCTAGGACGATCAGGTGCTAGCTCGCAAACGGCCTCTCAGTATCACAGTGCTGACGGACAGACGCAGGTATGTTTGCGCAAACGGCCTCATAGTCACCTGATGCAGGACAACAGGGAGTTCACAACAGTTCCCTCCTTAGCCTGACGGATAACAGAGAGTTCATATGCGCTCCTGGCCGCACAGGACAGGCAGAGAGTGCTCGGCGTAGACGGCCTCGGCTTGGCCGTGAACAGGACAACAGAGAGTTCATCGCGAATCGGGGCCGTCCTCTGTGCCGTGAATCAGATCAGGCATAGAGTTCATAGCTACGTCTCTCCGCTTCTGGCCCTGAGTAGGCAGTAACCGGCATGACGCAGTCTCATAGTACTGTCTCCATATGGCCTGTAACGAACAGGCAGAGAGTCTCATAGTATGGCCCCTGCGCTTTCGTCACGTAACAGTCACAGGTCATAGAGTTCTATCTGGCTGGCCTCTGTGGCCGGAACGGATACACTGCAGAGATCTGTCTCATAGACGCGCCGGGCCTTGGTCGCGTGCAATCTAGCAGACAGGCAGAGAGTTCTACAGACGGGCCTTCCTGGCCGGAACAGACACGAGAGGTTCATAGACGGCCTGCCTTGGCCGATTACAAACCGGCAAGAAAGTGCGTTGCTGGGTCGACGTCCACCACCACACAGGAACTGAGCAATTTCGCGCCAGCCACGGACTGAGTTTTCTGCAGCCTGTGCCGCCATCTCCGAAGAAACTACAGTGGACACCATGTCCTCTGGGAGCACAGCAGTGGACACCGCTACATCGGGAGGTTCTGCAGCGTAAGCCGCCAACTCTGGAGATGTTGTAGCCGGTGCCGCTGCCTCTAGCAAATCTCCTGTGTATAACGTTGTTCCAGATACACCATACCGCCACCCCTCCCTAGAAGTGACCCACGCAGACAGGGAAAGGAGTTCATAAATAGAAGGGTTTGAGAGCACTGGTTTAGGGATGCCAGCTGCACGTGCCAACACCAGCGGTGGGTCCTCCACACTGGAAGCCAGTCTGGTATACCGAAGAACTGACCTTGATACTCTGGGTGTAACAGACATTCATGTTGCATGACTGCTACGATGATCAGGCTGGGAGTCCCACCGGTTATTTCTGTATGCAATCAGATGTGTGATGTGAACATGGACTGGGTCTGTGAGTGAACAGCATGAGAGCGTGAACCGATCTCATGGCAGAATCAAGCGAAAATATTGTACTAGACGCATGAAGATCAGCTGGTTGATGCAACTTGACTCTGAAGATCACACATGTGACTTGAATTGGCGGGCGTTCATGACACCAATCGATGCATGAAATGGACTTGAACGTCTGCGTCAAAAGTGACAGCTGTAGACTAGACTGACTCCTGACAATCAGTTTGTGACTGACTAGACTCCTGCAGATCACTGTGACTTGACAACTCATGAATATGCATCTGTGTACTTGCAGACCTCAGTGAATATCGGCTGTGAACTTGACCGTAGACTCATGATATAAAGCATGTGACTTGTCTAGAAACGTCATGACTATCACTGGTGACCTGAATAAGACTCATGAATAATAACCTGTGATTTGATTTGATCTGATGGCAACTGTGACTTGACTGAACTCGGGATATCGGCTGTGAAAGACTCGACTCGGCAAGATCTGTTGTGTTTTGCTAGACGTCATACTAATTTCTAACCGTAATGACATTTGAGCTGAACTCCACAAACGAATCGAACTGTGACTTGTACTAGACTCGATAACTATCCAGTGACTTGACTAGACTCATGAACATAAACTGTGACTTGATTTCCCTCATGACATCAACTGTGACCTGATTAGACTCATGCAAATGAACTGTGACTTGACCTGACTCACGAAGAACAGCTGAGACTTGACACGTGAGATCCGGAGTGCCTTGACGTGACTCGTAAGATCAGCGTGACGTGACTTGTGACGAATCCATTGGACTTGAGCGGGGCGCTGTTGTTTCCGCCCTTTTGTGATCAGCTCTCTGTACACCGCCATTTTTGTGAACCAATCTAGTGCGGGGCCTACAGAAGTGATGGGGGGTTGCTTTCCTCCGCGATACCCACAGGGAACGAGAGCCTACAGTCCAATAACGCAAAGTCCAAAAACAACTCATTGATTGAACTAGGACCCGGGGTGGGGGGAGGGGGGTGGCTCTGGGAATGAGTTTTATATTTTAGCGGTTTGTTTATGCCACTACAAAAACAAATCTCTTAAAACACCGTCCTGTAGATCAAGTGATAGGCCGATGTCCAGATAATCTTGAATATAGTCCTCGAGCGATCGTGTGCCCTATTTGAGGGCTAATAACAGTCTTGCCATGTCCATACCTGGCCAGTGTCCACTTGAAAAGCCGCTGGATCCTTGTGTGGCCGCGTATTCTGTTACGGGGCTGACGAGACAAGAGGCGTGCAGATCCATGTGCAAGCTTTATTAAAAGCAAAGGAGGTCAGAAACACAGGCAGGGTCAAAACAGTGGCAAACAGGTATATGGCAGGCAAGAAACAAGAATAGTCCTAGAGCTAGCGTAGAGGGTCGATGAAGGCAAACAGAATCAGAAGGACAAGTCTAAAGGGAGAAATCCAGGAAACCAGGCAAAGATCAGGAACCGAGAAAACAGGTAGGTAAAGGTCGATGTAAGGTACGTACGGTAAGGGTAAGGTAAAGGTTAAGGTAAGGTAAGTGCTCTGGCTGTTACAAGGCTTCTGTAGAGTAAGGTGTCTGATCAAGTAGATAGCTCTAACAATAACTCGGCAGAGGGAAGGGATCAAGTGAGTGTTCATAGTGAGTGAGTGATAGGAAACATCTTGGTGCCAATCGTGTGTGGCAATTCGGAACCGCTTGTGCAATCATGCTGAGAATGATGGGATATGTAGTCCGGGATGATATGCAACAGTGTGAGCACGAGAGTCAATGAAAATGGGAAGGGTGACCTCTGATGGTTAGCCGACGGAAGTTCATGGACCGGATTCGTGACATTGCTAAGGCCAAAGCAAATTATTAAATATTGTTTTCAAAATATATATTAACTTCACTGTAAAAAAATCAAAAGTTGAGAAAACTTAAAAGTTTAAGGCAACCAGCTTCAGCAGGATTTTGAGTTTTCTCAACTTTTTGTTGTGTAAACTGAATACAAGAAGTTGAGAAAACTCAAAAACGTCCTGAAGCTGGGTTGCCTTCAACTTTTAAGTTTTCTCAACCTTTGAATTTTTTGTGTTGACAGTATATGTTTTATATCAGTTTTTAGAGTGTATAAACCTAAACAGAAACTTTTACAATTTACATTTTTCCTGAAGCACTTTGCACAATAAATAATTAAACTTAATATTGTTAAATTTGACTGCTTTAAAAATACTTAATGTAAAAAACCTTTGTCTTTTCTCAAATTTTCTGCTGACCTCTCAGTCCTCAGACCCTATTTTAAAAGCCCTGTTTTAAACAACAAAGTTTAAACCCATGAAAGGTGAATAGGCCTGTTATTTTTTGCTTTTCAGAGTTTTCTCTCCCTAATTTCCCACCATCAGTAAAGGTCAGTTTTGATCCCTGTGATCGCTCTTCCCTAGATTTAACCACAGTCCTGAAGTGTGGCAAGCACTTTTTGTGAAGAAATAGCTTTATTCTAAAAGAAAAAGGGGGCTTCTACAGTACTTTTAAGTACCAGTTGTGCAGCTGTGCTTTTCCTCCATTTTCCCCTCTGAAAATTACTCTTGATGTGGAGGAAGGTCTCTTTCTCTCACTCAATTTAAATCACAGCAGCTTCTTTTGCCTCTTGCTACTTTTATTGTAAGCAGATCTGCAAATTTAAACAGTCATTTTATTCATTTTTTCATTAGATTGCAGTTATTCACATTCTATCCTCCTCAGCACATAAACTGAGCAAAATTATTAGCCTATTACCTGTTTGTCTCTTGATAACAAATCTGTGTGCTTTCAAAAGGTCAAGCACAATGACCTCTGAAAAACAGACGATTTGTAAGGAACATAGTGGCTTGTGTGTAATGGCTGATTTTACCTCTTAGAACTCCTAGAGGGGAAACTTATTTTTAGAACTGAAAAGCGGTAGGCTTTGAGATTCCAAAATGTGTCTGATGTGGAGGGGGGGCTGACAATGTGCTCTGGTTACAATGTAGTGTGGGTAACTCAATACTGATTCATGTGCAATTGAGATTTTGGACGCCGTCAGCTGCATGGAACATGTGCTTCCCTCTTAGCTGGACAAAAGCATGACGGTGTGAGAGTTATAGAGGTGCATTCAGCTGTTATTTATGTTGTAGACACTAATATGTGGCCTATATTCCCCATTTTGTGTTGTGTGATGCTGATTTAGTTGTGCTGGACGGGTCAGTGATTACTGGCTATTAGCACCGGCTGCTCTTTTGTCCACCCACATGCCAGATCTAAGCCATAAGTGTCCAGCCATCAGTAGACCTACACACACAAACACAAAGATCTTTCCACGTGGGCACAAACACATTCACTGCATTAATTCACTCAGACAGAATGAATAACACCCACACACAAACACACCCACATCCACATCCATCCATGTCTTTCTGGAGCCAACAAATGAGTGTCTGACACCCGAGGGACGCTCAAAGTACTGTGGCAAAATTCAGATCCTCTAGACACATCATTCAAACTCCCACAGAGGGGGATGGTGGTTCACACTAGTTTAAGGGCAGGTGAGATAAAAAAAAACACTAGGGAGAGATGTCTATATGTACAGGACAAGATCAGACTGAATTTTTTTAATAATCTGATGTATCTAAAGCACCATATTGTAATTGTATACAAGATTTTAGACATCAACTGGCATATCATAGCATGCACATTCAGTCACCAGAGCAAAAACACGCATATTGTTTGCTGGTTTTGTTTTACAGTTTTGAACTATTGCTATTGCTCAATCTACATAGTAATAATAATAATAATTGAAACAATCATTTGCTTTCATTTAATGCCAAATGGCTATAGAAATGAGAGAGGAGAACTGTTTAATGTGGAAACAAAAGAAATCCAGACACACAGTCATTTTATTTTAAAGATCATTGAAAAAATGTTACAAAAATGTATACAAATTAGGTTGTGATTCAGAGTGCTCTATAAATTCAAGTCATTTTTCTTCCTTCAGGCTTGTTCAGTTAAGAGACCAGTCAGATATTCTCATTACTGTACGATGTCTTCAGAGACAAGGAGTCTTGAAGCCTTTGATGTATGTAAGATTTAAATGATTGATTTCAATACATTTAATGATTTTGAATACATTTTACTTACAATTATCAACTCTTTTAATTTACTTCTCTTATTGTTTTACTTTAATGCTTCTTGATAAAGTGTTGTTTTGATAGTTGCATTGACCCTTAGTAACCCATTTTATTTCATTCTTTTCTGAAAAGAGTCTTCGGAGTGTATACACTTACTTACAGTATAGCTACTATGTAGGCATATTAATAAAAGGTGACTAAACCTGATAAAGAGCCATTTTATGTTAAAAGCTTAAAGATTTGATTACTGACATTGTTGAGCAGAGGGTTAGAGTTACATCAACTACATATTTAAACATTAGATAGATAGATAGATAGATAGATAGATAGATAGAGTTTAAGGATTATTGAACAAGTTTAGCCGTTTTCCATACTGTAATTACAGTGCACTGTTCATATTGATTATTTCTGTTTCTGAATTAGTTTATTATTGAGTATAATACTAGAATACTAGTATTGACAGAGGATAAGCGCAAATCACTCTCTAGTTGTTCTTGCATTCGTGGGCAGGTTGGCCTTTGGACACATTTGTTGGATCACCAAGTAACGGGATATATGTGTCACTCCGCGACGCGCTCACAGCAGCGCTATCCCACACCGAGCTGCTGCCAGCCGAAGCCGTTCTTCCAGCCTCCAGACACTCCTGCGCTTCCTCCTTCGTGCGTAACGCCATGAGTTCGATCTCATGCTTGGCAGCTGTTTCTAGCACACGTTGCTTACTGTAAACAATGACGAAGTTGTTAATAATCGGGTGGATTGGCAACGCTATAGCTATTACGCCACATAGAAAACTGACAGCCGCATTACACCTGCCCAGCGTTGTTTTAGGATAGATGTCTCCATAACCCACAGTGGTCATAGTAATGATAGCCCACCAGAAGGAATGTGGGATGCTGGTGAACATGGTCTCCGGGTGGCTCTGCTCCAGTGTGTACCCCAGCGCGGAAAACAGGAAAATCCCCAAGCTCATGTACATGAGCAGCAGACCCAGCTCTTTCAAGCTGCTTTTGAGTGCGAATGTAAGAGTTTGCAGACCTGCTGAGTGGCGCGCGAGTTTGAAAATGCGCGCAATGCGCATGATCCGCAACGCCTGCACTGCCTGCTGGACGTTGGCGAGCTCCATGATAGCAGTGCCCAAATGCGTAAGAATCAACACCACGTAGAACGGCATGATGGCTAGAAAGTCTATTATATTCATGAAGGAAAACACAAAGCGCAACTGGTTCGAAGAGGACACGAAGCGCAAAATGTATTCCACTGTGAACCAGATGATGCAAGCCGTCTCGATGGACTCAAGGGCCGGGTGTTCCACGAGGTTACCCTGGGCATCTTCCACTTGCAGCTCCGGGATGGTTCCCACGCACATGACCACAGAGGAGAGCAGGATGAACGCGAACGACACCACTGTGATTACGCGCGCGGCTAAAGATGACTCTGGTTTCTCCATGAGTTTCCACAGGAACGCTTGACACTTCTGACCTCTAGTGACCCTCGCATCATCCTCCAGGTCGTCCAGGATGGTCTTGACCTTCTCTGCTATTTCTGCCAGCTCGTTTTGCACCTCATTTAAACTACTTATACAGCATTCGTCCAGATACTCCGCATCTATCCCCCAATAGTCCATCTCTCTCATGAAGCGCATGGGACAGATTCCTCGCTTCATATGAATCTCTCCGTAGTAATATAGCTCTAGGATGCATTTGAAGGCCTCTGGGTCTCTGTCGAAGTAAAACTCTCGCTTTAAGTCGTCATAGTCATCACAGAGCGCGCAGAGATCTTCTTGTGTGGAATCCGTGGCTCGGTTCACCAGCTCCGCCAAACGCGTCTCGGGATATCGGTTCAGCACGTCCCCGTAGAGAATGTGCTTTACACCACCGATATTCACAGCAATCTCCGTCTCCTCACTCGCCTCTGATCCGTTACTATCCGCGTAACGAGTCCTCGGGAACTCCCACATGTCAACTGTTACAATCCAGAGACAAAAACAAAATAAGAATCATTTTTAATCTAGAGGACCATGTTATAAAAAGCAACATGTCCATGACTAGTAACTAGATAAATATAGGAGAGACCGGGGCTAGAAACTGCCAAATAATTTCAGACTGTGATTTTTTGAAAATCTGCTTCCTTTTTGCCGGAAAAAAATACTACGTTTCTTGAAAACATGCTGACCAGCATAGGCTAACATTTCAAATGTATGTGACAACTTGGCCAGCTATGACGTTTGAAAAATAGCCTACTTTTTTCTTGAGAGCAGATTATACAGACACGATATTAACATTTTAATAAAAAAATTTAAATTTACGAAGGTTTTGATTTTGGCAGCAACATAGCCCAAACCATTGCTAAGACTAGTTACTGGACACAGCCCTTGACATCTTCCCCATGTGAAAGCTATAGTCCCAGTTTCCCCTTTTCTATTTGTAAATTAGCAAGAAAGAGGACAAAACTCGTTTTGCTCGCTTTAAGATTAAATAGGTTTTGTTTAATAGGCCTATATTGAAAAAATATTTTTACCTAAGGATTCAATACATTATTCAAATATTAGCCTAAGTCGTGTTCGCATTAATAAAGTCCAGTGCTCCACGTTATAATGTTCAAATGCAAATGGTCAATTGTGATTAAAAAAAAACTTACATATGTTTGGATCAAAACCTGTGAAGAAAGTCTTAAAAAGCTTCTGACTTCAGCTGCATGATGCCCGCGTGTAGAGCAGAATAAATCCGAAAGAGCGCAACATGAGTAAAGACGGGTGACAGGAGCAGAACTAAGGTGTGTTGAGTGTGTGTGTGTGTGTGTTGTGTGTGTGTGTGTAGGAATGGAGCAGGCGTGATGGGAGGGGTGGAGAGTCATAAATTGTTTTCAGATTGAAGGACCAGGGACAGGCTGCAACTCAGGCAGTCATAAAACATATACTTTCTTACTGTGGTTATAATTAATAGGGGTTCATTTAAAAATATAGACTTACGACATCTCATGGCACTCGCACTTTCTTAAACTTTTTTTTACACTCATACAGGTTTTTATAGCCGGTTATTTTAATTATATAAATATTTCGAATGTAAAATTCGACCAAACATAAGCTTTTCTTTTATAAAACACAGTTTTCTCCACTCAGTACAAATAAATGCACACTAGAAAGCACTTTAGTAAGTTACGCTTGTCGTTTGTGTCAAACAGTAGTCGTCCAGTGGTGCATTAGAACACGTAGCAGCTCAATTTTGTGTTGAAATATCCCCCTCTAGTGTTGAAAAGTGGAACTGCAAGGCAACTAGTTTGTGCCGCGTGATAAAACTGGAATACCCTGACTCGCTTTTGCAGTCCACACGCTGCTTGTATGTTTATCTTTATCCGTCAATTTTTAATACAAAGTGTCGATAATGTTTATTTCGTCCTAATAACTTCAACATAAAATTTCAAGCAGTTTTGGAATATTTATTTTTAGTCGTACGGATAACAAAAAATGAGAAGTGTCTGGCTGCAGCCTCGCACTTGCACTCTCAGACTTGCATTCTCAGACTTGCACTCTCAGACTTGCACTCTCAGACTTGCATTCTCTCAGACTTGCATTCTCTCAGACTTGCATTCTCAGACTTGCACTCTCTCAGACTTGCATTCTCAGACTTGCACTCTCAGACTTGCACTCTCAGACTTGCACTCTCAGACGTGCTTTCTCAGACTTGCACTCTCAGACGTGCTTTCTCAGACTTGCACTCTCAGACGTGCTTTCTCAGACTTGCACTCTCAGACGTGCTTTCTCAGACTTGCACTCTCAGACGTGCTTTCTCAGACTTGCACTCTCAGGCTTGCACGCTCAGACTTGCACTCTCAGACTTGCACTCTCAGACTTGCATTCTCAGGCTTGCACTCTCAGGCTTGCATTCTCAGACTTGCACTCTCATACTTGCATTCTCAGGCTTGCACTCTCAGACTTGCATTCTCAGACTTGCACTCTCAGACTTGCATTCTCTCAGACTTGCACTCTCTCAGACTTGCACTCTCTCAGACTTGCATTCTCTCAGACTTGCACTCTCAGACTTGCATTCTTAGACTTGCATTCTCAGACTTGCACTCTCTCAGACTTGCACTCTCAGACTTGCACTCTCAGACTTGCATTCTCAGACTTGCACTCTCAGACACTTTCACTCTCAGAAACTTGCACTCTCAGACTTGCACTCTCAGATTGCACTCTCTCAGACTTCCTCTCGAGCTTGCACTCTTCAGACAATTGGCACTCTCTCATACTGCATTCTCAGACTTGCACTCTCCTCAGACTTGCCTCGCCTCAGACTTGCACTCTCGACTTGCATTCCTCGACTTGCAGGCTCTCAGACTTGCACTCTCAACTGCACTCTGTCAGACTTGCATTCTCATACTTGCACTCTCCTCAAGACTTGCATTCCTCTCAGACTGCCACTTCAGACTTGCACTCTCAGACTTGCATTCTCTCAGACTTGCACTCTCAGACTTGCACTCTCAGACTTGCATCTCAGACTTGCGCTTCCGCGGCGACCTCACTGGCAGCTTTATTTTATTATTTGTCTATTTTTTATTACTTTTTGTTTGAATCTCTCAACATTTTACAACAGTAGCCAGGTGGGTCGAGACAAGAAAAACATAAACTAAATTACAATGTACTTGCAATCGCCACTTGCCTCCTCCGCTCCCTCTACGTCAATTGCAATCTACACAAATCGGGCGTGTTGCCAATGGAGACAAGACGCTGTGGTGATTAAATGATTAAAACGAATTTAGTACTATAACATACAGGGTCCTGCAAGAAAAAAAAAAAAAGACCCGCAAATCCGTTGCCACAGAACAGCAGAATATGAACGCAAAGTCTCTCATTAAGCGTTTTCCTCCTGTAGAAAAACATAAACACTTAACATGGCTTAATGTATTAAGATGCTATTAAAATATCAAATTAAATATACAATTTATTAATATAATGGATATGTATATAGTATTTTCCTCCCATTCCGCAAAACGTGGCATGATGTGGCATAATGGACTAAAAAGGCCAAACGCAATATGCTCCTCTACATTATTAATATACATAACTAATATGTACAGGCAAGCAGGTGAGCCCAGAATAAATGCAACACGCACAGTTTCGCGTTAAGCGTTTTTCCATATAGAATAAACTGTCTACAGCTCTTTTATATCATTGTCTTTGTCCATTAAGCTACATTACGTGTCTTATTTATAATGATTTTCTATAGGAGGAAAATGTTTAACGTGCAATTTAACGCATTGCGTTCTGGGCTCGTCTGCTTGCCTGTACGGAGTTGATGCTTTTAATATCACTTAATGCGTTTCATAATGCACGTTCATATTTGTTGGTCTGTATATACTTTGAGTCAACAACAAGACATATAGGCTACTGAATTGTCTTCATCATCCGTTATTATGCCACATTAAGCGTTTTGCTGTATGGGAGGACAAGTGAAAGTTTGCGCATTGTGTTCATAGCCATCTGTTTGCCTTGTTGTACATTAAATAATAACTATATATCGAATTTGATCTTTTAATTGAACTTAATGTATCTTAATACATTACGCCATGTTAAGTGTTTATGTTTTTTCTACAGGAGGAAAACGCTTAAAGAGAAACTTTGCGCATGCATTCATATTCTGCTGTTCTGTGGCCACAGATTTGCGGGTCTTTTTTTTTTTTCTTGCAGGACCCCGTATGTTATAGTACTAAATTAGTTTAATCGTTTAAGCACAACAGCTTCTTGCCTTCACCACCTGGCTACTGTTGTAAAATGTTTGGAGATTCAAACAAAAAGTCTCATACTAGAACAAAATAAAAAAATACTGCAAGTGACGTCACTCGCGGAAGCGCAAGTGTCTGAGAGTGCAAGTGCAAGGCTGCGCGGGGGGGGGGGTAGCTAGACCCCTTGATAAATGAACTAGTTTAGGGTATTAACTAATCCATTATATGAGTTTTACGTTTCAAAATCTGTGAATTTTGATTACTGGCTTGAAAGGATTTATTTACTTTGATTCTCTATTCTCTGGATTTATTTACTTTGATTCTCTATGATATTCTTTGAAAGAGATGGATCCATTAGCCACTGGGAGAATAAGATCGATAGATAGATAATAGCGATAATTTTATTAAGTAATAGATAGATAGATAGATAGATAGAGTACAGACAGACAGACGAGCGATAGATGTTATCGATTTGTTTTTATTTCCTAAGTATTTCATTTATTATTTTGAAGTTGATGAATCACTCTCTGGTTGGTCTTTGGGCGCATTTGCTGTATCACCGGGATATAGGCCTACAGGTCAGTTCGTTAAGCGGACGCACCAGCACTATCCCACACCGAGCTGTTGCCAACCAAAGACTGTGATGGCATTTTTGTAGACTCCGGACACTCCTGCGCTTCATCCTTCGCGCGTAACGCCATGAGTTCAATCTCATGCTTTGCAGTGGTTTCTAGCACACACTGCTTATTGTAAACAAGGATAAAGTTGTTAATGATCAGGTGAACTGGTAAGTTGTAATGATCAGGTGAACCGGTAACGTGATAGCTACGATTCCACACAGGAAACTTGCAGCGGCGTTACACATGCCCAGCATTGTTTTAGGATTGATGTCTCCATAACCCACAGTGGTCATGACAATGATACCCCACCAGAGGGACTGTGGGATGCTGGTGAACATGGTCTCTAGGTGGCTCTGTTCCAATGTGTACCCCAGTGCAGAGAACAAGAAAATTCCAGTGGTGGAGGTAACGAATTACAACTACTCACGTTACTGGGTAATTAATTCGTTTTTTCGGGGTACTTTTTTTTTTTGTACTTTTTTTTTTTTGAGTATATTTTTAAAGCTCTTTTACTTGTCTTAGTCACCCATTACGCAAAAATAATCTCTTATTTACTTTTAAATCACAGTTCGTTACTGAGTACGCCCACAATTTGAATTATTTAAACTACTTATACCACTGTAAAAACAATGTACGGTAAAAAAACGGCAGCTGTGGTTGCCGGAATTTTACCGTAAAAAATACGGTAGCAACATTTTAGGTTTTACGGTTTTTTTTTTTAAACTTCAATTTACAGTTAAATACCGTAATTTTGTTAACTGATATAATATTAATATACCAACCTATTGAAGTACTGAAATCTTTGTGTACTCTGTAATACAACGCGAACCCCCAAATTCGGTGGTGATGAGAAAGTCACATGACTTATATAGAATAATAACATATATAGAAGTACACAGTGTCATTCACACAAACACTAAACACCATCATGGTAACACGCATGAAACTGAAATAATGCAATTAACATTCATTTAACAACATTAGGTGTTACATACAACCCTAATATACAATACTGATAAGAAAAATCTAAGAAGAAACATTGTTATTTCAACAAAAAAACATCACATTTGAAATGTAATGCAGGGAATTCTGGGAATATCAATTTACGGTTATTCACTGTAAATTATACGGTCCTTTTCACCTCCAAAAACGGTATACTAACGTAAAATTAATGTCCAATACATGTATTTCACCTTATATAGTAGGGGAATTTACTGTTAACCATTTAACAGGTTTTTACTGTAGCATTTTTACAGTCTTTTACCGTTAAATTCAGTAATTTTTTTACAGTCCAGATACTCTGCGTCTATCCCCCAATAGTCCATCTCTCTCATGAAGCGCATGGGACAGATACCTCGCTTCATATAAATCTCTCCGTAGTAATATAGCTCTAGGATGCATTTGAAGGCCTCTGGGTCTCTGTCGAAATAAAACTCTCGCTTTAAGTCGTCATAGTCATCACAGAGCGCGCAGAGATCTTCTTGTGTGGAATCCGTGGCTCGGTTCACCAGCTCCGCCAAACGCGTCTCAGGATATCGCTTCAGCACGTCCCCGTAGAGCAGTGATGGGCAAACTTGGCCCTTCCGGGCCACTTTCCTGCAGAGATTTGATCCACCCCTGATAAACTCACCTGCCTGTAGCTTCTAGTAGTCTTTGAAGACAATGAGTAGCTGGTTCAGGTAGTGTGTTTGATTAGGTTTGGAGCTAAACTCTGAAGGAAAGTGGCCTGGAAGGGCCAAGTTTGCCCACCCCTGCCGTAGAGAATGTGCTTGACACCACCGATATTCACAGCAATCGCCGTCTCCTCACTCGCCACTCGCGTTACTGTCCGAGGAACAAGTCCATGGGAATTCCCACAGGTCAACTGAAAATGAATGAATAGATAGATAGATAGATCAATTAGGGTGACCATACATGCCATTTTCCCAGGACGCGTCCTGGCCAGGATTTCATATTGCCTAAAATATCTAGGTTTGGCTTTGTTTGCGTGTGCAGACCGATCGGTGTATGACATCAAAATACCATACAGACGGTTCCTTATGCTTTCAAAATGCTCTCGAGGTACTTTGATGTCAAGCACTGATCGATCTGAGCCGCGCTGCTTTTAAGTCGAACACACATCCCATGTACGCGTAATTGCATCGCTTTGACCGTAGATCCCACCTTCTCACACACACACCATGATTGGTCCATTATGTACAATGCCTGCATGTTATTGGTCAAACTACTTTTCGATCATTACCTTCAGCAAGCATGAAAACAGGAAAAAGCAAAGCCAAACCAAATCCTGGCAAGGACGCGTCCTGGGAAAATGGCAGGTATGGTCACCCTAAGATAGATTGATATGATATTTAAAAAAATAGCATGCCCTTGCCTTGACTAATAAAAAATATAGAAGAGAAGACCGGGGGCTCGTTGTCACAGTTTCTGCATCGGTTAATATATTTACATATGCATTTTTAGATCTATTTCCAACGTTATAGCCCAGGATAGCTATTGAAAGAATGCTGACCAATTGTGACAATTTGCTCCAAAAGCAGGACACACTATGGGGTAAGTTGTCATGATAGAATCTGCCATTATGCTTTACAGACAAAAATAAACAGTAAAACGATTATGAATTACAAAACAATTCATAAGGCAAAATAACTGAAAAATATCAGAACAGTTGTTTGGGCAAAGCACTAATAAATTAATTACTAATAAATGTAATGTTTATATTAATATTTATGTCATATTGATTAATAAACTAAATGTAATGTTTATCAGGCCTAATTAATTAGTAATAAAATAATGTGACATCTTACTCAAACATCATATTATTGAACAATGCTTTTGTTCTGAAAGCAGAGTTCCCTAACTTTTTAGTTAAACCCATATGCTATATGGTTTTTAAAAAATGGCAATTTAGTTTAGGCACATGTTCAAATTTAAAGGTCATTTGTGATAAAACTTACTTATGTTTGGACTGCAGTCTTGCAGTCGGTAAAGAAAGTCTTCAGTCTCCTCTTCATGCCACTTCTTCTCCATAGCTCTTCTGAGTAAATATGCGCTCAAACGGACGTCTTTGACCGTTGCGTTTCCTCCATTCCAATCTCACTTAACATATAGGGTAAGATTGGGGGGAATTCATTATGATCACCTTATGATCTCTTTTTTTTTTCACTCATACATATAAATGAATTATGTTTATATTACGAATTATAAATATAAGTGCAAATCAGTAAACTAGAAGTTATGCTTGTCGCAACATCCCCATCTAGTGTTGAAACTGCAGTGCTGTATCACCTGTTAAAACGGCCAAAGACCAATTCGTTTCGCAATCCATGCACTGGTTACATGCTTAGCAATTCATATTTAAAAGTTTTCAGATTCCTGTATTGAATATGGTTTGTTTCGATCCCCATAATTTAACTTAAGATTGAAAATTTCAATTGCAGTGCTGAAATGCATTTAAATTGCAAATACAGATTTTTTTCATTGTTTTCTTTTATGATTTATTTCTTAATTTTTTACAAACAAGAAATCACACGAAAGGACGACATTGACAGAGGGTTACAATACAGATACCAAAACAAAACAGGGAAAAAAAAGGAAAATATCATTTAAGAAGAGAATTAGATGTATATAAATGTACACATGCAAGTGCACATAAAAGAAAAAGATAGACAAAAATACCTACATGTATATATACATCCCAAAAAACAAATCTTAAAGGTTACAGAGGGTTACAAACTATAATCAACCAGCGAGTATGTATATTATCAAGGAGAGGGTAAATCAGACCGATTCCAGCTGGAGAGTGTTAACATGTGCAAGGAAAGGCTTCCAAATTTTACTAAAAGTACTGTTAGGCCCCCGTAAAGAGAGTCTAATCTTCTCTAGTTTCATGAAATATAGGGCATCTTTCATCCAGCGTGTCTGATGGTGGCTGAGAGCTCTTCCAGTTTAATAAGACTACACGTCTAGCAAGCAATGTGAGAAAAGCAACAAAATTAGAAAAGAGAGTGGGCGGTGGATAACCACCAGGTAACACCCCAAAGAGGCCTATGATAGGTGATGGTGGTATGTCTGCAGATGTAATGGCTGAGAGAGAATTAAATACTGACCCCCAAAACAAAGAAAAGAGCTGGACAGGTCCAAAACATGTGGGTTAATGTGGCTGGATCTAAGTGACACCTGTCACATTCTGAGTCAATGGTTGGATCAATCCGTGCAAGCTTACATTTTGACCAGTGAACTCTATGAACCACCTTACAAGGCAATAGCGTGCACAGATAGATGAGGAATGGACCCTGTCCAGCACTTCCTCCCATGTTTCCTGGTCTATTTCAATATTGAGGTCTGAAGACCAACTGATACACAAACTATCAACGGGGAATGACTGTAAAGTGGCAAAAGTGTCGATTAACTTAGAAATTCAGCCTTTAGAACAGACATCAAAACTTAGGATGGTATCAATTGTAGACGAAGTCGGGGCGTTGGGAAAATTTGATAATTTTTTTATGAACAGTCACGTATATTTGTAAAAATCTAAAAAAGTGGCTTCTCAGAATGTTATACATAACGTTTAGCTGTTCAAATGCGGCAAATGTGCCTTCGATGTAAAGATCAGCTACAGAGTGGACACCTTGATTCCTCCAGTAAACATGTGCACCATCCAGGGTAGAAGGGAGAAACAACAGATTCAAATGTATCAGTGAAGACAGGGGCATAACTTCAAGGCCAAAATTACGTCGAAACTGAATCCAAATTTTGAGAATTTTTCACTATTATGTTATCCGAGTATTTCAAAGGAGAGAGTGTGATTGGAAAACATAAAAGAGCGTTCAATGTAGAGGATTTGCAAGAAGCATTCTCAATGTTTAACCATGCTGGGGGGGCTGTCCAAATGATCTGAATTAATCCAGGGTAGCCAGGACCGCATGTTTGCTGCCCAATAATAAAACAGAAAATTAGGAAGGGCAAGACCACCCAAATGCCTTGGTTTCTGCAATATACTGTTTTCGAATCTTTGGAGTCTTGCCATTCCATATGAATTGAGAAATAGAACTATCTAGTGTAACAAAAAAGGACTTTGGGATAAAAATAGGGATACATTGAAAAAGATATAAGAATTTAGGGAGCACGTTCATCTTCACACAGTTAATTCTACCTAATAAGGACAAAGGGAGAAGAGACCAACGATGAAAATCCTTTGTGAGATGGCTGAGCAACGGTGAAAAATTATGATGAAACAGATCTGCGAAACACTTTGTCACCTGTACGCCTAAATATTGTTTTATTTTATTTTTTTAAGTATATCACATCCTGGTGGGCTGCATCTCTGGCTCAGCACTGGCCTATCAGGAGAAATCAAGTTATATGATTTGAAAACAGCCAAACTGAACTTTAACATATCACGTAACACACTCAGACAGTCACCTTGGAGGTTGTATAAAGATGCAGCAGCTGTCTGAGCTCAGTATTCTGTTGTTGAACATTCTGCGTTTCTGCCAGAAGCTTAGCCCTTTCAGTCAGTACAGTACTGGGAATAAAACATAATTGTTAATGTTAATTTCAAAAGTCCAAATTTGTAAAGTCCAAATCGAGGTTTTAATTTGGGTGTAGCATGCTATAATTATTGACAACAAAAATGCACACTTACTGGTACTTGTTGAGAGCTGTATCTAGAGCACTCCAGAGCCTGAGTTTGGACTCTGGGATGACATTAGCTATGCATTCCCAGTATGCTGTATCTCCAGAGTCATCTCTCATATCCAACCCCAAAACACTGCTTTTCTGTGAGGCCTGAAGATCACTGGACATAACAACAAATAGTTGATTTTAGGGAATATGTATGACAGCAGAAACGTTTAGGTTTGAAATGCAAGTGCACTGACTGGGGTCTGCAGTATTGGGCGGTAAAATCTTTCAGAGCCACTAGTAGATCATTATGATGGATAAAGTCAGAGGGTTGGTTGTTGGTTGTCTCCTCTTCCTAACAAAAACACAAAAGAGAAATGCAACATATTTCATTTTGTTTCCAGAGTGGCATAGTGAGAGGTTGAGCTGTCATGGATCCACCTTTACCTCCATCAGTTCCCCAGGCTCTCGGCCACGCTGTCTGTAATTCATTAAGAACTCAGCCATTTTATGCACATCGTTCTCACTCTCGATCCCTATTGCCTGTGTGCATAAAAGAAAGAAGAAATCAACTGAGACATCAGACTTTCTGGTTTTTCAGTGGTTCTCAACCTTTTTGACTCCAAGTCTCCCCTTTGTACAAGACAACATTCAAAGCCCCTTCTTTCTAAGCTGATATCTACCTCAGGTACTTTATTTCTGCTGAAATAAAAAATAAAAATAAGAGGTCTTATTGTAGATCTTTATTTTAGAATTTCTTTAGCATCTTAATTATGCAACTTTATTTAACTTTTTATATTTAACAATTTATAGACTTATTTGGGGCCCTCCTGGAAGTTTGCTGAGGCCCCCCAGTTGAAAACCACAGGTCTAATTGTACTTACTGTGAAAATGCAATCTAGCTTTATAAGGGACTGTTCATTCTTCTCCAGATGAGACACCAGCTTCAGCAGTTTACTCTCTACAAGAAAACCCTGAAAGAAAGAGAGATAGAATAAGATATTACAAAAGTTTGCAAATGAAAATGTGGTGACAGAGCAGATATAGTTTCACTTTCACACACAATGGTGATTTATGGATTAGGTTTTTTTTGCTGTCTCCAAAGAGGATTTTGCTTTAACTATTTACAGAGTTTCTGCAGGTTTTATGAAGGTAAAATTAAGTAAAGAAAACTTTTACTGTACCTTCTGATCACATGGTTAAAAAAATGTATGCTCTTCCTCAGGCTTTTTGTCTTTATTTAATCTTATTTTTCAGTGCAAATGTCTTAAATCAAGATACATTTTATGTGAAGCAAAATGACATAAGATATTTTTCTGTAAAACTGATCTAAATGAAGTTCATGAATAAAACAAGAACAAATATCAGCTTAATTGAAAGGGAAAACAAGTTTTCATTCCCTATTAGATATTTGTATGGGAAAACAAAATTACTGAGGAAGAATTATTATTATTATTATTCTTTTTTTGCAATGTTTGCAACATTTAATGCCATGAATTTATGAATTCACAACTTTAAGATTTTTTTGTGTCTTAATTTGTGGAAAGATAAATTAAGACTTTTAAGACCCACAGAAACCCTGTATTCATAGTGTCTCTTTAATTACTTTTGAAAAGTTAATTGGGCATGTATTTCTCTATTTCAGGCTGGTTTCATACCCTTTCCCTCTTTTATAGATTTAGAGTGTTTTAATTGTTAAAATTGTGAGTTTTTTTTACTTTACACAACAAATATAGGTCTAAAACAACATTACACCGCACTGACTTTCATAATATGGACAAAATAGTTTAAACATTATAAAATATATTCTTTCGTGTTCCAAAGAAGAAAGAAAGTCATACGGGTATGGAACAACATGAGAGATAGTAAACCCATTTAAGACCATAATAAGATCCTATATTCTAGGATTATGATATATTTTTTAATATACGTGAAAGATTTTCAAGAACAATTTTCTAAATATCTCAAACTAATGAATCAGCCACAATCACACACTCACCAATTCGTCACACAGTAGCTCCAGAATTCTCTTCACTGTTCTCCTGTTCACTCCACTACCAGTGTCCTCCAGACCCTCAGATTCCTCCACTGAATCTCCCGTTTCCTCTTGCAGGGTATCTGCAGCTGCCTGTGAGGCCGTCTTGAGGGTCTTATGTTCGATCGGACCGGAGCACTCCATGAAGGGGAGCGGAGGAGACACCCAAGCCAGACCCAGCTGCTGCTCGTGAATTATTCTGTCTGTCTCCAGTGCCCTGTGTGCCAGGGCCTTTACTTCACCTTCACTTATCAACCAGATCTTCTCAAAACGCTCGGCATCCAGCGCTGCAAAGTGTCTTTCCAAACACACAAAAACAAGGTTTGTCCTGGGACTGTCTGAATGTCTTTCTAGGTCACGAGGAGAATAAGTGCACTCACCTTGCTTTCTTCTGCATGTCTTTGTACTGTTGTTTGATGCGTGCGTAGTCATTTCTCAGTGATTGTTCCTCTGCTTTAGACTGCTTCTCCTGATTGGCGCATTTAGACTTTAGGTTGTTGAGAATATCTTGCATTCTGGAAAAAAATCAGGTCAGTTTTAAATTGTATTTCTAAAACTGCAGTTTTACTGCAGTGTGGTGATTACTGATATTATAACCATTTAAAATAACTATTTTCAATTTTTTTTATAATTTTAAAATGTAATATATTCCTATGATGGCAAAGCTGACTTTTAAGCAGCCATTACTCCAGTCTTCATTGTCACATGATTCTTCAGAAATTATTTTAATTTGGTTAAGAAATATTTTGTATTATTAAAATGTTGAAAACAGTAACAGTTTTGATTGAAAAGTAGTTTTAATTTCTTTTAAAAATCGGACCTTAAACTTTTAACGGTAGTGTACCAAGACTAATCTGTAAAAGTTATAATACCTTATAATTTTCCTCTTCAATTGGGATTTTAAGATGGTGTTCTCTTCCTCTCTTTTCTTTAGCACCTCATATTTGTAATCAAGTTTTTCTTCATTCAGATGGCAGTTGAACTTCACCTCTTGTAACTTCTTTCTTAAATTCTACACACACACACAGATAGACACAAATGCAGATTTGTATTTGTACCTAGAGCATTACCGTCTCAAGCATATATACAGTTTCAGAGTTATACCCATAATTAAGTCCATATCAAATTCACCTGTACTTCTGTATCCATTCTGATTTTGTCTGTGTTGTATTCTTCAGCTTTCTGAACCCTCAGCTTCTGCAGCAAGTCCTCATGTTCCTCCAGGAGGCTTAAACCCTGCAACATGTTCGTCAGCTGCAAAGAAAGATGCTGTTGTCAAAGCGGGTTCAAACATATTCACATGAAAATCGGTTTCAATCCAATGTGTGTTACTTTTTTTACGTACTGTACCTCTTTCTCGCTTCGTTCCTTCATCTGATGCCCCCATTTCTTCCTGTGTTTGGTTAGCAACGTTCTCCTCTCCTCATCAAACGAGTTCTTTAATGTTTAAAAAAAAAAAAAAAGAGACAAAATAGTGTGCATTCATGGCTATGCCATTTTATATAGTGTAGTTGCTCATTTCTTATTAAACCAAACATATAAGAAGAATATTATGAGGGTGGAGTGATAATTTGTATATGGCCTCCAGTCTGCAGGAGGCAGTACATCACCTCAATCTGCTCCAGGTCTTCTCGGTATGACTTTTTTAGACTTGAAATCTGTTCTTCCATCCTCTCAATTATCAGGTCTATGTCTTTAGCCTGTTTTTTCAGGTCCTTCACATAGCTATCATCACTTGCCTTCAGCTCCTATACAAAAAACACTCTTATTTACCCTTGATTTATAGTCATTTATATGTTTTTGCATGTATTTGTTGCAGACTGAAGCTCACCTGGTGTAGCTCACTGATCAGTTTATTCTTGTCCGCTACAATCTGTTCACAGAGTTGTTGCTGGCTGTTTAGAGCATCTCTTAGATCTAGTGGGGTCTGTTTCATTTTAGCATCCGTCCATTTGCGAGTGATCTCCTCAAACTTTTCCTGGCTGGACTTGGCCTCGTTTTCCAGCTTATCTCTCCTTATAGAATCAAATTATACATTTTTAGTGTGAATACAAACTTTACAGAGATACAATTTCAAAGACTTATAGACAGAGGGAAGTGTTTCATTGCATGTACCTCAGTCGACATGCCTCCTCTAGCCCTGTTCTCCAGTCAGAATCTCTGGCATCTACAGCTACCTGAATGTTGGTCACCAACTCTAGACCATCACTTTGTAATTTTGTCATGTGCTGTAAAAAGAGCAGAGAAAAGTGAAAATCATGATCTACCTCACACACTATGTGCACAATATTCAGTATTTAAAAACTACAATATTTGTTCGTCTAATATTTCTTATCATAATATAATATAATATCAGTGTTGGGAAGGTTCTTTTGGAAATGTAATAGGTTACATATTACATATTAAGTTACCCTATCTAAAATGTAATAAGTAGTGTAACTTTTTCAATTACTTTATTAATGTAACTAATTACAATTGATTACTTTTTGATTACTTTTCTACATTTCTAATGTTTTCAACTGTTAATCATTTTCAAACATGTAAACCAGACATGCTTAACCTTACAGTAGTACTCAACAATAATTACTGTCAAACTTTCAAAATCCTTCATCACTTGAATTAAGATTTTAATAATTTAATTTTAAAGCACAGCCACAAAATCAGACTTACTTTGAGATCATTCTGAGGTTAAATACTGATTTAAAACCATAAGAAATAGTTTAGTAGCTGTGATTCTGTTTTTGAAATCAAATCTTTGCATAGTTATGACAGGAAACGCTGGCATCTAACAACGGCTTGGAAAAGCAGTTAGGCTAATCTTAAAAAAATAAAGCATACACAAACCCAAATTGGAAATTAAACGGATATCAAATAATAATGTGTCATATTCTGTGTCCTAAACTCCTGAAACAATGCTGTCTCATATTTTAGAGCAGCCAACGCAATTTGAGAAAGAAATCAATTAAATCTGTATTTGGATGTGTAAATATTCTAATGTAACCCCCTTTGTAATTGTTAACATTCATAAATAACTGTAATTTAATTACACATTTTTCTCAGTAACTGTAACTGATTACAGTTACATTTATTTTGTAATTAAATTGCGTAATTCTGTTACATGTAACTAGTTACTCCCCAACACTGTATAATATAATATAATATATAGGAAGAAAAGCAAGACGTTACATTTGAAAAATATATTTAAATGCAGACGACTGACCCTTTTACATTTCTCCACTTCCTTCTGACTTTTCCGTATCTCTTCTTTAATGTCCTGCTTTTCCTGGGAATCTTCGCCAAGCTCTTGACTGCAAAAAAAATCAATATGTATTTCATTGCGCGTATAAAAAAAATCTATTATAAGTTACCGAAAGATCTGAGAATGCCAGGTTTATTGCTAACTAATGAAACAAGGTACCGAGCTAATGAACTCGAGATGAATGTTTACCGTGTTTTGGCCTCATTTCGTGCGGCTATGCGGAGGCGACGGGCGGTAATTCTCTCCTCTGGGTTTTTAGACTCGATAGATGGTCCAGATTCGTCTACCTCTTCCCCTGCAAAAGGTTCGGGTTGCTGCATTTTCAGTTGCGTTAATAACCACTACTCCACGAAATATAACACAGCGCGATGAATGAGAGAGTATTGTTTACAATAGCGTTGCTATGATACTGCACAAGTGGCCGAGTGTTGGTACTGCAACCACTGATCTGTAATAGAGAATATCATAGATCAGTGACTGCCAAATATTTAGAACTGACCACATGCTGAAATGATGTATGGTTTATGAATGCATATATTTTATTATATTGTATAGTTATTATTATATTCATTAGATAGCATTATGGATTGTGTTATTATTCAGGACATTTTAAATTCCGTTTTGTATATTTAGTAATTTATATCTTGCATTTACATTTACATTTACATTTATGCATTTAAGCAGACGCTTTTATCCAAAGCGACTTTCAAATAAGAAAAAGTAATTAAAACTAAAAGCTAAAACTCTATAAATACTAATATATATACACACACACACACACACAGACATTTAAGAAAATAAAAGAAATTAAATAAATGCATACAACATTTCAAAACTAAAACATTTAAATGAAACCAAAAAAATAAGTCTAAAAACAAGTCCAAATATTAAAAACCTTTCATGCAGTAAACATGGACGCATTATGTTCTGCAACATCTAGACAGACCAGGGACTTATGTGAGGATCCTGTTCGTGGACTTCAGCTCGGCCTTTAACACCATCATCCCAAACCTCCTCCTGCCCAAACTAACTCAGCTCTCCGTGCCCACCTCCGTCTGTCAGTGGATCAACAGCTTCCTGACAGACAGACAGCAGCTAGTGAGGCTGGGAAAATACACATCCAGCACCCGTACGATCAGCACTGGAGCTCCTCATGGTTGTGTTCTCTCCCCACTGCTCTTATCCCTGTACACCAACGACTGCAAATCTACTGACCCCTCTGTCAAGCTACTGAAGTTCGCAGACGACACTACAGTAATCGGCCTCATCAAGGATGGAGACGAGACTGCTTACAGACAGGAGGTCGAGCAGCTGGCTGTCTGGTGCAGTCTCAACAACCTGGCGCTCAACACGCTAAAAACTGTGGAGATGACCGTGGACTTCAGGAGAAACCCCTCTGCACTCCCCCTACTCACCATCATTGACAGCACTGTGACTGAAGTGGAGTCGTTCAGGTTCCTGGGCACCACTATCTCTTAGGACCTGAAGTGGGACACTCACATTAACTCCATTGTGAAAAAGGCCCAGCAGAGTTTGTACTTCCTTCGCCAGCTGAGGAAGTTCAACCTGCCACAAGAGCTGCTGAAACAGTTCTACTCCGCCATTATTGAATCTGTCCTCTGCACTTCAATAACTGTCTGGTTCAGCTCATCTACCAAATCTGACCTCAGATGGTAGTCCGGACTGCTGCGTGAATCATTGGTACAACCCTCCCTTCTTTCCAAGAACTGTACTCATCCAGAGTGTTTTTGATGGCCCCAAAAGGCTGTGCAGAATCACTCTGGACCCTCCTTCCAGCACACTCCCTTCTTTGAACTGTTGCCATCTGTTCGATGCTACAGAGCTCTGAGCACCAGAACGTCCAGACACAGGAACAGTTTCTTCCCTAAGGCCATCCATCTCATGAACACTTGACAATAATTGTGGAACACACACTATTTATTCACTCGTACACTTATTTATCTAACACATACTCGGTCTACATTTCAATTGGCACATAATATACCTGTACATACAACTGTCTATTGTTATATACCTGTACATACAGTTGTCGATTTGTATATTTTTATTCCTTATTTACTTGTTCTATTTTTCTATTTTTATTATCTGTGTTTTTTGTTCTGTCACTGTCATTCTGTTCCACTGTGGAGCTTCTGTCATGAAAACAAATTCCTCGTATGTGTACAATACCTGGCAATAAACTCATTCTGATTCTGATTCTGAATAAGAACAAAAGGTATGAGTATAATAATGATTCTAACATAACACTAAGCCAAACAACAAAAAAACAACTAATTCATGTGTAGTTTACAGCCCACATATTACACACACACATATATATATATATATATATAAATTTTCCTTTCCATTTGTATGTTGAAGTACGAAATAACTCAAATTAAAACCAAACTAATTAAAAGCCTATATAATCATAAAAAAACTAATAACTGACAACATACCACACGGTAAACTAAACTCCAATAGATAACTAATGACAAGAAAGTACATTAGTTTATCAGTAATCTAAAAAAATAACACTCGCCAAACACACATCAAAATAACAACACTTACTGACCAGTAAGAAAGGGTTATAAAAACGAAACAGAAGTGAAAGAAGAGAGATAAAAAGGCGATACGTTGTGCCTTTGCTGGTGTCTCTGCCGGTGGTGGTCTTTACACTCTTCGGTCTGCACACGACCGCGACCGCTTCCATGGTAAACTAAGCTTTTTTTTAAAAATTCGTTTAACAAAACTCAAATTGAATTCAGCTGAACACACTTTCCTGTTTATCACAACAAATGGCCAGGCAAAGTGCACGACACTGAAAGGTACGCGAATTTAGGCCTATATTTATATTTATGCATGTATAAGGCATGATTTTTAATATATATGCATTTTAAATATATTATATTTAACATATGATAGTAATCAATATATTTACAAATGAATATATTGAAAATATGCCTACAAAAACTGAATTAAATATATACTTTAATACCTATAAATACTACATAAAATAATTAATAATAAATATCTGTTTTTAAGTTAAGAATGGAATTTTTTGAATGTAGTTTGGCAATATAGGTTAGTTATTGTATTTTTATAATTGCATAATTAATTTGTATTTAATATTTATGCCTTTAGCACCCTTTTATCCAAACGACTTACAGTGCATTCAGGCTATAAAATTTTTTTTACCAGTATGTACATTTTTAAGAGGTTTAAAAATTTTACATGAAAATCTGTATATATTTAAATATATTTATGCCAAACAAAAATATATATATTTATGTCCTATGGGGAAAACAAGAACAAACAGTAAGAATTGCAGGGCCATAACTCACAAAAAAGTACTACATGTCAGCAGCGTCTTAGCAGCAGCAGCTGTGTTTTTAGCAGCAGTGATGTTTGTGTCGTACGCAGTCTCTGATTCCTGATAACTTTTGCTGGACTAGCTTGTGTCTAGCTTTACTTGTGCACCTGACTGTGCCATCAGATTAAAAGACTATGCATGAGACTTTAACCTGATGTTACATTCTTTGTTTTATAGCTGCGAGCTCAATTCTCTTGCTCTACAAATTAGCATTTTGCTCATCTATTACAATAGAAACCGGTTTGATTAGATTGATCTTTTGGAGAGTATTAGCCTCTAAAGTGAGAAGACCGCAGACTGGCAGTGTACTGAATAAGCAGTCACACAGTCTGGGGCTAAAGTACTTGTGTTGGCATGGTAATCCCCTTAGGGATTTTAGTGGCTTAACGTTTAGCAAGGCACACTTTTACCTTTGCTTGACTGATCGTTAGGCATTATGAGCAGAAGATTCTGCACATCAATCAACCAAAAGTCTCCTTTCTTTAGGTGTAATGTGCAATTGTGTGTGTATGCATGCATGTTTTTAGGGATGTGTTCTGTTTAATAAAGAGCATTACCATCTAGAAAATAACAGAATGTCCTTTGGATCAGTGGTTTCACAACCCAAAAATGGGTAGAAGGTCTGTCACAATGGAGATAAACAATACTGAATACAATGCAACTAATTTGAGGGGAGGAGAAAACACTTTTCATATAGTTGTTGATGATAACAAAGGTGGTTGATTCATCCAATCAAACTCTACAGTATTTTTGGCATTAATGCATCTGTCACTTTGTAATATGGCTGGTATATTAATAAAATATTTAGCTATTAGATGTTGGATGGGAAATTACATTTATACCACGTTTTTCTTTTCTTTTTAGGAGTTTTAGATTTAGTTAACAAAAACAATACAGGTAATGGATTGACACTTGATGTCCATTGTAAAATCAGTAACCTAAACCAAAATTAGCCAAAGACCACTGATGTCTATATAGAAACGAAAAAGAGAGAGAGAGAGTAGCAGGTAGAAGGAGAAAGAGGTGAGACAAGGAGGGGATTAAACAAACTGGATTTGTTTAAAACGGACACTATTAGACAGAGACACGTAGGAGGATTTCAGTCTGTGTTTGCCTGTGTCTATATCCTTTTTCCTCTTGTTTCTTTTAGGAATATTATACAAACCCTAAGTGCAAAAATCAACTGAACAGTATGACGCAGCGGCAGGAGAAGCTGGAGTCTCTGATGAGGAGTATGGAGGTCCTGCTGAGGGAGGTGGAGCAGCTACGTGGGCACTGTGGCCATTACAACCTGGAGCTGAGTCGCCACATCATGGAGCTCCGCCTGGAGAACAGAATACTGACTGACAAATACAACGCCCTTGACAAGGAGCTGCAGGAGGCCTTGGAGACCATCGAGGACCTCCAAGACACCAAGTACGCTTTGGATGCCAAAGAAAGGCAAGCTGAGAAGCTCAACCGACAGCTCTGATAAAACTACAGGAGACAGTTTTTACACTTTTTTTTTAAGGGTAATCAACATACGAATGACTTAAAGTTGTCTCTGCATATTAAGATGAGATACAAGGAAACATCCAGAAAATTACATGCCTGAAATTTTATTGAACTCCCTTACGAATTGTTACACAATGCATCCTGTTGATGCAACTTCATTGTCTCCATAAGTAGTATACGTGGTGTCTGGATCTTAGTTGTTGGGGTGGAAGTGAAGCCAATCCTTTAGATAAAATTGGTACAGTGGGTCTGCATTCTCCTTCACAATGACAGCTACCGTCTGTCATTTTGGTTGCTGAAAAGTGACAGGGACTAAAATAACAGCTTAGAGGAATGAATGTCACAAAGCTCTTCCACCCCTATGATTTAATACTATATGTTTAGTGGTACTAAGAGGAACATCTGTGGTTAGAACATTGAAAAGAGCCTCACTGTGAGATCTGTCACACAATAATGTTCTCTCTCTCTTTCTAAAAAATATTTTGGGCTTCTGGCCCCATTAAAAAAATAGTTCTCCCAAAAAATGAACATTTGCTGAAACTGTTCTGACCCTCAGGTCATCCAAGATTCTTCCTGTGTTTGGTTAGCAACATTCTCCTCTCCTCATCAAACGAGTTCTTTTATGTTTTAAAAAAATAATAATGACACAAAATAGTGTGCATTCATGGTTATGCCATTTTATATAGTGTAGTTGCTCATTTCTTATTAAACCAAACATATAAGAAGAATATTATGAGGGTGGAGTGATAATTTGTATATGGCCTCCAGTCTGCAGGAGGCAGTACAACACCTCAATCTGCTCCAGGTCTTCTCGTATGACTTTTTTAGACTTGAAATCTGTTCTTCCATCCTCTCAATTATCAGGTCTATGTCTTTAGCCTGTTTTTTCAGGTCCTTCACATAGCGATCATCACTTGCCTTCAGCTCCTATACAAAAAACACTCTTATTTACCCTTGATTTATAGTCATTTATATGTTTTTGCAAGTATTTGTTGCAGACTGAAGCTCACCTGCTGTAGCTCACTGATCAGTTTATTCTTGTCCGCTACAATCTGTTCACAGAGTTGTTGCTGGCTGTTCAGAGCATCTCTTAGATCCAGTGGGGTCTGTTTCATTTTAGCATCCGTCCATTTGCGAGTGATCTCCTCAAACTTTTCCTGGCTGGACTTGGCCTCGTTTTCCAGCTTATCTCTCCTTATAGAATCAAATTATACATTTTTAGTGTGAATACAAACTTTACAGAGATACAATTTCAAAGACTTATAGACAGAGGGAAGTGTTTCATTGCATGTACCTCAGTCGACATGCCTCCTCTAGCCCTGTTCTCCAGTCAGAATCTCTGGCATCTACAGCTACCTGAATGTTGGTCACCAACTCTAGACCATCACTTTGTAATTTTGTCATGTGCTGTAAAAAGAGCAGAGAAAAGTGAAAATCATGATCTACCTCACACACTATGTGCACAATATTCAGTATTTAAAAACTACAATATTTGTTCGTCTAATATTTCTTATCATAATATAATATAATATCAGTGTTGGGAAGGTTCTTTTGGAAATGTAATAGGTTACCTATTACAGATTACAAGTTACCCTACTTAATGTAATAAGTAGTGTAACTATTTAAATTACTTTATTAATGTAACTAATTACAATTGATTACTTTTTGATTACTTTTCTACATTTCTAATGTTTTCAACTGTTAATCATTTTCAAACATGTAAACCAGACAGGGTTAACCTTACAGTATTACTCAACACTGATTACTGTCAGACTTTCATATGTCTTAATCGCTTGAATTAAGGTTATAATAATTCAATTTTAAACCGCAACCACCACAAAATGAGACTTACTTTGAGATCATTCTGAGGTTAAATACTGATTTAAAACCATAACAAGAAATATTTTAGTAGCTATGATATTGTTTTTGAAATCAAATATTTGCATAGTTATGATAGGAAACACTGGCATCTAACAATGCCTTGGAAAAGCATTAGGCCGGTAATTTAAAAAATAAAGCATATACATAAACCCAAACAGGAAATAAAACAGTCATCAAATAAGCACGTGTCCTATTTTCTGTACTAAATTCCTGAGACATTGGTGTTTCATATTTTAGAGCAGTCACTGCAATTTATGAAAGAAATCAATTCAATCTGTATGTGGTTTTGTGTGAAAAACAGTTCAGATGTAACCTCCTTTGTAATCGTTAACATTTTCATAAGTAACTGTAAATTAATTACACATTTTTTCTCAGTAACTGTAACTGATTACAATTACATTTATTTTGTCAATAAATTAGGCTACGTAATTTAGTTACATGTAACTAGTTACATCCCAACACGTATAATAATAATATATATATAGGAAGAAAAGCAAGACGTTACATTTGAAAAATATATTTAAATGCAGACGACTGACCCTTTTACATTTCTCCACTTCCTTCTGACTTTTCCGTATCTCTTCTTTAATGTCCTGCTTTTCCTGGGAATCTTCGCCAAGCTCTTGACTGCAAAAAAATTCAATATGTATTTCATTGCGCGTATAAAAAAAATCTATTATAAGTTACCGAAAGATCTGAGAATGCCAGGTTTATTGCTAACTAATGAAACAAGGTACCGAGCTAATGAACTCGAGATGAATGTTTACCGTGTTTTGGCCTCATTTCGTGCGGCTATGCGGAGGCGACGGGCGGTAATTCTCTCCTCTGGGTTTTTAGACTCGATAGATGGTCCAGATTCGTCTACCTCTTCCCCTGCAAAAGGTTCGGGTTGCTGCATTTTCAGTTGCGTTAATAACCACTACTCCACGAAATATAACACAGCGCGATGAATGAGAGAGTATTGTTTACAATAGCGTTGCTATGATACTGCACAAGTGGCCGAGTGTTGGTACTGCAACCACTGATCTGTAATAGAGAATATCATAGATCAGTGACTGCCAAATATTTAGAACTGACCACATGCTGAAATGATGTATGGTTTATGAATGCATATATTTTATTATATTGTATAGTTATTATTATATTCATATATATACATAATATAATAGCATTATGGAGGTGGTTATGATTCCTGAATATTTATTTCCGTTTTGGTATATTTAGTCCATTTATAATGCATTGTCCTATATTTATATTTATTCATGTATATAATGCATTATTTTTAATATAATTCATTTTAAATATATTATATTTTACATATGTTTCATCTAATAATATTTAAAATGCCTGTATTAAATATGCTACAAAACTGAAATGAAATATATACTGTTTATACCAATATAAATACATACTAAAATAATAATAATAAAATATATGTTTTAAGTTAATATGAATATTTTGAATTTAGTTTGGCATATAGTTATTTATTGCATTTTTATAATTGAATTTAATTTAATTTTTCTTTAATAAGTGATCATAGCAGACGCTTTTATCCAAAGCACCTTACAGTGCATTCCGGGCTTTAATTTTTTACCAGTATGTACATTTTCAATGTTTAAAATATTTTAACCTAGAAAATATGTCTATATGTAAATATATTTATATATTTATGTCCTAGGGGAAAACAAGAACAAACAGTAAGAATTGCAGGGCCATAACTCACAAAAAAGTACTACATGTCAGCAGCGTCTTAGCAGCAGCAGCTGTGTTTTTAGCAGCAGTGATGTTTGTGTAACAAGCTGAATGTGGCAATAATTTGGGCAAGCTGTCTTTATGGCTTTCTCTCTGTGTCTCTCTTTTGTTTGCAGTCTCTGATTCCTGATAACTTTTGCTGGACTAGCTTGTGTCTAGCTTTACTTGTGCACCTGACTGTGCCATCAGATTAAAAGACTATGCATGAGACTTTAACCTGATGTTACATTCTTTGTTTTATAGCTGCGAGCTCAATTCTCTTGCTCTACAAATTAGCATTTTGCTCATCTATTACAATAGAAACCGGTTTGATTAGATTGATCTTTTGGAGAGTATTAGCCTCTAAAGTGAGAAGACCGCAGACTGGCAGTGTACTGAATAAGCAGTCACACAGTCTGGGGCTAAAGTACTTGTGTTGGCATGGTAATCCCCTTAGGGATTTTAGTGGCTTAACGTTTAGCAAGGCACACTTTTACCTTTGCTTGACTGATCGTTAGGCATTATGAGCAGAAGATTCTGCACATCAATCAACCAAAGGTCTCCTTTCTTTAGGTGTAATGTGCAATTGTGTGTGTGTGTGCATGCATGTTTTTAGGGATGTGTTCTGTTTAATAAAGAGGATTACATCTAGAAAATAACAGAATGTCCTTTGGATCAGTGGTTTCACAACCCAAAAATGGGTAGAAGGTCTGTCACAATGGAGATAAACAATACTGAATACAATGCAACTAATTTGAGGGGAGGAGAAAACACTTTTCATATAGTTGTTGATGATAACAAAGGTGGTTGATTCATCCAATCAAACTCTACAGTATTTTTGGCATTAATGCATCGGTCACTTTGTAATATGGCTGGTATATTAATAAAATATTTAGCTATTAGATGTTGGATGGGAAATTACATTTATACCATGTTTTTCTTTTCTTTTCTTTTCTTTTCTTTTTAGGAGTTTTAGATTTAGTTAACAAAAACAATACAGGTAATGGATTGACACTTGATGTCCATTGTAAAATCAGTAACCTAAACCAAAATTAGCCAAAGACCACTGATGTCTATATAGAAACGAAAAAGAGAGAGAGAGAGTAGCAGGTAGAAGGAGAAAGAGGTGAGACAAGGAGGGGATTAAACAAACTGGATTTGTTTAAAACGGACACTATTAGACAGAGACGCGTAGGAGGATTTCAGTCTGTGTTTGCCTGTGTCTATATCCTTTTTCCTCTTGTTTCTTTTAGGAATTTCATACAAACCCTAAGTGCAAAAATCAACTGAACAGTATGACGCAGCGGCAGGAGAAGCTGGAGTCTCTGATGAGGAGTATGGAGGTCCTGCTGAGGGAGGTGGAGCAGCTACGTGGGCACTGTGGCCATTACAACCTGGAGCTGAGTCGCCACATCATGGAGCTCCGCCTGGAGAACAGAATACTGACTGACAAATACAACGCCCTTGACAAGGAGCTGCAGGAGGCCTTGGAGACCATCGAGGACCTCCAAGACACCAAGTACGCTTTGGATGCCAAAGAAAGGCAAGCTGAGAAGCTCAACCGACAGCTCTGATAAAACTACAGGAGACAGTTTTTACACTTCTTTTTAAGGGTAATTAACATACGAATGACTTATAGTTGTCTCTGCATATTAAGATAAGATACAAGGAAACATCCAGAAAATGACATGCCTGAAATTTGATTGAACTCCCTTACGAATTGTTACACAATGCATCCTGTTGATCCAACTTCATTGTCTCCATAAGTAGTATACGTGGTGTCTGGATCTTAGTTGTTGGGGTGGAAGTGAAGCCAATCCTTTAGGTAAAATTGGTACAGTGGGTCTGCATTCTCCTTCACAATGACAGCTACCGTCTGTCATTTTGGTTGCTGAAAAGTGACAGGGACTAAAATAACAGCTTAGAGGAATGAATGTCACAAAGCTCTTCCACCCCTATGATTTAATACTATATGTTTTGTGGTACTAAGAGGAACATCTGTGGTTAGAACATTGAAAAGAGCCTCACTGTGAGATCTGTCACACAATACACATACAATAATGTTCTCTCTCTCTTTCTAAAAAATATTTTGGGCTTCTGGCCCCATTAAAGGAATAGTTCTCCCAAAAATGAACATTTGCTGAAACTGTTCTGACCCTCAGGTCATCCAAGTTGTAGGTGCATTTGTTTGTTTTTTGGAATCAATTTGGAGAAATGTAGCATTACGTCACTTGCTCACCAGTGGATCTTCTGCAGTGAATGGGTGACGTCAGAATGAGAGATCAGACAGCTGATAAAATAATCCACAAGTAATCCGTATGACTCCAGTACGTCAGTTAATGTCTTGTGAAGTCAAAAGCTGTGTGTTTGTAGAAACAAAATGTTGGGGCAAAATTAAATAACTCTCATCAGCATAAGAGACAAACTCACTCTCAGTGTCTTTTAAAGGTTTTATTCTTTGCAAAGAAGGTCAAACACCATACAGGATACAAATCGCTGCAGAGTGTGACAAGGAAGGGAGGGCAAGCCTCCGCTTTATATCTCTTCTCCAAGTCAAGGTTACAAACTCTTAACAGCTGTATTTTCCATACATGGACAGAAAGTCAAAAACACAATATTATATCATACTTCTAAAGATCGGTTCCCCCTATATTTAGGGCCTAGATGACCCCCTAAGTCATGGGCAGACACCTTTGAGTCTGCCAGTTGTCCTCCTCTCAGCCCAATATGGCCCTGTGGATTTCTGGTCACCCATACATCTTATGCTTAGGCCCCAAACCCATCTCTCATTGTGACTACACAGCAGTTTCAAGAAAACACATGCACTATATTATGTTCCATAAGCACATAAGATCACACAGAAGTCAATAGAAATGAATTTTTCCACCAAACAAAACAAATTTTCAATTTTCTTGGGGTGAAATATTCCTTTACTAGACCGGTCAAATTGTATCTTTCTGTTAAACTGATTTGAAAAATGCATTGTGAAAAATGCTATATAAACATGACCTTTGATCTTTCTTCTAGAAGACTGCAAAATGATTGAATGAAGATTTAAATTACACCAAAATGTCTAAATAAACATGTTGTGTAGAACTCAATCTGTTTTTCATTTTTGCCAAAGTAATCAATAAGTGTGATTAAGGTTTTAAACTAAATTAAATTTGTGTAGTAGTCACCGATTCATCTCCCCTTTATCATGATAAGATTCCTGCATGATTTTCTCCCAAGAGGGGTTCATTGTAACCTGATATGAGTAGTGTGTATTGGTAAGTTTGTGTACATGTGCACAAAGGCAGAGCTATTCAGTCCTGAGTGAATGGACATCTGCGTTACAACTCTCTCGCTGTGACTGGGTGAACTTGGGATATTCGAAGTAACACACTGAGAAGGTAAGTGACCACTCATCATAGAAGTCTGAATAATTTGTGTTCAGCAAAAACGTAGAAATGTATTAAAATAATGTATGATTTGTATCTTGAAGATGATGCTCCACTCTCTTCCCGGGATCCTGAGCTTGATCTCTGCAGTTCTCTGTGTGAGTAACACAAAAATGAAACACGTGCTTAAGACTTAGTATAAATGATTGCAGAAATGACTACTATAATCAGATTTGAGATCTTTAGTAAATCAGTCATCAGATCTACTACATTTGTGTTCACATCTGTGCTCTTTGTGCCTATGTTTTTTTCTAAAGCAATTCCCCATGGATGTTTAGGTGATTAATGGAAAATGGTATGATCTATGTCAGATTGAAATTTGTCTCCACCATGATAGATATTGTGTTTGGTTATAGGTGAGGCAGCCGTCTAATGATTACTGGGGTGAATATGGCCCGTACGGAGCCTGCAGCCGCACCTGTGGCACTGGAGTAGCAGTGAGAACCAGGGTCTGCAACACTATGAGGTAGGTGAATGTGTGTGTTTAGTACATTTGAAACCTTTTCTTTATAAGAACCCTTTTCTTCATAACTCAGTCTCTATTTTTCAATATTAAGGACGGATGGTGGGCACAATTGCTTTGGACTATCCAAGTCCTACAAACTCTGTAACACACAGGTAAACAACTTAACACCCCAAAAAATGCTCAAACTCTATGTTTAAAAAACAACAACATTTCTATGACTTTTGTCCTCTATAAAGGAATGTCCTGTTGGATCTAGAGATTTCCGTGAAGAACAGTGTTCTCATTTTGACCGAATGGAGTTCCAGGGAAAACGTTACACGTGGCAGCCATACTATGGAGGTAGAAAATTACACAAAGCATTGACTAAATAACATTTTATCGATTATGCAGTTTTTATATGAGGAACTAAAGATGTTTTGTAAGTGTATTTGTGTTTATGAGCTGCAACAGCTACTATTTTTAAGGTAGGTAGCTGAATTAAAAATGAAATAATAAATAAATGCATACATTTCAGGTCATATATTTATTTATTATTTATTTCATATATTTAATTTATTAATATATTAAAGGTATGTTCAGAGATGAAACTTGAATGAATAGATATCTCCCCTGCATTTTCTGTTTTAATATAAACCAGTAAATGTGGTCTATGGTACACATAAAATATTTAAATATATAGATATGGGCCTTTTAAAAATCAGGTTTTAAGGAGGGATTTTTTAAAAGGAAATTAAAAAAAATGAAACATTAAAATATTTAATGATTAAGAAAAATGATTTGTTGTTAAAAGATTATACGCAGAGGCTTAAATGGGGCTTTATTTTAAAGGTCCCATGACATGCTGCTTTTTGTATGCTTTTATATAGGCCTAAGTGGTCACTAGTACTGTATCTGAAGTCTCTTTCCCGAAATTCAGCCATGGTGCAGAATTTCAGCCACTAAGAGCCAGTCCCACAATGAGCTCCTTAGGATGTGCCATTTCTGTGTCTGTAGCTTTAATGCTAATGAGGAGGAGAGAGGCGGGGCAACTGCCGTGCTTCGCTCGTTTGCAAGCCATGATGTCTCGAGGAAAAAAAAAATATTGCGCTCGCCTCGCACGGTAGTAGCTCATTTTCTCAAAATTTTCTGGGCGGGCAAAGCAGAGAAAGGGGAGGTAAACTTTCCCCGTATGACGACATAAAGGGAAGATTCCAGAATGGGCCATCTGAGCTTTCATTTTCTCAAAGGCGAAGCAGGATACCCAGGGCTCGGTTTACACCTATCGCCATTTCTAGCCACTGGGGGACCATAGGCAGGCTAGGGGAACTCATATTAATGTTAAAAAACCTCATAAAGTGAAATTTTCATGCCATGGGACCTTTAATGACAACGAGTGAAAGACTTTTGTGCAGAAATTAGTGTTTAACAGTACCCATGACCCGGCATATAATCAGCTGTTAAGTTAGAAAATTCTGGAAGCTTTCACATGTTTTCATGGTCAAAAACCTTCCTCGGGCAGTTCAGTGCACTGGTGTCCCAAGATGAGGCTCTTTATATAATCACATGACCTGTTGTGTTTTGGCCCAGCTTCAAACCCATGTGAGCTGGTGTGTGTGCCCAGAGGAGAGAACTTCTTCTACCGTCACAGACCTGCTGTGGTGGACGGCACACCATGCTACGTGGGCCGCAGAGACTTCTGTGTGGAGGGAGTCTGCAGAGTACGTGTACACTGACTACAGCACAAAACCACACACACAAACAGTTTATTCTAACACCCTTATCTTTGCTGAAAGGCGGTGAGCCATGGGGAGATTGTGGGTTTTGAGGATCACTCTCTTCCTGTCACCTCTAGACGTGGCACTGGAGCTGCTGCCCTTCTGGTCACCTACAGGTAATTTATGTACAATTTTATGCATGTGGAATATGTGTATGCATGTAAAATGAAACATATGTATATGTGTATGCTTGCATACTTCTTTTGAAAGATACTTCTTTGTTTATACAGTTTTTTCAGGACTTTCTGTTGTTTTTGATTTGCTTATTTTTGTTTATTATATTATATTATATTACAGACTGTGTGTTTTTCAGTCACTTTCTGCAGGTGACACTGATATGTCAGTAGAGGGCGATAAGTGACTGTCTTTATGAGTATCAACTGATTGTTTTAAAAAGCTGATTCAGTCAAGCATAGGTCTCTGGAGGACAGTAATGGGAGTTACCAGATTGGTGGGCGAGTTTCGACTGCATTACCTGATTTGCTCAGGTCAGAGTGACAGTTGTGTTTAGGGGTGTGGTCTGGTAAGGGGTGTCATTTTTATTGCAATATTTTAGAAACACCCACCAGTTTGAAAACGCCCACAAGCTTAGAAATGCCCACTTTTGTTCTTCAAAGACCTCATATTTGATTCAGTCAGGAACAAAACAAGTATAATTAAACTGATTTGTTTCAAAATACTGATTCATTCAAGAACAAAAACAATACTGAATTCAGAACTGCATATTAACATGCTAATTTGACCATATTGTTATATGGCAGAAATCATGAGAGTGTTCTGGTAGGCAATGTGTTGCTGTGAATTCTGCACACATCTTTATGAGCGAGTCATTGAATCATTCATGCAGTTGATTCCCTCAAGCAAGCTGATTCATTCAGGAACAAAACACTGCTACTGCGTATTGTCCTGCTGCTGCTTATTTAGAGATATTTTTGTTGGTGGAACAGAAAGAAAACAGAAACAAACTGTTTCATTTTGAATAGTTATGTACTCTTAATTTTATTTAGTAGTTAGCACCTTATTTGTAATATTGTCTATTTCTTTTTTCTTGTCATTACTTGTTTAGTGTATAATGCTTTGCAATATTGTATGTTAACAAATTAGGGCTGTCAAATCAATTAATCGTGATTAATCGCAACCAAAATTGGATCGATTCAACAGCCATAAAACAAATATAAAGTGCTTCAAAATTAAAATAAAGTGTGACTGATTGTGTTTGTAGGTACACATACAGCACCTTTTCAGAGTGTTCACTGCACTGCGGTGGAGGAGTGCAGACCCGTAGTGTGTACTGTATTAATGAGAGAACATCAGCAATGGTCGATGGATCTCATTGCACTGCACAAGGCCTCAGGAAACCAGCTTCCCAGAAGGCCTGCAACGAGCACAGCTGTGCCGAGTACAGTGTCGGTCCCTTTGGTGATGTATGTAGTTATTTCATTAATATCGACTCATGCTCTCACACAGGTGTTGCTCTGTTATTTCTAACTTTGATTGTTGTTCTATTCTCTTGTTTCCTCCAGTGTTCTGTGACGTGTGGTGAGGGACAGCAGACACGAGAGGTGTTCTGTGTTGGGGGCAGAGGAGAGCGCATCCCTGAGCACCACTGCAGGGGTCTCACACGCCCACATGGTGCCATATAAACATATACCTCTCTCCCTGTCTCCTTCAGTGTTCTCGTAGCTGTGGAACTGGTACTCGCGAGCGCAGAGTGGTTTGCATGGATTTGGATCGCAATCAATATCCAGATGAAAGATGTTCTGCTTTCTCTAGACCTCATGCTGCGGAGAACTGCAACACACAGCCCTGCCCTGGTGCACAAAGTGAGTTTCTTCATGGTCATTGACTGTGTTTGTATACACGTTTTTGAAAGAAGAATTAATGTTCCTTTACATGGGAACTTCGAACTGCGTCCTCTAGGGATCGCTATGGGGAACGCCTCGTCGTGACCTGTGTCTGAAGCATACATTGAAAAAACACCAACGCGTTGCCAGGCGACAGCCATGGACGGACACTAACGGTGGACATAGTATAAATAGGCACCGGGAGATACACATCGTTCTCTTCTTCGTCTTCATTGACTTTTGTTTGAAGTGTGCATTTCTGTGGTAAGAGCGATCTCTATTTTATCTCATTATGGCGAGCACTAGCAAAGCGTTTGGAGGATGTGTGCATCCGTGTTGTCGTAGTTTAACATCTGGTGACACACATGATCTATGCTTTATTTGTTTGGGCGAAGAGCATGCACTCGATGTCTCCGAGGGGGCAATCTGCGTGCACTGCGAGCGTTTTTCAATGAAAAAGCTCCGCTCTCGTTTGTATCTCTTTTCGAGGAAAGAGGGGCAGCCATGTGGTTCCCGCGATTCAGGACCTGCTGCTGTTGAGGCACGGAAGGGAATGAGCTCGTGGGGATCGCAGGTGGATCTGGCCGATGAGTTAGAAGGGGGGTTTCCCTTTCGTGATCGTTGGCTGTGCATGAGAGTGAGCCGCTGGAGGATGATTTTATTTCATTAACATTGTCTGATTCAAGGGCCATTGCTCTGCTGGGATCAGCCCAACAAAATCAGGAAATGTCTGAGGAGGGCAAAGAAACTGAGGCTGAGCCTTCCCAATCCTCCTCCCTTGCGTATGATGAGCTTTTGAAAGTTACGGATTGCGCCACGGTGAGGCTTTACTTGCCGTGAAGCGGTGTGAAGAAAGTTACGTCGCGAAATTCTAGAGGAACGTTATTTTTGGCCATTAAAACCCTCCGATCAGGTGAGCCTTCCTTTCTTCTGTTTTTATAGAAAAGATTGAGACGGAATGGAAAGAGGCACGTTTTTTCTGAACGCATCCATAGATTCCAAGAACAAAGTTATGCCAACATCGGCAATGCGCAAAAAAAGCGGTTATGGAGAAGAGGCCCCTTAGAGAGACGCTGGTCAGCCTATATCCTATGGGTGAGAGGTCCCTCTAAGACTCCTTCCTTGACATCTAGCTCGGATTGCCGGGCATAAGCAGCTAGCAGCAGGTCGGGCTGTCGCTTTCATTGCACACGATGGTGCTGCCTCCAAGCATATCAGGATGACGGCTGAAAGGGACCGGATAGAAAGTCCAGGTCTGAGCCCCAACCAAATCAACTCCCACTGGGGGGGGGTCTCCTAGCCCGTCATCATAGTTTGAGGATCAGAGGATCTGGCTCAGAAAGCGCTAGTGTCGCGGGATCGGGATCCGAACCGCCCCACGGGGTTAGGGGTTAGGAAGCATCGCGGGCAAAGGCAAGGTGAGTAAAAGATCCTAAGGGATGTGATCCAGGGACAGGGCGTCATATGCTCTTTTGTTCCGCAGATTGTGATACCTCAGTATCTACTCATGTCCTTCGGGGGTCTTACATCTGCCCCTATCTTCACCTTCCTAAATTCCCCTGTAACCACCATCTCTCCACCTGACCGAGGTTTGGTAGGGACTTCCTGCATTTTTTTTTATTAAGTCTCCTATTGGGGAGCCATTAGCGTTTGGTTTGGTTTCTATGGATT
The DNA here is from genome assembly GCA_018155175.1 of Sinocyclocheilus anophthalmus. Classification (NCBI taxonomy): domain Eukaryota; kingdom Metazoa; phylum Chordata; class Actinopteri; order Cypriniformes; family Cyprinidae; genus Sinocyclocheilus; species Sinocyclocheilus anophthalmus. The sequence continues at coordinate 1,108,876 of JADLZN010008188.1, read as the reverse complement.
CATTAGTTGACCATCTTATGATGGTCCGGTCTAGAAGGCTTCTCCGCAGACTCCGCGCGGGAAGGGAAGGACGGGGATTGGGGGAGGGAAGGGAACCATTGGTTGGGTGGTGACGTACGATCAGGTCTACAGATATGTACAGTGGGTACGGAAATTATTCAGACCCCTTTAAATTTTTCACTATTTGTTATATTGTAGCCATTTGCTAAAATCATTTGTTAACTTTTTTTCCTCATTAATGTACACTGACAGCACCCCATATTGACAGAAAAAAAAACACAGAATTGTTGACATTTATTAAAAAAGAAAAACTGAAATAAATATCACATGGTCCTAAGTATTCAGGACCCTTTGCTCAGTATTTAGTAGAAGCACCTTTTGATCTAATACAGCCATGAGAATCTTTTTGGGAAAGATGCAACAAATTTTTCACACCTGGATTTGGGGATCCTCTGCAATTCCTCCTTGCAGATCCTCTCCAGTTCTGTCAGGTTGGATGGTAAACTTTAGTGGACAGACACTTTTAGGTCTCTCCAGAGATGCTCAAATTGGGTTTAAGTCAGGGCTCTGGCAGCGCCATTCAAGAACAGTCACAGAGTTGATGTGAAGCCACTCCTTCGTTATTTTAGCTGTGTGCTTAGGGTCATTTCTTTGGAAGGTTAAACTGCGGCCCAGTCTAGGTCCTGAGCACTCTGGATGAGACAAGGTTTTCGTTCCAGGCTATCACTGTGCTGCACCCGCATCATCTTTCCCCGTTTGGCAACCAGTCTCCTGTCCCTGCAGATGAAAAAAAAAACCAACCCCACCGCATGATGCTTGTGCCAACAACATGCTCACGGTGGACTGTATTGGACAGGTTTGTTATGAGCAGTGCCTGGTTTTCTCCACAACTACTGCTTAGAAATAAGGCCAAAAAGTTCTATCTTGGTCTCATCCGAACAGAGAATCTTATTTCTCACCATCTTGGAGTACTTCAGGTGTTTTTTCATGTGTCTTGCACTATGGAGAGGCTTCCGTCGGGCCACTCTGCTATAAAGTCCCGACTGGTGGAGGGCTGCAGTGATTGTTGACTTTCTACAACTTTCTCCCATTTCCCAGCTGCATCTCTGGAGTTCAGCCACAGTGATCTTTGGGTTCTTTTTTTACCTCTCTCACCAAGGCTCTTCTCACCCGATAGCTCAGTTTGGCCGTACGGCCAGCTCGTCTAGGAAGGGGTTCTGGTCGTCACAAACGTCTTCCATTTAAGGAATGGACGCCACTGTGCTCTTGGGAACCTTAAGTGCAGCAGAAATTTTTTTTTTTGTAACCTTGGCCAGATCTGTGCCCTGCCACAATTCTGTCTCTGAGCTCTTCAGGGAGTTCCTTTGACCTCATGATTCTCATATGCTCTGACATGCACTGTGAGCTGTAAGTTCTTACTATAGACAGGTGTGTTGGCTTTCCTAATCAATTCCAAGCAGTATAATCAAACACAGCTGGACTCAAAATGAAGGTGTAGAACCATCTCAAAGATGATCAGAAGAAATGGACAGCCCCCCAGGGCACCTGGTTAAATATAGAGTAGGTACAGCAAAGGGTCTGAATATTCTGGATATTTCAGTTTTTCTTTTTTAATAAATCTCCAAAAATTTCAACAATTCTGTGTTTTTCTGTCAATATGGGTGTTTGCTGCTCTGTGTACATGAATGAGGAAAAAAAATAACTTAAATGAATTTAGCAAATGGCTGCAAAATAACAAATAGTGAAAAATTTAAGGGGGTCTGAATACCCACTTTCCGTACCCACTGTATATAGCATCTATATGGGTATCTAATGAGAAGTGGTTGTGTGTATACCTTCTGCTCGTTTCTTTGCAGGTTTCCCGGACCTGGTGTGTCTGTGTTTCTGTGTTAGGTCCTCGATGGGCACCCCCTCTGTTGGGTTCAGAAACCGGGTGCACGACTTGCAGTGTTTACTTCACCTGTCGATATATGGTCAGGACGGGAAGTAAGACGGTTTTCGGCATCGACTTCCTGGATCATGCCGCCATAACACAGGCTTCTGCGGGAGCTTTCGTGATCATCAGGCCCCCGGCGCGTCACTGCTAAAATTTCCTGGACGTCCGGGCTGGGTTTATGCTTTCAGGCTGCCCTGTCTGGTATACCTTATCTAGGTCGCCCTGAGGGGCCTCCGGATCACCAGGATATCCCCTCTTACTGAGGCATCGAGCGGGAGGCATAGGTGGCATAACGAGAAAACCTTCCTGTGTAAATGCTGTCTCGGGCAGTACTCCCCTCACCTTTGAGGGTTGTATTTGAGTTTGCCTCTCCCATTTGGCCCAGTACTTCCAGGTATCTGCAAACAGATGCTTGGAAAACTCTAAAATAAGTTCAGCACGTTAAGATTTGCGCACTTTTTAAAATCCACATAGCTGGTAAGTGTGCACGTTTTATGCTTTGCCCACTTTTCTAAAATTCTGTATGGTAGGGGTTATGCGTTTTTTACCTCGTTCCCTTTCTCTGAGTTGGTCAGACCCCGGTACCTTGGGCTCCACTCAACTAGCGTGTCTCTATCGACACACTCTGGAAGCATCGATCCCCTCACCATTGAGGGTTATTGTGATTATGATGTTTCTTTCGAGCGTTAATCCCTCTCTGAGGAGTTGGATTCCTCGCACCATGGGCTGTCCTCGTGGTAGTTTGAGCAGCGCTCCCCTTTTATCAAAGGGTTACCTAAGAGCACACTACTCCTTCTGAATTCGGAGTTCTCCTCCCACGTGAGAGTTGAGTTCTCTGTTTTCCAAGAGCACCTGGAACCAGCAGCATCAGGTGGATTAGGCCCTTATCTGCCTCCCTGCTTGCGCTGCGTTGTTTTGCTAGGCTTGAAGTAGGCCTGCACTTTGATTTTACAATCATCGCTGCAGGTCGACCCCTCTCGGGAGGGAGCGGGTTGTGCTACTCAGAATAAGGGGTAAACTACTGCAAGTTATTCCAGCTTTGGAACATGCTGCAGTTCGAGCCCCCTTCTCGGATTGAGAACTCGGTGTGTTGCTCCCCACCAGCTAAGTAAATTATTGCTAGCGTTCCAGCTTTGGAACATGCAGTAGGTCGAGCCCCCTTCTCAACTGAGAACAAGGTGTGTTGCTCCCACAGCTAAGTAATTTATTGCTAGCTGTTCCAGCTTTGGAACATGCTATAGGTTGAGCTCCCTCTCGAATGAGAGCTGGATGTTGCTCCCTCAGCTACAGAGTTACTGCTTGCCACTCCGGCATTATAAGCCTTATACATAGCGTTTTGGGGATACGCAGGGGGTCACGAGAACCCAACCCCCCCCTAGAACGGTTTTCAAGTGTGTGCACGTTATGCTTTGTCCACTTTTTAAATTCCACATAAGTGGTGTGTTTGCACGTTATGCTTTGCCCACTTTTCTAAAATCCAAATAAGTGTTAAGTGTGCACGTTATGCTTTGCACACATTTCTAAAATCCTGTATGGTAAGAGCAACGCGCAAAGACTTCGTGCTCTTTTTTAGTGGTTTAAAACCCCGGTTCCACCTTGGGCACCACTCCACCTATGTATACTCTGGATACCTACTTAACAGGGTGTTTGTATCCTAAGGTCCTCGCTTCAGACCGCCACACTTCCTTCAGCACATACAAGGAGAAACGTGTGGTAGCCCCTGTGTGAAAGGCCAAGACTAGTATGATTCTAGGCACTTGGTCGTATCCCCTTAAAAGGAATCCATTTTGATTCCAAGCCCGGAGCTCTACCCCGGGCCCAGGAGTCTAGCCCTAACAGGTAAGTATTTTTGGGGCATGTAGCCTAGGCCTTTGGCCTTAGGGAATAACATCACTGACAGTCGTCTAACGTCCCAGGGGCGACTCCCATAGCAATATGGTAGAGTTGGTACTTAGTGCTCGCCATGGTTCTGGCTTGCACTCCCCTCAGCATGGTGGCGTGGGTATACCGTTCCCCATAGCGACCCCTAGAGGACGCAGTTCGAAGTTCCCATGAAAGGGAACGTCTCGGGGTACTTATGTAACCATGGTTCCCTGAGAAGAGAACGAGACAATGCATCCTCTAGGTTCTGCCATGCTGGGACGCAGCTTCAGATAGAGGGAATGATGTGTAGCTCGCGCCATTTATACCTAGTAGTAGAACCGGTAGTGAGTCAGGCTGTACGCGGCAAACGAGTTGGTGTTTTTTCAATATATGCTTCAGACACGGGTCACTTTTCATAAAACGTCTATACCTTTTTAACAGAATTAGATAGTCACACCAAACTCGATATGCACATGTAAGACCTCAATCTGAGATGGCATGAGTAAAATCGCGGCATCTGTGCCACTGTGTGGTGCTATAATAGGGCAAAAACATAAAAATGTCTATAACTATGCATCTGTTTGTCCGATGGACTTGAAAATTCACATGCTGTGTCTGTGTCCAAAGTAATATGGCTGTCTGTAAGCACGTTCGTGTATCTCGAAAAACATGGCCACCATTGACCAATGACTTTTGAGCACCTATTAGATGGGGTTAACAGAGGCCAATCAGAATGAAACTTGGTGGGCATGTTTGACTCACAGCCCTAAAGATCTGTGAAAATTTTGAAAATCGCATTTTCAAGAGTCTAAACCTCAAGAAAACCACTGCAGTACAATTCTCTGGACTCACTAGATCAATAATTATCAAAGTAATGCTGAACTTTACCTTTAAACTTTAGCTATAACGGGGTCATTTAGAAAAGGGGCATGATCAAGTGGATGCAAAAGCCTATATCTTCAAAACGAAAACTCAGAACATCACAAAAATAGGTGAGCACATGTAGCATATGATTCTAAATAAGCATGCAAACTTTTATGGAGATCAGACAATATGTGGCACTGTAACTGTTAAATGACTTTAAAAAAACATGTAACTGTAAGTGCTGTAACTGGTCATGTCCATCTATGATCTAAGTGGTAACATGCTTGCCTAATAAAACATAACTCCTTTTTACACATGTGTTTAAAAGCCTTAAAGTTCTTTAACCCTGATAATTGCTGCTCGCATCTATATTTTAACATGTACTTTATTCAGAAAATCAGAATTTTCTGCAGTCATTAGACTTGAAGGGAATCATCATATTTGACAGACTGTGGCATAAAAAGTCTAAAACGCCCTGTGCTACAATGAGACTCATTCTGTATTGTGTTACTTTGCTTTAGTGGTGCCCAGCGTGCAGGACCCCAGTGGCTATGAAAGCTCCTTGCGTGGATTTGTGCCTTATACACATGATGCAACCTCAGGTTAAAAAGCTGTCACAAATATGTAGATGATTTGAAAGCAGTTTTACATTTCTGTATCCAATTCTTATGTGCTTATTTTTATTGTATATGTTCTGATTTTTGCTCTACATTTGCTCTGTTAACAGTTCACAGACCAAGCGATCCATACCCCTCAGTGACTGGGCCGCACTGTGCCCAGTCATATTATGGCTGCTGTCCGGATGGCCACACTGCTGCCTCAGGGCTTCGTGGGGAAGGCTGTGCTCACGATGACTGTCATAGGTCTAGGTACATACATATACTCAAATGATCTGCCCACAGATACACTTTAATCACTGAAAAGACCACAAATAATAAATAAAATAAAATATTAATAATATAAAATATCGGATTGTAGGTGGGGGGAGTGAATTTACAGCGCTCTCTTCCACCTTCAATACAACGACTGAGGTGCCCTTGATTGAGCAAGGCACCGAACCCCCAACTGCTCCCCGTGCGCCGCAGCAAAAATGGCTTTGTGTTTGGGCCCACCCTCACTGTTCTGGGTGTGTGTTCACGGTGTGTGTGTCACTGCTGTGTGTGTGCACTTTGGAAGGGTTAAATGCAGAGCACTAATTCCAAGTATGGGACACCATACTTGGCCACACGTCACTTCACTTTCACATATAAGTTAAAATATACCATAATAATAATACAATAGAAAAACTTTGTAAATTGCTGACAGTCTATTCTAATATATTAAATCCATTCAATATAATGAAAACTTCACAACTTATGAACTGACCATTAGTATATTTCACTCTATTATTTATGTTGTGTGTATCTGTTTGTTGATAGATATGGCTGCTGCCTTGATGGAGTAACAGCTGCCAATGGTTTTGGAAGAGCAGGATGTCCTGATTACCCCTATAGAGTAAAACAGCTCATGGATTTTCACTCTATGCTCCATCTAGTGCTCCCATATAATTTAATTTTTTGTATGAACACTTTTTCCAACACATTATCTTTTTTGTTTTCAGGATTATAGTCCAGTCCGTCAGCCCTCTGCTAGTGTGTGCTCTTTGGCACGAGACGTTGGATCCTGTTATGAATGGACATCTCGTTTCTACTTTGATTCTTCCTCTGGCTCTTGTTCACAATTCTGGTTCGGTGGTTGCGAAGGGAATGGAAATAACTTTGTCTCCAAGGAGGAATGTGAGCGGTCATGTAAGGCTTCTGCCAGAGGCCTTGCCCCAAGAGAACCAACATCCAGAAGAGGGATCAATGGGGTCAAAGGTTATAGAATGAGATCCCGTGCATAAAGGGGTTAAAAGAAGGGTAATTGAAATCCCACAACAGACAAATCCAGTTTATATGTCACATATATGTAGACAAAACAGTTTATTCAAGGTACACTCAGTCATTTATGCTGATATTAAAGGCATCTTGGGTTTAAACTGTTTTAATGAGGAAAAGAATATTAATGGCCCCCTCAAGCTTTTTATTATACATTCAGAGAAACACATTCACTTTATAGTATTTGTCAAACATGACAGTATCAAAACAGTAAGAACAATTTTCACACATTACAATCTCAAGATAGAGAAGTTTCACCAATTTCATGAAAATAAGATTGCTGTTGCTGAATTAAGCTAAAATAAGCTTTCCTTTCTTCATTCTGTGTTTCTATATCGGTACACTTTGTACTTCAATTGTATACTTTATGCACATTTTGTACTTCAGTTGTCTTGCTATGCCATTAAAGTGTTAACACAAACTAAGAACACTGATTCTCGATTATTTCACCTAAAAATGTACTCTAAATAAATATCTTTTACAAAATGTGAGACAGTCTTGGTAGAAGTTTTTTTAAAATAGTTTATTTAACAGGAATAGTGCACATTAATAAGCATAACTATGTGCCAGAGTTAGCCTAAAAGGCTATTTTTCATCTGTAGTCCCTGAGAACGTTACAAAGTCACGCTAAAAAAAAAACAAATACAAAATTACAAAGTATGATATTAAAAAATAAAAAAGCAAAACAAGTCTGCACAGTACATTGGCTATATCTTAGCACAATACAATTTTAAATTGTTGCAAAAAACCCCCCCGCAAAATATAGCTTTTAAGGGAACAAAATCTAAGAACTTAACCCTTATTATTTGCTGATATTTACCAGTGCCGTGACATTTCCAGTCAAACTAAAATAAATAAATAAATACACTTTAAAACTGCACACAATTTCTGCAATTTTGTCACAAGACTTTAATTTTGAAAATCCGACGCGTCATCGCCACTACCGGAAGTGGAGAATTCGTTGCACATTTCTGTTCTTTCTGTAGCTGCTCTCCGTGATTAGCCGTCAGCGGTTACCACAGCCTTCATCGCGACATTTAGTTACCAGAACCAGATATGGTAAGTATTTCACTGCTGTTTTTTGTATTCTGGTGAATATTATAGACGTTTGCCTGGTCAGGAAGTCGTGTTTCGTCGGCTGCACTGGCAAGAAATGTTCAAGTGAGTGAACGCACGCAGCTAGCAGCAGTGTAGCGAGATAACGTCGAATATTCACGAAATGAACGAGTTGTGAAATCTGCTGGAACATTTCTAGACTTTCCTCTACAAAGTTAAGCACTTAATATAAAGTATGACTTAAACTTGTGTTTAGTTTCACCCGTCGTAGTAACTGCATTTGTAAGAAGCATCTAGGCTGTTTTGTTTGGGGGAGGGTTGGAGTTCAACAGCTGCTTTTTTCAGGGTCTTATGTCAGAGATTCCGTTTGAACGTTCGAGTTATCTTTAAGTTTACTTAGTTCATATGCCAAACAGGGACGGTTGGATTGAATGTCAGATTAAGATGACATCCATTTGAAAATATGCTCTATTAATCTCACTGTTAGGAGTCAAAGCTCTTTTACTGGCAGTAGGGGCTCTACATGATTGGGTCATATCTGGTGTTTGTATTTATATGTACAGTGTTTTTAATCCAGCTTTTACATCTTTTTTTTCTCTAAAATGTGTACACCAGTCAAAATGTATGTAGTATGTATTTACACTTACTTTTTTCCTTCTGATTTTCAGTCTCACACAATTCTGCTGGTGCAGCCCACCAAGAGACCAGAAGGCAGAACATATGCAGACTATGAGTCTGTCAACGAATGCATGGAAGGTAAAATTGTTATTTTGATTATAAAGGGCAAGATTAATGTTATGAACAATTCTAATGCGTGATTCTTTCTTTTCTCTCTAATAAAAGGAGTGTGTAAGATGTATGAAGAGCATCTGAAGAGGATGAACCCCAACAGTCCCTCCATCACATATGACATAAGCCAGTTATTCGACTTTGTTGATGATCTTGCTGACCTCAGCTGTCTTGTGTAAGTAAATTAACAGCATCTCATCGATCATGTACAAGGGTACAAATGCTTTGAACAATGTAGTAATTTTCCTATTCTCTGGTCATTTAAACAGGTACAGGGCAGACACACAAACCTACCAGCCCTACAACAAAGACTGGATCAAAGAAAAGATCTACGTGCTGCTGAGGCGCCAAGCCCAGCAGGCGGGAAAATAAGGAGTGTAAATGGCTGAATTATTTCTGATGCTAGTCCCCAACTCTATCAGAACTACGCTACATCACAGGACAAACATAGATGAGCTAAGTGGTGAAGTGATGCCGCTTAGTTCAGATTTTGTTGAATGCCTGTCTGTTCAGTCAGTAAGTCAAAGCATAGATTGAAAATATTTTGGATTTTAAATCGCATTTTTGTAACCGAAGTTAGGGACTTGGATATTTATCAGACTAAAGGGTAAGATTGGGGTAGGGAAAGGGTTCAGGATTTTTTTTCAATCCCTCTCAATTGATGTTTTTTTCTTTTTTTTAAATTGTGGTTTAATTGTTCAGTGAAGTAAAAAATTTACACATTTCAGATTATGGAGATGGTTCGGAGTCATCTTTTGTCCTCGGTGCTGTTACAGATTTTGTTTTGTGTATGTATCCAGTAGTCACCACTGGAAAATAATAAAAATCTCACACAAAGTTTTGATGTCAGTACTGTTTTTTTCTTTTAACACACTAATGTTCAAAAGATTTTTTGAAAGAATTAAATGCTATTCAGCACAGATGGATTAGATTGATCTAAATTGACATTGAAAACATTTGAAGTGTTACAAAAGAGTTCTATTTCAGATAAATACTGTTCTTTCCATCTTATTCATCAAAGAATACTGAAAAAAGAGTATAGAAAAAGATTAAGCAGAACTGTCTCAACAATGATAATAGAAAATGCTTCTTGAGCAGAAAATCGGCATGTTCGAATGATTTCTGAAGGATGTGACACACTGAAGACTGGAGTAATGGCTGCTAAAAATTCAGCTTCATCGCAGTAATAAATTACACCTTAAAGTATATTAGAATTGACAAAACGATATATTTAATGAACTCAGGCCTGGTTGCGTTTAAAAACTTAGATGCTTCAAAATTCTGTATCCTGACCATGAGTAAAAATGAGATTTTGGTGAAAACTAGAATTCCAGATAACAAATCCTTTAAGGAACATGGGGAAAGTTTAAGTCTAAAAGCAGCTGGTGTCTTCTGAAACAAATGCGAATAACATTATACAGTGCAGCAAGACTGTCCTGTTTTTCAACTCTCAGTCGTCAGCAGCACACTACTGTGGCATGAATGTCCTGTTTATCAGCTACACTGTTAATTGTTCAGATTGCTGAACAAATTCTTCTCTGAAATACTTAACTCTTTTCCCCTGTTTTACCTGTAGTACAAAATCATTTATAAGTTCATGTTATCCCTGGGGCTTTCATTATAATTTGTTAAAAATCTGATCAACATCTGTCTTGTAATGAAGTATTAAACTGCATTAGCAGTAACTAAGACCAGTAGGTTACCAATACTTTTTGGACTGATATATGCTTGGTGCTGGTATTGGAAACCCCAAACAGTTTTTTATGTTCTGTGGGTTGCATGATCCACTGTGTAGTTTCAATGTTATTGGAAACTACTTACCAACTTGTGAGGAAGTGCATGCATTCTGTTTATGACAGTTACTGGGCAACTAAGGAAACAGCTGAGGCTGAGCACAAAACTTTAAAGTACCAATAAACACTAATACTAGAAGTGTAAGATAAAGCCACAACAATTTTGTAACAGATTTGCAATTTAACCCCAACAGGCATGGCCAGTCTAACTTGATCTGTGCTTTTTAGCCCAATTTCTGAATGGGAAACTGCAGTGTTTATCACACACATTTGTGATTTTTATGGAAATATGTTTACATACATACATACATATAAAAAGGAAGTGAAATCAGTCCCTAAACCTAACAATCAACTCAAAACGTAAAATAGTAATCAATTGCCATGACTGTGTTGGTCCATCTGTTTGCACCATAAAGTCATGACATAACAGAAGAAGCAACAGATATTTTATTCCATAATGTGATATACATCAGAGTAAAACACATTATCGGAAAAATGTAGGACAGGAATTGGTTCCATCCATCAGTTGTTGATTGGATGGAGCGAGGCAAAAATGAATGCAAGCTTGAGGTCAGTTGTAAGAAAGGTGCATGATTTAAGCAGACTAAATATAAGGAGAGGTCAGTCGTTTCACTGGAAGATCAAATTATGACATTTTGATTAAAAATCATGAGGTTAAAATAAATACATGAACAAACACATGAATGGATAAATAGTTCACAATAAGATCATTAGGGGGAATTTAGTAAATATAAGGCGAATTTTCATTTCATGCTGACTTTAACATTTCTGTTAACTTGATAGATGGGCCTATACTGTTAACAGAGGCTGAATTCAGAAATCACTCATCCTGCACACCACATAGGCTAGTAACAACCCACAACACACTAGCAACCACATAACAAAGCTCTGGCGACACCAACCCCTTAGCATTTGTGGTGGCAAATTTTGCATGGACGAGCAACACTAAAAATGTAGTTAGTAAGTCATTTTTACAGTTTCATAATATTTGAGCTGGTGGTGCAACCATGGCTGGTTGACCACACTGGCTATGCTATTAAAAGGACTTTATTACTTGGTTAACCCTATTCCAAAGCTGAGACTGGACTGGTTGACCAGCAGCAGAATAGGATTGTATGGACTAGTTTGCCCAGTTACTTATAATGACTGGAATTAATGAAACTACAAGTGTACTGTACTTTGTACACAGAGACAAAAACAACAGCACAACTCTACACATCTGCATTTCTTTCAACAGAATGGCAAAAACAGTATGAGGTTTATTCTCTTTACGCGTGCTGTATCAGTCATTAGTACACGGAGCTGCGCGCTTACTTTCACCCTCATTCACATTCCTCTCCATGTCCCTTTCTTTTTCACCAGCAGTGAGTGTTTGCTGTTACGACATTTTGGCGCACTGTGTCTTTAAACTGTGGCGGCCCTGCGCCTGCAGCACAGGAAACCCCGTAGCGGCTTTCTGAGGGGACCCAAGATGGCCGAATCTTCACAGTGGGGCTAATAATTACTTTTCGTCAAGACGCTGCTATTTCATGGTGCTCGACGGTCGCGCTGGCCATTCGCCGTCCCGGAAAGTGAAACGAGAGAGTCTATTCGATTAGTTACATCGGGGAATGTTTATCTCTGTGTGAAGAGACTGGCTGGTCCATCTGCGGCCCTTAGCCAGAATATGGCGGAATACTTGGAGAAAATATAGCTTAGCTTATTATGAACGCGCCGCTTTATACACGAGCCGTCCTGCCTTTTCACCGACCGCGCGCGAGCATAACGACCAAATAGCGTTATCGGTACGTCTTTGGAGTTCATCCGCGCGCGTTTCGAACATTTCTGGGTTAAAATGACTCGCGCGAGGAGATAGCCTGCTAGCTGAAGCGCTAGCTACGCTAACCCCGTTTGACTGAATTAGTCGCAGCGTTAGCATAGCCTAGCTTGCTTAAAGTAAAGGGGCACGGAGGAAAATAAACACAATCTGCGTTCGTGCTCTGGCTGCATGCTTTTAAACTCCTTTCTCACCGTTTCACGCCCTTTAGAAACGGAGGAGCGTTTTTCGTCGTTCCGTTTATAAAAAGTTGAAAATATTGAGTATGTTGTGGAGAGTCTCGGCTGCACACAGCAGCTAGCGAGCTGACCATCGCTAGACTGGTCAGAATAATTCTTCTGGACTGCATAACTTTATTGTGATAGACCCCACAACAACATACTGCATCAGCTTTGCGACGGCTTGCCAGTGGATGCCATACATTTCAGCTTGAAGTTGACAGCAGATTCTGTTGCACCTTGCAAGCCGACGAGGACGTTGAGATTTATTGAATCAAGGGCAAAAGCCTGCTTGAGAGTTACTTGCAAGGATGACTGACACTCGTAGACGAGTAAAAGTGTACACTCTGAATGAGGACCGCCAGTGGGACGATCGGGGGACGGGACATGTGTCATCCGCCTACGTGGAGAGGCTGAAAGGCATGTCTCTCCTGGTGCGCGCCGAAAGTGATGGTAGGTTTACAAACACTACAAAGACGATGTACAGGGCCACTTTTCGTTGACTGTGCAAGTAAGACGTGCCCGTTCTTTAAAACAGGGTCACTGCTGCTGGAGTCCAAAATCAACCCTAACACCGCCTATCAGAAACAGCAGGTGCGTTTGAAATGTTTTGTTGACAGCTCGTTAGTGTTTTTGTTAACATCTTTCGTAATTATGTACTTCTTAATGGCTAGGTTAAAGGGCAAGTACATATATATCTTATAAAGATGCAAGACATCATGGGTAAATTGGGAAAATATGAAATGATATATATCATCAAGCTTCCATAGTTAATCAAAGTACAATAACCTTGTAAAGCCTGCTATATGAAATAATTTAAAATAGAACAGTAATAGTTTGAACCTTTTAGACAAGGTGTTACAAAAATTAAAGTTTGGATTTTTTGGATACATCAAGCATTTGTGGCTCATCAGAGGTTTTATTCAGAGGCCCAAACTGGGGGAGAAAAAAACAACAACTGAATTTGCTGTAGATGTTTAAACAACAATATTTATATGGACAAAAAAGTAGATGCAGGTCCGATAGCTTGTAATCTAAATCAATGAGATTTTTATAACAGTATTGCAGACTACTTGCATAAATGCATATCCGTTTTCACTCTATATCTTCTAATAACTTGTCTTAGTATGATGATATTTAAATGCTTAGTTTTATGATCAGAGTTCTATATTTTTGTTTATGGGGTGCAAAACATAATGCAATACAATGAATATTGAGGATTTTGGTTTTGGTAAAAATAAATGGTACCACAAAAGCAGGAGTGTATGTTTGATACTTTCATTTTAACATGGTTTTTCTATACAATTATGTATGGGTATTAAAGTAAACCTAAGTTGTTTCCGTTCAGTAAACGTTCATATTAAAATATTACAAAAAATATCACAGCAAAAGACACAAAGGTGAAGGTTGACATTTTTAGAATAATACCAAAAGGCCTTTTACTTGCTAAAAAAGTAAATTATCAATCAGGTGGCATGTAATGGATTGTGTACAGCAGGTTTTTACTTTTGATCCTGTTGATAATTTAGAGACATACAAAATTAATATCTAATATGATACAGTAGGCTTTTAGGGCTAAGACAATTGTTTTGTATTACAAGTATCTTGAAATGTTATGTTTAAATATGCAAGTTATGAATTAAACTCTCATTTGCATACATTTTCAGAACAGAAGTCTCAATATTGGATAAAGCACTTCATAAGTCAGAAAATAGCCAGTTGTTTTTGGAATAGAAGATTAAGTCAGGTGAATGATATATGAAAAAAGCCCTCTGTAACTTTCAGAATATAGAAATAAACCTGGAAAGATATGTATTGTAATTGAAATCTACAGGCTCAAAAAGATAAGGTGTAATCATAAACATTAAATTTGTATTTTGGATGTTTTTTTTCTGCTAAAGATTTTAAAGAAGCAAAATTGCCCACAATTTTAAAATTGACCTGTGCATGGACAAACAATGGTTTTTGCCTGTGGTCTCTTGCATTAAACTGTAGATCCCTGTATGATAGTGCTTGTGTATCACTTGCTATTTTGGTATTTGTTCATGTTATTTGTGATGTGTCTTTGAAGGACACATTAATAGTATGGTCCGAGGCTGAAAACTATGACCTGGCCCTCAGCTTTCAGGAAAAGGCTGGTTGTGATGAGATCTGGGAAAAAATATGTCAGGTGATTATGTCTGTAATATACATTTATAATATTTTCTCTAGGTATGTTCTCCTTTATTCTGAAAGCCTTTATTTTTGTGTCTACAGGTCCAGGGAAAGGACCCCTCTGTAGACATCACCCAGGAGCTGATAGATGAGTCTGAAGAGGAGCGCTTTGATGACATGTCCTCTCCTGGTCTCGAACTTCCGCCATGTGAGCTCTCCCGACTGGAGGAAGTGGCCGAGCTAGTGGCGTCATCCTTACCTTCTCCCTTACGGCGGGAAAAACTGGCCCTGGCGCTGGAGAACGAGGGCTATATCCGCAAACTGCTGGAGCTGTTCCGAGTGTGCGAAGACTTGGAGAACCGAGAAGGCCTGCATCACCTCTATGACATCATCAAAGGCATTTTCCTCCTCAACCGCACAGCGCTCTTCGAAGTCATGTTCTCCGAAGAATGCATCATGGATGTGATCGGATGTCTGGAGTTCGATCCTTCGCTACCCCAACCACGGCGGCATCGAGAGTTCCTCACCACCACGGCACGATTTAAAGAGGTCATTCCCATTTCAGACCCGGAGCTGCGGCAGAAGATTCACCAGACGTACCGGGTGCAGTATATTCAGGACATGGTGCTGCCCACCCCCTCTGTCTTTGAAGAAAACATGCTCTCCACCCTGCACTCCTTCATCTTCTTTAACAAAGTGGAGATTGTTGGCATGCTGCAGGTGGGTTTTCGTCCTCAACCATGTATATGTGACCAGCTGTGAACTTTGCACATTGGCGGTTTAGTTGAAATGCTGTTCAGGGGCTAAACTAGGTAAAGGAAGCTGCAGATTAACTTTTCACGCCGCCTTCTAACATCATATCTCACAGGTAACGTACGCTGTCAGGCTTGCTATGTGTCATTGTGGCTTTTCAACAGATCAGCATCGCTCCTTTCAAATTCATTGCGTCCTCAGCAGAAAACCCTGTTTGCAGAGAATGCAGTGAATACATGTTTTTGATGCGGCTACTAATATTTCCCTGTTTGCATTACCTGAGACCATCTCGTTGCTCTTGATAGGATGCACATGGTGGGCTGTACTTTGTTTTTTTTTGAGTATTTGAAATGCCCTTTTCATCATTAAGTTAGATTTTACATCAGTTGTGGCTATTAAAAAGTTGTTCATGGAAATGGTTTGATACGTGCTTCTCACCTAAGCCTTACAGTGGAATTGTTTGATACTGGGATTGGAGGTAGGGGAGGGGGCTTGTTGCCATGGAAACAGCACCATCATGTTCTTTAGAGCCATATCATGTGATGTCACAAACGCTTGGCAGGCATGCTGGATGATTATTTTCTCCAACCTCCAGACAGCTTCAGTTCAGTATGGTTGTTTGTCCATCTTTGCTGATGATGAATGTGCTTGTTATGGCACAATATTGTTTTAATATTACCATATCCCATTAATACCTGGATGTAATCTCATAGATGTTGAATAAACCAAACATGGATAGTAAAAGCTTTTTGTGATGAATGTCTGAGCAATTAGATATACTTTCCCATGGCAGCGTAATCGCAAACTGTTTTGGTTCACTTGACTGGTTCCCCTTTTTTTGAGGTGTAATCTTGTATGTCCATGACAAGTTGATGCAGTAAAATACAGTATCAGTCACATGTCTAGCCTTGGTGTCGATGTGCATTTATGAAATGTCATTCAGCTAGAGGTCAATTAATGTTGCAAAACCTCTCTGTGATTTACAGCATTATGGTGTGCTCAAATGGCATTAGGATAATGTATATAGGCAACTATAAATGAACATTTATCAAGAATCAGGTTTATTGTGCCGAATCTGGCTGAACAGAATTGTTGATTGTTGCAGTTCACACAGTGTGCTGCATGGATGCATTATGCTGTGTGTATAGAAAGAGTTTAATTATGAGAAAATTAATGTGAATACTGGCTTAAAATATTTTTAATATTTAACTTATATTGTAGAATTGTATCCAATTGTACATTTTCTAGTGTCTTTTGTTTTAAATAATTTAGAAACTAGTTTTGTGTGTGTATATACAAAACTAGTAGTAACCAGAACTGATATTTCTCTATTTCTTATGCTTTTATTTTCAGGACGATGAGAAGTTTTTGACTGAGCTCTTTGCACAGCTAACTGATGAAGCCACAGATGACGACAAACGGCATGAGCTGGTATGAAGCAGAACTACTAATGGATGTGTTAACCTCCTACTCAAAACAATGGATACAAACAAAATTGATATTGTTTGTCACATTCAGGTAAATTTCCTGAAGGAGTTTTGTGCGTTCTCACAAACGTTACAACCACAGAACAGAGACGCATTCTTCAAAACGCTGTCCAACATGGGTATCCTGCCAGCGCTGGAAGTTATTCTTGTAAGATTTACTTGCTATTCCAAAGAACAGATTTGCTGTCAGGTGTCTTGTTTTTCTTTTTGTAATTTAACACCTTTACTAATGATCTATAGTATTGTATTTAATGGAAAATAGGTATATTTGAACCGGTCTCTAGCTTCAACTTTGCTCTCAATGAAGACTGTAAATTTAGCTTGCTCTTGCTGTGTTTATGAACACGTGTGCATTGTGTTAAAGGGCATGGATGATGTTCAGGTGCGTGGAGCAGCCACTGATATCTTCTCTTACCTGGTGGAGTACAACCCCTCAATGGTGCGAGAGTTTGTTATGCAGGAATCTCAGCAGAATGATGATGTAAGTCACATGCCACATGCCTACTGACTCTTGTGAGCCTTCCAGCTACCTGTCTGTCTTACCACTTGTCTATATTTTACAGGACATTCTGTTGATAAATCTGATCATTGAGCATATGATCTGTGACACGGATCCAGAGTTGGGTGGAGCCGTACAGCTAATGGGGTTGCTCAGGACACTAGTGGACCCAGAGAACATGCTGGCAACTGCTAATGTGAGATGTTTTAATATCAATATATATTTGGTGCATAGTACCACCTTTTCATTGTCATTTGTCAGAATGTAGCGAAACATGCCCCTTCTGGTTGATTCCTTGCAGAAAACCGAGAAGACAGAGTTCTTGAGTTTCTTCTATAAGCATTGCATGCATGTGCTCTCTGCTCCACTTCTTGCCAACACCACAGAAGAAAAACCCAGCAAAGGTAATAGATATTTTACAAGCTTGTAGGATGCATGCAGACTGAATGTGTAGGCAGCCTTTTTGAATCATTTCTCAATTGACATTTTGCATATTTAAAGATGTGACCTCTGCAGACTTCTCACTGTGTGTTTGTCTTGTCAGATGATTTCCAGACATGTCAGCTGCTGGCTCTGATCGTCGAGTGTACTTTATGCTGTGGAGCAATCACAGCCTATCACCATACAAGACAATACAATCATCAACAAAGAAATACTCAGAAGAGTACTGGCTGCTCCCGGCCTCAACACGCTTTACTTAGCCTTATGTGAGTATATGCATGCGCACACACAAGACATAATCCACATGTGAAAGTGAATATTCGGCAGGAAATATTGTAGGGTGGGGTTTTTGTCTATCCAGATTTTTACTGATCAATTCAGTTCAAGTTTTTTTATATAGCGCTTCTCACGATACAAATCGTTGCAAAGCAGCTTTACAGGAACAAATAGGTATTCTACACATCTATTTAGTAGTAGTGTCAGTGGTGCCTGTCAAATTGATGAACATAGGGCAGAAATGTACGGTAAAAGTCACCGCTTCAATGATGTAATCAAACAGAGATGACCACACTCATTAAAGAAATGACATACTATCGCTGAAATTCAAAACTTTGTAGCAACATTTGGTAGTTTATGTTGTTTCAGGGTTGCAATTTCATTGGGGCTATTGAGGCGTTTGAATCATCTCTCTCAGGTGATTCGTCATCGAGGGTCTTTGTAAGGGCCTGGATACAGACTGAAGTTTGTGTAATTCCTAGTGGCAGAAACAGAGAAGGAGGAAAACCAAAGTAGGACATAATTGCATAGTTGCGTTCCAAACCAAGCAAAAATGATTTGTTCAACCCAAGCTAAGGAATAATAATATGCATTTGATCAGATATAACTGCAGTACAAGATTATGAGATGCATTATTTTAGGGATGCACCGATACCACTTTTTCCAGTAATCGCATGATACCATAACTTTTATTTTTGGCACGTGCCGCATACAGAGAGTACCAGATACCGATATTTTTTTGTACATTTAAATATTGGGTACAGAAATCAAGAGAGTATGTATAATGTTAGTTGGTTATTTTAATTTATCAAATAGATAGTCAAACAATAATTTATTCAGACACCTTCAACATTTCTCACAATATCACAGTTTATTTGCTATAGTTTAGAAAATGGTAATAAAATATGACAAGAACTCATATTTTAAACTGTCAGAAATAAATTAATCTTGATAATGTTAGATAACTTTGATAGAAAGGTATGTAATGGATTACAATCAACCAAAAATTATTCAGACAGCTGTTAGTATGACAGTATTTACACAACTATCAATACTAAGTCAGGCAACCCTTAGCCTCAATGACAGCATATAGTCTCCTGGGTCCGAGGTCTCACCAGTGACTTTAAAAAAACGCTGGGTGTAAGCCCTACGCTGGGCTTTGCGACGTCCAGCTTTACAATAAATATTTACACCTGTTGCACCAACTGAAACTACGATCAGGCGCAACTGCGCCCAGCGTAGATGATGCGCATCCACGCTGTCGCTGACACATTCTCCCGCGGTGATGGCTGAGACGACTTCACGCTGCAATGGCTACAACTACTAATATAAAACTGAATTGCTTAAGACATCATAACAAGTGAAGCCACCGCACCATGATTTCATTGAGTAAACATTTTCTAACAAGTCCGCGTTTTTATATCTGAAGTCTCCCTGCACATTCCCAAGACAGATTTCATCAAGGTTACGTAAAATATAATAAATGTATTACAATGCTTCTCTCTAGAGTTATTTTTGTAGCTGACTAACAAGTTTGTGTACAATGAATGTCTTTCCTGAGGTAAATGTGACTTTACGTGACATTTTGTGTTTTACTGGCGTCTTTCTGTGGCTGAAAAAAAACACGTTTATAGTTTGTATTTTGTGATAAAACCGAGATTTTGAAAGCTGTTACTTTATTTGTAATTAAAAGTAACAAAGCACAAAACTTATTGCGGTTATTGGATGGCACGCTAAATAGCCTAATGAATGGACTTAAAGACGTGAAATATTTCCAAGCATTTACACTGTCCTTCCAAACAAGATGTCAAATGGTTCAGTTTCTTTTAATAATCCTAGTTCATATGTAATATTTTACTGCATAATTATTACATGCTGTACAGAAATATATTTTGTATTCAATTACTATCGGCAGTGTGATAGGCTATAATCTACACTGAGTTTCGCGATTGATATCTTGTTTATCTTGCCTGAAAAGACCATAAACGTACAGGTCACGTCTGCAGTAATAATTAACAAACAGACATGAATCCTAAAAACGAATAATGTCCGAGTAAATCATGACTTTTCACTTTACACCTACCTCTGACTAGGCGTAAGATTTAGTGTCAGACGTAGCACTACGCCGAGATGGTGCAACGGGTATAAATTCTACTTACGACTTAAAGCGCCATTTACGTCCAGCCTAGTCTTACAGCAGGTGTGTATACGTACAGCTGGTGCAACCGGCCCCTGGGTTCTGTATCAATGGTTACATGCAAATTCCAATTTTCACAGGACTGGGTTCGGTTATTTTTGGTCCCAAATTGGTATCAGTTTTACTGGTAGTCCACTGTATGAAGAATTTTTGGAAGTGGGTATTATTGTCCCCCGGTTTTACTTTCTTTTCCTATCCTCACTTACATAATGACTATCGTGTCCTGCACCCACTGGTAAAACAAATAAAAGATTATATTGGTTTTGATAAATTGTTGGTTTGATGTATTTCCACTAATTATGCCCATAAACGTTATTTTACAAGTTTTTGTTACTTTCATTGTTCATTTTTTTGCTCTATGGTACATATTTTTTAATTTAATAGCATTAGAGCTGCTCTATTTGCAGCGGCTTAGTACTGTAATCACGCAATTTGCTGTAATAATGCAGGGTACCACTTGTTATAAATCTCCCAACTGTGATATTTTCAGAAATAGAAGTCGCGTTTTTTTTTTTTTATCTGAAACGTGCTGCGATTTATATTACAAAGCCACTCATATAATGCAGAAACACTCAAGCAAGCAAAACACAAAGTGTGCACGTATTTGTACTGGTGCAGAATAAGAGGGACAAGTACAGACTAGCGCATTTCACACAGGCTGCTAGATTCACTTTCGCCAAAAATTTGTGTATGCCTAAGGTTGAAAATAAATAGTTTATAGTGAATGCCCCTATAAATGGCTTATTTTTACGAATTGAGTTTTAATCAATCTGATGCGTGTGCTAAAGTGACGGAACATACAAAGATCTCACAAGAGTTACACTCTCTCTCTCTCTCTTCTCTCTCTCTCTCTCTCTCTTTCTACTAAGTACTTGTGCATTGTTTTACTTAATTTCTTGACATAACCGACACCCCGACTACAAAAATTGCCAGATGTCTGTGAGAAAGGATATTGTGATAGGACAGCTCGCGCATCTGCGCCACTGTGAGCTCAGTCACTCAGCGTGGGTTGCAAATCAGCTCGCGAAACATCAGGCGATACAGGCGCTTAATAGGGAATGTTAAATTCCTTTCGTGCAAATCATCTCTTCGTAACATCCTTAATCATATACAACGCATTCTGCTGTCTGTTTTGTTGGTTGTTTGTTGTTTCTTGTCGAATCATGGTTAATCACATGATGTACCTTGGAATTGGTATATGGCCGGGCATTTAAACGAGTACGAGTACAGGAGCTCAGGATCGGGCCCGATCCGATAACCAGTATGTAGCTGTGGGCTGTTGACCAAAAATTTATATCACGTATTTTTCAAAATTATACCGGTTTCACGGTTCATGATGGTATTTTTTTTTTCATGCATGACCGGGTGTTAACCAATTTTTTCTACTGATTGAGAGAGGAAATACTGCTTTATATTGACTTAGAATGCCCTATTTTTCTGTCATGATGAGTGAATATTGTCAAGAAATACCACACTAAATAGTGACTAAAAACACGACCCCTTTTAATACATGTTAAAACCAGGAGTCACTCTCATTTATAATAGCGGCATCATCTGATAAAATCAACATGCATCTAAACTAAAGAGAGGCTATGAGGTTGTTTTGGCTATATTACTTTTTTTGTCTCATGCAGCACACTGCCTGCATCTGAGTAACAAACTAAAAAAAAAACAACAAACAAAACACACATTGCATGTGATATTAACAGACGAACTACTCTCATATTTATAATTCCAAAAATTCAGTAAGCGACAGGTGCTAGGAAACTGTGTTTTGTACTCATTTATTGATGAGTCGGCTGCGTTGCGGCCAACTGAATGCGCTGCTTCTCTGCCGCTCAATGCACAGAACAGACGCCGAGAGAGGTGACAATTCTCCGGAAAAGTCAGACCTCGCGTTCGCGGGACAACACTGGCGAAATCTTCCAACTGAACCCTAGCTAAGGTTTATCCAAAAAAGTCGCTAGGTGTGTCAGTATGAATATTCTATGGAAAAAAAACACTAAAAGGGTCTGAAAGCTGCTAAATCTAGTGCTAAAGTCACGCCCGTGTGTGTGTGAGAGACGCGGTAGCTGATGGCATGGGGCGGTGGATATTTGTGGCGGTCAACATGGATATTGTGGATGAGTTCTTCTGCGTCATCACCTTCTATTAGTTCTACAGCTTCAGTTTCGAAACTTTCACGCTTAGTAACACATACAACTGTTCCCTCAACACAGTGCAACAGTGAAAAGAGACCCCTTTCAAACAGTGTCGCATTCCGAAAAAACCGTTGTTTAAAGGCGACCATACATTGATATTGCGGTATTTTAACACGTTCATTAATACAAAACTAAACACGGTATTCGGTCATGAACCGCGCTTACAGACACAAGACTACAGTCAGTATCGGTATCGGTGCATCACCTACATATTGAATGCTTGGCCAAAGAGATGTGTCTTTATAGATTTAAACAGAGAGAGTGTGTCTGAACCCTGAACGTTATCCGGAAGGCTATTCCAGAGTTTGGGAGCCAAATGCAAAAAAGCTCTAACTCCTTTAGTGGACTTTGCTATCCTAGATACTACCAAAAGTCCAGAGTTTTGCGAACTTAGGGAGCATGATGGATTGTAGCGTGCTAGAAGACTAGTTAGGTACGCAGGAGCTAAACCATTTAGGGCCTTATAGGCAAGTAATAATATTTTTTTAACTGATACGGAACTTAATAGGTAGCAGAGACTGTAAAATTGGCGTAATACGATCATATTTTCTTGACCTGGTAAGGACCCTAGTAGCTGCAGTTTTGGACTATCTGTAGCTTGTTTATTGAAGATGCAGGACGACCAGCTAGCAGTGCATTACAGTAGTTCAGTCTAGAGGTCATGAATGCATGAACTAGCTTTTTGCATCAGAAACATGTAACGTTCAGTAGCTTGCTGATGCTTCTAAGGTGGAAGAAGGCTGTTTTTGTAACATATGAAATATGATATGCAAAAGATAAGTTGCTGTCTAATATAACACACAGATTTTTGACTGTAGAGGAAGTAACAGTACATCTGTCTAGTTGCAAATTGTAATCCAAGAGATTCTGTGTACTGTTTTTTTGGTCCAATAAGTAATATATTTCTTATCTGAATTCAATAGGAGAAAATTATTGGTCATCCAATCTTTTAAATTTTTAATATACTCTGATAGCTTAGATAATTTAGAAGTTTCATATCTTGTTGAGATATATAGTTGAGTATCATCAGCATAACAATGGAAACTAATTCTGTATTTTCTAATAATATTACCAAGGGGTAACATGTTTATTGAAAATAGCAGAGGACCTAGGACAGATCCTTGTGGCACTCCGTATTTTACTGGTGATAATTGAGATGACTCCCCGTTTAAATAAACAAAGTGGTAGCGATCGGACAGGTAGGATCTGAAGATTTGAAATGGGTCTGTAATTTGCCAGTTCACTAGGATCTAGTTGTGGTTTCTTAATAAGAGGCTTAATAACCGCCAGCTTGAATGGTTTTGGGACGTAACCTAAAGATAATGATGAGTTAATAATATTGAGAAGCGGTTCTTCTGCTAAAGGTAACAACTCTTTCAATAATTTAGAGGGTACAGGATCTAACAGGCATGTTGTTGATTTAGATGCAGTGATAAGTGCACTAGTTTATTTACCGATGGGTTATGCGACAAAATTCAATATCAATATGTATCGCGATAAAAAAAATTTCAATAACGGTGATATGATTTTTAAAAACATTTCCGATTCGAATCAGATAAGAATGAGGCTTTATGCCAGCAGACTATGTTTACTACATACGGAGGAATTTGTTTCGTTGACAGAAGATTCAAGTGTACCGCATGACAGTGAAAGAACCCAAAACACAGATAATAAAAATAAAATTTAAACAAGTACAATAAGGATAAAAATATAAAATTGACACTTGTGTGTGCAGGTATATCGACAATAGGACAGTTTTTTTTTTTTGTTGTATGAAGTACTGTATATTATGTGCAAATTAGACGGTGTAGCTGAGGAGGCAGGGTTATGTTAAATAATTGTATGAGTGAATAAATAGTGTGTGTCACACATTTAATGTCAAGTGTTCATGAGATGGATGGCCTGGGGGAAGAAACTGTTCCTGTTTCTGGTCGTTCTGGTGCTCAGAGCTATGTAGCGTCGACCAGATGGCAACAGTACAAAGAGGGAGTGTGCTGGATGTGAGAGGTCCAGAGTTGTTGCCAGACTTTTGCTACTTGGCACGACGATACAAGTTCTTGGAGAGAAAGGCGAGTGAGGGTTGTACCAATGATTCGCTCAGCAGTATGGATTACCCTCTGTAGTCTTCTGAGGTTAGATTTGTTAGCTGAGCTGAACCAGACAGTTATTGGAGTGCAGAGGACAGATTCAATAATGGGGGAGTAGAACTGTTTCAGCAGCTCCTGTGACAGGTTGAACATAGTAGAAACAGCTGGCGAAGGAAGTACAACCTATGCTGGGCCTTTTTCACAATGGAGTCACTGTGAGTGTCCCACTTCAGGTCCTGAGATATTGTGGTGCCCAGGAACCTGAATGATTCTACTGCAGCCACAGTGCTGTTCATGTTGGTGAGTGGGGGGAGTGCAGGGGGGGGTTCTCCTGAAGTCCACGGTCATCTCAACAGTTTTTNGTGCTATCACAATGCACTGGGTCAGCTGGCCAATCCGAGCAGACTGCGCTTGTCAAAGGAGGGGCTTTGTTGAAAACGACGTTTTTGAGAGAGGCGGGGCATAGAGGACCTACAATAGTACAGTATTTGAAAAATAATGTGTTTTTTGGACATTAAAGCATGTCAACATTCTGTTTTACCAAATACACAAAATAATGATCTTTAAACTAGCATCATATGACCCCTTTAAGATGAATTGGACATTTGAAGTAATGGTGCTTGTCAATATTAAACAGTAATTCGATCGTACAGCAATGTGTAAAAACAATCATCAGGCCGTTGGCGCACTCTGCAGTCCTTTGTTGTAATGCGTAATGTGCGTTAGCTCTATTGTTTATAATACATTGTGTTTTAACAGTTTTGTTCAATAAAACCATATTTTTTCTTGCTTTTGATACTTTATTTGAAATAATTATTATTGCCTCATTGCTATTATATATGTATGTTAAGTAATTTTAAAGGCTATTGTTCACTTATATCTAGTTTTATTACCACAAAATTTTTTTTATTAATTATAGGAAGCATCTCCAATTAATTAATTTGATTTTTTCTTTTTTTTTTAAGTTTTTTTTTTCTTTTCTTTTTTTTCAGAAATACTGCACATTTACATTTTTCTCCTAAATAAATTCTGTTAAATAACATTTCTGGTAAATACTCCTTTAAAAAGTGTTTTTTTATTAGTAGTAGACTAGAACACGTGGATGTGTTGTCATTCTTCCACTATAATACTGAACTTTGATTTCAGTGATTTGGACTGTGAGATGGACGCTTGCTTCTTGCACTCTATGTTGCACTTTACTTTTGCTTTTAAAAAATGATTTCATATAAATTTGGATTTCATTTGGTTTAATAAAATATAGTAAAATTGTTGATTTTTTTTGTGGGAAATTAATCGTTAAGATTAATTGACTAACCGATAATTAGTCAATAGATTAATCGAATTAATAAAATAGTCGTTAGTGGAAGCCTAATTTAGAGAAGATAGTGCCCATGTTGCTAGTTTTTTCGTCTAGTTCATGTGTACTTATTGTTACACAGAGCAGTTGAGATAAATCAGGTAGTTTATTTGTGAATCTGTCTTTGGTGGCTTGAACAATAGTTCTGCCCGGACGATAACGTGGAGCAATATAGTTAATATCTGTAATACGCAGCATGCACGTTACAAGGAAATGGTCAGTAACATCATCACTTTGAGGTATGATATCTATATCAGTAAGATCAGTTCCATGCGATATAATTCAATCTAGCGTATGATTAAAACGATGAGTGGTGACGTTTTGCTTGACTCCAAAAGTTTATTTTATTAAAAACTTAAAACTTAAAAAAAAAAAAAGTTTATTAGGTCAGTAAAGACCTAATGCATAATTTGTTTTATCAACGTGAATGTTAAAATCTCCGGCAATTAGCGCTTTATCAACAGTAACAAATATGTCTGAGAGGAAATCTGCAAATTCTTTTAGGAAATCTGTGTATGTATATCAATATGTTTTCTATTAGTGGAAAGATAACTTTTTTTTCCCGAAGCATTTTGATGTTTTTATGCACTGCTGTATCTTGAAGAAGAAAATCAGGGGACATTAAGAAAGTAAATGGGGCCATTTGTTTTTAATTGCTAACAAAATAAAAGTACGTTTTTTTTAATTTTATTTTATTTTATTTTTTTAAATCTAATGCTTGTCCGGTTAGATTAGATTTGTAATTGCCCTGCCAAAATTCTCAATTGCCCTAACCACCAACAATGTAAAGTTTGAAATGAATTTAAATGTTTAATTTTCTATTTAAATTGGAAAGGTTTGCATTTCTTTGCATACAATATGCAGGGTTATGCAGAGGTTAGACATATTCGACCACAATATCAAAAAGAAGATACTATGTCTGCTTTTGAAGAAATTGCTAGCAAAATTTTGGAAGAAATAGTACAGCACCTTAAATCGTCAACATGCTATCTTGACACACTTCCCACATATTTTTTCAAAAGGGTGCTTAACTGTTTGGAAGCAGATCTCTTAGAAGTGGTGAACGCCTCACTTCTTTCTGGGACTTTTCCAAACTCCCTGAAAACTGCAGTTGTTAAACCTCTTCTGAAAAAGAGAAATCTTGATAAAACCATATTGAGCAACTATAGACCTATATCAAATCTTCCTTTTATAGGCAAGTTTATTGAAAAGGTAGTTTTTAATCAGCTGTACAAATACTTAAACTCAAATGGATACTTTGACAATTTTCAATCTGGTTTCCGACCTCGTCACAGTACAGAGACAGCGCTCATTAGGATAATGAATGATATTCGCTTAAATTCTGAATCTGGCAAAATATCAGTGCTGGTACTACTAGATCTCAGTGCTGCGTTTGATACTGTCGATCATAACATACTACTAGAGAGACTGGAAAACTTGGTTGGGCTTTCTGGCATGGTAATTAAAAGGTTTACTTAGAAGGGAGAGGTTATTATGTTAGTATAGGAGAGCATAAGTCTAAGTGAACGTCCATGACATGCCGGAGTCCCACAAGGCTCAATTCTTGCACCGCTCTTGTTTAGCCTGTATATGCTCCCACTAAGTCAAATAATGAGAAAGAACCAAATTGCCTATCACAGCTATGCAGATGATACCCAGATTTACCTAGCCTTATCTCCAAATGACTACAGCCCCATTGACTCTCTGCCAATGCATTGATGAAATTAACAGTTGGATGTGCGAGAACTTTCTTCAGTTAAACAAAGAAAAAACCGAAGTCATTGCATTTGGAAACAAAGATGAAGTTCTCAAGGTGAATGCATACCTTGACTCTAGGGGTCAAACAACTAAAAATCAAGTGAGGAATCTTGGTGTGTTTCTGGAGACAGACCTTAGTTTCAGTGGTCATGTCAAAGCTGTAACTAAATCATCATACTATCATCTCAAAAACATTGCAAGAATTAGATGGTTTGTTTCCAGTCAAGACTTGGAGAAACTTGTTCATGCCTTTATCACCAGCAGGGTGGACTATTGTAATGGTCTCCTCACCGGCCTTCCCAAGAAGACCATTAGACAGCTGCAGCTCATCCAGAACGCTGCTGCCAGAATTCTGACTAGAACCAGAAAATCTGAGCATTTTACACCAGTCCTCAGGTCCTTACACTGCTTCCAGTTATATTTAGGATTGATTTTAAAGTACTTTTACTCGTTTATAAATCACTCAGTGGCCTAGGACCTAAATATATAGCAGATATGTTCACTGAATATAAACCTAACGGACCACTCAGATTATTAGGATCGAGTCAGTTAGAAATACGAAGGGTTCACACAAAACAAGGGGAGTTCGCTTTTGGCTATTTTGCCGCCCGCAGTTGGAATCAGCTTCCAGAAGAGATCAGATGTGCTAAAACATTAGTCACATTTAAATGCAGACTCAAAACTCATCTGTTTAGCTGTGCATTTATTGAATGAGCACTTTGCGATGTCCGAACTGATTGCACTATGTTTTATGTATAATCGTTTTTTTAAATTCATTTTAAACCTCTTAAATCATTTTTTTTTTTTTTTTTGTCAAAGTTTTTAATTCCTTGTTTTTATTGTTGTGATTATTGTTTTTTTTAATGATTATTTGATTACAGCACTTTGAATTACCATTGTGTATGAAATGTTCTATACAAATAAACTTGCCTTGCCTTGCCTTACAATATTTACTCATTTCATCAAATGTTTTTCAGTATAAATTTATAGACTGAATTTTTCATCAAATGATGAAATTATTTTAGTATATTTATATATGGTTTAGGTACTGGTTTTTAAGGTAATTTTAGTTGAATTGTTTTTTTTTGTATTTGTATAAAAATAATATAACAAAATATAAAAAGACAAATTTTATTTTAAAATTCTCAGTTTATTCTTTTTAGTTTAATTTTTAGAACTTTTGTTGTCATTGTTTTTATTTTTTTTAAATGTATAAAAGTTTAAGTTTTACTTTTCAGTTAGTAATTTCAGTAGATCAGCTTAAGTCTTATTTTAATTAGATGCCAACATTTTTATTTTGTTTAGAATTTTAGATGTTTTAGAGTTTACATTTTTAAAAATGTAATTAATTTAAAAAAATGTATAGCTTCATATAATGATTACAACACTGTTTAGATGAACTTAGTTGTATTTTTGATTTTGAAAGTATGGAAAAATGTGGAAAGACTGTAAACTCTAGACTTTTAGAGAGGTAGATCTGGACAAATTACAGACATGGGGAGTAATTACTTGACACCATCACAGCCTTCAAACCGCATAATCAATAACACCGAACACTTTGTGATGCTGATCCATTTCCTCTATGAATTGCTCTGCTGATAATGACTACTGTTACACTGTTATTTCAACACATGCCAAAGAATTCTGCTTTCAGGGCCAGCAGCATTATCAACAAGCACTAATTTATTTTGGATAAACACCAAGCATGCAGTACGACCCTGCTGACAGACATCAATTATAGCTTGGCTGTTAAATCTCACTGTACCTTTCGCACTCATTTCTCTTGTCCAGGTGCTTTGCGTTTCATGAGAAAAATCATTGGGCTAAAGGACGAGTTTTATAACAGATACATAATGAGGAACTTCCTGTTTGAGCCAGTGGTGAAAGCTTTCCTCAACAATGGATCCAGATACAACCTCATCAACTCAGCCATTATAGAAATGTTTGAGTATGTCAGAGTGGTGAGTACATTTATCTAATCATCAGATCTCGTAATGTTCCTGAACACGCGTTGTTTATTTTGTGTGTAATTGCTGTGTTCTGTGTGTAGGAGGATGTGAAGTCCCTGACGGCTCATATCATAGAGAACTACTGGAAGGCCCTGGAGGACGTAGACTATGTTCAGACGTTTAAGGGACTGAAGCTTCGATATGAACAGCAGCGAGAAAGACAGGACAACCCTAAACTTGACAGGTCAGTGGTCACTTCAGACCATTATTGTTATTATTATTATACTATGTATAATTACCTTTTTTTTTTTTTGTTTTTTTACTGCAATTCCCAAATTTGTATGAAGTGTTTTATAAATGATTTATTCTTTTTTTTTAATGAACTTAATTATACTCGGTGTTTTTTTAACTCATTCGCTATGGATATTTAAAAAATGTTTCGCTAGTAATAATCTTTTTTTGTTAAACTCATAATCATAATCTAATGTTTGTTATAACGATGTGAGCTGGTTAATTGTTTTTCATTACTACTGTATGTTACTATTTGTTTCTTTAAAAGTACATTGATCTTGACATGAAAATAGCCATAGATGATGGTATAATGTTATTATTATACTATTTTTTGTTTTACAGTACAAAGTATTTTTATAGTTATTATATTCCTATCGATTTACTCTTTTATAATTTAATACATTTATAATATTATACATATTAATTATTACGAATGTTTCTCTTTTCACAGTGCAGTAGTATTATTATATTTTATTATTATTATTATTATATTATTATCATTTATTTTTTAAATATAATTAAATTTCTTACTCCTCATTGTTGTATGGGTCCCTTTGAAGGCTCCTATTAAAACAATTTTGTGAATGGCCTTAGACACTGAAGTGAAGGAGAGATGTTAAATAAACAAGTTATAGTGGGAATTTTATTTTTGCTCCCCGATATCCTCATGCAAAGTCAACTGTAACCCACATTTTAAATATACATGTGCATGCCTCTAATTAGAATGTCGTGGAAAAGTTCATATTTATTTCAGTAATTCAACTCAAATTGTGTAACTCGTGTATTAAATAAATTCAATGTAAATAGACTGAAGTAGTTTAAGTCTTTGTTTTTTTTTTAATTGTGATGATTTTGGCTCAAATTTAAAAAAAACCCACCAATTCACTATTTCAACCAATTAGAATACTTCATAAGACAATAAAAAAAAAACATTTTTAGTGAATTGTTGGCCTTCCTGGAAAAGTATGTTAATTTACTGTACATGTATTCAATACTTGGTAGGGCCTCCTTTTGCTTTAATTACTGCCCCCCCTCGGTCAATTCCGGGCGTGGCATGGAGGTGGTCAGTTTGTGGCACTGCTGAGGTGGTAAGGAAGCCCAGGTTTCTTTGACAGTGGCCTTCATCTCATCTGCAATTTTTTGGTCTCTTGTTTCTCATTTTTCCTCTTGACAATACCCCATAGATACTTTGGGTTCAGGTCTGGTGAGTTTGCTGGCCATTCAAGCACACCAACACCATGGTCATTTAACAAACTTTTGTTGCTTTTGGCAGTGTGGTCAGGTGCCAAATCCTGCTGGAAAATGAAATCAGCATCTTCAAATAGCTGGTCAGCAGAAGGAAGCATGAAAAATTTGCTCCAAAATTTCTTGGTAAACGGGTTCAGTGACGTTGGTTTTCAAAAAAACACAATGGACCAACACCAGCAGATGACATTGTATATTAAATCATCACAGACTGTGGAAACTTATCACTGGATTTCCAGCAACTTGGGCTATGAGCTTCTCCACCCTTCTTCCAGATTCTAGGACCTTGGTTTCCAAATGAAGTACAAAACTTGCTCTTATCTGAAAAGATGACTTTGGACCACTGGGCAACAGTCCAGTTCTTCTTCTCTTTAGCCCAGGTAAGACGCCTCTGACGTTTGTCTGTGGTTCAGGAGTGGCTTAACAGGAGTGGAATACGACAACTGTAGCCAAATTTCCTTGACACGTCTGTGTGTGGTGGCCCTTGATGCCTTGACCCCAGCCTCAGTCCATTCCTTGTGAAGTTCTCTCAAATGCTTGAATCGATTTTGCTCGACAATCCTCATAAGGCTACGGTTCTCTTGGTTGGTTGTGCATGTTTTTCTTCCACACTTTTTTCTTCCAGTCAACTTTCTGTTAACATGCGTGGATACAGCACTCTGTGAACAGCCAGCTTCTTTGGCATTGAATGTTTGTGGCTTACCCTCCTTGTGAAGGGTGTCAATGATTGTCTTCTGGACAACTGTCAGATCAGCAGTCTTCCCCATGATTGTGTAGCCTAGTGAATCAAACCGAGAGACCATTTTGAAGGCTCAGGAAACCTTTGCAGGTGTTTTGAGTTGATTAGCTGATTGGCATGTCACCATATTCTCATTTGTTGAGATAGTGAATTGGTGGGTTTTTGTTAAATGTGAGCCAAAATCATCACAATTAAAAGAACCAAAGACTTAAACTACTTCAGTCTGTGTGCAGTGAATTTATTTAATACACGAGTTTCACAATTTGAGTTGAATTACTGAAATAAACTTTTCCACGACATTCTAATTTATTGAGACCTATATTTGAAAAATGCTCCCACAGATGGGTTTGCATCTTTGTCACCTTTTTCACTCCTAATAAGTTGTCTATTACAATTCCCTTTTGTGGATTGGAATTTCTTGTGCATGTAATAGTTACTTTTATGCGTAAGTACCATTTAATGAATGTATTTTTTGTCTTCATGCTTGTCTCCAGTATGCGGTCGATTCTGAGAAATCACCGTTTTCGCCGGGATGCACGGACGCTGGAAGATGAAGAGGAGATGTGGTTTAACACAGATGAGGAAGACTTGGAGGACGGTGAAGCTGTAGTGCCGCCCTCAGATAAGATGAAGAGTGACGAGGACCTGATGGATCCTATCAGCAAGTTCATGGAGAGGAAGAAATGTACGTTAATGCTACATGCAGGCGGCATAATGTTGATGACCAACTACTATGATCCCCTATTTGATGGCAAAATGCTACTGACATTGCTTGTTGAGTTTTGATTGTTTAATTTTTTTCCTCTCTCTTTTCCCAAGTGAAAGACTCTGAAGAGAAGGAGGTGCTGACAGGGAAGGCAAGCCTCTCAGGACGACAGAGCCCCAGTTTTAAACTCTCCTTCTCCAGCTCCCCAAAGCCCAGTCTGTCCTCTCCCCCAACCGCATCTCTCCACCCCGGTTCACCTGGTTCTCCAAGTTCTCCCGGGACAGGAGCCCGGAGCTCCCCCCCTATGGCAGCTGTCACCACTAAGGTAATTACACCGATTCCAACAATGTTCTGAATGTTCTTTCTTACCGGTTACTTATTTTTGATGGCATCTCGCTCCTATTCCAGGGAGGTCTGGTGGGGTTGGTGGACTACCCCGATGATGACGAAGAGGACGAGGATGAGGAAGAGACAGACAGTAAAGAAGAAAGTCCTCCGCTGTCCAAGAAGTCCAAGCTGAGCTCCTAAAGCACTCCCTCGTCAATCAGCACAGTCATGCTCAAAGGGAACTTCATCCAGAGACTATTGCAGTGCTCAGCCTAGAACTCAAAACTGAAACAAAATGAATGAATACACAAATGAATGGATAAATGAATGAATGCAGCCCCCCGCAGGAGTCCAAGGGGCGCCATGTGAGGAACGGAGAAAGGGAGAGCAAGAGAGGGAGAAGATACGGTCACAGAGCGAAAAGGTGAATGTCTCCACGTGGAGTTTGTCCAAGTGCCAATCTGCAAGAAAGAGAGAGAGAGACTCGTGAAACGGACGGAGAGATCGAAGACGAGATGAAACTGGTCTAGAAAAAGAATAATAAAAAAGGATTTAATGAGATATGAATTTCGACAAAGCTAAAAGTACTGGGGGGTAAAAAAAAGATCTCACACACAGTCAGTCAGTCAGTCAGTCAGTCAGTCACTCAAACTGTTGCCCCACAGAGCGTCCCAGGCTTGGACCAGGACACACTGCCCCCCCTCTCAGGGAAGGACCTCACATGACCCGAACTGGGCCAGCCAGTCCACAACCACCACTCACCTTTGCTGACTCATCTCCATTTCTTTCTCTCAACCCTTTTTTTTCTGTTGCCATTTTTTTCCTCTCGATTCTTTATAATTTTTTTTTGTTTGTTTTCGAGTTTCTAGGGCCAGACGGGACACTAGGGAGCAAAGAAGTCTGGGTCGTCATTGTTTAAGATGTCACCGTTGTTCTCGTGGCTCAGCGGAAGTTCTTCCTCTTTCAAAGCCAGCAGTTCCCTCCTTTTTCTTATTCTGTTGTTCTCTAATTTTTTTTAAATGACATAAGAGACCTGCCTTTAAATGTTCAGGACGTTTTCAGCCGCACTTGAACAGGTTTTTAAAACCTCAGTGGGGGGGAGATAGTTTTACCCTTTTTTTGCCCTTCAAAACTGCAGATTTTTTGGAAAATTTGTAAGCCCGTCTTGATTAAAGATTGAGTGGAACTCTAGATGTGATCGATTTTTGTCATATCTTCATTTTCTTTTCTTTTCCATGAGTGTACTCTTAGTTGTTCGGTATATTTGGGACCATTAAAAAGATCTTTGCTGTAGTAGATCTCTCACGGTTGTGCTGGTTCCCTGTATCTTGTCAACTGTGCTGATATTGTGTCTTTTGAAATGGGATTTCATCACTGAAATGATCCTCCTGTCTGCTCGTCTGAAAACGTCAGTGGAAAGTCCTGCCTCCTCTGATGGAGGCTTTCTAAACAACCTGCACACAATTAAAGATAAGTTTTTATTTTCTGAAATATCATTTGTTTGCCTTTGTACTTGAACACCATGAGAATGGAGTAATCGTGCACTAGAGGGCGTCCTTCTCCTTCACTGACATGCAAAAATAAGAGCCGAAAGCAGCTTTCAGTCTGTATACAGTAGCGGTCAAAAGTTTGAAATAACAATCTGGTTATTTCATCAAAAATACAGTATAACCATTGTCAAAATGTAAATGACTCCTGTCATGGCAAAGCTGAGATTTCAGTCTTCAGTGTCACATTCTAATATGCTGGTTTGTTGTTGTGCTGAGTAATTAATAATGGTTATCAATGTTAAAAAGCTATATTAGCAGCAAAAACTGTATTCCACTGTGATAAATGTTTCTTGAACAGCTGAAAATTAAGCTTTGCCAACACAGGAATAAATTAAAATATGCTAAAAAAGAAAATGGTTATTTTAAATTGTAATAACATTCAACAATATTACTGTTCCACTGTCTTTGTTCAAATAAATGAAGCCACGTAAATGGTGATGAGCAATATCTTTCAAAGCATTAAAAAAATTATTCCAAACTTTTGACCGGTAGGGTTTTTATTTACTTTTAAATTTAAGTCTGGGTTTCATACGACATGCTGTTAAAGACATTCTCATTTGCACAAATGAAAGCAATTCTCAGCTTGCACAAATCAATCCTTGTCTGTTGTAGCTCTTCTCTATTTATGATTTTAAACATATGTTCTTCCACCTCATCTCTTCTCGTCATTGCCTGAATGCAATATGGCTCATCTTTGGAGAGATTATGCTCACATAAGCAACAGGCTCCTGCCAGTGTCCTGGCACTAACATGCCTTTTAATTAGAAATTTAACCATGACAAATCAAGCCACACAAATGCTCTTAGAGTTCAGCTCATCCCCATCCGCCGCCAGTCAAATCCAAGAGCTGCTGGCAGTTCCTCAAAGGAGACACCATGCCAACATCACCGCACGGGCTGAAGTGTCTCCCTCATTGTGTGTGGTGGTCTGCGCACATTAAAGCTGTGTTTTATTTATTTGTTGAGGATTATTGGTCCTTTCCATTGGCATGTGGCAGTGCCAGTGCATGGAGCCGTTAAGGATGCCAGTGGAGAGTTTCTACAGATGTGCCTTTTGATGTGAAGCCACCCAGCAACTGAGAGATCCAGGTCAGACCAGGATCTTTGGAAATAGTTTGCAACATATCAAGAAAGGGTTGATGGTTTAACCGTTTTGTTTTGACTGCCTGCTGAAAAGACTGGCTTAAACCAGTAAAGTGCTGTTCAGGAGAACCGGCATGGTGTTTCGTCTGAATCTGGATGACTTGTTAAGAGGCCTAAGCAAGTTAATTGTCTGGTTCCATGCTGGTGAGTTGTGTTGGTATACTTGTTGGTATACAATGCATATTTTTAGTGCTGTATGTATATATGTATATATATGTATATGTTCAAAAGTTTGGGGTCAGTACCTTTTTTTTTTTTTATCTTTCAGTAAGGATGCATTAAATTGATCAAAAGTAACAGTCAAGACATTTATAAAAACATTTACAATAACATTTATATTTCAAATAAATGCTATTATTTCAAACTTTCTATTTATCAAAGAATCCTGAAATATGTATCGTGCTTTTCACAAAAATATTAAGCAGAGCAACTGTTTCAACATATACTAATAAGAAATGTATACTGAGCAGCAAATCAGCATATTAGAAAGATTTCTGAAGACTGCAGTAATGGCTGCTGAAATTCGCTTTTCTTACAGGAATAAATGTGTTTAAAAATATGTAACATAGAACATTTTAATATACAATATTCACAATATTACTGTTTTTACTTTTTAATCAAATAAATGCACCTTTGTGGAGCATAGCGGTGTCTTTTAAAATTGTAAAAAAAGACCTCCAAACACATTTATCACTCTAATATATATTTTAAACACTCATAAAATGATTTTAATTGGAAATATTTAATAACTTTACATTTTATAGTGATTTTCTCCTGTCTAAAATGACACCATGTTTTTTGGCATATTGAGTACCATTGGTTATAACCACAGTTTTATACCACAAAAACTGAGGGTTAAGTTTGTGGTTAACATGGTTTAATTATAGTAATGTTTTTTTTGTAGTAAAACCATGTGTTAAGTCTGGCCTTAATCACTGCAGCAAGTTCAGAATTAAATCACATCAGAAAGAGCTTTATTGCCAAGTGTGTTTACACACACACAAGGAATTCGATTTGGTGTTAGAAGCTTCCAGTACACAAAGTACATAGTGCAGACATATAATTAAGTTAATAAAACACTAATAATAAAGAGAATAGACAAATTATAAATAACAATAGTAATAAAAATATATAGAGAAAAAGAAAATGTCCATAGACAGAATGTGTGTATGTGCTACTTACAGATGAAGGTTTGATGAGTTATTTACAGATGTACAGTCCTGAGGTGTGTTGTGTTGTTCAGGTGGGATATGGCCTGTGGGGGGAAACAGTTTGTGTCTGGCTATTTTGGTGCTCAGTGCTCTGTAGCACCTGTAGAAAGCTGAAAATTGAGCTACTTTTAATTTTTTGTCTCAACCAACAGTTCAAATTTTAATGCCATTTATTCCTCTTTTTTTTTTTTTTTTTTTTAAACTTGAAATCGTAAGTTTCAAACCTATATGTAGGCTACACTTGCATTGTCCGACTCCAAACTAAATTTGAAGTCAAGTCACGTGCACTACCTCTAATCCAGCAGTAGATGGCGGGCGATGTCCACACACTCCACTCTTCCCCAGGAGAAAGGCTTTTGTGACAGATTGTATAATCGTTTAGGGGCAGTAAAGTCTGGCGAACAGGAAATCCTCAGCGTCTCTCGACGAGGTTGTCAAAACAGCCGCACAATGTGCACCTTCATGTGCACAACTGGACCCTGTCGCCCCGACCAACAATCGCTTGTGTTCGCTGCACAAAGTGGCCTCTGTGTCGGCAGGGCCGCCTCCTTATGGCCCGGCGGCCGCTGTGGAGGTGATCAGGGGGCATGTTCAGCATAGCGTGTCTGTTTGTGTGATTAATCACCGTGTAAAACTCCAGCGTATCCGTTTCGGTGGGCGCGAGGAGCCACGGGCGCCTCTCCGTTTATGCGCCATTGTGTCTAACGGTGCCCGGTAGCTGAGAGCAGAGGGCAAAAGTTTGAGCATATGGTTGAGATTAGGGCGCTAAAGAAACTGACCGATTCACATGATTGGGATTTGTTTTAGTTTGAGTTTGGCTGATTACTGAATAAACGTCTTAAAAGTGACTGATCTTTGGGAATACTCTCTAAAGCCTTTTGTTCAGTGTTGCATGATCATAAACAGCCAATCCACTTCCAAAGTGTTAGTTGCTGCCTATATGTGTTTACATCTGTTCGGTTTGGTTTTAGGCTATTTGCATGCTGTCTTCATGAACCTTGGTTGTTTCTGATCTTAAGTTTAAATGATCATCTCTTCTTAACTTTGGTAACTTTTCTGCAGTATATA
This sequence comes from Sinocyclocheilus anophthalmus, assembly GCA_018155175.1. Classification (NCBI taxonomy): domain Eukaryota; kingdom Metazoa; phylum Chordata; class Actinopteri; order Cypriniformes; family Cyprinidae; genus Sinocyclocheilus; species Sinocyclocheilus anophthalmus. The sequence continues at coordinate 1,071,166 of JADLZN010008188.1, read as the reverse complement.
GTATGTATAATAAGTGTACAAATTTTCTGTATGCACAAAATACTTCCAAATTTGTAGTATACACCAGAAAACACTATTCAGAATCTCAGTAGACAACTGGGTATTAATTGCTTACTGCTTCACAAATACTGCATATTCAGGCATACTTTGGCGTACTGCTTCTTTGCGTACTATGATGGTAGGGAAATACCCATATTTGGATGCATAGTTGTCTTTAATAGAGTGCTGTAGAAATTAATCCTAAAACCTGGAAACCAGTTCAAATTTTTGAACTTCTGGTACCATTGTCTCAAAGTCAAGTTTTTTTTAATTGGTTTTTGGTTAAATGCCTTAAATAAGATCTAAGCTCCAGATATTTTGTTTTATTCTTAAACATAAAATGCATAATAAACAACTTTTTAAGCTTTTTTGGGTTTACTAAACTAGACTACAGGGTCTGTGTCGTTCTTGTTCCTGCTGAACAAGAAAACTCATCTACAATTTTAACGATGTAGAGAGTCCAACCAGCTTTTTACTTCTGATTGTTTTATTTAGGCTTCAAGAAGTACAATTCATAAAAGTTGTGTTAATTTTTGAGGAATATCTTGATGAAAAAATATTTTCTGCAGTAATCCACAAGCCAATGGAAAAATCCTATTGCTTTTTGGTGAGGGAACCAGGGAGATGCAAAATTACACCTTTATCTGAAAGTGCATACTCCCTATGAAGGTACTTCTTTTGAATAAGTAATTACTTTGCGACCGTTAAAAAAAGTACATTCTATATAGTATGAATGTGTGTAGTATGAGCTTAATCCGGACGCACTACACCATTTTGACATTGTCATGTGACCTACAAGCATCAGATGCATTGCTTCACTGCTATTCACAAATCCTCTTCCATGGCCTCATGGGATATTAAAGTGTCCATTATATGTGCACTTCAGAATCTCATCGGAAGTATATAACTTTTCCGCTATACTGTTTTAAGAATGACTTTTGGACATACTCTTCACATGCTGTTTTTCACCTGTATAGTAGGGAAGTATGCCATTTCAAACGCAGCCTGCAACATACCTGCAGCACATTTCTGCAGAATCATCTGGAATGAATCTCAGCTGTGATTTTTTATTAATCTTTCTTGATTTATTATTTGATCATGCTGCCAAGTTTACCCATTTTTACCAAATCTTGGATTAAAAAAACAGAAAATTCCTAAAATATTCATTACCAAGATGATAACAGAATAAAGCACAAAGTCATATGAATTATTTACCCTATATAAAGATATTTCTGTCAGATGGAAAATTCGGAGTCTTTCTGTTTGCTCTGTGAATCTGACGCCTTTTGCGTCGTGTTAAATGAATGATTTCATGAGTGATGTTTTGTCCAGTGAATGGTAACCAAGACTGAACCCTATGGCCTCAGCCTCATGGACCGCCAGCAGTCTAGTCCAGCTTGGCTTCGCACAGAGACTAAACGAACCCTGATTAGACAGACAACAAATTTGAACAAGCTTTATTAAATTCACATATTGGTCTCTAGTGTGGGCTAAACAGTGTGGTCTACATAGGATAGCGGGATAATCTACCATGTTCAATTTACCCTGTATGTTGTTACATAAATGGACTAGAGGGTGTTTTCATTCTCAATCAATAAACACATTTGAGCAGGCATGAAGAGCGAATGGCTTTACCATGTGGAAATACACACACATATTTGGATCCTTGCCTGCAGTTAATGTTCAAGTATAAATATAACCTGCAGTTCTTGTTAGAGTGTAAATATAACCTGTACAGCTGCGAATCTGTGCAGTTCTTGGCAGCGCTATTCGGTTTTTAATGTTAAAACATCACTATTAAACTTTTACAGACTTCGCTATTAATATATTTAAATTGGGGTCTTTACAACTTCTTCAGAGATCTGGATGGTGACAGCTTTTCGCTTTTAGTCGTCTGTGGCACTGTGTAAAGGGTCACGACTGTTGCCGTCTCTCTCTCAGTTGCCTAGGCGAAAGATAAGAGAAGCATGTCAGTCTCTGCTGATGTTCAGCATCTCTCTTTCTTTCTCCGCTGTCAGTAGCCTGGGGGTCTCGGTTAGCCTGGGCACGAGATAAGAGAAGTGAGTCAAAACTGTACAGCTGTTTAGCACTGTAATGCTCTGTTCCATTTTCTCTCTCTCTCCGCTTTAAACTATTTCAGGCTTGAAAGTGGGTGGATTATCTGGTGACAAGTCCCAGACCAGCGTTCTCTCATTAGCACATGTGGTGTTCCATCACATGGTACCTTTGAAATGCTTCTACATCTGAGGCCACAGTTGGCATGTCAAACACCTAAGTCCCTTGACAGAGGTGTCGGAGCCCTTGTGTTTGATTTACACCCACCGCTGTGCTCAAATCGCCACATGCTGCGTCTTTTAGTGCTGGGCATGGATTAAAAAAAAGTGTTAAATTATTATTATTATTTAAAAAAAAAGACTGGTATGTAATGTCATCAACATCTGTTAAAGAGCTATAATATGTGTTTTTGTAGGCTGCTACATGTGCAGCACGGATCTATTCTCTTTCTCTTTCCCTCTGTTAATTTTAAGAGCTCCTTTGAGTGCATCATAAAAACAACAGCATGAAAGACTAGTGTTGCTCTCAGTGCTCTCATATCTGTCTCATAACCCTTAACACACATGCACACACATTGATGCTTAAAACAGGCTGCTAACATTGCCTTGATGGTGGAGTGAGGTATTCCACTGATTGATTGCATTGGTAAATTATTTATTTCATTAAAAAATTATATATTATATATATAAATCTTAGCTATAATTGACAAATTTAAAATCATTTATTTTACTTTATTTGAAGTGCAAATTTTGTAGGGCAACAACTAGGCCTTTCTCCAGTTAACATTATTTAGGATAAAATTCCAATAATATTTATTTTTGAAAGACTTGACTAATATATTTAGTGCATACTAGGCCAAATATTTAGATACACTCTATAGCAGAGACTGGCCACTTGTATTACTAGTTAGAAACTCCCACTTTCAAAAAAAGAGCCAATTGACCGTTTTGATGACCTTGGCTGCATCCAAAATTGCATAATTTCCTACTATTTAGTAGGTGAAAAACAGTATGTGCCAAAAATGTATGTTTGAATTCACAGTATTCATAAAAGAGTAGGCAAAAAGTACCCGGATGACCTACTACTTCTGGTGTAGTTGGTCCAGTGTTGTTTTGGACCCTTCTGACCTTGATTATATGAACAAAAACTGTCTTCAAATGTCTTATCTTGTGTTCCACGGAAGAAAAATAAGTCACACAGATTTGGGTGAACTAACCCTTTAAAATGTACTGTGGTACAATGCATACTATTCTTTCCCCTCTCTCTTTTGCATATGGGTTAAATCTACACGACTACTTTAAAAGGAAACACGGTTAACGTGTGTCGATTTATGTGTTGAGGGAGAGAACAGAGTCATCTCTGTTAAAATACATCAGGGGCGTTGAGATCTCTCTCCTGCTGTCCATAAAGCCTACCGCTCAAATTGTAAAATGGCCTTTCACGAGATGACACAGGAAGCACTCCCTAGCTGAGGCTCAGCCGTTCCCCACCGACCACAAATCACTGCGCACCATTCAGCTGCTCTGACAAACCCTCTCTGGGTCAGAACTGGTACAGCAACAGCTGGTTTTGAATTTAAAGGTGCAGTAATATATTCACAGATTTTATGGCTGGTTGAAGATCAGTGATTTGTTGAAATGCAATTGTCTACTGTCTCCGCTGGTGGTCATGGGCTAACAGGTCAGTGCGGTCTCAGAGGAAGTGCACAGCTGACAATCAAATCCAATGTGCAGGTCTGCTTCGGTACATGTGTCTCACTCTGTCAGGACTTCACATGCTATTCAAAAACATGTTTAATTTCAGTCTATTTATGACCTGAGGGAACATGTTGTAGGGCACAGCATGAAAGGCCTTTTTTGCCTTTTACTGTCCTCTGTGGAAGTGACTGTTGTTGCAAACCTTGTTATTGGTTTCTAAGTGGATATCTTTTGACTTTTTGAATTTAGATACAAGATGCTGTTGGTGAAAACATTTTATTGGTTCTAGATTTGATTTATTCCTGCCCTTTTAAAATAATTTCAGGTAGCCTATTCCCAATTTTGCTTTGCAGATATGCTCCATTTAGAATATTTATTTACTTTTTTCTAGAATCTACTATGATTCAGATTTCAGGTTTATAGACAGGTTTATTGAAATTAAATGTAATGTTCAAAGACACGAGTCGCCTTGATCAATCAGTAATTATGATCATTCACCTGCAGTTTTTTTATTTTAGTATTTTAAATAAATGCTGTTTGGTTGTTAAAGACACGTTGTTTTTAAACGATTCCGAGTCATTGATTCATAGACTCACTCAAAAAGCCACTGGTGTAGTGATGTAACCTACAGAAAGATGCTGCGTCCCAATGTGCCTACATATACTACGCCCTTAAAGTATGTACTCTTTTGGTGAAGAAAAAGTACACACTTTTGAGTGTGTAGTAGAAGAGTAGGCAAGCTTTGGGACGTACTATCACGTCAAACAATTGTGTCTTTAAAGGACCTGTTACATGCACCATATCATTGTAAACTGGCCTGTCAATCATCTTGTCACAGTTAACATCTCCCACATTTAATTTCATTTAACTTCCTATCGTAGGAGAGAAAAGAAGTAGCTCGTTGATCTGCCAGTCGTGGTCTTTTCATGCGGAGAACCTCTGCTGCATATTTTCGGCATATGATGCATTTAAAAAGTTACGACAAAGGATGTTTATAAAATTCACATTTGCTGTGTCAGATGAAATACACTGGGGGGGGGGTGGGTGGGTGGTGGGGGGGGAGGGAGTGGGGGGGCGGGGGGGGGGGGGTTTGGATCACATAAATACATATTTTTTTACCAGGTTAAATGTTGATTATTAGTAACTCAAACCCCTTTTTGTAAACCTCTCTACCTAACCGTCAAACGCGTGCATCCGCCACGATTGTAGTTTTTCTAACGCGTTTTATTCGTGTTTGTAGCTCTGAACCGAATCCTTCGCCAAAGCGCAATGGATTGTGGACAATTTTAGAGGGGAGCCATTAGAGTGTGCACGGATCCACACTTCAAAAATCAACCGGGGACTTTTGGCATACTCTTTTCAAAATACTATGATTTGGGACATACTAATTATATTTTCGAATACTATTTAGGATGGATAGTATGAACATTGGGACGCAGGGAGAGTATTTTTGGTGAACATGTTTAAAAGATTCATTTCAATGGGATTAATCAAAATAATGGTAATGGACACAGATATTCGACTCCCTCGTGTCATTACTCGTGATCGTGAATCAGTCTCCTTTGAATCAGACTACTACCTGATCGCACATTAAAACGCCACTGGTATTTATCAACATCGCTGTATAATGCCTCAGAACTGGGGCCCGGGGCCCATTCTTCGCACGTCGCTTATTTTATCCGAGATGAAATGTCACATCCAAGAAGATATCATCGCGCTAATCAGGATCTGACTAATTGGGTTCTCCGAACGCACCTGTTGTTGATGATTAGAATGGCTGGATTGAGTTATGATAATGGGCTGGTTTAAAAGGGGTTATGTATCGATACTCGAAACCACGATCAGCAATGCAGCGATTGGCTGGCGGCAAGACAGCAACGTAATGACATCTTATAATTAATAAAGACACCTGACGAAAAACTTTACATATTTCTGGACTTTTATAAGGAAAACAAAGCTACATAAATTTTATAATAGATAAATGAAATGTGCACTTTTTTTCTTCTTCTTTTTTTACATGATTCCCAATTATTTATATTCACGATTTGTAATATTTGTACTGCTTTACATTTTTATTTCAATGAGTATTTAGCAATTCACTTAATATTTTATATTTGAACAGATTTGTTATGTGACAGCATTAATTAAAGTTTCTTAGGGTCGATCATGTGTAATCTGCTCTCCTGCGCTCCATCCCAAGCCACTCCCATAATATTCTGTCCCACTCAAATTATGCACGACTTTTACATTTAATTCCCTGTATAGCAGTTTTTATAATTTTATGACGAATAAATCTTTCAGTGAGTAAAACTGGCTGTGTCTATAGTTTTAAAGACTACACAACATTATTATATTATCTTTAAATTCATTTTAAAATGATCATTATTTTAGATTATTGTCCCTGGATTAGTAGAGTAGGCCTACTCTTGCAATAAAGTAGCGGTGGTAGCGGACAGATTTTAAGTATCAATTCTGCTTAAAAAGATGCAATCTAATCCTGTTTACATGAAATAAGCCTGCTCCTGAGCAGGTTTAAGCTTATGGACCTGTTGCTATGACAGCAACTCCGGGATGAGCTTCGAAGAACCAAACAATCCAAGATCATGCCAAATCGTCAACAATCAAATCCAGCTGACTGAGTTAGCGACGTACGAAGAACGGGATCCGGTAAGTTGATGTTCGTTTATATTTCTTTATGGGAATATTCAAGATTTGACAATTGAACCGCTTTAGAAATAACAAAGTCTGAATAGTAGTGCACTGACCACTAGTGATATCCAGCTGATTAATACAGGGCCTAGCCTAGTCATGTCACGCATGTCAGGCCCTTCAGTCGATCCCCCAGAGTGGAACTGACTCTAACCTTAGGAGTACTAAGTTAAATACACAAAGTTTTCAACAAGCAGTGAAGACGTCTCGTTTTACTGTTCTGAGAAGATGATGTTTGTGCTTTTTCATCGTCGTTGCCCGTTTTTATATGGTTTTCCCAGTGACGCCTATGTGAGGCAGATTTCATGTCAGAGGCACAGAGGTCAGCGCTGCACTAGACCTACATGACAGATCATTTCCTGCGAATGAGTGAATACGAACATTTTAAATCATCACTCTCTGTCTGCACTACATCTCTTAGTGTTTCATATCAACTTTTTTTTTTCTTTTTTCAATTGTCCGCTAATGCTGCTTTTGTTGTGCACTCATTCCTTGCAGCTTTGTGTGGAATTGATGGCTGTTTGTTTGGAAGTTCATTTCATGTATACATTGTACTGTACAGTGTGAAAATATCACTTGCACTGTCTTACAAAGTGTTCATGAAATATGTCTTACATCAGTATCTATAAACCACCCCCATACCCATATACAGTATAATGTCCTATTTGAGGGAGGGACAGCCATTTGGAGTGGTGCCAAAAACCAAAGTGGATGTTATGGAGTGCACCCGTTAAATCCCATAATGCTCAGTAACAATGATTTTACAGCCGATGTACATTCAATGGCTAGTGAATACCCATAATGCACCGTAATAGTCGGGTGACAGTAAATGCCGTTCACAATAGAATCATACAGACGTAGGTCAAATTATTATTTTTTTTAATAGTACAACTTAAGATCTATAAAAGATATCAAATTAATTTTGTTACTACTAGAATTTGACAGTTAGCTAAGTGTCAGATGATTATTAAACAGTAAGCACAAACTACTCAAAAGTCTCCAAATTCACTCACTTTTTTTCATTCACTCCATATAATAATGTATAGAATAGTAAATTAGGGTATATGGGGGTGATTTTGGATACAGCCCTTGTTTGTAATGGCATATTAAGTGTACTAATATATCCATATATAAATTATGCATGTGTAGGTCTTAGAAACCATTGCCACTAATTTGCTTTATAAATAAAGTCCTGTGCTCTTATGCAATTGTAGTATGCAATGCATTTTGGGGTACAGTGTCCTATAGTTTGCAGTATACTGCACATTTGTCAAATGTAAAATGTTTAGTTGTTCCAAGTTTACAGAAAATATGCGTACTACCCCCCCAAACGTATGTAGTGTGCTATCCAAACATACCTTTTTTTCTTTTTCTTTTGTGCCTTCTCTTTAACTGATGAACTGATGAGATGATCGAACAGATCAAAACATCAATGATGAGTGATGAGCTGTTTTCTCATAAGCGCCACCAACTGTTGTCATCCAATGCAAAGTCCAGTGACTTGATTTAACCAAACTCCATGTGCAGTCCTGAAGGTGAGAGGTCACTGGCATTATGGGACCTCTCTGCAACCTTTTGGGACAGGAATGTCAGTGACCACAAAAGACTGCTTTGGCCAGATGATCAATGAAGTCCAAACTCAGTCCGTTAAGGTCAGGGTTGAAATCCCCAAAAATGATGCTGTAGTGGATCCAGGTCAGAGGTGCTTTCTACTCAGTCATGTGTGAAGTTTTGAGAGTCACGTTTCGTTCTGTTTAGTCACATTACAAAGAGATATGCTGGCTTGCGTCACACACAGAAAACAAAAGACCCTGACGAGGTGATCCAAGACTGATGACCCTATCAGGATTTATTTTGCGTCAATGTCTGGCTGACTGTATGTTATGCATTGTTTAGCTCACCTGCTATTTAACTTCTGTTATACTGATAAGCACCTGTTATGTTCAGTGTTGGGAAAAAATACTTTTAAAAGTAATGCTTTACAATATTGGGTTACGCCATAAAAATTAACTAATTGCGATTTATAGTTACTTTTTATGGGAAGTAATGCATTGCGTTACTTTTTGTCACCTGAGCTGGGCTTGACTATTTATTTTTATTTTTTTAATAAAGCCTTGGTCTTGAAGAAGTGCCTCTGCCTCTGCATCTCACTCCCAATTTCTCTCAACACTGAGACAGGAGAGACATCAGGGACTAAATGGGGAAACAAAGTAACTTGTGTTAATTATTTGAAAAAGTAACTTGGATATTTTCTTAAAATTTTTAAAGTAGTAAATTACTTGAGTTACTTGGAAAAATGAATCTGATTATGCAACTCGTGTTACTTGAAATGCATTACTCTCAAAACTGGTTATTTTCTTAAAGGGATAGTTCAACCAAATGAAACTCACCATTTTCTCATCCTTTATTTTGATCCAGTCTCGTATGACTTTTATTCTTCTGTGGAACACAAACAAAAGTATTTTTGGAAAATGCCTCAGTGTTTTTCTCTGTATAATGAAAGTCAATGGAATCCAATACCAATGCTGAGTTTGATCTTATTGACTTTCACTGTATGAAAAAAAACAACAAAAAAAACGTCTCAAAAGCATTCTTCAAAATATCATCTTTTGTGCTCCAAAGATAAAAGGAAGTCATGCATGTTTGAAACTACAAAGGCTGAGTAAATACATTTTTGATTAGCTATTCTTTAAAAGAGGGCATTTAGTATAGTAAAGCGTATGGTTGTATGTGAGTTTTGCAGTAGCAGAACTACAGCAGGGGGTCACCAGTCAGGTCAGACAGATGTCCTCTGGCCTGTGGAGGTCATAGTGAACAGACTGAGCTGCGACCTTCGGTGTGCTGAGAAAGCGAAATTCTAGCGCAGTCTCTATCCTCATTGATCGGCCACACTTTAGCACGCATTAGGTTGCACCCACACAACAGCATGCTCTAATGAAATCAATCTGTTGTGGAAATGCCTCACCCGGGTACCGGAGACAGGAGGAAGATTTATAAACCTGTTACTGTACCATCAACATCTATCATTTGAGATTTTCATGTATAGTTCTATATACTTAGTCAGCGTAGATAAATGTGTGTGATTTTTGAATGAGGAAGAGTTCACATCCTATAGGAATGGAAAAAGCATTAAAGGAGTAGTTCACCTAAAAATGAAAATATGCTGAAAATGTACTCGCCCTCAGGCCATCCAAGATGTGGTTTAGTTTGTTTCTTCATCAGACAGATTTGGTGAACTGTTCCTTGAAGAGTAAAGTGGGAGCGCATGGGAATGTTCAGAAGAGCATACAACTCATAATAATCCCCCCCCACACACACATTGTGCAGTATGTATATAATAGACAGCATGCAGATTTTTTCCTATGGAATACCCGGATGACCGACAACATTTGCCTAAATATGTAGTATACAACAAAGTGCATGGGATACTGTATCTTACATGCAGTGCACTCATCATGACCTTTTTGTTTATTTTAAGTGATAAATGATCTGGAAGCAATATTAACTATGGTTTTCTTTAAATGACTTATAAAAAAAGCTTCTTTTTTTTAACAGTTAAAGTACAAGTTTGCAGATTTTCAATCAGCTTTATCTGTAGTACATTCAAATGAACGTTGTGTAGCCTTTATCTGTGTTATCCTGCTCCCAGATCTCCTGTTGGTTTGTCAGCTTTAGTGTTTTTGTTAACTACAAATTCCCACCCACGGACATAATGCCCTGGGCATTATGGGTGTTGAAATTTCCCTACATTTTTGGCAAAAGGGAATTTCATAGCCCCTTTTCTCTGTTTTCTCTAGTCATGTAACACATTTTTGCCCTTCTACTGCATAGACATGCAAGTTTAATTAAAAGCCCATCTTTCCAGCGGTGAATTACCCTTTCAACCCTTCACTAAGCTCCACCTCATTGGTTACTGTTGCTAACTCACACTTTACAGAATATCCCATAGGAATGAACTGGAAATTTCTAAGAAAACATTTTTTTATATTTAGTAAAATTAACTTGATTGGATGTGGGCTAGAAATAGCTGTTGCATTTCAAAGCTCTTTATCTGCCTTTTTTATGTAAAGATTTTTTTTTAAAGAAATTGTTATTTGGCAACACTGTTTGATATATAGAATAGAGCAAATTGTGAATAGCAACTATTGCTAAAGTAGGATTTGTTAGTAACATTTTCAAAGCAGATCACAGCCAAGCATCAATTATCTTTGACACATTTATGCAAAATTGAAATTAAATTACCCAAACATTTTTCATGAGATGATAACCTAGTAAAATAATGTCTCCCTTAATAAAGGACCATTTTATACATGCGGTTTCAGTTGTTCCTATTTTTTTTCTTTTTTTTTTAGAATAAAGTTTAGTATGAGAGTTATTGGTGAATCATGATTTATTCATAACAAAGGCAGATTTACATTTATTACATTTACATATATTTCTTGCTCTAAGTTAGGATTCCATTCTGAACATATGACTCACAATCTCCTCTCTAGACAAAGTAATAAATATCTCTTCTGTGAGATAAAGGGAGAGTGTGTGTGAGATGATTACCCTCAGATGTGCCATATGTGTGAGTTTACCCACAGTACACACGGAGCCGAGAGGATGAAGGGAGTAGAACGTCCCCACACTTGTTCTTTTCATCCCTTTATTCTTGGAGGAAGAGGCACATGTATATTTTTGGGGGGGCTGCGTGTGGTGCGTTTTCTCTCAGTAGGGATGATGCTAGTCATTAATCATCGTATCTTGTGCTGAAATGGCCTCCTGCTTGAAATGCCAATAGGATCTGCTGCACCCAGCGCCCCCTACTGTTCATCCGCTCCGTTAACCGTTCGCGGGGGCCTCCCGCTGGTTCACACATCTGGAGCCAAGCCAGACGACTGGGATATTTTTAATTCCGCTTCCCCTTTACCTCAACTCTCAGGAATGCTCTCCCACCTGCACAGTGTCTGCTCGCCATTACTTTTATTTGAAATTCGGATCTATATTTGCTCATCAAAAACACATGCTACATCGGGTAAAATGCACACATAACTTAAGCTCACTGTTAAATTGCCCCAAACCATGTGAATATGTGTATCTGTGTTACAGGAACACAGGAAATACTATCTTCTTAACCAGGTTTTTGATCTATATGTCCATACATGACCTCTCGTATAAAGGCCAGTGCTGTGAAGATACGTTGGGACCAGATCCAAAGCGTCTGAGAACCAGGTCAGTTTCATTCAAGCTCACACACAATACTCCCATTTACAGTGAGTCACAAACACTCTTGTGTGACGTTGAAGTGGATCCTTTTTGTTGGAGTGATGATGTGTGGCATCTGCGCACTTCATAAAGGCCTCATGCTCACGGGGGTCGTGTTATTGTTGCAGTGGGAAGTTCTTCACATCATAAATACGCCCCTGGGAAACACGACTTTGAGGAACTGAAACGTGCTTTCGAGGTAACGCGTAATTTACACACCAAACATACCCAGAGGCAGATGCCTGTCTGACTGACTGGGGCAAATTGTGGACATAATGGCCGCAGGCTTGCTCCCCCCCCTGTTTGAAACTGGAATAATCTGCCCGGTTCTCCTCCTGGACCCCATCTCGGAGTTTGGGGGAAGTTTCTGTGATCAAAAGCATTGTAAAATGGTTCCAGGGCAGGATATTTCCTCTGTGTGTTTCTCAAGTTTAGATGGACAAGGAGAAAGAAAGGTTTCCCCTTTTTTTTTGTTTAATTTTTTTTCAGCTTTTGAGGGGAGACCCCAGAGTAGTGTTTATTTTTTTATTTTTTATTTTTTGGGGGGTAACGCTACATTCCACATCAGTCATGATAGTTGGGGTGGTCTCGTGTGTGTATCATGACATCAGTCATGATAGTTGGGGTGGTCTTGTGTGTGTGTCTGTATGTTTGCCTTGTTATGTCTTTCTTGTCTCTCCTTAACAGGCACAATGAAATGTTTTCAGCGACAAGTTCAACCCTCATGTTCGGTATGTTTGACTTTTTTTTCTTTGATTTTCCAGACATCCCTGTGATTTATTAGTACATAATATAATAATAATAATAATACGGAATTATTCACATGTCTAATCTCCACATTTTTTTTTATTTTGTTAATTTTTTCTCTGACAAAGTGAAGCAAACACCCCAAATGGTTGAAGCCATTACTAATTGAATTCATAAATATTTAAAGAGTAATATATTATTAAAACATCTATTAAGATTTCACATTTTCATGTGGCTGTGTGGGAAATGTCAAATCCAAAAGTCCAAATTTGGGGGTTGGTAATTTTTTGTTTAACATATATGAAAAGAAAAAAACAGTAGCTTTTAGTTACTAAGGATCCATTTATTTGATCGAAACAGTAATTTTGTGAGAAATCATTACAATTTAAAAGGCCTGTTTTCTATTTGATATATTTTAAAATGTAATGTATTTCTGTCACATCAAAGCTGAATTTTCAGCATCATAACCCCAGTCTTCAGTGTCACTGATCCTTCAGAAATCACTCTAATATACTGATTTGCTGCTCAATGTTTAAATGTTTGGTTGTACACGTTATTTTTCAGAGGGAATAGAAAGAATAGCATTTATTTGAAATCTACATCTTTTGGGAGAATATAAACGTCTTTACGGTCACTTTAGATCAATTTAAAGCATCCTTGCTGAAAAGCATTAATTTATTTCGAAAAAATAAAAAATAAAATAATGTAGGGCACACTACTGAAAACTATGGAAGCCCGTTTCCGCCACTAAATAAAAAATATAATTCTGTAAGTCATAATGAGAAACTTTCTCAAATTATGACTTAGTATCTCGTTATAATGACTTATTTTCTCATAATAATGACTTGTTTTCTCATAATAATGACTTATTTCTCATAATAATGACTTATTTTCTTATAATAATGAGAAACTTTCTCGTAATAAATACTTATTTTCTCATAATAATGAGAAACTTTCTCATAATAATGACTTAACCTAATCAAAAAAAAAAAAAAAAAAAAAAAACAAAAAGACTTCCTCTCCGCCTTCGGAACGCAGTAGTGACAACGCTACGCCATCTGTTTGTCAAAGCCATGCAGGAACACCGCTAACATTGCTTTGTTCTGTAATCTAAGGTGTATAATGCTATAGTCTGTCATTAAATAACGATTTCAGATAAATTATCTGTATGTAGTCTTTTGTGTAATAGTTACTCTGCCAGATAGTTATGGCTTCAAACATTCCAGACCAATATTTCAGTTAAGAAATCCAGGCATTTTATGAAGAAATGAAAGCCATTACACATATAAATTAATTTATAGATGTGTATTTCGATGATTTATTAGTTTTATTAGCTGTCCCTTTCATGCATCACATGCTATGTTAGCGGTGTTCCTGCATGGCTTTGACCAACATATGTCGCTTAGCGTGCTGTCACTCTTGCGTTCCCGCAGGCGGCGAGGAGTTCTTGTTTTTTTTTTTTTTTTTTTTTTTGGATTAGGTTAAGTCATTATTATGAGAAACTAAGTCATAATAATGAGAAACTAAGTCATAATAATGAGAAACTAAGTCATAATAATGAGAAACTAAGTCATAATAATGATAAACTAAGTCATAATAATGAGAAACTAGTCATAATAATGAGAAACTAAGTCATTATTATGAGAACATAAGTCATAATAATGAGAAACTAATTCATAATAATGAGAAACTAAGTCATTATTTCGAGAAAGTAAGTCATTATTATGAGAAAATAAGTTATTATTATGAGAAACTAAGTCATAATAATGAGTAAAACTAAGTCATAATAATGAGAAACTAAGTCGTTATTATGAGAAACTAGGTCATAATAATGAGAAACTAAGTCATAATAATGAAAACCTAAGTCATTTATTAATGAGACACTAAGTCATAATAATGAGACACTAAGTCATAATAATGAGAAACTAAATCATAATAATGAGAAACTAAGTCATAATAATGAGAAACTAAAGTCATAATAATGAGAAACTAAGTCGTTATTATGAGAAAGTAAGTCATTATTATGACTTAGTTTCTCGAAATAATGAGAAACTAAGTCATTATTAGGAGAAAATAAGTCATTATTATGAGAAACTAAGTCATTATTATGAGAAACTAAGTCATTATTATGAGAAACTAAGTCATTATTATGAGAAACTAAGTCATTATTACGAGAAACTAAGTCATAATAATGAGAAACTAAGTCATAATTATGAGAAACTAAGTCATTATTATGAGAAACTAAGTCTTAATAATGAGAAACTAAGTCATAATATTGAGAAACTAAGTCATAATAATGAGAAAACTAAGTCATTATTACGAGAAACTAAGTCATAATAATGAGAAACTAAGTCATAATAATGAGAAACTAAGTCATAATAATGAGAAACTAAGTCATTATTTCGAGAAACTAAGTCATTATTATGAGAAACTAAGTCATAATAATGAGAAAAAATGAGAAACTAAGTCATAATAATGAAAAACTAAGTCATAATAATGAGAAACTTTCTCATAATAATGACTTAACCTAATCCCAAAAAAAAAAAAAAAAAAAAAAAAGACTTCCTCGACGCCTGCGCAACGCAAGAGTGTCAGCACGCTAGCGCCATCTGTTGGTCGAAGCCATGTAGGAACACCGCTAACATTGCATGTGATGCATGAAAGGGACAGCTAATAAAACTAATATATCATCGAAATACACATCTATAAATTAAGTTTATGTGTAATGGCTTTCATTTCTTCATAAAATGCCTGTATTTCTTAACTGAAATATTGGTCTGGAATGTTTGAAGTCATAACTATCTGGCAGAGTAACTATTTCACAAAAGACTACATACAGATAATTTGTCTGAAATTGTTATTTAATGACAGACTATAGCATTATACATTTTAGATTACAGAACAAAGCAATGTTTGCGGTGTTCGTGCATGGCTTTGACCAACAGATGGCGCTATCGTGCTGTCACTCTTGCGTTCCGCAGGCGGCGAGGAAGTCTTTTTTTTTTTGGATTAGGTTAAGTCATTATTATGAGAAAGTTTCTCATTATTATGACTTAGTTTCTCATTATTATGACTTAGTTTCTCATTATTATGACTTAGTTTCTCATTATTATGACTTAGTTTCTCGTAATAATGACTTAGTTTCTCATTATTATGACTTAGTTTCTCGAAATAATGACTTAAGTTTCTCATGATTATGACTTAGTTTCTCGAATAATGACTTAGTTTCTCATAATAATGACTTAGTTTCTCGAAATAATGACTTAGTTTCTCATTATTATGACTTAGTTTCTCATTATTATGACTTAGTTTGACTTAGTTTCTCATTATTATGACTTAGTTTCTCATTGTTATGACTTAGTTTCTCATTATTATGACTTACAGAATTATATTTTTTTATTTAGTGGCGGAAACGGGCTTCCATAGAAAACAGACTTCTTGTTTGAATTGACATTTAATGGCCCAGTAGTAATTTCAAAATTATAAAGTATTCCCTCTAAATTATTTTAATATGCTTCTCTAAATTTAGCATCTATTATTGAAGCTTTGACCCCAAACAGAACATGAGTGTTACTGCTTTGTTCATATTATCCGTGATAATCTACAGCTATCGCGGTTTAACTTTTTTTTTTTTTAGCATTTCTGTGGTGCGCCACAACATAAGCAGGCCTTTGATTGGCCGACAGCTCTCTGCTCTAATTAGGATAGCTTTAACAAAGTGCCCACTCCTCCTCCTGTTTTACATATGTACTCTTTATTTAAATTGGCCCTGTCATATGCAGATAAGCAGCTGCAGTTTCACACTCGTGTGTTGAGGCAGATGAGGCTTTCCTTCCTCTGACTGCACAAAAACAAAACATGTTAAGCAAAGGGAGGAGGAAGCTGCCAATTAGAATCTACAGGCCTGCGGAGCTGTGGCTGCTGATTGGCTAATTGGGTGTCTGAACAGAGAGCTCTCAAGCAACGATGCAGATCTCATGCCTCAAAGAGTAGCGTAAAAAATAAATAAATAAATAAATATATTTTTTATTAGGGCTGCACGATTATGACAAAAATCATAACTGTCGATTATTCCCTTATAATTGTAATTGTGATTATTAATTACGATTATTACAATTTACATTGAACGATGTTTATACCATTGTTTGATGCAACTGCATGCCGTATTTTTATATGAAAATAAACAAGCTGAAAACACTAACTGAAAAACCTTTAGTGCTTTTCTATAATATTAAGCCTTAAATGTCAAATATACATCGGATTGGTTTCTTCTTTAAATTAAAAAAGTAAAAATATGAATGGTATTATAATGTTATACTAAAACAATGGAAAAACCCTTAAGATAACGTGTAGAAAGAAAAAAACATATCTTAAGCTTGCAGAATAACATAAGTGGACTTTGAAGGATTAATTGCCGCTTTGAACGTTTACATAATTGTGGCATCCATAATTGTAACTGCGATTATAAATTCGATTAATTGTGCAGCCCTAAAACAAAAAGTTTGTGTATATATATCTATCGAGATATATAAAACACACACACTGAACAAAATTGTAAACGCAGCACTTTTGTTTTTGCCCCTATTTTTCATGAGTTCAAAGATCTAAGACTTTTTCTATGTAGACCAAAAGGCCTATTTCTCTCAGATATTGTTCACAAGTCTGTCTAAATCTGTGTTCGTGAGCACTTCTCCTTTGCCGAGGTAATCCATCCACCTCACAGGTGTGGCATATCAAGAAGCTGATTAGACGGCATGATTATTGCACAGGTATGCCTTAGGCTGGCTACAATAAAAGGCCACTCTAAAATTTGCAGTTTTACTGTATTGGGGGGTCCGGAAATCAGTCAGTATCTGGTGTGACCACCGTTTGCCTCACGCAGTGCAGCACATCTCCTTCGCGTAGAGTTGATCAGGTTTGTTGATTGTGGCCTGTGGAATGTTGGTCCACTCCTCTTCAATGGCTGTGCGAAGTTGCTGGATATTGGCAGGAACTGGAACACACTGTCGTATACGCCGATCCAGAGCATCCCAAACATGCTCAATGGGTGACATGTCCGGTGAGTATGCTGGCCAACCAAGAACTGGGATGTTTTCAGCTTCCAAAAATTGTGTACAGATCCTTGCAACATGGGGCCGTGCATTATCATGCTGCAACATGAGGTGATGGTCGTGATGAATGGCACAACAATGGGCCTCAGGTTCTCGTCACGGTATCTCTGTGCATTCTAAATGTCATCAATAAAATGCACCTGTGTTCGTTGTCCATAACATACGCCTGCCCATACCATAACCCCACCGTAACCATGGGCCACACGATCCACAATGTTGACATCAGCCAACCGCTCACCCACACGATGCCATACATGCTGTCTGCCATCTGCCCTGTACAGTGAAAACCGGGATTCATCCGTGAAGAGAACACCTCTCCAAAGTGCCAGACGCCATCGAATGTGAGCATTTGCCCACTCAAGTCAGTTACAAAGACGAACTGCAGTCAGGTCAAGACCCCGATGAGGACGACGAACATGCAGATGAGCTTCCCCGAACTGGTTTCTGACAGTTTGTGCAGAAATTCTTTGGTTATACAAACCGATTGTTGCAGCAGCTTTCCAGGTGGCTGGTCTCAGACGATCTTGGAGGTGAAGATGCTGGATGTGGAGGTCCTGGGCTGGTGTGGTTACACGTGGTCTACGGTTGTGAGGCCGGTTGGATGTACTGCCAAATTTGTGAACAGATTTGTGAACAATATTTGAGAGAAATAGGCCTTTTGTGTACATAGAAAAAATCTTAGATCTTTGAGTTGAGCTCATGAAAAATGGGGGCAAAAACAAGTGTTGCGTTTATAATTTTGTTCAGTGTAATATAATGCTAATGCAATGAGAATATAATGAGAACAGTTAAGCAATATTATTATTACTACTACTACTTGTTTTGAAATTTTATTTTATTTGTTTAGGGCCCCGTCCGTCTTTCCCTTTAGATTTGTGTTTCACTATTATTTTATTTTATTTTTACAGCCATAGCAATAACTGTAGTGACTGGCTGGAACTGGAACTATGGTAAGGAATGCAATGTTAAATGTTAGTTAGGAATGAAACGTTTGCATTGAATTGCATCAGAATATGTGAGCTCTACTTTGTAATTATTTACCATCTGCAGTAATGTAACCTTTCTTCCACATTATGTAATCAAATAATGGTGGTACTCCTGTAGAATGTGGATTATTGCAGGTGGAACATGATTATGGGATTGACATAATATCTGTGGTACAAAAGAGTCAAATTATTAGAGCAGGTCAGTGATGTTCGTTGATTATATAAGCTTTGTGATGACATCTTTGAAAGGGAGTTTGGGATAGTCTGTTAATAGCTGACGGTGACTGTGGTTTCTCTCCGTCAGCATGCACTCACTCACCTCTGATATACAGAATGCATCAGAATAAAAATAGTGTGCATTTGCATTATGTATATCATCGTCTGTGACGTGCTGGTGAATGCTGAAAGGATTTGCTCATAGCTGTGATGGAGAGGGACTGAGCTGGCTGAGGTTTTGCACAATTGTCTAGTTTTGTCGTGTTGTATCTTACTTGTTCTTTGCCCACTCAGATTATTAATGGATGTTCTCCCAAAAATAAATAATTATTTATTTTTTTAAACTGATATAATGAAATTGAATGAGGCCTGGCTGTAAAGCTCCAAACTGGCAAAAAAAAAACCACCATAAGTGTAATGCATATGACTTTGTCACAAGTCTTCTGGAATGCAAGTCATTATTGACTGGTAATATTTCACTCAGGTGAGCTGTTAACCATTGCAACCAGATCATTAGATATGTTTACATACACATTGTCTGTCCTCAGTCTGAATGAATTCAGTCTGATTTCAGATTGTAGTTCTGTTTAATATTTGTTTCAATGTTTAATAAAATCGAAATTTCATCTAGATCTTGCTCATTCGGATCGATTGATGCGTTTACAAGAAGGCTTTTCAGTCTGTTTGAGCCTTAAATGTAATCGTTTAATCCAGTTACTAACATTTGTTAACAATGACTAAAAATTACTATTACAAACGAACAATTATTACCAATTTTGGTGCATGCTAGCATAGCTGTTAAGTCAGTGAGAATCAGATCTTCCCAATTCATGTACAAATTGTTTTGTGAACTGGATTAAGTGATTTCATTGAAAATATTCAGCATTGGAATGCTCATTTTAACCGGTTAGCCTTTAACCGACAGTAAGAATTTTGACCGATTAATACAATCCGTTAAATGGTTTAAAGTCTTTTTTCCCCCCAATTAGTAATCAAAAAATTTAAAACGTTTACTGCATGGTTAAAATAGACCTATAAAATAAAAATTCAGAAATAGGCCTAATGCCGACGCGAAATGTTTACAAACATTATAAACATATAGGCTAGACCATTTTAGTTCCCCTCCACAGCAAATCTTTTAAATTTTACTAAAAATTTAAAACCAAAAGCTATAGCTATATAGGACAAGCCAAAACGAATTCATTTAGGCTAAAACGAAACTGAAACCAAATCCAAATTTTTCCGTATTCGCGATGTATATGAATGTCAAAATATTATTTATTATGTAGCCTACTTCACTCGCATTCCAATGTCCACGTAAAACAAAATGTGTGCACAGGTTTTACTTCATATTTAAAGTGAGCAGTGTGTTTTTTTTGTTGTTTTTTCCCCCCTCCATATGTTTGACTATTTTATTATGACAATGAACAGGCTGCATTGTCAAGTTAGCAATGCTCAACTGTGTGCACGGTGCGGCGCCAGAGCAATCACTTGAATTTTGGAAATATATGGAAATATATACTCCTAGTCAGATATTCAAAACTGTAAAAGGTTTGCTTTTATTTGTGTACATTCACAATAAAAACAAATCTTTGTGCTTTTATAAAATAAAGAAAAAAAACATGATGCGCTTTCTGCCGTCTCGGTCTCCATTTCGCGCATGCACCACAACAATGCATGAACCGAAACTCTGCATACTAGACTAACCTACTTGTTGCACAGTTTTTCTTTTGATTTCTTAATTTATTATTTAAGTAAAATTATGTTTCTCGTATAGGCCTATTTATTTGTTTATATATATATATAGTATAGATATATATATATAAAGCTAGCGCCTATCTTTTTGAATCTTCATGTTCTGTTGTTTGCTGCTTTTTGCGCATGTAAAATTAATCCCTGGGAAACAAATGTTAGTATTTTTAATGGGTCACAGACACTTATTCTTTCTAATTTAAAATAATCATGTCGGTTAACTTTGATAATCGGTTAACGAGCGTCGGTTGTCGGTTAGGAGAAATAACCGAAATGAACATCCCAAATTCAACGTAATACAATGATTTGTTCACTACTGTCAGTGTACTGTACTTCTCTAATGAAAAGAATAATGACTTCACTGAAATTAACATCAGGCCCAGTTGCTGTTGTATGACTTCAGAAGTCTTTGACTATTTCAAGTAATATAGACCGCTTTTATGGTACTTTCTTTCCATTTATAGAGCTTGACCCAGTACTCCATTACTTGCATCAAATAAAAGGCAGAACATTCTTCAAAAAATAATATTTTGTGTTGCAACATGAGGGTGAACTATTCCTTTAAAACCTGAGCCATGCATTATCCAATTCAAGCGAGCAGAAAGTATAAAAGAGTGAGGGCTAGACAAGAGAAGGACCAAAAGAACCACCACTGAAAAAAGAAATGGAAATAAAAAATAAAAAAATGGGTAAAAGGATAATAAAATGGTGGAAAAATGCCACTCTAAAGGATTTTGCTTTAGTTCTGTGCTTTTATATTGAGATCTGATGGCTTTTGACAATAGTGAGCCCCCTCCTCGCCCTATCCAGATGCCTGTACCCCTGAGGGGGATCTCGGGGGCCCACGGCGCTCTGCTCCTGGGAACTACCGTGGGTGATTGCGCAGGCATTCCCACTTCTGATAGGACTGATGTTTTTCAGTGCGTGAGGTGCTTCGAACCTGGCAGACTCCGTAAGTGCGGTGTGCGATTGGACCGTGGAAATACCCAAACCCGACTGGGCCCCTTATGTACATCACACAAATAACGCAAAGCAGCATCCATCTGCCACACAAATAGAGCTCCAACCCGAACCGGCGCTCTGCCATTGTTTTGGCCGTTCGCCGCCCCTCCCGGGGTAATTCATGTGCCCCGCTACTCTGCTCACCCGTCACTGGCTATTCACTTAAACCTGAAACATTTCCATGGGCACAAAGGCTTCAAACATGGCCGTGACAAAAGAAAGGATTTCTGCGTTTCTATTCTTTTCCTCCTCCCTGTCCTTTCTTCAAGACATTGTGTTGTTTAATTGGTTGTGCTTGGTAATTTTGTCTCTTGTCTTCTCCCATACTGAGTGATTGTGCGGGGACGGACGTTTGCTTTGACTGGATCGGACAGCAATGGGCTCCCTCCCATATGCTGGGAGCCGTCTACCTTTGTTAGGTATGCGGAGTTCGGTTCGGGCTCCGTGTGTGGTAAGGTTTGGGAATTCTGCATGGATGTCGTGGGAATGCAGAGGAAACGTTCCTCCTCATGCTGCTGAATGACTGAGATGACCCCTCCTTGACGTGCTCAATGAATTCATATCTCCGGTCTTGCTGGTGATTAATGATTCCTGTCGCTTTCATGCCGAATCCATTGAAAAGCCCAGCAGTGAGCCTGTACTGTACATTTTCTTTGTTGCCGAGGCTGTGTGTGTCCTAACATGCTTTTTTAAAAATGTTTTTTTTTTATAAATTAACTCCATACTGTAGTGTTGGGGCTGCTGGCTGAAAGAGCATCAAGGTTAACAGTCTATGGAAAAGCAGGAGAGGATGAAGGAGAGTAAGGTAAAACGACGGTGGCTTTGTCTGTACACAAGAGAAGGTGTGTGTATGTGTGCTCCAGTGCATGTGTATACATTTGAGACAGAAAGAGAGCAAAAAAAAAAGTAGGTTCAGTGGGTTTATTACCTGGAGTCAGACATAAGCTCATCTCAGCCAATCCTGCAGCGCTTCTTTATTGTACAGCTCTGAGGTTGTGTAATACACTTTTCAGCCAGAGCTGGAATTCTTTGTTCACTGCACCTGGGATTCTGCAGGCTTTGTTCTACACATTTAGTATATGTTTTACAACCTATAAACCCCCCATTTAAATCCTTATTTTCTTAAAATGTCAGTTTTAATTGATTGAATGTTTATAATACTGTAAATTTTGATTGGCTTGAATATCGTTTGTGTGACCTTGGTATTATTTATTTATTTATTTATTATTAAATTTTTGTTTTGTTATCTTTGCGATGAGAAGATTTGCCACTGCAGAACTGCCAATAAATCATCTTAAATTCCATGTAATTATGAAGACGTTGAATTGCTCTTGGTAAAAGCCATTTGTTTGCTTTGCCATCTATATTAGACTCTATGTTTAAAATGTAAAGGTTTTTGTCAAGACTGTGAGACACTCAGTCACCTTGACCAGTAGATTCTTAAAAAATGCTAACATTAGATACGTTATTATATAGGACAATTTAATTTATACATTATCATTGTAATTTTTGTATATATTTTCTTCTTCATTTAGATTTATATATTCTTATTATTGTTCTGGAAGTAGCAATTATAAACCGTTATTTTGAAGTAGTTTCCCCCCCCCCCCCAAGAGATTTAATTTCCAAGATTTATTTAAATGTTTTTTTTTTTTTTTTGGTGGTTTTTAAACGTTGCTAATCTTTGTTTCTTAGAGCCTCCTGTAACTTGACGACGTCGGGAAAAATCAATATTTATTTATATACATATAGCTGAATGGCATGTATAATTCCAGACAGTAGCCTACTGTTCGCGTGTCCTTGTAAAGCCCCGGCGTACCCGTCTAACCCGGTCTCCCCCCAACCCCCACCCCCCCGCCTCTCTCTGTCGGTTTCTCGCTTGCATAATGGCAGGAGCGAGCGAGCGCGTGTGCGCGGCTGGATGTATAGAGAAAAGGGATGATCTCACTGTACAGTTCGTTGCTGAAAAGCAGCCAGGATTTCATCATTCCTCTCTTTCTTTCTCTCCACCCCCATAGAATGTAATACCACCGTCTGCCTCACAGGGGTGCCATAGACCTATGATCAAACTAGGGTAACACGCACACACACACACACTCACACACACACACTCACACACACACACTTGCTTTCTTGCAACCCGTTATTGAAATAGACTGGCACCAGCTGAAACTGCCAGACTGCCTTAAGCCCTGGTGCATACTCTGCGTTTTTTTCCACACCATTTTGCCAGCTGAGACACATTTTGGTATCATAAAAGAATCCTTTGATTGTAGGACAAAATTGTCCACCCACAGATTGCTGATTAATTGGATGATTTGCAATAAATATTAGCCTTCAGCATTATTTTCAAAGCATTAACATTTCATGTGAATACTTCTATAATGCATGTCTTATTATATGATTTAGAATTGATGTGCCTTTGTTTTGACCATCTCGGCACTCTCGTATTGTACAATCTAGCAAGCAGCAGTCTTAAAGAACAGAAACAATTGGACGGTGTACACAGACTGAGGCACCATCAGAGAGGAAGAGGGAGGGACCGCCGATGTAGAGGTATGATGACGGACAGCTGGAGACTGCGGAGAAGAGAAAGACTGAGAGAAAGAGGTGTGGTTAGGTGGACTGCATTGTTAGAAGCAGAATAAATCAGTCTGGTCAGTGTCTGCAGGGCTTCACCGTTCTGGGATCCAGTGTGAATCTGTGTGTGTCTGTGTATGCTTTGTTTCAAGGTCATCCTGCTCCCCCAGCTTGAAGGTTGAATTATGTAACCCAGATATTAATGTCTTGAGTGTATCTCTCCTCTTATTTCTGTCATGCTGGGATTCAGTGGTTGAAAATCATCTATGAGAGACCGTTGTTATCATTAAGAGAGAATAAAACTATTAAAATAAGATTGAAATTAATAACTGAGAGGAAATAATGTGATTATGAGCTGAAAAGTGAAAAATATTGAAATGTTGCTTTGGAATACATAACTGAATAACCGATATAAATGCATTTGATCTTAAATAGAAACCAACTAAAATAAAAGTAACACTAAAATAAATATAGATGAAAACGTTTTCGAAATTGTGAAATTTGGGGAATGCATACAAATTACAATAGCACATAAATTGAAAATTAAACATGAAAATTAAACCAACATGAAAGAGAATACTGAAAATATAAAATAAAAGCTAATTCAAAATATTACAACCATTGTGTGTGTGTGTATATACATTATAATATGTTTGTGTGTGGGTGGCGTTGGCCCTGGTGTTATACTTATATATATATATATATATATACTGGACAAGATATTTATTTTAGTTTTATGGTTGTCACATACCAAAACTAGGTATGTGACAACCTAGTTTTGGTTGGAATAAAAATATCAAAAATCATTATGTACTTCTGATATCACTTATCATTCTTTAGTCTAAATCTGTCGCAATGAGGAAGTTGGTTAATACTGAAGGTGTACGTTCTTTAAAACGTGTTGTTTGCACATAGATCTGAGGCCTTTTCTCCTCTTGACCCGGGTGTGCAACATTTTGACCTGTCAAAGTGTCTGGCAGGGGTGGCCCATAAACCAGCGGGGTCTCCGAGAAACCCTCACGTCTCTGCACACTTCAAGCCTTTATTAGAGGAACAGGAAAGAAACGAGGGGTCAAGAGAGGAAAAGGGGAACCTTCGCTCTTTAGGAGGCCACATATCCATTTTCAAGAATGAACGTCACATGCCTCAAAACCTAGTAAAGAAATCACAAAGGCTCTTCGTTGAACCCGGTGCTCTGCAATTACCTCCACACGTTCTCTCCCACTCCCACACACACCTGGTTCAGTGAGTCCAAACCTGGCTAATCTGTCTGCCAAACCCTCCCCCCGCCCCTTCCTCTGCACCCAGCAAACATCTCATCATCTTGACTGAAGTGTCATTGTGAAATCCCTTAAGTCATTAACAAATAATTAATTAGCAGCCCCCTGAAGGAAAGGATTAAGACCTCTGCAACGATGTTTTGTTGCACTCCTGTCAAATCTGATTGGCTGAAATTATTTTTCAGGTGTGTGATATTCTAGTGATAAAAGCACCCCAACCGTTTCACAGTTTGTATCACTCCGCTTTCAGTATTTCCCACATTGAGTGTCATGGCGGACATCCAAAACCATCATAAATTTATAAATATTTTTTTTTTGTCACAGAATTTAGTTTTTTTAGGGTGAGAATGTAGCTGTTTAGAATTCAAATATGCAGCTTGTTAATAAAGATATTGCCTATTTAAAAAAAAATTGCAAATAATATATAAAAGTTAAGTGAGTGCATAAATAAAACCTTCATCTGAGTTGTGTAGACATGTTCAAGGTGGTCGCTGAAGCATTTGAGGCCTGGAGGTTGACCTCCTTATGGTAAATGCATTCATCATTGCTAATGACGAGTGTGGTTTCATTTGCATATTTGAACCGTTTGCCAGAGCTGGTTAGACAGCATGCAGTTCCTCTGGGTTCTTGTGGAAGCATTTTGGTAATTGTTGCAATGACAGATTTGGCATAAAATAATCTGAGTTATTTTAGCTACATAACTGATTTGGTTGATTCTGGGCTTTTATGTTCCATTGTTATGTAACCAGTAGCACAGTGTTGTATGAGTAACCTCTGTGTGTATCACTGTAGCTTAAAGCCATCACACACACCAGCAATGTTCCCTCTAATTGTTTTTCTTGCAGAGCAAAACTTTTCTCTATTGGGCGGACATTTTGGCCACCTAAGCAAAAACATTCTTTATACCAGACCTGTACAGCGCGGATATTTTTCATGATTCTTTGATAAATAAAAAGTTAAAAAGAACAGTTTTTATTCAAAATAGAAATTGTGTTACAATATACACTATATTCAAAAGTTTGGGGTCAGTACATTTTTTTTTCTTATTTTTTCTTATTATTAATAATTACTTTTATTCAGGCAAGGATAGGTTAGATGGAGAAAAAGTGATAGTAAAGACTTTATTGTTAGAAAAGATTTCTATTTTGAATTAATGCTGTTCTTTTTAACTTTTTATTAGCCTAATCAAAGGATCAAAACAGCACAATAAAAAAATATTAAGCAGCACAACAGTTTCAACACTGATAATAAATCAGAATATTTAAAAAGATTTTTGAAGGATCATGTGACACTGAAGACAGGAGTAATGGTGCTGAAAATTCAGCTCTTGATCACAGGAATAAATTACATTTTAAAATATATTAAAGTATATTAAAGTAGGAAACCAATATTAGAAATTGCAATAACCTAATAGTTGACAATATTACTGTTTTTTTTCTGTATTAATGATCAAATAAATACAGCCTTGATGAACATAAGAGACTCCATTAAAAAAAAAAACAAGGTCAATTATTTATTAGGTTTATAATATAGGCTTAATATAATATAATATAATATCAAAACAAACTGAAGCATTTAAAC
Source organism: Sinocyclocheilus anophthalmus (assembly GCA_018155175.1). NCBI lineage: Eukaryota > Metazoa > Chordata > Actinopteri > Cypriniformes > Cyprinidae > Sinocyclocheilus > Sinocyclocheilus anophthalmus. The sequence goes on along the minus strand of JADLZN010008188.1, from coordinate 1,044,164 downwards.
TGATAGAAGAGAATAGAAAACAAACTGAAGCATTTAAACTAACAACAGAATAGAAAAAAACTAAAGCATTTAAACAGATCTGTAAGCTAAATATTTTCAAAAAATGTCAACATGTGAATTCTTATATAGTTATCTAAACATCCCTATGTAGTAGAGTTTGCCACCAATACACCTGTGTGTGGCTGTAAGTTGTTACCGTTCTGTACCCATCATTCCGCTATTTCCAGCACTAATCACGCCACTTTGTCTTTAAAGGGGTCATATGATGTTGCTAAAAAGAACATTATTTTGTGTATTTGGTGTAATGAAATGTTTATGCGGTTTAAGGTAACAAAAACACATTCTTTTCCACATACTGTACATTATTGGTTTCTCCTCTATGCCCCCGCTTTTCTGAATGCGTCGATTTTTACAAAGCTCATGGTCTGAAAAGCGAGGTGTGCTCTGATTGGCCAGCTATCAGTGCATTGTGATTGGGGCCGAATACCTCAAGCGTGTGACGGAACTCTTACGCCCCTACCATATTGTGATGCTCTGTCCTGGAGCGACGAGACAAAACCAATAAAACCCATTATAACGAGGCATTTGTTGCATCCAATGGGAACATAATTATGGCTTATAATGACTTATACTGTCTTTTTACGCGTTGCATTGCATCGCGCCGCATAAACATAAAACAAATGTCTGCATCTGTGATTGGAGAAATGACAAACTACAAACGCTACTCTACACTGCTCAAAATTCACGTTTGAATTGTCAGTGGCAAATCTCTTTAAATATAAAAAACGTACTTAAAATCTGTGAGTCAGAACAGCCGGCACTGAAGTCTACTATCCCAGGATCAGGAAACACTCCTCCATAAAATCGCTGGACACATGGGAATATTTGGGTTGAACTGTTCTGGACAGGGTTGGCCTGAGTGAGCGGATGGCCGGCTAGAGTGAGTGGCGGCCGGCGGGCGTGCGGCAACCACATGTGATGACCACAGGCTGGACTCCGCTTCGTCCACGTTTAAAGCCGATCTGGCGATCCACAGTGCAAAGTTGTAGTATTTCCTCAGCGACCAGCACGGATCAGCTCCAGGCATGATGAAGCGGATATCGTCCTCTTTTGGAAGGCCAAACAAAGTAGTTTCGCTTTCACAACGAAACACACAGCGCCTTCACAACATGGTGGCGGCGGCAACAACAATACTACAGCGAGGATAAAAGTTACACCTTCTTTCTTTGCTGAACATTTGGGTGGTGTATTGTACGCTTTTTATTGGGTGGCTCACAATGTCATGTCATGTGAACTGTTCCAAAAAGGGACATATGCAAATAAAGGCAGTTCCGGTTCATCAAAATACCGAGTAGTGAGCATGTTTTTCCCTCCGTATAAATAAATATAATTTACCGGTTATTATACGCAAAATGGCTGTGCCAACAGGTTATGGGCCCAGGAGAGAAGCGGGTAACCGATGGAATAGACTATATTTCGACGGAGATGAAAAGAACTACGAACTTTGGGAAACAAAATTACTAGGCCACATGCGTTTACTAGGACTGAAAGACACGGTGTTATCAGAGCCCCCAGCACGTGGTGATGAAGATGATGATGCCAATAAAAACGAGGAAGCATATGCTGAACTTATTCAGTACCTAGATGACAAAAGTCTGTCTCTTGTCATGAGAGATGCCGCGGACGACGGTAGGAAAGCTCTACGGATTTTGAGGGCCTACTACGCTGGTAGTGGAAAGCCGCGAATAATAAGCCTATACACAGAGTTAACTTCACTGCAAAAAACGGCGAATGAAAGTGTAACTGACTATATTATTCGAGCAGAAACCGCAATCACAGCACTAAGAAATGCCGAAGAGACGCTTAGTGATGGACTTTTAATTGCGATGATATTGAAAGGTTTACCGGATTCATTTAAACCATTCGCCGTACATATTACACAAAGTGATGCAGACATAACATTTGCAGAGTTCAAAACCAAATTTAGGAATTTTGAAAGTACCGAAAACTTCCACAACAGCACCAGTGAAGATAACGTGATGAGAGCGAGTGCCTCGACCCCGGAATGGAAGGGGAGAGAACGGCTCGCATGTTCGGAGATTACGTGCTACAACTGCGGCCAAAAAGGTCATAAAGCTCGTACATGCCCGACCCCAAATCGGAAAAGACAGTGGTGTAGTTACTGCAAAAGCTCAACGCACAGAGATGAAAATTGCAGACGCAAAAAGAGAGACAATGTTAAACAAGCCACTGATAAAGAGGACAATGACGAACACACATTCGTCTTTAAAGCAAGTGACTACAAATCCTACGAGATACACCGGAAAGGACTGATGGTCGATACAGGTGCGACATCGCATATCATTACGGATCTTGAAAAATTCAAACGGTTTGACAACGAATTCCAGCCAGAGAAACACTACATCGAGTTGGCAGACGGGACCAGAGCGAGCGGAGTAGCGATGAGAAGAGGTGATGCGGAGGTGTACCTGATTGACAGCGCGGGACATCAGGTGAGGACGAAGCTGAGGAACGCGTTGTATATCCCATCGTATCCGCAGAACATTTTCTCTGTTAAAGCAGCACGCGCTAGTTTCCTCTAAAAAAGCCCCAGCAACCAAACTAAACGGGAGCCTTCCGATTCAGCTTTCAACAAGGAAAGCCGCACTCATTCATGAAGGACGGTACCCCTTTCTAAACCTTTTGTCCATACACGCTTACAATACGATGTACTATCTGAACCACGCGATCACGAAAATCGCAACGTTCCTCGAAGACGCGAAGTTGTAACGGAGTTATGACATTCCAAACCTGCACGAAATCCTTGGTCACTGCAATATGATTTGATGTTTCCACATTGCAGACAGAATGTGTTGAGGGAATGCAAACAAGGGGGAACATTGAAAAATCTAACTAGCTGGAGATTTGCACACAAGGTAAAAATTTTTTTTTTTCAAAGTAGAACAGAGAACCTGATACACGAGCTAAGGCTGCACTTGAACTAGTGCACACAGACTTAGCTGGTCCAATTGACCCAAAGGCTAAAGTGTCACAGTCTTCAGCCGGTGTGCCCACGAGAGGCCACCAGATGACTGTGTTCTGGGAACACATGGCTTGTGTTGTGTTTGTCTGTTACCATGTGCTCTCTCCTGTCTATTGTCTAGCCCCTCCCATCTTGTTACCTCGTTAATGTTTAAGTTGCTCCACCTGTGTCTCCATCCCTAGCCTCCTCATTTGGTTTCCTATTTATTCTCCCGGTGTCTGTAATCCTGTGCTGATCCGTCATTTTTCATTGTGTGTTTCGTGTCTGCATGTGTGCAGCTTTAGGTCTGCCTGTTTGTTTTTCCCCTTCGGGGTGGTTTGAGTTTGTTTTTTTCATTTTTTACTAAAATAAAAGTACAATTTCTCCAGTGATTGAGTCCTCGCTTCATCTCCCTGCACGCACGTTGACAGAACGGATCAGCCAACATGGGGACTGAGCGGAGAATGGGCTCACACCGCCTACCGTTCTCTACTCTCTCCAGCCCCCTCTACCAGCTCATGCTCCAGCTGGAGACCCTGAGCTCCCTCCGCCAATGAGGGACCGAGCTGAGGGAGTTTGCCGTGGAGTTCAGGAATGCGGCAGAGGGGCTGGGCTACAATGACTCAGCGCTTAAGGACTTGTTCAATTATGCCCTTGATGAGCCCATTAGCCCCTGGAGCATGCTAGGGTGCAAGCATGCATCCTTCGAGGGGTTTGTGGAGTTCGTGGCACGTTCTTCAGCTAAAGGGGCTGCAGCGCCTCCCGTGATGGCCAACCAGGCTGCAGTGCCCCCGAAGGTGGCCAACGAAGCTGCCACGCCCCCAGTGGTGGCCGAAGAGGTGGCAGCGCCCCCAGAGGCGGCCGATGAAGCTGCAGCGCTCCCGGTGGTGGCCGACGAGGTTGCAGCGTCCCCTGAGGTGGCAGAGGAAGCTGCAGTGCCACACTCTCGGAAACGGAGGAGGGGGAGAAGGAAGAAGGGGTCCGCCGCACCACCCCTAGAGGTGGCTGAAGAGGCTGCAGCGCCCCCGAAGGTGGCTGATGAAGCTGCAGCGCCCCCAGAGGCTGCCGATGAAGCTGCAGCGCTCCCGGTGGGGGCCGAAGAGGTTGCAGCGCCCCCAGAGGCGGCTGATGAAGCTGCAGCGCTCCCGGTGGTGGCCGAAGAGGTTGCAGCGCCCCCAGAAGCGGCCGATGAAGCTGCAGCACTCCCGGTGGTGGCCGAAGAGGTTGCAGCGCCCCCGGAGGAGGCAGACGAAGCTGCAGTGCCACCCTCTCGGAAACGGAGGAGGAGGAGGAAGATGGCTTCTTCCGTCCTTCAAGGCCGGGAGGCCTTCCTAGAGCCTGGTGCCCTGCCGGTGCCTCCCAAGCTCCTCGCCCTGCCGGCTCCGCCCAGGCTCCTCGCCCTGCCGGCGCCTCCCAAGCGCCTCGCCCTGCCGGCGCCGCCCAGGCCTCGCTGCGGCGCCGCCCAGCGCCTGCCATGCCGGCGCCGCCCCAGCGCATCGCCCTGCCGGCGCCTCCCAGCGCCGGCGCCCCTGCCGGCGCCGACCCAAGCTCCTCGCCCCTGCCGGCGCCGCCCAAGTCCGCGCCTGACGGCGCCGCCCAAGCTCCTCGCCTGCCGGCGCGCCCAAGATGGGCTCCGCGCCCCTGCCGGCTACGCCCCCAAGCTCGGGCTCCGGCACTGCCGGCTCGCCCAAGCTCGGCTCCGCGCCCATGCCGGATCGCCAGCTCGGCTCCGCGCCCTGGCCGGATACACTAAGTTCCGCTCTCTGTCAGCTGTGCCCAGAGCTGCTTGCCCTGCCACTGCTCCCTCTGAGGCAGGCTCGCTCTTGCTGCCTGCCCGGACGGCAACGCCCTGGCCTCCTGCCCTGCTGGCCCCGCCCTGGCCTCCTGCTCTGCCGGCCTAGCCCTGGCCTCCTGTTCTGCCGGCCCTGCCCTGGCCTCCTGCTCTGCCGGCCCCGCCCTGGCCTCCTGCCTTGCCCCGGTCTCCTGCCCTGCCGGCCCCGCCCTGGCACTCTGGTTTACCTCTATCCCCAGGGCCTCTTCAACTACATGGGCCTGGCCCACCATCCCTCTCCCTGATCCACCTCCGTTCTGCCTCCCTCCGGGATTGCTCTTGGAGCGTCTGGAATCTGCTCCTTAAGGGGGGGGTTCTGTCACAGTCTTCAGCCGGTGTGCCCAGGAGGGCCACCAGATGACTGTGTTCTGGGAGCACATGACTTGTGTTGTGTTTGTCTTTTGCCATGTGCTCTCTCCTGTCTATTGTCTGGCCCCTCCCATCTTGTTACCTCATTATTGTTTTAGTTGCTCCACCTGTGTCTCCCTCGTTAGCCTCCTCATTTGGTTCCTATTTATTCTCCTTTGTCTGTCATCCTGTGCTGATCCGTCATTTCTCATAGTGTGTGTTTCGTGTCTGCATGTGTGCACCTTTAGGCCTGCCTGTCTGTTTTTCCCCCTCGGGGTGGTTTGAGTTTGTTTTTGTTTCATTTTTTATGACTAAAATAAAACACCATTTCTCCAGCGATTGAGTCCTCGCTTCATCTCCCCGCACGCACAGGGGACATAAAGATGGTTTTAAGTATGCTTTAGCATTTACTGATGACTACTCGGGTGCAGTGTTTGTGTACTTTTTAAAAGCTAAAAGTGACACTGCAAAGGCCACTGAAAAATTCATTGCTGATACAGCCCCTTATGGGAGCATAAAGTGTGTTAGGTCAGATAATGGCTCAGAATTCATGGCTAAAGAGTTTCAGTCACTGTTAAGCAAGAACGGCATTAGGCACGAGACCTCAGCACCGTATTCACCCCACCAAAATGGGACTTCTGAGAGAAATTGGAGAACCTTGTTTGATGGCAAGATGCATGCTCTTAGAGAGCAGTCTGCCCAAGATGTTGTGGACCTATGCTGTAATGACTGCTGCAGTAATTCGCAACAGGTGCTACAATAACCGAATACACCAAACCCCATACTATGCACTGACAGGGAAGAAACCTGATCTTTCAAAAATGAGAGTATTTGGTTCAGCATGCTATGCATACAAACAAGACAAAAAGAAATTGGATGCACGATGCGAAAAAGGGATTTTTGTAGGGTATGACAAAAACAGTCCGGCATACCTGGTTTATTATCCAGACACAGGAAAGGTTCTCAAGCACAGGCTTGTAAAATGCATCACAAGGTGTGTTACTGAACATCAGACACAGACTGACATTTCAATGTCAGATGACGATTCTCATGGGGAAAGATATGTGTCCTCCCAGACCAAACAGAACATAGCTGATCAGACTTCAGAAAACACTCATGAACCTCAATCTGAGTCTGAGAATCAGATCAGAGTAGTGCTCAGACAGAGGGAGGGGATCAAAGTATGCGTTATCCTAAAAGAAATAGGAGAGCTCCCCAGTATTTGACAGATTATGTATCTGATGTTGAGTGTGATGATCAGATTCTAACTAATATTGACTACTGTTACAGAGTGTGTGACGTACCACAAACATTCAAGGAAGCTATGAGTTCAAACCAGTCACAGATGTGGGTTAAGGCCATGGAAGAGGAAATTAATTCTCTACAGGAAAATGATACATTTACCCTAACTACTCTACCAGAAGGTAAACATGCAGTGGGGGGTAGATGGGTTTATGCTATCAAAAATAATACAGATGAGACCAAGACATTCAAGGCCAGATATGTTGCTAAAGGCTATAGTCAAGTGATGGGTGTAGATTACAAAGAGACATTCTCCCCAACAGCAAATATCACTTCAATACGAGCCTTGATGCAAATAGCAGCACAATATGATCTTGACCTCCACCAAATGGATGTAAAAACGGCATACTTGCATGCTCCAATTGATTGTGAGATTTACATGGAGCAGCTGGAAGGATTTGAAGTGAAGTCAGACTTGGGTGATAAACTAGTCTGTAAACTGAACAAATCACTGTATGGTTTAAAGCAGTCAGGGAGAAATTGGAACAAAATGTTACATGATTACCTCAGTGAGAATGATTTTGTTCAGAATTCAGCTGACCACTGTGTGTACAGTAAACAAACTGGAAAAGAGAGAGTGACCGTAGATGATCTGATTATTGCTGCCAGTGACAATGATTTACTGAATAATGTGAAAAAGATGCTGACATCAAGATTTAAAATGAAAGACCTGGGAAAACTCAAACATTTTCTGGGAATTGATTTCAATCAAAGTGAAGGAGTCATAAAAATGAACCAGAAAAGGTACATTTTGAGGATACTAGAGAGATTCAGTATGTCAGACTGTAAACCCAGGTCGACACCATGTGAGCAAAAGCTGGATTACAGCAGTGATAGTGATCCTGTTGATCCTAAGAAGTACCGTGAGGCAGTAGGTAGTTTGATCTATCTGATGACATGTACTAGACCTGATCTAAGTTGGGTTGTTAGTAAACTGTCTCAATATTTGTCTAACCCAAACGAACAACACTGGTCTACAGTTAAACATGTAATGAGGTACTTGAAAGGTACAATTGATCATGAACTATGTTACAAGAAAAGTGATGAAAAACTTAAACTTGTGGCATACAGTGATGCTGACTGGGCGTCAGATCTAGATGACAGAAGGAGTACAACAGGGTACTGTTTTAGTCTTACTCAAGATGGTCCTCTGATCTCTTGGAAGTCAAAGAAACAGTCCACAGTTGCTTTATCCACATGTGAAGCAGAGTATATGGCACTGGCTGTAACCGCACAAGAAAGCATGTATCTTGTACAGTTGTTGAACAGCATGGAAAATGACTGTCTGTATATGCCTGTACAAATATTTTAAGATAACCAAGGTGCCATTGCTCTATCAAAGAACCCAGTGTGTCGTCAAAGATGCAAGCATGTCGATGTACGATATCATTTCATTCGATCAGCACTCAGTGATGGCAAAGTGACAGTTGAGTATTGTCCCACAGAAGAAATGGTGGCTGATGTCATGACTAAACCAGTGACAAAATGTAAACTAGAAAAATTCAAAAGTTTTATGTTTGGTATGTAAATCCAACACAAGGGAGATGCAAGACTGTATCCATATGTTATGTTGTTATAATGATATACAGTATTGTACAGTATGAGAGCAAGTGGGGGTGTTAACGTTTGTATTGGGTGTGCCCTCACACTGCTCATGTCATGTGACATGTCTTCCAAAAAGGGACATAGCAAATAAAGCAGTTACGGTTCATCAAAAATACCGAAGTATCGTGAGCATTCAGTTTTTCCCTCCGTATAAATAAAATAATTTACGGTTATTATCGCAAACTGGCTGTGGCAACAGTTATGGCAACTCTTCCACATAGTTATGTAGATATGTGGGGGCGTGTTAGATGAGCCATTTTAGGTAGTCGTGGTTGACTCTTAACTTTTATAAAAAAAAATCTCTTTGGATTTGAGACTTTAGTCTTTGAAACTTTACAGATCTTCTTTATGCAACAAGCGTGTAACACTTCAAAGAGAAAGGAAAAATGTAAATCGCATCATATGACCTCTTTAAAACACAAGGCCGTTTTATTTCACGTCATTGGGTTTGCGTTGGCTCTCAATTTTAGCTATTTCGTCCGCAACCACTGTAGTATCGGTGTATACAGCAACTCATTTGACGCACATCATTCTCTTTCTATGAAACCTGGAAACCGCATTCACTGGTTCTTACTCTATAGCGACACCAACTCTATAGCGGTTTTCCCGAGCATTGCATTTCTTTTGTTTTTACTAGAATACAATCAAATGGCTTTCCCAACTAATTTTTGCTTGTGCGCGGCACATTATTTCTTCTGTGCGGCCGCTGTGGAGGAAGTGCACGGCTGCGCACGCACGCAGCTTAGAGGGAACATTGCATACAAGCTAATGATGCCAGTGCACACCCTACACACTCCCCTCACAGTATGTCTTTCACATCCAATGCCATTCAACAGAGGAACAAAGAAATTAATAAACAAAGCAGAAAGTAAATAATGACACTCATACTCTCTTTGCGTGAGTGTGTGTGTGAGTCAGTGTAATGGTTTGTTTAATGAGGTTAGAATTATGTCCATGAAATAAGTACATGTCACTCTTAGATAAAAGGCTTTTGTTTGATGGTGTCTGTAAGATTTTTTTGTGTTTTTGAAAGTCTCTTAGGCTCACCAAAACTGAATTAATTTGATAAAAAATAATGTAGTAATATTGTGAAATATTATTACAAGTTAAAATAAGTTCTAGTTAAATATATTTTAAAAATGAATAATTCCTGTGAGGCCAGCGGGAATGTGCAGCGCCAGACTCCAGACTTCAGAGTCACATGATCCTTCAGAAATCATTGCTGATTTATATTTTGGTGCTTCTCTCTTTCTAACTATTATCAGTTGTGCTGTTTAATATTGTTTTGGAAACCGTGATCATTTTTATTTGATGAACAACTCATTTGAAATTTTTTTTTGTAACATTATAAACATTTTACTGTTACTTTTTGGCCTTTTATTATTGCATTGTTGTGGAATAAAGGTATTAATTTCTTCAAATAAAGGAAAATCTTACCAGGTCTTACTTCCCGTATTTTACATTTAGATTAACTTTGCTGTCATCTACACTGTAAAAAAATCAAAAGTTGAGAAAACGTAAAAGTTTAAGGCAACCAGCTTCAGGAGATTTGAGTTTTCTCAACTTTTTGTTCTATAAACTGAAAACAAGTTGAGAAAACTCAAAAAATCTCCTGAAGCTGGTTGCCTTAAACTTTTAATTTTTCTTAACTATTTTTTACAGTGTAATGCTCACCTAAAATTCATCTTCTAAAAAAAACACAACGTTGTCATATACAAAACTATTAAATGGATAGTTCACCCAAAAATGGAAAATTCTGTCATTAACTGATCACCCTCAAGTTGTTACATGGTACTGTCGTGAATGCATGTTGAAGACTGCAACGGAAAAGAAGAAATTGTTGAATAAAGTCGTTATTTTTGTTTTCTTTGTGCACTAAAAGTATTCTTGTAGCTTTAGAAAATTAAAGTTAACTATGTCGTTAACTACCTTTCTGGGCCTTGATTGTGGTAGTTGCGTTGCTGTATATGCAGGGTCAGAAAGCTCTCCGATTTCATCAAAAATATCTTAATTTGTGTTTCAAAGATGAACGAAGGTCTTACGGGTTTGGAATGCCGAGAGGGTGAGTAATTAATGACCATTTTCATTTTATGGGTGAACTATCCCTTTAAATTATCTTAGATATTTTTTCATACTGTGCATTATAGTGTGAGGTGTTATAACATGAAAATTATTATCAGCTTGATCAAAATTTTTAGTAACGAAGCATCCATACTTGCATTTGTGCTGTTGTAATGACTACCAGCATATCTGTGACTGGGATTACCTGTGGTGGCCTTGCTCTTGCTTAAATAGATGCTGTTGCAGTGTGGTCTGTTGGCACTTGAGGTGGCAAACGCACTGGAGGCAAGTTGTATTTTAAGAGTTTTGTCAGAGTCACCTTGTACTTTAAGTGCCCCTCTGTGCTTTATACAGCAGCTGTTCCTTATAGATCCCCCTCTTTGCTTCACACACACACACACAAACACAGACATCAACGAAACTGATCTGCCACCCTGGGCAATCAGCCAACAGCATCCCCCCCCGGTACCACCTCAGAAAACACACACAGTCACACACACACACACACACAGACAGACATCACAGCCCAAACCAACAGAACATTCCATTGGGCCAATGTTTAGCTTTAATCCCATAATAAGACCCTCAGCTGTCCAGGAAAAGAAAGAGGACTTTCCGCTGCTGAAGTCAGACACTTCAGTCTTCTCCTCTCTTATGCTCTTCCTTTTCATTCTACCTTTGTTCTCATCTCTTTGTTGTAATTTGGAGCATTTGGCTCTCTCGAGTTGACTATTGTGCTCTTTTGGTTTAACTCTCTTTCTTTCTGTGCGTCTTGCTCTTTCCTTTACCTCTCATTTCCAGTGACTTATAGAGAGTCATGGATTTGTTCAAGACCACACACAGACATGGATGCTAGACTAGTATAAGCAAATGTCTTGCGTTCCAAGTTAGCGTTTAACATATAAGCCTTGTTCTTTGAACAGTCTTTATGCTGCCAACACTGAATATACAGCGTATTGTATGGCACTACAAGCTAATGATATTCTGTGTGCTTTTTGGTCATTGGGTCAGTGTGTCAGGACCTCTTGAAACTCAGGGCACTAATGCATCAGCATGAACTAAAGTACTGAAGAGCAGAGCTAACCATCTTATATGTGTAATCTCTTTAATACAATTATAATCAGCAAACCATCATGACTGAAAACACTATTGTAACTGTGCTTTGGAGAAATGTAGCTAAATATTGCTTACAAAAAGTACTGTGGTGACACTCTGGTACAGTGATGTTTTCAGATGGTATGGTAATACCATGTTATTTAATATACCATACTGCCATGGTACATATCCAAAAAACATGATATTACCATGGTAGCATGTTCATAATACTATAAGAGCACTGTTTTTGTGTACTTTTATTAATTTATTTGTCAGTGATGGCATTTGCATTGCAAAACAAGGTAGTGTTGTCTTTAATTAGTAGTGTTTGGCAATGCCTCATTTTTTTTTCTTTATTTATATTTAATTGTATTTATTTATTTTCATACCTTATTTTGATTGCTCTAACTCTAACTACAAATGATGAGGATGCATCCATTTTACCACAAATACTACATTTACTATGGTTATTTACAGCACTACTATTCAAAAGTTTGGGGTCTTATTTTTATTTTGTAAGAAATTATTCAGGGGTGCATTTAGTTGATAAAAGTGGACAGTAAAAGAAATTTATAATCTTAAAAATATTTATTTTTCCAAATAAATGCTGTCCTTTTCAACTTTCCATCAAAGAATATTGATTTATTACAGTTTCCACAAAAAGTTTTTAACATTGAAAATTATAAGAAATATGTCTTTAGCAGCAAATTAATTGAATGACTTCTAAAGGATCATGTGACACTGAAGACTGGAGTAATGATGCTGAAAATTCAGCTTTGCCATCACAGGAATAAATTACATTTTAAAATATGATACAATAAAAAAAGTTATTTCAAATTGTAATAATATTTCACAATATTGCTCTTTTGACTGTATTTTTGATCATGCAGCTTTTGTAAAAGACTTCTTTCAAAAACACACTAACCCTAAACGGTAGTGTGTGTAACCATAAAAGTGTAGTAAATTTTAGTTCTTAAGGGTAATAGCATATGTTATATCTGCATAACAAGTACACTTGTGTTATCTCATATCAAGTCATTAGTGTTTGTATTGGAGCGTGTGAATGAGCAGTAGTGCAGTCATGGGTCTGAATGAGCACACATTAATGTGTGAGAGACAGCTGCTGTGAATGAACCTCAGTTCAGATAGGAAACACACACAAGACCTCCTGCTTTGCCTGAAGATACGTGTCCATCAATAGAGAGATCACATCTAGAGATTAACAACCACATACCTGTGCAGATAACACATGCATAAACCACTTTCATTCATATTACATTCATATTACTCATTGTGTCATTATAAACCTGCAATCAATATATGCATGATATATGCATGCACCAAATGAGTTTACAGTAGCTCTTAGTTGAAGAGACACAAATGGATTCCCAGATCTGTGTGCTTTAGATCAGTTGCCCATTGTTTTGTGTATTAGTCCAGGTGGTGATGAAGGGATTTAACAGGTTAAAGAGGAATAAAACAGCAGATGGACCCATCTACTGTCTGTAACCTAGATTCTACTGTACTAATCCACAGTCGCACACAATCTCTGACACTTTCTGAAGGAATGTTAAACCGAAACATCGGAAATGTATAAAGTGCAACGGGACATTTTCCAGTGTCACAGCATGCTGTTATCGCTTTGATTAAAGTCGTTGCATTAGCACAGGGTGGTTGGAGATTAAAGGAATTTGGTCGTGTTTAGAACACAGTGGAAATCCAATCGTGAGAGCTTTCCGTTTGGTAACGTCGTGAGTTTGAAAGCAGGTTATATCTTGTGTTATGCCCTGCCCACGAAAGGAGCAGATGAGTTGGGTGTATCAGCTTTTCATAAATTAGTTAATTAGAAATCCCCTAATTACACAGTGCAAATCCTCCTCTGAATGAGAGAGATTAAATTTGCAGGTTAAAAGCCTAGCTGATCTTAAATATTGTGTTTAGCATAAGGCTGAAGTGTGCAATTTCTTCTCCCCTAGAAGCACCAAATGGAATTACATGATGACAACTTTGCAAACAGGTTTTGTGAACTTTCCCTCATCTTCTATTGGTCGGCCAAACAAGCAGCCCAGGTACAAACACACGCCATTGGTTGAGCCAGTGTTGCCATGTTGGACTGATGGGAATGCGCATTATTTTATTATTATTTTTAAAGTTATTTTAGTATTGTTTATGCACTGTTATAGTTTTCAATAACATTTTGAATTGGCTTTTATTAGTTTTCATTTTAATTGAGTTAATTAGTTAATTTAAATTTGAGTAATTTCGATATGGACTTTTGTCTTTTTTCAGCTTTTTAATTAAGTTCATTTTTATTTCACTTAGTTTTATTTCAGTTTTGGTTTTTATTTATTTGCAATTAATAATTTTAGTGTTTCAATGTAAACGTAGTACATGTAGTTTGCACATAGTTTAATTTTTGTTTATTTCAACTTTATTTCATTTACCAAAAATATTTTTACTAGTTGTAGTTTTTGTTAACAATAATAACCCTATTGTTTAGAATATAGATATTTTTTTCCACTTTTGATCTAGTTTGTGGACTAATTTAGCTAATACTTAAGCTTGGGGGTTTGTATTGCAAATATTACTGCTTATTGCTAAAATTTTGATTAAATTTGCCAAAAATGTAGACAATTAAACTGCAAAAATATTTTTAAGTGTAAAAAAAGTGTAAAATCACTTTATTTATTTAGGATCAGATATATAGTTTTTTTTGCTTAAAGGGGTCATATGATGTTGCTAAAAAGAACATTATTTTGTGTATTTGGTGTAATGAAATGTGTTTATGCAGTTTAAGGTTCAAAAAACATTATTTTCCACATACTGTACATTATTGTTTCTCCTCTATGCCCCGCCTTGCTGAAACACGTCGATTTTTACAAAGCTCATCGTTCTGAAAAGCGAGGTGTGCTCTGATTGGCCAGCTATCCAGTGCGTTATGATTGGCCGAATACAAGCGTGTCATGGAAATGTTACGCCCCTTACCATATTGTGATGCCCTGTCAGGCCGGAGCGATGATTCAAAAACATGAAAACGGATTATAAACAAGGCTTTCGTTGCATCCAGTGGGGACATAGTTATGGATTATAATGATTTATACTGTCTTTTTACGCGGTGCGTTGCATCGCGCCACGTAAACATAAAACCATGTCTGGATTTGTGATCGGAGAAATTACTACACTGCCCAAAAAACTCGCTTTAAATATACAAAATATAAAAACTCTTCAAATATAAAAAAACGTACTTACAGTCCGTGAGTCAGAACAGCCAGCATTGTAGTATACTCTACCAGGATCAGTAAACAGTCCTCCATAAAATGTGCTGCCTGCACACATCTGAATATTTGGGTTGAAAGGTTCTGGAACAGTGTTGTAATACAATTAACCACTGATTTCTAGTCGTGTCCATTTTTGGAAGGCCAAACAAAGTAGTTTTGTTTTCACAACAAAACACAGCGTCACACACGGCGGGCTGAGTGCGCAGAGGCGGGTGGGCTTGAGAACAGCGCGGCCGGCGATTTTGACGAAGGAGTGTCCGGAAGGCTTGCGGCAACCACATGTGACGAACCAAGGCTGGACTCCGCTTCGTCCACGGTAAAATCCGATCCGGCGATCCACAGCGCAAAGTTGTTGTATTTCTTCAGCAACCAGCACGGATGAGCTCCAGGCATGACGACGAAGATATGTCCTCTTTTGGAAGGCAAACAAAGTAGTTTCGCTTTCACAAAGAAACACACAGCGCCTTCACGACATGGTGGCGGCAACAACAATACTACAATGTCGTCATATGTGGTTGCCGCAAGCCCGCCGGCCTCCGCTCACTCAAGCCACTGGCTCTTTTAGAAAGACACGACTAGAAATCAGTGGTTAAGTTGTATTTACAACTCTGTTCCAGAACAGTTCAACTCAAATATCCAGATGTGTGCAGCACATTTTATGGAGGACTGTTTACTGATCCTGGGAGAGTAACGTTAGACTAAAATGCCGGCAGTTCTGACTCACAGTCTGTAAGTACGTTTTCATTTAAAGGATTTGCCACTGCTGATTCAAACGCGAGTTTTGGGCAGGGTAGAGTAGCGCTTGTTGTTTGTCATTTCTCCGATCACAAATGCAGACATAGATTTGACAGTATAAGTCATTGAGATCCCGTTAAATTTGTCATCAAATGGATGCAGCAAATGCCTCGTTTGTAATGGGTTTTAATGGTTTTGTCTGGTCGTGCCAAGATACGGCATCACAGTATGGTAGTAGGGAGTTAACATTTCCGTCACGCTCCTTGGAGGTGATTCCGGACAATACAACGCCCTGATAGCGGCCAATCAGAGCACACCTCGCTTTTCAGACCGATGAGTTTGTAAAAATCGACACGTTTCAGAAAGGCAGGCATAGAGGAGGAGAAACAATAATTACAGTATGTGGAAAATAATGTGTTTTTTGAACCTTAAACCACATAAACACATTTCATTACACCAAATAATGTTAAGAATAAAAATAATGTTCGCTAGAGTCATATATGACCCCTTTAAGGAGACTCCTGAGAGTCTTTGGAGCTCATAGATAATGTATAATAAAAACTGATATAATTACAGTAGCTAAATTATATTGTCCTTCTAATTTGTAATATTTCATTCCTTTTTATCATTATTGCAGCTCCTTTGATTTGAACTTAAGTTGCAAGAACTTTTCATTCTATATTGTTCATCTCTCTCTTTTAGTTGGTGAGAATATGTTTCCAGCACACGAAATAAACAAGCTGTAATTTCCCCTCTATTTGGCTAACTGTTGTCTGTCATGCGTTAATTGTTTGCTTCCCACCAAACTTAACTGACTGTGTTAATGGATTACTAGGCACTGAGAATTAGACAGTCAGACAGACTTTGGGGGTCCAGAAGGTCAACCAGGACACCTCGGTCTGTCATGCAGTGTGAAACCAAAAGGTCAAAGCCTTGTCTCTTTCCCCTTGAACATTAAAATATGCTCCATATTGAATCTGATGGTTTGAGAATGCAAGTTACTAGTATAGTCATCAAAATTCACTGCCAATATTTCAGCTTTCTCCTTGTTTGCTCTAAAATGTGTGTATATAGGCCATGGGTATGTCCTTTTTATTGTCTAGACCAGTGTTTCCCAACCTTTGTATAGTCGCGGCACCCTTTGGAAATTTTAACAAACTTGTGGCACCCTACAAAATTAATTTTGTCACAATATTTGAATTTCTAACTTCGATATGATAATTTGAAAAGTATAGATATTCGGTAAAACAGGGAAGAACTGCAGAATATAATGTCATACAGATATTTTTAATATTATTTTAAAATAATTGTCCATCAATGGTGGCAATCAGTAGGCTAATTTCTAATGAAGAGACCAATTTATATGACAGATTTGAATGTAAACATATGTAAACGTTGTTTAATTACCATTATAACTAGCCATCTCATAAATTTGTGCTCACTCAATGTATTTATTTTACAGTGGGGCAATTTTGTTGCAGCAGCACAAGATAGCTTGATTTCAAACTTTTAATTGAATAAAAAATGACAAGTAAGCAGTCAGTAATAAAATAAGAACAAATAAAGAAATTAATAATGATAGCACAAATAAAAAATAACAACAGGCCTTCGAATTAAATAAATTGCTTTTTAGTTTTCCAGGTAGGTCTAACAGTAGGGTTAAGATATTTAACTTTTTTTATTTTTTACCAATTATCCAAATAATGTTTAGTCCTAGAAAGCTATTATTATCAGAACACGCGAGCATAGCATGCGGTTAGCAGATCAATGAACGAGAGGGCAGCATTACCAGAGTTACCCATTTACCACACCTTGTTACAGCACAGTAGGGCCATTGCAGACAGAAACAATACTGTACTACATCGATGTTTCCTGTCAGCTCAATTTTTGAGTGGACTTTGCTGTTCCGATTCGCATGAATGGTATACGAGTGGAGCGACTGAGCGGAGCGCACACGCATAGAGCGGATAATACGCAGAGCGTCACACCCATAGACTGTATAAGGTCACACCACGTGAAAGTGAAACCTGAGCGGTGAACTAATTTTCGGCAGCCGAAATTTCGGTGCATCTCTAATTATTGGCGACATCAGAAATGAATAATATATAATAGATGCTTTTTTGAACATTTTAGCAATTTAAAAATATTAAAAAAGGATTTTTTACATGGCACCCCTGCTCGCGACAGACGGCACCCCGGTTGGGAAACACTGGTCTAGACAGTAGGTGGGGAAGTTTATCAACACACACTTAATCCAATGAATCAACCTGTGCTTGTACATGTCTCTGATGTGAATGAGAAAGTGAAAGAAAGAGTTTTGTGATGGGGAAACCCCTGTTAGATAAATCAATAAGTGAAAGAGGTTCTCTGTGGTTGTAGAGGACCCTGGAGCAGAGCTATTAGGACATCTTCAAAGCACACAGCTAATAAGAGCTTAGTAACAGATAACACAGGCGACATAAAGACCGCTACGTTTCTGTAATCTAAAACCCTCAAATTCTCACATACACAGCAATTCATGTATCTGTGTTTGGAGGTCACACAGCCTGGCATCTATTGCCACGCAGTGTAGTAGAAATTCCTTTGCTTACTCAGTCTGTTTACTTCTTATTGTTAAGGTAAACACACACTCATAGATTTTTCTGATGCAGTCGAGGTGAAAGCGGGTTGAAGCCTCTCTTGTCTTTGTTTTACGATGTGTCTGATTCTGACATTAGAGGTCAAAGGTCACTCAGCCCCTCCTGTGCACCGTGTCACACTGATTCTGAGAGCTCATACACGCATACATGCCTGTCGCAACACACTTTTGAAGCTGTCACTTTCTCACACAGTAGGACACACTCATTCGCTCCCTCACTTGAACACACAAAAACAAGGACGTTTGCAAAGAATTTTTGGATTGTAGAATTACGAGTGATTTCCAGTGTAGGACTGGGTATCAATAACCTGATTCGATTCAGATTCAATTCCAATTTATCAGGGTGTATTTCAATCCATTTTGCTTACGTATAATAGAAATTCTCTTTGGTATCTTTATAAATTATACAGAACAGGCTTTTTGAACTATTCATTAGAAGAACCTGCTCATAAGAGTAATTTGTTTTGTGAATCAAACTATATTGGTCATGCTGTGTATTTTTGATTCACTAATGGAGCAACTCATAAGAATCATTTGTTTTGTGAATCGGACTAAGCTGGTCACGCTGTGCGTTTTTGGAGTTGAATTGAGTAATTTTTCATTTGAATCGGAGCACACTGGCCACAATGTTTGTTTTTGATTCATTAGAGTTTATGCAATGTGCTACACCTATTGCATTTTCACCAAAAAGAACAGATTTATAAGAGTAAATCATTGTGATTTTGTGAATCAATATTAAATATATATTAAATATCAATATATTAAAGTGTTGGAAAAAGAAAAAAGAAAGAAGCAAGACAAGAAGTTTTACAATGCCATTGTTCTTATTTTACAAAAAGATATAAGCTAGAGACTTGCATTAGTAGATCACCAGAATGCCCAGTAGCAGAGACCCAGTTAAAACTGGGACATGCCTACACACACACATATACATCCAACATGTAATCTCTATGGGAAAGCTCACATGTATCAAAAATGGTCAGCGATGGCTAAATTTAGGAGTGTATGGTAAGTAGGTCTCACGGTCTTATCTCTCTCTCTGTGTCTCCTTCTGTTTCTCTCTTATGCAGTCAGGAGGGTCAATCGGTGCACATGGTTTCTGTGGTAATCATTAGGTGAATGAATGTCAGGGAACACGGCTTGCCATCAGAGTTTCCTGTGGACTGTGTGAAGGCCTGGGTGTGTGATCGTCCAAATTGCTCCAGGACTGGGTCAGGTTATTCTACACATAATTAAACAGCTATAATGTAGCCAATATCAAATTTCAAAGCAATTTCAGTAATTTGTCATTTTCATAACTAGGATGTAACTCCAATTATGTTGCACTAATTGCAGAATATACATTCCGCAAGCGGATTAAAGGGGTCATATGATGTTGCTAAAAATAACATTATTTTGTGTAATTAAATGTTTATGCGGTTTAAAGTAAAAAAAAACACATTATTTTCCAGATACTGTACATTATTGTTTCTCCTCTCTGCCCCAATAACAATACTACAGCGAGAATAAAAGTTACACCTTCTTTCTTTACGTAAACATTTGGGTGGTGTTAGGCAAATCTTCCCACACGTTGTTGTGATGTAGATATGTGGGGGCGTGTTTAAATGAGGCGTTTTAGGAGGGCGTGGACGAGTCTTAACTTTTATAAAGAATATCTCTTTGGGTTTGAGACTTTAATCTTTGCAACTTTAGGGAACTTATATATGCACGAACAGCTTGTAACACTCCAAAGACAAAGGAAAACATGAGACTGCATCATAAACAACCCCTTTAAAGACTGAATGTGAAAGAATTTGGGAAGCTTAAGGGCTGCTACTTTGCTGGACAGGCTGCACAGAAAGTAAGTTTTGCTGTATTGCAATTTGTAAAATGAAACATTTAGGACTGTTTTTCCATTTTTATTGTTATTAGTCCAAAATGAACACCAAAAGGGGGAGCAAATGTGTGACTTTAAAAGCAGTTATTGAACGTGGGTCTGATATTTCAAATACGGGAGTGAACGTACTGTACGTCACATTTAAATAGTTTTTTTTGTTTTAATTATATAAAATTACCCCATAATTAACTCACTCTCAAGCCATAGGTGTATATGACGTTCTTCTTTCAGACGAATACAATCGAAGTTATATTAATGAATGCCCTCCCTGGCTCTTCCAAGCTTTATAATGGCAGTGTATGGTGGTCGAGACTTTGAAGCCCAAAGAAGTGCATCGATCCATCATAAAAAGTAATCCACATGGCTCTGGGGGGTGAATAAAGGCCTTCTGAAGCTAGTGTGCATTTGTAAGAAAAATATCCATATTTAAAACTTTTTAAATCGTAATCTCTAGCTTCCGCTATCTGTTGTACATGCATTAGAGGGTGGCATTCCAGCGGTTGACATAGGATGTAAAATATATTTTTTTAATTATGCTGGAGGATTACATAAACCCAAACTTTATGTAATTAGATTATTTAAAACCGTAATATTTTTCTAGGTTATTTCCTCACCAGAGTTCATTGTCAGTGTATTGTTAATATTTTGTAGTGCTATTTTTTCCTGTTATAGTATAGCAGTTGTGTACTGTACATTGAAAGCTGCAGGCATGTTTGTAAATGCACATGTTAGTCTAAGTCTCTCGTGTAAAGAGATCCCCAAACTAGAGAGCAGAAATGGGATGTTAAAAAGAAGGAAATAATACTCCTAGAGGGAATGAAGACAGAGATAGTAGCTAAACGTTTCAACCAAACACCCATCTACCTGAACGTGCTTTACAGTAACACTGGCAAAAATGATTGAAGTGTTTTCACAGTGACTGACATGGTGTAGTTATACGATTCCTCTGGGATGTGCAGATCAAAGCTGACAGGATAAAGGCAAGGCAGTTCCTTTTAGCCGTGCCAGTAATGTCAATGATTTCCTCCAGGGGAAATTCAGGAGAAGCTAGATGCTAAAATCCTTTGGTGTAACATTTACACGAGTGGTGAGCGCAGATGTTGTCACCTAAAGCCATTTACGCTGATGCTGGTGAACGAACACATCTGTCAGTCACTAAGATGTTTCTTTAAGGAGTTGTATGATGGAGAAGTCAAAATAACGTAAAGCCAAAATGTTTTACTGTCACTTTTGATCAATTTAATGCATCCTTGCTGAATAAAAGTAGTAAGTTATTGTCACCAACAAAATTAGAGCGAATGAATGTACGAGAAGCAAAAAAAGCGTTTGTTTTTGAATGCTAGTGTAGCACAGGATAGAGTTTAATCTAACTTTCTTTCCCTAATAGCTCTTTTAAGTCGTATCCTTATATAAGGAGTGTTAGCTTGGGAAGAGCATTTGTTCTTGATCGCACCCTTCCTGTGCTTTTAAAATATGTATAATCTTTTACCGAAACTTGGTCCTTTTCCCACCTCCACCCACAGTGTTTTAGAGTGATTCAGCGTTAAGCTTGACAGTCAAGCTCAAGTGCAGACAGACAAAAGATGATCTTGCATGATCTTGGAATGAGGATGTTTAAAATCTCCTGCCATGGATAAGGAAAGGCCGATACCAGAAGTGTATTGTTTAGTTTATTTAATTATGACTTCACAAGGATTTTGGCAGAATTCCATGTGAAATATTGTTGCTTAACATTAACCTCTTTGTAGCTTCACAGCCAAGAAAAACTTAAAAAAGCTTTGGAGTAGTCAGAAAGTACAGCATTGAGAAAATTAGATGTAGATGTTTATAGACTTCATCAGCTGATAAATCAAGTGTTTTAACAGCCTTTCAACTCACTTTAGCAGTGGCAGACGCTTTTAAACAGTTTTGTTCACACCAGTTTCTGGAGTGTAGAATACTACCTAAACAGTAAAGACATTGTGAAATATTATTAGAATTTTAAAGAACTGTTTTCTATTTTAATATATTTTCAAATGTAATTTATTACTGTGATGGCAAAGCTGAATTTTCAGCAGCCATACTCCAGTCCTCAGTGTCACAATCTTTCAGAAACCATTCAAATATGCTGTTTTGAGGATTTCTGTCATTCCCTGTTGAAGTGGAGAAGAGCAGTGTATGTTGTCACGATTAGTCCAAAGGACGAAGACGATGATGAAAATAAAACTAGGTTTATTAAATAAATCCACAGATCGCTCAACTGCAAGACAGCTGTGTACAACACAGGCAATACCAGACAAATGATAGGTCAAACAGCAGCAACTTAAATACAACACAAATAAGGGCAATAACGATGAACACCTGAGTAGATTAAATGAACTACCATGACAGTTAAAGAGTGGCTGTGACTGAAGAAAACCAATGACAAGTCCATGAAAACAAAACTAATAGTCGATGATGATGAAACTAACTAAACAGAACCGTGACACATGTATGCATATTATGTACATAGAAAATAACTGCCTGAGGGTATTTCCAAGATGGCCATCAAGTGAACTGACTTGCTTGAAGAGACTGACTGTGTCCCATCTGACTTCATAATTGATTGACAGATTCTAAACCGCCTTTCCCTGGGGCAGTCAGTGGTGATCTTGCGAATATTATTATTTTTGCTAAGTCTTTAACCACATAATAGATCCAAAATGAACCCAATTTGCCCATGTGTGGCAAAATCACAAACAGCCCAAACAGAAGCGGTTCCTCTCAATATCTGTGCACCAAAACAAGCCTAATGAGCTGGTCAGGGTGACCCTTATTCAACATCTGGTGTTGTAATTGGACGGCCAGGACTGACCCCTCCATGCTTTGATTAAAATGGGCCTTGATTTTTATGGGCCAAGCTAACGGAATCCAGACCCCTAGCACTACGGCTCCCATCATCGTGGGAACGGCAGGTTCCCTGAACGACATGCCGACTGGCCGCTATCAAGGGGGTCAGCGTGGGTAATAATGACCCAGCTAGCCCCACACTACATTTTTGTCCAATTAGAGCACAGCGCACTTCAAAAGGCCATACCTTCAGCACAGCAAGATGCACATGAGGGAGGAAGAATGGGATAGACAGGAGAAAAAAAGAAAACCAGAGAAGCCGATTTTTGAGTGTTAAGGACTCAGGAGGAGGGTCCATAGGGTCTTTATAATGGAGCCGTAGCCTGAGTGTGTGTGAGGCTGGGTTATTGTCAGAGCGCATATAGAGGCTAATGGGGTTTTGAGGGTTGGAATTTGTATTTGCTAATAACTGAGGTCAGGAAAGGTCTGTCTGAAGAAGTGAACGGGACAATGGGGAGGAGAACGTGTTTTTGTTCAAACACAAAGAATGTATTCCACAACTTCCATGATTTGTCATATCCTTTTTTTGTAGATGTGGAAGAGGAAAATGTTAACGACAAGTTGCCATCTATCGATCTATCGATCTATCGTTCTATCGTTCTGTCATTCTATCATTCCATTTATCTATAGTTCTGTTGTTCTATCGTTCCATTTATCTATAGTTCTATTGTTCTATTTATCTATCATTCTTTCTGTCATTCTCTGTTTATAGTTATCTATTTTCCAGTTATCATTCTTTCTATCATTCTGTCAATCGCTCGGTCTCATATTCTTTGTATATCTGTTGTTCAATCTATTATACTCTGTCATTCTATTGTTTTGTCTATCGTTCTGTCATTCTTTCATTCAATCTTTCTATAGTTTTATAGCTCTATCTTTTTTCTATATATCATATTTTCTGTCGTTCTATTTGTCTATAGTTATCTATTTTTCTAGCCATTAATCTTGCTTTCTTTTGTTTTATCTATCGTTCTGTCTCTTGTTCTATCATTCCATCCATCCATCCATCCATCCATCCATCGTTTTGTGTATCTATCATTTTATATATCATTCTGTTTGTCATTCTAACTATCTATCTATCTATCTATCTATCTATCTATCTATCTATCTATCTATCTATCTATCTATCTTATTGTCTGTCCGTCTGTCTGTCTTTCTGTCTGTCTGTCTTTCTGTCTGTCTGTCTGAATCTTGTTCTGTATCGTTCCATCCATCCATGGTTTTGTGTATCTGTTGTTCAATCTGTCGTTCTGTCTGTCCTTATTGTTCTGTCGCTCTGTCATTCCATCTATTATTCTATCATTCTATCCTTCTATCGTTCTATCATTCTTTCTATTGTTCTATCTGTATATTGTTGTTTATTTTAATTCTACTTCCGTTTCCTTCACATTCAAATCCTGTTTGGTGCCTCAGTTCAATTGCAATTCAATGTTTGTTTTTTTTATCAAGGCATTCTCAGTTTAATTCTGAATGGTTCACTGCAGTGAATCCTGACTTTTTTTAAATGTGTTAGCTGATTCATTTAGGTGCAGGGTTTTACATCAAAATCATGGCCTCATTTCTCTCTAATCATCAGCTTTTTCAGTCATATGATGTCATACTCTTATTTACTCACCTGGAATCATCAGTTTACCTTCTGGGAATGAAGGCAATCCTTGGCCCCTCACCCTTGCATCCACTTCAGCAGATTATTAAAGGATTTCAGTTTGTTTATTAATCAGAGGGTCATCCCATTAGTGCTTAATCCGAAGGTTTAAAGTGTTTTAAAAGTGCACCTTGTAGTATTCTTACGTTTGGCTCAGCCAATCATATGTCAGAAACAACGTATTCTCTGTTCCTATTGGCTGTATCACATGTCAGTATAGGTAATGCAAATCAGGCATGTTGGGTTGTGTGTTTTACTGCTGAGGAGTTAGCACTCATGTTGTGTAGCTGAAAAGTGTTAATAAATAACTACATGCTAAAGCTGATTATGCGTGCATCATCATAAAGAAAACACGACACACCTACTTTATTATAAAGTCATTTTGCATGGAATTGTGCAAGTGGCCACAACTATATGGCTTTTTGACTGACCAATGCCTATATTTTCAATTGCAGATGCGTTTAAGTCCAGGAACCAGTGTTCTTGCATTAGTCTGTGGTGATGCTAAGTTGACTATGATCTTATAAGGTCCTTTGCAGAGTTAACTCTACTTTTGAGTAGAGTTAACCTCAGTTTGGGGATGACGGGAGTTCATCTTGTGAAGTCTGCATGTTGGTAATACCTCCTCAGGCTTAACTGTGACCTGTAGGTCACGCACACAGAGAAAAACAGCTGATGCGCTCAGGGCTGTCCGTGCTTCAGTGTATCAGCCCCCTGGTGTTCTCACTGACCCAATGACAACACGCATGCACACACTCTATTTCTTAATCCCCTGATAGGTCACATAGCCGCTGGTATGCTTTGACACCAGCCCATCCATCCATCCATCCATCATAATTTCCGTAACTATCGTTGTGACCCTGCCGTGTTGATTACATATTGCTTGAATAAACATGTGAATTTCAATTTCAATTTGTATGCTACTCAGAACTGATTTGAGAGTGCAGTAGCACTTTATTTTAAAGTCCAATTTTCACTATTAACTAGTTGCTTATTTGCATGCATATTATTAGCATATTGGCTGTTTATTAGTACTTATAGGTAGCCTAAATATTAATGCCTTATTCTGAATGGCCATGTTATAGATCTCTTAATCTGACCCAATACCTAAACTTAACAACTACCTTACTAACTATTAATAAGCAGCAAATTAGGAGTTTATTGAGGGAAAACTCTTAAGTTAATAGTGCATATGTGTTCCCGAGAATACTTTTTAATTTCCTCAATTCGATTTGAGGTAGCAAACAGGTTGCAGAATTATAATAGGAATTTTAATTTTTAACTAGAAAAGGAAGGTTTGTCAATACAAACTTTAAACGATGGCTTGATGAGACCTTGTCTGAAAGTTTAAGGAATTTAAAACAGTCTTAAATATACTTTTATATTTAAGGAATTTATGGGCCAGAGATGAAAGGGAACTGATTCTACAGTTCTGAAATTTTCCTGATTTAAAAAAAAAAATTGAATTCATACCTTTTTCACAAATTTATTTTTGAAATTAAATTAAATTATTTTTATAAATTAAATTAAATTTAAAATATGAAATGGTTTTAAACATCTTGTAAAATGTGTTCAAATTAAATAATATTAAGATTTTGTCTAATACTTTTGCAATTCAATTTGAATAAATTACATGAAAGTAATGAACATGCAAGCCAATCAAATTATTCATACTGACTAAGGGTGAGAAAATACCTACGTGCTTTTGTTCTTTACATAAACTTCAGGTAATTCACGGTGAAAAGGCATAAATGTCAGAACTAGCCTTACCACATTCCATCAATGTTAGAAGTGTTGAAACGCATGCTGAATGCATATGTTCATCGATAAAATCACATTTGTTGTTCCCGCACAAACCTGCACATGTTGTGCGTGCAACAAAGCAGTCTGAAATCGAACAGTCCACACCAGTTCATTATGGGAGTAATTGTCAGGTCATTTTCCTCCCAATTTAAAGCAAATAGCTGCATCTATTTCCTTTGATGAAACTGCAGGTTTCATCAAAGGACGAGTTCTCATAATGCTTCTCTGTGTGTTTCCATAGAGACGGATCATTTTTAGAGCTTGACCTGTGATCCTCACCTTTCACCCCCACTCAACCAGACCCCTTAATACCTTCCTGTCTCCATTAGGGCAGTGCCGGGGTCACAGGCGTTAGAGGTCAGAGAGGAAAGTTCACGTTGCCACTCAGGTCACATCACAAAATAGGTGCATTGTGATATTTTTAAGTCAGCTTTTGAGATGGGGAAGACAGGGTAGAGTATATTTTTTTAGGTGTGAGAGAGTGTGCCAATAGGTGCAATTAACTAACCATCCAGTCCATTGCATTTGAAGATTTAAAGCTTCCTTCACAGATGACTGAAAAGAGGAGAGTGTGTTGAGATTTAGTGTGACTGAGGGTCAGACTATTACAGGGCCTGTGAAAGAGGGCTGAGGGGCCGACAGCAGTTTTGTGAAATTTCTCATTAGTCATTTACCCTGACAGTGCAATGGAGGCGGTCTGACAGACAGGAGATTACAATGAATATACCTACATCTGTACAGATGAACTCCGTATAGCACCTGCATTTACACATTCTTCAACAGCTTTCAATGAAACACAAACACACTGTTAGTTAGCTGGCTGAACATACAGTTTATTTCTATTGTTTGTATATACAGCTAATTATAAATGCTACAGAGTAACCCAACATCCTAACCCTCACTTTTTTTGGTGAAGAATAAAGTAGTTTTTGTCTTACTATTTTAATATATATTTATACTACGGGGCCGTTGAATGCTTGAATCTGATTGGCTGACGAACGTTCTGAGGTGTGCAATTATTTTCAGGGAAACTCATGGCGAACGTAGTTCCAGGCAGCTCTTTTGACCGCATTACAGTTCCAACGCCAGAGACTTGAGGTGTGGTAAACGTAGTTTAAGCGGTATTAGAAAAATAATGCACACCCGAGGTGTAACGGGTAACATCACCACCTCGGGTGTGCATAATTTTTCTAATAATTCAACAGCCCGTCGTCAATTATTCCTTACCCACACCACACACCCACAACCACAACACACCCCACACACACCACACAAACACACCCACCACAACACACACACACAATAATATATAATATATTATATATATATATGATATATATAGAATAATATACCCACACCACAGTATATATTAAACTGAGACATTCCCGGTTGTTATTTTATTACAAATATGTATAATATATTAGTGCTGTCAAGTGATAATAGCATTAAATCACATCAAAATAAGTTAATTTACATAATTATGTGTGTGTGCTGTGTTATTTATTATGATATTTCAAAGCACACACAGGCCTGTATCATATTTTAAGAAAAATAATGTTGTTTCTAGTAAATATATTTATAATAATTAAAATATAGCATATAAATTAGATACATTTAAAATAAGTAAATATTTTGAGAATATTACTGTATGTGATAGATATATATATATATACATATACGGTATATAAAATGTAGACAGTACACACACACCCTATTATGTACAAACTAAAAACTTGTATTTGATGTGATTAATCGTGATTAAAATCAATTGACAGCACTATATATATATAGTATATATATATATATATATATCTTATATTATATATATCTATATATATAAGTTATCCTTATTTGACATATATTTATATTTATTAGTTTTCACAATTGAGGGCATCCCAGGATGTATCCAAATAGAGTTTTGTTACATTCTGTAGACCAATTGTGCATAAAGTATAGCTATGCATACGTATTTTGGAAATGTTACTTTGGAAGTTGACTTTTGAGGTTCTAATCAAAGTCTGAGTGACAACAGACCTTATTATAATTACTATAATTAAAAAAGGCTTGTTTGAAAACATGAATTTCTTCAAGAAACCCACAGTGCATTATCTTTCCAGACTGGCCTACAAATTGGGACTATAACTGAACATCGTCAGTAATGTCTACGGCGGTGTTAAAGCTCTTCAGCTAACACAGCATCTACAGTGCAAATAAGTAGCGTGTTGCAAACAACGAGAGTTCTTCCCTATCATTAGCAAGAAAATGAAAATGCACTTTTGTTGCCAAGATAGAAAAGAGTTCACATCTTCATTTCCATCTCTTTCATTGTGTGGCGTTTACACACTACAGATTTACTGAATTCTCCAAATGCAGATGTGAGTCTCAAAATATCAGAATTCAATTGTCTGATAAAACAGGACTGACAACCATATTCAGTTGCTGTGTGAATGTAACCAGTGTCAAATTAGCTTTTTGGTGAACATTCATGGGTTTATTGCTCTTCAGAAAAAATGGGGGCTGTATTTCATTATCTCTCACACATCTATGGGATATGTATGGTTCTTACTCCATATAATGGTAATATTTATCTTACTGTGGCCTTAACAGTCTCCTAACCACCCCCAGACCATATCCACATCCATGCAATGAGGGCACTTAAGGACTGGCTGTGTGTGTGTGTGTGTGTGTGTTGTCCACCCTTGTATCTCCTATACACTAACTCATTTTATCTTAGAGCCAAGTGTGTATTTCCCCACCATCTATAACGTTGTTTCATCCTGTTTCTGTCCCTCACTGAAGCACTTCAGAGATAAAAGCTCTTGCTCTCTCTGTGTTTTATAAAAATGCCCACAGTGCTGTCTGCCTCCATAAAGATTCCTGTGTGATGACATGGCAGAACAGACTTGTAATACAGCCATCGCACAAGGTGATTGATCGACAGGCGCTCACCCCAAACTAAACTCTCACATGTTGGATCTGTAGCGACTTGCCAGGGCTGAGAGAGGTATTAGGGTGTGTGTGAGAACCACAGAAGAGCGAGAAACAGAGTAGGAAGAACACATCTTTGAAGAAGGTGAAAAAAATACCTGTAGCCAGGTGTAAAGTGGGACCTCTCTCTGTCTCTTTTTGTCTCTCTCTTTACCCGTTCCTCATTTGGAGCTGGTCTTGCAGTCTTTCTGAACACACACACACACACACAACACACACACACACCCCACCACCCACACACCACACACACACACACACACACACACAACACACCCAACACACACACACACACCCTCTCTGGGTTCTAATGCCTGGTGCTTGTGATTTATGTGGCTTGCATACAATAGCAGTGAGGCTCGAAATAGACGGAGAGAGCATAATTTACTGTTTGTTCGACTGGTCACTGTGGACGGGTATTGCTCACACAGAAGCACCGTGTGGTACAAATTCCTCAATTTTCCCCCCTTTTTTTCACCTAGTTAGTATCTGGGACGGATCTTTCCATTGGCAAGAGTGAATGGGGTGTTCAACATGAGGGTGTAAGATATCGCCAATGCAACACTGCCATCTCGGCGGCTGCCCAGGGCGCCAGACTGCGCCCCAGTCCAGCAGGACACCCGCACCAAGGCATGGACGTCCCCGCTAGCGCGGATGAACAAGTAGAAGATCTCGACAGCACAGAACGGAAGGATGGGAAACCTGGACGGAAGTTGATTGGTAGTAACAATGTGCAACAATACCTGTTCCATCTAAAGTGCTTCCAAGGTTTCTTCCACAGCCGCCATAGCGCCATTTTGGTTCCACAAAGCAGACCATCGTCAAGGTTATTAAAGCCCATCTTTTATTACCTTTTTTAATCTGAAGAACTTCTTTCGTCACGAACGAACCTTGTGAACCCGAGCCGGTTCTTCCGCGTCCGGGTCTTTCTGGCCCATTATCGCCCCCCCTGGTTTTCTCTGCCTCGGCCGCCCCTTTCTTTTTTCCGCGTGTCCGTCCTCTTCCCCCTACTCGCTTCTGTCTGCGATGCCCCCTAGGACGGCGGGCCGGCCGCCCTGCGCCCGCGCCGCCGGCCGCTCGGCGCGGCAGGCCGCGGCGCCTGCCGCCCCGCCGTCCGGCCGGCCGTCGTCCGGCGCCCCCCCCGTCCGGCGCCGGGGCCGGCCTCCCCGCCAGGCCCGGTGCGGGCCGCTCGCGGCCGCCCGGCCCCCGCCCGAGACGAGCCGGCGGTTACGCGCAGCACAGGACGCCGAGACAGACCGGAGTCGAGAAAACCGAGAGAGGGGCGCGAGGCGATCTCGGCACAGCGGACGACACGGATGCTCACGCGCGGGCCGACTGCGAACGGGGCGCCAACAGCCCCGGCTCAGGCATGCAGAAAGGGCATCAGGCGCAGAAGGACCGGCGTAAAGAGTACAGTTGGAGCCAGACGCAACACGAAGCGCGCGGAAACGGAATGCCACAGCGCGTAGTCGGAGACGAACACGACCAGGACGACACAGCATAAGCGGCAGAGGTCCTATACAAGAGGCCCCCGGACCGCCGGGCGCGCCACTGCCGAGACGCGCAGGGGGCCATGAGCGGACGGCAAACCGTCGGAAGAAGCAACAGTCACCAGCTCGGAGAGATCGCTGGGAAACCGCACACGCTCCAGACGCGGACAAGCACGTGCGTGACGGGAGAAGGAGCGAACTGACCGAGCGCCCCCCCCCGTCCCCCCCCCGGTCGCACGACCAGGCTCGGGGTAGGCACACGAAACAGCGACAGAGCGAGCCGCACGGACGGGAAAACCGGCGGAGAAGGGGCGGAAATCTCGCCGGTGCAGAGAGGCAGACTGAAAGCAGCCAGCCAGGCGAGGCCGCCGGCACCGCAGAGCCGCCACGAATGTGACAGCAAGCACCAGGAGCAGAACAATAGGGCAGTCGTCAGAGCAACACCGCCCCGGCACCACGGCGGGCCGGGGCTGCCGAGCAGGAGGCCGCGCACACGACACGGGGCAGCCCCCAAAGCCTGATAGCAGGCGGAGTGAGGAGGGAGGTTCAGACGAGGGAGAAACCGACGGAGCTGCGACCCCCGACGACCATGGAGGGAGAACACAGAAAGAACAGTCCCAAGCGAGAGCGATCTGAACGAGTGAGCCTTCTTTTTCCAATGTTTTAGCAGACACGGTTGTGTTGGTGGAAAGAGGGGAGAATGAGGAATGTGATGCGTGAAGCATTTGGTCCGTGTGTGTGGGTCTGAATTGAAGACGATGCAAGTCTCGGTTTTGGCTTGCCTGATAGTGTGGAGAGCTGCTTTTGACTGCATTGTAAAGCGCGTGTCCTGCGTGGACAGACGGGCACAGAAAACAGGCCGGAGATGCCCCTCCCCATCCCTTACCGAAGAACTCAAGAGTTCGGTGTAAGGCTGCACTCAATGACCCCATGTTCACAAATTTACAATTAAAGAATTGTTTTTTTTTTTTAGTTCATAAGAGTGAATCTGAATTGAACTGGCCACAGCACTCCACAAGTAACATTAAAATTTGAATCGGAATGACAGAAAAAGGAATTTCAAAGGAATT
This sequence comes from Sinocyclocheilus anophthalmus, assembly GCA_018155175.1. Classification (NCBI taxonomy): domain Eukaryota; kingdom Metazoa; phylum Chordata; class Actinopteri; order Cypriniformes; family Cyprinidae; genus Sinocyclocheilus; species Sinocyclocheilus anophthalmus. Next base: position 1,012,512 of record JADLZN010008188.1, on the reverse strand, counting down.
TAACACAGTCACGCAAAACGAAAAACAAAAATTGGTCATATCAAAAAAGCCATATTCAGGTTTCTGGGTCTGAAACAATTCTGTTCTCTTGAGCATTCTGGGAAATGAAGTTCCATCATGGTCAATAAAGTTAAAGTTAATTTACTTAATATAATGAAATGTATTGCTGTATTACCAGAACTCCAGCTGCCTGCCCTTGAAACAACAGTTCTGTCATCTCTGTTTTGTAGAGTATGATTCGTTCACAATAGCTGCAGTCAATACACAAAGAGCTCAGTGAATGAGTGCTGAGAGCAGAGAATCACAAATCAGATTTCCTCTGTGGATATTGAGTAATAGTGCTGGCCGTGAGCAGTTCTGTGACTGAGTCAGACGAAAGCTTTGTTCACATTGGCAGCACAAATCTCATTTATGTTGCATGTTCAATTCAAACCTGATTATTTATACTCTGAACAGCAGAAAAACACACAAAATCAGATTTTACAGAGCTTGCAGGTCAATACTGTATTGATTCCTCAAACATTCTTCTTCTGCACAGATCAGATTCATCAGTTCATGTAGCTTGAATCATTTAATGTAAAGGCCATTATTTTAGTCTTTTTCAATATTCTTTGATGAATATAAAGAGTAGCATTTATCTTTTGTAAAATAATAAATGTTTTACAGTCATGTTTGTGTCCTTTCAGAAAAAACTAAATTAAGTAAAATTAATAAATAAAAAAGTATTACTTAAAGTAAATTACTTTCAAATTTATATATTTTTATTTTATTCTCTTTTAAACATACAGAACAACGTAGACAAACAATCAGCCATGCAACAGTGAGTGTTGCACAAAACATAAATAAATAAACACAGAAACCCAAAATATTTTTGAATGGTAATGTACATTTAAGGCAATGTCTTTTTGATTTATAATGGATAGAATGTTTACAAATCTATTCACTGGCTGTGATGTCATTGTTATATTTGCATGCATACAAAATTGCAGTTACTCTTTTCTAGCTTCTATTTGATCTTTCTTAGCACATAAGAAATTTTTGGAGAAACATTTAAAGCATCAGTGTTCACCTGTTGAGGAACATAACACTTGTTGTAGTAGAAAGCCCTGAAGTAAGCAGTGTAGATGCAATGACTGAACCGACAGACAAACACTTGTAATATGCTGACAGTCTGTCGCAAACTTGATATGAAAATCTGAAACATTTGCAGTGTGATCATAAATGCCTATATGAGAGAACAGACACCGAAACAAAGAGAGTGAGTTAGAGTAACATATAAAAAAAACTTCTTTTCACAGCCAACCACACCATTTATCCCACCAGCATGCAACGCTTGTGAAAATAACCCGCTGCATAAAATCACACTCATTTGATTATGTAAGCAAAAATCTGTAATTACTCCACTTATTTAAATGCTCGTTCTCTGCGTGGCGCCTAGTTATTTCCAACAGTGAATGTGAGCGCTTTCGTTGCATTTGTGTATTATTCAATCAAGCCTCCATATGCACTCATTTAGGAGCCATTGAGTCTGATGTATTGACAAGCTGACTGCTGGCCTCTTTGGCTGCCTGTATACGTTGAATGGGTCTGCTGGACACTGAATGCATTTATAATGGAGCTCTAGATGTGTGGACAAAGACACTCTCTCTGTCTCCATCGCCTCTATCTTTGCAATTACAACATTACAGTAAAAATGTTAGCAGCTCTAAGCTTGGAGACACAATGGGGGAGAGAACAGTTATAGCTTCTTGAATAGATTTAAATGGTCGTTACAGTAAAGATTGTGAGGGGAATTCACTAAAATTGAATTGCACCCGCTGTTTACTAGTACATGCTGTCATGTTGTTTTGTTGTTTTACCACCCAAAAATTAAATGATTCTTTAAAATGCATGAAGTACACTATATCATTTAAAAATTTAAAAATACTTTTTATTCAGCAACGATGCATTAAATTGATCAAAAGTAACAGTAAAGACTTCTATTTTAAAAATGCTGTTCTTTTGAATTATGTATTCATCAAAGAAAACTTCTAAGCAGAAAAAAATATGTTTTTAGTAATAATAATAATAAAAATTTGAAATGTTTTTAGCACCAAACCTGCATTATTTGAAAGATCACGTGACATTGAAGACTGGAGTAAAGGCTGCTGATATTTCATTTTAAAATATATTACAAATTATTTTTAAGTGTAGGAAAAAAATTTACAATATTACAGTTTTTACCGTATTTTTATTAAATGAATGCAGCGTTTGGAACAGGAGACTTGAGGCTGCTGCTTTCCACAGGAAATAATAATATATTTTATTAATATCTTTTTATATTTACATTTTATTTGCATGAAAATGAATGACAGTGGGATAGCGCCTGCCTGGTTAAGCTGGATTGAACAGACAACAGCAAAAAATGCCACAGTTATTTAGTGAATAACTGTTTCGGATCAGTGATTGCGAGTAGTTTGTGTTGTGTGTGTAGGTGACATTCAGTGTGGGTCACTAGGGAAAGGAGATGCATGGAAAATGTCCCGACACAGTGTTTTTTTTTTTTTCCCCCTCGCTCCCCCTTGATGAGCAGAAGAGAGAGAGAAAGAGAGAGAGATGCAAAGCGTGTGCAAAGTGCATAACACACATGCAGCTCAATTCTGCTGACACTTCGACTTCTGGGATGTTAGTTGCTCTGACAAAAAACAGAGTATAGACACACACACACACACACATTCATAGAATGACCTTTATATGTTTGCTAGATGGATAGCTCTATAAATCTCAGTTTGCATTTTCTTTCTACATTTTATTCATGAAGCTTCAATCACAGCTGTGGAATGATTTTGAGAGTGAGTCTGTTGTTAAACCTCAGCGTTGCTTCCTCACCCAGCTGCATTTAAGCGTCCTTGATTAAAGGCCTCTAATTTTCCATTTAAAGTATTTCAGGATCTTGTAAATTTGCGTGATGGAAAAGCAAGCGAGCCTCAGGGGACTCCAGTTTGTTTGTGTGAGTGTGTGTGGGGTGACAGAGTTCAGGTGTGTTTGTGTGTGTATAGGTACGAGTGTGTGTGTGTGTGTGTGTGGCGTCTCTATAAGATCTAAGGCAGGGGAAGGGTTGAATTTTTGAACTGTTATTTAATTTATAAAGACCATTAGAATTCAGAAAAACAAATGTATATGTTACTTATGCATCATGTCTATTTGTGGGTTTCTGTTCTGGCTCACATAAAATGTCTGCAAACAAATGATGGCAGAGCTGAACTTATAGTAGCTTTTTAACCAACTTGTGAGTGGGTTTTGTGTGTGTGTGTGTGTGGGTGGTGATTTACTTTCATCTCAATTTGCCTAGCACCTAGTCAAATTCTCTGTAAAACAAATCAGTTCACTTAGTGGCCATCTAAAAAAAATGGCCCTATAGGCAGCTTATGCTTCTTTTTTATTAATAAGGGAATTAATGTTAATTTAACAAGATAAGTAGCACAAAATAATCATTGTTATTTTATTTAATTTTTTTAAATAATTTTTTTTAATTTTTTTTGTAGAATGTAGAACATTTTGATTTCCTCCATTCATTTTTGGTTGATTGGATTTGATTGGATTGGTTTGTCTCTATTCATCTGTGGATGTGCACTATGGTTTACTAACCAAAAAGGGTCCAAATGCTTTTTGTCTTCATTTGTTTCAAACATAAAGCATTACTTTTTCACTTGAAAAATTTGCTTGAGGTATCTAAAGCAATGATATTCACACATTTACATTTCAATGATACATTTTATTTTTATTATATTTTTCTTGTCTAGCTTGTTGGACTGAGTATGAAATGTATGAAAGTATTGTTTTGCTCACTTTAGCATTTCTGTCAGTGTTTATGTTGTTTATGGATGATCATTTATGTAAGGTGGTGAAAACGCATTGCTTGTTTTGAGCAAAGCTTGCTTTAGGGCCACTAAAGCAGGGGTTGCTTAGGTTAGTCTCAATGTCAGCACGTCAGAAGGGTGTGCCGTTCAAATACTTCCCCTCCTTGAGAGAAAGATCCCATAATCTTGTGTGCGATTAGCCTATCCTCAATTTAGACAGGCACATGGACACACAAGCTAACCTGTCTGTTTTGACAGATACGTCCTGATATCGATCAAGGAGCATGTCTGACCTGTAGCTCTCTGACATTCACAGAGGAAGTTCAGCCTAATCTCTTTCTGCCTTGAGCAAAAGTTGATCAGAACCACCCACAAACAAACACATTTCTCTAGTGTCTCCTCCAGACAGCATTCATTTTGAATTAATAGAGACAGACTTTAGGCCTGGCTGCCAGTTCGTATTGTTCATGGCCAACTGTCATGTGGCATCTGGTGAGAGTGGATCTGGCACAGCGACGAACCACCATCATCGCTGATCAAATGAACTGAACAGAATCAGCCCATCTGCAGTCCCTGTCTCTGATAAAACTCAATAATGAAATCAACTATCGGGACTGTGTGTGGGATTCGGTTTAGTTATGGAGATAGTGACATGTCGAGAGAAACAAAAGGAGAGACTGAGAGAAAGCTGGACACAGTTGCATCACAGTTTCATCAAAACAGCGGATGTCTCTCTCTCTCTCTCTCTCTCTCTCTCTCTCTCTCTCTCTCACACACACACACACACACACACACACACACACACACAGTCACAGACTCTGAGTTAACTCTCTCAGATTCAGTTACATGAAATGTGTGTATTACTAAAATTATTTATTATTGATTAGAGATTTTTACTTTGGAGTTTTTTTAACACTTTAAATCTTGAAACATAATTTCAAGCTGTATTTAATCTATTAAAACATGGTCATGTCAAAGTTTTCTTTTTTAATAATCTTTCTGTTTTTAGAGGATAGATTATAATAGCTTAAAACTATTTGTTACATTTACAAAAATTATGTTTCAATATATTTTGTATTCATTTTGTACGGTTTCATTTTTTATAACAAATATCACTCTTTACGTTTTAGACAATATTGAAGTTTTTATAAAAAGCAATGCAAGGGAACATATCTCTATCATTTTATTTGAGCATTTTATTCTATTTTATTTAAATCCATCCATTATTTTATTTTATTTTATTATTTGTCTTTTTTTATGTCATTACTATTTGGTATTTGTGCATTTGATTCAGAAACATTACATTTCTATAAAAAAAAAAAAAGCTTATCCGATTAAAAAAAAAAAAAAAAGACATACTGTGTCAGATTATGTCCATAATCAGTTCCAGATTCCAGGACATTTGATAAAAAATGTAATAGATGAAACAGCTTGAAGAAATGTGCTCCAAATTACCCATATATAGAATCAAAATTGTATTTTTTTTATCTCTTTCACAAACTCTGACTGAAAACTGTCTCACAGTCAGTCAAATCTATCAAACTGACAGCTACAGACAGATCTTTCTTACTCAAAGCCTGATTACCTTATCCACTCGTCTTTGTTTTTACATTAAATTCCTAATTGAGTTACCGTCCTCTCTTTCATTTGAATCCTTCACCTTTCTATAGACAGGTCTAGTGTGTGTGTGTGTGTGTGTGGTGGGAGGTTCACTGCGTTGTTCTCTGGCAGGGGGGGTTTTGGAGGACTCCTGTGGTCTAGAAGAAAGAAGCGTATGCCCCTCTGATCTGCCAGGCAGAAAGACAGACACGGGGAAAGATAGAGAAACGGAATGGGAATAAGAGTGAAAGATAAAAAGACAGAGCGACGGGCAGAGTCAGACGAGTGGGAGGCTGAGGGAGTCATTTGCAAGTTGGGGGAGGGATGCTGATGGAGCAGAAGGAGAGAGGAACGGGTACAGTGTGAATGACAGTGAGAAAGGCAGACGGGAAGAAAGAGATGAGAGGATGGGAGTGTTCTTAAGACACATTGACAGTGCTAGAGACGAGAGGAGGGAGAACAGCGGGAGAGGGGGGATCAGGAGCCACGAGGAGGGAGGAGAGCCGGCGCAGGGGGGAGGCACCACCCTGCGGATTGAGACGTATCCCACATTGCCCCTCTCTCTGGTGGCACAGCAGGCAGGGCGCAAGGGCCGTGGTGTGTGGTGGTGTGAAGTTGACGTGGCGCTGGCCCTGGCACAAAGGAGCGGAGGAGGAGGGCGCCAGGCGCTGTGTGGCAGGGTTGCCCAGATACGGCCACTCAGGGTTGGCATGTTGTTTTTGTGTCTGTGATGCGCTTTCAGCCTGACACACACAAACACACACACACACGGACTCAGAGATGGCACGCTCACGTTTACATCCCCATCACTTTTTGTCTCTTCATGAACCGGCTTGCAGCAGGGGTATCAGATAGCAGTTTATGAAATAGTGATGTGTCTGATAATGAGGAATTTTAATCGGTGTGAATTGTAAAGAATTGAAATATTCTGGTCATTAATGATTCGGTTCCTTGTGATTCCATTAATGATTCTTTTAGTACCTTGAGTTTTATATAAAAAAAAATAGTCATATTAGAAAAAAAGTCATATTAGAAAAAAATGTAAAGTTATTTATTAAGAAATTAATACTTTTATACAGCAAGTTTGCATTAAATTGATTAAAGAGAGTTCATATTTTATAGTGTTACAAACGGTTCTATTTGAAATAAATGCTGTACTTTTGAACTTGTCATTCATCAAAGAATTCTTAAACATGTTTCATGGTTTCCACAAAAATATTAACTTTTTTAGCATCGATAATATTAGGAAGTGCTTCTTTAGTACCAATGCAGCATATTAGAATCATTTCTGAAGAATCATGTGACACTGAATATTGGCATAATGGCTGCTGATTTTAAAATGTATTAAAATATAAAAGTTATTTTAAATTGTAATATATTTGACTCCTTTTAACAAACATGCGCCATTGTGATGCCTGTAGAGACTTCTTTCAAAAACATTAAAATTATGTGATTTGCTCAAAAGATGCATAAGAGTATTCTGTTCAGGAATTGGATCAACTACACTTTGATTCGCTAATTAAATGACTCCGAGAGTGATCCGTTCAGGATCGTTTGGACTACGATGGTCACATTATATATGTTTTTGATTCATTTAAAAGAAGTGATTCAGAAGAGTCGTCCGTTCAAGAATCGGTTAGAATACATTGAGGAGTTGTGTCTTTTTAATTCACTAAAAAGAATTGATTCATAAGAGTCATCTCTTCAAGAAACTATTGGACTGCGCTGGCCATGTTACATGTTTCTGATTCATACAAAGAAGTAATCTGTTAAAGAATCCGTTAGACGGTTAAAAAGAGTTAAAAAGAGCTTGTAACAGTTCTTAATTTCCAGTTTTGTATTAAAAATAAAACATAAACATAAAATCTTGTTCAGATTCTGTGATGTCACAACCAGCCCAACCCCCCCACCATACACACACACACACATGCATTTTTCTGCATGCGCTGTGTGTTTGTCCTCTGTGTGTGTTTTGCATTAAAGTCTCGTCAGACGGGATTGCTTATGTGGTCAGAATGATTAGTCTTCTGTGAGTGCGTCTGAGTCCCGAAAATCTCATCTGTCACTCACCCATGAGAAAGCCATTCTTGCCATGATCTCTTTCCTTTTCCTACAACTCTCTCTCTATTTACCGATGCCCGGTGTAATCAGTGTATTGGTGCTGTCTGTTGACCTGATGTGTAATGATTACAATCCAAAGCTTGGGAAGATAAAAGGCAGTGCAGGGGGAAAAAATCAGACCCCCATCAAACTCAGCCCCATTTCCTCATGCCACAGACAGAGGGGTTTGAAACGGCTGGCTGATTGGCGACGGCGCTTTGAATGGTGCTGTGTGAAGGAGGTTCCTCTTACCCACGGTAACGTGATACGTGATCTGGGCTTCAGACTGACACACGCCGGATCAAAAGAGATGAGAGAGAAAACACAAACTCTCTCACATAAACACACAGATGCCAACTCATCCACAGACAAACATCTCAATTCGGATACAGGTGTAAACTTAACACATGCTGTATGTAGCTCTAGCTTCTGTCTCTCTCAAAAAAAGTGTTCTTTTTTATAGCTTGTTGAGTGATGGAAAGAGTTTTGCTGTTGTTTTCTGATTTGTATGTATAAGTAGCACAAAAGACTGTGATTTTGAGTCTTTTTGTCATTGTGGACCTGACTGACGAGCTCAAAAAGAAGTTACTAATTTGCTTGCAGTCTAATGTGTATATTACAGATAATTTACTAAGAATAATTATATATGTAAAAAGGATGGACTCTCCCACATTTAAATTAGGCTTTTGCATGTTGTAAATTAGGCTTGTTGTGTACTTGTGTAAATCACAAAGAAGTTATATTTTTAGGCTGGCTCTATTCAAAATGAAATCTGAATTTTTAGACTTGAACCGTAGTTCAGCATGACTCTGTTTAAGATCCATTTCAGATGATCTGGTTTAAATTCAGACATTTGTAAATTTGGTCTAAAATGTCCCACATTTGGAGGGAGTATAATCGCATGAGGCCACATCACATTTGTAGTGTATATGCACGCTAATGCATCCTGATAAACTGATAAACTAATGCGTCCCAGACAACAGCAAGGGACCACCTACTTACCTGTCAATCAACAGTTGCTCTAAAACAGTTGTTTTAAACTTTGCTGGTTGCAAATGTGTTTAAACCATTTGGCAAATGTTTTAAAGACAAACAAATGATAACAGAGATCGTGTAGCTAAAGTAGATCAGCTTGGACATTTTGACCATGTATTATCAACTTGTTTTTATTCATACCTTTAGTAAATCAACCTGTGTCTCAGAATGTTGATTGCTGAGGTATTAAACCATTAACATACATTTCTTAATCAAAATCAAATAATCTGAAGTCACAATCATCCCATCATAAACTTTTGCTTCCATGTGTGTTTGGAGAGGAGGGTGAGATTTCCCATTTTAGAATGAAGCTGCCAGCGGACCCCCCCCCCCCCCCCCCCCCCCCACACACACCAGACACGACGACGACAGACAGACAGACAGACAGGAGGAGTATATGATCATTCATCCACATCCAAAAATAAAAGGATGAATAAATGATTAGGAGATGAAAGGCGCAGTGGAGGGAGGCGTCGTCTTCTTTTAAAGCATGCAGAGTCATTGAATCTTCCAATTACCACATTATCCACTCTCTCCATCTTGACTGCATCCCATCCAGAAGCCCAGCGTGTGTGTGCGCATATGCCTGCAAAAATTCTCCATTTCAAAGACATTTAGAGATGTTCTTAATTAGAAAATTGCTTCAATAATAATATTAATAATTATTATTATTGAAACCTTTTTTTTTTTTTTTTTCCGTTGAGAAAATAGCCAAATATATTTTTCAGATTTATTAACCAAATAAAACAATTGTAAAATGGTTCTTAGAAATTTTTTTAATAAACCTACGATAATATCTTCCTAAAATTTGTAATGCAGGATTATTTATATTTATATATATAATATTTTTATTTTATTTCCTGAGTGTTAGGGGAGATAAAACTTCATGAGCTCAGTATAAAAACAAAAGAAACCAAAGGACAGTTTATGTTTAATTAACAAGTACTTCAGTAAGTGTCATTATTTCTTTCTCCATCACGTCACTTTCTCCTGCATGTTGCGATGTCTACACATTAGAGACCTGTCAGTGTGATTGTACAGTACCTATGTGCTGAAGTGCAGACCAGTTATATCTCTCCTGCTTAGAATTTGCCCTATTCTTGATATTAGTTTAACTCCATGTTCTTTGCCTGACCTTTTAAGAGTAACTAAAACAGCCATGTTTACATACAGGATAAAGGCATCATTCTCCATTCAGTGTGCGTGTATGTGTGTGCGTCTAACTATGTGTGAGTCTTAGACTCCCAAGCAGATTGTCTAGTTATGTAATGCTAGATTTGCATGTGAAGGGAAGGAACCCGTTTTTCATGCTGCACTGGATGTGAAGTGAAACCCCCTTTTCTCCCCAACCCCTCTTTTTCAACCGGAACGAGGGATCGCGCCGTCTCAGATGGAGGGATGCTGAGAGAGTGACAGGAGGAGAAAACATGAAAGGCTTTAAGTGTGAATTCATTAATAATGTGCACCAGTGTACCGGTGTACAATGCACACTCAAAAAAAAAAAAGAACTCCAAGAATATGCAATCAGGAAACACAGATTATTCTATAATTTCTTAAGCAGTGAAAGAGATTTAATACATAAATCCTTGGCACATTTCCCATAATTCTCACAATATGAGATATGTGAGAGTTATAATTTCAGGTATAATTAATGAACACTTTTTAAAAATGATTTATAATATTTTTAATATATTTTTAAATAATTTTTTAAAATCTGTTCATTATTTGTTTTTTCCTTCCTAAGTTTAAATGTACATCTAAATATTTCTCATGGCATTTAAATTACTTCTTTTTTTCTTCTTCTTCTTCTTCTTCTTTTTTTTAGGCTTTCAAATCATGGCTTTCAAATCATGTTTATTGCATAATATGCCAATTAATTAGTCAACTTTGAATCAAATTAATTTTAATTTCTCAACAAATGATGGGAAAAAATCCCATAACAATTATACATATCCGAGCAATTAACAGTAACGTAACAATCATGTATAATTCATTAGACATTTTCTACTTGTATGCCTTTCTTGTACTTTCTTGTACTGTGTAGCCCAGACAATGACAGATTCTGTCCGGTCTGAGTGACATCAGTCATTTATTGAAGAGCTTTGTGTCTCTCCGCCTCATAACAACAGTCGCACAGATATTCCGGCACATTCCGATGCACATTCTTGAGTTTCTTTAGCAGGTTGACTAGCTTTGCTGAGGGCAAGATGAGGGGGAGTTTAGATAACCCAGCCCTACATCACCCCCACACCCCAGGGTCACACAATGCATGTCACGCATATCATTAATCCTGGGGGTTGTTTCCCCCCAGGGGGCGCCCACTGACCCACGCATAAAGGATAAAAGTGTTCTGGCCTGGGATGGGGCGTTCTCAACAGTACAGCCCAGGAGCCGACAACATCCTCTAAACTCAACAAAACCACACATACAGGGTTAGTGTAGGCCTGTGAGGTTCAAATAATGTGGCCGTTTCTGTGCATGGCTTGTGAATGACATTCTCTTTTAAATGCCACTGAAGAAAGTGGAGGAGAAGGGCAAGGCAAAGTTAAGGAGGAGAGCAGTTTTGTTTTGCTTTCCTTGTTTTGGTTTTTATGAAGAGGGTGAAAGATCAGGTTTTGTTCTAGGGTACCTGAAATGATGCGTAAAAAGCGCTGTAGTAGTAAAAAAGGAAACTGCTTGGTACTTGCTCTTTTGTTTAGTACTTTTTAAAAACACTTTTAACTGCTATTTTAAGCTTAATTTTATTTGTTATATACTGTCTGTAGTTGGGGTCTGTAAGATTTTCTAATGTTTTTGAAGGAAGTCTCCTATGCTTACCATGCCTGCATTTATTTGATAAAAAATACAGTAAAAAAGTAACATTGGAAAAGATTAGTACAGCTTAAACGAATTGTTTTCTATTTTATTATTTATTAAAGTTTTATTTATTCCTGTGTTGGCAAAGATTAATTTTTGTCTTACGACAGTCATGCTATTTTATTTATTTATTTTGAACAATTGTATTTATGTATTTGCTGGACTATTTGATTAATAGGAAGTTGTAAAGAACAGCATTGATTTGAAATAGGAATATTTAGTAACATTATAAATGTCTTTACTGTCACTTTTGATCAATTTAATGCACTTTTTGCGAATAACCCTTACTAATTTCTTTAAAATACTGACTCCAAACTTTTGAACAGTAGAGTACAAAATATAAGATAACAGTATAATCTATGATATGAACAGTATATCTTATAATATTTCCTTATAATAATATAGTCTTAATAAAATTCTTATCTACTGTTCAAAATTTGGTAGTCAGTATTTTAAGGAATTAGTACTTTTATTCAGCAAAGATGCACTAAACTGATCAAAAGTGACATTTAAATACACTACAAAGCACTTTCAAAAATGGTTTTTTATTAAATATTACTAATTGAATTTATTCTTTTAATTAAAAAATATTTCTTGAAAGTGCTTTGTACACTGTAAAAAATTGCTGTAAAAAAACGGCCAAAATCTGACAGTAACATACTGTTTTCCATTAAAACAGTAATGTGCTGTAGAAAACAATGCATTCTGGGCATATTTTGCCGTTTAAGAAATTGCTGTTAATTTACAGCCAATTTTAACAGTCCTCTACTGTATTTAAGTAATACGTTTTTTTACTGTTTGCAATGCATTGTGGGCTGCGTTAAATACAGTACAATGCAGTATTTTTTTTTTTATTGGGTGTACAAGTGCTAGTACAAGTTTGGTCAAAGCGTGTTACTCTTTTGTCAGTTAATTTGCCATTTTCAAGCATCCGAAATAATTTTCAGTCAGGTACTTGATGACAATTTTTTACAAACGTCATTTGTAAAGCACTTTTTTACCGAAGAGGACACAAGTTCGAAGGACATCTGCTATACATCACCATTTGCCATCCGAAGTCCTTCAACTGCATTGACCTGCATCTGCACCTACACTGTAAAAACATTTTCTTATATTCCTCCCCAGTATTTTATTCCGGTAGTATTACCATAAGTAATGTTAGCTAGTGAGTGTATGGTTTTAAAATGGCCCTTCAGTGCTGAAATGTGAATATTTCAAACATATTTACATGCATTTACAGTTACCAGGTTTTATCAATTATAAAACGTCTCTTCAGTGCTAAAATGTGTGAATAATTCAAACATTACACGCATTTTACAGTCACCAGGTTTTATCAAGTTTGTTTTAGATCATCTCTAAACTTTTAAGACTGTTAGTCGTTGTTAAAACTGGCCAGTTAACAATCTGTTGCCTGTTGTTAATGGTTTCAAATTCCACACAAATCACTTAACAAACTTGATGTATGAAATGTTGATTATTTAATGTAAGTTTAAAAGTGGCATATGTTTTAATGGAGAATAGTTTTAGTGTTAAATATCTACAGCAAAAACATATATTTTGATAACTTGATTGCGGTTAGAAATTTAGGTGCGAAGATTGATACGGGTTGTAACCAAAATCAGCCATTATACTTGTCTTCTTTCTGACATATTTTAGCCGAATATCAAAGGATGTTTAGTGTAAACACTTATTCAAAATGTTGATTACATGGAATTGACTGCCTTGAGCAATTGTATGGCTTTATTGTTTTCTTCAAATTGACAGCAAAAATGTTCTCCTGTCAGGCCTGTGGTCATAACTGTGCCACAGTATTGGCTTATGTAAGGCACATGAGAATTCATAAAAATACACCTAATTTAATTTTTAAGTGCGTTTTGCCAGATTGCAGTAGGTCTTTTTTTAAGGTTTCCAGCTTTTAGGTGTCACATTTACAGACATGGCAAATCTGTGGTTAAGCCTAGGTTGTGTCATGAAGTTGAATTGACATGTCATGTCGATTTCTGTAGGGAAAAGTGTAAGAGCTTGAAGTCATTTTATTCTCATTTGAAAATACACATCAGAGAGGGGAAAACAGTTGCTTGCCCTTATAGACATTGTGACAAAAGCTTTCGTGTTTTATCCTCGTTCACATCTCACGTGAGTAGGACACATAAAGATGGTGCTGATGAACGTCTGGTTGATTCAGTAGTGAATCCCGGCATGTCCCATGAGAGCGAACAAGAGCAGTCTGACTTGCAGATTGACCCTCCCAGTGATGCAGATTATGAGCCATCAGATGTAGTTGCAGAAACTGCTGATGAATCCCTATTCTTGAAAAATTTAGCCCTGTTTTATTTGAAATTGCAAGCAAAGTTATTGCTTCCATCCTCCGTCATTCAAACAATTATCGAAGATATTCAGGAAATACATGACATAAGCCAGTCACATTTGCTTTTCAAACTGAAAGAGAAGCTGGTTACACTTGGGGTTTCAGAAGCTGACACAAGCAATGTGATTAGTGTCCTGAAAACTGAGGATCTCTTTAGGTCCTGCAACACTCAGTCATTGCAAACTGACCAGAGAAGAAAAACTGTTTTCAAGAATAACTTCAATTATATTGAGCCAGTTCAGATCTGTCTTGGTCAGAATGAGGCAGGCAAAGAGTGTTTCGCTCAGTATATTCCCATTAAACAAACACTCCAATCTCTTTTTCATTGTGAGTCAGTGTGGGAACAATATAAACAAGTACACTCAAGTATTGGATCTAAGGATATTCTTCGGGATGTGTGGGATGGCAGAAATACTGCAGAGAATGTGTTATTTCAGACAGAGAGCTCATCATTGAGCTTAATCCTATATCAGGATGCGTTTGAAGTGGTCAATCCACTGGGATCTGGGAAGAAAAAACATAAGATACTTGCAGTGTATCTCACTCTTGCAGATTTAATGCCACATAATAGATCAAGCACTGAACACATGCAGCTTGTTCTTCTATGTAGAGAACAAGACTTAAAGTATTTTGGTCAGGACTTGGTTATGGGCTCCATGGTCAAAGACCTTAAAGATCTTGAGCTCAATGGCGTTACCCTGTCGGATGGAAACGTCTATAAGGGAACTTTGTGTGCCATGGCAGGGGACAACCTAGGCTCACATAACATAGGAGGCTTTGTTGAGAATTTTAGCAAGAGTTCACACTTCTGCAGATATTGTGAGATCACCAGAAATGAATTCAATGCAGATCCTCTTATTCGAGGAAATGAACGCACAAAACAGTCATACAGTGATCATGTTCAGACCTGTGATGGACAGTCTTCATCCAGTGGAGGTGTTAAATTCGACTCTTTATTTAATACACTCACATACTTCCATGTATGTCAGCCAGGGTTACCTCCTTGTCTTGGCCATGATCTTTTTGAGGGTATTGTATCCTCTGATCTGGCATTGTACATTAGCCACTTTGTTAAGGTGGATAAACAGTTCAGCTATCTCTTGTTGAATCGGCGAATAAATCAGTTCAAGTATCTTGGTAAGGATGCTAATGACAAACCCTGTGAGGTCAGTCCAGAGGGTGGAAAACTTGGAGGGCATGCTGTGCAAAATTGGTGTTTGCTCAGAATGTTGCCTGTCTTGATTGGAGACAAAATAGAAAATCCAGGTGACAATGAAATATGGCAGTTGGTATTACAACTTAGAGAAATTGTGGAGCTCATTTGTGCACCAGCCATTTCAACTGGTCAGATAGCCTACCTAAGAGTTATTATCGATTAATATTTGCATTGCCGAAAGCAAGCCTTTCCTAATCACCCACTGAAGCCCAAACATCATTATGTCAGTCATTACCCAGAGCTCATTGTCCAGTTTGGGCCACTTATTCATCTATGGACTTTACGATATGAGAGCAAGCAAACATATTTTAAACAGTGTTTGAGGAAAATACGTTTTAACTTTAAGAATCCATGCTCTACTCTTGCAGAGAGACATCAACTTCTACAGGCCTTTTTGAGTGCTGGAAAGTTCTTCCCTCCAGCTGTTTTAGTGGAAAAGGGCACACCGTTTTTCTCAGGAGATTACAATGATGACATCAGAGAGGCAGTTGCACAACATAATTTTGAGGCTGTAAACACTCTAATAGCACATGAAGTGGCTGTGAAGGGTACTAAATACAAGAAAAACATGTTCATTGTGATCAATGATGAGGATGAGGGATTGGTAATTGGAAAAATCAAAGTGATTCTCATTCACAAGGATTTAACAGTATATTTTATTGCTGAAAAATATCATGGTATGCGTTATCCTGACATGGGTGTCTATAGTTTTACACTGATGCAGAAAAGCTACAGTTGTGTTAATCAGGAGAATCTACTTGATTACTACCCCTTACCTGAGTACTCTGTCCATGGCACACCAGTGATAATTCTTCACCATTCTTTCCCTTTACTCCAGAATAATGACTAATTTGAGTGAAGAAATCAAGGGGATCATCCACAAGACCTTGCCAAATCTCTCAGAAGAGACTCAGTTACAGATAATTTCTAAACTTCAGAGTTCTGGCTTGGAGTCAAAAGAAGATCTAAGATATGTACAGAGGGAAGATATTGCTGATCTGTTACCCGTTATTCAGCTCCGAAAACTCATGGATGTGTTTAAACAAGGTAATAAATGAATAACATGCTAAAATATGGTAAGCACAGAAAACTTCAATAATTTAACCATAAACATTCTGATACTAAAAGACGTGTGTAACAACAAAACCATACCAAGTTTATTTTGTGGATTCATCACAAACATTTTTCATAAGATGCATCCTCTTATATTTGATCTCATTTGTTTGTGTTTATTATGGATCAAATCAGTACTTGATATTAGTCAATAATTTTCTATTACAGATATGCCATGTAAATGTCACTGCATTGACACTGATATGTGTTTTATTTTTTTTTATTTTGTTTGGAGACAGAGACCATCACATTGAATCTGCAAGTTATTCCACCCTCTTCACCACTGAGTAGTACTTCATCAGTTTCAGAGTCTTCATCAGGCACTCCAAGTCGTTGTAGTTCATCACATCTGCCAGCCACCGAAATATTGTCAAGACAGACAAGAAACAGTGATCCAAGCAACAGCTCCTCCACATTTCAAACAATCAAAACATGGCCAGAAACCTTCCAGGTTCCATGGGAAAAAATGCCACAGGAAATAAGATCTGCAATTGTGGATGTCAAAAGACCGAAACCAATGGAGCGACGCCAGATGGTGCGAGTACTTGTTGATGAAATGAGGAGGTATGAGGCCAACCCAACTCGCTCACAGTGTCTCTCTGTGATTCGAAATATCATCAGGCAGTACCCGAAGAGTTTTGCTGATATGGCGGCAGACGGGTCACTTTTGGGTGGAGGTTATACATCACTTTTGATTCAAGTGAAAAACCGCATCGAGAATGTGAACCGTGAGGCAAGCTTTACACGTCACAGAGCCTCTAGAAGCAGTTCCAAGAGGGGGCCAAGCGACAGTTATGGTTGTACAAGATTTCAGCCAGAACTCCCTCCAGAAGAAACTGACGAGACACTGGAGCAGAGCCGCCAAAAACTGGTGGAGATTTACAGTCAGGAAGGTGCAGGTGGAGCTGAAAGAGCAGAGGTCAAAAATCTAATGGAGCACACATTCTGTCTACAACGCCATGATATTAATGCCCTTCCACCACCTGACGTTGAAGATTTGCGAAGCAAATGGCCCTTTCTTTTCACTCAAAAGTTCATATATGCTCATTTTGAGTTGCTTACAGACATCACTGTGCTTCGTAGCTTGGAACTCAGTATGGAGGAATGTGGAACAGCCATCACACAATACTTCACACAAAAACCTACCAATCAAAATATCAAGGATGTCCTCTCTAAAAGTAAAGATGATGAGATGGCACTTCGTGTTGTTCAGCTGCTCATGGCACATTTTGGAGAGAAACTAACAGGGCTGGTCCTTTTTACAGATGTAAGTTTATGTTTTCTTTCTTCCCTGTCTTTCAAATTCTGAATGCCGTGTCTATTTATTCACAGCAGGTTTTCTGATAATTGCCTGTTTTGTTTATTTTGCTCTTTAAAAGGTTAGTTCACCCAAAAATAAAAATTATGTAATTAATTACCCCATGTCGTTCCTAAACCTACGAACGTCCTTTCATCTTCGGAACCCAAATTAAGTTATTTTTGATGAAATCCGAGAGGTTTCTGTACCACACATAGGCAGCAATGTCATTGCACTTTTCAAGGCCCAGAAAGTTAGTAAAGACATTGTTAAAATAGTCCACGTGACTGCAGTGGTTCAACTTTAATGTTATGATAATGTTAATTATAATAATGTTAATCATTAATAATGAGCCAACGTTCTGACGTAGAACCTGGAAGCGCTGAACTGTGTTTACAACATCAACTGACAGGGAAGAGAAGAGATTGTTGAATAAACTCGTTATTTTTGTTTTGTTTTTGCGCACATAAAGTATTCTCGTAGTTTCATAAAATTAAGGTTGAACCACTGGAGCTGCATGGACTACTTCAATGATGTCTTTACTAACTTTCTGGGCCTTGAAAAGTGCAATGACATTGCTGCCTATGTGTGGTTCAGATACCTCTTGGATTTAATCAAAATTATCTTAATTTGTGTTCTGAAGATGAACGAAGGTCTTACGTGTGTGGAACGACATGAGGGTGGAATTTCATTTTTGGGTAAACTAACCCTTTAAAAACATCTTTTAAAATGTCTGTTCCCTACAGGTGTGTGCCACTGCAGCTGACATTGAGACAACCCTGACTGTACCTGCAAGTCCTCGCCTGATTCTACTTGGTATACATTTCATTGATAGACATATTGCATTGCTATTTTTCTTTGAATGTACAGATGTTTATGAAAGGTGAGATGCATGTTGCTATTACTTGAAGTTTCAGGTGGAACAGGGCAAGTCACTATTGGGCGCTGGATGATCACACTTGAGGGTCGTGTCATATCTGAAGGCATCACACCAACCTTTTTGACGGGACTTGCTGCTGTATTTGCAATCTACTATATGCTTAACCTCCAATATCAAGAAGAAGCAGCCTGTACTCTGGAATTCATTCAGAGGTGAGACTGCTTAAATTTCTTTGTCATCATTATAGCTTTTCTTGAGTTATAATTGTTGAAACCTAAACCACCAGAAACCATTACTTTGCCTAAAGGGACAGTTTGCATTTATACCAAGATGGTATTTCCTACTTATGAGTAAATACCTGTGAGTACTACCATCTTATGTTAAAAACCATCTTATGTTGCTTATTGTGGCTTGCAAAGTTTTTGTTACCTGACCCCATGTTCTGCTATTTTTTGCTCAACATTTAACCAGCTGACTAGGAGATTTCTGATCACAGGCCTGCCTTAGTTAATGTCAGGCTTGTGATCAAAAATCTCCCTTTCAGCTAGGTAACTGCTGGGCAAAAATGAGTAGCAGAACATGGGGTCAGATAACAAAAACATTGCAAGCCACAACACAACAAAAACATACAAAGAACAATACAAATGAAATACATGAGCTGCTTGATGCCTTTGTCTGATCTCACTGCATCTTGATTTTTTTTTTAAATTATGCTAGATTATTACTGCAGTGGAGCTGATTTTCAAATCACACTGCATATAAGCTTGAATAGAGGCATAATATGTGAACTGTATCCTGTGCATAGTACTACACTTGTAATTTTTAACAAGTAAATTACTTCCAAGATATAAAAAAACAGGCAGCAAAATTTGACAAAAGACCTCATGATGTCAGTACTAGTTATTAACATAATGTGCAAAACCCAAACTACCCTTTTAAGTTTACAAGGTGTTCCTTATAGTTTTTAATTCAGTCTCTGACTATTGTAATTTCAGGCGCTTCATTGGCATCAATCCCGAAAAAGGCACAAAGGCCACCCAGGGAAAGGTTACCTCGAAGAGGACAGGGGCGATTGTCCAGAAAAAATTCTCCACAGTGAATGCACATGTCTCCACACTATTGAAGAACCTAATCGACTTTCAGTGGGACTTCATATAGGTCAGTGAGCTCTCCTCTTGTTTCTGTCTGTGTTGTTTTGACAGACTGATGTTGCCACATTAAACCACAAAGTTCATTTAAAAAAGTAAAAGTGTGCTAAAACAAACAAACAAAAGCAATACAACCTTTAAAAAATGTTGCAGGAGTGTAAAGGAATGAAAATCTAAAAAATTAAATGCTATCAAATCAAATAGACCAACCAAAGTTGATTCCATTGTAGCTGAACATTTGTCCGGGTGTTAGTTATTCAGTTTCATTACCATCTATACAAAAGGTAACATCTTAGGAATAATTTTGTGCTGTAATATAAACATGGACCATTCAGTGAATCTGAACAGAAGAAATGTGTTAAAAAATAGTTGTTATGGAAGTAGCAGTGTTATGGAAAAATTAGTTGACTTGAGACATGCAGGAAGCGTTTTGTTAGTCAACACTATCAGCAATCTCCTTGTTATCTATACATTGACAATTCTAGAGTTATTTTGATAAAATGTTTTGTTTGCTGATGTTTTACAGAGGTACCAGTTGGAATAGGAGACAACATGCAGCCAGGTCATTATGGTTAAGTGGGTGTAAAATGACAAAGTCATTCACCTAGGACTAGGACTCTTTTAAAAGGTACACATGCCTCCTCACTGAAACGTTTAAAAAAAGTGTGGAAACAACCCTGAACAAATGTTTTTACACTAAACTGTTTTTCATATTTTTCATATTATTTTGTGAATACTGTATGTTTCACTACATTTGTTGCATGTTCTTAGTAGTGCAGATCCAAAAATGTTCAAAATGTTAAATGCTAAAATGTTTAATGTGTTTAATCTCAGGTTGTCATGTTTTTTAACTTATTTTGTTATGTTTGTGTCTGTTATTTATTTATTTTTTATTGCCATTGTTTTTATTTTTAAGTTTTTGTTTGTTAGCCAAAATCTGTCTTCTCCAGTTTTTTACCTTTTTTTTTTGGTTTGGAAATCTTGTTAAACGTTTACTGCTCTTTTAAATAAAACTTTATTTTGATTTATATCTTTTATGTGTTTGCTTGATTTTTTTAGATCTTTCAATATAATGTATTTTAAGTAGATGTGTGTAGCCCACAGAACAATAATGTTCTACCGTAAATCTAATTACAAAATCATTGGTTACTTTAAATTCACTCTTTACAAAGGAATAAAATAACATTAGATTTAAAATAAATCTAAAAAAGATTTGAAATGGATTAAATAAGTAATGAATCTTCAATCTAATTATTTCTATCCATTATTTTATGCCTTTGTACAACAAAGAATGAATTTAAAGTAACCATAATGATGTTTTAAATTGAAATAATCACAGAAATGTACTGCATTTAATTTTTTACAGGAAAAAGCTGTTAAATAATTCACAGTATGAATACTGTAAAATTACAGTAGATTGCTGGCGACTCTGCTGCCAGTATTTTACTGTAAATTTGAAAAAAACTGAATTATACTGTATTTCATTTTTACGGTAATAAACTGTAAAATAATTTCACAGTATGAATACTGTAAAATTACAGTAGATTGCTGGCGACTCTGCTGCCAGCACATTACCGTTTTTTTACAGAAATTTTTTTTACAGTGTAGGTATTTCATGTGGTGTTTAAATAATTTAATTTTTATTTTAATTTATTTCTTTTTAGGCTGTCAATAATAATGAATTGCATGACATGCTGATTAATCAATATGTTGCGTTTCGTACCTGTTTTCCAGTATCTTGTACCACAATCTCAGTTTCTTTTATACAGTACTAACTTTGAATGCACATTTTATGCTCTGTACATTACAGAAATCTTTTGCTTATTTGTTTAATTAGCGTCTGTTTCTTGCATGGTTTTTAACAAACCCATGCTGTTATTAAAGACTTTGTGTGGTGTAGACCGTTGTGTCAAGTACCTCCCATCATGCATTGTATATGTGATGTGAAGTGTATGAGATGAACACACACAGTCCTCCATCCTCTCCGTGTTCTTCCTACATTCTTTCTCTCCATCTCTCTTTCTCTCTCCTTACGCTGAGACCGGTCTAATCCTATTCATTGAGGCCACTCTTTTCCTCTCCTCCTCTCATTATCCTCTTTTCTCTTCAACATTCCCCTTTTCCTCTCCGAATCCATTTCTCCAAATCTCCATTTCCCCAGTGGACATTTACAAACCCTTGGGTCCCACCCTCGCCATTCCTCTCTCTACCTCTCTCCTCTTTATTCTCTCTCTCTCTCGCTCTCTGTTTCCGACTGGGCTTTTGCCATTTAATCTTCTTGAAGCGTTCAAGATGTCACTCGCCCCTGAAGCCAGTGGGACAAAGGCCTAAATCTAGCCCTCTCTCAATGGGCCACTCCCCCAGCTGCCGTTGTGCACTTTGAAGAAGAACGGGATGGGTGGGGGTGGGGGGGGGTTGCGATGCCGAAGTCCCACAAAAACTCCCATGGTCCCCAATTTCTGCATTGGTGGCCCTCTTCTTTTGCTTGATGTGTTGAGGGCTTTGTGAATCTCATGTGCACCTCTACTAAAGTAGACCCCCTTCATGCACATACACTCAAATGTATGCACTGAAGTTAGGTTGCATGTACGGTGAGGCCCATGTATGCTAATTGAAGTGGGGAGTGTATATGCCCACCGTTTGATTATGCTGTACCTCATTTTATAGGAAAAATGTCCAAAATGTTCTGTGTCCAATGCGCTATTGCCATTACTGTTTTCCTTCCTTGTTTTATATTCCCTATTTTCCCCCTTAAAATATTAAAATGAACTTAATTCGATTAGAATTTTATTTCGATAAATTTTTTTAGTTTTTCAGTTATTTCAGTTTTCTATTTTTTTCCCATTTATCATACATTCTCCCAGCAGCTTATCCTCTGTAGGGTTGCATTTTATTAGTTTTTATTTTATTTTATTTTTAGTTTATCATCCATCGATTCATTCATCCATCCATCCTTCCTTGCTTCCTTCCTCCAAACTGTAAAATAAATACATTTAAATAAAATAAATACATTTTATTTATTAAATTAAGTTCCATTTAATTAAATTAAATTAATTTTAAAGTCAAGTTTTTTATATATGTTTATTTAGATTTTTAGTTTATAGTCATTCATCCATCCATCCATTCTCCAATCTTATCTTTAGTTTAGTTTAGTTTTTAACATGTCATTCTATTTCTTTTTAAACTGCATTTTTTTTAACTTTCATTTAATTTGAATATAATTTAATTTCATTCAGTTCAGTTCAGTTCAACAAGATTAGTTTTCTTTTACTGTAGAAGATTTTAAACGTCAAAACCCAAAATGTTACACTGACTTGCTGCATTAGAAATTTTAAGTTGGCTCAATTAATTTATGTGAACTAACTAAATATTTTTAACATCAGCACTTTAGCTGAACCAACTGACCATTTTTAATGCAACAACATGTTGAGTTTTGACCTTCAAAATCTTTTACAGTATCATTCCATAAAATACGTTGCAGTGAATCTTCTAATCAAGAGGAAATACTACTATAAATATAATTACATTATACAACAAATTAAATTACATAACCACTGTATTGTTCCCATATCTACATTACAGTGCTTAGATCATTCTGATCAACTCATTTCCTGTGTAACAGCAACACATCCAATTTCTCACTTTGTCAAAATTGAGCTTTACTCGTCAGTTTTTATTCACACCTTAATCTGAAAACCATTCCAAAATTTCACTGAAAAAGGGTAAAAAAAAAAGACCATCACTTCCAGGGTCTGTAACCGAGGATTGTGTTTCGACCAGTGCTGGAAAAAGGATCTCACTTCAAAAGGATTACAAACCACAGTGGTATCAAATCTCCCTAATGCGGTTATCCCACACATTCACTCGCTGCGCTTTAGGCTGATAGCGTCTGGCCCACTGTCTTGGTATTTCCCTTTTAAAGGTAGTGCTGGTTTTGCTTCAAGACATTGGGTAGACCTGTTAGATAAGACCATGTGAAAGTATCAATGGACATTTTTCTCATTCGTATATTTCTGAGATCAGTAGCATTGATTGGATGAATACAGCGCACAACATTGAAACTGCTTATGCAGAAAATGTCATGTAAATCTGCTTGAGGTCTTGTTAATGCAGAGAGAGAAGTAAAACCAAATGAGACTTCAGTGAACATGTTTCTCATCAATATTTAAATTTTTTTCCCTCTCAGATGCTGAAACGAAACAGCACATGAAAGTTTCTGACAGTTCAAAGCTCATGAATATTTAATGAGGTAAGCACTGAAGCAATTTATCATTGGATGTCGGTTCCTAAACAGTTTGTTACATTCTGGCATTGTATCCTTCACACTGCATACCTTTGGCACTACAAAAATCTCTAATAACTTGACCCAGGGTTAAACACTGTGTTGCATGTCACTCTGGGCATATATATTAATAATCTTCATTCTTTTTTTAGCATCAGCTGGAGTGTTATCCATACAGACTGACAAACAGGTAAAATAAGACCGCTTACAGTTGTTATAATCTGGATTAGAGAGGCTCGCTCAGGAATTGTGTGAACTAGAGGAATGTGTGCCATATATTTCTGTACACTGGTAAAACTGGACAATAGGCTTACATTATGCTTTGTAAGGAATCTTGATTAAACGCATAAAATGGAGCTGACATTATGCATGCGAAAACTGCTGTACATTAATATTTTTTAATTTTATTTAATTTTATTTCTTTTTTGATAGTAATATGTTCTGAGAATGCTGATATAACAGTTCAACAGCACTGGGACTTTTTACCGCTTCTTTCGAATGCTTGTTTGAGCATCTGTCAGTGGTTGGGATTTTTCATAGATTATTTCTTCAGTGTGAAAATGTAATGAATTATTATAATCACAATTTTAATGAATGCATTACATTAGAAAGTTATTAGTTATTATAAGTGCACATTGGACAATTAATTAATTAATTTATTATTTATGCAGCATAATATTTTCAAATTTAATCATTCACATATTTATTTATCATTTATTTTGTGCAGTATATATTTGGTCATTTATTTAGTTTATTTATCTATCATTTATTTTATGCAATATACATTTTTTTTCATTGTTATCATCATGAATGTATGCATGCATTTCAGTCCATAGAGTACATGAATGCCACAGTGTAGATGGTGATAACTGACTTTTCAGTCGATTCATTAAAAAAACACTTGATTAATTCCCTTGATTCATTCACAAAGTGAATTGTCAGTGAATTGTTAATTGAGTTGATTCACTGAAAATTCATTTAGGTAAACTAAAACCAGTGGACCCTTTAAATATTCAGTGATTCGTTAAATCTCAAATAATTTACTAAAAATGTTGATTCCTTCAGTAATGAAAAACTACTAATGTGTGTTGCTCTGAGACACAGCGTTATACTGTGACTTCAAAAAACTGTTTTGTTAGAGGATCAAAAACAGACAAAGTAACTGGCATTACTGTGTTGAAATGTAGGTTACTCAATATAAATTTATTGTAACTGTTGTATAAAAGCAACATCACATCGCAATCATGTCCCCCCCCCACTCTTGCTTGTGTGAAATTGCTTAAATATGCATGCAGTTGTATACGTGACTTTTTAAATGCATCTGACTTTTTAAACACACTCTTACTCACACCTTAATGCACCATATTGTCTTTAAACACACACGCTGCCACCTTAACATATCGCTCATGTGCTCTAACATATGACTTTAGTGTGTGTCCATTGTGTGAACAAGCTGGTCCTCACTCATAACAGAGGCAGTAAAAGTGTCTGAGAGAGAAATATGTGATCCTCCTTCTGTTTTCCTGTGTAGGGGAGAATAAGAGTGGACCCCACTGATATTTCACCCCCACCTGCCCTGCCGTTAAGAACAATGTGGGAGCTCCTTTATGAGTAAATGACTCCGTCCCCACATTCACTATCTCTCATAACCTGCAGGACAAACAAAGAGCCAAGCACTTCCTATTGCTTGCTTCAGTGAAGGTGCGTCTGAGTGTGAAGCAATTTCTCCAAGGAGGACGTTGCTCCTCAAAAAAGCTGAATGAGAAAGTATTGGCATTTCAGAAATTTTACATAAATACAACCAAATGAGACATTTTTTAGAGAATGTTTTTTTTGTTGTTTCTCTCTTGAGCTTTTTGCATTCTTATATTGTCAGTTAGTAATATTAGCAGTAATACTATTTCTTATGTACACTATTATTTAAAAGTTTGGGGTCAGTGCACAGTGTGAGATTCATTGGTCATAACAGAACTTTGTGAGATCACGATGAACTAATGTGACAGTTTTTAGTGGTTAAAAAAGGAGCGCTCTTTGCGAGCTTTCTAGGCAATCATTTAAAATGTAGAACTTTGTTTTTTGGCCCACACGTTGCAAAGTTTCGGGAATGACATCCGCATATTTATGCTGGATTCGCTCTCGAAGTAGTAGTGATTGACGTAGGGTGAATTCGGGTAATCTGGGACATTTTTTGCAATTTTGACTTCTGCGATTTATTTCAATATCTAACACATTAGATTAACACATTAGACTTTTCTGAAATTCCTAAGATGTTTTCTAACCACACCAGAAGAAAGAATGTTGATATTATACCCAGAGGAGACATGCCACATCTATTAGTGTTTTTTGTGCCAAAAAAAAAAAATCTGCCTGAATTTGATAATCTGGGACATATGTATTGGGCCTAAAAAAAGCCTGTATTCACCATACTTTATGCATGCCTAACACAATAATCACCCATTTTTAAAAAGCATTATTAAAAAAATGACAAGTATAGAAATCTCAATAAGGAAATGTATATTTCAATATCAGGAAAAATTAATTCTTCCTTAAAGGATGAACGATTTACTGTGTAATTCATTAATTAATTAAAACTATAAACTTGTTTAAACATTGTATTAACATTTTAAAGAAATCAAACTAACAATTAAGCAAAGCAAGCAAACAATTTTCTTAATGGATTATTCAGTCAGTGAGTTCAAGTCCTCAATCGATTCAAAATTGGGGCTACGCGGGGAAAAACAAAACCACTCTGAGAATGTGTAGGGTGGGGTCGCTCGTACAGGAACATTGTCAGCTGGCCTGGGCGCAGCTCCCCCTCCTGCTCAGTGATTTGAACAGTTGTATACTAAACTAAAATGGGAAAATTTGGGAAAAATGAAATTAAACCTTTTACTTCATCATGATACCTTGGGAATACGCTTGCCCGGCCCCCAACTGTAGCATCTCTCTAGCTAGCTGGGTTTCGAAATTTATGCTAATGTTATACCTGCCAGTACTCCCTTAACACCCTTTATCATTATAGGATCTATTATCCCGTACATTAGGACTTATCAAGTCCTAAAAATACTATTCCTCCATTGAAGACTGTTCCAGATTGAACCAAAAAGCATGATGTCCCACATTCTCAACATTTGAGAACTGGGGGGAAACAAAAAAAAATGTTTTGAAAGAAAAAAAACAAAAAACACATTTTAAAGGATTTAATACAATTTTTGGTGCTTGAATAGATCACAAAATTAATTGACAATTAGGACCATGTATATTTAGGGAACAGATTTATGTCCGTAAAATGACCTGGTAATGCAATTCCCAGGAGAGCTTCTTGATTGACAATTGCCCACCCTTTTCTGTGTAATCACCCCAATGATGTCATGTGATTTCAGTCTAAAATTATAGTAAAAGTCCTGTTGACTAAATTTTGTTAGAACAGGAATAAACCCACTGGAGTTTAGGTGTCCCAGATTACCCAATGTCCCAGATTACCCGAATTCACCCTAGTGGATAACATAGCAATAGATGGGACAAAAAATATGTGAAAAAATGTGCCTTACGACAGAGCACCCTCACTTAATGTTCGAGCACCCTCGTGATTTTTTTCTGGTTGGTTTACAATTTATTGTATAGCCTACAAAAAAACCAACAAAAATACCAATGCACTAGAAAAAACCTAAATTTTACTGAAATGATATTACAATTTAAGCACTTAACTAAAAAAATAATTATTAAAACTAATTAAATAAGAACTAAGAGAAGGCTGACTATAACAGTTTGCTTCCATTTTAGGTAAGAAAGCATTGGTACTCTTCACCTGAATTACAACAAAAAAATCTTTCTGGTGTTCAGTGAGCGAGAAGGTGAGGAACAACGTTTGAGCGTGTACACGCAATATCGGAGCGAGAGCAGAGCCAATTCATAAAAAAAAATAATAATAATGTATATTTAAAAGCACACGTCCAGTTGGGTAGGAGGAAGGAAAATCAGCTTGCAGGATTAGTGCGATGCGATTCTTGCTCAAGCATTTACATGGATCGCGACACCTTCTGCGCTTTGCCATTTGTAATTAAGGGATCACCGCCTATAGGGGAAAATCCGCCCTAAAAATTAAGTATAAAGAAAAGAGCAGAAAGCGGACTAGGCCAGTTAGAAATTACGAACAAAACAAGCCTCATCGCAAGGATATCTGGAAGGGGGGGGGGGCAACTGGGGGGCCAAGCCAGATTCAGGAGGGGCGGCCCTGCCACCACGAGACATGACAAGGGTTCCGAGGGGCACGATCACTTGAGGCGCTCCCTCTGGCATGATAATCTTATTAATATCTTGTAGTGTGTGATGCGCCAGGATTTTCAAATCGTGTAGTGTGTGCATTTTTAAGATTTGAGGGAAGAAAATCTGTGAAGTTTCTCCTTATGTGTGTGCTGTAACCAGGTTTCATAATCGGTTAGGATTTTAAAAACTCCTGTAGTGTGAGTCTGCTAAAAGAATGTATACATGCGTACAGAATATTTGATTTGCAAAAATACAAGCTATATTTTTGAAATTTGTTTGAAATTAAAGGGAACCCGGAAAAACCCAGTCTCATGGTGCCACATAAAATATTAAAAATTAAAGTAAAAATAATAAATATTTTGACCACGGACCAGGTGGTGGAGGCAGGCCAGGATGACGGAGGGACGGACAGGATATTTTAATTGTAGCAACAACAAGAGGGTAGGAGCGCACACACACAAGGTAACATTCACAATAAACGACAACACTAGAATACAAGAGAAAGGACTTATAGGGCAGATAACGAGGGGCAAACAGGTGAACACAATGAGGGTAATTAACTAAAGATTAGACGGGCTAAACCAACACAAGGGGAAGAAACCACACACAAAAACACAGCCACAGGGGTGTTAACATTACTCCCCCTCCCGGAAGGTGCGTCCTCGCAACGTAGAAACAACATAGGGAGGGGAGTGGGTGGGAACTAGGGAGGAGGGGACGCGAGGATGGTGAGAGGGGAGGCAAAGTGGGCTGGGCAGCAGAACGACAAGGTGGATGGGCCGGAGGAGACGGGCATTCCAGGAGGAGGACGGATAACCAGAGTCAAGGGGAGGTGACGAGGGAGGGAGGAGGGCCAGGGAGATGACAGGAGGGAAACCGGGAGCAGGAGGGAGGAGCCAGGGGGGACCTCTGGCCCCGCTATAAATAGGCCCACGGTGAAAGCCGGGACGGAGAAGGAGACATGGAGAGGAATGTAACTGAGCAGGGGGCCCCGGACCACGGCGGCGGAGCGGTGGAGGGGAGCCGAGGGTGGAGGGCCAACGAGAGCCAGGGGAATGACAGGATCATGGTGAAGGCTGGAGGAGGCCGGAGGCGGCGGGAGGCGGGCATTTTGAGGAGCGGGCATGGAGAGACGCTCTGGGTAGGAGCACTCCTGGGCTAAAAACGAAACCTCAGGAGCCCTTTCTGGGCTAAACGAAACATCAGGAGCCTTTACTGGGCTGGACTGGGGATCAGGAGATCTCTCCTCCTCTTTTTTGGCACTGACCGCCCTCCATATTCCACTCACCCAAATCCGTGATGCAGAAGTCGGAGCTCCCCTCCACACTCCCACCATCCACGGCGTGCTCCCTCTTGGTGGGCACCGTCGCCGGGCGTAACACATGTGGTTCTGCCGTGTTGGGCTCAATCTACGAGGGCTATCCCTCTTCTCAAAGCCGCGGGGCTTCGCTACGGAGCGTGGATCGCGTGGGAAATGGCTCTCATCAGCGGTGGGCTCAGGCTATGCTCACGTACCGCGGGGAGGATGGTGGTGCTGGGCATCAGGGGCATGAGTGGCGGGCAGCACCCACTCGACAAAAGGGGTGGTGACAGCCTCTCTCGAGGGGACCATACCCAGACAACTGGGTGTGTGATGGCGGTTAGTCCGACTTGATAGAAGCACAGAGGGCGTTGTCCGGGTAGGTGCGTTTAGAAGGTCGGGGCTGGGACGACGAAAAAGTCATTTGTGTGGTCCTCCGGAGAGCGTTCTTTCCTGCTCCAGCGGAGGATTGGACCATGCGGGATTAACCATAACACAAAAAAAAAAATAAAAATGACCAAAAAAAACCGGCAAAACAACGAGGGAAAGGACGATGATATACTTTACTTTTAGGGTGGTTATTCTGTCCGGACCAGGCTGGTGTGGAGGAATGCAGGAGACGAGGGATGATGATTATTTAATGTAGCAACAACAAGCAGGCCAACACAACACTCAGGCGGGTAACATTCCAATAACGACAAAACCTGAATACCAAGGCACTGATAGGGGACGACACGATGCGGGGCAGACAGGTGAACACAGTGAGGGTAATTAACTAATGATTAGACGGGCTAAAACAACACAAGGGGAAGAAACCTCAATAAACAGTCCACAGGGGCGTTACAATATACTAGCAAACATCTGTTTGCAAATGGAAATTTTTACAATCTATTATTAATATAATATATCATGCTATTATATTATATAAATATATAATAATATATTATATATATATAATTATATATATATTACTTATTATATAATTAATTTAAATTTTACAATCTTTTTTACGATTTTTGAATCAAATAAAATGCACAGCCTTGGTTTTTTTAACCAACAACAAAATTTTTTTTTTATAAGTTTAAGTTTATTTATGTACAATAATATTACTGTTATAAAAATGTTTATATATATAGATATTTTACTTAACAACTAAGGGTCTATAGTAATTAAAAAATGTAAAGTAATATTATATATTTTAAAAAAAAAGTTCCATATCAAATTTAATAATAATACTAGTATTTGTGTACTGTGAATTAATGTTTTGTATTAATAAATAGTATGTTGATATAAATATACAAATATGATGGTATTGGTTGACTTTTGATAGTGTAAGACAAATGCTGGTCTATCTGTAGGAACGTTACCTCCTTTTTTCAAAAGGTCAGTCATCCATGTAGACAATGCCTTAAGTGTACAATAAAAGCACGTTGTGGTCTCAGTGTGCATTAAACCATGCACATCCTTGTAGTGATGCGGTTCCTAAAATGTTGGGATCAAATTGCAGGTATATCAAAGTAAACGGAATGTGTGTTTAATGTGATCTGCCTTACCAATTGTTCTTTTGTATAAGCATTCAAATAGGTTTTTTAATGTAATGCAAGACTGTAGTGCTTTGAATGTCATTTCCAGGTGCTGTTTGGTAGAGTTCTGTGTGTTTGGATTTGTTGCTCTCTTTAAGCACAGCTAAAGGAAACAACAGAGCCAGTGGAACAAAAGTCCATCTGCAAACGAATGGGCTTCCTAATATACTTGTAACTGGAGGATGTTTCTGGATTTGCTCTGTGTATAGCAATGATGCCATTTGAATTTGTATCACCAGCTTCACTACTGTAGAAATGCTCTTTATTAGATGTTCATGCATGTGTATGGACAGTATTTTTACATTTTCTGGCAGGCAGCAAGGAGGATGTGGGATCCATATGGGAGGAAAACAATTGACACAACAACTATGGTAATTCCGTGTGTTATTCGCAGGTGTTAGCAGGTCTGTGAAGGTAGTGCATAAAGCTTAAATAGCAACAGACAGTTCTCTCATTTTCAACCCTCCAAAGGCACCCACACCATTAACGTCCACAAAAAGTCGGAATCACATTTATTTATAGAGTGATTTGTACAATACAGAGTGTTTTATAGCAGCTTTTCATGAATAAACATAAAAAAGGAAAACAGTGTAAAGGTATGTAAAATAGAAATAATTTATGAAGTAAGGCTTAGTTTCAGCTGGAAACAATTCAAGTCGCTTAATTGTCAATTGTCCACCATGTTAAGGGGAATCCCATACACCACAGCGAATTGAAAATTGCGTACATCGCCAGGCCATTGGGATGTTACAGAATATAAAGCCAAGGCATATGGTCCAAGATAGAAGTGCAAACCAACGTCGTAAAGTAAAATCAAGTAGTGCCGAATAGTGATTGTAGTGCAAAAAAACTCAGCTCTACAGATGACAATAGTCTAATTATTCAGCTCCATTTAGTTCTTTATTGTTTCAGTTCGGTTCAAAAAGTTGTTCAGCAATTAAGAAAACAATATTCAAAGGCCTTGTGACTTTTCAAGTTGTTTGTGATTTACTTAAAGGGTTAGTTCACCCAAAAAAAAAAAACTCTGGATGTGTTTTACTCACCCCGAGGGCAATCCTAGGTGTGTTTCATGGACTTTTTCTGTCGACGACTTCTATCGTCTTGAGTTATATTAAAAAATAGGCGTCCTGGCTATTAACAAAGGGTATCCCATTGCAGTCAGTGGGTGTCTGGCAGTGCGTTTAGTCCAAAAAAAGAAGTGAAATAAAAAAGCGGCCACATCCATAAAAAAAGTATCTTTCCACAATGGCCCCGGGGGGTGAACAAAGGGCTCCTGTAGCGAATCAATGCGTTGTTGTAAGAAAAATATCCATATTCAAAACGTAATAATCACTTTAATCTTTAATAAATATTAAAATTACTACAAATATTTTTTTACTCAATTTCTACCCAGTAAAATATTTTAGAGCTTGGCATAACTAAAAAATTATATTCATTGTAAGATTTTATTCTATTACTTGTCCAAGTCTAGAAATTCAGGTTTTGCAAGACGATCGTTTTGGGGGTAAATTAAAGAAATGTCTTGATTTTAGTTGTTTGGGCTTATTGTAATGCCTGTTTTATCTTTTTTTTTATAGAAGTTTAATTAATCTTAGGCCACAGTCCCTGTTGGACAACCATTTTGTAGAGTAATGTTTACACAGTATATTAATACAATTGATGGATGAAATTTAATTTAATGGTGTTTTGGTTTGTTCAGGTACTCTATAAAACCCTGAAGAACAGCACATGTGCTGCCCAAAAAATGTTCACACACATCACATACCTGACCACAATGCAAATCCACACCTCTCTTTTAATTTATCATCACATGGGTGAAGCCATTCACTCTTACAGCAACACATATGAGCACATTTCCATGCCTCCATTCTTTAATGTCAGCCGAGGGCTTTTATTAGTCTCTTGCATTCGTTTCAGACGTTTTCGTCGGGTGCTGGGCATAACCGTGGTATTCGATGGCCCATCTAAACCGGTTATGTATACAAAATCAGAGTTAAATGCTAGCGACCTAATCTCTGATATTTGCATGAGGCGAGGGTAATAATTGCAGGCTGAAAGCACAATAACGGGACAGTGCGCTCTGCGTTTCCCATATCAATCACCACGAGTGGGGGAGAACCAAGCGGGATGGCTAGTTAGCGCTGGTCGATTGTTTGCGGGCCCTGACCGCAGCGCTTTTCGGGTAGGCCTGGCGGGGGGTTGGCCGGTCCCTCGCAGACCTGAGCGCAGCCCCCGTGTTCATCCGCCATTCGGATCTGTCACCCCAGGGCTAACCCAGCCAATGGCTACCCTTTGTCCCTCTCTGCATTCTTCAGGCCCATTGTGTGGGCCAATACCAGTTAGGCTCATCCTTACAATTCCCTTTGTCAGGAGGACCCACAGCACAGAATCCAGAGAGGGGGAGAGAGCAAGCCATCGGATGGAGAGAGAGAGAAAGGGGAAAAAAGTTGCTATGTGGGAGAATGAAAGGACAGAGGAAAGAAAGGGATGTGATGGGCTGTTTTTTGATGCTCTTTTTCAAAGACATGGAGTGGCCATCATTCACAGTGTCAAGTGTCAATGTCTGATCATGTGGGGAGTCATGAAAGCCGTTCACTTAACTTTGAGGCCCCAAACTGAGTTGATCCAATATATTAAACTCTAAACGCAACAGCTTTGCACAAACATATGTCATTTGTCAAAAAAGCGGTCTTTTGCACAGGTTGACCAGTGATGGGAAGTGACCGGCAAGTAGGGTGAAACGCAACCAAATACTACATTGCTCTTTAATGTTAACGAGATAGTTCACCCAAAAAATAATTTAATCACCCTCATGTTGTTCCAAAGCTTACTACTTTCTTCTGTTGAAAGTATTCCACAAAGTATATTCCACAGAAGAAAGAAAGTCATACAGGTTTTGATTGGCGTGAGGTTGATTAAATTCTGCAAGAATTTTAATTTTTGGGCAAACTATCCCATTGATTAACCAATCTCTCATCTTTCATAGCACAAAAATGTGAGTCATTCTATTGAATTGGTTGGTTCATAAAATTATTCATAATTCAAGATTCTAATTCTTTTGTTTGTTTATTTATTAATTTATAATAGGGAAATATTAAGTTAAATGCTGTTGTTTATTGCTCAACTCAGTAACCCAGCTATATAAATTGTTTATTTTATTTATTTTCTGTATTTAGTGTAAATGTACTTTGTGTACCTTTGATATTCATTTATTAAAAAACTTCTGTATCTATAATTTTTCTTGTTTTTTTCTTCTATTGATTGTTTAATTTTTTGAATGTACTTATCTGTTCATTTTTATTTTATTTGTTTCTATTTTGTACAACATTTCAGCTCAACCTCGGTTTTAAACATCCTCTATAAATGACTTGACCTAAATGACTTTATTTTTTGTAAGTTTATTTTTTCTTTTTAAGAAATGTTCAGATTTATTATTATTTAATTACGTTAAATTAGTAACTCATAACTTGGTGAACTACAAGTTAGCTTCAGTATTGATTATTATACTGTATTCTGCTCATCTTCCTTAATTAATCTCTATAAACACCTCTGTCAAAATGGTTGTTTTTCCCAAAAATGAAAATGCTGTAATTTACTCCTCCTCATGTTGTTCCAAACCTGTATTACTTTCTTTCTTCTGTGGAACATAAATAGGGTGACCATATGTACCATTCATATGGGACACGTCCTGGCCAGGATTTTTATATTGCCTAAAACATCCAAAGTAGTTTGACCAATAACATGCAGGTATTGTATATAATCGACCAATCGTGGCACGTGAGAAGGTGCGATCTACAGATAACGATCAAAGCGTCGCTGCGCACCGATCATTGAATGACCCCAAAGTATCGCGAGAGCGATTCGAAAGCATAAGGAGCCGTCTGCTCTGAAGCTCTCGTGAATGTTATACAACGATCGATCTGCACAGTGCAAACAGCCAAAACCTGGATATTTGAGGGAATATAGAAATCCTGGCAAGGACGCGCCCCGTAAAAATGGCCCTTATGGTCACCCTAAACATAAATTAAGATATTACAAAGACATGAGGATGACAGAATTTTAATTTTGGGTGAACTATCCCTTTAATGTCATCAACAGTGTTAAAGTAAGTGTGCTATATTTGAAAGATGAACCAAAAATATGAACATGTCCATGTGTGTGGTATTAAAGCATGAGTATTAAAAACATAATTTCTGTGACCCGGTGGGAGGGTGTCTGGAATTTCAGCGTCAGCTGAATCATTGGCAAGCATAACAAGATACAGCCCTATTTTACTCAAAGCAAAACAGCTTTTTATCACAAACTGTGTTTGAAATATTTAATCTTTTGGCTTCTACATGATTCCCAGCCAGTTCCCATGTTGTATGATAGGACAGCTTTTGAAGAATGTTATCTGCTGTAATTTCGTAATGTTTGGTCAATGCTCTGCACATTCCAATGACATCATTACTGACTGTGAGTATGCAGAAATCCCGGAGGAGGGATAAGTCGTGCTGAATCTGTAAGGTCACCAATCAAATCAATGTGTAAACAAAGAGAGCACACAAACACAAGCACAGAGCAAATCTATGACGAGTTAATCTTACTTTTGTGCTCAATGTAAATAGCACTTTCTCTTTCACACACTCATCTGGTTTATTTGGCCTGCTAGTTCCCACAGCTCTCAGTCATAGCTTTTGTGTGCATTTGTCGCTATTTTATCGCATCGTGTCCTACTAGCATCATGACACGGTGAATTCCATGGCTGTTTCCTCGACACACTGCGTATAATAACATAAATGTGATTTATTGATTGATTGGTAATTGGGTGATTGATTGGCTGGCTGCACGGTTGACCAGTTTAAGAATGCACAAGGGTTCATAGCCTCTTTCTGGGCCCTTCAGCACTGTGTGTGAGTTCAGTAAGGGGTCTTCGCCCATTGCATATGAATGAGCCGGGCCTCAGGGGATCTAATGCTTACAGGCTAATCCTCAGTGGTGCTGAAGATACTTAAGGCCACTTTATGACTCTTAAAACACATTGTTATCATCCTGAAGAGATTTATGACGTCTCACTGCTGCATTCCACTTCACTTCACTGTTGTAGAAAGTAAAACCCAGCGAGGACAATGGGACTGACTGAAGAGTATGAATGAGGTTATCTCATGGTGTGGCTTGATAAGTAATGAGACTCAGCAAGGGTTCTGTGTGATTGCAGACTTTCACTTTCTGTAATTCCATTATATTCACTGGTTTTCATCTTAGAACGACAGGAAATTGTGATTTTGGTTTCTTCAAAACTGGGTAAAAATACAGTCAATTACAGTCTTCATTTGTGCGATCTTGTTTCTTAATATTGCTTTTTGCAGCCATCGCTGAATCTGCAGCAACCACTTAGAAGTGACTCTTATAAACCTGTTATTTTTAGTGAATCAAAAACATACAACGCAACCAGTGTAGTCTGATTTATCAAATTACTTTTCTGCTGTGATTTTGGGAAAGGATCTATGGAATACTCTAAATTATTATTCAAATTCTAAATGGGATAAACTGAAATTCCTGAAGACGTGAAGGCCAGTGAGGACTTGTGTGGATTCTGTGTGGGCCTGGTGAAAGGTCGCAGCTCCCATCACAGAGGTCAAAGTTGAAACGACATA
Organism: Sinocyclocheilus anophthalmus; assembly: GCA_018155175.1. Classification (NCBI taxonomy): domain Eukaryota; kingdom Metazoa; phylum Chordata; class Actinopteri; order Cypriniformes; family Cyprinidae; genus Sinocyclocheilus; species Sinocyclocheilus anophthalmus. Next base: position 975,994 of record JADLZN010008188.1, on the reverse strand, counting down.
TACAATAGCAAATGGTGTTCAGGAAAGGAGCAGGGTGACGTGGGTTGTCTTGATGGCAACCAATGAGAAAACACTGCATTTTTTGAAAATGTCAAGAGCAGGAACTTAATGTCTACTTGGCCAGTTCTATACATTCATTTAATCTTCATATCTGTCTTTGAACCTAGATTTAAGCTAAGAGAGAAACTGTATCGCTTATGTGTGAAAGCTGCAATCTTTGACATCTCTCTGAAAAGAGCAGAAGGCCGTGAACTCAACACAAAGCTTACGATGACAGTAAAAGTTAAATAGACTCCAAAAGTTTCCTACCAGATCCATCTGGATCTGGTCCCACGTAATTAAACTAAGTACACCCTATCTTCCAGGAAATAATGACATGTCGGACTGCACACATCTCGCCCGTCACCTCTTGACCCTGACATATCCTCGCCCCCCGTCATGTCGGAGAGAACGCAGTTAAAACATTTGAAAAAACGTTTAACCCGCACACCCCAGCCTCTGTTAACCACGCTACTGCTGCATTTCATTTACGGCCTCCCCCGTCATCCATCTCCCTCGCTCCCGTTAACCACAGGAAGTCACTCACTTCCTCATTACAGCACATCAAACGCTTGCAGTGACCATAAACCCGCCCCATCGCTGCACCAACACATGCCTCCAATTCTGCCACTGCGCACCCGGCCGCAACTGTTTCAAAAAGCCGCTGATTTACACAAGAGTACTTTGTCTCAGTAAATCTCACATTATAGACACGAGCTTCATCCAATTCTTGTTTGATAGGCTCTTTGCCTGAACCGCATCGCGCATTCATCAGCAGGTATATGTGTCAACAAAGTGATGGAGTGATTCAGGGTTAGTGAGCGGAAGTGTGGTTTTATGGCTCGACTCTGTGTGAACCGCGATGACTGTGTGTGAGTCTGGGATTAGTTACCGTGTCCACACTCAAGCCGTTCGGAGGTGCTGCTACAGATCAGCGTAATAAACCATGTCATTGATCTCAAGTGGTTTTAATCATGGGCCACAAATCATCTTTCTCCTTAATGTTTAAGAGTGATCTACAAATGTGCTACGACTCGGAACAAGAAGGCTGTGAAATCGAAGCATTTGCTGAAAAGTGTTTCGGTTGGTCTTTTGGAGCGACTGAGTTCACAGTGGTATTCAGGATCAGAGAAGTCAGGCTTTCAGAAGCATGTAATTAGAGTTTAACTAAACTGAATCTTGCATCCAAAGCTTCTGTGCGAAAACCCTTTGAATGGGTTTCCAAATAAAAGGCTGCATGCACATTTACATTGATTCATTTAGCAGCGGCTTTTATCCACACCGAAGTGAGGAACAACATGCATGTACATTTGGATTCAAGACGTGCATCTGAGGCCTCTGTGAATGTGCCATTTGATTTTTGTTATTTATAGAAACCGACCACCATAAGAGGATGAATTAATCTCCATTACTCTAATCAAAGAGAGAAAGAGAGTGAAGGGGGTGATTTAGATTTACACAACAGCAGTTTTGGCTATTGTAACTCATCTCTTTGACTGTTATGGGATTGAACTGTTGGCCTTTCGAGTTTGGATGCAAATGTAGCCGAGTCGTTGCTAAAGCAAGCGGCCTACAATAAGCACTATGAACTGTGACTGTTGTGTGATTGAGATGAATTAACGAGGCATTTTGGGAAGAAGTTGAACAGTAACTTGGGCCAATTAAATGCCCGTTAGGCAAATGAATATCTTTGTTTTCTTAGAAACAATCTTTGGCATCAATGAGTACCTATGGCTATTGAATGCCTCAAAAGACCAACACAAATGCTCCTCAATTCACACTAGAATAATGTGAGCAGATGTTGCTTTCTGATCAACACAAACATATGCATACTCTTATACAGTCTTGTATACATGAGTCAGTTGTGTTCATTTTTTTGCCCTACACTCTTAAAAATAAAGGTGCTTCAAAAGGTTCTTCAAGCGATGCCATAGAAGAACCATTTTTGGTTCCACAAAGACCATTCAGTCAAAGGTTCTTTAAAGAACCATCTCTTTCTTACCTTTTTGTAATCTGAAGAACCTTCTTTTGCCACAAAGAACCTTTTGTGAAACAGAAAGGTTCTTCAGATGTTAAAGGTTCTTTATGGAACCATTTAGACAAAAAGGTTCTTCTATGGCATCGTGAAGCACCTTTATTTTTAAGACTGTACTAATTTTAAAAAATCTATCTATCTATCTGTCTGTTTCTCTATCTATCTCTCTATGTCTGTCTGTCTAATCTAATTTATGATATTTAAAAAATTTGCTTTCTGAATTTTTTTTAAAATTCCAAATTTTTTTTATGACGGATGAAAGTTTCGGAGGCAGTGTGTAAATGTGATTGACAACGTGAGGTCGCATTTTTGTTTTTACCTGCGGAAATTTCGGACGAGAATTTCGGACTCAGTGTGCAGTGACCTTAATGATTAAGGTTCACATGTATGTTCACAGGTAAAGAAAATATGTGATTACTTTCTGCTTACAACACATGACATTTTCAAAACAAAGAGTTCATTCCTAAGAACTTCATACATGATTTACACTTGATTTTGAATTATTTTTCCTTTTCTTTTTCATGTTCGCTCTTATATGTCTATGCCCATTATGAAAAACTCCTTAGGGCATGTGAATGAGTGAGTGAATGGAAAGGTGGATGAATGAATGACTGCATGAATGAGAGGATTGGACATATAGAGGGAGGGAGAGATGAAGGGGAGGTATTTAGAAAGCTATATTGAATCAGGAATTTCCTAGAACTCTCCAGGAGGGAGGGGAAGGGGGCGTGGAGAGTTAAGCTGGACCCCTGTCCCTCTCCTGCCCCCCTGGTCAGGCTTAGAAGAGGACTCATTCTGTAGCCTTAGTCAGCATGCTCATAGGGGGCCCTCACAATGGAGCTATTCTGCGGACAAAGAGTAGAGTTAATGCTACTATTCCACTGCGCTATGCTGCTGGGGGGCTCTTCTCAGGGCCGGCGCTAGCGCTGGCTTGTGTTAGCCATGGCGAAAGGTAATTTTCCCCTCAAACATGGCTCAGAGGTTAAGGTAGATGACATATCAGAAATCACACGTGAGGTAGTGTAGCAACAGGGGGGAATCTATTATTAATTTTCATATCTTAAAAGCTGTACTTTAGCAGCTTAAATGGAATGAAATGGGCTTTTTTCTCAGAATTGTGAGAAATAAAGTGAATTGAGAGATGTTTTTTTCATTTCCCATAGCGGAGATATCCTATGGCTTCCATATCTTATTAACGTTATTGATAACAATATATCTATGCATATAATTCTTCTTCTTCATCATCACGACTTGTACAGAGACAACTACAAGTGATATAGATGAGAGTGGACCAACAGCAAAATTATCTCAACCAATGGCAAGAGTTTGGGGGCAGGACAACCTTTTTGATTACTAACTGCAGTTGTTGGAGACCTGTTTGGAAACAATATACAGCTCATTTTGTATTGCAAGTGCGGTGCAGAAACACACTTCAGCTTTAAGTAATTTCTTTCATCTCTCTACTGTGCCTATTCTTTATATCAAAGGGCCAAAAAGAGGTTCGTTTGCACAGTTCATGTATATGTGTGTGAATGAACATGCTTTTCTATGCATGTGTGTGGGTGTGTGTATGCATGGATGTCACACACTTTTGTTAAATGAGCTGAGCCTTTGTTAACATGCCCTTAAGCGCACCTAACCCTGACACCACAACCTCTCCCCTCACTTTTATCTTCACTCATCTAAGTGTCCTTCATCTTTCCATCATTAACTATTTTCTCTCCTCACACGCCTCTCTCCTTCTCACATTAAAACCCTTCTCATGTTGTTCCAAACCTGTTTGACTTTCTTTTGTCAGTGAAACACAAAAGTAGACATTTTTAATAATGTGCTCGTTTTTGTGCAACTATAATTAATAAATTAAGTGTTCATGATTCAAAAAGAACACAAAACACCATAAAGTATCATAAAAATGGTCCATAACTTTTGTGGTACAGTCGCTTGAAAACTTCAGAAGCACTTCAGAAGGTTTGAAATAGGTTTGACCACTTTTATGGTGCCTTTTAGTCATTTTGGAACTTGACATCTCATCCACTTTCATTATAGCGGCCTGGATATTCACATAATTGTATTCCATGCAACAAAGAAAGATTTGGAACAGCACAAAGGTGAGTAGATGATGACTAGTAAGTGATAATTCGTTTTTTGTGTGTACTATGTCTTTAAGTGTGTTCTTTATCACAGCATTGCTCGCTGTTGTTGACTTTTGAAAGCGCTGAGGGCACTTATTACTGATGGGTAGAGTGGAGGGGAAGTGCATTTAAGGCAGTGCAACTCTAGATGGGATCTAAGGTCTTTGTCGGACATAAAGCATGTGGTCTTCTTTCTCCAAAGCGTGGCCTATAATGGCTGTCGTGGTCGTTAAGCGATTGTATTACTCCCAGCAGGTGAAGGGCGAATCTCCTCATAACCTTCCTTTATTTTACCTTCCCTTTTGTCGTTTACAAGCCATTGTTTGGGGCAAAGGCGAGGAAAAAGAAGGAAAAAAAACTTTATGCTGTTCTTTTGAAGGGTAAGCTGTTGTGCCTCATTGTTAAGGAGGGACTTTGATGTTTTAAGTATTAAATGGTGAGTCAGAGAAAGTGTTGGACTTCGATATGACAGACTAGGTGAGGTGTCCCATTTCTGAGGGGAGTTCTCGTAGGGGTGTTTTTGAAGGGGATTGGATTTCTTTCTGCTTTCACCTGCTCTGAAGTCCTTGTAAGTTCAGTGACATCTACTCCGGAGTCTTTTAGAATGGACTGGGGCCTAGTGGGGTTGTATTTGAACTGTGCTTTATTCAGCAGCTCATCGGTACCCGATTCTGTCACTATCAACTTTTACAGGTGCATCTCAATAAATTAGAATGTCGTGGAAAAGTTAATTTATTTCAGTAATTCAACTCAAATTGTGAAACTTGTGTATTAAATAAATTCAATTTACACAGACTGAAGTAGTTTAAGTCTTGGTTCTTTTAATTGTGATGATTTTAACAAAAACCCACCAATTCACTATCTCAACAAATTAGAATACTTCATAAGACCAATAAAAAAAAACATTTTTAGTGAATTGTTGGTCTTCTGGAAAGTATGTTCATTTACTGTACATGTACTCAATACTTGGTAGGGGCTCCTTTTGCTTTAATTACTGCCTCAATTCGGAGTGGCATAGAGGTGATCAGTTTGTGGCACTGCTAAGATGGTATGGAAGTCCAGGTTTCTTTGACAGCCTTCAGCTCACCTGCATTTTTTGGTAACTTGTTTCTCATTTTCCTCTTGACAAAACACCATAGATTCTCTATGGGGTTCAAGTCTTGTGAGTTTGCTGGCCAGTCAAGCACACCAACACCATGGTCATTTAACCAACTTTTGGTGCTTTTGGCAGTGTGGGCAGGTGCCAAATCCTGCTGGAAAATGAAATCAGCATCTTCAAAAAGCTGGTCAGCAGAAGGAAGCATGAAGTGCTCCAAAATTCTTGGTAAACGGGTGCAGTGACGTTTGTTTTCAAAAAAACACAATGGACCAACAACAGCAAATGACATCGCACCCCAAATCATCACAGACAGTGGAAACTTAACACTGGACTTCAAGAAACTTGGACTATGAGCTTCTCCACCCTTCCTCCAGACTCTAGGACCTTGGTTTCCAAATGAAATCCCAAACTTGCTCTCATCTGAAAAGAGGACTTTGGACCACTGGGCAACAGTCCAGTTCTTCTTCTCCTTAGCCCAGGTAAGACGCCTCTGACGTTGTCTGTGGTTCAGGAGTGGCTTAACAAGAGGAATACGACAACTGTAGCCAAATTCCTTGACACGTCTGTGTGTGGTGGCTCTTGATGCCTTGACCCCAGCCTCAGTCCATTCCTTGTGAAGTTCACTCAAATTCTTAAATCGATTTTGCTTGACAATCCTCATAAGGCACCGGTTCTCTCGGTTGGTTGTGCATCTTTTTCTTCACACTTTTTCCTTCCACTCAACTCTCTATTAACATGCTTGGATACAGCACCCTGTGAACAGCCAGCTTCTTTGGCAATGAATGTTTGTGGCTTACCCTCCTTGTGAAAGAGGTCAATGATTGTCTTCTGGACAACTGTCAGATCAGCAGTCTTCCCCATGATTGTGTAGCCTAGTGAACCAAACTGGGAGACAATTTTGAAGGCTCAGGAAACATTTGCAGGCGTTTTGAGTTGATTAGCTGATTGGCATGTCACCATATTCTAATTTGTTGAGATAGTGAATTGGTGGGTTTTTGTTAAATGTGAGCCAAAATCATCACAATTAAAAGAACCAAAGACTTAAGTTACTTCAGTCTGTGTGCATTGAATTATTTAATACACGAGTTTCACAATAACAGTTGAATTACTGAAATAAATGAACTATTCCACGACATTCTAATTTATTGAGATGCACCTGTATGTTACATACATATAATATATGGCACTGTTTACACTTGGCTTTAAGATCCATCTCAGATGATCCGAGCATAATTGGTCAGGCCAGACAGATTTCCATTTACACCTGGAAGTAAAATGCATCTCGAATGTGACTCCTGTGGCCACCTGATCCCACTTTAAAGGGAGAGTTTCTGATTTCATCACTACAAACATTACTTTCTATGTATGCATGCTGCTGTATGTTGATAAAACAGAAAACAATAAAAAGCACAAAAACTTTTGTTTACAAATATACTTCCATATTTTTTATGTCTCTTCAAACTATATATTACTGTAAGTGAACTTTGGGTATGTGCTTCACATAATCTGTCAATGCATGTTGACATCAGGTAAAGAGATGTTAATATTCCTTTAAAGTTGTGTATCATTACAAATTTTACTTTTTGAGGAGAAAATTATTTTCTCAGTTCCATATTTTGAGGAGTGAGTAGATGCCATTGCTTACATACATTTACAGTTAAGGCCTGTTCACACCAAGGATAATAACTATAACTATAACAATAATGTCACAGTCTTCAGCGGGTGTGCCCAGGATGACCACCAGATGACACTGTTCTCGGTGAGCACATGGCTTGTGTTGTGTTTGTTTTGTGCCATGTGCTCTCTCCTGTCTATTGTCTTGCCCCGCCCATCTTACCTCGTTATAGTTTAAGTTGCTCCACCTGTGTCTCCCTCATTAGGTTTCCCATTTATTCTCCTGGTGTCTGTAATCCTGTGCTGATCCGTCGTTTTTCATTGTGTGTGTTATGTCTGCATGTAGTGCCGTTTTGAGCCTGCCTGTCTGTTTTTCCCCCTCAGGGTTGTTTAAGTTTGTTTTTGTTTCATTTTATTATTAAAGAAAGACCCATTCCTCCTGCACTTGAGTCCTCGCTTCCTCTATCCACACGCACCGTGACAGAATGGATCAGCCCACATGGGGACTCAGCGGAGAATGGGCTCACACCGACTACCGGTCTCCACTCTCTTCAGCCCCCTCTACCAGCGGATGCTCCAGCTGGAGACCTTGAGTTCCCTCCGTCAACGAGGGACTGAGCTGAGGGAGTTTGCCATGGAGTTCAGGAATGCGGCAGAGGGGCTGGGCTACAATGACTCAGCACTTAAGGACTTGTTCAATTATGCCCTTGATGAGCCCATTAGCCCCTGGAGCATGTTAGGGTGCAATCATGTATCTTTTGAGGAGTTTGTGGAGTTCTTGGCACGTTCCCCAGCTAAGCGTGCTGCCGCGCCCCCGGTGGTGGCCGACGAAGCTGCTGCGCCCCCAGTGGTGGCCGAAGAGGTTGCAGCACCCCCAGAGGCGGCCGATGAAGCTGCAGCACCCCCAGTGGTGGCCGAAGAGGTTGCAGCACCCCCAGAGGCGGCCGATGAAGCTGCAGCACCCCCAGTGGTGGCCGAAGAGGTTGCAGCACCCCCAGAGGCGGCCGATGAAGCTGCAGCACCCCCGGTGGTGGCCGAAGAGGTTGCAGCGCCCCCAGAGGCGGCCGATGAAGCTGCAGCACCCCCGGTGGTGGCCGAAGAGGTTGCAGCGCCCCCGGAGGCGGCAGACGAAGCTGCAGTGCCACCCTCTCGGAAACGGAGGAGGAGGAGGAAGAATGGGTCCGCCTCGCCACCCCAAGAGGTGGCCGAAGAGGCTGCAGCGCCCCCGAAGGTGGCCGACGAGGCTGCAGCGCCCCCAGAGGCGGCTGATTAAGCTGCAGCTAGACCCAGAGACGGCCGATGAAGCTGCAGTGCTCCCGGTGGTGGCCGAAGAGGTTGCAGCGCCCCCAGAGGTGGGCACTGCCGGTCCTGCCCTGGGGCCCTGGTTTACCTCTATCCCCGGGGCCTCTTCCACTACATGGGCCTGGCCCACCATCCCTCCCCCTCATCCACCTCTGTTCCGCCTCCCTCCGGGATTTCTCTTGGTGGAGCGTCTGGAATCCGCTCCTTAAGGGGGGGGTTTTGTCACAGTCTTCAGCGGGTGTGCCCAGGATGGCCACCAGATGACACTGTTCTCGGTGAGCACATGGCTTGTGTTTGTCTGTTGCCATGTGCTCCCCTGTCTATTGTCTGGCCCCTCCCATCTTGTAACCTCGTTATTGTTTAAGTTGCTCCACCCGTGTCTCCCTCGTTAGGTTTCCCATTTATTCTCCTGGTGTCTGTAATCCTGTGCTGATCCGTCGTTTTTCATTGTGTGTGTGTTATGTCTGCATGTAGTGCAGTTTTGAGCCTGCCTGTCTGTGGTTTGAGTTTGTTTTTGTTTAATTTTATTATTAAAGAAGGAACCATTCCTCCTGCACTTGAGTCCTCGCTTCCTCTATCCACATGCACCGTGACAAATAAAGACATCATTTTAAAAATCAGTTTAAATTAAAAAATCTACATCACATCTATAACCATAATGGCAGAAAGGTACAATATTTTTGGAATCCCATTCAGAACAATTTTTTTTTCTTCAAGTTGATGAATGATAAAAATATTGACAGCCAATCAGAATCCATCCTGCTTCTTGGTGGGATCGGCCCAGTGTTACTTGCATTTTCATTTTCATTTACATTTACAAGTATTTTTATATACTATTATAGTATTTATTAATATCTTGAATTAGCTATGTAGTTTCAGTTTTTATTTTAGTTTTACTAGTTTTGTTTTTGTACTTTTAATAAGATTTCTATTTATCTTTCATTTTTTTCAGTAATTTGTTTTATTTATTTATTTTAATTTTAAAACTTAATTGCCAAGGAAACAACTCTTAAGTATAATATTTTATGTTACATGTTCTTGTTCCTATTTCAATTAACAAAAATTATTTTTAATGGTTTTAGTTAATAACAACACTGCTTCCAGTATGAACTAGTTTCAACATGGGCAAAAAACACTAAGTTCCAATTAAATTACATTTGTCGTCTTCCTTTCAGAGTGCTCATCCAAGAGCATGCTGAACTGTTTTAATGGCACCACGTGTTACCTTACAACCTCACAAACCTACAATTACAGGTTTAGCAATTAGCTGTGACTGTGTTGTTTAACACATAATCAACACTCATTTGGGGGAAGGGTGCTTGCAAGGCAATAAATACACAATATGGGAGTATTTGATCGTAACATTCATGTTAAGAAAAAAAGAAAGAAAGAATAATTAAGCCATTTAGTCGATGATTCTTTTTCAGAATGACTTACAAAAGTAAGAATCAATCATCATCACTCATAATTATATCAGCAGCTACATAGATTTGAGATATGGCTCATTTCACATAAGTATGCATAGAATCTCACTCTCTCCATCAAAGTAACCAAGCAGTACTGCCTTAATGTCTTCATTATGCATAAATTCAGAGTAATTATTTGCATGACTGCAATTCCAACGCAATTAACCTTTAGTATCATAAAAGAGGAGTTGCTGACTGCTGGGAAATATGGGTAAAAAGCTCACTGTGATTCGATTATATCTGGCGATTTATATTTTCAACAATGTCGTTTTTACATTCAACAGCTGTCAGGCAGAGGAAATGGGATATGTGCTTCAAATTAAGTATGCTAATTCATTAATCCGATTTAACAATAATCATAAGAAAGGAAAGAAAAGTGAATTAGTTGAATTGGTATATATTATCAGCTGGGTCTTATATTGGCCTCTATGGCCTGGACTTTTGTCTCAAATGAATGATTACCAAAGTAGCCTGGAGTGCACCATAAAAGAATAGAATAGGGGTCAGGAAGAGAAACAGATGCCTTAAAATAAGGCACTTGAACTAATCTAGATGTGTTTGAGGTTCTCTTAATTGGGCATATGTGTTAGTGTCATGTGTGCAGTGAGGGTAGCAGTGATTAGATTGTGCTGTGATCCATCAGATGGACTGACAAGTTGGTAATGGCCTATATTCTCCTCTCAACCCTCGCGTGGCAGCACACTGACACCAAAACGGCAGCTCGGCAAATGCTGCAAATGCTTTTCTTTTAAATTTTCTATTTATCAAAGAATCCTGAAAAAAATGTATCACTGTTTCCAGAAAATATTAAAGGGTTAGTTCGCCCAAAAATGAAAATTAGCTGACCTCATACGTCATCCGCCCGGAGTTGCTTCCTTGTACAACAGTGAGCGCAAGCTAGATTAAAGTGATTATTACATTTTGAATATGGATATTTTTCTTACAAAAACGCATCGATTCACTACAGGAGGCCTTTGTTCACCCCCCGGAGCCGTGTGAGACACTTGTTTTTATGGATGGGCACTTTTTATTTAACTTCATTTGGACTGATGCATGGAACACCCACTGAGTGGTATTAAACAGCTTGAAAGATCAAAGACAATTTTTAATATAACTCCGATTGGATTCATCTGAAAGAAGAAAGTCATATACACCTAGGATGACTTGCAGGGGAGTCATTTGGCGGCTAATTTCATTTATTAGGGTGAACTAACATTTTAGCAGCACAGCATTTTCATGATTGTAAGATAGGGAAAAGTATAATAACTGAACACCAAGTAGGCCTATAATTGATAATAATTGAGCATCAAATCAGCATACAATAATTATTTATGAAGGGAAAATTTTTTAGATTAATACAAATTTTTAAGATAATAAAATTATTATTATTTTTTCACATATGGCACTGAGACCCTAACCATAAATAAAATCAGCTAGGGCAGAAAAATTGACTGACTACAGAACAATTGCCAAACAGGAAGGTTTGAGGAAATCTGTTTACAGCCACAATGTACTAATCAATAGTGGAGTAACTTACAAAGCACTAAATCAGTGGCTTGAGTGTGTTCCACAACACACACACACACACACACACACACACACACACACACACTAAACTAAATGCCTCACTGAGGTTCATTAAGCTGATTTCCTTTGAGGGCTGGCCTACATTTGTCTGAGAAGCTCCAACTTCTCTGTGATCAAGCAGACAGATAACTGTCAGAGCCGGAGAGATCAGGACATTTGAACAATAGCGCCGCCCCCTACCAGCCCTAAATTGTTACGCTTGCTTTCCTAACCTCTGCTCTTTTCTTCAGGCTCACGTATTGCTGAAAGGCCTGTGCCATCTCTAGTGCGCTATATCATCCAGTGTTCGTAAGTGTGTGTGTCTCTCTAGGTTAAAGGTGCTATTCTGTCAGGTCACGGAGATCAAACCTAGTTGATGGGATTTTAATTAGCATGAAATGGGCATTTCGTCTCTAGTTCTGACAGTTCTTCCCCTCTGAAGAGACTTCTCAGGAGTCTCCCACTAAACGTAAAGTTGTTTGCTGAAAAAATGAGGTTGTTCGATGTTAAAATTTTTTGATTAAACTGCCAAAAGTTATTTCGAAATTGTATCTTTCGTTTTGTGGCTCTTAATCTGTCTCATTTAGCATGTACTGCTTTAATTAACTCATTTGTCGTGGTGGTTTATTTAAGCTAGTCAAGGACCTGGCTATGTGTAATTTGCTGTAATGCTCTCTAAAATGGTAAGTTTAGTTTATATGGCAACAAAAAAATAATAAATCAGGCCAAGCACATTTGTGCACAAACTTTTGTGAAAGAATGATGGTTTCTGACGCACAAAGCACACACATAGAGTGCTCATTACTCTCAGGGCGAAAGGTAAGAGTCTTTTACAGGGCAGTTTGAGTTATGACCCTAAAAACCCCTGGCAACATCTGGACTCCATACTATGGACCAACCAGTACTGGACATGATCATAGTTTAGGCTTTGTAATGAGGTCATCATTTCAACAGAACAGCTAAATTAGTCTGTCAAAATGTTGCGAAAACAAGGTGATCAATATTAACACTTAATGTATGGAGAAATTTCGGGTGCACAATTAATAGAAAAATTATTGCTATTGCTATGATGGCTACAGCGATTTAAATTATATGCACCACTACCGGTCAAAAAGTTTGAAATAATACGATTAAAAAAAAGAAGAAAAAAAGTTTTTGAAAGAAGTCTCTTATGCTCACCAAGGCTGCATTTATTTGATGAAATATACAGTAAAATCAGTAATACTGTGAAATATTATTACAGTTTAAAACAACTGTTTTCTATTTTAATATATTTTTAAATGTTATTTATTTCTGTGATAGCAAAACTGAATTTTCAGCATCATTACGCCAGTCTTCAGTGACTTATGATCCTTCAGAAATGATGAATGTGCTGATTTCTTATTATTATCAATGTTGAAAAAAGTTTTTGCTAATATTTGTGGAAACTGTGTGTCACTACTGAAAAAAAAAAAAGCAGCACAACTATTTTTAACACTGAAAATAATAAGATGATAATAATACATTTATATTTGAACACCAAGTTATAATTGATAATAACTGAACACCAAATTATCAAATAAACATAAAGGATTGTGATTACAATACAGGAGAAAATATTGACAAAATATTGTCTTCATCATTTAGCTCTGCCAGAAACAGAATAAAGCAACATTTGTTTTAGTTGAAATCAGTCAGATTTGGAGAGTGTCCTGCTTCTTTCTATGTGTGTGTGTGTGCACCACATTATGAGGACCAAATGTCCCCACAAGTACAGTAATGCCAGTAAATTTTGACCCTGTGGGGACATTGTTAGGTCCCCATGAGGAAAATAGCTTGTACATCATATAGAATAAGTGTTTTGAAAATCTAAAATAGCAGAAAGTTTTGTGTGAGGGGTAGGGTTAGGGTAAGTGGATAGAAAATACAGTTTGGACAGTAGAAAAACTGCGAAAAACCATTATCCCCACAAAAATGGAAATCTGTATGTGTGTGTGTGTGTGTGTGTGTGTGGATTTGTTGTGTGATGCTGAGGTCAGACTCATTGTGTCATGGATGAAAGGCTGTGTTTGCACACGTGCTGAAGGTTAAAATGAAAATTAGCTAAAAAGCAACAAAGAAAACACAATGGACAATTCTCTGAAGGAGCGACAGGGAAGATATAGAGAGGTGGCTGACATTTACAGGGCACTGCCATCTGTATGGTAATTGCTACACACTGGTAAAGTTTGATCACACATGAATTTTCTTTCTCTCCTTCTCTCTCACCACTACAGTACATATATTACCACATTCTGCACCTGACCCAGAACAGATGGCACCCCCTCCCCTCTCCTCTTGCCTCCTGGAGACAATGCCCATCCAGTGAGGGGCATTTTTAAAGCTGGCATCCTTTTGTTTGGGTGGCAACTCTGCATGTTATATGGATTAGAACATTTCTGACGGTGCCGGTTGATAAGAATCAGAGCATGTTGTTGTGACTTTGGCTTTTGTTGTAAATCCTGTCTTTAGTCTGTCTACAGTTTTCCATATGTTGTCCAACGTGTGACTCCACAGCAAGCGCTGGTCCCCTCATACAGCAGAGGCTTGATTGACAGGCTGACACTGAAATGTTCCACAGCACAGCTAATCTGTTGAATACTGCTGGAGTGTGAACATTCCAGAGGAGACATTTTTTAAGGTGTGGGGTTTTGAAAATGCCATTATACTGCATAATATAATAAATATAATATAATATAATAATATAATAACATAAAATTATATATGTTTTATGGCACTGCCTTTTGATGGTACTGATCAAAACCCCTGCATAGTGCTTTGAACTCAATCCCTTCTGACTGAACTTCATAACCCCTTTTGAGACTGATTCAAATATAGACACACATATTTAACCATACCATAAACAATCATACACTCACATAGTATGAAGCTCTTGTCTCCAAGTTTATTATAGGACAACATGCATGTCTGAGACCAGTACATATCAATCAGACAGCAATAACTAATGTTTGAGCAGGAGAAAAGAAAGAAATATGAGAGAACATATGTGACATATAACACATGAAGGGTGAAAACAGGTAAATTGATACAACATTTCAATTAAGTTTTTTTTTAATTTATACATTGTAAAATGATTTTTCAAAGTTGTAAATAAAGATAATTGGAGTATGTTTTACAAGAAAATGCTATTTCACATGTAATGTTACTTGCCGTTAATATTATATATTTTTTTAAATTTACTAGCAATTTCTGATTTAAACTTTTTACACCATCATGCTTTATATACAGATTGTTTCAAAGCAACTTCACATTAATAAACTGTGTTAATATTGTAAAATTCATCAATTACAAAAAACAAATTCAATTGCAGCTGTAAAGCAGCTCTACAGATAAAAATGTCATTTTTGTAAAATATAGAGGAGATATTTAGCTATTTAAAACCATATTGTTTAAGGGGTTAAACATCACATTTTAAAACTTCAATGACAAATCATCAGAAAGTCTCCCATTTTATCCGTATTCACCCATATCTTTGAAAATCTCAGGTTTGAAAAACTAAATAACATACAGAGTGTTGTACAGTGGCCAGTTCTATCAGTGGTGGTGTGTTATTGTCTTAGCTCGAGGCTTTGTTTTTGTTTTTTCCATAACCAGGCAGGATAAGCCATCGGCCAGATGGCACAGTGGGGTCCCATGGTTACCTCATCCTGGGGACCAAACATCGCAGACACGCACACATCTACAACACAGACTGTTATGTAACCAATCAGTCTAGACGGTCCAGTTTATAATCGCAGGTCTCTCTCTCTCTCTCTGTGCTCGGCCAGACTTTGTTTCTCCTGTATTGCAGCAATAGAATTCTTATTCTGTCTGTTTATTCTGGACCAGAGAAAATGGTTCATTGTGGCACATTGGTGGGCGGGTCTTCAGTCAGCTTTCAGGCCATGTGACTGAAGTTAGTAAACACAAGCCTGCTCCTCGGTCCAGCAGGATATTAGAAGCACAGGCCACGATGGCCTCTGCACAAAAGACACCCCCCTCTCCCGCCATTTGCACGTACACGTACACACGCATGCACAAACAGAATAAAACACACTCACACTTGAAGTCTGCCACGCTGCAGCTGCTCCAGTTTCCATGGTAACGTGCAGAACAATGAGGTAAGAAGCTGTGGGGGCCAGTCTGAGTGTGAGCTGCGCACGCTTTCATATCCACTCGCGCTGAGAGTGTGTGTGCCAACGTTTGTTTTTGTGTATGAGTGCCTGAAAGTGCATGTGGATGTGCCCTGTCGATTTATAAATCAACTGAAAGAGAGAGAGAGAGTGAATAACGAGGGAGATACTCGTTCTCCTTTGTCAGAGAGGGCTTGGTCAACCAGATCTTTCTTCATAGCGAGGCAGATGGAGGGAGAATGGCTTGACGAATGAAAAACAGGAACGGTTGAAAAGAAAATTAGGGAAAAAAGTCTAAAACATGCTGCAAATATGAGGTTTGTTCAAAACAGGAGTCAATTCAAGTATGTAGATATTAGATTTGTTTCAAGTATCTAATGATAAAGTCAGTTTTGACTTGATGTTGAAGTAAAATAGTAAAAAACGGAGAGAAAAAACTGTTATTTATGATTTGGCCAGTTTTTCATTCTTGAAATGAGTGACAGGTATTTTTATTTGACAGTATGATTTAACTGTGGGTTTTTGCTTTCAAAGTCATAACTTACATCCCCTTGAAAGTCATAACTTAGTGAGTTGTTTCAGGGCTGTTTGAAATGTGGATGTTGCCACCCACAGAGGGGCTTCAAGCATGTCTGAAATGTAGTTCAGCGTCTTGTTTCTCAATTCCTGATAGGACTAGCGGCGACACAGAAGCACTCATCTTTTGTTTTCAAAATGTCTATTTATTTTTCAAAATGAGGTATTTCAAAGTGCTGTGAGTTGCAGCACTAAAATGTACATTATACAAAAGGAGAAAAAAACACTTTTTTCCCCACTGACCCAGTTCTATGAACCCAATACTTACAAATATATAAACAAAGAAAGAGAAAGACAGCAAACAATAGAAGCCTTATAAATGGAAATAGAAAGAATTTTCTGTACAAAAGACATTAAGGTAGAGAAAAGGATAAAAACAAGATAGTGATATCTACTCAGAACTCATTTTCATACGAAAATATAAGTATCAAATTTAGTATGTATCAGAAGCACACTAAAGCATAAATGTAGGAATTAGTAAAGCGTGTCATAACAGAGAGATTATAAGACAAAAAAGAATCCAAAAACAAAACAATGTGTCCTTATATTACAAAAATCCTCACAAATTGAGGTCTTACAGTACTTGTTAAAGGTATATAAACTTCCAGTCTAGTTATTGGCAGCTTTTGACATCTTTATAAAAACCAAAAGACGATAATCGTATACAAAAACAAGGCAGACTGAGTGTACGTTCTTTTAAAATCTAATCTATTTACAAAAGTGTCTGACATCAAGGTGCGCAGAGGTACATCCATGAGATTCAGCACCGGTGAGGTGTGAGAGATTATAGCCATTCGAAGTGTCTCGTGTCATTTGTTTAGTGTCCGTTTTGCAGGAAGAGCGTGAACACAAAATTCGTCGACCCAATCACGATTTGAAGACTAGCTGTGTTTATGAGTCTTTCCGTTGAGGAGAAGTTGGCTTTACCCAACTCCGTTGTAGCGTGATTGGGGTGACAAAGTAAACCTGAAACATTCTTGACGTCAAAAAATGTGCAAAAAGTGTCAGCAGTGAGTGTCCCTAAAATGTATTTTAGGCTGTTAGCCTTAGCGCTCCGTCGTTCGTCATTTGACGTCGACCATCAGCTGTGAGGCGTTCAGCCAACGAGGGTTAAGGGTTAGCGAGTCCTGGCCTGCTCGAGCCTGCGAAGGAGCTGTTGTCGTCGGGCCTGCAATCTGTCTTTCTCCTGCTGGAGTCGGAGCTCTTGGGCCTCTAGGGAGCTGACGTACTCGGTGGCCTTCTTCAGGATGACCACCTTCGCCGCCTTGACGTTGTGCGCCAGCTCGGGCACCTGGTCGCGCAGAGTGAGGAAGCTAGAGCGCAGGTCGTTGCGCCGCTGGCGCTCCAGGATGTTGTGGTTTCGCCGGCGTTCACTGTCCTCAGAATCGGAGCATCGTGGGCTGCTGGAGTCGCTCTTCCTCATTCGCTGGCTTGGTACGCCGTTAGTAGGGGAGTTTGGGGAAGAGTTCTGGTTCCTGCCAGTGCGTAGAGCTATAGTGCTGTTGTCGATTCTGAGTTTCTTGCTTGGGGGAGCGCTGGGTACGTCTTGCTGGTCAGAGTAAGGGGATGGGGCTGCGTAGTTATGCTGCTGCTGGTGGATGGAGGCTGCTGCCGTCCTCTTCAGAATGAGCTCCTGTGGGGCTTTGCTCACCCCGGATCCCAGCCACCCTCCTGCGGACGCTTGAGGGTTAGAGGCGGCAGACAGACCAGTGCTGGTTATCTTGCTGGTGATGGAACGCCTTTTCTCTACCGTGACGACATCAATCTCCTCTTCTTCTTCTTCTTCTTCTTCTTCTTCGTCGTCTTCGTCATCATCATCATCATCTTCTTCTTCTTCTTCATCATCCTCATCATCTAGAGGGAAAAAAGGAGAGTTAGGTTAGCAGGTTTGTTGTGCAACCATTCCTCTAGAGGTGCACAGGTATGAACAAGTGCACTTAAAGGAAACATGCCTGTGTTTTCTTAGGTGTGTGCTGGAGTTAATGTCTTTGGTGTGGGCAGATGAGACAATTTCTCAATGCAATCATCTGAACACGCTCTGTCAAACACAGAGGAGCTGGATTCTCCCCAGACTGGACCACCTTAGATTTGACTTTCTACTTTTAACACACACCCTCTGTTTATGGCATCTAATGTTTGCGAGCACATGAGCATTTCGTCATGTCATATTTTCTTACAAAAGCTGTTTTGCTGTCAAGTTAGACATTTCGCTTGGTGCTTTCTCAACTGGTGACACATTTCAAATTAAGCTTAGATGGCAAGACGGCCTCAGTGTGACGCCCGAGAGCTATGTTTATGAGATAATGGACGTGATTAACTAAGCCACACATGAAGACTGCTTGGCATTTACTGGAGCCCACAGCCTCTCACTTCAAAAGCTCCCTACAGGAAAACGTCTGCCAGTGTTAAGGAGAGACCAAACGGAGCAATTTAGTCTCCAACAGAATGCAGACAGTCAGCGTGTTCCCCTTTTCCACTGGTTTGCCGCGAAAAGGGATAACAGCACGGGCGGGAAAAACTAGCATTGTAATTGTGTGGTCCAATTATTTGCGGGCTTTGCCGAGTAACACTGATCTGATGGCGTCTTAAGCCGCTGCCCTGGAGGGGCGCCAAGCAGACAGCTGGAGGAAAGGCTCCGCTTGTTCAAAGCCGTCACCCTGTAAAGAGAGATGACCCATCATCTCTTTTTTCCCCCTCTTTTTTTCTTGTGATTATCATTCACTGCACCTCTCTGGAAGATGCTCGGCTTGCCAAGCTCAGCCCACTGGGCAGAAAGGAGGGGGGGCAGGTTTGCCTTTCTTGTGGATGCACGCGCATTCCTCCTTTTTCGCATGCTGGTGCCCAGTGCCAGCTCTTATTCTCTCACCCACGTGTGATTGTCGTTTGGGATTTGCATTTGAAACAAGTTCTCATTTCGAAAGGGAAGCGACTTATTGGGGGGCACTGAATTTAGGGGCTTGGCTTTTATGCAATCTGCCCTTGCTCACACCCCCCTCCCAAACATCTGAGCCTTTGGTTTTACACAATCAAGAGCTCTCAATTTATAAATAAAAATAGCAATTTTAAAAATAATATTTATGTTTCAAAACAATCTTGCATATCGTAAGAAACACAATGCTGTGACCTAATAAATTCTCAAATTAGATTGTGATTCCATGCCTTAAACCAGATTAATGGAGGGCAGATAAGGACATGTTTTCCTGTGTAATGTGGCTCAGTGACGTTATTCTCTGCATTAAATCTTTAACCATGAGCTACTCGGCCAAATGGCTCAACATCATGGACAACATCAAATATTACCGCCATCTACTGGGTATGCAGACCGAGTATTACATAAACTCCCCATCACCGCCCACTACTACTACTGAGTGTATGTTTGCGAGCGTGTGTGTGTTTGTGTGTGTGTGACCAACAGTCTGGAATGTCACACACTAATCCGATTCAGGGCCTGTCATATGATCTTCAACAATAACCCCAATGACCGCTAACAAACTAGGCAAACTATTTAACAGCAGCATCATCATAATTTGTTGCTTATGGTCATTAATAAGAAATTAAAATTATACAACATAATTATAAAAAATTATATATATGGTATATATACAGATACAGAATTGTTTAGAAACAACTGGGGAAAATGGGAAAAAATATAATTCATGACATGTATTCAGTGACAGTTTCTAGGACACACTTAACTTAACTTAACTTCACATGACCAGCATGTCAGGAGACACTTACCAGAGTCACTTGGTGTCTCATCTGCACTGACTGGAGGCAAGTGTTGGCTCCTCAGCTGTGTCACACTTTGGCTGCTGCTGCTGCTCCCGTTTCTTTTGTTGACTGGATAAGGGAAAACCACGGTAGGGTCCACACACTCTGGTATAGAGTGGCTCATTTCGGGTGTCTTGACTGTCGTGTCTTTACCGGCTTCAGTAACGGTAGGAGCAGAGATGGCTTTCCCGAGTTTCTCATTCACCACCCGCTCCAATTTCTCACGTGCTGAGAAGCCACTCCACATGCAGTCCTGAATGATGATGGAATTGTCTGTAGTATCCAAAACTGAGCCAAAGAGGTCCCCGTCTGATGCCCCCCAAATGTCATCTTCTGGTAAGAACAGAAGCTCGGAAGCCCAGTCCAACGGGTCCGTTAATCCAAATCCCATCAGAGAGCAATCCCCAGCCACAGAACCCAGCTCCCCTGGGTCCCCTGGAAGCGCTGCCCGGCTCGGGGACAGAGGAGGAGTGGGCAGCAGCTCGAATTTCTTCCAGATGTCCTCACCAGGCGGTGCAGCGTCTGGTCTGCAGAAGTAGAAGTCATCCTCGTCCGGGTAGAAACAAGGTTGCAAGGAGTCAAATTCCAAATCGGAGTTCATGGTTTTAGCTGGCATTCTCCCTGTGAAAGACACAAACTGATGTCTTAGAATCACCACAGCTTTTAAAATAAAAGCTTTTGTCCCAACAAAGATGCTGGGAGGTAAAAAGTCAAACATCTTTTTTTTTAATGATTCTCATTCTAATGTCTCTTAAGTGTCATCTCACTGTCCACACTGTGCAGTGTGATATTAGTAATATTCATTAAAATACTCTTAAATAAACTTTGAACTGTAAATGCATTATAAAACAAACTTTCAACAAAACAGCCTAGATATTTGTAATAACTATGATATAATAATAATAATTATTATTTAAATACTACTACTGCTAATAAATAAAAATGTACAAAGCGTTTGTCATAAAGACATCTGTAATTAAAAACTACTATAATATAATATTTTGCTGTAATACAGTTCTATACAGCAGTCTCTTGAGCCACAGATGTCTTTGGAGTGTCCTCTCTACATTGTTTATTGTGATAGCGTTCATTAACTCGCTTAAACTTTGGACTGTAATTACAGGACAAGACACAAACTCCTTCAATAGCAAGTCGAGCAGACAAGCAAATAGTTTAGAAATAATATTTCCCGTGAATGAAACGTAGTGCGCGTAGTTTAACTGACACTAAAAGACGTGAGCGTCCTACCTCTGAGTGCGTTTTCTTGTCCCTTCTTTATCGCAGTCGGTGTGCCCCCTTTTGGAGTCGCACATCTACCGCGGCGACTGAAGACTGTTCTGCGCTTCTGTGTTTGAGGCTGTGAAGTATTATTCTCGCTGCTAGCGTTTAGAAGAGAAGATACATGGCTCCTCCTCCAGTGGGCGGGGGGCGGGCGAGGTATGTGCTGTGTGATTTTCTTTGGAAAGAGCATCAGTTTGCGCCAAGGTGTTTAATTCACCGATAATCAAGGAATAGATCACTCAAAAAGAAATAAAAAATCATCATGTTCTAAACACGCCTGACTTCTTTAGTGGAACGCAAAAGGACATGTTGGACAGAATACAGATCTCAGTCCACGGTCACTTTCATTGTGTGGGAAAAAGCAATTAAAGTAAACGGAATCCCTTTAATATTCCTCTACACATATTTTGTGTTTAGCGAAGAAGTTGAACGTGTTTAGAACAATATGATGGTGAATAAATTAAGGTTGAATTTTCAAATTGTCACTTTAAGAGACGAGTAGAGTTTAGTTTAATGTCTGAAGTGACTTGATGGGTTTTATTTTTGTTTGTTACTCTACTCTGTAATTTGCTTTATTCAGAACATAGACGCAGTTGCAGACTATAAGCGTTCAAACAGGATGGAGCGTGTTGTGAATGGATCAGAGCGACTCAGCAGCATCTCATTGTTCAGACGATCCGCATAACATCACCGGTGTCGACTCACTTCTGCCGCCATGTGGACACGCGTTGAACACGCAGTGCGCCCGTCTGTGTTTACATTCAGGGAGCAAGGTATGTTTTGTGTTGCTACTCACCCACAAAAATGCTTTGCAGATAGAGGTCGATATGAAACTGTATAGTAGATTGTGTAGATTTACTTCTAAAGTTGGGATTGTACGATTGGATGGGTGTAATGGGCGTTGTAGGGAGGAGATGATATTATGTAATTGTTCTCCGCCTCAGCGTTTGAAGCCATGGCGTTTTTATCCATCACACTCTTCAAAGGGGTTGTTGTATGAATTTGGAGTTTGGAGAAGAAATGTTTGTCCCAAATTATATTAATAATAGCCTATATTAATTCCATTTTTACTAATTCCTAATCACGTTTCTCTTCTAGATCAAGTAATAGGGGAGATAGTTGACACTTTTAAATCAAGTGAGTATTTCACTTGAGTTTATTTTTTAGTCGTCTTGCAACGCTTTACCTAAAGACTTTGGAACTTTAACATAAGCTTAATTGTTTTTATTGACCTGACATATCTGGGGAAAAAGTCCCAAGCACATTGGTTACAATCATATCAAAATACATAAAAATGTTAACACGTAATTGTCATAATTTTGTATTCATGTTGAAATTATAAAACACCTTTTGTCCTAATAACATTTATATAGCCTAACATTATTGTAATATAGTCTTACAGTAGTAGACTCTTAAAGTCAAAGATGTCTTAAAGGGGTCATATGGTGCGATTTCAATTTTTCCTTTCTCTTTGGAGTGTTACAAGCTCTTGGTGCATAAAGAAGATCTGTAAAGTTGCAAAGACTAAAGTCTCAAATCCAAAGAGATATTCTTTATAAAAGTTAAGAGTCAACCACGACTACCTAAAACGGCTCATTTTAACACGCCCCCACATATCTACGTCACGATGTGGGAAGATTTGCATAAAGCTGCCCAAATGTTCACGCAAAGAAATCAGTGGTTAAGTTGTATTTACAGCACTGTTCCAGAACAGTTCAACCCAATCTTCATGTGGCACACATTTTATGGAGGACTGTTTCCTGATCCTGGTAGAGTAGACTACAATGCTGGTGTCCTGACTCACAGCCTGTAAGTACGTTTTCATATTTAAAGGATTTGCCACTGATGATTCAAACGCAAGTTTTGAGCAGTGTAGAGTAGCACTTGTTGTTTGTCATTTCTCTGATCACAAATGCAGACATGATTTTATGTTTATGTTAACGCGTAAAAAGACAGTATAAGTCATTATAATCCATAATTATGTCCCCACTGGATGCAACAAATGCCTTGTTTATAATGGGTTTTAATGTTTTTGCCTCGTTGCTCCGGCCTGACAGGGCATCACAGTATGGTAGGGGCGTAACATTTCCGTCACACGCTTGAGGTATTCAGCCAATCACAACGCACTGGATAGCTGGCCAATCATAGCACACCTCGCTTTTCAGACTGATGAGCTTTGTAAAAATCGACGTGTTTCAGAAAGGCGGGGCATAGAGGAGAAACAATAATGTACATAATGTGGAAAATAATGTGTTTTTTTTTACCTTAAACCGCATAAACACATTTCATTACACCAAATACACAAAATAATGTTATTTTTAGCAACATCATATGACCCCTTTAAAGTGTTCTCTTTATATTGTTTATTGAGATAGTGTTCATTCATTCATTTAAACATTTAACTGAAATTATAGCATGAGACAAATAGCAAGTCAAGCAGACTTACTGTTTCTTATATTGGATGTATTTTAAAGTCAATTTCAGAACTTTCCCTTAAAGACCTAAGAAAATTAGTTAAAATCATCCTTATATACTTCATTATATAGTTCATCCTCTTTGTAAGCTTTGTTTACCTTAAAGGACAGAATATACCAAATGTTCCCAATATTTATTTTAACTATATGTTTGAAACCAACATATAGAAATATATATGTGCAATTAGACTAGACTAAATCTTCTTATTTAGATATAATCTTTGTGACCACTTCCCAGTGTGACATCTAGCCCCAGCCTCCCTTATTATTGAAGAAGCTTGCTTCTCTTGTGAAAACAGTTTGTTGTGGGAACTCAGCCGAGGGAAAGACAGAGACTGAAAGAGAGGGTTTGGGATTTGAAGCGCTCCTCCAGAGCCCAGTCTCTATGACCTCAGCTCAGGAAGAGCTTCCTGTGTGAAAGTGAGGGGGAGTGGGAAGCTGAATACTTTTGTTGCAAAGTGAATGTCTAGTTCTGTCAGTCAGCGTTCGATTTGTCTGTGCTGGCCTGGTTTGCTTCTATCAGATTTATATACTTTTCTAGTTATAAATTTGCAATTAAAAACATCAAGGTGATTCATGGATTAATTTTAAAGCATTTAAATGGCTTTCAGTCTAAGTCATCTGTGATAATGGCTTCACATTTGGCTCTTTAGGTATTATTCCATTAAAAATGAGCAGTTTTATATCTGCCTATCAAAACATATGAAATTGCCAGTGTTACATACTCGGTCGAGATGCCTGAGTGTACATCTGTGTGTATTCATACAGCTCAGTCTCATGGTTTCATGTCTTACCGAAGCGGTGGGTGGAGTAGCGTATGGATGGTTAAGCAATTGGGCCAGTTTGGATAAAACATTCATATTTAGAGAAAATACAAAAGCAAAGCATAAAGCCTCAATGACAACACAGCAGGAGACAATGAGAGCACGCAGGCCAGGACATCAATAGTGCACACGATCGGAAGTCAGGCCTGGGCGCCTGCTCCTCAGCTCTGGTATGCAAAGTGTGCACAAAATGTGCAGGTTTATATTCTCAAAGGTGTCAGATGTCATTTGACTTTCATTTGTGTGCTTTGGTTGAATTATTGCTCTTTAAATTCATGCATTAATGGGTAAAGACACTGCAAACTGCAAAGATTTTCTTTTAATACAATCTGTTGTTTTTTTCCCGTTTGTCACTCACCTTTGTCTAGATCTCATAATCTTTCTTTTTTTCTCTCTCAATAAACAAACACACTCAGAACTCCAGTAGACTTTGCTTTACTCTAAAGCCCCTCCTTTAATCACCAGACCTGTCAACCACAGTGGCATAATTCCTTAACAAATGACAGGAAAATTCAACTTTGTTTCTGTTTGGTGGAATTCAATTAGTAACCTTCAACCTTCCAGCCTCTTACCTCACACAGTAAAACCATTTAAAGCGCCTTCGCTAAATGTTTTAAAGTGATGTTTTAGCCAAAAATGAAAACTCCTGTCATCATTTTCTCATCCTCATGTTGCTCCAACCTGAATGACTTTCTGCTGTGAAACACAAAAGTGAATTTTTGAAGAATATCCTGGCCATTCTTTTCATGTAATGAAAGTGAATGGGGACTGAGGCTGTCGGGCTCCTCTTTGAAGTCATACAATAGCTTGTTAGATATACAGTGGTTATCCTTTTGTGTTCAGCTGGAGCAAGAAAGTGAGAAAATGATGACAATGACCCCGCAGTGGTGAGGTAAGTGTGGATTTGATTTTAGTTGAATTTTTTTCCCCTTGCAATCACAGCTACTTTGACCTGTAGTCAATGTATAGTGATGGAATAAAAGCAAGATATCATCTCTCTAGCATACTTCCCTCCCTCTGTCATCATATATCTTTTCATCCTTTACCATTAGCTGTTTGGCACAGGTTTCCATATGAGTCAGTTGGATGCAAGTGCAAGTTCGAGCAACTGCTAAAGGAATTTAGTCAGATAGCATCCAAGATATTTGAAATCCGTTTCCTGTGTCATGAATTTTGCAAGTAGATGACTTCACACATCTATCTGCTATCTATCATCTATCTATCTATCTATCTATCTATCTATCTATCTATCTATCTATCTATCTATCTATCTATCTATCTATCTATCTATCTATCTATCTATCTCTATGTGTCACTTTATTATGGTTCATAATAGTAATGGTCTTATTTTCAAATCACAAATCTGACGGTCTCTCTGATCTCTCGGTGACTATATATATATATATCTATTAGATATTATATTATGTATATAGGGTACATGCGAAGGGGTGTGAGTCTTTTTAGAGTGTTTATGTTACTGCATATGGTGTGTGCTTTTGTTTAATTTCCCTTCTGGTTGAAGTGGACGGAAATAAAAGATAGAGCTAAAGAATCCTGCAGCCCTTCTTAGTTTATAGGGAAATTCCACAGAGCTGACTGAAATAGTAACCAGAATCTTAATTTTACATCTCTGCTACTTTTTCCTGTCTTTACCACAGCATCAGCTGAGGAACTCCATCTTTTGCCACCCTAAAAGGCCAAACACAGGGTCTTTCTTTCTTTCTTTCTTTCTTTCTTTCTTTCTTTCTTCTTTCTTCTTTCTTTCTTTTTCTTTTCACGCCTGGCTTCATTCAGCATCCTACTTTTTTCTCACCGCTGCTCAGATCCTTCAAGCCATTGTCCAAACAACAATTGAAGACAGGCTAGCAACAAGCATGTAACCTAAATGACCCCGTGGCACCAGGCTGTTATGCTCCCGTCGGTATTTCCACAGGTCACGCTCCTGTACATTTGAGACTGCAGGTAGAGTTGACGAGTGTGTGATTGACCGTGTAAAAGCTCATTGGTTTGTTTGCACTGTGCTTGGTTTTTCACATTGTATCACACAGTTTGAGAATGATTTATTACCACAAAGGCCTGTTTGAACAGACATTTTCATCCCAGATGAGAATTTGATGAACCCCCAGCTAGTTTTTTTTTGAGCAGAGCAGAAATATTTGTGGAGGAGGTGAGAGACCACCACTTCCACTTTCATCCCTCGTCAAGTTTGAGATTACCTTTAGTTTACCTCTCTTTAGAGATAGGAATATTCCAGTTTACCTATAAATTCAATGGATTCTTTCAGTATTCATGTAGTGTTTTTATCTGTATTGTTAAAAAATTGAATAAAACGCAATACATATAAATTTATTAACAATATTTTTGATATGCATCTGTTCTAAAATGATACTTTTTAATATTAAGTCCTTATAGTAAATCTTTAGCAAACATTGTTAATTCTTATACAGGTTAAATTAACTATTAAAAATATATGTTTGTGGTCAGTGAGATTTTTTTTAATTCGCCATTTATATGAAATAGAAATCTTTGGTAACAAATAAAAAAATCATCATGCTAATCCTTCCCCTACCCCTTACAGAAAACTGCTTTTTTACAATTAAAAAAAAATTTTTTACTTTATTTTTATACCAGTTTTACAAATCAGGACATATCCAAAGGGATGTTTTAGGAGATTTTGTCAGGTTTAGCTCCCTTTTTGGTACAAATTTGACCCTAAAATATGGTTAAGTAGGCTCACACACACATACACACAACCAGTTTGTTCATGCAAATGTTCACATAAATCAGCCATGAAAATAAAACTAACTATCCTACATTTTTGCTTGTCACATCAATGCTGTTTCTGTTGCTTTGATGAGATTGAATACAAGCTCTCACTTGCAACATGGGGACTTTTCAAGAACCAATGGGAAATGCTCAGATGTAAATCATTTGTTTATCCATTCTGACAGTGAAATGTATTGTGGGCGCTTGGAGGTGGATGTCGAAAGCCTCTGTAGTGTTTATCTTTGTCTGTCTTCTGAACAATCTTATCCATTTCGTTCACATTGTGAGAGTGGATCCACAAAACCAGGGCCCTTGAGTAAACCTGTCAGTCATTTTAGAAACTTGTTTGTCCAACCGCTTTGACAGTTTGAGTTAAAGCTGTGGCGAAATATGTTCAGTTTAAGAGGCCCTGATAGACCAGAGCGGAAAGCTTTAAAGGTGGTGTGTAAACTGAGTGTGTAAATTTGGCCTTGGACAGGCAGGTTAACGACCCTATTGTTGCAGTGTAAAAACCATGAGGCACACTCCACTGACTTGCCATGAATCTCCTTGTCACTGCTGGTTAACTTCTGTTTTGTTGTCTGCATATTATAGTTGCTAAAAAAAAGGCCCAAATGTCTTAATTTATGTATAACAGCTTTTTTTTTTTTTTTTGCTTGATCTTGCTTTTCTACAACCATCATAAAATTGTAATTACATACCATTAACCAATATCATTAAAAATATAAACAAAATTAAAAGAGTAATTATAAAATATCTCCCAAAAATTATGTCATTATTTATTTATGTTCATGTTCTTCCAAACCCATATGACTTTTTTTTTCGTCACAAAATGTGACAGTTTTTCCATGTCAGTATACTTACCATGATTGTTAAGCTCCCAAATAACAATAAGCACCACAAAATATCATAAGTGGTTAATTTGTGCTGTATTATTAGTGTCATCTAAAGCCTTTGTGTGGGACACAGATAACGATTCTAAAATACTTTGGAGTTTAGGACTTTTTCAAGAATCAGTTGATTCAGTTCACGAAACTGGTCTGAATGATTCGTTCTGTTCTTATTTGTTAACTGCACACTAAGGTAAGATTATCATCATTAATTCTTAAACAAAGCACATAAATAAATTCTTAAACAAAGCACACAAATAAAGCACATGGTAATGTGGACCTTCTATGATACTTTTCTAGTCCTTTTACTTTTTAAGCTTGGAAGCTCAGTCCCATTATATTTGCATGGAAAGAGTGACCAGCACATTACAGAGAACAGAATCAGATCATAATGAGCTTTCGTGCCACGGTATTGTTACCAACGAGTTACTTTGTTTTTCGTGCAAGAAGCTTCCACAGTGTAACAGATTGACAGTGACAGAACAAAAAACACAGCTAATAAATTTTAAAAAAATAGTAAAAAAGTAAATGAGGAATAAAAATATATAAATTGACAATTGGGTGTGCAGGTATATTACAATAGACAGTTTTTTTTTGTATGTACAGGTATATTATGTGCAAATTGAAATATAGACTAAGTGTGTGTGTTAGATAAGTAAGTGTATGAGTGAATAAATAGTGTGTTCCATGGTTATTGTCAAATGTTCGTGAGATGGATGGCCTGAGGGAAGAAACTGTTCCTGTGTCTGGTCGTTCTGGTGCTCAGTGCTCTGTAGCGTCGACCAGATGGCAACAGTTCAAGAGGGAGTGTGCTGGATTTGAGGGGTCCAGAGTGATTCTGCCAGCTCTTTTGCTCACTCTGGATGAGTGCAGTTCTTGGAGAGTGGGGAGGTTTGTACCAGTGATTCGCTCAGCAGTCCGTACTATCCGCTGCAATCTTCTGAGGTCAGATTTGGTAGCTGAGCTGAACCAGACAGTTATTGAAGTGCAGAGGACAGATTCAACATTATTATTTATTCAACAATTCTTATTTTCAAAGATTTTGTATTCAGTGGAAGAAAGTATATCATATGGATTTGGAAAGACGTGAGGTTGAGTAAATTATGCAAATGAAAACAGAATTTTCAGTTTGACAGACAACACTAACAATAACAGATGTTTGTTTTCCAATAGATAAGATGTGTCTTGATATGAGAGGAGCCCCCCACACATGGGTAAGTGCTGCACTTTGCTGATATGGTTTAAAAGACATGGCTTCATGTCGTATGGATAAGGGCTGAAGATAAGACCTTCGGAAATAGTAACTCTTTGCGTGTGCCATTTAAGGATACAATAATCCATTTTTTCTGTTTTCGTAGACTTAAACAGTCTCTCTCCGGCTGCGACCCGCTTGAACTCAATGGCTTGTTCCTAGAGGTCATAGAGGAGCAACCCCTCTCTATCTCTTTCTCTCCGTCCTCCCCTCAGTTTTCTCTTTATCTGAGTGTGTTTGTTTGGATCAGTGGGGGTCATTAGGAGACTAAACATTTGCCTGATCACAAAGGCAAGGATGGTTAATATGTTTCAGCGCCTCCATTAGTGTGTGTCATTGTGTCCCTCCTTCTCGTACATCTCACACCGACATACATCTCACCACCTTAATCTGAGAAACCGAGAGAGAGGAAGAAAAAGAGCCCAAACCAGAACTGCAACACTTCCTGCCAACGTGCCCAATCTTGCCCGCATCAGATCTTATTCGCTTATGGGAAGTGGGAGCGGAAAAAAGAGAGAGGAGAGAGAAAAAAAAACGTAGAGGAGGTGAGAGATAAGACACAGTGAGATCCGAGCAGATTGTCCACATAGAGGAAAGTGTTACGGGTTTGGGCTGGGTAGAGTGTAAATGGGATGTGAGGGCAGGCATAAACAGGAAGATTGTGTGAGTGTGTCGGGGTTATCTGGCTTTTGAGAACTCCACTCCTGTCTGGACTGACTGCCACCTTCCTGCCACCTCTGATCTCCTCTAAAAGCTAACGTATCCGGCCATAATTTTAGCTCTTATAGGACTTGTGTGTATGTATCTGTGAGAATAAGCCTATTGGAGCAGTCTGTAAAGTATTTATATCCTAAAATAATAGGAATTAATAACCGAACACACAAACCCAAAGTTGAAAGTGAAAATGACCTTATTAGACATAATAAGGATCCAACAGATCAAAATATAATCTTCGGAAATTATCTTAAATTATCTTTTAATACCCTTCAGAACCTTCCAAATCAGTATCCAATTTGCAATAAGAACCAGCATGCAGAGACAAGACTTGAAAGAGAAGCTAAGCGCACGAGAGCTAGTCTGGTCACCTTTTTTTCTTGTAAAACAATTTGAAACAATTACACTAAAGCCTGGAACGACGCGTTGCAAGCTTGTGTTGATGTGGCGGTAACAAAACCTCAGTACTCAAGGGGCTGATAGAGTTACTTTCAACTGTCTGTTCTGTTAAACCGCATGTGTTTTTATTCAGGTTGACAGTTTAACTAACTTGCTAAGCAAGATTCTCTTCAAACTGCTTTGCCCTGATTTTTTACATTTGTGCGATTTGTTGACACTTTCATCTAAAACGACTTTGTATTCAAGGTATACATTTAATCAGTTTTTAGCTTATATTTAGCTATAGCTCCCCTTGTGGTTACGAAAATGTATGTTCATATTGACTTTTGATTGCAGACTTGGGTAGTTGAACAATTTGAGCACAGTTTGCGATACTGTTGAGATATCCTCTGAAGGAGACTTGCGAGAATACAAGGGTTTTCCTTTTTTCTCAGGAGTTTTAATTAAAAGTCTCCATTTGCTTTCCAAGAATTTGCTGAGACAGAAGTAAAGAGCCGTTTTTGTGTAAGTGTTAAAGATGAAAAGCTTGTTTGTCTGTTGTTTATTAGAGAAGATAAGATGTGAAAGAACAAGACTGACTGGATGTGCTGGGAATGCTGGTGTTAGAGTGTGTTTATCATTGTGTCACAGGCTGAATTATGGAGAACATTTCACCATACTGAATACTGAATTGGAGTAGTCATGTCATTTATTGACTTGAACTGGTCTGATGTTTATTACTTCATTTTAGAAACCATTTTTACAGCTGTATGAGCCCCAGGGGAAAATATTTCTGCTCTGAGATTGCTCACTCTTGGCTCATAGAGTATGTTTTGTTGAAGTATTGGCTTTCTCTGAGATGTTTCAAATGTGATGAATGTTGACATGCACTAATGTTAAAAAGTTTTGGGGTCAGTAAGATTTTTAGATGTTTTTGAAAGTGTTAAGTTATGCTCTTCAAAGCTGCATTTATTTGACTAAAAATACTGGAAAACAGTAATTAAAATTTTCAATGCCTGTTTTTAAATAGCCATTTATGATGGCACATCTGAATATTCAGTAGCCATTACATCAGGCTTTAGTGTCACATCATCTTTCAGAAATTATTCTAATATGCAGGTTCATTTCTTATTATCATCAGTGTTGAAACTAGTTGTGCCCGTGCAATATTTTTGTGGAAACCAGTATCCTGAAAGACTTAAATATCACTTTTGATCAATTTAATGCATCCTTGCTGAATAAAAGTATTAGTAAAAAATTGAATTGTAGTGTAAAGTATAACATTTTAAAAAATATTGTATCATAGCTCAAAATTGTGGAGATAAGAAATGTTTGATTTCATGTTGAAATCTCTTTCACTCATATTGAGTGCAAGCATTGATAGTTTGGCAAACCTTAGAACGTTGTTAAACGTTGTTGCGATCTCTGAAACTCTAGAGGAAACATGAGGGTTTTTTCTTAGAAAAAAAAAGCTGGAGGCCTAAGTAAAAGTCTCAATTTGCTCTCCATTTAATCTCATTGCTGACTTGAAGAAACAAATGAATATTAAAATATATTTTTTGTGATTTTTTTTAATGGGAATTATGTAGCTTTTCCTGTCAAAATTATCTTATAAAATGATTAAAAAAAAAAATGATATAGGAACTCATAAAGCATTAACTGAATAGACATTCTGAATGAATGAATCAGAATCACATTATTGTGTAATAGAGGTGTGTCCGATCAGTATTGACGAAAGGAATTTGGCTTGACACAAAGTCACAAAAACCATACAATGGCTTAAGTGTGTGTGTGTGTGTGTGTGTGTGTGTATGTGTATCTATCTCATCAATGGAGTGCAGTTGTTGTCATCATGTTCTTCTCTTCCAAAGCGACACCCCACAGTTCTCAGGACAAGAACTCTTGATGTATAGGGTGAAATGAGTGTATTGACAGGAATGTGTCCAGGACTTTTTCCACTCAACACACACACACACACACACAAACAAACTAAAGACTACCCAACTAGATGGCCATTAGAATGTAGATGAAGATCAAACCATGTCCTCTCCTACAAAGCAAAGAAAGCCCTTTGTTCTCCTGACCTGACTGGATGGCCGTTCCCACATGGCCTAACTTAAGTGTTAGATTGTACTGATTTAAAGTATCCATATTGTGTATATCAAACCAAGTATTAGGTATTAGTCTCACACAAAAATGAGGTCAGTGTTGGATCATTAAGAGCTGCATTGCTCTTTCAGGAATATGGGTTGGGATGGACATTGACGCAGTCTCTTAGAAAACAAACAGCAAAATTACAGTCAGCTGAAAGAAATGCATGATATTTGATAATGTTGTGTGTGTGTTGGTGTTTATAAAAAAAACGCAGAATACTCTCCGGCGCTGAGTCAACTGGGTTCACCTGTTGTGAGGAAACCTGCCAGACATGACAAGCCGCTCCATCTGTCTGTACAGGCTGAGCTCGCAGACTCAGGGGAGATAGATGATGACAGATATGAGGAACTGCCGATGACCCTTGTCACCAGCTTAAACTGACCCTCCCACACACATATACACGCACAAACTCTAGCAAAGACTCATGCATATCACACAATCCAAAGACAAACAAAACATGTTTTTATGTGAGGAAAATTTTAAATATTAAAGTTGTTGTAAACATTTTTCTTTGTAAACTAAAAGAAAATGTTTAACTTGAAATGAAGACTTCAGTCATATTAGCGGTTTTGAAAAAGATTTTATGCTACACAATG
Organism: Sinocyclocheilus anophthalmus; assembly: GCA_018155175.1. Lineage (NCBI taxonomy): Eukaryota > Metazoa > Chordata > Actinopteri > Cypriniformes > Cyprinidae > Sinocyclocheilus > Sinocyclocheilus anophthalmus. The sequence goes on along the minus strand of JADLZN010008188.1, from coordinate 942,914 downwards.
TGGGTCACCCATTCAGAGAGGCAACCAAACTCATGACTAGCTGAATATTACTTGCTTTATCTTCTAAAGTTTTCTATTTTTGCACAATGTGACAATGGCATCGATGGTTACCAAAAGCATTTGCTGTTATGTCATCTGCGACATCCCCCTGTATAGGTGTCAGTATAAAGTCTAGGATCACTTTTCTATTAGACAGCGAAAGCACCATTAAATTAATTATAACTTGAGACTGTTTGAAGCCATTTTTGATTGTTTGTAAATGGAGTTCATGGAAAATGGAAAGATAGATGCAAAGATTGTGTATAAAAAGACAAATAAAAAATCTGAAAAAAAAACCTGGCCAAATTTGTTGCATCAAGCCAAAATTAATGATAATATAATTTATCTTCTCACTACATACTGTAGGTTAATATTAATTATGACTATTTGTCTTTGAAATTTAAAAAAATTTCAATAGGATTTCTCATGATCTGGAGTTCGTGTTGATCTTGTGTTCGTGTTGGTCATACAGATTCGCTTTGTTGACCAACAGAAAGCTGCTTGGTGTGAAAGTGACTTCTGTGTAACTTCATAAAGTTTGCTAATATGAACACACCTTTACATCCAAAACACGACCTTAACCACACAAAGGCTGTTCCAATCAAAACCGCAGTCCAAACATACATGCCAATGTACACTGGAGACAAATGTTAGCCTGACTCATGTGTCGGCCTCGTTCTCTTCTTAAACCTGAGCTTTGTGTGCAGAGGGACAGCGCTAGCCCTGAGCCGGTGGCCTTTGACCTTCCCAGGGTCATCGATTGCCTTCTGCAAAGCCTTCATCTTGATTCTGACCCCCCTTCTTCAATCGCCATGTGATCCTAAAATCAATTAAATCAGACATTCTTCTGGACTGAAGTCATTTCCTTATTGCTCCTATTCATCTTTCACTGTGTAGCCATTCAACGAGTCTGAGTCTCTCTCAGATGACAAGTATTGGCTTTCTCTCGTCTGGTCACACAGAGTGTGTGAGGAATGTGTGTGAGCTTCAAACAGCCTCCTGTTGGATTCACAGCCCATTCTGTGCATTCCTGTCTCGCTGCCAGCTTTACCCAGCCAACTATCCACCCTCACATAAGCTGGTATCAGAGAGAGACAGAGAGAGAGAGAGGAAAGAGGGTGGAGAGGCAGACAGATGGACTGAGAAAGCTTCCGTCTGACAGCAAGGTCTGGTTGACTCCCATAATGAGTACGGCTGACCTTTATTACACTAATGCAAAGCTTGATGTTTTGGCTTTGATTGGTGCTATTTTTGTAGAAAAGGAATATTCTGGGTTCAGTTAAATTCAGGCAGAGAATTTTCAATTTGTTCCTTTTTTTCCTAAAAAAGCCCTCTGAAAACTAACAGTACAGTTGAGGCACTTGCAGTGTAAGTAAATGGGGCCATAAACATAACGTATCCAATTGAAAAACTTTGCTACCATGACAATTTAACATAAACCCTAAAATGGATGTAATGTAGGGGTGTAACGGTACATGTATTCCTACCGAAATTTTTTGGTAAATGGTCTTCGAAGCGAAACGGAGACATACTTTTTTTTATTTGCCAAAGAACAAAAATCCGTGTGGCGGCGCTGACCCAGATCCGGCGTGATGACGCCGTCCTTTACAATAGACCGGACATCTAGGCATTTCTGCCACCATCAAGCGTACATGAACGCTGTCGTGAACGCGTGTCCACAAGTGACGCGGAGGAGACTAATTGTTGAATAAAGTCGTTATTTTTGTTTTCTTTGCGCAAAAAAGTATTCACGTAGCTTCAGAACTTTACAGTTGAAACACTGATGTCACACGGACTACTTTGTCGATTATCTTGGTACTTTTCTGTACCTTGAACGTGGTAGTTACCTTGCTGTCTATGGGGGGGTCAGAGAGCCCTCAGATTTCATCAAAAATATCTTAAATTGTGTTCCGAAGATGAATGAAGGTCTTACGGGTTTGGAACAACACGAGGGTGAGTAATTAATGACAGAATTTTTGGGTGAACTAACCCTTTAAGTTTGGGCTCTGTATCTGTATAGTAATGTAAAAGGTCTAGAATAGAGTGAGGTAGGTTTTTTATCCCTAAGAAAATTTAAATTGTAATTGAATTTATTTAATGAAAAAGCTATTTGTTCAGTAAACCATTGTTTTATTAATAAAATATATGTTCAGTTTTTTTTCTCCTGCTGTAAAGCATTTTACAGTTAAAACAATAAATTTGAAAAGAATTAATGATTTCCAAAAAGGATAAGCTTTATATTTCTACTTTTAAGTCCTCCAAAAATTAACCTCAATCACTTCTATTGTAAGTTTTTGTGGCAATCAATGTGAACTTGTACTGAAGACTCCTTTAACTCATCAAATGTAGTCTGAAATGTAAGTTGCTCGATATTAATTTCCTGTTTATAGGAAAATTGTGCAGTTGTACTGAATATCAGCATGTCGTTGCGGCCTCATGCTTTTAAACACTAAGTCTTGATTCATGAATCATTCTGTTAGTGAGGTGGTGAAGTGTGTGTGAGTATAGGAAGCTTGCGGAAGTGTGTTCTTTTACTGAATGGGCCATGCAGTCGGGTGTGTGTGCAGAAGAGCAGGAACAGGAAGACTGATCGCCAGTGGCCAGTGTGACTTCCTGTGGAGGCCAGGGCCAGAGAGTAGACCCATGGGAGATGGCCATAATCATGGCAATCAGCATGATTAAACCTCTTTAAACCACCCAGAGAGAGAGGGAAAAAGAGAAACAGAAAGAACGTTCACAAGCCAGAATTAAGAGTAGTTTTCTTTGAAGCCATACCATAACAGTTGTGTGATATTTAGAGTGAGTTGTGTTTTGGCCTCAGCAGCTGCACTGGAGTGATGCTGAATCTGCTGGGACTACTAACGGAAAGTCCTCTGTGTGCACAAGACCATCGCATGTTCACATTCATTGCCTTGTACAACACGTATAAACAAAAAACACAATCATTTAATTTTACATAACTACTGCCTCTTCTAACTACTTTATAAAATTTATTTTAGAAAAAAAAAGAATGTTGATTACATGATATGTCAATTAATAGCAATGAATTGTTTTTATCAGTATTTGCCCTGCATGAAAAGTTATTCCAAGTTACCATAGTAAAGGCAAGGCAAGAACACTGTTTTTTAATTTGTTTGTTTAATAATGGAATTTTTCATTTTAACTTTGAAAATCTTGTGCCTTTAATGACATTTTATTGTTGTGGCAGACCAGTAAAGCACTGAATAGACATATAAAAAATTGTATACTCTGTTTTCCGAGTCAGGTACACATTCTTGCATTATGCTTAACTTATGTTTTTAATTGTTGGTCTGTGTACATATGCATCAGACGTCGCATATAGCTGTTTTTCAGCATCTCTTGCCATGAGCACCATGTTTTTAATATTGTGAAGTCAGTAGTTGAAAATCTAAATTCTGTTGCAGTCAATTTAAGTGAAAGAAAACGTGTGAATGTCTCTGCCTGCTCTCTGTAAATGCTCAAGTATTGCACTGATGACAAAATTAATGTTTAATTGACAGTCCCAGTAATAATTTATGGCAGTAGAAATTTTGTTAAATAATACAATTTGATATGCTGATTTGGTGCCCAAGAAATATTTCTTATTATCAATGTTGAAAACAGTTGTGTTGTTTAATATTTTTGTAGAAACTGATGCATTTTTTTATTCAGGATTCTTTGATTTATCTGTTTTAATGTTTTCTTGTTGAAATACATTATTTATTTTTTAAAAAGTCTTAATGACCCCAAACTTTTAAATGGTTTATTTAAACTGTTTATTTAGGCTTATTTAAAGTCTAGCTCCACAGCAATAAATCACCTGTTTCCATTTCCCAGAGCTTGTGAGCTGTGTCATGTACAGCGCTGTACGCATGGCTCATTCCTCACTGCAACAGTATGTATATGTTGAAAGAGGCCTGAATCAGGGTGCTATTGGGGTAAATGAGGGTTTTCTGTCTGTCACCATGATGGCTTGGGGAAAGAGAGGACTAATTGAGCTGCAAAGTGTTCTAATTAGTGAGCACAGCAATAGCAGCACTGCAGGGGTCTCGCTGGATGGAATGAGAGACTATATGCTTGCGAGTTATAGCTATCACACACACACACTATAATTAACGTGCACACACAATTAAACTTCTTGATGGGTATGTAATGGCTTGGACACACAAAAACGCACACACAAACAGGACTGTTCATTCAAACCTTGTGAATGATGTCATCACATCATGCCGGCACATTATGATTAATGTTTGTTTGATGAGTGGATGTGTTTCTCCCCAGGACAGGAAGTGTGTGGTGGTTCCGCTCAACTGCTGCTTCCTGTGCTAGAGGTGTTGTTTTTTTCACTGTTCAGTTTGACTGTGGAATCGTTCCAACTGAATCTGAACGTGGTTCGGACACACTCCATATAGCTCAATGTAAGAAAAGACATCGGGAAAATGGTAAAAAATAGGTCACATACACTAACTGTTTTCCTGGACCGTGTAAAAGCATCCAATGTCTGAAATATGCGTCCCTAATTTGATCTCTGATAAGCAGGATGCTGTGTGATGATGTTCCTGTCATGTGCACAAAGGATCTTGCAGCCTTCAGGGCGATTATGGATTCATATGAGACTCATGTGACTTTGACTGGTGTCTGCATCTATAACCGTATCTAATGAGTCTCTTTCTTTCAGTCACTCTGTCTCTCTCCCGCTCCCGTCTTTCTTCACAATGAACAGAACAGATACAATAAAGCTAGCAAGCTACAGAATTTCTTTGCAATTGACAAAGGTACATGTTTTTGTGTATTTACATGCACTGATACTGATATTCTGATTTACTGTGCGACATGTAACAATATTTTGTCATGAAGACACAGGATAAACCTCTCTTTTACATAAAGCTGGATACAAAATATCTATTTCACGATGTTCATTTGGAAAATATTTTAAAGCATTCCCAGTACCGCTCTTAATGAATCTACAGCCACACAGCAACAGAAGTCACGTTTTGCACATGTTTGCTATCTGAATTTATTGTCATAGGTCAAAAAAATGTTGCACATAATAATGTACAGCGTAAAATTAATCAGAATTACATTAAGGAAATCTGTGTCAATACTTAGCCCTACATTGACTTGAATTTATAATTATTATATATAATACCTCTAACACCATGACATTAGACCTCAAATAAAGCTTTTTGTATTTTTTGCAGTATTTGCTTTTTTATAAACCTGTTTTCCAATTGAGCATGTCCCAAATGTCACCAGAAAGAAGTACATCCACCCAGTCACATTTTTTGCATAATTTAATTCAAGCAGGAAGTTTCTCCTTCCTAAAACACTGAAATAGTGTTGTCATTTCCTTTGGCACTCAGTTTAATTGATTAAGAGAAGTTATGAGTCTCTGTAGCCGATGACAGGGGAAGACGGCAATGTGAAGCCTTTGGAAAGACCCACACACACACACACAAACAAACACACAAACAAACAAGCATTCTTTTGTGCATTGCTGGCCTTGAGCAATGCCATAATTTACATAAAAAGTACATTTTTATATCAATTGTATATAATAAGAAAACAACCCAATATATAGAATTGTTTTAATTCTGATTCTTTGTGCTTATTTTTAGCACTTTTTTTTTTTTTTTGCGCTATGCATTTTAAAAATATGCATGTGAGTGGAGAATATTCTATAATCACTCTACTTTTCCATAGTAATTGGGGGAAAAAAAGTTTCATGCTTTATTGAAACATTAAAATTAGTCCATTAAGGGCCAGATTTACTAAACAGGGCAAATTAGCTTTAGAGCGCAATTCCATAAAAGCACCAATGGTAATGGGAAAATTCTGCGTGTGATTTACTGACAATGCACACATTAAAGAACACATACATAGCCAGATCATTTCCATAATGATCAGCGCAATCTACCAAGAGCAACGCAGATTACCGCCTACATTAAGACATGCTTTTTTGGGTATTAAATAATGGCACAAATACCAGTAATTTGACAAGCACAAACGTTAGTAAATCGCGTTGATTAATTAATTTTAATACTCTCCTCCCATAAATTTTGTGTCTGATAGGGAAATTCCTACAAATACATATTCAGTAAGGTCAGGCGCAAAATACCTTTTCAGCGCTAATTTCCCACTGCGCATCTTTAGTAAATCCTGACAGTACTATTTTAAAGCCAAAAGACGGTTTGCGCTGGCACAAACTGTTAGTAAATCTGGCCCTAATTGTGTTAAGTTTACAGTGGAGCACTACTAGACTGATACTGCTCAGGAAAAATCTATCTGTTTTCCATCACACCGCTCACATACTCTGGTATATGTCAGTTTGAAGCTGTGGATTTGTTGTTGAGACTGGCTATATTCCTTTTGTGAGTTGTTTTGGCACAGAGGATCTGTCTCGTGATGTTGGTGTTGTGGGAGGTCAGAGGTCAGAGACCTGAACAACCGGTCAGCGTTACCGCTTTGGTTGCGCCACCCGGAATGTTCCGACCAGCAAGAGGCGGAAACGTACAGATGGTGTGTGTTAGTGTGAGGAGAGCGCCTTAAACCAATCAGAGCTTTCTCATGGGAAAAAGGAGCCGTTCTGAACACACTGCAATAGACTAGCACCCTCTCCTCACCCCTCTCCAGATCTCTTGGGTTAATGCAGGGATCAAAGGTCAGGGGTTGACCCTCTGAACAATGCTTTGGATTGTTGATATGAACACTTAAAGAGGATCTCAAGTAATTGAGGTGGGGACATGGTTTTGATGTGTTGCTTACAACTTGATGCTGCTTTGGATTGAGTTTCAGTCAATCCAGTTTGTGAATTCAGGAAACCCGTTGAATCTGTTTCTAAATGTTGGTTGAAGAAGATATTATGATTCTTTCAGTGGATAATCGTGTGTGGAATGTGTCCTTCTCAGCTATTCTAATCATTTCACAGTTGTTTGTATGGGCTATCTTTGTTTATTGCTGTTATCTGAAGTGTTTGTGTGTGTATGTGGTGTTGAGAGCTCTGGTTCCTCCTTCTCCAGGGTTGATTGATGAGTTTGAACTGGTGTGTCTCATGGAGGGGGAGGCAGCACAGCTTTGATTTCCATCCTGTTGGTCTGGGATACGTCCTGCATTCTGTCCACCTCTCTCGCTTTCTCTTTCTCGGTTTGTCTCTGCTGGTCTCATCCTTTGAACATCCACTGGTTAACCAAACCGAATGGCATATCTAAAGGGATAGTTTCTCCAAACGTTTTGTCATTTACTCATCCTTCCATATCTGTATGACTTTCTTTCTGGGAGACTTTTTAAAGAATTGTACTGGTTGCTTTTTCCCATTCAGTTACTATGAATAAGGACTGGGGCTTTCAAGCTTAAAAAAAGACACGAAAATACAATAGAATTTGTCTGTGCAACATATTTCAATCTGAAGTCTTATTATAGCTTTGTGTTGGGTGAGAAAAAAGATTGAAATTTAAGTCATTCACCTTAATTCTCCTTCACACATTTATTTATTTTATTTATGATTTTTGGTATTTTTTTTACAGAACATCCCCATCCCCAACATTCAAACCCCTTACAGATGAGGGACAAGAAAAAAAAAAAGAAAAAAAAACTAGCATCATACATTTCTTTGCAGAGGAAACATTTGTACATCAAATTACAAGAGCAGGTTACATTGATGTTACGTTAGTTGACCCCTCTTAAATTACATATCTAAATATCTTGTAATACTTTTCCATCTTTGCAGAAAAGTCTTAATTTGTAGACATTCCGTCATTTTTTTCCATTATATAAACCTGTTTCAGTCTCCGAGTCCACTGAACCATATTTGGAGGGCCTTTTTCATCCAATGTACTGTTATCATTTTTTTAGTTATCAGTAACAATATCTGTAGTACATATCTCTTTTCCTCATTATACATTTTTTTGGGCAATGCTCCCAATAAACACACCACTGGTTCTATTGAGATCATTTCTTTTGTAATTTTTTTCCCCCCAAAATTCTTGAATCTTTGGTAGGGCTGCCCCCTAATAGTAGACTAATCGTTAGTCGACGATAAAAGGCTTAGTCGACCACATTTTATTAGTCGCTTAGTAGCAGAAAAAATCCACAGGCGAAGTCACGCAGTCCGTGACTAACAGATCGTTAACGGCTAGTCTTTGGTGATACAGTACATCGATCATAATCAAGCTCGTCCTAATTCATCCTCAATATGGCTTATCATCTGAAATATGTAAGTATTAGCAACTTTACATGGCCGCTCAGTCTGGTGTTAACCTAGAGAAATGTGCGCTATACAAGTGGTCTGTGCGGAGAGTGGAAGCTGAACTGTAGCTCACTGCAGGACCGTCTCGGTCTGTGAGCTTGAGCGCGAAACTCTGTGTATATCTTTGCCTTACAGACATTAAAAATATATCTATAGAGAGTGAAATGTCTACTTTCAAATGAAACAATTCAAATGGAAAACAAATTCTCAGATTATGTAATCCGTATGAAACATGAATACAGGTGCATCACTACTGCAGAGATGACGAGTCTGTGTCGCTAACTTCATCTCTGAAGCTGAAAACAAAGAAAGCACTAGTTTATCAAATTATTAAAATTTTAATGCATTCTCCTTACTGTTTTTCACTGAAACTGAAATCATTACTTCCGTGGTGCACTGTGGCAAACTTTATGCGTGTACTTGAGTGTTTATTAGGCTATGTAGGCAATTAAAGGCTCATTATAATGATTTAAAATGGTTTATTAATAAACGTGTGATTAGTCGACTAATGCTTCAAATGAACGACGACTAGTCGACCAGAAAAATCCTTAGTCGAGGGCAGGCCTAATCTTTGTGTAATCCCCAAAAATGTGAGTATGATCTCCTGTTTTACCACATTTTCTCCAACACAATGCTACAGATGGTCCTTTTACATATGTAGAAATCACATAAGAAGTATTGAAATACATCATTTTTTACTTTCCAGTCAAATTCTCCTTCACGCATTTATGAGAGTCAATAAGAGAAGAAGCAATATCTGATTCACGAAGGAATCGTTTTATTAATATTTTTTCAATAAATCCAAGAGTTGGATCAGTTTCATAGGGATTATCAACAGAAATTGGAGATTTATTAAAAATTGATATCAGTTAACATGATATTTAATAATCTAGAAGTGAATACTCATTTAATTTATTTTAAATAATTCGGTTTAGACAAAATAATTGAATTAATCATTTGAATTAATAAAATGAATTAACTGCCATTACAAAAAAACAAAACAAAACAAAATCGGCTTATGAGCTATCATGCAGCTTCGGAACACCCTTTAATTTTTTTATGATACTTCTTTTTTATGATACTGTTATATTGATTTTGTGTCCTTTTTTATGCTTGAAATCATGGAATTCATGGAATTGCATTTTTCAAAATGTCTCGTGTTCATCATGAGGTTGTGTAAGTGATGACATCATTTTCATTTTTTTGTGAACCTTTAAGGTTTGAATAATGTCTCTCTTTCATTGTCCACTTCCGCACTAACTCATGCTCTTGTCCCAGGGCTCCTCAGAAAGCAGTTTAGAGGAACTGAGAAGTCCAGTTCATCATCATTGAGACTCATTTGGGTAGACTAATGATGCACTTCCCTTGTTTATATGCGCTAGTGTTTCGGTCGCTTGGCTGGGAATTTCTGGCTGATCCTAAGGATTTCTGGGAGTGTCGCTCATTCTTTCTGCAGACAACCTGTAAAATCCTTGTTAAGATTAGACGTGTCTGCAGCCGGCAGAGGTGTTCAGTGTAAGACATGGAATTTCTTTCAAGCTTTGTCCAATCCATGTGTAGTCAAGCTCTTCATTACCAGCAGATGTGTGTGTGATGGACTAATTCTTTTCGTTGAGAAAGACCAGACTCCTGGCCTGTTCTCAGGGTTCACATATGTACTCACACATGTTGAGAGGTGAACACACACATTGAATGGGGCCACAGCAAAAGGCAGACAGATTTAATTCATTAAAAGAATGTTCCAGGTTCAGTACAAGCTAAGCTTTATTGATTTTCACAGAAATTAATTTTTCTTTGACCCTCAAACGAGCAAAAAAATCATGTTCGCAATAATGCTCTTACAATGCAGGTCTACGGAGAAAATCACTGCAACAATATAAAGGTTAAACTGCACACCGTTTCAAAAGTAGAGCCACAAGAAAGTACATTATCGATTGCTTTGTTTAAGTTATCCAATGTGAGCGTGTTAAACTGATAAACCTATTAATCTTGCAAGTATGCTAAAAAGGTACATTAAGAAACTATCCGCTGTTTTCAAAGAGCAAATTCGATCAACGTCATTACATCTGTTGAAGAACCGATGTCCCACTGTTAACATAACGATTTGGATTTGTACATTGATGATGATAATTATATAAATATTTTTGTTATTTTTGTAATATACAAACAAGGTTCACATTTAACACTCCAAAGACTTGCCCAATAGACGTCAATATTAAGCGCACTAATGTAAATGCAATTTTGTGAAATTTGCCTGATGGATTTTTCTTTTTTTAGCCAAAGGCATGTTCAAATTTTGTCAGAATGATCTAATTTATGAATTCAGTGCACTGAATATCAGCATGAATTTCATGATTTTTTAAGCTCTGACTTTCTGAATTGGGCACTTACGTAAAATTCTAACGGAAGCAAATAATTGTTGATTATAAATTGTAATTATGAGTGTTGTTAGTACAATTTAATTTGCATGCATTTTGTGTACCATTGATGAAATATAGCGATAAAGCTTGCCAGAAAATATTACTCATTTAGATAGGAGGAGTCAGACTTCATTTTGACTACATTTCCCATCATTCCCAGGGGCAGTACATGAATGATAAAATACACAGAAAGAATATCAATTACATATTAAATGTACATCCTTTGCACTTCATTGTTTTAATTTATTGCTCAAAGATTCTGATTTTGTAAGTGAAAATGTATGGAAATGGTAATGGAACAAAATATTTGATGGGAGGAAAATTTATATTTCAGTGCTTTTGCATCCCTCTAAGAAACGTTCTGTTCACACTTACAAATGCATTTAAAGGGGTCATATGATGCTTTTGAACCGGATCATTATTTTGTGTGATTTGGGGAACAGAATATGTTACATGCTATTAAATGTTCAGAAAAAAACACCATTCTTTTCAAATACTGGTACATATTAGATAGGTCCTTATGCCTCCGCCTTCTCATCAAAGACGGCTTGTTTTCACCAAAGTACCCTCCGATCCACGGAACAAGCGCAGTTCTGCTATGATTGCCCACCGCTGTGACCCAGCTGCATTGTGAAGTGGCACTCTCGCAAGTCCGAGAAACAACAAGCACACTCAGTTGGAAATCGTAAAGGCCCTAGAACAATATATCGCAAGCTGCAGTATTTCAAAATGAAAGGTAAAGACCGTAATAATGTCATTAGTGTGTAGCCATCCGTTCAAGCCCGAGACAGGGGAACACAGACACACTAATGAGACGCAGCTACACAAGTAGCGAGTTAAGACAGCTTGAATTATACGTGATGTGAGCTGTTCTTTCCTTTTCTCTCTCATCATCTACTCTCTGCCTATATTTATTCTCTCTCACACACACACCACACCACACACACACACACGATGCACAAAAACTCCGCATTTTGAACGTCAATAGCAATCTTACTTAAACTATATAGTGGGACAGTATGCAGATTAGAAGAAAGCGCCAGATTGGTCATAAGCAAAAGTCAAGTAAGAGTTACCTCCTCTTCTCCTAGGTTCCCTGGAAACGGTCGTCCAGGAACAATGCATGCTGTTCTGGTTGTAAGGTAATCTTTAAGAAGATCCTAATAAGTAGCATTACTTCCGGAAAGGCCAAAATAAAGGGCTTTTGCTTTCGCTAGAACAACGAGTGTCTCAGTATGCATGGCTTTGCCATCAACACTAAACTGCCGGTTACTGAAACCACCACCTTTTTATTTGCGGGTCACATGTGGGCGCGTGTTAGGACAAATATGCCCACTAGTGACCAGATATGTGGGGCGTGTTAGAACGAGCTGTTTTAGGGGGGCGTGGCAGAGTCTTAAGAATATCTCTTTGGTTTTGAGACTTTAGTCTTTACAACTTCAGGGATCTTATCTATGCACAATCAGCTTGTAACACTCCAAAGAGAAAGGAAAACTTGAAATCGCATCATATGACCCCTTTAAATAGTTATGAAATATATAACTTTTTCTCCCAACTTTTTCTTTCTATCGCCATTTCCCTTTAGGGGCTCTGTAAAAACGGCATAAATTCCAAATGGTCAATTTTTAGACCAAAATCACTTGATTATGTCATAATTATGATCTCCAAACTCATAAGTAGATACTTCCCAAGAGGGGAAGTACCATTACATGATCCATTACATGATACTTCATGATTTATGATTTACTTCTTGCTAGTCAGCTGCAGCTGCTTGTGGGCGGGACATTCTCATTCCATAGAGCATCTGATTGGACAAAAATCTGTGTAGTGCAACATGAGTCATAAAAAAAATATAGCATATAAAAGCAGTTTATTTGATTAAGCTTTAGATTTCTTTGTCTTTAATATTAACTACAGCAACTGAATCACTCCTCATTGAGCTGAATTTGTCACAGCATCCGTTGGGAAGGACGACTGACCTCTCTCCTGTCCGTAAAGCAGGAGATGTCTTTCCTTTGTTTACACACATCCATTTTTAAAGCGCTTCGCTCCTTGTGCTTTCCATCCATCAGAATGAAACGCTCACTGCGGCTGCCATTCCCTGAGTGTCACGATAATAAATCAACGTGCGAGTGTGTGTTCATGGCGGGATCTTCCGGTGCACACATATTCCAGAGACGGATGAGTCGGTAATAGAAGTGTGTGTGTGGCTGAACATTACCTGTGTTACACAGCATATCCTGTATCCTTTACACCTCCTGACAGCCGCCCCAGCAGGGGTCGTGACCTCTGGGCTTATCGTCAGCTTTGATCTACTCCTTATTCATCCACAGTGTCTCCCTCCAAGGACTCTTCTCTCTCTTTCTCTCTTGCTCTCCCTCAGTTGTTCACCAGGCAATGTCAACAACACCCAGGAGCCGTAGAGTAAAGGGTCATGGGTCGGGACCCCCGAGAATCTTCCAGTCTTGCCATGTCAAGGCGATGCAGGAGTGACCGGTAACTTTTTTTTTTTGGTGAACTGCTGACAGCGTTGGTTGACCGTTGTTTGAAATCTGACAACAATTAAAACGCCCATAACAAGTCATCTGATTTCCCATGAGTCTCACATCAATACAATGTCTCCCTTATTAGCACACATTTATTCATTTATTCAATTATTCATTCACCTATTGACTAATTTCGGCCCAAATGCCTCAGCTTGTCCACGCATGTGTGCGTGAATAAATATGTGCCCCTACATGCATGAATAAGTGTGTTTGTGTGGGTACGCATGTGTGTGTGATGTCAATAGGTTGGAATATATTAGAATGATTGAGTGTTAACAGCTTATGCTGGTAATCAATTCTGAGAACAACTGTGCATCAATAAGAGAACATGAATCTTGTGATGGAGGACGATTGTCTGGACACATTTAACTAGGGGCTGTTTGATTATGAAAAAAAAATCAGAATCATTTTGGTCCGTACTGAGGTTGATTATTTACCATCATTACTCACTAATGCAAATGTATTAAACTGAAAATCAAAACAATTGAAAAATTAGATAAAAAATAAATAATATACCTATACTAGGGGTATAACAATACAGATATTAGTATCGAAAATTTTGGTTTTGGAAAATTTTGGAAAACCTGGTTTTGCTTCCCTTACTGTACCAAAAACATACCAAACCATGACTTCAAAACTGAGGTACATACCGAACTGCCATTTTTGGTACTGTACCACCCCTTACACGCAGTATACACATTTAAATAAGTAAAATAATATTAATAAATGAGGTTAATTTTGTATTGCACCTCTGCAGTACACTTTAAACTATTTGATTTGGTTGTCCAATATTTGCCCACATGATGTACAACAATGTATTTAGTTTTTATTTATCACAAATTACGGATACAGTATAATTGAGTTTTTTTCCTTAAAATATTTAACAATAAACAAGTGAAATTCCCTAAATCTTCCCTAAATTCCCTAAATCTAAATGACTGGATTCATCTAAAAAAAGATGGTCCTCCACATCTCTAAAGATATAATGACATTTTTCTATGATGCTACAGTACTAACATGCTTGTAGTTTGCCATCAAAACTGCGGTCATTGAAATGACTGGTTGCATTTATTCAATTTGTTTTTAAGAACAAACTAAACTTAATGGAAAACTTGAAAGGAAACCCAAAAATGAAAATTCTGTCATTATGTCATATTTCAAACCTGCATGACCAAGAACACAAATTAAGGTATTTTTGATGAAATCCAAGAGCTTTCTGAAACTGCATAGACGAGAAACGTGACAAACTTGTGACAAGTTAAGGCCACAGAAGGTAGAAGGATGTCCATGTGACATCAGTGGTTCACCCGTAATGTTATGAAGCTGTAAGAGTATTTTTTGTGCGCAAAGAAAACAAAAATAATGACTTTATTTCACAAGAGTACAACATCTAATGCATGTGATACTGCTGACCTGGAACCGGCATTCTGACGTAGAACCTGGATGCGCTGTGCCTTGTTTACAAGCAGATGGAATGCACACGAATGCATTGTGGTACTGTAGATGAAGCATGTCGACGTACTGACACATAGACGACGAATTGTTGAATCGTTTTTTTGTTTTTCTTTGTGCACAAAAAGTATTCTTGTAGCTTCTTAAATTAAGGTTGAACCACTGATGTCACATGGACTATTTTACCAATGTCCTTACTACCATCTGCCCCAGTTGCATTGCTGTTTATGCAGGGTCAGAAAGCTCTTGGATTTCATAAAAAATATCTTAATCTGTGTTCCAAAGATGAACAAAGGTCTTACAGGTTTGAGTAATTAATGACAGAATTTTCATTTTTGTGTAAACTATCCCTTTAAAAAACAGCTAATTAAAAGCCCAGTTCTCAGTCTAAAACCAATCTTACATGTCGCATAAATGAGGTATAGTGTTTTTGAGATGTTTACCCCCATGAAATTTCCAGCTGAAGTCATCCTCTGTACATGCCTTGTGGTTGCTGGCTCTTGTTTACAATGCTCTTTACGTTATATTTTACGTTTTCCAAATCCGACAACCAGCTGTATTCTCTTGTCAGGTTTTCAGACACCGTGTAAAGTGGGACATTGCTTTGATTCTATTAGAAAGAACCACAGAAAGAAGAGTCAAAAGAGTTAGTGGTTTATGGAGAGTTGTTTACAATGCTCTTTACGTTATATTTTACGTTTTCCAAATCCGACAACCAGCTGTATTCTCTTGTCAGGTTTTCAGACACCGTGTAAAGTGGGACATTGCTTTGATTCTATTAGAAAGAACCACAGAAAGAAGAGTCAAAAGAGTTAGTGGTTTATGGAGAGTTGATGGTGTTCCTTGTAGTTAAGGACTGATGAAAGCTTTCATTATGTGAGCCAAGCTTTGCTGCTTAATCAGATCCTTTTTACTTGAACTTGTGGTGGTGATCGCATTAGATAGCTGTGCACTAAAAGCACATTTTATTTGTGGTAAGTCTCATTGTGTACATATACAGAGTGTGTTTTGAGTCCAAATACACTCAGTTGTCATAGATGGTACAATCTGAATCCCATGGCTGTACTTACTCTTTAAACACTTACTCTTTCACCAGCCTCTCTGTTTGCCTCTTCCCACTGACTTCTGTTCCATTCTGTCAGCAGCCTGGATCATGTAATGGTGAATAAGTACAAGGCTGATAACAGTCCTGTCTGCCTGAAAGAGCCAATTAGAGAAGAGCTCATTTGCTCAAGCTTCTAATTATCCCGTCGCACCAAACCGCACAGAGGCGAGAGTTGAGTTTGAGAAGGTCTTTTCAAGCAGGGCCAGCGGTGCCATGACTCACTCCTGTTGAGTAACATGTGTTCATGTTCTTTTTTTTTCATTTGTTTGTTTGATGTAAATTATGATGACTTTCATAAAGGAAACATCACTGTTGCAACTTGTATAAAATGTGACTATTATGACATTCTTACCTCATTTAGGAGGATTTAATCTCTGCAGAATAAGGATTTTATTATGTGTTTAAAGGATGGAATAAAGGAAGTTGGCATATTTGTATTATACATGTATGTATGAATGATTTAATTATAACTAATTATACAATACAGATATTTGTACAGATATTACAAAAAAAAAGAATAAAAGTCATTTATATCAGGTGTTTTCAACAGTGAACAATAATGTAAAAAACAATAATGTATTTATTTTTTTAAACAATAATAATATTAAGGACTAACAAATTTTTTTACATTATTCTGCCTAATTTTTTCTGCCGACCCAAGTTTGAATGCAAGCTAATTATAAGACACTTTTTTATGTAGTTGTATATATAATAGATAATAGAATAAATACATGTAAAAACATTTATAATAATGTTAAATAAGTAAAAAATATGAACATTTACTGAAGTTAATGTTGTTTTTATAAAGTAATAACTGTTTTCCTCACATCATCTAAATGGGGCATATGTTTATAGCTGAATTTATATATTAGGAAGAGGAGCCTTCACAAGTAGATTATTTGGGGATTGTTGTTATTAAAAAGTCTGAAAACGTCTGGTCTATATGAAAAAGGCTGAAGTCTTCTAAAGCAATGAAATATGTGACCCTGGACCACAAAACCAGTAATAAGGGTCAATTTTTTCAAATTGAGATTTATACATCATCTGAAAGCTGAATAAATAAGCTTTCCATTGATGTATGGTTTGTTAGGACAGTACAATATTTGCCTGAGATACAACTATTTGAAAAAAATGCAAAAAAATCAAAATACTGAGAAAATCACCTTTAAAGTTGCCCAAATGAAGTCCTTAGCAATGCATATTACTAATCAAAAATTAAGTTTTAATATATTTACAGTAGGGAATTTACAAAATATCTTCATGGAACATGATCTTTACTTAATATCCTAATAATTTTTGGCATAAAAGAAAAATAATAATTTTGACCCATACAATGTATTTTTGGCTATTGCTACAAATATACCCCAGCGACTTGAGACTGGTTTTGTGCTCCAGGGTCACATATAGTGGATTAGTGGAATGAACTACTTCTGTAGTTGAGTACTGCACCAGAATGATGTTTGAATGGTGTTTTTTAATAATGAAATTTGATGATACATTATTAGATTGGCTAAAATGACATTTCATTATGAAGTTGTGTAGCAAAATCCAGAACTGTGGCTGTTAGATGAAATCAATTATTAGGTAGATGAGTCTGATAAAGGACATACACACCAGAATGTAATGGTGCGAGATTTCTTATGTAAATATTGTGACAACATACAAAGGACGTATTCTGCTCTGCTGCACATATTGAAGAGCTTTGGTAATGATACTGATGATAGGATGCCATGTTAAAATACTGATTGATTACTAACAGAAGATCTATGGCACACACTTACTTCTGATCAATTCATTTATCGAATGTTAGTAAGCACGTCTGCCCATGTATTGATCTCAGCTGCTGTTGCATTTAAAATCAAACAAACGCCATGTCAAAGCTGACTCATTATTCAAACACACACTTTGTCTTTCTCACACACATACTGACAGAAAGTATTTTTCTAGGTTTATTTTTTTGTACAATACTGCTAAAAATGCAATGATTCGTATGCTCACCAAAATATGGTAAAACAGTAGTGAAATATTATTACAATATTATAACAATTGAATAACTATTTTCTATTTGAATGTTTTAAAATGTAATTAATTTTTGTGATGGCAAAGCTGAATCTTTAAAAAAAAAAACGTAACACTGTAATGCCGAGTTCACACTGCATGATTTTCAAACTCGTCGGATCGCCGTTGTTTTCACACTGCGTGACTATCTGGGGTAGCATTCAGTTGCTGCTGTGTTCACATTGCATGATGGATCGGATCGGCGTCAGGAGCTTACACACTGCATGACTTCACAATAGGAAGAATCGCAGACAGCTCTGTCTGGTCTGCAAACTACGTTTCACAACAAAACACACGCGAGAAGTGATAAGGAAATAACGCGAGAACCCGCGTGCGTCAGACCGGGTGACAGATTATGCAGGAGGGAGATGCAGGGAACAGGGATTGGGTGTTCTGCAAAGAGAGTTGGAGGTAAATAATTTTGCAGTAACTGTTATGCTGATGTTGTGGCTGGTCAAGCAAATGTTTGTGCTTGTTTCTGTATGATATAATTGTTCATATATCTATTAAAATACTAATATTCTGGTCTATAACTCCTCCCCGAACTTCCCTCTGCCCTGTATCTTGGTCTCTCATTGGCTGTAGGTCATCGCCGATGTGTTTTTCAGTCAGAACTCATTTCACACAGCGTGATTGTGACTCGCCGACAGCTCCAGATATTTAGCATGCCAAATATTTCGCGGGCGTCGGCGACGTGTCGGCGATTCCCTCAGATCGCGTCTTTGATAATTCACACTGCATGATTGTCACTCGCGTGAACGAGCACCGATTTGCCTCCGATGTCAGGCATTTGTCGGCAAGTTTTCGCAAAACCTGTCGGCGAGTGAAAAATCGTGCTAAAATCGTGCAGTGTGAACTCGCCATAAGTGACCTCAAGAAACATAGAATCCTTTAGAGTCCCAGATTTTCAGTGCGGTCTCGGATGTTTGGACTCCACTGTTTAATAAATATCCAACAATTTCCACTATGCACAGCCACATCTCAACACGGTCACTTCCCTAACCATGACCTTCTTGAACTCTCTCTGAAACACACACAAACTTGTGTTTGGGTCTCCCACATAGAGTGAAGCTCTGAGGGAACGCAGTGATGCAGTACAATAGCATGATTCGATTCAGAACACATGAGATTTCAGCATTCACATGCGCTATCACTCACAATCTGCGTTGCTAATACGGTCTCATATACCGCTGTAACCTACATCTGCCTCAGATGAATGTGAGAGTTTGCTGCATCAAATGTAGATGCTCACGCAAACAAACAAACCATAACCGCTACTTGTCTAAATTACCGTTTCCAATTGGAGTTCCTCGTCTGTTTTCTTTCTTCCACCCAGTAACCTGTGACTCATCACATCCTCCAAAAGGAAGAAGTCCCCACAGGCACAGGAAATGGCCTAGCAGGTCAGAGGAGGTCAGGCAGGGTCAGGCGGTGCTGATAGAAGGTTGATGGCAGGTTATTAGACGCTCTAATGATGACTAAATCTGACTTGTCTCCATGGCGCCTTGTTCTGGGTAGATGGGGTTAACTTATCTTGTGTATTTAGCATGGTAGAGATAATGAATAAATTCTGTAACATGAATAAGTGCCCCTAAGTTGCTTGTCTGTTGCATTTTTGTAACATAATTAAATACTATAAACATAATGAAAACATAATGTGGATTTACACATAATAAATATAAAGTGGATTTTTACAGGAATAGTTCACATAGATATTACAGAATATAGTGCATATGTCATATGGACCACTATTATGATAGTCTTATGGTGTTTTGGGTCTTTTTTTAAAAGCTTAATAGTCCTCATTCAGTTCCATTATATTAAAAAGAGAGGTCAGAAAAGAAAATACACATTTTGTGTTCCATACATTTTGTGTTCCATAGAAGAAAGTCATACAGTACAGATTTGGAGCATGAGTGTGAATAAATGATGACAAAATGTCCCTGTTTGCCTGAATTATTCCTTGAAAGGCTCAAAGATGACTTGTAAACCGGGTGAACAGAAGGAAGGTATTAGACGACAGCCCTCTGACCAAAGGTCCCAGTTTTCCTACAGTGAGATCTGTACTCCCTAAACTCTCTCACTGGCCGTCTTGAAATGAGTTTCTGCAACAGCTGAAGCAATTACATAACTGTCCATTCATAGCACACCACACCGATCTGTTGTAAAGCAGAGCGTTACTTAGAAAACGACTCTCGGCCCTACCACAGATACTGTCTGTGAGCTTACACCTGCAAATAATTTTACTCCAACTTGTTTATTTAACTTTTTTGAGTGCTACCAGTGTTTCCTCTGCGTTTGAGTTGCACCGAACACAATTCTCCCAGAGGGGGCTTGCTGCAATTAATGTGAACCACAAACAAAAAGCCAACAAATTAGACCAGGACACACACACTTTCAACGTTTTAGGGAAAAAGGGTGCATTTGCTTTAGTATAATGGAAGAACAATTTAGCGAAGAGGAAATGTGCACTTATTCATTGTTTGATGTTGAGCATTTCCTCCACTGACAATCTGGACTTTGTTAGAATTTACCAATTCGTCACAAATAGACTTCAAGAAATCAAGTCAATTATTCTGCAACTGGAAAAACAATTGTATATATAGGGATCTATTCGGTCTCCTGGATAAGTTTTCCCTCTGGAGTTGATTAATTCTCTGCTAGAATGGACGCACACAGCCTTCATTTTACCTCAGTGTTTCAATGCACCCAGAGCTAAAATGATTAAATTCTCTAATTTCAGATGAAAGACCTCATTAGTGTGGGCAAAAGCATGTGCACAGACTCACAATTATTAGCCCTCCTCCCCTTTCTAACCTAACCTGTTTTTAGCTTATAGAGTGCAGTAATAGGGCCATCCTATATTGAACAAATGAGACAAACTCCTTTGGTAATGAGCTTTTCACAGCGCATCATGTAATGTGATTTACAAGTGCAGGTCCATCTGGGAATAGAAATACTGCAGCGAATTAAACGGCATACAACATGATCGCGTGCATGCATACAGCCCATTCGGGGGCACTTATGATTCCTTCTAGTTTGACTCATTTGCACGAATCGGTTCTTTTGAACAGTTTCTTTTAATGAATTCAATAAGCCGATTGAACAGTTCTTTACATCATCATGTGCTCTGACTTGCTGATGTGGCACGTTATATGATTTAAAATGTTTTAGTTAAGCCACATATTGGCACATATTAAATTTTATTTTCTATTAATGTTATTATTAAGGGTGTTTATTGTAATTTTATGCATCTCAATTAAGTTTGTTGCACCTATGAAGCCATGATTTTGCTCATTAAAAAGTAATGTGTGTGTGTACATATGGTTGACAACACGGCTATTATATATAGAATATATATATATATATATATCATATATATATATATATATATTATATTATACACTGGGTACGGAAAGTATTCAGACCCCCTTAATTTTTTCACTCTTTTTTATATTGCAGCCATTTTCTAAAATCATTTCAGTTATTTTTTTTTTTTCTTCTCATTAATGTACACACAGCACCCAAAAATTTACAGAAAAACACAGAATTGTTGAAATATTTGCAGATTTATTAAAAAAGAAAAACTGAAATCACATGGTCCTAAGTATTCAGACCATTTGTTCAGTATTTAGTAGAAGCACCATTTTGATCTCATACAGCCATGAGTCTTTTTGGGAAAGATGCAACAAGTTTTTCACACCTGGATTTGGGGATCCTCTCCATTCCTCCTTGCAGATCCTCTCCAGTTCTGTCAGGTTGGCTGGTAAACGTGGTGGACAGCCTTTTTAGGTCTCTCCAGAGATGCTCAAATTGGGTTTAAGTCAGGGCTCTGGCTGGCCATTCAAGAACAGTCACAGAGTTTTGTGAAGCCACTCCTTCGTTATTTTTAGCTGTGTGCTTAGGGTCCTTGTCTTGTTGGAAGGTAACCCTTCGGCCCAGTCTGAGGTACTGAGCACTCTGGAGAAGGTTTTCATCAAGGATATCCCTGTACTTGGCCGCATTCATCTTTTCCTCGATTGCAACCAGTCGTCCTGGCGTCCCCCCTGTCCCTGCAGCTGAAAAACACCCCTACAGCATGATTCTGCCACCACCATGCTTCACTGTTGGTACTGTATTAGACAGGTGATGAGCAGTGCCTGGTTTCCTCCACACATACCGCTTAGAATTAAGGCCAAAAAATTCTATCTTGGTCTCATCCGACCAGAGAATCTTATTTCACACCATCTCACAACTCCATGCGGGCTGTTCATGTGCTCTTCCGATCTGAGGAGAGGCTTCCGTCGGGCCACTCTGCCATAAGCCCCGACTGGTGGAGGGCTGCAGTGATGTTGACTTTCTACAACTTTCTCCCATCTCCCGACTGCTTCTCTGGAGCTCAGCCACAGTGATCTTGGGTTCTTCTTTACCTCTCTCACCAAGGCTCTTCCGATCTCTTCTCCCCCGATAGCTCAGTTTGGCCGTACGGCCCTCTAGGAAGTGTTCTGGTCGTCCCAAACGTCTTCCATTTAAGGATTTTGTAGGCCACTGTGCTCTTAGGAACCTTAAGTGCAGCAGAATTTTTTTTTTAACCTTGGCCAGATCTGTGCCTTGCCACAATTCTGTCTCTGAGCTCTTCAGGCAGTTCCTTTGACCTCATGATTCTCATTTACTCTGACATGCACTGTGAGCTGTAAGGTCTTTATAGACAGGTGTGTGGCTTTCCTAATCAAGTCCAATCAGTATAATCAAAACACAGCTGGACTCAAATGAAGGTATAGAACCATCTCAAGGATGATCAGAAAAAATGTACAGCACCTGAGTTAAATATATGAGTGTCACATCAAAGGGTCTGAATACTTAGGACCATTGTGATATTTCAGTTTTTCTTTTTTATAAATCTGCAAAAATGTCAACAATTCTGTGTTTTTCTGTCAATATTGGGTGCTGTTTGTACATTAATGAGGAAAAAAAATTTACTTAAATGATTTTAGCAAATGGCTGCAATATAACAAAGAGTGAAAAATTTAAGGGGGTCTGAATACTTGCCGTACCCACTGTAAATATATATATATATATAGAATATATATATATATATATATGTATTGTATAGTATATTAATATTAGTGCGTCAAAAAATCAATTAGTCGCGATTAATCACATCCAAAATAAAGTTTTTGTTTGCATAATATATGTTTGTGTACTGTGTTTATTTATTATGAATATATAAATACACACACATGCATGTATATGTTTAAGAAAAATATTTTGTTTATATATTAAATATATTTATAATATAAATTATATTAATATAAATAGATGCATTTATATATTTAAGAAATATTTACATGTATGTGTGTGTATTTATATAAAGATAATAAATATACACAGTACAAACACATATTATGTAAACAAAAACTTTATTTTGTATGCAATTAATCGCAATTAATCATTTGACACACTAATGTGTGTGTGTGTGTGTTTCTATTAAATATTAATATATATATATATATATATATATAATATATATATATATATATATACGAAAACCTATAATTTAAATATACATTTAACCTTATAAAATTGACTTTTGTATATTTTATTATGAAGCAATATATAAAACCATATATTAAAAATGTTGAAAATAAAATTTTTGTATATTAAAAATGTGTTATTTGTTATTAATTAAAAATGTAATTGTACCTGTTCTGGTATTTTGCTATTAAAGTAGGTTACTTTCCACTTGCTTTTATTGTATAATTCATCGGTTCTTGGTTGTGAAACAGGTTGTGATTATTTAACTCAAGGTTCTTGATTGCGGGCATGTCCAAAAAAGATGGTTCCCATTTGTAATTAATTTTGAGTTGAAAATGTCCGAAAACAATTGTTTTCTGTCCAGTGAGTCAGCAAGAATTGAAAAGATCTGTCTCAAAAGAACCATTTGATGGTGAATCAGATATATTTAAGCTTGCAGAATTGTCACATCACAATGGATGATGGGAAATACTTTCTGCTGCAGACCAGCAGACACCTCTGATCACTTCACACAGTGTAACATAAGCATCAGAATGAATATGTTTCTGCTTCCCAAGCACACACACAGAACGAGCCCCCTCTTTTGGAATTTTGATTAGTAGAATTCCTTCGGGATGTGGGATTGAGGACAGGAATGGGATCAAGGAGACAAGAGATGAGCGACCACCGACCCCATTTTCCCCCGATTCCTGCCTTTCAGAAAAGCCTCCAAATACACAAAGGAAATGAGGCGGAGCACCACCTCTCACCTCCAGGGTTTTGATGTGGCGAGCTGTTTGGATACTGTGGGCATTTATTTATTTTATAACTGATCCTGGTTCAGCTCCAGCTGAAGGGAATAAAGAAGATGGAATGTTTTAGAGTGTAAACAGACTTGAGCACTCTGACACAAAGACTTACACCGGAGGGCAACATCTACCTCGACATGTCCTGACTGCTAGAACGGGGTGATCTGTGGTGAAAGGGGTCAGTGTGGGATGTGACCTTGCCCAAATAATGAGAGGTGAACTTCATCAGGCTGTTCGGTGGCAGTTTATCAAAAGATATGATCATATAGCATCAAGAAGTTGTGAATTTGGTGTGTGTTTTATGTTTGTAATGCATGTTAAAGAAGTGGGTGTGCTGTGTTTGTACAGCAGGAGCTGATACCTGGAGGGAAGCCGTTTTCACATCGCTCACAGTTCTCTGTGCTGTTTATTTATCTAGACGTGTGTTCTAAACACTGATAATTTATGAGCACTTTTAACTGCGGGCTTGTGTATCTGTTTAGTTTGGAGTTGTTAGGCTTGTCCAGACTCAAATGTCAAGTTTTTTGGTGTATCTGAATCACATTTCATGTTTTTCTTCTATTCTTCTGTACAAAAAAACAAAAACAAAACAGATTTGATTATCTCAATTTAGTTAGTCAATGTTTTATTTCCAAATGCTTTCACACATTAAATACAAAAAAAACAAAAAAACCTCTCTCCTCAGTCTGGCATGAACGGCTCGAATAGTTCCTGTATCAAATGAAGGCCCGTCTTCTGAAATACAAAATGTGCTGTGATTGGTTAGCTGGGCCAGTGTGTGTTGTGATTGGCAGCACTCGGCGCCTGGTCGGGAAATGTCATGCCCCTTACCCTAGCCGCCTGCGAGCTTCAGTGTAAATATTGTGTCAAAATCAAATCAATTTGAGCGCGATTTAAACCCGGATGATTGTAACCACTCTAAGTTCGTCTGCTTTGGGAAAGCTAGAATGTCTCCGACATAGTGATAACACTCGTTGTCTTCTCTAGTGCAGCTCAACCAGGTCTCATCCCATTCGTCAGTATTTGTGATATCACAAATACCGGAAAATATGTTGTAGTCCAAACGAGTCGTTCGTTGTAGTTTTTGAAAAGTGATTTCTGTTAAATAAAATATCTCCTTTTGAATTGGACTTTGAGCTTTGTAACTTTGCAGATCTTTTTTTATGCTCAAACAGCAACATTACAGACTAAAGTTGAAAAAGTGAAAACACATAATAGGACCCCTTTAAATAGGTTTCCTTTTTTGTAGTATAAGCAGTAGGAAAACACAGAATATAGGTTCCCTAGGTGGTTTAATTTATATCTTATATAGGTGGTATTTAATTTATCTCACAATGTGGCTGTTATTTTAAACATTTACCTCACTTATACTTTTTACTACCAAATACTTTTTCTTTTTTTCTTTGAGTTGTTCAAAAAATAAATAAATACAATAAATACAAAAAAGAAATACATGTACCACATTACAAGTTTTACAAGTTACAAGTTTTACAAATTACATTACAAGTTTGAAAAGTATACAAACAGAAGTCACATTCACCTGATAGTTAACTATGGCAAAAGCAGCTGCTCAAGCAACCAGTAATGGACATTCATTGACTAAACATTGCTTCTATTATTACAGCATTTGTAAGTGACTCTTTCTGCATGTTACATTGTTACACCAGTATGTGTGTAATATGAGTGAATATGTCATTGTAATTTGAATCAACTGCCTTGTTCACTTGTTTAATGAAACAACAAATTACCATATTTATGAATGAGTCATTGAATCATTCATTTAGTCTGATTTCATTTAAAAACTATTGCTTTGAGATAAGGTTCATTCTGCAGTGGTTTAATTTAGAGCTATCAGTGGAGCAAAATGAACAAAGTAACTGATAATATTGTCAAAAATAAATTATTTAATATTTGCTTTTTGTTTATTGATCTGTTATATAGAAGCAGTATCATACTCACAATCATACTGTTGGTCTAAATACAATATGTGACCTTGGAGCACAAAATCAGTCTTAAGTCGCTGGGGTATATTTGTAGCAATAGCCAAAAATACATTGTATGGGTCAAAATTATTGATTTTTTCTTTTATGACAAAAATCATTGGGATATTATGTAAAGATTATGTTCCATGAATATATTTTGTAAATTTCCTATTGTAAATATATTAAAACTTAATTTTTGATTAGTAATATGCATTGCTAAGAACTTCATTCGGACAGCTTTAAAGGCGATTTTCTTAGTATATGATTTTTTGCACCCTCAGATTCCAGATTTTCAAATAGTTGTATTTTGGCCAAATATTGTCCTAACAAACCATACATCAATGGAAAGCTTAATTATTCCCGCTTTCAGATGATCTATAAATCTCAATTTCGAAAAATTAACCCTTATGACCCTTTTGATTGAATTCATAACTAATGAAATCTGCACAGTCAAAATGATTGTGTTTGTGTGCAGTCTGAACAAAGATTTGATAATAAGAGGCTTGTACCAGCCTTGAGCTTGTGCTGAAATAATCAGAATGCTTTCCATTCAAAACCCACATGCCGAACACATATGACTCTTAGAAAAGAATTGCACTTCTGAACAAAATGCACATGTGTTTGTAAGAGACAAAAGGGTCACTGACAATTTTCCACTTCCTCAGACTCATTAAAATCAGTAAAATGGCCAGACTCCCATGAGGTGTGAGAGCAGGAAAACCAGCATCCTCTATCTCCGTGTACTGTATGTGTGCGTGGGTCTGTTTAGGTTTATTATATAATTTTACAGCTTTGCTACTTGTTTTTTCCTTTTCACATCATCAGTAGAAGTGAGTTAACCGAAGACACACAGGACATGAAAACGAGGTGATATAGTGAGACTGTGGCTGTGTTTGTGTGTTCCTACATGTCTGTGTGCGTATTTGTGTGTGTGAGAGAGAGGATGTTAGTTTAAAGCTGATATTCCCACTGAGATTCCTTTACCTTAATAACAATGAGAGGAGTTTCTGGTCGCTTCCTTTGAGCTTTTATTGGGCATGAAAACATACACACACACACACACGCGCACAGTGGCGACATGAACAAACTATAACATCGAGCCACGCGCTGAAAGACACATCCACATCTCCACAGAAAAAAGAGCGGATACTCTTATAAAGCTCATTTTGGCCACATGCCGTTACACACACACACACACACAAAAAAAAAACCACCACACACAAACACACACACACACACACTCCTATAAATATGACAAGATTTTCTAAACAAGAAGTTGCAATCCAATTATGAACCACAAAGTACATACAATCTATATCAAAATCTATATATGCAATATCTTAAAATACTGTATGTACTGTTCAAAGGTTTCATGTTTTCAAGGGAGTCTTTTGTGCTCTCCAAGTCTAATTTTATCCAAAATACAGTAAAAGCTGTAATATTGCTAAATCGATTACAGTACAATTAAATAATTATTTTTATTTAATATAGTTCCACAGAAATGTATTTTTGTTGCCAAACAAATTCAGCAAGCCATTCGGCTACTCCACTCTACAGTGTAACATGCTCCTTCATAAATTTCATACAGTCCAAACCAAAATTTATTTCAGACATTTCACCATTCTGCCACATTATCACAGTTTGTTCCTATAGAAATGGTAATAAATATGACAAGAACTTTGTCAGAACAAATTAATCTTGATAATGATAACTTTGATAGAAAGGTATGTAATGGATTAGGTTGAATAGCTGTCAGCTGTTTAAATTTAAGTACACATTAGATATACCAGTTTAGGGGAGGTCAACTCAATTACTACACATGGCTTAATTTGTTCAGTCTGTGGTGTCAAAAGGTGCTGTTAGCAATAAAAAAAAAAACCAAACAAAACATGGTCAGGTCAAGGTCAAAAAAATACTTGTTGGCCCTATTTTTTTAAAATCAGTTTTACTGTTAGTCCACTGTATGAAGAACTTTTGGGTATAATTTTTCAGTTTACTTTATTTTGCTATCCTCATTACATAAATGAACTATGGTGTC
The DNA here is from genome assembly GCA_018155175.1 of Sinocyclocheilus anophthalmus. Lineage (NCBI taxonomy): Eukaryota > Metazoa > Chordata > Actinopteri > Cypriniformes > Cyprinidae > Sinocyclocheilus > Sinocyclocheilus anophthalmus. Next base: position 914,727 of record JADLZN010008188.1, on the reverse strand, counting down.
CTGCACCCTCTAGTAAAAAAAAAAATATTTCAAAACTTACAGGTGCATCTCAGTAAATTAGAATGTCGTGGAAAAGGTCATTTATTTCAATAATTCAACTCAAAATTGTGAAACTCGTGTATTAAATAAATTTAGTGCACACAGACTGAAGTAGTTTAATTATTTGGTTCTTTTAATTGTGATGATTTTGGCTCACATTTAACAAAAAAACACCAATTCACTATCTAAACAAATTATAATACTTCATAAGACCAATAAAAAAAACATTTTTTAGTGAATTGTGCCTTCTGGAAAGTATGTTCATTTTACTGTACATGTACTCAATACTTGGTAGGGCTCCTTTTGCTTTAATTACTGCATCAATTCGGCGTGGCATGGAGGTGATCAGTTTGTGGGAGTGCTGAGGTGGTATGGAAGCCCAGGTTGTTTTGATAGCGGCCTTCAGGTCATCTGCCTTGTTGGGTCTGGTGTCTCTCATTTCCTCTTGACAATACCCCATAGATTCTCTATGGTGTTCAGGTCTGGTGAGTTTGCTTGCCAGTCAAGCACACCAACACCATGGTATTTTAACCAACTTTTGGTGCTTTTGGCAGTTTGGGCAGGTGCCAATTCCTGCTGGAAAATGAAATCAGCATCTCCATAAAGCTTGTCAGCAGAAGGAAGCATGAAGTGCTCTAAAATTTCCTGGTAGATTGCTGCGTTGACTGTGGATTTCAGAAAACACAGTGGACCAACACCCTGCAGATGACATGGTAGCCCAAATCATCACTGACTGTGGAATCTTCACACTGGACTTCAAGCAACATGTTTTCTGTGCCTCTCCACTCTTCCTCCAGACTCTGGAACCTTGATTTCCAAATTAAATGCAAAATTTACTTTCATCTGAAAAGAGGACTTTGGTCCACTGTGTTTTCTGGAGTCCACAGTCAACGCAGCCATCTACCAGGACATTTTAGAGCACTTCATGCTTCCTTCTGCTGACCAGCTTTTTGAAGATGCTGATTTCATTTTCCAGCAGGACTTGGCACCTGCCCACACTGCCAAAGGTACCAAAACTGGTTCAATGACCATGGTGTTACTGTGCTTGATTGGCCAGCAAACTCAGCAGACCTGAACCCCATAGAGAATCTATGGGTATTGTCAAGAGGAAAATGAGAGACACCAGACCCAACACTGCAGATGCCTTTAAGGCCGCTATGAAAGCCACCTGGGCTTCCATTACACCTGAGCAGTGCCACAGGCTGATCGCCTCCATGCACGCCGCACTGATGCATTAATTCATGCAAAAGGAGCCCCTACCAAGTATTGAGTACATGTAATGAACATACTTTCCAGAAGGCCAACAATTCACTAAAAAAAATTTTTTTAAATGGTCTTATGAAGTATTCTAATTTGTTGAGATTAGATTTGTGGATTTTTGTTAAATGTGAGCCAAAATCATCACAATTAAAAGAACCAAAGACTTAAACTACTTCAGTCTGTGTGCATTGAATTTATTTACACGAGTTTCACAATTTGAGTTGAATTACTGAAATAAATGAACTTTTCCACTGCATTCTAATTTATTGAGATGCACCTGTATATCTGCCGTCTGAATAATTTTTGGTTTGACTGTACCTCTTAGTTATGCTCAAGAATTTTTTTTGTAAAAAGGCATTACATTTTTTTAAGATTCTTTGATGAATAGAAAGTTTAATTTTTTTTAAATAGTCTTTTTGTAACAACATGTCTTTACAGCCCTCCAAAAAACGAAGTTGCATAATTTCTACTTAATTTCTTGTGACCTTGACTTTATTTCTTGTGATTGTTACATAATTCACACACTGTTAATTGTCTTATTGGTAACAGCACTTTATTTTAAGGTGTCCTTGTTTTTCACATGCATGTGTTACATGTACTTACTATTATAATACCAATAATTATGCATAATTACATGCAAGCAACCCTAATCCTAACCCTACCCATATAGTAAGTACATAGTTAATTACTATTACTCAGTATATAAATGTATAATTACACTGTAACAGGGACACCTTAAAATAGTGTAACCATCTATAATATTAATTAATTAATATAAACATTTTTCCCTTTTCAGTATGTTTTGATTTCACTCCTTGCTTCTGAATCCATCACTACCATTCAAAAGTTTCAAACATGTAACTCCAGAAGTTTCCTTCTTGGACTCTAAACAAACATTATGAAGCACTTTTAGCCAGTGTTATGTAACTTATAATGATTAAAAGTCAGGAATAAAATGAAATGATCAGGACTGACTCCAGCATTTCCTGGGTTGGAGGACTGACAGTCTATAAACTTACGCCAGATCCCTGTCAAAATGTTTGGACATTAGTAGATTAAGAAAGCCTCACTCACTTTTCCACTTTTTACACTGTTACCTGTAACTGTATGGAAAACCCCTTTAAGACTGAGTCTTTTGTCTGTGTGTGTGCTTTTTTCCATCTTGGCCTGCTCTTGCAATCATACATACATGTTCAGGCGGAACTAAAGGTCTGGCTCCACTCGACACATGAGTAGAGTACACTGTCATCCGTCTAGAGTTATATTAGCACACATGTGTGGAAAAATGCCATCCATACGAACTCTGTTCAATTTAAGAGATGAATTGATATGATAGTCCCAAGGGAAACACTTTTTACATGTGAGTGTATGTGTGTGCAGGTATGCTGTTTCCGTCGCCCCAATGCAAACATCATTACCCCTAAACACATGACCTCTGATTCATCACGTTGTTGTAGCTTTAAAGGTAGATGGTAGGGCTGCACGATTAATCGAATGCGATTGTCATGTGCATTTTGAGAGTAATGCCGGTTCTGTAATCAGCAGGAAATCATCATCACGTGCTTTCAGATTTGGAGCAGAATTTACTACCCATAGCCGAAGTTCAACCCGACAAGTTACCGCAAAAAAATTGCGGACGATTTTATTGCGCGATTATGAAATCGAAGAAATCGTTTGCGATAATGACAGCTGTTTGCATAGCTTCTCAGCTACGGCTCTGTGAAGTAAATGCTGCTCCATCTGAAAGCATGTGAAAATACCACATTTAATAACATATTTTTACTCCAAACTCACTTCATGTCAGTCGAGTAAAATAAATCCTTCTGTGAGATGATGTGGCTTCTTACACAGAATAAGGTACGCAACATATTTCATAGTACTCAAGCAGTGATAAAGGCATTGCATTATAAAAATACTTTATTTTAATTTAAAAATTATAATAAGATTAACTCAGATAAACCATATATTGTCGTAGTCGTGTGTTTTATTAGTCACGTTGAATCAGTGAAAGCAGTTGAATCTTCTTTTTATTCAGCTGCAGCGATAGGCATTTTCTGGGTTTCTTGGAGTTTCAGCGCGAGAGCGCCCACTGGCCTTTGGATGGAGATTTACTGCTGATCACAGAACCGTGCTTCACTGAAAGATACGCATGACAATCGCAGCTTCTGTCGAATCGCGATCTCGATTCCATTTCGATTTATCATGCAGCCCTAGAATGTCAAGGCATTGTCTACCTTGTAATTGCTCAGAGGTAACCCTTAGAGATCTAAACATTTTGGAGAAATCGAAGTATAACACATCTCATATTGCCCATATGGAATTAATGCAACTGAATGGTTTTAAATGTAACGCTAAAAGCTAGTCAAACATGAAAGATTTGTACATGTTCATACGCTGTTTCGTCTTGGAGTGTGCACCAGGTTTTCCAGCATAGAACATAGATAAACACACACACACACACACACACACACACACACACTCTCACACACACACACACTCACTCATACTCTATGTTGGGATTCTGTTTTTATGGGGACATTCTACAGACATAATGGTCTTTATGCTGTACAAACTGTATTTTCTATCACCTTACCCTAACCCTACCCCTGAAACCAATGTATTTTTAGATTTTCAAAAAACTTAATTCTGTATGATTATAAGCTTGTTTCCTAATGGGGACCATAAAATGTTCCCGCAAGGTTAAAATTGACTGGTATTAATATACTGTACTTGTGGGGACATTTGATCCCAAAAACGTAGGGAATACTAGCACCTCCAAGCCCCCCACCCTCCAAACACACGTGTAAAAATATTTGTTTATTCAAATAAAAAAAAAATTATAAAATGTAGACTTTGAGTTACATTATATGAACTATAGGTGCTAGTTTAAATAAATGTTTGCGATCATTCTGACTTTTGAGTGCAGATTTTATATCTTGGCAAATCTGAGCACTGTTTGAGACAATGTTGAGGCTTTTTATTTACTGTCCTTTAAAGCTCATTGTTGTCTAAAGACAAATGAGATGTTATAGAGATCTCATTTGTGATTGTTCTTTCCTCTAGGTGTGTCTGTAATATCTGTTTGCTTGCTGTGCTACATGAAAGGTCAGGTTTTCATTCATCACACCAGTGTGTGTGTTTGTATAATGATGATGTTGTCTACACAGATAACTTCACATCTATTTATCAGTGTCTATGAGAGCAGACTGGAGATGTTCAGCTGATTGTCTTCACGGTTCGGAGAGTGTTGTCTATGCTTGCACTCTTGCCTAAATCAACACGTTCTCACAGCACTTATGGGTCTGAACCTCTTAGGCCTGTTTCACACATCCTGCGACTTCAGTGTGATTATTAAAAATGTTGTAAAGTAATTTCAGTCAACAATATATTAATTTATGTTAGATCTGCAGCTCTGTGCAAAAAATAAAGTAATTTCTGGGTTACTTTCCTTAATTGCCAGCCATAAAATGGTTATTGGGAGTGAGCCATTGAGAATTACTACATATTTGATCATCATGAAATATCATTTGCATTAGGATGTGGACCACAATTATATTTGATGCTAATTAATCTACAGAACCAAATCCCAAAGTGTAGCTATAAATGGCCTAAATATACTGAATTCAGTCGAATTTACGCAATATAAAGTGCTTTTGTGTGTGTTTACATGCACTATTATTTACTTATTTATTTGCCTTGCCATATCCAAAAAGAAAGCTGTCAGATTCAACTGTTTATATGCTTATTTATTTTCCTTTTGATCAGAATATTTTAGGTCTGTAGACCTTAGAGTAGTGCCATATGTAATTTTTGATTAACAGGAATGAAAATAAGACTGAGGGAAGGAAGGGTAGTACATGCAATGGATGTAACTGTTGTTTAACATCATACCAATTGTTCAGCTGAATAAAAATCAGTAGACGAAACCATAATTAAACAGTTTTGAAAGTTGAGTTGTGAGCCTATCCCTCATAGTCTCATTTTCATCCGCATTAAAATCAATATGGTGTCTGAACTGAGATAGGTCTATACCAATAATCCAATTTAAATTTAATTTAAATTAAGCTCATTTGGACCGATTTAGGTGTTTACATGAAGGCTTTCAGTCCAATTGCGCAATAATCTGATTAATTCTTATTGTATCGCTGCATGTAAGAATAGCGTTTTGAAGTTTTTTTAATTAGGGGTTATTAGATCAGCCTATATTGCTACATAAGTGTTTTAAGGTGCATTTTAAGTAATTTTTCTACTTAAAGTTTTGTAATCTGTTAATAAGGGTGTCAAAACGTGTGCTGCTCACAGATGCAGGATGCATGAAACAAGCCTTAGTCATTTAGTTTTCCGAGAACACGCTCTGAGGTGCACAAAGTGGCAGTCACAAAGACACACACACAAACAGCTGTCTGCCTTTGCACCCCCGGTGATACATAATCTGGGTGGCTTTGAGGAACCGGAACATTTGCACGGATGTTAAAATGACCTTCCAGTAATTTTCCATGGGTCGTAAAGACTAACAGCTAGCAGCATGAGACATGAACCACCATATGATCTAGCAAGTGTGAGATATTACACACACACACACACACACACACACACACCCCACACAACACACACCCCACCCACACACACAACACACAGACAAAGCAGTCTGTAAGAATGGAAGGGGGCAGATGAAAGAGAGAGAAAAAGAGAGTGAGAGGGTTGTGACAGCAACACATGCCTATATTTGCAGAAAAGAGGGAGGGAAACAGCTGAGAGGTTTTTAGATGCAAGTGTTTTTTGGCAGAGCTTGTCCACTTAGTTTTGCTCTCTTTCTCTCCCTTTCTCTCTCTCTCTCTGTCTCTCTTCCTTTCTTTCTGTCTTTCCTTTCCGCCAACAGCCTTGTTAAATGTGATGATGAAAACATTTCCACATGTGCTACCGATTTGACCTGCTCTCTCCCATGCGCAAAAAACCCTTGTTTCTACAACACATTCTGATAAAAACACTGTGGAATCTTAAAAGACGTTCTCTGTTTAATGTAACTAATTCTAACGGATTTAGCTATTGCTGGAGTATTAACGGCACAGAGTGAAAATTATTTAATTTATTCATTAAAATAATTTGGATCAGGGCTGATGCACTGACAAAGCCAGGAAACAGTATCAGGAAATCTTAAAATCTGTCAGCACAGTCTAAAACTGGTCTCAAAGTGTGTTTAAAAAGTTCATTGTGTGAAAAGACAGAGTGTCTGTAAAGGCAAGGCAATTACTCATTTTGATCTGATGGATTTGGAAAGATTATCTTTAAGGAAACTCAGGAACAGACACACAAACATGTTCACTTAGCTATTTAAAAGGGGAATACCATGACTTCTTGTGTGTGAATATGTGTTTGTATGCATATATATATATACAGTATCTCACAGAAGTGAGTACACCCCTCACATTTTTGTAAATGTTTTATTATTTCTTTTCATGTGACAACACTGAAGAAGTTACACTTTGCTACAATGTAAAGCAGTGAGTGTACAGCTTGTATAACAGTGTAAATTAGCTGTCCCCTCAAAAAATAACTCAACACACAGCCATTAATGTCTAAACCGCTGGCCACAAAAGTGAGTACACCCCAAGTGAAAATGTCTAAATTGGGCCCAATTAGCCATTTTCTCTCCCCGGTGTCATGTGACTCATTAGTGTTGCAAGGTCTCAGGTGGGAATGGGGCGCAGTTGTGTTAAATTTGGTGTTCTCGCTCTCACTCTCTCATACTGGTCACTGGAGTTCAACATGGCACCTCATGGCAAAAAACTCTCTGAGGATCTGAAAAAAGAATTGTTGCTCTACATAAAGATGGTGTAGGCTATAAGAAGATTGCCAAGACCCTGAAACTGAGCTGCAGCACGGTGGCCAAGACCATGCAGCGGTTTAACAGGACAGGTTCCACTCAGAACAGGCCTCGCCATGGTCGACCAAAGAAGTTGAGTGCACGTGCTCAGCGTCATATCCTGAGGTGGTGTTTGGGAAATAGATGTATGTGTGCTGCCAGCATTGCTGCAGAGGTTTAAGGGGTGGGGGGTCAGCCTGTCAGTGCTCAGACCATACGCCGTACACTGCATCAAATTGGTCAGCATGGCTGTTGTCCCAGAAGGAATCCTCTTCTAAAGATGATGCCCAAGAAAGCCCACAAACAGTTTGCAGAAGACAAGCAGACTAAGGACATGGAAACATGTCCTGTGGTCTGATGAGACCAAAATAAACTTATTTGGTTCAGATGGTGTCAAGCGTGTGGTGGCAACCAGGTGAGGAGTACAAAGACAAGTGTGTCTTGACTACATCAAGCATGGTGGTGGGAGTGTCATGGTTAGAGGGAACCATGAATGCCAACATGTACTGTACATACTGAAGCAGAGCATTATCCCCTCCCTTTGGAGACTGGGCTGCAGGGCATTATTCCAACATGATAACGACCCCAAACGCACCTCCAAGATGACCACTGCCTTGCTAAAGAAGCTGAGGGTAAAGTGATGGATTGGCCAAGCCTGGGCATCCTCAAACGAAAGGTGGAGGAGCGCAAGGTCTCTAACATCCACCAGCTCAGTGATGTCGTCATGGAGGAGTGGAAGAGGACTCCAGTGGCTACCTGTGAAGCTCTGGTGAACTCCATGCCCAAGAGGGTTAAGGCAGTGCTGGAAAATAATGGTGGCAAAATATTGACACTTTGGGCCCAATTTGACATTTTCACTTAGGGGTGTACTCACTTATGTGGCCAGCGGTTTAGACAGGTTTAATGGTTTAATGGCTGTGTGTTGAGTTATTTTGATGGGACAGCAAATTTACACTGTTATACAGGCTGTACACTCACTACTTTACATTGTAGCAATACACACACACCACACACCCACACACACACACTTATATCGATATACACACACATACTGTATATATGTACACTTATACACTTGCATGCATATATATACACTTAAAGAAATGTGGATACCACAATACAGTGTTTTTTCAGTATTTTATATGAATGTATTGTATATTAATTATATATAATTTTATGTACATTTTAATAAAATATTTTTTTCTGTATTTTAAATTTATGTTTGAGTATAGGATACTTTAAATTGAGATTTTTATTTTTATTTTCACAAAATTAACCCATCAACTGATTTTTTTTTTTTTTTTTTTTTTTTTTTTTTTTTTTCAGCTCTGATATAATAGAAATATGTTGGGTAAACAAAATCATCAGCATATTAGAATGATTTCTGAAGGATCATAAAACACTGAAAATGAAGTATTGCTATTACAGGAGTAAATTACATTTTAAAATATTTTAACATTCTAAATTCTAATGATATTTCACAATATATATATATTTTCAATCAAATGAATGCAGCCTTGGTAAGCATTAGACTTCTTTCAAACTAATTTAAAAAATTTTACCAACTCGAAAATTTTTAAACCCAAGTTCACTCACACACACATAGTTACATATTCTGATGTTGTTACACAGATGTAAAATAATTATGTCTTTATGACTCTGGAGTGCATTCTTATTGTATGATGTCCACTGAACCTAAACGTATTGCAGAGCAATTAAGTCATTTCTCTCGCTGTCATTACAGCTGAGAATGAACTGAACCAATCAGCAAAGAGAACTCTGCCCCTAGATTGACCCTCAAGACAATGATCCTCTTTCTGTCATCCGGTCCATCTTTCCTGTCTTTTTTTCCCCATGCACCCAAATGCCTTCTCTTTCTCTCTTTCACTCTCATACTAGAAAGAATCAAAAAAGACTCACCACAGGTTATCATTCACCAATGCTCAGCTAGCATGTAGTTCTCAAAGGTATGATTTCTGAGGTCTGCATCAGACTCAGGGTGTGAAAGCACCCTTGTATTTAGTCAGAAGACTGTCTGAATTGTTCCTCAACACACAGACTACTGCACCATTGACTAAGACGACAGGCTTTATCTCTTTCTCCTTCTGCTCCATTATTCAATGCTGATCAATACATGGAATTCCTTTGAAGACTGAGGCACAGGTTTGTTTGTTTTGTGATTATGTGTGTGTGTTTGTGGTGGTGGGGTCTTCTGGGATGGTGTATGCTGTGATATTGAGTTATTTTGCTATGAAACACTCTTACCATCTAGAACACATGAAACAAGGATGCCAGAGTCAAACATCATTCTTCAAGTGTTTGATTTCTTCAGGCAGTGCGACAGGTTGCTCTCTTGAGAACCTCTGTATGCTAGACTGCACAATGTACTGTTTGGTCTAAGGGGAGGAATGGTTTGGGGCAGAAAACCTTGCTCTTTCTCCCACACATGTACACACTTTCTCTTTGTTTCTCTCTGCATGAATGGGGTCTGTACTGGCGGCATCAGCTAATCCTGCTGGAATGCTGGAGGAATGTGAAAGATGAGTCAGGGATTGAGAGAGAGAGAGAGATTGAGAAAGAGGGATTATGTGGGTAGCATGTCAGGAATTATCTAATGCTCCTTCCTCCCACAGCCACACACGACCACCATGCATGTAGAAAATTGGATCAGCCGAGTTCATTTTTTTTGTACAGTTTTCCTCTTAATCATTCACTTGCCATTTTCTGTGACTGAACACTTAATACAATAATCACACAAACACACAAAATTACAATGGTTTACATGTTTTATGGGGACATTACATAGGTGTACATATGGTTTTTATACAAACTGTATGTTCTATCCCCTAAACCTACGCCTCACCCAGAACTTTCTACATTTTTAGATTTTCAAAAAACTTAATTCTATATGATTTATAAGCTGTTTTCCTCACATGGTTAAAAAAATGTCCCCTCAAGGAACAAATTTACTGGTTTTACAACCATCGTGGGGACATTTGGTCCCCATAATGTAGGGAATACCAAGTACACGCACTCAAAAATAATTTTACGTTTTGAACAGTAGTGAATGATAATTATTATATAGAAAATCTTTTTTTAATTATTATCATTTGATTATCTTTCAGGTGTTTTTCATGTCATGTTTTCTTCAAGAGAGTATATTTTTACTAACATTGTTTGTTTCATCATGATGCATCTCATCTTCATTTTCACTGAGAAATCAGAAAAAAAACAACCTTTGACAACATTTAAAGACCGATATTGTTCAAAGAGTCATTAATCATAATTTTAATATTAATTAAAACACATTTTAGGCTTTATATTAAGAATTGTGCACAAGTACTCAAAATAAAGTTTAATTATAATTTTTTTATCAGCAAGTCTCGAGCAATTGTTAGTAAATATGTTAATAGATTTTAGCTATATTTAGTATGACATAAATGTATTTTAAATATATTACTTTTTTACTAGGGTTAACACTGTTCAGAAGGGAAAAGTAGTCTTTCTTTATTATTACCTGAGTGTTGTTTTGGCCTGTTTTAGTTATATCAATCTGTATGCAAATGCTTTGGCAGTATGAATGTAAAATATTTGTCACACTGATTAAAAACTGAGATGGAGAGACTGATAAACCGTACATGTTGTAGGTGCAACATCAAACAAACTTTTTAGGACCAGTGGAGTTTTTACAAGCATGTCTCCACACAGTCAGCGGGACAGCTTATGTTGTCTGCAGTGTCCAGTGGCTTCTACATTAAACTTGAGTTTGTCTCCACACCTGGGTGGTTTGTTTTCGTATTTTTTCCTCTTGAAAGCTGCATGGATGTGAGACATGTTTTATCAGGACCCGTTCTGTCTGACGGTTGGCACATTGCGTAAAGTTTTAGCTCTTGTAAACCTGCATGTCTGTGCTTGTCTTCTGATCCTGTTTGGCTTTGTTTCATCCACAAATCAGGACAAACCAGACAATGTGGGTAAATTACTGTAACTGACTAGCTGCAGGGCATTTTTTTTGTCTGTCTGTCTGTCTGTCTGTCTGTCTGTCTTTCGGTCTGAATGCTCAAAGGGAAAATAATTACCTGTCCGGACTGATGTCACCCTAAACCAGAGTCAAGGACAGAGAAAAAATAATGAAGCAGAGAGATTCCACTAGTGTCACGCTTGGGGCTTGGAGAGCTGGTTTGACATCATTCAAGTCCTACACACACACACACAAACACAATCACACAAGCCTAATGTCGGATGACTCCCCTCAAGGATCATAGAAACGACACATCACTGCAGGGGACGACTTCCGTCAATTTAGGCTTTTCTTCATCTACCGCACACATAAATCAATGGATGGACATTTGCACTGCAGAGTCAAGCACATGGAGGTGTTTCATTGTGAATGTGTGTTTGTATGGGAAAGTGTGTGTGTGATCATTGGCTGAAACACTCTACAGACTGATGGAGCAGTAACAGCTTTGCAGAGCTTATAGAGAGAGAAAGAGAAGGTTTTTTCCTGTTAATGTTTGTCAATATAGTAGGGAAACAGTGTTGACTGCATTTGTCAAGCTCAATCATTCAACACCGTTACCAACATTAATGTAAGAATCAGTTGAACTAATGGGAAATATAAATGTATTAATAATTATAAAGCAATACTTGGGTCCCTTACTAGCCTTAGACTAATATTTTAATTTATTTGATTTGTTTTTTCCATTAAATTAAATCGAGTTTTATGTATTTTTGTTCATTTTGTCAATTATATTTTGATATTTAATCTTTATTGATATTTTTATTTATTCAATTTTTTTAATTTATGGGAAATATACATTTATCAATAACTATAATGCAACACTTGGGTTTTAATCTAGCTATAGGCTAATGTATTCATTTATTTCATTCATTTTATTTTTAGGTAGTCATCAGTTCAGATTTAAAAAAAAAAAAAAAAAAATTTTGTAAATTATTGTCATTATATTTGCTATGTGTACTATGATATTTTGATATTTACCATTATTTCAGAAATTTATTTTATTATATAATATTTTTACTTTAGTGTAAAACAATTATCTTCTGAACTTAAATTTATATGAAATATTTATCAATAATATAAAGCAACAGTTGGGTCCCATGCTAGCTTTAGACTAACTATTTATTTTTATTTATTCATTAATTTATGCGAATATGTTTTAATGCATATTTTGTACATGCCTATTACAATTTGAAATGTTTGTATTTTTATTAATATTTGTATTTTTTCAGGCCAATTTTTAATTTTATTACAAAAACAGACAAATCTAAATTTTACATTTATATTTAGACATGCTAAGTAACATGCATACAAAAACTGTAAACTAATAGACATCAAAATAACTAGTAACACTTTAGACTAGGAAATATATTTACTATTAATTAAGAGTTCTTCAAACTCGTAATTTGCTGCTTTTTGGTAGTAATATAGTTGTTTGTAGTAGTTATGTTCATGCAGAATAAGCCATGTGCTTTATAACTACTAATAAACAGCCAATATACAAGTAATAAGCAACTAGTTAGTGAATAGTGTTCCCTAATCTAAAGTGTTACCAAATTACTTCCTTTGACCTCTAAACATTTTCTGAAGGCTAAAGGTGCTGTAAGCAATTTCAGCTATTTCTCTAACTTCCGCCACTGATTCTCCAAAGACATGTCAGCCATCTGAATGTCAGGAAAGATGAACATCCATATGATTGACAAGCAAAGAGTGTTTCTGATTAGCTGCTTCCTTGACTCTTCTTTGTTGTTTAGGTGTCTTGGGCTGTCAGAGAAACGTGAGATTTGTTTTCCAGGACGCGTTCAGGGCGATTACAATAATGTTAGCATACTCAATTTGTGCTCATTTTCAGTCTAGACCTCTTTCTCTTAAATCCATTCTGTCTCCTCGTCCAGTTTCCATCAGAAGCGTAGTGCGTGAAAGTATCATGTAACCCCAGTGGGCGTTAGGGGATCTTATCGTTAAGGCTAACGGCTAGCGGCAGTGAGTGAGATATAGGGGCTGCTGTCGCGCTGGTCCAGCTCCTGCGGTTAATGAGCACGGGGGCCGTTAGCTGCAGACACAGCTGCTATGATTTAGGCGCCAGTCATCTCTCCATCCCACTACTGACAGATGAGGCGCTGGAGCAATATGTTCTGGGTGAAATCAGAGAGAGCGTATTGAGTTGTCTAGGTGTGTGTGTGTTGTGTGGTGTGTGTGTGGGGTGTGTGTGGGTGGGTGGGTGGTTGTGCAGTCTGCCTAACACTTTTGTTTCACTTGCCGTGTAGAGATATATTGAGTGAATGAAATGAACCGATTAGCACTATTTAAAGAGAGAGGTTCACCAAAAATGACAAGTATGTTGGTATTACTTCCTGTCATTCCGACTCTTCTGGAATGCTTTCTTTTGTAGGCCACAAACTGTAACGTTAGGATGTCCAGGCTTGCAATTTTCCATTCAATGAAAAAAAATATAATTTGTATCCATTTTTTTCCAGTTTAATTTGATTAAGTTTGTTAATTTATTTCAATGTATTTGTTTAGGTATTTGTTTTTTTAGATGTATTTGATGTTTATTGTGAAATAGTTATAAATATTTAACTTATATTATTAAAAAAAATGTAATTAAGTATAATTTAAGCATTTTCAACCCTTTCATAAAAAGCTATATGTACTTACAATGTAAGGTATACAACAATGTATTTTAACTAAAACATTACAAAAAAACTTTTGTAACTTGGAATAATAAAATAAAACATGAATGACTAAGTAACTTTTAATTAAATAAGAGATTGATATAAAATATGTTTAATTTCAGCTATTAGTTTATCTTGAAATACTTAAAAATAACCAAAAAAATAAAAACTTTTTTAAAAAAAAAACTAGACAGTTGGAAATATGACAACAACAAAAGGAAAGTTGAAAACAAAAAAAAAATCTCAAAAAAAACCACTTTAAAATATTGACAAACAATATAATACTATGGTCAGTGAATGAATAATTAAATTTATTCTTTTCTTTTCTTTTTGCAATTATTTATTCTTTCCAGCACTCAAAGTACATTTTTGTACTGGTCGGGCTAAAAGTTTGTAGTTTTAGATTTTACTTGTCAACATTTTGTACACACCAACACAGAAGATTGTAAAATATATAACTTAATGTATTATATTTATAAAAAAATCTATTTTAAATAAACAGATATATATTGAAATTAAAAAATATAATGCAATTTATATTACATTTTTTTAAGTTTTAAAACAAAAAAGAAAAAAATAAAGAAAAGAAAAAAAACATTTAAAATGTACATGTATTTAATCTTTTTTTATTTTTATTTAATGTTTATTGTAAAATTATTTGAAAAAGAAATTAACAGAATTGAATTGTTACTCTTACTATACATCTTTAAAGCATATTTTATAGCATATTTTTCAATATTTCCATCAAATGTTTTCTTTAAGGATACACATGATTCATCAAAAAAATTAAGGTTTTGTATTTTACCTGGTATGAACAGCCTTTAAACATCAATCAGCAAACTTACTTTTGCAATCACTTTTGCAGTGAGCAAACTAACTAACCGATTAAGTCGAGTGAAACAAGGGGCAGTGGCATTGCAGCAATGGAGTGAATGAATGAGAGGTCAGTGAAAGAATGAGTTCAGTATTGACAGAGGGTCAGAACGAGAAGGAATCCTCAGGCTGATGGATGAGAGTCAGCCTTTGAGAAGAGACAGAGCTGCAGACACAGGAGCGCAGCGCAGAAACAGACAGATGGTCAGACGGATGAGTGTGAGTCCTCTCTGCCGGATGGACGGACGGTCACACTGCTCAGAGCGGGTTCGGGTGAGGAGTCAGAGTTCACGCTGGGTTTAGGGTCACCCTCACTGACACAGACTGATGAGCCAAAGGAATGTTCTTAAAATTCTACATCAACTTTTTCACAAGCTGTCTGAAACTCTGTCAGCCTGACAGGTGATATGAATGACCAGTTAATAGTGTGAGGGTAGAGGGGTATTATCTATCTAATCATATTGATCTATCTATCTATCTATCTATCTATCTATCTGTCTGTCTGTCTGTCAGTCAGTCTATCTATCTATCTATCTATCTATCTATCTATCTATCTATCTATCTATCTATCTATTATCTATCTATCTATCTATCTGTCTGTCTGTCTGTCATTCCGTCAGTCAGTCATTCTATAAATCTATCTATCTATCTATCTATCTATCTATCTATCTATCTATCTATCTATCTATCTATCTATCTATCTATCTATATTGCATCTGTATGTCGTCTGCTGTCTGTCGTCATTCCGTCAGTCCGTCAGCAGTCAGTAATTTATCTATCTATCGATCTATATATCTATCTATCTATCTATAATCCATCTATCTATAATCTATCTATCTATCTATCTATCTGTTTGTCTGTCTGTCTGTCTGTCTGTCTGTCTGTCTGTCTGTCTGTCTGTCTGTCTGTCTGTCTGTCATTCCGTCAGTCAGTCATTCTATCTATCTTCTATCTATCTATCTATCTATCTATCTATCTATCTATATATCTATCATCCATCCATCATCCATCATCCATCATCTATCTATCTATCTATCTGTCATTCCGTCAGTCATCTATCTGTCTGTCTGTCTGTCAGTCATTCCGTCAGTCATTCTATCTATCTATCTATCTATCAATCAACTGACTATTTCTATCTATCTATCTATCTATCTATATATCTATCTATATGTCTGTCGTCTGTCTGTCTGTCTGTCTGTCTGTCATTCGTCAGTCAGTCATTCTATATATACTATCTAATCTATCTGGTAATCTATCTGTCGGTCTGTCTGTCTGTCGTTCTATCGTTCTGTCATTCCGTCTGTCTATCGTTCTGTCATTCTATCTATCTATCTATCTATCTATCTATCTATCTATCTATCTGTCTGTCTGTCTGTCTGTCTGTCTGTCTATCAGTCCGTCATTCTATCTATCTGTCTGTCTGTCGTTCTATCGTTCTGTCATTCCGTCTGTCTGTCATTCTATCGTTCTGTCATTCCTTTTATCTATCTATCTATCTATCTGTTTATCTGTCTATCTATCTATCTATCTATCTATCTATCTATCATCTATCTATCTATCATTTCTTCTGTCTCTGTCTATTCATCATTCTGTCTGTCTCTGTCTATCTGTGTATCATTCTAGCGCTCTATCACTCTTTCTATCTGTGTATCATTCTAGCGTTTTATCACTCTTTCTATCTGTGTATCATTCTAGCGTTCTATCACTCTGTCTATCATTATATCGACCGACTGATCCACCAACCCCATATAAAGAAAGTTTCAGTTAGGTAGTTTCAGGCTCTGTATCGCAGTTTTCCCAATTTCCAGAGATCCCTGAGGGAACTGGAGTTTTTAAAGACTTACAGTAACTGAAATCCTACTCCTCCTCCTTCCCTTCTTTCTCTCTTCTCACTGGTGTGCACTTTGTGCTGTCTGGCAGCAGATCAAAGCACATTTGTGAATGTCACCCATGGGTATGGAAAAGGGAAAAAGAGAGATCGGGAGAAATGAGATAAACCATTAATTAGTGACAAACTAAACTCTGACCGTTCCGTTTAATGTGGGCATAGTTCAAGACTTCGGCATTTATGAGTATTCCCACCCCTTTCTCCTCCCCTCTCCTCCTCCTCCCTCCGTCATCAAGTGATGATAAATGAAAAGAAAGGTTGTTCTTTGGAGTCTTATTGTTGTATTTAGTAAACATACATCAGTGTATTTATTTATACAGTGTATATTACATAACAACATACCATACCTGCTGAATCTATCACCTACACATACATCATATCCTTCATTGACTGTCAAATCAGCATTGTTTTAATAATGCAAGTGTAAAGCATGAGCATTCACACAATACAGCTGTCTTCAACTTTCTAGAACAAAGAGTGTTTGTTTGATATACAAACCTGATTCCAAAAAAGTTGGGACACTGTACAAATTGTGAATAAAAACAGAATGCAATGATGTGGAAGTTTCAAATTTCAATATTTTATTCAGAATACAACATAGATGACATATCAAATGTTTAAACACAGAAAATGTATCATTTTAAGGGAAAAAAAAAAGTTGATTTGAAATTTCATGGCATCAACACATCTCAAAAAAAGTTGGGACAAGGCCATGTTTACCACGGTGTGGCATCCCCTCCTCTTTTTATAACAGTCTGCAAACGTCTGGGGACTGAGGAGACAAGTTGCTCAAGTTTAGGAATAGGAATGTTGTCCCATTCTTGTCTAATACAGGCTTCTAGTTGCTCAACTGTCTTAGGTCTTCTTTGTCGCATCTTCCTCTTTATGATGCGCCAAATGTTTTCTATGGGTGAAAGATCTGGACTGCAGGCTGGCCATTTCAGTACCCGGATCCTTCTTCTACGCAGCCATGATGTTGTAATTGACGCAGTATGTGTTCTGGCATTGTCATGTTGGAAAATGCAAGGTCTCCCCTGAAAGAGACGTCTGGATGGGAGCATATGTTGTTCTAGAACTTGGATGTTCCTTTCAGCATTGATGGTGCCTTTCCAGATGTGTAAGCTGCCCATGCCACACGCACTCATGCAACCCCATACCATCAGAGATGCAGGCTTCTGAACTGAGCGCTGATAACAACTTGGGTTGTCCTTGTCCTCTTTAGTCCGGATGACATGGCGTCCCAGTTTTCAAAAAAGAACTTCAAATTTTGACCACAGAACAGTTTTCCACTTTGCCACAGTCCATTTTAAATGAGCCTTGGACCAGAGAAAACGCCTGCGCTTCTGGAACATGTTTAGATATGGCTTCTTTTTTGACATATAGAGTTTTAGCTGGCAACGGCGAATAGCACGGTGGATTGTGTTCACCGACAATGTTTTCTGGATGTATTCCTGAAGCCCATGTTGTGATTTCCATTACAGTGGCATTCCTGTATGTGATGCAGTGCCGTCTAAGGGCCCGAAGATCACGGGCATCCAGTATGGTTTTCTGGCCTTGACCCTTACGCACAGAGATTGTTCCAGATTCTCTGAATCTTTGGATGATATTATGCACTGAAGATGATGATAACTTCAAACTCTTTGCAATTTTTCTCTGAAAAACTCCTTTCTGATATTGCTACACTATTTTCCGCCGCAGCATTGGGGGAATAGGTGATCCTCTGCCCATCTTGACTTCAGAGAGACACTGCCACTCTGAGAGGCTATTAGGCCAATTGACCTAATAAGTTGCAAATAAGTTGCAAATTGGTCCTCCAGCTTTTCCTTATATGTACATTTAACTTTTCCGGCCTCTTATTGCTACCTGTCCCAACTTTTTTGGAATGTGTAGCTCTCATGAAATCCAAAATGAGCCAATATTTGGCATGACATTTCAAAATGTCTCCCTTTCAACATTTGATATGTAATCTATATTCTATTGTGAATAAAATATAAGTTTATGAGATTTGTAAATTATTCCATTCCTTTTTTACTCACAATTTGTACAGTGTCCCAACTTTTTTGGAATTGGGTTTGTATTTATTTATTACATTCTTAACGACATTGCAAATACTGATGTACAGATATCACATTTTAATTTAACTTAATGCATTTGAAGTGGAAGGCACAATAAAACATTGTGTTTGTAAGACAGTGCTCTTGGTAACAGTTTATGTGCTCTCTGTATGAGTCTTTAGCAGTGACTCATGCTGTCAGATTGATTCTAGTGCACCTTTCCTTTAGCCTCAGGGGTAAGCCTACACACACATACAGGAGTAAGAGACTATTGTTGAGGGTCATAGTCAGTCATGATTACAGTAGCTAAATCATGATAATTCCCATTAGATTATAGCACTTCCTGTGTCCTTTATCTACTCCCATCTCTCTATACTGTGTGAAAATCTGCTCTGCTCTTACTGACTCAGAAACATTTGCATCATCAAAGCATGCTGTAACTCAAGTAGTTAATTTCCTCAGGTTCAGCATAACCAAAACATCACTCACACATGTACCACACTGTGTTTGATATGGTAAATATGAGGGAGGAGGAGGACTGTGGAAGAACCTTTTACTTTGGACTTCGTCTGGGCTACAGTTTTCTTTCTGTTGAAGCATCTTTAGACTAAGTATGCTGCAAAATGAACTCACTCATGGCATTCACTCTTACTCTGAACTTATTTGATCTCTGTTACCTGCCACAGGGACATTTCTCATTACCAGGTGCAAAGGAAATGCCCTATGGGCTAGGTGGGCAGGACTTCCTGTAGCCTACCTTATTTTTTAACTGTAATCCGTCGCTCCAACATAAATCCCTCACAACAGTCAAAACTGGGTAAAGGAAGGTGGAGGCTTTACAGGTAACAGCTTCCTGGAATGTGACTGAACTTATGTAGCCGTTTGACTCAACACTGTTAACTGGGCCTGAGACTCGATGCCTGTCAATCCCAAAATTCCACAAGCCCCGCCCCTTATGTGTGTATATTTATGAAATCTTTTGGCTAATTTGAACATTAGAATGTAGTAGGTCTATTTTTTTTAAAAACATTTCAACACGTTTGAAACAATTGTGTAGATGTTTAGTGCAGAAAAGCCAAGATTCCATCTGGACCTGTTTTAATCTGGCTGTGGTCCCGTTATATTTTTACATCATATAATCTTTGGTCTTTCTGCACCTTTTTACCATTCATGTGAAGAAAATGGCCTTCAGACTTGGAAAAAATGCAATATCTGTCTGAAATGTGTCATTAGTCTGTCGAGATACATGTTGAATGGGTTAAAGTGTGAGTCTGTGGGGTTTAGGAAGTGAAGAAAAGGCCTACAAAGTATGTAGTGTCACCGTTTCACCACTGGAAATAAGACACACGCTCTGGCAGCTGGAAACCATTTGCTTCCAAAGATGCCTTAGGAGTGGAAACACACACGCACACACATATAGGCTACACATAGCTACTGCAGTTACATAACGTGAAAGGAGAAGTGAATAACAGACAAAAAAGATAAATCGAAACTTTAAACATCTAACTTCTGATAACAAGTTGCTGGTTCAGAACCGAGGTTGAATGTTATGGATTCCTGTCAAACAGGAACTTGAGTGTTTCAGCACTGTCAGGCTGTTGTATGAATCCATAAGTAACCGTATTATATAATCAAATTTAGGGGAGGAATGTAAGTGAGGGTGTGTGTGTGTGTGTGGGCCTTTGGGGCTTAGTTTAAAATGCAGGGCTGTTTATGAGCACTGCTGTTAGTTTGGGTATAATTAGAGAGATGTTCTCCTGTGTGTGTGTGATTTTAGTTTAAACAGGAGTCTGTAATAACACATGCGTCCTGGGTTGCTGAGAGTACAGTAATGCAGGTTTGGATTATTAATAAGGTTTAACCTCATTGCCCTCTTTTGGACTTTGCTCTACAATAAATAAAAGTGCAGCGCTTATGGCATGAGCCGTACAATGGACGTCTCGGGTAATGAGAGCGTGAGCGCCTCTACATTAGGACAAGCCCGCCACCTAGTGTAAGTATTAGGAACTATAGAGTAAGTGGAGCATAGTGAGCATACGCAATTTGATTTAAAGGGAAGAGCTGCAGTGTTATTAGGCATAAAACGCTTTTTTGTATATAAACATTTTATATAAATTACAAAAAATATTAATTTCATATTTTCTTATTTCGGTATTTTAAATTTACTGTTACAGTTAGCTGTTAACTTTTGTTTTTGGGCTTGTCATTTATTAATTAATAATAAAATGTCTGGAGCATATGCACAAGCTGCTAAACATTCAGCTCAGAAAATTTAAGTTTGGACTGCTGCCTGTAGCATAACTTAAATAAGTGTGTGACTTTGGAATAGGCTTTGCAATTATATTACTGCATGGAAAAAGAGTTAAATGGCTTTATAATAAATTATTTAGCTCTAAATTAATTAAAATAATACGTATTGTATTTTTAGATCATAATTTTATTTTTAGCTAAATTAAAATGTGAACAATTTTAGGCTATTTTTCACTGATTTACTCGGCATGTATGTAGGATAGTAGATCAAATTGATCTTGAACCTCACCTGTTTTCTCAAAAACTGAAAAGATGAGCTGTTTACATGGTGTAAACACAATAACTGAAGAAAACAGAAGCATTATGCCATTTGAATTTATTTCAGGTTGATTTGCATGACTGCATCTTAAGTG
Source organism: Sinocyclocheilus anophthalmus (assembly GCA_018155175.1). Lineage (NCBI taxonomy): Eukaryota > Metazoa > Chordata > Actinopteri > Cypriniformes > Cyprinidae > Sinocyclocheilus > Sinocyclocheilus anophthalmus. The sequence goes on along the minus strand of JADLZN010008188.1, from coordinate 893,394 downwards.
CTTTGGAAAAGCTAAACTTCTTTTTTTTAAGCATTTCTTCAATTTAAAACAAGGAAAACACAGTAAATCAAATTTCCTTTGTATGTCAAACCTCATGTCAATCTAGAAATTAAATATATTTATTTTTTAAAGTTAGTGACTTGTTCTTGTCCTGTAGTGTCTTCTTTTGCGATTATTTCAGTTTGGCGCATGCAAGTGTGCTCTAGAAGGCTTTAAAGAGTTGGTTGGATAGATAGCTTAGATGAAGGAAGGAAGTTTGTGCCTCTCTCTCCAGACTGGCCAGTTCCTGTACGGTCGGCGCCAGTATATCCACATGGCCCTTATAGAGACCACCTGGGGTGTGTGAGAGGAAATAAATACAGAGATATGTAACAGATACAATAAATGAAAGGATACAAACAGGACACCTGAGAGATACACTCACCCCCTGCAGTCCTACGCTGCCCATAAGTCACTTTGCCATCAAATTCATCCACAGGTACTTTGATGTCAGGTTCACACTGAGTAATGGTGCATTTCAAATGTTCCTCCATTTCTGACAACAACTAAAATGGAAAACACTTCAAATAAGTCTTCTTCATGTCATGTAAATGTATCGAGTGTGTTCTCACCTCTTTCTCGTTGTACCAAATAGTACATCCTCCATTCTCTTTGAGTCTGGTGTTATAGCAGCCTTTTCCTTTGTTGGGACAAACGTGGTACCACACCTGTGTGAATCCCACATAGACACACAATTAACACACTAACACATTAGATTTCTACATCAGCAGTTCTGCTTTACTTCCAACTTACCTTCTCTTTCTCAAAAGCAACCAGTGATATAGCCAAACCCATCCTGTGATGACAACACAAATATCAATGAATGATAAAAATGTAAATGCAGACTAATGATACAAGATAAATGCTGGCCGTTACCTATCCGCTCTGCCGACTCTTCCAATGCGATGAACATAGTTCTGCTTCTCATCTGGTAGAGTCACATTTATCACTGCAAAACAGAAAAAAATACTGCACTTTTTTGTTTTTTTCCCCCAATGCAATCATTTTGCAAAACAAATAGATCTATTCATGAATTATTTTTTAAAATAATTTAATAAAATATTTGAAGAAAAATGACAAGTTCGAACCATTTTACTACTATAATAAATATAATAGTATTCTTTAATGTTTTATAACTAAATCATTAGTAGTGTTATTTGTACTATATTATTATTATTATTGCTTAAAAGTATATTTTTAATTATAAAAATACCTTTTATTATCGATAATATATTTAATAGATTATTTATGTTGGGTTATTATTTAATACATTAATATTATTATTATTATTAAGGAATACATGTTTCTATAGTTGTAGTCTAATGATTTAGTTATTATTTTGGGAAAAAAGCCCCCACAAATGATAACGAAAAATCTGCATTTTGGTTGTAGGAAATGTAAATACAAAATCATTGGTATCAGTCATTGAAAAAAATAAATAAAATTAACACCATTGTGAAGGTAAATTCAGAAAACAGAGAAATTCTTCTTCCGTTTAACTTCCATCCTGTTTCTAAAGTAGGATGATGAAAGGATACTTCAATAGATTGACTATCATCAGAAAAGATATATAAAAAAAAATAATTTAAAAAATCTATACAAATTTAAATCCATTTTTCTTTACCTTGAATCGCTCCAAGTTATATTTGCGCTCATTTGGTTTCCTGTCGTCATGCAGACAGAAACAAGAAAACTGGTGTCCTTTCTTGTCTGGACCTGTAAGAAAAGCCAAATGTTTGCATCCAGACTTGATGGCATATAAAGGCTAAAAGCCCGAGCCGTGTGCCCGCCTCACCTCCTCCCTGTTTGATTAAGTACTGCTCCATATTGTCACAGTCGATCTTTGTCCTGCAGAAGATGATGGCCTGATCCATCTTATGCTCCTTAATGGCTCTGATCGCATACTCTCTCTTCAGAATCTTAATGGCCTCTGACCACATCACTGATAAAGCCATATAACATGATTCACTGCAAGACCTTCATATCAGACCAAGTCAAAGTCCTTTTCACAATTGATAATATGAACCTGGAAATATATTTAGATATTTCACCATAATGTTCTTAATGACAGGCAGTTCTTACCTGGAGTGCTGGCTCCAGGTCGTGTGTCGTCCTTGGCATGAACTTCATCAGTCTGTGAAGACACAACATCAGTGATTAACACTTTTCCAACATTCTGAAGTTTAAAAAGGCAGAATGAAGTGAGATCTTTGCAAGTGTTAAATAGATGTACCCTAATGTGGTTCTTCCCCAGTCTCTCCCAAAGCCTGTCAGTTTTTGGGTTGACAGGCACCACCACGCGATGGACCGTTTCTGGAACGGAATCTTCTCCCTTCAGATCCACCCATGTGGGGAAATGCATGATCTTCTACGAGAGCTTCTTCACATCAAATGAGTGCGGTGTAGCAGAGCAAACTATCACCTACAACACATACAGTAATTCGTTCATGAAGAACTGCAGCTGAAATCTCTATGGAAAGTAGAAATCTAGAGCTTTGATCACCTGGAGTCTTTTGCCATCTGAAGTGACCTGTGGGATCTTGTTGTAGACCCTCACGATGAAGTCAGTGTAGCCAGCTGACAGGAGTTCATCCTGAACACATTTATTCAGTCAGAAATCAGTTTTTTTTTTTAATGCACTTTCCCATATGTTCAGATAAATTTAACCTAAAATCTAGACAAACTTTTACAAAATGAGGTAAAAGTTAAGATTAGAGTAAAATCAACAGCATGTCACAATTTATGCTGTCAACAGAACTTGTAGTTAAGCCAAAGTGTTCCTTTAATGCTAAAACTGTACAGAGTTTTATAAATTGAAGTGTTCAACATACACACTCATCCAGCACCAGGAAGCGGACTTGGGAAAGATCCAGCTTTCCTGTGGATATGAGATCATCCAGTCTGCCTGGGGTCCCAACCACAATATCAGCCTAAAAGTACAATGAAGTGATAAAAAAAAAGATAAATACAAAAAGACCACTTTGTAGACAGATAGAGAGAGAAAGCTGGGACAAGTGATACATATTTTTATATGTATCAAGGGATATGTAAAATTGAGTGTTGCCATTAATAAACCTGGTCTGTTATATCTTTTGTATAGTACCATATTAATATACAGTGGGGCAAAAAAGTATTTAGTCAGCCACCAGTTGTGCAAGTTCTCCCACTTAAAAAGATGAGAGAGGCCTGTAATTTTCATCATAAGTATACCTCAACTATGAGAGACAAAAATGAGAAAAAAAATCCAGAAAAAAATCACATTGTAGGATTTTTAAAGAATTAATTGGTAAATTCCTCGGTTAAAAAACAAAGTATTTGGTCACCTACAAACAAGCAAAATTTCTGGCTCTCACAGACCTGTAACAAACTTATTTAAGAGGCTCCTCTGTCCTCCACCAGTTACCTGTATAAATGGCATCTGTTTGAAAAAGTATATCAGTATAAAAGACACCTGTCCACAAACTCAAACAGTCACACTCCAAACTCCAACATGGCCAAGACCAAAGAGCTGTCAAAGGACACCAGAAACAAAATTGTAGACCTGCACCAGGCTGGGAAGACTGAATCTGCAATAGCTAAGCAGCTTGGTGTGAAGCAATCAACTGTGGGAGCAATTATTAGAAAATGGAAGACATACAAGACACTGATAATCTCCCTCGATCTGGGGATCCACGCAAGATCTCACCCCGTGGGGTCAAACTGATCACAAACCGGTGAGCAAAATGATCCCAGAACCACACGGGGGGACCTGGTGAATGACCTGCAGAGAGCTGGGACCAAAGTAACAAAGGCGACCATCAGTAACACACTGCGCCGCCAGGGATTCAAATCCTGCAGTGCCAGACGTGTCCCCTGCTTAAGCCAGTACATGTCCAGGCCCGTCTGAAGTTTGCTAAAGAGCATTTGGATGATCCAGAAGAGGATGGGGAGAATGTCATATGGTCAGATGAAACCAAAAATAGAACTTTTTGGTAAAAACTCAACTTGTCGTGTTTGGAGGAGAAAGAAAGCTGAGTTGCATCCAAAGAACACCATAACTACTGAGAAGCATGGGGGTGGAAACATCATGCATTGGGACTGTTTTTCTGCAAAGGGACCAGAACGACTGATCCGTGTAAACGAAAGAATGAATGGGGCCATGTATCGTGAGATTTTGAGTGAAAACCTCCTTCCTTCAGCAAGGGCATTGAAGATGAAACGGGGCTGGGTCTTTCAGCATGACAATGAACCCAAACACACAGCCCGGGCAACGAAGGAGTGGCTTCGAAAGAAGCATTTCAAGGTCCTGGAGTGCCTAGCCAGTCTCCAGATCTCAACCCAATAGAAAATCTTTGGAGGGAGGTTGAAAAATCGTGTTGCACAGCGACAGCCACAACACATATGCTAGAGGAGGAGAGGATCTGCATGGAGGAATGGGCCAAAAAAACAGCAACAGTGTGTGAAAACCTTGTGAAAAACGTTTGACCTCTGTCATTGCCAACAAAGGATATACAACAAAGTATTGAGATGAAATTTTGTTATTGACCAATACTTATTTTCCACCATTAATTTGCAAATAAATTCTTTAAAAAATCCTACAATGTGATTTTCTGGATTTTTTTTTCTCATTTGTCTCTCATAGTTGAGGAACCTATGATGAAATTACAGGCCTCTCTCATCTTTTTAGTGGGAGAACTTGCACAAATGGTGGCTGACTAAATACTTTTTTTTCCCCACTGTATTTGAAATCTCTGTTACAATGCTTTGAAAGGCTATCAAAATAATCATTGTACATTTTTGAACATTGAAGTTACATCTATATAATTTAATATTTACCTAATTTAACTTTATACAGTACCATTCAAAACTTTCAGTCAGGTTTCGGAGTTTCTTTAATGTTTATCATAATGTTTCATAAGTCTCTTATGCTCACCAAGTTTACATTTATTTGATCAAAATACAGAAGAAAAAAAAAAGTGAAAAATATTGTGAAATTATTCAAATTTGAAATAACTGTTTTCTATGTTAATATATTTTAAAATGTAATTTATTCCTGTAATGTCAAAGCTAGATTTTCAGCGGCAATTACTCCAGTCCTCAGTGTCACATAATCCTTCAGAAATCATTCTAATATGCTGATGTTGAAAACCGTTGTGCTGCTTTGTAATATTTTATTCAGAATAGATAATTTGTTCAATAGAAAGTGCAAAAGAACAGTATTTATTTGAAATTAGTGCTGTCAAACGATATTTCCTTGCTGAATATTAGAATTAAGTAATAAAAGTCTTTAAAAAATCTTTCACCCCTAACTTTTGAACATGAATATTTAATTTAGCATTAAAGATAACTTGGTATATTTTCAAAAAATTATATTTTGAGATAAAAAAAAAAAAAAAAATCAATTTAAGATTTGTACACTTACTCCGCTTTCTAAAATGGAGAGCTGTTCTTTAGCAGCCACTCCTCCAATGATCAGAAGATCCCTGCAAAAACATCATGATGTTCAGTTAACTCCAAACCCTCTCAACAGACACTACAATTATGAAACTCACTGCAGCTGCTCCGTTACTCTCAGCTCACCTCAGTTTGGGGTTATCATCTTATTTCTTGAACTGGTTGACATTATTGAGGGTTTGTTCAGCCAGCTCTTTAGACGGCTCAATGATGAGAGCTCTGGGGGTGTTAGAAATGGATTTGACCTGACTCACTTTAGCACTTCCTGAGGACAAATACACATGACAGACAGAATGCAAGGAAACATTAATACAAGCCCTGCAGGCAGTGAAAAATGAACGTGGTTTGAAGCTCACCTGTCTGGCTGGATTTGACCACATGACCGTCTGAAGCCTGGTTCACGGCCACGTATCCATCTTTAGGTTGGTTTTTGAAAGGTTCATCACCAAAGTTGAATTTCAGTTCAGCATTCTGGGTTTGATTGACATAAACATTTGACAAAGCATTTTAAGAAAAGCTATTTTGAAAGAGAACTGTTACGTAGCAACAACAAGACTTGTATATGTCAGATACCTTCAGCACACAGGAAGCAAAGAAGGGCTGGTTTTTCAGCTGTGGAGGGATCTCAAAAGCCAGACCCAGATCATTACCTGTGAATGACGAACAGGAATCAGTTATAGTGGCTTCCATTTGCATTACGGCTGCACGGTATACTGATATTAAAATTAGTTTGATGGTACCAAACATTTATCATCTATTCAAAAATTTGGAGCTGGTAAGATTTTTTTCTTCAATGCTCAGCTTGTATTTGATCATATTTTATTTGAAACTGTTTTGCATTTTATTATTTTTGTGTAAACAGTGACAATTTTTCAGGATTCTTTGATGAATTAAAAAAAGCATTTGAAATAGAATTTGTATTTGAAATAGAAATGTTCTGTAACACTAAAAATATTTTTACTGCCATATTTGATCAATTTATTTCATCCTTATATCACTGACCTGGTAAGGTAGTGTATAACATTATATTATAAATTATTTTACATAATATTGATGACAATTTAGCATAGCTCTGCATAGTGTGACGACATGCTCAATTAAATTAAATCGAATTATTCACTAAAACATTTCAAAGGCTTAAATTAAAAACAAGCCTTACCATTTTTAGAGAATGACACTTGGCATTTATCCAGATCTATGTAGCATCCGATGGTGTCGTGCATAGTGAACTCCTGGAAAAGGCATAAATCTGGTCAATCTACCGAAACTTGAGAGTCAAATCAAATGCCTTCATCATGCCTTACCTCTCCGTAACTATCAAACTGCTTGTTGTGAGATTTCTTTCCAGTTCCCCCAAAGCCAAATCCATATTTGTCCGTTCCTAAGAGAAGGTAAAAATAGAATACCAAACATTATTATTATTACAGAAGTAATGACATAAACAGATCAGTATAATGAGGTCATACAAAAATATACCCAAGTCCAGTGATGCCTCGGCAGTGGACCAGCCCAGCCTGCACAGCCCTTGATCATGACAGGCTACTTCATAATAATACTTCCCTAGAGACAAATAAGCAGAATAAATCTTCCCAGGAATTGTTTGGTTTTGAAAAGAAACACAAAAAAGTGGTCTCTTACCTTTTGTGACTGCTTTGGTGGAACGACAGCCATGCCACTCTTTGACCTCTCTGCTCTGACAGCACAGGCCATCTGGACCAATAGCTGAAGGAGAAAAAACTAAATGTAATATAATCATTTTGTTGCAACAAAGAAGTGGAAATAAGCTTCCAGAATCACAATGAAGAGTTCAGAATCAAACCAGGTTATGCCTTTCACAAGAAAGTGTTAAACACTTACCAAATGCAGAACTTCTGTCATAGGGGTTCATCTGCCATTTATTAAAAACTGGAATGGACAAGAAATCCAAAAAGAACAATCAATAAATCAAAGCCAAATGTGATCTTGAATTTTTGACAGCAAAAGTAGTTTCTGAAATACAATCTGCTATAGCAGTCTCAATATACTTCAGACAAGCAAGTAAATTAGATAATTGTTTTCTGACGAATGAATCTGATTTAAATATGTATATACTATTATAGTATTTTGAATTAGATTTTTTTTTATTTGAGTTTGTTTTCATAATTTTGTGTGCTATTGTCATTTTATTTCTATTTAGCTTTAAACATTTGTACTAAGTTTTTTTAAGTTACATTTTTAATATATATTTATATTTTTAGTTAGCTTATTAAATTAGTGAAAATTATTTTTAAAGCTTTTTTTTTTTTTTATCAACAATAACAACCATATATTACTGGGCTATTACTGTGTGTTCAAAACAAGCCACCAAAAGCAAGTTCTGTCCACAGAAAAAAAACGGAAATGTATGGTCACACTATAATAATTCTTACCCATGGAACTTCAATGTAAACTAAAAGCGGCTATATACATAAATGTGTTGAATGCTGATATATAGATGAAGGTTTAATACCTGCTTCTCCTGTCTTTACAGCACTGCGTCCCTTCTTCCCCTCCTGCTGGTCTTTAAGGGTCTCATAGACTATTTGGATGACTGGAATACTGAAGGCCTACAAGACCACATTGATTTTGTGTTCACATTTCACTGCTCCTTTACATATAAAATACAGCTCTGATGCGTGTCCTCACAGTGACAGTTTTATGGTAAAGTACACGGTCACAGAAAAAAACATATTAATATCAATGGCTTCACACTTACTCCAGTTTTTCCACTCCCAGTCTCAGCAGCCTGTGAACATAAACAAACAAGTGAGAACAGAGGTGGTGATCTCTCTTTCTCTCTCTCATTCATTCATTCTCTCTCTCTCTCACACAAAAACAACAAACAAACACACACAAACCACACAAACACAATGATCTCACCATGAGCAGGTCTCCTCCGCCCAGAATCAGTGGAATGGATTCGGCCTGAATGTCTGTTGGCAACCTGAAAGAGAGGATCAAACCTTTAACTACTTTAATAATGCACAGATAACTAACTTAATACATCTATTATGTGGAATAATAAATAAGAGGAATGCTAACTCACAGCCAGTCCATTTCTTCCACCGCTTGCGCAATTTCAGGCATCACTCCCATTTCTATAATTCAAAAACGGACAAGACTATTCAAGACCTCCCCCCCCCCACCCAACCACCCAACCCCCCCCAATACGCCACCATAGTTAACCACACTCAATATATAATAACGAAATACATATTCTGATAGTTTTACTAAACTGTTGACAGGTAAATCTCACCGCCGAACGCTGCCATGTGTATGCTGCAGCTCCTCAAACATTGAACAAAATATAACAAGTAAAAGCATTTTTTTTTCAAATTACTTTCCAAATTTAGAAATAAATTTCCTTCATTTAAGTAGTGTGAGAGCGCAACGATGCTCTAAATGTGTTGGCATAGCAACGCGATACTTCCGGTTTCCTTTTCCGCCTGTCCTACGAAGGCCGTCTCGTTTAATTCTAGGTTGAGGACACTTCGTATTTGCATCCTACAGAGGATGCGACCTCCAGAGGATTCGACCTCCGGAGGGTGCAGCCTTCTAAATGAGACACAGCTATGGTGTCAAACTCCTGCGAGTCTCTCCGCCGGATGTACCGTGTGCTCACTGTGCTGGTTCTGATAGAGTGCTGCGTAGAAAACAACGGTCCGTGTGGATCGCGCCTTCGCACTTCAGTTCCGTCGGTCTTGTTTTTTTATGGACAAAAGAGATAAAAACTTTATTTCACCACCTATAGCGACAAAAATATTAAAACTACGTTTTAGTTATGGAAAACAACCTATAAATAATTAGTCGGAATATTTAAAAGATCAGCATATGTACCTCGCAGACCGCCGTAGTGTGATGTGGGCGCAGTTCATTGAAAACATGGCAGGTGATATTATTCTAGAAGACGAAGAGGAGAATATTTTATATGATTTACTTATTAACACAGAATGGCCGCACGACACAGATACGCAGGCTTGTCGAAATATACGCTCTTTCTTTAACCAAATGATCATTTGCACCAGATATTAAAATATTAACTTACGTGTAATTAAGCAAATCAGTTCTGCGCAAGTTATTTTGAGCCACGTATTCAAGTTCATCATCATCCAAGATTTATTTACTTGTAAATATGATTGTGTAATAAATATCATTATTATGATTTACAACTCGTCATGTATTCTTTTTTTCTGTATATTGTCAATTATAATCACCAGCTGCAGCTTTGAGGAGCGGGTTCATGTTCAGAACTATTCATTTAACAGCCTGATGACAGCTGATAAAAACAGTCTATGATATTATTCATAGACCTCGTGTTTGTCTGTGTTTTATTTTCAGCTGCGTGGACTGAAGGAACACAACTCTTCACTCGTTGCAAAGGCAGTAACAGGTAGGAAGTGCAGAAATGAGATGCAGCACATTTGAAAATGTTTGCAAGATGCCATGTTTATTAATGCAAACAGAATATGTCTCAGAAGTAAGGTAAAACGTGACATGTTTCTTTCCAAATCAGATTAGCAGAGAACAGTGTTTCAGCATGAGTATGTTTATTTGGCAGACGTGTTTACTCAAGATAAAATAAACTCCATCTGAATAATACAAGACCTGATTCTAATCGCATCTTATTTAGTGATTTTAGTCCAAACTAAGTTGTTTATAAATCTACTTATGTCAGAGTATTTGTGTTTTAAATGGGGATTCTGGGGATAAGTTTGTTTTTACACATGAAAAATATTTGATCTACTTATGCACTTCATTTTTTAATACAACAACAACAACTTTCTATTCAAACGATGCCTTGTTTTGCAGTTTTTAGATGATTTGCTCATTATATTCATGTTATAGTGTCATTTATATATAATTATAATTCTGAATTAGTGTTTTTTATTAACATATTTTGTTTTAATTTGAGTTTTAGGGTAATATTTTGTCATTTTTATGTGCCTTTAGCATTTTTAATAGTTAAAAAATTAGTTTTATTTAACTTTAGCACTCATTTACTTTGATACATTTTTAATACATTAGTATGTATTTATTTTGGTTAGTTGCCAAGGCAACGGTTTTCTTTTTTTTTTCAATCTAAAATTTATATTTTCAGTTTTATTTCAAAGACAATTTTTTATAGTATTAGTTAAACACGCACACACACAGATTATATATCCAAAATATGTATAAGCTGGTTTGCATTGCCCAACAATTGGAAAAGCATTGGCAGTGCCCGGGGATTAACTTGGTATGGACCGAGGGATGTTATAAAATGAATAATAATACAAAATTAATGTGGGTGGGTGCGTTCGAACAGTGTACATCTGTACTGGGGGGTTAAGGTTCGACCAATACACAATTAGGGGAAAAGATAGTGGTGGAATACCGAGTGGGTGGACTGTGAAGGGGGGGAGTGTCTCTGCGGAAGGTCTCCATGACTATGAAGTATGAAGATGTGATAACGTACAACGTATATATCGTAGCGAAGTGATGCGTATTTAGAATTTGTAATATATAGTGATTCTCCCATATTTAAATAATTAGACCTAAAGATATAACACCACATACAGTACCTTTTAAAAGTTTGGGGTCGATAAGATTGTGAAATATTCTTAAAAGAAGTTTCTCATGCTCACCAAGGCTGCATTTATTTGATCAAAAGTATAGTAAAAATGATTACAACTGTTATCATCTATTTTAATATAGTTTAAAATGTTATTTATGATGGCAAAGCTGAATTTTCAGTTCTTAAAAATCTTTCTGACCTCAAAGTTTTGAATGGCAGTGTATATCATTATCATTACTATATCAAGGAAACATAGTACCAAGTTATTCAGCTGTTAGTGTTTGTGTGAGTTTCTGTATTTTTTCTGTATTTCAGCCCCTCCAGTTCAACTCTGCCACCTGGACTGGTTCGCCTTGCAACCAAACAATTGAACTGGCAGTTGGTGCTGACAAGGTAATACCACCAGTATCTGACATACTGTATACAGGCTTTTCAGAGAGTTTGAGTCAGTCTATTCCCAGGCAAGTTTTGGCAGGTTCAGCTGCAATGTGAAAAGCTCTTTTGCACTTGAAGCTTCAGCATTTGCTGCATATTGATCATCCACACCTCATTGACTCTGCATTGCTAAAGTGCATACTGTGTCTCTCACCAAAAATCATTGGATTTTGCCCCCTAATTTAGACTCTTTTGTGTATAGAGTTGTTTTAGGTTCATTATAACTGCAACAACACTGTTTTCTTGGATTTTCAAGAAATCATTCGTTTGTGTGTTTTGGTTCTTGTGAGATATCCAAATTTAATTAAACGTCTGTTTTTGGATGCAAGCCATGTAATCTCAATCAAACTCATTTTTTCCTTCACTGTTCTACTTGTTCCTGCCAGTTATCTAGTTATGCAAAACAAGCAGAGACGGCAAGCTTTAATTAGCTATTGATTTCCAGATGGAAGACAACATTCTCTGTTTTAGAAATGTTTATTTTTGGCCCCATGTTTGCTTACACAGTCATTCTGTCTTCTTTTCCCCCTTTTTTAATTTCTTTATTTATTTTTTCCTTCCAGTAATGGGAAGCTCCTGGCTGTGGTTCAGGACCAATGCGTGGAAATTAGGTAATTCTGCACATCGATTGGAAATGTTTGCCCTTTCTGTAATTGGTTAATTTTTCACACTCTTGTCTCAGGTGCTGTTCAGCTGAGCAAAGCTATTTCTGAGACAGATGATTTGGTGCAGATGATGTGTTTTTAAATATTTGTATGTGTGTTTTCATGTACAATTCAGTTTCAGTAGGTATGATTTATTTCTCTTGGCACCAGCTAATCCGCTCGCACAGAAATGAAAGTGTCACGCTTCAGGGTCTAAGTAATTCACAGCCTGATGTTCTGAAAACAACCTCTAAACTTCAAATTGCTTAATCTAAAAAAATCTATAGTTTCTCCACATTCTGCTATATTTGCTTACTGAGGCTGATGGGAACTCAAAACGCTCATGTGTTTTTATCAACACACTTCTAATGGGCTTCTTGCGCTCTTTCAGGTCAGCTAGAGATGACTTTGGATCCATCATATTTCCTATGCCAAGGTACAGTAAACATTTAGTTTTTTAGTTATGCCAAGCCATTTCCCCAGATTTTTAACAACATTAGTTACATATAACAGAATGTTTCTGTGAATTTTGACATTTCCAGCAAATATTGCTTGATTTTACTTAAAAAAAAAATCCCAAAATGTATACAGCTTTGGAACCTAAAACCATTATAATCCTTATTAGAGCGGTTCATTAATTATTGAGTAGGTGATGTAGTGTGATAGAAATGTACTTCTATAACAGCAGATTGCTATATTGTAATTGTGTGTATGTGTGTGTGTGTATATATATATATATATATATATATATATATATATACTGTATATGTTATGATCGTACTGTATGTTAGTGTATATATATATTCTCTCTATCTTTGATTGCTGCTTCAAAGATTGATATCTGCCACTTTGAGTTTCCAGTCTTTGGTTAAATAGGCTATTTTACTTGTTATTCTCTTCCCTGCTCTATATTTTTATAGCTTTACATTTGCGTTGAATATTTTATGAGCAATATCATTCAGAGACTAGGCCTGCAGACATGCAAGTCTGCTTTCAATTCACTTTCATTCATACTGTCTTAGTTCATTTCAGTTCATTTCATGGAGATTTGCATTCAGCCAATATCATCTATAAAGGCGGAATTTCCAGTGGTGTGAAATATATGTAATGGATGTGTTTGATTAATTTCGCATTGTCTTTTGTGCTCTATATTCACGCTTCTTTCTTTCATGTTTTCCTCTTTCGTCTCGAGGAGCAGAATGTGATGTTTTATATGTACCAGATAAATGTGTGTTCTGTGCTTTAGCCCTGATGGGAATGCTTTCCTCATCTCTGCACATAAGAGTCAGTGCATGTACATTCTCAGTCGTTCATTAAAAAGTAATCTGTGTGTAAATGAATCTCTTTTAGTGAATGAAATGTGAGTTTAGAGCATCAGTTGAGAAAGAAAAATAATAAGCAGTAATATGTATCTAGTAAATTAAAACTGATTTATGCTGTCAGTTATGTCTTTGAACCATCATTTGCTACTTGCAGTTGCACATAGGCAGGACATTAGGGTGAATGATACTTCGATTTGAAATATAAAGTAGGGGAAGTCGGGCCTACTGTTTAGAGTCAGTCGACTCGAAGACTCTCTAATGTATAAGGTGGGAGTGAATGTACAGCGCTCTCTCCCACCTTCAATACCACATAAATGGCTGCCCACTGCTCCGGGTGTGTGTTCACGGTGTGTGTGTGTTCACTGCTGTGTGTGTGCACTTTGGATGGGTTAAATGCAGATTCTAAGTATGGGTCACCATACTTGGCCACATGTCACGTCACTTTCATAAAGATTATTTATATAAATAATACTGATAATTTTAATATACGGCTGATATTAAAACTTATAAATGACATAATAATAATAGTAGTAGTAGTAGTAATAATAATTAACACAAAAGTCACAAAATAATTGGTACAGGTTAATTTAGGCATCATAACATTATAATGTACAGTATGAAAAATGTTTTTTTATTTATTTTTTAGGTGTGATAAGGATTACATTTAACAGTGTTATTAAATTATTAATTCTTTGGTGTTAAATTATGGCAAAGGTAATTTAATTGTAGTAATCCATTAAATGTCCAATATTGACTGATATTAAAAAAAAATAAAAAACAACAACAAAATTTATATCAGTTTTTAGCCAATAATAATGTACCCATATATATAATGCATCCCTAACATAAATCTGTGTAGTGCAGCATGAGTCATCATTAATTTTTGGTCGAGGAATAGAAAAATTTACAAGTAGATGACGTGACATATCCTGTCATATGATGTCACCACCAAATGGTTAATAATTAATAAGTGAATGCAAGCCAGCACAAACTATTACAGATCAGCAGCATTCAGGCTAAACTGAAATCATGAGTTGGTTACAATGAACGGCTGCTCTGTTTTGCGTCCAAATGCAATTGGCAAGTCCCTCAGGTTTGTTTCTTGTTGCGAGAGCTCAAAGTGACTCAGCAGTCTTTACGCTTTCAGTCTCAAGGAGACATTTTTATAGCGAGTTCACACTCAACCGGGTGGCTTTGCTGACCTGGCATATTTCCATTCTCAAAAAAAAGCATTTTTTCCCCCTCTTTTTATTTAAATGAGATTTACGGTGTGCAAATCTGCCCAGATAGCATACAGTACGCGCATCCCACAAATTCAAGCATATTGGCCCCGGCGTTCATCTTAGATTAATTAGCTTTTAACAGCTGAGAGGTGATTTATGGACCCTGCTTAAGTGTTTCCCCTACCGATATTTATCTTGCTAAGTGCCATCGTTCATTGTGAATTATTGAATCTCTCTCTCCCGATATTTCTGTGCATTTCTACCTGAATAGAAATCGCCAGCTTCCGTTTCCAACACCTCAGGGGTCGGATTGATGATAAGGTTGCTATGGCAACCGCTTGCTTTGATGTGCGCTGCGGTGTGCGTCTGATCTCAGCGGTGCGGCTCGGACCAAAGCCAAAATGTTTTTAATCAAAGGTCTGCTTTATTAACCCCCTCTTGTCTGATGATTGCTAGTTGGATGGTCTCGGTCTGTAGTCTGCAGGAGGCTGTGGGGAGGAAACTGTTGCTAGGCCCTGAAGCTGTCGTATCATGCGGCTGGTGTTTAAGTGTTACTTTAGTGTTTAAGTATACAGATTTTATCACGCTGGGGTTTTGAACTTTAATCGAAAAGCCTTGGGCTCATCCCACACCGAATCGGGTGCTGTTTGACTGTGGTGAACGGTTTGAAGGCTGATCGCTCTGTGTTTTCCTCACTGTTGACCGTGGAGGATGTTTTGTGAACTTATTATTACATATGAAATCCAAAAAGGTGTCACGGTTTTTCCACAAAAATATTGTGCAGCACAACGATTTCAACATTGATAATAATCAGAAATGTTTCTTGAACACCAAATCATTAAAATGATTTCTGGATCATGTGACACTGAAGACTGGAAAAAAGATGGTGAAAATTCAGCTTTGCATCAAAATAATAAATTACATTTTTTTAACTTAATATACAAATAGAAAAATATTAAAAAAAATTTCCATTAAAAAAAAATAAAATCAAATAATAAATGCAGCTTTGGTGAGCATAAGAGACTTTTTTCAAAAACATTTAAAAATCTTACTGACCCCAAACCTTTAAACAGGAGTTTCCAAATCACATCTAAATACATTTTGTGCTACAGAACGTTATGTTCTCCTTCCTTCTGCAGTACCCAA
Organism: Sinocyclocheilus anophthalmus; assembly: GCA_018155175.1. Lineage (NCBI taxonomy): Eukaryota > Metazoa > Chordata > Actinopteri > Cypriniformes > Cyprinidae > Sinocyclocheilus > Sinocyclocheilus anophthalmus. The sequence goes on along the minus strand of JADLZN010008188.1, from coordinate 877,583 downwards.
GGATTCAAACCCTCACTGGCGCAGGGTAGCGTGGAGGCATACGCTGACAGCACTGGTACGGTCCGAGTCTTTGACCTGATGGGCAGCGAACTCTTAATTATTCCACCGGTATGTCATTCAAACTGACCTTTTGTATTTCTCACCTCTTGTCATTCTCTCTCTGTCTGTCCTTTCCACAGTTATTCTCTCTTTCTCTTTCTCTCTCACACTCAGTCTGTTGATATTGGTTCCACTTTCCTTGTACAGTAACTTTTGGTGCACAGTAAGAACACTCTCTTCTGTTTCAGTATAAGTGATAGCTGTAATGACTGGCTCCTAATGACAAAATTTCAGGCTTGTGTGCGTTGCCCTCTGGCTTTTTGCACTGCTTGGCTCTTCTCACATTCTCTTTCTCTTTCTCTGTCTCTGTCTGTATACCGGGTAGGCTTGACCCTCTCTCGAGAGGGGCCTTTCCCCACTCTGTTGCCCAAGCAAGGAACACATTTTCTGGTTCCCTTCAGCTCTAAGCCCCCGATGCCCTTGAATTACATTTTCTGTGTAGTTTCTCTATCAGAAAGGCAGCTCTCTTGCCCCTTTTACCATTTTCAAATTCCCCCTCATCCCTCCCTCTGCGTTTCTTTTGATTGCACTGCTAGTGAGGTCTCAGTCGGTCTATCGCTGGCCTTTCTCTCTCTCTCTCTTGCTGGCTCTCATCCTCCCCCGCATTACTCTACACTCTTCCATCTCTCTGTCAGAAACTATTAGTTTAGTCTCACAAGATGCCCTCTCTCTATACCAGAGTCTGAGAGTGTAATGACCTGTATGACTCCATATATTTTGTCACTTTCAAACTCTGTTTCCATCTCTACCTCATCTTTTTGATGTCTTTCTTTTTGTCTGTCTTTCCAGGCTATGAGCTTTCCAGTGGATTTTAGCTATGCAGCAGCTGGTACCTGTGTTCTTTTGTTGTTTTTTTTTTTTTTTTTTTTTTTTTTCTTGGAATACACCGCCAGTGCCCAGTGGTCAGCAGAGCTGCTGGTGATCACCTACAGTGGTCAGCTCAAGAGTTATCTGGTCAGGTACATGCATAGGCGGATATCCCGGGGGGTCGGGTGGGGAAAGAGATGAGGAAAGCATTCCCATCAGGGCTAAAGCACAGAACACACATTTATCTGGTACATATAAAACATCACATTCTGCTCCTCAAGACGAAAGAGGAAAAAATGAAAGAAAGAAGCGTGAATATAGAACACAAAAGACTATGCGAATTTAACACATATATATATATATGTGTTGTTTTTTGTATAATATTGTATATATTTTGTATAGTAGTATATATTTAATACATATTAAATATATATTAAAGCTTTCAATACATTTCACAACATGTAAATTCTATTTGTAATTAATAATATTTAAATAAAGGAAAATATGTAAATCCAAATGGTGATGGAGTGTAACCAATCCAAAGCAATATTAATGTTGATGGAGAGTAACCTGTTCATGCAAACACAGATGGGTATGGGTATTTGTTGAGAAAGCTCAAGCCTAATCTTTAGATAACATTGTCAAGGACCATCTGATGCATGTTGCTGACAAAAATGGCAAGAGTTTGCCAACATGGCAAGCTAGAATTTTAATGGATGGGCTTATGCCATTTTTTCAGCCCGGTATTTAAATCATAGTTGCAATGGGGGCCAGACTTTGTGCCAATCATCAAGAGCTTGGGAGGACATGGCAGGATAAGAAAGCGTTAATCCTTCTCACTGTCTTTAAGGAGTGTTATGGGATGTTAGATAGTAGAGTATTTGTGTCGTAATACATGGTTAAAATGTTGAAGGATATTGGAACAAGACCACCAGAGAAGATTCTGATGATTCAGATACTTGCCGATCCTCTCTAACCTAATTCCCTCTGACTCTTTCAGGGCCAGATATTCTGCAACTAAACCCAAAAGCCTGCGTCTTTTGTTTATCTCTGTTCTGAGGGGGAGGCTTAGCTTTGAGTATTAATGAAATTGCCTGCAGTTTCCAATTTGTAATTCTTTGTTTAATCAGTCAGCTCAAGTTTTCAAAGTTTCCATCGTCTGTTTGCGGGAGTAATGGCAGATGAAAAAGTCTACTTCATTCTCCTCAAAAACTTGGCTTTGAAGCTCAGAGTAAAGCTTTTTCTTGTTCTCTCCCTCATGTTGTTGAATGGAAGTGTTTGCAGTTGCATTACTTTGAGGAAGTTTTCAAAGTCATTTAGAAATTTTGGACTAACATTGGACAAAATGGTGCTTTCAAAAGCGTTCAAAAGGAAACCATTATGAAACTCAACAAATGACTTTAGATTGTATTTGTCTAAAACCATTCAAACTTCAGTTGCCACTCTAATCAAGACAGCTAAGCAATGCACATATCTTACTGTAATTGCGCTAAATTAACTGTGTAAATTTTCAACATGGTACCCTGCAGTACCCTTACTATTGCTTTTTTGATCATATATATAATGTCAAACTTAACATTGGTTTTCACTTATGCAACATTTATTTAGCCTACTGAGAGTGATAAGGTAATGTTTTGCACCATATGCTGTTGTTTTCCATTAAAGTGTGTAATTGAGTTACATTATATAACTGCAAAATTGTACAGTATATATATATATTTTTATTTTTTTTATTTATTCGGACCAGTAAAAATGATGGCAGTGCAAGTCATTATTGTATTTACATTTTTTATTGATTTTTGTTTTTGAAGGGCTAACATTAAATGGAAAAATAAATGTTTATTCCTGGCAACATTTTACATGAGTCCCTTTTTATTTTATTTTAAAATTCTATTCTATTCTATTCTATTCTTTAATTGGGACCAGTAAAAATGTTGGCAGGGCAGCCACATTTGACACAACTTGAACCACAGGTTTTATTCATCTGGCTATTATAATGTTGATACATTGATTTCCTGTTCCTGTATTGCTCTCAGTGTTGGAACCAATCAGGGTTTTCAAGAGAATCACACCTTCAGTTTCTCTGCCCACTATTCTAATGGCATTACCACAGCAATATATCATCCTGGCCACAGGTGAGACCCCCATCTAGAAGCTGTTTTTCTTGTGTGTGTGTGTGTGTGTGTGACTGTCAGAGAGATGTTTTTCTCTAAAAGTGAACACAAAATCATCAGGCAATCTTTGGATCACACATTTGTGATTTGTGTTATTCCCACTATACATGTTTGATCTGAAATCCTCTCTGGCTTGTGTTTTAGGCATCGCTTATTGATTTGTTTAATAAGAAAATATTTAGGATTTTAGCTGCCACATGGGGGCAGTCTTTATATATAGTGTGTAGAGGTGTGTGTGTTTGTATGTGCTGTTCACATGCGTAGATCAGATCAGATCCCTTTCCTGTTTCATCAGCCCCTCAAGGACTATTCGGCCTCATAAGCAGACTGAGGTGCTGTGTGTGTGTGTCTGTTTTACCCGGATTCATGCTGCTGATGTGTTTGTGTGTTCCTCAGGTTGCTGCTGGTGGGAGGGTGTGAGTCTGGAGACAGTGATGTGTCCAGGGCGAGCCGCTGCAGGATCACAGCGTGGAGGGTGTTGTCAGGGTCACCTCGCTATAAACAGGTCATCAGTTATGAGGATGACATCAGTGCGGTGAGTCTGAGTTTAGACATGTAAGGGAATATTTATGTACTGAATACTGATGATGCAGCATCCATGACATGCACTCTTTCACCAAAAAAAATCTTGGGCGTATCAGGTCTCTGATCATGGTTTGGATCTTTGATCTTATTAGTTTCCCACTGAGAAAAAAAAGACTAAAGAAGTGGAGCTTTAACTGAGTTTTTAATATTTTCTAAAAAAGACCCCACTGTCTTGATGTTAGGGTGTTGTGGTTGTTTGCCAAGTGTTGCTCTGCACATGCTAAATTGTTCTGAGTGTTTGTTCACAGACTGTGATGCATTTCAACATGCATTTATTAAAAAAAAAAAAGGTATATTAATAGGCCTGGGTGATAAAACGGTATCAATATTTATCGACGGTACACCTTCTTCGATATCGATATAAAAAATGTTCGATATTGCGCACGATATAGGCACGTACTATGAGTGACGCAGACAGCACACACAAACATGAACACATGTTGAATTGAGTGCTGTGCCTGCTGTGATGAGGAAATTATGAATAAAGAATGAATATTAGTCGAATTTAAAATAAACATTTGCATTTGAATGTAGGTGGCTTAGGGAACGCACTCGTGGCGCACGAGATGCGGTGATAATGATGTAAGTGATGTTGTTGCATTTTAATGTTTTGTTAGTCTAGCCCACGAGACGCGCCGCTGCTGTGTTATGCATTCAGAATATTAGAGAAATATAGAAGCTCAATGCGAAGAAGATCTTGAATGGGTTAAAACCAAAACCAAGCCATTCACAAAGAACGCATATTCAGTGCATTTTTTAGACGGACAAATATGACTGCTGCACTCGCGTCTCACAGAAGAGATGTATAGAAATCCATGTAAAGTTAAAACAGTTTAAACTTTTAGAAAACACGTCACGAATTTGTGGAGGTTTATTCCTTTTCACTGCGTCTCATATGTTTTTAAATGCAATCTGCGTGATGGGTGCTTCGGCTCTTTGGATTAAGCAATGCATAAATACATGATGCTGTTTTGTTCATAATTGTTTATGCAATTTACGAAATTATATTAGATTTTTATGAGTTAATTTAGACGAAATGCACGTTTTTTTTAAATAGAGTTACTTGCTAAATGCGCTGCATTATTTTGCTCGTTGCGCCTTCCTGTGGCCTCGGGAAACAATTAGACCTATACAATAAAGACCTATTTAATCTGCATATAAAACATTAGAAATTAGATATTTGTTTAATTTTTATTGTGTTTGATTGTTAAAACAAAAGATATTTGTTGTTTGTCTCAATAAATTGTGTTAATTATAAATACAGTGGTTAAATGAAAAAAAGAAAAAAAAGTTCTATTGCTTTTTGTTTAAAAAAAAAAGTTTATGAAAATGTCAATAATTATCGATACCGAGCGATATGAAACATTATATTGTTGATCAATTTTTTAGCTATATCGCCCAGCCCTATTAATAACACTATACTTTGTATTACATTACTTTTGCATCAAATTACAAAAAACTATTTGGCGCTGCTGTGAGAGTGTTTCTACCACGGTTGCGGAAGTGACAAATTTGACATCATTCTCTCCTCTCCTTGGAGTTTTTCTTTTGCTATTTGAGCAAATGGGAATGCAAAAAAATATATTTGATGAAGTCTCCTGTTCACCATTGTACTGTACATTTACCCAACTAATACCCAGATATTTAGCTAAGTTGCTGGTTGCTTGGGCATTGATGGGGTTTTTTGAGTGGTTGTGGGGGCATGGCTAGGGGCTGGATGCCTCAGTGTTGCTTATTGATTCATGTGTTTTTGCTAAAGTATTTCGAGTGGTTAGCAGGTTGCAAAATGTTTTCTGGGGTATTGCTGTGGTGTTATGAGTGGTTACTAAGGTGTTACTTAAAGGTCTAAGTTATTGTTAGCTTGTAGCAATGTGGTTGGGCATCTGGGTAGTTACTAGGGTGATGCTTGCAGGTCAAAAGAGCCTACAGTCTTTATGGTATTCTGGTCCTTATGCATTACTTGGGTTATTGCTTTTTTATCGACTGCCAGAAGAAAATCGGAAGTTTGGACACTTTGCAAAACTATTAGCACATTTCTCCTTGACAAATCCCCAACTCCAAGTGTGTTCAGTGTTTGCTTTTGTATTGGATTTTATGAGAAGGGTACAAAAACTCTAGTAGTTCATATATAGTAGTAGTTTGTATGGGCTGCTCTACCCCTTAAGAAACAGATATTTCAAGGAGTAAAGCCACTTCTGCACTGACTGCTGCTCAGAATACACAATCATACATTCTCACATCACAGTATTTCACAAACCTGAAAGCACAGGCTCATTTCTGGTTTTCTGAGGTTGTAAAGGTTTTATGTAGTGAGCTCTGGAAGCTGCATTGTAGGCTTAATAACCGCTTTAGTACTGAAGCTTCTAGCTGTTTATTCGCTCCTACAGACCCAATGACTTCTGATTGAACTGGTGATTAATGTTCAATTATTTATACTGATTGTGTAAGAAATCATGGTGGGTATTCAGTTTGAAAACCATCATTATCTCTCACCCACCTTAAACATGTTGCTGAGAGGCCTGTGAAAGACTAAAAAGCATCCTCTGAAGAGCATCACTTTTGATTTTAAAGGGATAGTTCACCCAAAAATTCATCATTTACTCATCCTCAGGTCATTCCAAACATTTGTTTAATCTTTGAATCACAAATTAAGTTATTTTTAATTAAGCCTGAAAGGTATCCGTCCTTCTATTGAAAATCCAGGTAACCAAAACTTTGAAGATCCAAAGAAACCCATAAAGGCTTCATTAAATTAATTCATATGAATCAAGTGGTTGATTCTAAATTGTCACCCCCAACTTGTGTGTAGACAGACTTGTGTATGGATTAACTGGTTCTAGCCATGAATATAGCCATAGATGCTGGAATGGCGTTAAGAAGAAAATAAAACAAACAAACAAAATCAAGCGCTTTAAACCTGTTCTTATGAAGAGATATGATTGCTTTGCTTATTGATATGACATATGGTAAACTCAAAAAGCTCAAACGTGTGCATGAAGCATGAGAACCAGCGAGGTTTGTTTAAGCGTGACACATGGTCGACATTCTGTTTACTATATTTGATGTACTCTTATGTATGTGTGTTTGCATGTGAATAAAAGTTTATGGGTAAATCAAATCTGTTCAATGTATCTTTTTGGTTTCTAAGTGGTCCATTTTAGTTACCAGCTAGCATGTTCCAGAAACCAGCTTGATAACCTTAAGCTAGTATGACCAGCTGGTAGCTGCTTTGTTGCAGTTAAATACCAGCTAGCAGTTTAACCTGCATTTTTAAACAGGAATGAGTGAGAGTACAACAAATTTTAGTATGTAAATTCATCCATGATATTCATGAAGGAAGTTATGAATCATTATTTGTCACTTTTGTTGTCCCAGAGGCGAGGATTCTTCAGGATGCCCAGCTTTCGACTTTTCTCCAGGCATAACAGTGAACAGGTGACTCACCTCAGTGAAGTTTTTGTGTCGCTCACTCAATATTTTCTTTGCATGCCATTTTCTTGCCTGTCTCTCTGGGCCGGTATGACAGCATATAAAACGAAAAGCCAAAGCTCAATTTCATTCTGCTAAGAACTCTGAATAAATAGTGTACTGCCTAATTGAACATGTATGTTTACTCAGGATGGCGTGTTCCGAATGAGTCTGTCTCCTGATGGCACAGTGCTGGCTGTGATCCACTTCTCTGGCAGTCTCAGTCTCTGGGATATTCCATCATTCAAACTGAGAGGCAGCTGGAAACAAGAGGAACAAGTAATAAAATCACTCTGTGTGTGTGTGTGTGTTCAAGCTGAAGTGTATGCATTGCTACGCCACTGTTCCAATCAATGTAATTGAAAAAATCATGACCGTTTTTAAACCGGTTTCTTGAACACTTTGCTTGCCTGTCTTTGGTCAGGAAATCAGATAGTCACGCCCCCAGACTCACACCATTGGTTGAGCTAATGTTGCCGTGCAGGACTGTTTGGGATTCTCAATCAAACAAAGCAATGTTTTGAAAGCACTACAGTGTTTACACTCTTCAGGGCAATTAATATACAATGGCTACCACGGTTCACTTTTGGGGGTTTTTCCACTGGGTACGGTACCTGGTACTTTTTTTTTTTTTTAGTACCACCTCGATTGAGGTTACAAGTGAACACTGTTGCCAACTCTCGCGAGACAAATAAGCAACCGCTGCTTCAAAAACAAGCCCAATATTTTTTTGATGATTGATTATCTAATATTATTATATCCACTATTATTCCAATAAATGAGCCTGCAAAATATTAAACGAAACCCATATTTTATTGAAAGCAAAAAAAACAGAAAGCTATTTTACAAAAATCAGCAAACTGCAACAAAAATGAGAACAAAACTCATCTCCAATCACCTGTGTGCAGAATATTATTGAAGAGATGGAAAAGGAGAAAAACACAAGAGCTTCAAAGAGGAGCTGTAACATAGCCACATATTTAAAATATAGGCTATTCGAACCATATTTACTCTTAGTATTAGTATAGGACTACTTGTTTTTTATTACAGCCCGTGATAATTAATACATTACAAAAGCATTGTAAAAATTAAAAATTAGGCTAAAAGAAAGCCATCCCACTCCTCTACATCTACTTCTATCATCGCTTGGATTATAGCATCACGTGCCTTCTTTTTGAACGTGATTTTCTCCAATAAGGGGGAGGAGGGGGCGGGACATTTGGCAAATTATGCTGCAGCACTTATATTATTGCACTGGTTGACTATTAACTGCGAGCAGACAGTGTCATTCAGTGCACTGGAGAATACGGCGAACATAAATAAAGAAACGAAGTTGCTTGTCAGATTTCCCTAACAAGCAACCATATATTTTTTAAATAAGCCCAAAAAAACCTGGGATTTTTGTTTTCAAGCAACTTTTTTTAAAGGGGTGGTTCACTGGGTTTTTTGTGTTTATGGGGTGCAGTCTAACATGTGTTAATGCTTCGTTTTACATAATTACATCACATAATTTACCTTTATTCCACACCGCTCTATCCCTTCTCTGAGAAACAGGTTGATCTTTTCCTGTTTTTATGAAGCCCCGCCCTCAGAAATAGGCGATGGGCTCTGATTGGTTAGCTATCCCAGTGCGTTGTGATTGGCTAAACCGCGTCTAGTGAGCGTCTAAACATCCCGCCCCTCACCTCGGCGGCATGTGCTCCGGGTGTATTGTAAACAACTGTGTCGTTAATATCGCTTATCAGTTTGATCCCGATTGAGAAGCAGAGGATATTATGAAGAGGATCGTGCAGAACCTGTGCAAGCACGGCTTTTACTGGTGGCCTATGTTTTTTGGTTGTTGTTGTCTCATACTTTTAGCGTACGAGGTTATTTGTAAATTTCTACTGCTTAGGTTAGCTTTTAAAATATACGGGTTTGTCAGATAAAGCTTTACTACAGACGGCAACTGCCGCGTCTAACGTCTTCTCATTGCTCTGTGAAAATAAGTGTAAAATGGAAACAGAAGGAGCTGATGATCTGATGCGAGAGAGAGAGCAGAGCAGGTGACGCGAGGAGGAACAGGCTTAAGAACCGCGGCAGAATATGATTTTTTGATTTTGTGAATCCATTAGAATCGTTAGAAGTCATAATCGCTATTCATGTATGAATAGATTTTTTCGTGCACCTCTAGTTTTCTCTTCATCTTCTCTAAAGCAGCGCAACATGGCCCCGCCCCCTTTGTTGCCTTTTCCCGAGGGCGGGGTTTATCTGGGTTTGTGATGTCATGAACCCAGGAAGTAACTCGTTGCAGTCCCTACCAGCCGTTTTTGTAGATATTAAACTGCCAGAATTTTAAAAGACAAAATCTCCGTTTGCATTGAACTTTCAACTTCATAACTTTGCAGATATTTTTTATGTTCAAACAGCAACATTACACACTAACTAAAGTAAAAAAAGTGAAATCGCAATCAACCACCCCTTTAAAAAATAAACCCAAAGTTGCGGATAATACGCGGACTTGGCAACTATGCAAGTGAACCATACCGTTACCAAAACGTAACGTGTAAACTCTGCTGATCACGGATTGGCCGGAGAGAATCGTCACTACCTGCGTCACTGAACTTGTGACACAAACACAACCGCTAGATTTAAATCAGCACAGCCAGCGAAGGATCGAACGCAACTGTTTTGAACGAGCGCACCTTTTTTTTAACAACCAAAAAGTGGCTGTTTCGTTGTCTGTTGAGGAAGTACAGACGCTCCTCTCGTTGATAGCAGAGGAGCGAATCCAGCGAGAGTTTGATGGGGCAACGCGGAATGAAAAAGTTTTTCAGGAGTCGCGGCAGTAGAGGTGGCGCAGCTATAACGACATGTGAATAATCCCGCCCACTCTAAAGCGATACTAAACTGCAGTGGAAACGCAAACCGAGCCGTGCCTTGCTGAGCCGAGTCGTACCACACAGTGGAAAAGCGCCACTAGTTGACTCTGCATATTAAAGTTACCATGAAATCAAAATACATAATTTTGTCTCTTGTCTGATGACATGTGCACTGGCATGACATGTGCGCTTTCAAACAACCTGTCACTCACATAATTATTGCAGCAATTAGCAAATAACAACAATTCAACAATCCAGTCAGTTGCCGATGGACAAAATCAAGTCCTGCTCTACATTTTTTCTTGTTCGAGAATCTCTATATCTAGAATCTATCCCTAGTGTTCTGCATGTAGCTTTACACAAAAAAACAGTCATGATTATTTACAAGTGTCCAATAAGAAGAATTACGTAGATAAAAATAAGATGTATTTAGTTGGTAATGTGATTTCAATATGGCTGCCTCCATGAGGTGACCCTCTCCATAAAGAATAAATTGGCTTTTGACTACTGATATGACTGGGGTCTTCATACCATGTGAGTGTATATCATTTAAAAAATATTTTTCTTTCTATTTTTCAACATTCCATTGTGTAAAACTTTAACAATCAAAACTGGGTAGAAGAAAATATTTCAAAATGGAAAAGTAATACACTTCAGCTTTAATATCACTTTCTATGGCACAGCTAGAAATGAACACACCTTTCAGCAATATGTCATAAGATGATTTGTTTGTTCTTGCGTATACGTGCTTGTGTGTCTCTCTTTGTGGCACTTGAAGTTCAAACTTCCGATGTCATGCTGCTATGTTCCACTGATTTGCCCACCACTTTCTGTTCAGCATGCGTGCTGTCACTTCAGAAAAAAAAACACACCCCTAGCTATCCTTTTTTACACTCTCCTACTTGTTCTCTCTTTCGTTTAGCCGGGATTTGACGAGATCAACCCGGAATGGAAGACTTCGCTGGAGAAGAGAAAGAAGATAAAAGGTAGCCAGACCCTCAACTTTAGATGTGTATCTACTCCTACACTTACCTAGCGCTATTAATTATGTAGTCCAGACAGAGGTGGTGGGAGGGAGAAGAATGCTTTAATAAAGCCCTGCCGTCTTGTGTCTTCGTGGAGAGACGTTAAATTCAGGCAGTGACATTTTGATTGTGGGTTTAGATCACACGTTTTCATAAAGCTTGTCTGTCTGCTTGTCCTCGGTTTGTGCTTTCTTCTCCGTTTTCTCTTTGAAAATGATGTTTCTAAATCATCTATCCTGTTTAGCTGTGGAATGGTGACTTTTAAATGAATGAATGTCTGTGAAATGTTTTATTTATGATATTTAGATTGTTTTTCTGTCTTGTCTTCCTCAACACCTGTCTCTTTCTCTGTCTCTCTTCTCAGATAAGGAGCAGTACCGGTTTCTGCTAGATGTGAACTGGTGGAGTGAGACTGCTTTGATTTTAGCCCGCTGTTCTGGGGCCCTCACTGTCTCCTCTGTGCGCACATTAAAAAACTTACTTGGCAAGTCCTGCGAGTGGTTTGAAACCTCGCCATGAGTCACCTCAGCCCGTGATGGGGGCTTCCTCAGTTTGGAGGTGTGTCTTTTGTATGTGTATCAGTTTTCATCAGTGAATATTGAATATTATTGATATTTGTGATGATTTTGGTGACAGTAGAAAGCTTAAGAAACATAATGAATATTGCTTTTTAATTGGCCATTAGGTTTCACAAAAACATCATAATTCTCTATTTTATGATCCTTCCTTGTCTTGCTAGTTTAAATGAGTGTCTCTGTAGAGTAATGTATTTAAATGATTTCCAAAAAATTATTACTCTCCAGTTAATGGACTCAAAATCCTGTGACATTTTTCATTTATTAATATAATATATTTGTTTAAAATTGTGTGGCCGGTAAGAGTTTTTTTTGGAAAGATTAATACTTTATTTAGCACGCATGCATTAAAAAGTGACTGTAATGACATTCGTTAAAAAAAAAAAAAAAAAGTATATATATATTCTTTTTAGCTTTCTATTCATCAAAGATCCTACAAAAAATTATCATGGTTTCCACAAAATTATTAAGCAGAACTGTTTTCAACATTGTAAAAAATGCGAAATATTTCTTGATCACCAGGTCAGCATATTAGAATGATTTCTGAAGGATCATGTGACACTGAAGACTGGAATATATGACTGCCCTTCCTGGGCGAAAAGTTTGAAAGTTCAGCTTTGCCTTTAAAATGTATTGAAAATGGGTATTTTAGTTTTTTTTAAAGGTTTTTCCTGTGTTTTTGATCAAATAAATGCAGCTCTAGTAAGCGTAAACTTTTGACCCCAAACTTTTAAACAATAATATAATATTGTCAAAAGAAAAATGTATTATTTTAAGCCCTAGAGACAACACACTTCTCCCTCCAGAACGTTGTCTTTCATTCATAGCTGCTGATGACAGTAATTACTTCTGTAAAGGAAGTCGTGTTATTCAGACACTCTCTCTCTATCTTTAGGCCATCATCATAAAAGTGCTTTACTGCCCCTCATACTCAGAGATGAAAAAATCTCATCTCTTCCATCTCCACCTCATTGTTTTTTGGTGCTTACCATTGATGTAAAGCTCTCACAGCTAGAGAGATGTGAACCTGGAGGGGAGTACAGAGGGATGAGAAAAGAAGGAAAGTGAGAACATGAGAGAGATGTCGGTTTTTATTCTGGCTGTATGTTCGGCTGACGGTTTCCTCACTCCTTAGGGAAATGCAGCACACAGCTGCGGTGTCGACTGTGTGAAGTTTGTTTGATAGATTTTTCAGTGTGTGTGAGAGAGAAACAAACAGGTACTGCCAGGAAAATATGTTTGTGTCCTGCGTAAACGATGTTTGTTAGTCTTCCAAGTCGATATTTTAAATCATCCAATCTGGTTTTTTTCTTTTTTTTTCTTTTAAATAGTCGAAAAATTGTTCCAGAAAGTTCCATTAACTTTTCATTGTCCTCGAGTCAGCCAACCAAATCTTCTTAATCTCTCTCCTTCAATCTCTCTCTGTCCTCTCAGTGTGAGGTAAAGCTGGCCCATAAGCGCTCTCGTCTGGAGAGCAGCGTGACGGGTGAAGAGGACGATGGAGATGATGACTCCGACTCGGACAAAGAGTCCTCATAAAGATATTTCGGATTTGTGAAGCAGGGCCTGTACTACGTGACTGAGATGGAACGCTTCACCCCTCCCCGAAAACGGCCACGCATTGTTATCAAGGACTACCGCCTGGTCAGCCTGAGGTCCACCACACCAGAGGAGCTCTACCAGAGGAAGGTGAGTACTATAACAACAAGACGGAGCAAAACCACACACTCAACCAAACGTACTTGGCTGAAATGTAAGGTAGAGTCTTTATAATGAGCAGAAGACTGTACATCTTCCTGCCTATTACAAAGCTACTCACCGAATAAATAAACTTATGATTTAACTTGTATAAAATGTAAGTATTTTCAAAGCTTACGGAGAAAGACTTTTTTCCATTCACAGTGCTTCATTGGGAGTATGAGGGTGCTATAGAGTTCTTTTGATGTGATTTACTATTTTCTGATGGCGATTTCTTAACAGAATCATTGGTAATGTAGTTTTTCACCAGGAATTTATCATAAAAAGTTAGCATAAAATATGAATTCCCTTATGGAGAAAATACATGGAATTTTTACTTCTGGAACCCGACTGTTGTACTCTGTAAAGGGATGGTTCACCAAAAAATAAAAATTCAGTCAGTCACTCATGGGATTGAAATATATCTACTCCTCTGAGAAAATTGTTTTATTCTGTTGATACACATGAAAAGGTTTTTAATCAAGTCAATCCATATTTTAGCTTTAGAATTTTTAGGAAAAGTGGGTTTTAAAAAGTGGTCGACTGATATATCGCCAAGGCCGATATATCGGCCAATATTTGGCATTTTTTAAATATCGGCATCGGCCGATAAGTTTTTCTGTTTGGCAGATATGTTCGGAGAAACGGCAGCCGCAAGCCCCGAGCGCCCACGCTCACTTATCCCTCTTGTTTGCTGTTGTCGTTCAGTTCTGTCTAATATGGATATAAGTCTATCTAATAATCAGATAGAACTGTTAAACAAATGAATTAAAATGTATACAAAAAGTATTATAACGATTGCTTTAATATTATTAGTAATAGAAAGGCAAACATTATAATACTTTCTAATTTGCCATCAGCATTCAGCAAACACGCATTTATATCATTTAAACAAATCTTTGAATGACTAATGAACATTTAATTTCACAAACCTTGCAGACTTAGTCGATTCCAGCTGTGAGATCTTGTGAAGTGTACATTTGACCTGCATGATCACGTGTTCTCTGCATGACGGTCGGTCCGTGTGAATTGAATGCAGACAGGAGGAGAGTTCAGCTTCACTGGAGAATAAAGATGCATGATCGACAAACTTTAAACTCGTGATTTCAAAATATGCTGCGCTTCATGCTTTTGCCCAATGTCAAATCCATGTCATTTTCACTGTGTGCTGTATGTAAAATGAGTGTTACCTTGGCTTTATTTGAAAAAAAAAAAATGATTCACACGAACTTCCCAGAATACTGAGTGCCCTGTTGGTTACAGTGTTTACTTCCTTTTTAATTCGATTTTTATTAAATATTTATTTATTTGTGAAAAATGTTTTGTCTTCTAAAGTATAAGTATGTTTATTTCACAAATTAATTTTTTTATCCATTTTCAAATGATTTCAAATTTCTTAAATATTAATTAAATAAATACCATTTTATCGGCTTTATATCGGCCATCGGCCACCCTGCTTTCCAAGATATCGGCATCAGCTGTTAGAAAACCCATATTGGTCGACCACTAGTTTGAAATATCTTTAGGTTCTATTTCATTCTCAGGTTGGTTTATCTCAAGTATGGTTTTCACCTTGAAAATAGCCAAAGAAGCTGGTATGACATTTTAAATAACAAACAAACTCACCTTCATGTTGCACATTATAAATAAAGGTGAAGGGTTTTCACAAGAATATCAATTCATGTAACATGAGCAGATGATCTACAAAGATTACGTAGACCTTGAACAGTACCTAGCAACATCAGCACAAGTTCATTAATATTCATGAGCTTAGCCTTTTACATATAGTCGCTTCACAAAACCTTCCGAGTGTGGAATGAAAGTGAGGGAGGAAGATGAATGCAGGAGGGATTCAGACAGGAAACCGCATGAAGATGTCAACCTCAAAGTAACAAAACAAAGTTTTGTGAGATACCTCAGCTCCTAATAGATTTACTTTATTGCTGTAATATTAACAGGTCCATGAGTCTTAGATGGACCATTAATAAGACTGAGGAGAGTTCAGTAGACCGTTAACTGGTGATTTGTGTGTGTGTGTGTGTGTTCACAGATTGATAACGAGGAGTATGGAGAGGCTCTCTCTCTTGCTCAAGCATATGGTCTGGATTCTGATCTTGTCTATCAGAGAGAGGTGAGAAAATCTACAGTCAGCATCGCTTCCATTCAGGACTACTTGGTAAAAGTCGATCCTTAACCACAGTATTTGTAACAAAAACATTTTGCAATGCAAACAACCCATTCAAATCACAAGCATTTTCCCCCACTTTTTGATTTAATGCAAACTTGTACATTTATTTTAATTATTTATTTATTCTTTGTTTGTACTTGAAGTGTAGGATTCCCTAGGCATGCATTCTTTTTTGTGACCAAAATGAGTGCTTAGTATGAGTAGTTCTTAAATTTTTCTTTTTTCCACAGAGTAAGATAAAGAAAAGATCATGGGTCCTGCATGAGTGTGTGGAGCGGGTTCCAGAGAATGTGGACGCGGCCAAAGAGCTCCTGCAGTACGGCCTGAAAGGAACCGACCTTGAAACATTGATCGCCATCGGTGATGGAGAAGACCAGGCTGTGCATGTTGGGTGTTTGTCACCCTGTCCGTTTGTGATTTCGTTGAACAATATCTACAGATCTCCTCTTTGGCTGTATGTTAACCATATATATATATATAACTATTGACCCGCATATAAGACAATGTTTTTTTCTTGGAAATACATCTGAAAAAACGTGGTCGTCTTATATTCAGGGTCTATACTTTGACATGTCAATAATACACCCACAACAATAGGTGGCGCCAAATACACATAAACGAGTGTGCCATGAAATACGTAATGTAATGCGTGTTGTAAAGATCGCAAGTAAAAACAAAAGAATAAGAAAACCTTACAGCTGCATGAGTCGTGACTGTCACGTTAGCCTGATGGGACCAAACTCCCTTTGTGTTTTTAAATGTAAGACAGTACCCAGATTTGAAGACTAGCCTACAGTAAGATTTAACTTCTACTGTTAATAAGCTTTTGGTAGGCTACTATTAGATGGATAGCCAAAATGTCCTAATTCAGATGGGATATTCTTTTTTTATTTTTTTTTATGGTATATCAAAAAGTTTTTTTTTTATGTGATTGTTGGTACATTTTACCAGTTTTACCATACTTTCAAAACAAAAAATAAAATAAGAAAAATATGCAATATGAAAATAATTAAAGACAAAATGGTTTTTACTGAGAAAAAACAAGATTTGTTTTTTAAAAAGCCTTTTTCCAAAATGTACATCTGGAAAAAGGGGGGTCGTTTTATAATCACGGTCGTCTTATATTCGGGCCAATACGGTAGGGGTTATTATAAACATATAGATTTAGATATATATTATATATTATATATTATTAATATCTATATATATATGTGTGTATGTATATGTGGACTCTGGACCACAAAACCAGTCATAAGAGATTATACATACAGGTGCATCTCAATAAAATAGAATGTCATGGAAAAGTTCATTTATTTCAGTAATTCACTCAAATTGTGAAATTAGTGTATTAAATAAATTCAGTGCACACAGAATGAAGTAATTTAAGTCTTTAGTTCTTTTAATTGTGATGATTTTGGCTCACATTTAACAAAAAACCCACCAATTCATATCTCAACAAATTAGAATATGGGTGACATGCCAATCAGCTACTCAACTCAAAACACCTGCAAAGGTGTCCTGAGCCTTCAAAATGGTCTCTCAGTTTGGTTCATTAGGCTACACAATCATGGGGAAGACTGCTGTTCTGATAGTTGTCCAGAAGACAATCACTGACATCCTTCACAATGAGGGTAAGCCACAAACATGAATTGCCATAGAAGCTGGCTGTTCACAGAGTGCTGGATAAGCATGTTAACAGAAAGTTGAGTGAAAGGATAAAGTGTGGAAGAAAAAGATGCACAACAAAGTGAGAGAACCGTAGCCTTATGAGGATTGTCAAGCGAAATTGATTCAAGAATTTGAGTGAACATCACAAGGAATGGGTTGGGGTCAAGGCATCAAGAGCCACCACCCACAGACGTGTCAAGGAATTTGGCTAAAGTTGTCTTATTCTTCTTGTTAAGTCACTCCGGAAACACAGACAATGTCAGAGGCGTCTTACCTGAGCTAAGGAGAAGAAGAATGGACTGTTGCCCAGTGGTCCAAAGTACTCTTTACAGATGAGAGCAAGTTTTGTATTTCATTTAGAAAACAAGGTCTTAGAGTCTGGAGGAAGGGTGGAGAAGCTCTTAGCCCAAGTTGCTTGAAGTCAGTGTTAAGTTTCCACAGTCTGTGAAGAATGTCATCTGCTGGTGTTGGTCCATTGTGCTTTTTGAAAACCAACGTCACTGCACCTGTTTACCAAGAAATTTTGCACTTCATGCTTCCTTCTGCTGACAGCTTTTTGAAGATGCTGATTTCATTTTCCAACAGGATTTGGCACCTGCCCACACTGCCAAAAGCACCAAAAGTTGGTTAATGACCATGGTGTTGGTGTGCTTGACTGGCAAGAAAACTCACCAGACCTGAACCCCACAGAGAATCTATAAATAATTCAGTCTGGTGCATTGAAGTTATTTAATACACGAAAGTTTCCATTGAGTGGAATTACTGAAAGATAATGAAACTATTCCACTGACACCTTCTATTTATTGAGATGGCACTGTATTTGTAGCAATAGCCAACAAAACATTGTATGGGTCACAAATTATTGATTTTTCTTTTATGCCAAAAAAACATTAGGATATTAAGTGAAGATCATGTTCCATGAAGATATTTTTTGTAAATTTCCTACCGTAAATATATCAACACATAATTTGTGATTAGTAATATGCATTGCTAAGGACAATTAATTTGGACAACTTTAAAGGCGATTTTCTCAATATTTAGATTTTTTTTGCTCCCTCAGATTCCAGATATTCAAATAATTGTTTATCGATCAAATATTGTTCTATCCTAACAAACCAATGGAAAGCTTATTTATTCAGCTTTCAGATTCTGTATAAATCTCCATTTCAAAAAATTGACCCTTATGACTGGTTTTGTTGTCCACGGTCACATATATACATATATTTAAAAAGAATTACTTATTTTGCAATTTTGGAGGAAGGGTTCAGAGTCGATAAGAATGCGACTACTGACCACGCTAAAGTAGTTCAAAACAAAACAAAACCAAGATACTGTACTGTTATGAAATATTTAAAGGCATGTTGTTTCCACAAATAGTTAATTAATAATTTAACAAACAATTGCCTTTTAATTTGTCACAGTATTAAATCAAACAAAACTATTTAAATGTTCACTGGAAAATATTTATTTTTATGTATATAGTATATTCTAATTATGTATTACCGCATATATTGCCTATATAATTTTTCTGTCCACTATTTGAGTGAATTTAAATTTATAAACTTAGTTATCCAAAAAATATATTTTGTAAAGTCCTTTTTGCCCCCATATACCCTTTGTGGGATCCTCGGACCGTAGTTTAAAAACCCCTGCGCTAGCACATACAGTAGTCACAAAACTGATAGTCATGTACTAAAAGCCACAAAACTCCAAATTTGATTACATGGCATGTTTAAAAGCTGGACTATTTTTAACTTAATAACTTTTTGAATTATCCTGAATAGTTTTACCATGCAATCTGCCCAAGAGCTAAAGCACAGCGTGCTCTCAGCGCACTAATTAAAGCACCACCGCTAAAATGTAATGATAAAAAGAAAGAAAAAAATACAGATAAACTAGTCGACCTCACTAATGCACTAGTTGGTTGTTGGACGTGACCCACTCCTTGTAGATGTTCTCATAAAGCTCATGAGGAAGTTAAATTCAGTGAAAGAGATCTTGGAGACAGCACAGATGGGAAGGGAGAGAAAGAGCGGGAGACAGATAAAGAGAAGCGAGAGGAAGAGGAGCAGGATAAAATTAAAGCCGTTTATAGATTTATTTCTAATCTGCAAAAGGTAATTTATGCCTCTGTTGTGCTTTGCCCAAGAGGCCTTTAATGAAAGAGCCCTCGGTGAACACAAATTATGAACGCTCACACACTCGATAGGGAGGACGATATAGACAAAAAAATCGTAAATTGGCTAACATTTGCTGTAAACACTGCACTAATCAAAACACACTTGTTTACACACAGACAAAATTGCCTCATTTTTCATAGAGTAACTCAGTTAAACACGTACACACACGCTCTCCATGCATATCACACAGAACTGTATCTAATTTGCACTTAATTACTGTACGTTTCCGCCAGCGGTCTGACACCAGAGTGTGTGTTTGTGTGTTTACTCCTCAGGCTGTTTGTTTGTATGCAGTCAGCATATTTAATGTGCGTGTTAATATGGCTGTTTATGAGTGTCTGTCTCTGTGTATGATGCATGATGTCCTTTTCACTCCATCGAGGGAGAAATAGTGATTGACCGAGAGAAAACCGATGAAAAATGGAGAAATAATCCCGAGATGGAAGGAAAAAGAGAAACAAGCTTTTAGAGAGCAAAAGAGATAAAAGCGATGAAGAAGGAAGATAAAGAGTGACAGAAAGAGAAAATAGACAGGCACATCAACATTGAGAAAGAGAGAACGACTCTAATGGGGTGTACTTCAATTTCTCCCGACGTTCAGCTGTGGTAATGCAACGGCAAAAAAACACAATCATCATTCTGTTAATTTCTTTTTAACTACGCCACCATTATAGCAATGGGGTAGTATCGATCAGATCGCTGGGTTTCGTTGAAGGTGTGTGTGTGTGTGTTAGAGAAAGTTCAATGCTCCTCTCTCCTTTCACCATCACAGCTACACTGCATATTTTGATAGTGATTCCCCTTAACAATGTCTGCCTGTCAATCAGGCTTCAGTCTCACAGTGATTTTTCACCCTGTTGAAAATGACACTGCCTGCAGTTAATTCAGCTGCATACTCCTTTCAAACATGCAGTAGTTTTCGAGATCATTTCAGGCTTATGTGTGCTGCCTATTTTAAACCTTATTTATAAAATAAAATATAAAATGGGGACAATGCTTCTGTTTTGCATTTTAATACAACATTTGTCTTCTCTTTGCTTTTATATTATGAGCATAATAATCCAATTTTATTGAGCCTTAATGAAGAAAATGTCAATATAATTTAAATTACGTGTCACAAGCACATTATATTACTGAAACTATGAAACTAGTCAAGTGGAGCCCAAAATATCATAATTCTAGTGGTTCCCAAACCTGTCCTGGAGGACCCTGCCCTGCACATTTTGTATGTCTCCCTAATCAGACACACCCAGTTTAGTTCTTGCAGTCTCTACTAATGAGCTAATGAGTGGAATCAGGTGTGTTAGATAAGGGAGACATACAAAAGGTGCAGGGCAGGGAGGCCTCCAGGACAGGTTTGGGAACCACTAGATGATAGACAAATTGTAGTGTTGTTGCGGAAATACAGATCTATATAAAATTACATATATTAATTTATAATAATACATAGCTCTAATCTGTATACTTTGATTATTGCACTATTGAATGATTTTGAATATGAATTTATTGTAGTGTGTTTGTATAATATAGCCTGCATGACAAGTGTTAAGTTAATCACTCAACTTTCAGGTTTACTTTTTTTGTTAAATACTATGTAAAAATAAGTTATATAAATGAACAGTTTTCATCAGTTTGATCTCAATGTAGGTATTTTCTCCCCGATTAGTTGTTTGAGACTTGAATGCATGTCATGTTGTAATAACGAATGGCTGATTTGGAGAAACAAGTTTTCCAGGTGCCCTTTGCAAGGCAGTTGTAATTTTTTTGGCTAAGCGGAATGGAACAATATGAAATGTTTGAAATGCTTTTGCCAGAAGCAGGACCTGTTTGTAAACATTTGATGGTGCCAGTAGTGCATAAAATACACTTCATCAGACTGACCGTGCGTAGTCAGTCGAAATGTAATACTGGCTGCAATTGGCCCTTCTTCCTTTACAATCCAATTGCATCGGATGGTGTTTTGATTATAATCCATCTTTATGTTATTGTCACACCATTTCTCCACTTTATTTGGCTTTACACCTCCTCTAGCTATCATTTAATAGAAACCATTAACCGTTTGAATGAACACACCATTTCTCCCACTTTATTTGGGCTTACACCTCCTCTAGCTCTCATTTAAATAAGAATTAAACGTTTGAAGTCATCTATATTTTTTTATTACAAATTAAAAAGCCTTAAATATCATATATTGCATATAAATCATAGATATTGTCTTAAATTTGAGGCCACAAAGACAGAAGAGCCTCAAACTGCTGAGTTAAAGGGGCTCTGAGGCAAAAATGCAGTGTTGCTTGAAATGAAATGATGCATCACATCAGTGGCACCTTAGATGTTGATGTCAATTTGCATGCATCTTGTTAATTGCGTTATTGATGTGGTGTTTAAAATAGTTTTTGTGATTAAAACCCTGTATTTAAGGACTTTTTAATCCTTGTTTTGTTGAAACATTGGTCTAAATTTGAAAAAAAAAACTAATGTATTAGTTAGGAATGTTAGCCATTACTAAACCAGTGCCTCTTTTTAGTTGTTTTTTTTTTCTTCTCAAAACTGTGACAAATCAATAGCCTATTTCTTTTCTCTTCTCATAAACCAGCCTGCTTTGCAATCATTCTATTGACTGTTACTTGTACAAGTTCTTAAATGGTTATTATAGTTTTTTTCCTTTTTTTTCAAGTTTGACCATGTCAGTGTTAGGTGTATGTTGCGTTTTGACACTTTTAAATACGAGCGACCTTCATCACACTAGTTGTTAGGTGAACTGACAGCTGCATGCCGATTCAGTGCGCTTTTAAAATGCTGCTTCTACAGTCAGGCTATCCATAAACCGTTGACACGCCATTGAATTCTGCTTTAGTTTCATTACAATCGGTATGACTGGAATAGAATTGCTCTAGCGTGTGGCGGCCGGCGATAGATGTGCGCTAAGCGTCCACGAGCGAGTGTGGTTATGCATAGGCTATCCTTTCAATCTTCTTTTATCATGTTTGCTTTGCGATAGCATCCTGCAGTTCAATATTCTCCCCCAGTCCAATGATCTGTGCTCGTGTGCGGGTCTCATTCACATACAACAGGATGCTCAGGTTTCCGCAGTAATGCAGAGAGAATGAGATGAGATTGTAATTGCCTTCTGTGGATTCTCATGCTGACTGATACACGCGCACGCTCGCATGGGCATCCAGGCAATCAGGCAGCGGTCGCCTCACATTAGGCTGTCTTTGATGACCTAATCTGGGTCTATAATGGCTCACTACCCTTTCAGCACTGTTCCCTTTCAGCACTGTTCTCCCTCTGTTTATACCCTCTTTTTTTCTTCAATCTTAAATCGTCCCATTCATCTGTATTTCCTTGTAATGGCTTTCATTACATCTGTAAGCCTCTACGCACATGCCTGTCAAATCCTCCACCCCTCCCCCAGAGTGTGTGAAGCCTTATTTCATTACACCTTTTTCATGGATATTAGCGGTGGCTCTCTGAATTGGATGGATGCTGATAAGCTCCAGATAAGACTGTGTTTGCATGTTTAATCCTGTTGATCTCATGCTCTTCCAGACTGACTCTAGAGCAGAAGGAGCTCTGCAGAAGTAGATTGAAGCTTCTCTGCTATCTGGACCGCTTGGCCACTTGTGAGGTTACACTTTCCCAAAAACGATACTTTTGTATTCAATAAAGCTTTAAATTCCAGAATCTGGCTTTAATAGAAACCAATTTGGGTTTAAAAAAGATATATTATGGAGAACAGGATTTTCTTTGTTCTTCCTCCCCAGTCCAAATAGACCGTTTTGGGAAACTAAGCTGGTAGCACTTTATACTAATTTACATAATATCATATCTAACCTATACTCCAATTTATCGCTCTGATCCCTCTAGTATGTTTTTTTCCTCTTCAAAACTCTGTGGCAACACACACTACAAAAAAGGACTGCTTAATGAGTTTTTAATTCGTTTTTTTTTTTACTTTTTGTTTTTCAGGAGAAAATATAAAAAAATATAAGAATAAATTGATGAGAACCACTGCATAAGATATGTTTTAAATATAACTGCATTTTGTTATAATGTACTGGTGACTTTCGCCTTTTTTACTTGTTTATAAAAAATCTGCCTGTGCACAGACACATTACTCATTATTGCTTCTCAACTAAATACCAACTGCATAATGTTTCAAAGGGATTTTAGATATTTTAACAGGAAATTAAAACAAAAAAAAGATTAATAACAGCTTTTTAAAGGGCATTAAGCCACCAGTCCGAGTGTTTCTAAAATAGTGTGTGTGTGTAAAAATAAATAAACAAATAAAAATTAGAGATGCACCAATTGCAATTTTCTTGGCCGATTCCGATTTCCTTTTTTTTTTTTTGTAAGTGTGACCTGCCGATACTGATTTTTGCAGATTCGGATTTCCTTTCTAAAAACTATAATTGACAGCATATACAAACAAAAATCTACTTTTTTTAATGCAAAAACAATATTTACATAATTAAAAAATATTAAACATTACAATTCCCCCAATCTGGACAAAGTTACAGATGTTCTCTCACTTAAATAACTCTCAAAATAGTGCTCTGTGAATAGAAAAAAGGTAGAAATAACAATTAACTGAAAAGAAGTTGCTGTACTATTTAACAAAACAAATTTCCCACTGTTTCTTAAATTGTCATTTTCACTAACCTTATTAAATGTCATATTTCACATCAAATTCTTACATTGTTTTTAATTAATTCAGTTAGAATAAGAAGAAACTGTAGAGCTGTTACCGTTCAAATGAAATCTGTATCAAGAAAATCAATTTTTCCACTGCAGGAAACACAGAAGCTGTATCTGAAGTGACATTATATGTACTTACACAGACTGTTTGATAAAGCTGAGGTGCCATAAATGCATTTATACTGCAAACTTTTGAATGCATAAATAATTTTATAAGATTAATGTTTTACTTTTTTTTAACATACAAATATGAAATGTTGGAAATTGCAATGATAGTTTTAAATATGAAACCAAACCAGTAGGTGGTGGCAAATGACCGTTTGAATGAGTGAGTCATTTAGTCCTTCATTCAACAGATATGTTCAATGGATACTGTCCCATTCAGAACCGGCAAGGTGACTTTAAATGATGGATGCTGAATCATTGAAAAAAACGTGGATTCATTCAGTATCGAAAAACCGCTGTGTTGCTCGGAGACACAAAACAGTTCTGCTGTGGCTTTGATTGGAACTATTTTCATCAGCGAAATTGAGCAAAAACAGTCAATATTGTGTCTAAACTGTAAGTCACTTAATCTTAACGTAAGTGTGTGACGTCAAAACAGACCGGCTCGGAACCGGCAGACTGACCGGCCAGTCACGGTTCGGGCCAATCATGCGGAAAACCGGCTAATTCCGGTCCCTGGCCGGTCGATTGGTGCATCTCTAATAAAAATATTCTATTGTATAAATGTTTCATGTCTGGATAAATATTTATGTTCAGTACATTTTCTCAGTTCACCCACTTTTGGCAGATAGTTAATTTTAGACCCCGTCAACAACACCTATTTTGTATTTAGCTGCTGTCATTTCAATCCCTTGATGTGATTTATGCTTGTATGTGAAGGTTAGACAATTATAACAAGGTAATTTCCATATAGAAGTCTTAAAGGCACAGTAGCAAAAACAGCCTGATTATTTCTACATTACAACAATTTTATTGCAGATATAGCATGTTGGTCAGTTATAAATTGGTAGTAAAATGATACAGACCGCCTTCTGAAGTAACTTTGATCATCCTGAAACCATAAACCCACAGTGAATGGCGTGACTAGGATTTTAGATAGTCATTTAAAAAATCTTAGTCATTTCATCTCACCATTTTCTGAATAAAATGATCAATGTGTGAACGACTTCATAGCGTAAAGCTTTGTTTCAATTTAAAAGTCATCAGCAGGAGAGTGTCGTCATTTCATCCTATCGCATAGTTAATGTCCTGCTCGTATTGTGATGGATGGCCTTTGTCAGTGTCTTCATCTGTAATTGATTTCTATGGGAATAGTTCTGAATGTAAGCAGACCTCTGAGACATTAAACACACACGTGCACACACATACACATGGAGGCCCTGTCGACTTAAAGGCTGTAATTGTAAATGTCAAAGCGATAAATGTCAGTGGTGTGGACTAGGAGGATTTACCTCAGGCGTATACGTGCGAGACCCGCTCCTGAACTCTCATGCTTGTTTTGCTTTCTTTCTCTCTGTCTATAATCCTTCTTTTTTCATCACTATTCTTCAGGTGATTCTGGGTGGACCTCATGCGGCAGAGCAGCGATTTGATGCTGAGTTTTTCCAAGAAGTTCCGCAATCAGAATATTGTTCTGTCAGCAAGAACGTACGCAAGAGTAAATCTCTCTTCCTTTGTTCTTCATCCAATGACGCGAGCATCTGTAACGGGGTCCCGCGGCGTGAGTTATAGTGGATAAGTTTGTGCGCCCTTGCTAGCGTGTGGCGTAAAATATGGATTCCCTCCTTATTCTGTGAGTATTTTAAAGTGTAGATGTCTGAAATATGGCCACCTGCCCAATGCAAAGGCTTCTGGGTGTTTGTAATGTGGGAAACATTGCTGCAGAGTATAAAGCTGTCCGTAGTTAGTTCTGTTTCAAAAAAAATCATCTATTAATTATTTATCTCTATCAATCTTGTTCCTCTCGTCTCTTTCTCTCTCTTAGGAGAGCAACGTGCAAGCGTTGGATATTCTCCTCACTTACCACGGCTCTGAGCTGCTCCAGCACTGGCTCACTGTTCTCTGCAATTTCCCAGAAACCACCTCTCCTCACGAGTACTCCGACCTTCTGCCTAAGGCAGGGTAAGAATTACTTATTAGAGGATGCCGATCTACCGTGAACAGGATAAACAAAAGCCACATAAATCTTTTTGAAAGAGTCTAACTGGAAAAGGTCATTTTTAGATGACGGGTCCACTAAAAGAGGTTATTAGATACCGTCTTCTGTATGACCGAATGAGGTGCTAGTTTAAAACAGGTTGGTTATGTAAATGAGACATTTTGCAGTGCACCTTTTCCATATGCGCTTTAGTCTTTGAGACCTTAAGATTATGAAATAACTGCAGGCTCTGGGCCAAAAATTTTAAAAAATAAACACTGAAGGGATATGTACACAGCCGTTCAAAAGTTTAGGGTCGGTAAGCTTTTTTATGTTAAATCTCTTATGCTCAAAAAGCCTGCATGTATTTCAGAATTTATAAAAAATATAAATGCAAATAATATTGTGAAATATTACAATTTAAAATAGCTGTTTTCCCATTTGTTACATTCCCATTGTTAAATTTTCACTGTTTTCACAGTCACATGATCCTTCAAAAATTATTCCAATATGCTGATTTGGTGCTTAAAAACAGTTATTTTTCAGAAACCGTGATATTTTTAAAAAATGTATTTTTGGTTAAAGCTTTGATAAATTTAATGCATCCTTGCTGAATACATAAAAAAGTATGCATGACTGTCAAAATTAATACATCAAATGTGTGATTAAATGTTTATTTTAGTTGACTTTTCATTCGAAGTTTAACATCAACACATTTATTCAGCTTGATGTTTTAATTTTCTGTATTATGTTGTATGTATTTTAAAATAAAATAATTGATTGAACTGTCACATACACATAAGTCCCCCATTTATCAGTAAATGATGATGAAAGACCCTATTTATGGCCAAGTTAATAATAAATCAAACCTAGATGGGGCGTTTAATAAAAGTTATGTGCATTCTTTGTTTAATTTGATTATCATCAAAGCTCACATAAGTGAAATACTATTAGTCATAGCAACATTAATGTAAACACCAGTATAATATTGCTGGTCAGCAACAAAAACATTTTAAAGGGTTCACCCAAAAATGAAAATTGTCATCATTTACTCGCCCTCATTTCGTTCCAAACCTGTATGAGTTTGGTTCTTATGTTGAACATAAAAGAAAATATTTTGAAGAATGCTGGTAATCAAACAGTTGATGGTCCACCTTGACTTCCATAGTATCTCTCTCCCTACTATGGACGTCTGTTCGGTTCTTCAAAATATCTTCTTTTGTGTTCAAAATTATAAATAAACAGGTATGGAATGGCATGAGGGTGAGTAAATGATGACAAAATGTTCATTTTTGGGTGAACTATTCCTTCCTGAACTAAGTCCATAAAGTGCAGGTAAAATATTGACTTATGTATTATTGTTTATTTAACTCTAGTTTCTCGTTTGTGTTTCCAGTAAGTTTCATATATTGGCAGCCAGGATTATTTCCTGGTGAGCTCCTTCAGAAAGATTTCTAGCCATATCCTGAAGTGAGTGGGTGATAAAAGTCAGGGACTACATCTTCGGGACAGACATATCTGAGCTCACTCCAAAAGACCTCGGATATTTGAGTCCAGAAATGTGTAACAGAGCCATTATATTTAGGAGCAGACATGTCTTGAGCTCAGACGTCTTAAATGTCAAACATCAGATATTCCAAGACAGTCGCAGAAATTGAATCAATGACCTCTCTGTTACCAGCAACAACCTAAGTGACCGGCAAGTTCATCCCGACACTTTTACTTTTGTGCTGCGCCACTGTTTTCAGTGTCGTTTGTTCTTTCTCAGTTTAGCTTGATTTGTATTTAAGGAGCAATTAATCACAAGTGGCAGACAGCTGTACGTAACATCCGTAGTATTACATGACTGATTTTTCATAATTACTTTTAACAGCATCTTTTGACAGCGGTCTTAAAAATAGACTTCAGTTTAGCTTTAATTTCCATTTCACCTCATAGCTGAGCAAGAAGAAATTAGATTTTGCAGATTTGAAGGCGCTAATACGGTGAACGCTTTTGTGGCGTCTGGTAAGACTTCCTTAGGGATTTCGCACAGATCTTGTTCGCCGATGACACACTCCAAAAGTGTGTTGTCTCTTTTGACGCCCTCAGAACTCCGACATGAAAGACTGATGTAATTGCTCACTCTAAATATATACACGAAAAGTATCAAAACAGAGGAAACAGGCAATAGCTTCTACACCTATGCTTACACTGAGATGAGGACTCGGTGAGAGCTTGTGTGGCTCTGTTTTGTACATATTGTAATCTAGCAATGTTTTTGTTAGGTTGGTGGCTAT
Organism: Sinocyclocheilus anophthalmus; assembly: GCA_018155175.1. Taxonomy (NCBI): domain Eukaryota; kingdom Metazoa; phylum Chordata; class Actinopteri; order Cypriniformes; family Cyprinidae; genus Sinocyclocheilus; species Sinocyclocheilus anophthalmus. The sequence continues at coordinate 849,090 of JADLZN010008188.1, read as the reverse complement.
ACACGCTTTGGTGTGTGTGTATGGGAGTGCGCTGATTTAGTGGACAGGTTTGTGTGTGTTAAGAGAGGAGACCACACTAGTAAAGGGTATTTGCAAACCCCCCCCCCCCCCCCACCCCCACCCCCCCCCTTCATTTTCCAGTAATAGTGGTGACAGAATAGTTTTAGTGTATTGCTCGTCGCCTCTCCTCCGCATGCTCTTCTTATGGAGGTCATCGCCTCTGCAGTGAGCCTCCCCATCACTCTCGCAGCGGAGGCCGGTTTCCTTCTCTCCCCGGCCTGTGAGCGCTAACAGCGCTGCTGCAGGACTCTCGCCGTACCAGTGGTCTCTCGCCATCTGCCGTCTCTGCTGGAAAGAAACACAGCCAAATTAAGTTTTCTTTTAGACTTTTTTTCTACTGACTCTGTTGTAGAAGGTTTATAGTTTGTGTATATGGATGAGAGACTTCACCTCTAGTTTAATGTTAATATAATCCTTTTTTAAAGTAGAATGTTCCTAATATTTATTAACAGATTTCTCAAACAAACACATTTAAAATTCGCATTTTGATTTTCAGTTTTTGGCCCACTTATCCCCTTTTTTTTTTCTCAAGCATTTTATTTAGTTTGTTGTGTTGTGTATGGTTTTAGGCCTCAGAACTGGCCTCTGTTGAACTGGTCTGTTTTTCTGTTTTGTTCAAGTATTTTATTTTTCATTTCATTTGTATTTCATTTTTTTCATTTTATTGTATACTTTATTTTATTTTTTTCATTTTCATTTTATTTATTTTATTTTATCATTATTTTATTTTCATTTTATTTTATTTTATTTGTATGGTTTTAGGCCTCAGATCGCGATCTGTTGAACTGTGCTCACATGCATGACATTGCTTTATTCAATAAAAGTTGTCTCCTTTGGGAAGGAGTTTGTGTATATGTGAGGAACATAATTGTGTTTTTCAGTCATGATATGAAGGAAAGAAAGTACTGTAAATTTTCCACTACATTTTTTGCATTGCCAAACACCAATCATAATTTTCTTTAGAAAATATGACTGCCTACTTTTTCGTCTCTTTGGTTCTGTTCCCAGCCTTCAAAATGGCCAACGGGACAAATTATATCCAGTTTTCGCATTTTTAGGTTGTTATTTGTTCCATTTTCGCCTCTAAATCACTGTATTTTCTTCTTGTCCATTTCCAGTTCAGTCCTCCAACAGAGTTCACTCAGCAGAAGAAGATACATTAGCTCTGATGACTAGTGCATTTTGTCTAAACATCTAAAATCTCATCTCTAAAATGTGTTTCTTCAGTGTAACTTCTGAATCAGCTAGTTATTTCTGACAGTTTAGTTTGAGTGTTGTTGTGAAATTTATTTCAGCATAGAACTACTTTAGAATAGTTGCTTTTTTTTTTAGTAGTAGTGGCTTTCAAAGTTATAATTACCTTTAAAAGAACACCAAGTATTGTGATGGGTTGGTTAGTTATTTAGTTGGTTAGTTAGTGGAAGTTTCAGAGTTGTCTTTGACACCAAAAAATTGGCACCAAAATTGTGGTTAGTAAGTTAGGTTGTTAGTTATTTGGTGCAGGCCTGGCTCCAGAATCAAATCACTGAGGGTGCTTCTTAAATTAATGAGGGTGCTGTAACTATATATGAAGAGTTCATTTGCAAAAACCGATAAATGCCACTTTTAAAAAAAATTAGCTGATTGCCATGCATTATTCTCCACATATAGCGCGATTTGAACCCTAAACATGTTTTGTCAAAAAGCCGATTTTCACCGGCATCGCGAGTTCACGTTTTACTGCAGAAGTGACAAGCGCCCTTGTTGTTTTTGAACAGAAGCCGATAAGTCCATTTTAGCAAATCAGCGCGCTGTATGCAGGTCAGGTGACAAGGCTACTTTCACTTTGAGAAGACGTGCTAGCTGAGAGGAGTTTCGTCAAAGCTGACTAAAAGTCATCGAGGATGGATAATTTCGACAAACTTGATGAATCTGTGATATCTTCTTCAGGGTGAAAAAGGAAAATAAAAGCCGAAATGTTTTTAACGGAACCTTGCAAAAGCAGTGCGTTGCAATGGTGAGGGAAAAGCTCTGTGTATTGAGTGTAATCACATACATACAGTTTATGATCACAACAACAACAACGTTTGTTAGGCATCTACATTGTCATTTGAGGAGATTACAAAGATTAAACAAGTGTGTTTTTAAACTCTAAAACATGAAATGTGGAGTTATCTGCTTTTGCCAAAAAACGACTGTTGGAGTTATCTGCTTTTGCTATAAAACAAACTTTTAAAGGGGTCATATAATCGTTAAGTTTTTCTTTTCTCTTTGGAGTGTTACAAGCTGATGTGCATAGATAAGATCCCTGAAGTTACAAACACTAAAGTCTCAAAACCAAAGAGATATTCTTTATCACAGTTAAGACTCTGCCACACCCCCCTAAAAAAGGCTCGTTCTAACACGCCCCCAAATACCTACGTCACTATCTGGGAAGATTTGCATAAATGTCGCCCAAATGTTCACGCAAAGAAAAAAGGCATGGTTTCAGTAACCACCGTTAAAAGTGTTGATGCAGCCATGTCAGTGAGACGCTGTGTGTTTCTAGGCGAAGCAAAAGCACTTTATTTGGCCTTCCCGGAAGTAGATGCATTTAGGAATCTGTAAGATGACTTACAACAGAACAGCAATGCATTTTATGGACGACCCGTTTCGTGAACCTATGAGAGGAGGTAATTCTGACTTTGCTATGACAATCTGGTGCTTCTGAATCAGCTACTGTTTTCTTATTAGTTTAAGTATTTGCTATTGACTGTACAAATGCAGACTTTTGCGCATCGTGTATGTGTGTGTGAGAGAGAGAGAGACAGCGTCACATCAAAGTAGAGTCAGCTGTCTTAACCGCAGATTGTGTACTGCATCATTACTGTGTCTGTCACGCGACTCTGTTCCCCTTTTCGGGCTCTGTCTTTACATTTATTTTTAAAGATGAAGCTTGCGATTATGGTAAATGGGCGTTACATTTCCGACGAGTGCTTGCGGTGTTTGGCCAATCACAATGCACTGGGTCAGCTGGCCAATCAGAGCAGACAGCGCTTGTCGGAAGGAGGGACTTTGTAAAAACCCAGTGTTTGAGAGAGGCGGGGCATAGAGGACTTACAATAATTTACAGTATTTGAAAAAATAATGTGTTTTTTTAACATTAAAACATGTCAACATATTCTATTACACCAAATACACAAAATAATGATCTGTAAAAAAAGCATGAACCCCTTATGACCCATTTAATATGTAAAAAAAACCATATTTTCTATGAACTTTAATTTAGTAAATTACCTGTATTTGTTTAAGTTATTATTACTTAATCAAAACAACCCAACTGCAGTTTAATTTATATTACTTGGAATGCGCAATAAAAAAACATGACTTCTAAAAATAAAAATGGAGTTACTGGTTTTTGCAAATGAACTCGTCTTCACATATATAATGTATATGCCGGTGAGTGTCTGTGTGTGTATATATATATATATATATCTATACCAGGTTCTCTCATAAATTAGAATGTCGTGGAAAAGTTCATTATTTCAGTAATTCGACTCAAATTGTGAAACTCTTGTATTAAATAAATTCATGCACACAGACTGAAGTAGTTTAAGACTTAGGTTATTTTAATTGTGATGATTTTGGCTCCCATTTAACAAAAACCCACCAATTCACTATCTCAACAAATTAGAATATGGTGACATGCCAATCAGCTAATCAACTCAAAACACCTGCAAAGGTTTCCTGAGCCTTCAAAATGGTCTCTCAGTTTGGTTCACTAGCTACACAATCATGGGGAAGACTGCTGATCTGACATTTGTCCAGAAGACAATCATTGACACCATTCACAAGGAGGGTAAGCCCCAAACATTCATTGCCACAGAAGCTGGCTGTTCACAGAGTGCTGTATCCAATCATGTTAACAAAAAGTTGAGTGGAAGAAAAAAGTGTGAAAGAAAAAGATGCACAACCAACCAAGAGAACCGAGCCTTATGAGGATTGTCAAGCAAAATCGATTCAAGAATTTGAGTGAACTTCACAAGGAATGGACTGAGGCTGGGGTCAAGGCATCAAGAGCCCCACCACACACAGACGTGTCAAAGAATTTGGCTACAGTTGTCGTATTCCTCTTGTTAAGCCACTCCTGAACCACGGACAACATCAGAGGCGTCTTACCTGGCTAAGGAGAAGAAGAACTGGACTGTCTGTTGCCCAGTGGTCCAAAGTCCTCTCTTTTCAGATGAGAGCAAGTTTTTTTATTTCATTTGGAAACCAAGGTCCTAGATTCTGGAGGAAGGGTGGAGAAGCTCATAGCCCTAGTTGCTTGAAGTCCAGTGTTAAGTTCCATTAAAAAAAAAAACCGTTGTGTGATTTGGGTTGCAATGTCTCTGCTGGTGTGGTCTGTGGTTTTTTGAAAACCAACGTCACTGCAAACGTTTACCAAGAAATTTTGGAGCACTACATGCTTCCTTCTGCTGACCAGTGCTTTTTGAAGATGCTGATTTCATTTTTCCAGCAGGATTTGGCACCTGCCCAGACTGCCAATAGCACCAAAAGTTGGTTAAATGACCATGGTGTTGGTGTGCTTGACTGGCCAGTAAACTCACCAGACCTGAACCTCATAGATAATCTATGGGGTATTGTCAAGAGGAGAATGAGAAACAAGAGAATAAAAAAATGCAGATGAGCTGAAGGCCTCTGTCAAGGAAACCTGGGCTTCCATACTACCTCAGTAGTGCCACAAACTGATCACTTCCATGCCACGCTGAATTGAGGCAGTAGTTAAAGCAAAAGGAGCCCTACCAAGTATTGAGTACATGTACAGTAAATGAACTTTCCAGAAGGCCAACAATTCACTAAAACTGTTTTTTTTATTGGTCTTATGAAGTAGTCTAATTTGTTTAGATAGTGAATTGGTGGGTTTTTGTAAATGTGAGCCAAATCATCACAATTAAAAGAACCAAAGACTTTAAACTACTTCAGTCTGTGTGCTTGAATTTATTTAAAACACGAGTTTCACAATTGAGTTGAATTTCTGAAATAAATGAACTTTTCCATGACGTTCTAATTTATTGAGATGCACCTGTATATATAATCAGTGGTGTGCGTGGTAGTTTTTTATTTATATTAATATTACATCAAAAGAGAACAAATAAATCTATTTTATTTTATTTGTATTTTATTTTATATTTTTAATACTAATTATACATTTCATAGTGGCTATGCATTTTTATATATATTCCAAAATAATAACTAAAGGCAGTAACAATTTGAACGGTAACACTTTACAATAAGGTTCATTAGTTAACATGAGTTAACTACTTTAGTTAACATTAACTAAGCATGAACAATACTTCGACAGCATTTATTAATCTTAGTTAATTTACTTCACCTTCCAAATGCATTATTAAAATCAAAGTTGCGCTTGTTAACATTAGTTAATGCACTGTGAATTAACATGAACTAACAGTGAACAGCTGCGTTCTCATTAGCTAACATTAAGAAAGATTAATAAATATTGTAATAAATGTTTTGTTCATTGTTCGTTCATGATAGTTAATTCATTAACTAATGGAACCTTATTGAAAAGTGTTCCCATTGAACAATATCTGGAAACAGTTTTACAATAAGGTTTCATTATTTAACATTATTAACATGACTAGAATAACAATAGCCTACTTCTACATCTTTATTGATCTAGTTAATATTATTTCAACATTTTCCAATGCATATATTAAAAAGTTGTGTTTGTTACATAGTTTATGCACTGGGAACTAATAAGAACTAACAATGAAACACTGTATTTGTATTACTATGTAAAACAAAGATTACTAACGACTGTACAATAAATGTCATTGTTTGTTCATGTTAGTTAACTCTTTAAATGACACCTTATTGTAAAATGTTACCAATATTTTTATTTGTGAACTGATGTTCAGCTGTTTTTTTTAATAGTCAACTTATTTCGGGTCATCGTCATAAAAACTCTGTAAACACTGCCACAGACACGAATATATATCTTTCATTTCATCACGCTGAATGCTCACTAAAAACTGACGCAAGCTCGCCGAAAACCAGAGGCGGGATTCACAAACCAATCACATCCATTCATACCGATCATACTCCAATTATTCGGAGGCGTTTCGTCCGAGGAGGCAAGGTGTAGGCAGTGTCTCCATCTCCTCAAAAGTGGATGAGAAAATAATCGATATTTCAAAAATAAAACAACGCAAATATGATTAAATATGACTGTGACAAGTGGGGGCGGGGCCGAGAGCGTGGGAACGGAGCGAGGCCGTGGAGTAATTGATAATGAGTCAATTACTGCACCACTCACCGGTCTCGAGTCCCACGGAGGAGCTCCGGAAGGATAAAGGGGGCTTCGTGCTGTTTTGTGTTTATTTTATTATTAAAGTTATGTCTAAATGTTCACCGGTTCCTGCCTCCTTCTTCCCGACCTACGAACGTTGTTACAATGACATTAAAAGTCTAAAAGTCACTCGTTTTTATAAAGTAACACTGTCCAACAGCGACACCCACAGTTAAAGTTACAGTGGAGGCTTGCCTCCCTTCGGTCCATTGACTTTCTACAGAGACCCTAAAGCGTGCCATGACTTTTCTGGAGGCTCATTGAGATGAATGGGGGAAAGTCACGTGAGAGGAGGCAATGCCTTCTATCTAGCCGCTATAGTTGGATATGATCGGTTTTGATTTAACTACAGCTTTAACTAAGGGTGCTTAGCACCCCCGTAGAACCGGGCCTGACTTGGTGTTACTTAGTTAGCTTGGTGTTTTAATTGTCTTTGAAAGGACACCAATAATTTTAGTTAGTGGCTTGTTTTGATCTCTTGAAGCTTCAGTTGTCTTAGAAAAGACACAAAACCTGTGGTTAGTTTGTTGCCTAGGTTGTTTTTTGGGTGGTTGGCTAGTTAATGGCTTGCTGTTTTAGTTGTCTTTAAAAGTACATACGTAATTTTAGTTAGTGGCTTGTTTGGTCTACTTAGGTTTTGTTTTTTTGTGAAAAGACACCAAAGTTGTGGTTAAATTGTTTGTTAGGTTGTTTGTTGATTATTTAGTTTGTTGGTTGGTTATTTATGGGCTTGCTCTTTCAGTTCTTTGAAATGACACCAATAATTTAGTTAGTGGCTTGTTTAGATCTTCTGAAGGTTCAGTTTTCTTTGGGGGAACCCCCACCAAAAATTGTTGTTAGTTAATTTTTCATCTTGGTGCTTCATTATTGATTGCATAAATCTTGCTTAGTCACTGATATTAATAATTTGTTGGTGCTTTTTCTTGCTTTCTTTAGTTTTTTTGTTCTTTCTTTTCTTTCTTTCTTCTCTTTCTTTCTTTCTTTTTTTCTTTCTTTCTCTCTCTCTCTCTCTCTCTCTCTCTCTCTCTCTCTCTCTCTCCTTCTCTCTCTCTTTCTTTCTAGTGTGGATAAGAAGGGTAGTTTGTCTTTGATTCCATGGGAGGAGAGCCGACACAGAGATCTGGACTGGTGTGAAGTTCCTGAGTGCAGGTATGATCACATTGGTTTTTGTGGTGGTTGAAATCTAGTCTTTGTGGTGATGTTTATCACTGATGACTGTGTGTGTTCTTTTCTTTAGAGGAGTGGTGGAGCCCAAACCAGTTGATGGCTGTCACTTCTTATATGAGGAACAATCAGAACTAGAGAGGTTTCGTAGCGCCAAACCCTCCATCACACTGCTGACTGAGTGGTACCTGACCAGGGCACAGGACATAGAGAGCAATTCCCGCCAGGTACACAAGTGCACACAATGACAGAAGCTGACACTCAAACACGTATCAAAGCACACTGCTTTCCTTGGCAAAGACTGAAAAACAAACAACTTCCTCAGATACACATACAGATGCACATCTGACTCACAGAAGATTTGCTTCCTTCCAGAGTGACAGTTACTGCTGTCCCAGAGGGCTGTTAGTGTTGAGAGATCAAATGTGGAGCTAGATAACACTGTATCTGTCTGCTGTGGCCCTCTTAATGGAAAGATATCTAAACCATTATGAGACCAGACCGAGCCTTCTTTCTTTCTTTCTTTCTTTCTTTCTCTCTGTCTGTCTTTCTTGCTTTGCTTCTGTCTGTCTGTCTGCCTGTCTTTATTTCTGTCTGCCTTTCTTCCTTTCTATCTTTCGTACTTTTCTTCCTTCCTTTCCTACTTTATTTCTTTCCCTCCTTCCATCCATCCATCCTTTCTTTCTTTTTTCTTTCTGTTTTTCAGTCTTTCCATCCATCTTTTCTTCCGTCTTTCCATCCATCCATCCACCCTTTCTTTCTTTTTTTCTTTCTTTCTTTTTCTTTCTTTCTTTCTATCTTTCTTACTTTCTTTCTTTCTTTCAATGCTGTTCAAAGATACATATTTCTAAAAGAACAGCTTTAAAAGAAACTCTAAAAGGTACTGATTTTCCACAATTCCACAAATGCTTTTTATTTTACTAAAAGCTGCAATTACAGTGTGGTCCAAAAGTCTGAGACCCCCATTTAATATGCTTTTAATTTTCATTCTTCTAATTTAGTACTTTTTTGTCATTATAAATGGTATTTTTAGCATAAGATTTTTGAGTGTAGTTAAATTGAAAAACACGCATTTCAAAATATCTTGGTATTTGTTTTGTCCTCTTTCACTTTAATGACAGCTTGTCCTTTGTTGTGTATTCATAAGCACTTTACAGTATATGCTATTTTGTACAATATGTGCTTACATTGTACAAAAGTCATCAATTGAGCAATATTTTAAGTAAATATTATTTATGTAATATATAAGTAAATGGAGCGTAGATGTTTTAAAGGGGTCATATGATTCTATTTTAAAGATCATTATTTTGTGTATTTGGTGTAACAGAATATGTTGACTTACTTTAATGTTCAAAAAACACATAATTTTTCAAATACTGTACATTATTGTAGGTCCTCTATGCCCCGCCTCTCTCAAACACGTCGTTTTCAACAAAGCCCCCTCCTTTGACAAGCGCAGTCTGCTCTGATTGGTCAGCTGACCCAGTGCATTGTGATTGGCCGAACACCACAAGCACGCGTCGGAAATGTAACTCCCCTTACCATAATCGCGAGCGTCAACTTTCAAAGTATATCCAGTTTAACATCCGTTCAAAGCCCCAAGATCAACAGAGGTCGCGTACAGCCAACATGTGATTGCAGTACACAAGCCGCGTTAGACAGCTTACGTCTATATTCTGACAGGCAGTTCACTCTCCTGTGATGTGACCCTGTTCTCCTCACACACACACGACGCGTTACTCTGCGCTGCGCAAAACTCCGCATTTGAACAGTCAGTAGCAAATACTTAAACTAATAACAAAGCAGTCGCTGATTCAGAAGCGCCAGATTGTCATAGCATTTTTTTTTTAGAAATAGCCTGTGTGCACAGCCAGCCTTGTACTCTTCTAGGTTCAAAAAACTGTCCTCCATAAAATGCGTTGCACAAATTCGAACATCTGGGTTGTGCTGTCCTGTTGTAAATAAATCTTAACCAATGATTCCTAATTGCATCTACTTCTGGAAAGCCAAATAAAATGCTCTTGCTTTCGCACTGAAACACGGCGTCTCCCTGACATGCTGCATCAACACAACTGCTGTTCGGAACACACAGCCTTCCTTCTTTGCGTGCACATTTGGGCGGCATTATGCTAATATTTCCACATAGTGACGTAGACATGTGGGGGCGTGTTAGAATGAGCCGTTTTAGGTAGGCGTGGTTGACTCTTAACTTTTATAAAGAATATCTCTTTGGATTTGAGACTTTTAGTCTTTGCAACTTCACAGATCTTAACTATTCACAAACAGCTTGTAACACTCCAAAGAGAAAGTAAAACTTGAAATCACATCATATGACCCATTTAATAGTAATCCCACCTGGAGAGTTTTAGTTATTCCAAATACAGTCTAATTTAAAGTGAACATTTTTGGTCTTGGTTTTCAGCCTGAATGTCCAGAAATTTCTGTATTTCTGTATGATTAGTCTCAAACTTTTTGTCCTCACAAAATATGACCATTATGACAACTGCTATCACTCAACTGTAGGCACAGCCTGTTTCAGGAAGTGCTGCAGAGCAGGAGAGACATCACTCTGTCAGGACAGAGGTTACAGCAAGGAGAAAGGGCTGCTCTGAAAGAGCCTGACATGTGAAGTGAGGGAAGGAGGACTGGCGGCGCCTGGGAGCAGATTGAAACTACAAAAGAAAAATAAATCTAGTGTAATAAAAGGGTGTGCGATCTGATCATCTGAGCTCTGCCTGCCTGTTTGGTCCTTAGAGAAGGGAAGAACGGCCGAGAACAATGGCAAAATGTTTGTGCATGTAGAGATCAATACTTCTGTTCGACCAAAGCCAGGTGTGCGTAAACAAACGTGTGCTGTTTGCAATCATTTGTTTGTAAGGCAAATACATGTACTGCTTTTGATCCTGATTTAGTGTTGTGTTAAGCAGCTCTGCTTGTAATAGGATTGATGTATCGTGTTGTTGTGAAGGCAGTATTGCTCCGGAGGTGTTTGGCTCTTGTTAACTCCAGTGTCAAGGGTTTCGCTTCCTACCAGGTGAAAAAACAGCAGCAATCATTTCCTCTACGCAGGCATCCACTATTGATTGGCTCCATGCGCTGCCTGTCAACTGGTAGAGGAATACCAATCGTCAGCTCACGATGTGAACTGTATTGATGGGCCGCTGAGGCGGGTGGGATTTCATCGACTGGTTCTACTTTTTACACATCTGTTTGGGGATTTTTACTTGTAGCATTCTTTCGTTTTTATTGTCAAGTCTTTTGTGTTTTTGCATCTCTGTTTGATGTGGTCTGACAGTTTTCATAGATTCAGATTTTCACTCAATTGTACACACTCATTTAATAGATTTCTGATTTTTTAAACATCAGCAGCATTCTGTGTGATTTCTTGGACACCAACACACAAAAAATGCAAAATTACGAAATAGTCCCACATGAGCTTATTTATAAAAATGAAGTAAAAAGTAGTGTGTGAAAAATTTAAACAGTGATTCCAAAAGAGGAATAATGCTAGCCAGGGTTATTATAACTGAAACTAAAATTAAAATCATAAAGAAAACTAAAATAGTGTTGCTAAAACAATGTTTTAATAAACTAAAAACAATGTTGCGTGTGTGTGACATGTGTGATATGATTTATTGTATAAAATGTATATTATTTACTTTATAATATATTTTAATGCACAGTTCTTCTGCTTTTTACATTTCCAGGAGGTAATCTGATGCTAGTTCCTAAAAACTGTTTTCTTATTTGAATGTGTTAGACAGTGCTTCCCTCTCATTTATATTGTGCGTCTCTATTAGATTGCTTAAGCTTTTTGATTGGTCCACACAGGTTGATTGTGCTCTGTCTCTGGTGCGTCTGGGAAAAGAGCAGAACATTCCTGGGATGGAGGTGCTGTGCGCCGACCTGGTTACCATGGAGACACTGGTGTACGAGACGTCATGTGACCTGAGTCTCACACTAAAGGAGCTGCAGCAGCTCAGGGACATTGACAAGCTCCACCTCCTCATGAAAAATGTATGTTTTGAGACTGTTCACTCTTTGTTTTGCTGTCTACAGCCTCTTTCAACCCTCCTATTATTATGTTCACATTTATCATCGACGTCTCTATATATAATACTGACATAGTGTAATGTTTTATTCTTGTCTGACGTGTCAATAGCCATACTGCAAGCACCTCGTATTGATTTAAACACCTCTGCTTCACTCAACAGTCATACATACTGTATATTTAGGCAGCTCTTTATATAGAGGAGCACTAGTGAAAATTATAGATCTGCGAGAGTGTGTCTAGATTTGTGTTTACAGGGGTGGTCTCATTACGACAGCAGTAAGCACATCCAGCGGGCTTGTTTGGATTTAATGCTTTCATTAAAAATGATTTAATACTCATTTGCTCGTTTAAGGGGAAACGCTATGAGTGGGTGAATCGCCATCTTAGCGTCTGAAAGGATCTGAATGATTTCTTCTTTCAAAAGGACACTCTTTTTGAAGCTTTTTGAGACTCCTGTCTTATTTATTGAAATTGTAAAAACAGAAACCTCTACATTCTTCAGAATTACTCGTTTTGTGTTTAATGAAAGAAAATCACACGGGTTTGGAACGACATGAACTGTTCCTGTAAAACTGCTGTATTTTGTTTCTGAACATTTACTGACTCTGTTGTATTTAGTGATTTCTCTCTGTTTTAGTCTCGTGAGGATCGATATGTGAGGAATTCATTCCAGTGGATGGTCCCGTTTCTGCAGCGCTGTGAAGGACAGTGTGTGGGCTTTGCCTCCACTTTGCTCAGAGAATATCTGGTCACCCTCGCCAAAGATGATCTCGCACTCCCACTCAAAATCTTCCAGCACTCAAAGCCAGATGTAAGCCAAACCACACACGTATACTTGACTATCAAAACAAGCACATATGACATGCTGTTTTAGAATTAATCCATTTTAAAATACTAGCTGTTAACCATAATCTACACCCTAACCCATACCGCTTCATGAAAACATTTTTTTATTAAAAAAATATAAATTTAAGTAATTAATAATATATATATTATTATTTTTTATCCATATTATACATTTTATTAATCATTTATGAAAAAAATATAAAATAGAATATATTTTTATTAACTATAATTGTTTGTATTTATTATAATGTATATCTTTAGATATCACAATTGGCAATAAACACCACTCATTTGTAACATGCTGTTAAGAGATGTCTGTAACATTTCTTGTCCTTAAATTATATCATACTTATAAATACTTCCTATTCCTAATGAACATAGTTTGAACACTTTATTTTGGTCAAGACATTTTTGGCCATTTATGAGCTTGAAGAGCCCCGAGTGTGACGAGACACGGCCAGTACAAACAAAAAGTACGGGAAGTTCATTATTATGTATGACTGTTTAATATAAAAATGCAGTTGCGCAGTGTATCATACCCTTTTCCCTCCAGTGTTCAGCCGATAGTCCCCCCCTTTGGTGGTGTGTCAACGGCGGTTGGGTTTTCCTCATTTATACTGTGTGTTGTGTGGATAAAAGTGGCTACTAAATGAATAAATGTAAGTAATTTAATGTCACACACACAGATACACTCATATAGAGGAGGCGGACCACTGGGTGGGTACCCCCGCCCACCCCTGCGAGAGGAAGAGCCATTCCAATTCTGAGTCCATCACGCATAGACGTGAGCACGTCAGAAGGCCTTCAGGACACACGACACCACGCCATGATAGAGGAGTACGAGTGTCGCTTGGTCGCTCTAGGCCTCCTGCCTGCCGGGTCTCCAGCCCGGGCGCCTGTGCGGGCACTCAAGACAGCTGTAGAGGCCATGATAAAAATTTATGACCTGCTTACACATCTGAGGCATCAATTTTCCTCACAGGAAATTAATAAAAGCGGTTGGAGAGAGTTTGTGTTTCTTTTTGTGTTTGTGTGTGTCTATGAATCAGCCTTGCACATTCAATGTTGTGTGAAATGAAATTCAATCTAATCCACACTAACATGATTTTTAGTCTGCTTGTGTGTGCATCTGTGCACTGTGAGTTACTATTGTCTGAGAGGAGATGCGATGAAACGGTTCTGTATTAACACCGTATGAAGGTCATATATACAAAGTTATGTTCTGTTGTATAGCCTTACAAGTTGGTTGTTTCAAAACCTCCCTCTATAGCATTTTTGAGCATTAAAATAAGCCACTGATCCTCGGAATTGCTATATAGGTCTGTTCTTTACTAGGTTTTGCCAATAATTTACAATTTACCAATGATAACGTGTTTGTTTACTTGCAGTGTCATCCAAAAGTTATTGGAGATTCAAATCAGCTTATGTCCGTGGCATTAGAGTGTATCTACAGCTGCGAGAGAGATGACCAGCTTGCACTCTGCTATGATATACTTGAATGTCTGCCACAGAGAGGATATGGGTGAGCTCACATAACTGAGAAGAATTTTTGATTCAACTTTTCACTTAAAATTATGATGATAATATTATGCACTAGCATTTTAAAGTTTGGGGTCACTTAAGATTTTTTTTTAATTTGCAAGAAATTACAAGGGTGCATTAAATTGATCAAAATTACAATGTTCAAAGGATTTCAGCTTCAACACTTCAGCACTTTCCACATAACAATATTAATAAGAAATGAGCTCCGAATCAGCATATTAGTATTATTTTTGAAGGCTCACTGTGGACACCACGCTAGAGTAATGGTAAAGATTTAAAAAATATATATATATTTAAATATATTCATGTTAAATTACTGACAAATATAAGGCAAAAATAAATCTTAAACTTCTAAAAATAAATATTTTTAAAATCGTGATGCTATTTCACAGGTATTACGTTTTGCTACTATATTTTCATAATAAATGCAGCCCCTGGTGAATATAAAAATAACTTCTTTTAAAAACGAAACTGGCTTAGTCTTTAAATGTTGGGTATGCTTTAAGTAATGTTATTTTAATAAACATTTATTTAAGTTTATTTATAATTTAAGTTTTGGTTATTTTTAATATTGTTATTATTAATATTTAAAATGATAAAAACAAGTAAAAAAAAAATTTGGTGCAGTCTTATTACTGTGGTCATGTTGTATTGCACATATCACTTTTGCTACTATTGGGGTGAAATACAGCGTAAGGTTTGGGGCCGGATTTGTGCTGTGGTCAGGTTTGACGGTGGGATTGTGTCAGCAGTGTAATCATAGGTGTAATTACAGATGCAATTATATGCTGGTATTTTTAAAATATAAGTACAACGAAAAAGCATGCATGTACACAATAAGTGCATTGTATCAAATTATTAATTTAAATGTTTGTACATTGTAATTAAAGACACTTCATACAAAGCGGTTCCAAAGCTGGTCATTAAAGCTGGCCTCTCAACTTCAAAACTTGTTCTGCCACTGCTGTCACTAAAGCCCTGTCAAACACACAATTAGCACATGTGTGCACAGTTGTCAGTGAGCCCCTGATTAGCTCATTATTAGCACAGCATGTGTCTTTCTGCCTTCAAAGTGTGAACCCTCAAAACCTCTCACTCTCACTAAAACTACACCTTATTATATTCCTGCTGCCTTTAGATGTCTTGGAGACTGAGAGGCCTGTCACTCGACCACACATATTGATATTAAATATAAATTTCTGCAGTCTTTGGACTGCAAATGAAGTGTTAGCATGAGTGCAAAGGGTTGGTGTTTTTCTAGCATGATTCTCTCGTGGGGCAACAAAATAACACATTTACACCAAAAATAATGTGATACGCAAAATTTGGTGTCAGCTTTATCCTGAGGGTTCGCTATTGGTATGCTAAAAACAGTTTTGATACATTCTACATTCTGCCATCTGGCTTTTTCTCATTCTCACTTTCAGACAATCTGTTGTACAATCTGTCTATACCTTTGCAAAACCCTAATGTGTTTTTACACTCCCATTGTTGTACAGGGATCAATGCTTTAGGGGTTTTCCAGAGCTCTTCTTGTTATCTTTTGCTGCTACTGGAAAAACGAAGTGTTTGTAAATGCTATTCAGATATGGGATGAGGAGATGAATTGGATTACTGAGACTACAACAAAACATGTGAAGATATTTTTAGAAAAAAAGTGCCTCGGGAAATATTGCACTCATATCAAGTTTAGTTTAGACCTAAGAAGTCTGAGTTTTGTCAGCAATATGTTTTTTTGCGATTCAGACATCATGATCATCTCCATGGCAACCGGACTCTCAAGCAGAATTGCACTTGATTTCAGCTCAAGTTCACATAAGGGGCACAGCTAAAAAAATAAAATAAAAATCACTTGTAAACCCAAACCAAAAAAAAAAGAGATCATATTGTTCCATTTCAATGGCAGTTGCTCAGCTGCTACTATATCGTCAGTAATTTAACGAAATATTTGCAGCTTGATTCTCTCAAGCAAACATTTTCATTTAGTCAGAATACTCTGCTACGTTTGAATGGTTGTCTATGAAAAAAGATGCTTCTTGGGTCCAGATGGTGTTACAGCATCTGGCAGCAGATGCTAACTGGACCTTGCTAACCAGCCCTCTCGCTATTGTAGAGTGTGTTGACCTTGTCTAGTGATCAGATAGAAAACAAGTGTTGAGTATTAATAGAGGCCGCTATAACCAATGAGTTTTTTTAACAAAGAACAAGTATAAAAGCTTAAAACCAGAATGGCTGACATACCGAAGCACTGAGCTGGCGATGTTATTAGATAATAGAAGGTTGAAGTGACTTTCAATAAATGCAGTCTGTGTGTGTTCAGATGGCTGATTTTTGATCTTGTTTACTTCTCTCTTTCTCAGACCAGAGTCAGACTCTACAAAAGCCTTGCATGACCAGGTGGACACTCTTGAAGAAACACTTGAGGTAAGAAGAGACCGAATGAGTCAAGTCAAGCTAAATTTATTTGTATAGTGCTTTTCACAATACACATTGTTTCAAGGCAGCTTTATAGAAAGTCTGTCGCGTTTTAGTGCCTTAATACTGTACCATAGAGTGGTTTTAGAGCTGGCAATATATTGCTATGGTATAAATTATCCTCACAACTTAGATCTAAATATAATGGCATTTATTTGTGTAGCAGATATGTCATTCCATAGTGACTCTGACTCGTGACCTTTCAAGTCTTTCAGCTTTTTCAGAGATATATATATTATATTATAATATAATATAATATAATATAATCAATATAAATCCGCATCAAACATATACCCAATCATTCTAACTTGCAGATGTTTGTGGTGGTAACATTTCTTTTCTTCATATACGTGTTTGAAAAATGTATTTTTTTGTGGAAGCGTGATCATTTTTAAGAACAGTCTATTTATGGGATTTATTTTTGTAACATTGTAATAATAATGTAATTCTACTTTTCTACACATCATTAAAGGGATAGTTCACCCAAAAATGAAAATTTGATGTTTATCTGCTTACCCCCAGGGATCCAAGAGGTAGGTGACTTTGTTCTTCAGTAGAACATATTTGATGATTTTTAACTTTAACTGTTGCAGTCTATCAGTCGTATAATGCATGGCAATGGTAACAAAATCTATGAGAGTAAAAAAAACATGCACAGACAAATCCAAATTAAACCCTGCGGCTCGTGACGACACATTGATGTCCTAAGACACGAAACGATCGGTTTGTGCCAGAAACCGAACAGTATTTATATAATTTTTTACCTCTAATACACTACTATGTCCAACTGTCTTTGAGCGCACGCACGGCATCCGGTGCAATAATTTACATTTCTAAATTATTTATTAGTTTAATATAGCTTTGTAAATTTAAAACATTATTTCATAGCCAATATTATTAGTTCAACAATGTTAGATATAAATTATAAATGGTTGATTTCATGACTTCTTGCTTTTAAAAGTGGCCTTCATTTGGACTCTGAAACACTGGATTCATCACTCAACTCTGAGCACAGTAGCTTATCAATTACATAACCAGTCTGTTTCAAACACTTCAAGACAGATTGGCCACATTACCTCATATTCCATACTAGGCTATTTATTATTTATGTGTTTGAAATGGATGACAAAATTTGCATATTAACTCAAAGAAATACATTGTAATCCTTTCTAGATGTCATTATTGTGATATATGTAGGCTATGTTTCCTGGTAGGGTCCTTCCACATGTCTGCAAAGGGCCAGTCAAGGGACTTATTAGGGTCTAACAGCAACATGATTTATCTGAACTGCAGAATTATCGATATTAATCTGAATGCAACATTATGTGTGTTGCTCACAGCCCTTCAGCAATCAAAGCTAATGAAAAAGAAAGGAACATTGTTGTGTCTCGCTGGTACTTGGACGTTTTGATTTGATCAGAGGTGGTACTTGACCTGAAGAGTTTGTGAGCTGCTGGTGTAGTCAGTATTTGGTGTGTAATGATGTAAGCTTCAGCACGATGTCAAGAGACTTTCTCATGCAACTACTGAGGATAGCTGTCATTTTTGGGGAGAGAGGATGGGAAAATTGGAAATTTTTGGTCTGCTCACGTCCATCATGACATCTCCCTCATGCAGCACATGAGAGAACAGAGGCATTTTACGCATTCATGCATATACTCTTCAAAACCTGCCGAAGTGTTCACTCATTTACTCCTTTACCTTTCACTACATAAATAATGTCAGTTAGTTTGCTATGTTAGAAAAGATGGAGCAGAAATTAGTGTATTTATATACCACTTGAGATATATTGCACACTTTGTGTGATGTTACATATGCGATACTTCCTGAATGACAAAATAAACTATTTGAAATTCAGTCTGGCTGTTCAGACTGAGACGCATTAAAAAAAAAACAGATTTTTAGGATCTGATTTATAAACATTAGGTATATTTTTTTAATACATTTTTTTGTGCAGACTTAAAAAAAAAAAAAAGAAACTGATTTGAATCAGACAAACCAAACAAATTGAGTTCTGCCTGTCTGAACAAAGCATGTTTGTATGCATGTTGTGTGCTGCACCTTGTTTGCATGTATTTCAGTGTTTTTGTCTTTCTGTCTGTTTGTGTGTGTGTCAATCCCAGCTCAGGTGACGTGATCAGCCTGTAATGGCTCCGTAGAGACACATTCCTTTAGATCCATTAGAATTCTGTCGGTGGAAAGGATGATGAAAGTCTCTCTCTCAGATATTTATGACTGGCCTGGGAGGGCGCAGTCGCTGCAGCCTTAATTTCACTCTTTTTCTCTTGTTTGCTCTCTAACTTATCACTCGTTTTTCTCAGTCTCTCAAGATTTACCCTTTCCCCTCTTTGTATCTGAATTGTGTCTTTGCCAGTGTTTTCTTTTATCCCCCCTGCTCTCCGCTCTCTGTTTGAATGTTAAAGAGGGCATATCAAAACCGGATTTTCTTTGCTGTTTTGGAAGAAATCAATGTAGACATTCTCTAATGTTCACAACGAGTAGATATTACCAAAATTGGCTTTAGGAGTTATGTTGATTGTTTTACAGTTTATCACTCTAAATTTTACATACACTTTATTACAAAGACGTATTATGTATTTCCTACACACACACACACACACACACACACACACACACACATATATGCAAGCCGGGGTGCGATTTGCCGGCGGGGGTGGGGGGGGCTTTCCCCCCTTGGTCATGCATCCCCCGGCCTCTGCTGAATTATTTTTTTCCCCGGTGGAGATAAAAACATCCCGCGAACCCGTTCTGACATCCCGATCTGAATCAAAGGATTCGCGATACACACTTTGAAGTCCAGATCTGAATCAATGATTCGTGATACGCGATCTGATTGGAGCGTTTCGAAACAGTGAATCATTTTGTGATGCAATGGTTTAACTTGTTGTGTTTTTTTGTTCGCTTTCTCTATAGAGTTTATTCGTTGTTTGAATAACCGTGGAAATGAAATCATTACAATTAATAGGCCTAACATAGAATGTTTTTATTAAACTGTGGTCACGTTAAATACAGTTTTCGTATTAAAACATTTTCATAAAAATTTCAAAAAGCATCCCCCTCTGTTATTTTTCACAAATAGCACCCGTATCTATGTGTGGGTGTGTGTGGTGTGTGTGTGGGTACTGTGGATATTTATAGGCTATATATTAATACACATACATGCATGTGTTTAAAAATATATGTGTACATATTAAATATCATTCATATAATATTAAATATATGACTATACATATGTAAATGTATGTATATATGTAATATATATATCGTATGTGTGTGTATTTGTATTATCATGACATATAAATTATGCACAGTTACACACACACTAATATTAATGTAAACAAACAATTTTATTTGGATGTGCATCAAGCGTTTGACAGCACTATATATATGGATATATGCCTATATATATACTATATATTCTGTGTGTGTGTGGTGTGTGTGTGTGTGTATTATGTTATATATATATTATATATATTATATTGTATATATCATATATATTTATAGGGATGCACGATTATTGGATTTTTGCGATAATCCTTTTTTCAAATCTTTGGCTGATAAAACGATGACGATACCGATATATTCCTTGTTTGGAAAAAAAAAAACACCAAGTTCGTCTGTGCAGAGATGATAACCAGAATTCCTTGAATTTAGTTAGTTTCTAACCAAAAATATGGTTGCTTATAGAATGAAAAAAAAAAAAAAGTAATTAAGGTGAGTTATAAATAAGAGGCAGAAGAGTGGTAAAAATCTGAAGAAATCTTTGGTAGCTCCTTGTATTTAAGTTCTCATAATCTGCTTGGAAAGAAGAAAATAACGCATATCTATATCCACACAGAATAATATATACGTGTGATAGTTATATATTTAGATATAAATATAATAATTTACAAGTGTCATTTTTGTGATTTTTATTCATGTAAGCTATATCTTCTGACCTTTAAATTAAAACATACTCATGAATTTCTGACATAAATTACTGCTTTATTTAATCAGAAACAAATGTTCTAAATGTTATTTGTGTATTTTACTTTAATTTTAATCCATGTAGGCACCAGCGCTCCCTAAGTACCGGACGAGCATTAGGACCTGGGGGAGGCTGCTGCTGCTGCACGCGCTAGTGACTGTTGACTCTATCGCACACCGGATGCGTCAGTGTTTGCTTTATTGCTTTCTCAGATTAAATACAGTGGTCCAAAACAGTGAATCTAATCACCATTAAGGCAAAACTTTGCTTCAAGAATGACCACACTGCTGACGTGATCTTACTGCTAGCACACCCTGAGCAAATGTGAGCTATTCATCTTATCGGCCGGGCATATCGGCATAATTTTTCATATCAGGCCAATGCCGATGTTTACATTTTAAGCCATTATCGGCCGATCCGAAACGTTCGATATAGTGTGCATCCCTACTATGTTGTACATATGTGTGTGTGTGTATGTGTGTGTGTGTGTGTGTGTGTGTGTGTGTGTGTGTGTGTGTGTGTGTGTCATGCACTAGTCATGTTCTACAGTAAAACAAAGCTTTTAGAAAAACAAAATACAATTACAAGATAAAACGTTTTGCATGTTTAAGCAGCTATTTCAGGAGCAGGTCATGATCACTGGAAAAAAACTTAAAGAGCTACAGACAGATGGAGACAGGAGTTAAAAAGAGGGAAGAGAGAGAGGGAAGCACAAAAATATGTAAGTGAGACAGAAAAAAAAAACCAAGTCTGGCCCCAGCAGATTGTAGAGAGAAAGAAAGAGACATGAGGGAAGGAGTGTGAGTTAGGAAGAAAGGAAGGAAACAGAAAACATCTGTGCTAGATGCTCCCAAGGGATGGTGCATCCTCATTTATTGAGGGCATCTCAGACAGACACGGCACCAGTTCTGCTCACTGAGGTTCATTCAGACACCTCTGTCAGCTCTTGGCTCCTCTGAGCAGCTGTAAGCATATAGCTGTGGTTAGGCATGACTTCTGATGTACTTTGCCACAGAGGTTCTTAACTGGTGGGTCGAAACTCATAAACAGGTCTCAGATCTGTTCTGATGTTAAAGGATTAGCTCATTTCCAGAATAAAAACTTCTTGATAATACACTCACCCCCATGTCATTTCTAAGATGCTCCTGTCTTTCTTTTGTCAGTCGAAAAGAAATTAAGGTTTTTTAACACTAGAACCCCCAGAGGTCGCTGTATACCTAAAATTGCCAGCGGGTACATTTTACCCACGCACATGGCAACTGTTTTTATATGGCTAAAGAACATATTATTTCACTGTGCCACTATCTTCACAAAGAAGTTGTCTAGAGTCATGAAATTATTATGTCTAGTCATCAACTATATGAACTATATACAACCGCTAAATCCGAGTGAAAGGCGTTGCCTAGAAATGTACAATATTTAAAAAAATACGCGGCAAGAAAATGAATATGAAACTACATGCATTATAATCGGGGTAAATTTGACCCGCTGGCGGCTTTAGGCCCGTTTTTTGGTCTGGTTTTATCTAAATGATTTTTAACAACATTGGATTGTAAATTACATTATTTTAGTAAAAGTCAATGACTGGGAGACTTGAATGTTTTGTTGAAAATCTGTTATGTACATTTGAAAAACAGCCACGGGTAAAATTTACCCTGTGGCGGTTCTAGTGTTAAAGAAAATAAAAAATTTATCCAGATAAATGGGTTGAAGGTCCAAATTGCAGTTTCAATGCAGCTTCGAAGGGCGCTATACACGATCCCAGCTGAGAAATAAGGGTCATCCAGCAAAACGATGTCATTTTCTTAAAAAAAAAAAAATTATTAACTTTTTAACCACAAATTTTAACCACATCTTGCACTAGCTCTGGGGTCGTGTCCATAACTTCACGCGTTCACAAGTTGGAAAAGTCTTGCATGACGTAGGCAGAAGTAGTACCCAACTCCATCTTATTTTTTTCTCCAACTTCAAAATCAAGCAACATCATTGTTTACCTGTTTTTGTAAAGGACGTTTGATTTAGATTTTGCATATAGACTTTGTAAACACTGGATACTTCCACCTACAATCACGCGTGACCTTTCCAACGTGACTACGTAATGAGTGGAGTCGCGGACGGGCATCGCAGAGCTGGTGCAAGATGAGCTTTTGTGGATAAAAATATATACATTTAATTTCGCTTTCAAAAGATGACTGATCATTTCACTAGATAAGACCTTTCTTCCTTGGCTGGGATTGTGTAGAGCCATTTGAAGTGCCATTAAAACTGCAGTTTGGACCTTCAAACAATGGGCCCTGTTGAAGTCCACTATTTGGAGAAAAATCCTGTAATGTTTTCCTCAAAAACTTTAATTTCTTTTGGACGAAAGAAAGAAAGACATGAACATCTCGGATGACATGGGAATGAGTAAATTATCAGGAAATATTTATTGTTGATGTAAACTAATCCTTTAAATGTACATAATAAAATCCTGTTTTAGTATAGTATTTCTTGCATATATCAAAGGCCATTGCATCCAATCAAGTAAAATTCTGCAGTAGTAGTGACAGTAAAGGCATTTACAATGTAACTGTAGCCCAACATTAATAAGATGTTTCTTGAGAAGCAAATCAGCATAATTGAATGATTTCTGAAGGATCACAAGTTATGACTGCTGAAAATTCAGCTTTCGTCACAGAATTGTTTTTTTTTATCTATTAAAATCTAAAACGGTATTTGCAAGTTGTAACCAATATTTCACAATGTTTGCGGTTTTTACTGTATGTTGATTAAATAAATCAATTGGTGAATCTTCAGTAACTTACGATTTTTGAACGGTAGTTTAAGAGAGCAGAGAGGGATGAGAGATGTGTATATTCTGCATTGGTGTATCGGCTTCACAAATACTGTAAGCCCGTTTAAAAGTTAGACAACTTTTATTTAAATTCAGGCTATGTTTCTGTCCCTCCTCAGTGTTTCTGAGGTGTTGGAGAAACACGGTCTCCAGAAGCCCATCTAGTGTGGGAGGAACAGTCAAACGCAAAAGAGAAGGAGGGGAAGCCTCACAGCTGATGGTCCTACTCACCCGTCACACAGGACGCAAGTATGACGCGCACACACACACACACACACACACACACACGGCCACCTTAGCTTTTCCCACAGCACTTGTGTGCACCTGTCTCACTGTCTGTTGTTTGCTCCGAAACCCTCCTGTGAGTGAGTCAGTGTGGAGAAGTTTACTTCAAGATCTCCTGGACATTTTTGCTCCAATGTTTGCTGCAATGTTGCATTAGCAGAATGTTTATACCTGTCTAGAGCCAGAAACTTGCCATCAGGTACTACACATATAATATAAAATAATATAGGTTTTATATTTTATTTTTAGAATTAATCTTGCTGTTATAACTTGTCTGGTTTGTCACAGAGCTGTTTTTCTGTACTATGCTGTATGTTATGTTCCTTACTGCTGCGTTAGTGTTTTGTAAAGTTCCTGTGATCTTTCCCCTCTACTTTTCCAACCGTTTCATTCTGCCTCACAGCTCCAGCATTATCTATCATCTCTCTCTGTATGTGTCTGTATGTGTGTGTGAAAGAGTCTCAGGCTGAGCGTTAGTCTGAAGCCGACGGTGGGCTTTGTCTGTTAGCCTAACAAGGCTGCATTCCTATAACTATCTATTTCTTCATCACAATCAAGAGCAGAACAGCCAAGCTGAACTTGCCGTCAGGAGTTCATCCTCAACTCCGAGCTGCTCACCCCATGACTAGAAAGAAAAAAACAAACAACAAAGGAGAATTATCCTTCAACCTCTACTCCGTTCGAATTGCTCTTACCCAGTTCCTGTCAGTACGGGCTCCTGCACTGTATTTTTCTCCAAGCTACTGAAAGACAATCCCAGACGAACAGTAAATTGAAAGTTCTTAGAGGAAAATGAAAGAACTTGGATGTAGTTTTATGGAATTGGCATTCTCACCATTTCCCCTCTGCGTCTGGGTCCATTTGACAGAGTGCAGCCGAGTTGCTTTGAAATCTCTTCAATAGCTAAACAGCTAATGAACTTACACAAACCTCAGCAACCAGCTGTAAACTCTGCCTCACTTCTGTGGGTGTGCATTAGGAATGGCTCATTGGCTCGCAGACTGAGCAGGGGCGGATATTTCATTTGTGTGGTGTTGGGAGTTAACCGTGTTATGGTTATAGGTGCAATGTGCACTGCAGATATTGGATTCTCTAATGCAGACAGATTAAAGCACTTGCAGATTATATTTCTAAAGACCATATGAAACTCCAAGGGCCACGGTTAATGGCATTCAGGTTTTGCAGCACACACACAAACACACGGGGGGGGTTCTTCTCTTGTCTTAATATCTGTCTTAATATCTGTCCGCAGTAATGCCACTTTGTTTAGCTGATTTTAATTCAATTGTTCATCTAATGCAAAATGTCTCTTTTGCCAGATACATGAACTGCAATTCTATACAGTATTGTATTTGCAAAATACAAAAGTCTATTGCAAAATGTGTGTGTTTGTGTGTGTGTGTGTGTATATATTCTCTATACATGTGTATATATAGTCACAGAACCGCATTCACTTGAACTATTTTGTAACACAATTTTTTTTTTTTTTACTTTACTTTTGGTCAGTCCAAAGCATCCTTGCTAAATAAAAATATTAAAAACCTGAGCTCAAACGTTTAAACCATAGTAGTTTGAGATTGTAGGGAAACCAAGTTGTGCAATTCACAGTGCCTCATGGGAATGGGCAGTCACTGCAGTACTCTCCTTGTGTGATTTATTTTATATATATCATTTCAGGAACCCACCAGTTGCTCCCTATAACAGTGACAAATAACAAACATCATTTAAGTATAAAGATAAGCCCTCAACATCACCATACAGCAAATAATGGATAGTGTATTTTGTGTGAAGAACAGCAGGAATCAAGAGAGAATTAGTTCAGTCTATTATTTATTAATGCTTGTTCTTCGGATTTTATGATTTTTTTACGCTGATGTCTTATTCTGCCAAAATGTAGCTGAAGGCAACATTGAAATTACCCAGAACACCACAGCTGTTGCACAGAGATGCTCATGAGATTGTGTTGTCATTGAAAGAGCAGTTTTTGATATTTCTCCTGTAGTGATTCTGTCTCGCCTGCAATTGACTAAAGACAGGTGATTAATTGCCACACCTGAACGTGTCCTTCCCGTGGGTCTCCGTTACACGGCACTGATCTCTTTTGCTCTCTTTTACTGTCATTCTCTGTCTCTCGTCCACACAGGTGTTTGTGGAGAGTTTGTTATGTTCGGGACGAGAGGAAAACGTCCATCTGGCAATCATGTCCCATGATCTTCTGATTTGTTTAGATGGTGTGTTCTAGTGTTGGGCGATATGCTCCATAGTCATATCGTCCTATCGTCAGCCTGTAAGATCGCCGATACATGATATTATCGTGCTAATCTCTTTAATTATTTACTAATAATTCATTCTGTTTCACAGCCGGAGAGTGAACCAAGTCCAGGTATGGCTAAAAGTAGGCCAATGTTAGTGTAATCTATTACAGCAGTGACAGACAGACTCATATAATGGTGTCCTGTTTGAAAAGATGTTACCAAAGCTGACAGTTATCTATTTCCACCTGTACAAGTGAACAGAACACTGAGCATCAGCAGCTCATGAGGCGCATTGGAGTGATGTCAACTCCCCTCTTCGACTGATTGGCTAGAGAAGGAGCTGTCAATCTAGAACTATTTGACCAGTGATGACACTTAAGCGCTGATTTTAAATTTTGTTTTCACGCTTGTTATTTTTTTTATCCGTGACTGCAATACATTTGGCGGGAATTTGATCCCATGTTAACCACCAATAATAGCACAAAGTAGTGTTCAACCTTTTAATATTTAATATTTTCCAATATTCCAGTCATTCTCTAAGTATGACGTATGGGGGGCCTGGGAGATGGCCCTAATTCTCAAGCCTTATTCTCTTTCACTTGTTCAAATTTAAATTGTTTGTAACATATTTAATTATTTAATTAATTAATTTATTGTGATCAATGACTTAAATTTTCATTTATTTATTTTTTGTTTTCCTGTAAAGCTTTTTATTAATTAATTTCTATGATATTGTAAGTTTTTTTTTGTTGTATCATTAAAATGAGTTATTAAATGTTTATTATGTTTATTACAGTTTAATATTTATACAATTATGTTATTAGTAGTAATCCATACAATATTATTATTGGTAGTAGTAGTTAGTAGTAGTAGTACTAATAACAACAACAACCATAATAAAAAAATTATAATAAAAAAAAAAACGTCATTATGCAAGTATATCTTACAGATACTCAAAAACTAAAGTTGGTATATATTTTTGTCCTGTTTTGTTTATAACTTTTGAAGGAAACGCACAGAAATAGCAGAGTAATACAGCCTAGTTTCTAATACATAAAAAAATGAACAACTATAATATTCTTGGTTGTGCGGTTTTTATCTCATTAGTAAGTCTCAGCTAAATTCTAAATACTTATTACTTAAAAACTTATATATATAAAAAACTTTTTTTTCATTATTATGCAAATTTTAAAACACCAAAATATTGGCATAACCACTGGAATAATGTAAGTGAGCATGTGTTCTCGTGTCGAGAAATATGAGCTGACTGGGGCAGAGGGGGTGTCGAATCAAACTCTAGTTCGGACCAAGCAATCAAACCATGAGTGAAAATAGCCTGAAACTACCTCTTCAAACTCTGCAGTTGTTTGAGGAGTTTATGATGAAAGAGGAAGAAACCCCGCAGGAATCAAACCGTCCAACGTCATTCTGGTCTCCTGCCTGTTATGAGTCCAGCCCTTCGCAATGGCTATTATTGGTGTAATTAGCTGCCATAATGAGAGATTGACTCCATCAGAGACAGACAGACAGTCGGTCACTCACTTCCGCCCTGCAGCTCTAGGTTAATGTGTTTCCAGTCTCTCTGTTTGTCTGTCTATTTTTGTTTTGTTGGGCTGGAGCGCTAAGGGTGATGGACTGCGGCCCCTGAACGATGGGCCGTGTTGCAAAGTGGGTCAGTAATTAGGCCGTCGTCTGTTCACGGGCTGGAAGCTGGACGGGCCGCCACTCCATATGCATTCACACGCGTCTCACATCAGTGTCATTCTCTCACTCGCACATGCCACAGACAGACGGGAAACTTAGATGGACAGTAATTATGAGCTTAATGTTTAAATTATAGCACTTTTGCCTCCACTGAGAGAGAGAGAGACTGAAAGATTGAAAACAAAATGGTGGGAGAATGTGAACGTGTCAGTGAAGGATTCTGGGACAAACTAGGACTGGAAAGAGAATGACTGATTTCCTCTTCATTGAAAGAATCAGTAGGTCCTGTTTTGGAGTCAGTAGTTCTGAAAGAATTTTAGTGGTTCTATTTAAAGGGATAGATCCCCCAAAAATGAAAGTTCTGTCATCACATAATCATCATTTAGTCGTTCCAAACCCACAAGATGTTCATTCATCTTTGAAGCTCAAACAAATATATTTTTAATGAAACCTAAGAGATTTCTGTCCCTCCATTAAAAGTCTATTCCACCAAAACTTTGACACTTCAAAAAGTTCAAAAAGAGTTCAGAAAAGAAATCCAAATTAAGTGGTTTAATCCAAGTTGTCTGAAGCGACATGATCACTTTACAAGATGTGCAGATTTTCGTATATAAACATTGATCAACACACATATATCAAATATGGTAAACAGAAGCTCAACCAGCAAGTACGTTTGAGCTTCTTTTTACCATATTTGATGCACTGCAGTTTTTTTTAAATGCGATCATACGAAGGATTTTTTTCTTCTTGAGGGCGATGAAAAGAGCGATTTAAAAGTGGTCTAATTTAAACTATTGGATCTCCAAATAAATGCATGTTTCCTCCACAGACCACTACTAAATGTTTTTGTTGTAGAAAACAAAAATTATTATGTAGCCCTACAAGACAACCCCTTCTAGCAACCACCCATTCCACCTTGTAATCACCTTGCAATGTCCTAACACCCATAATGGTGTTGGTTTTTGCATGGCACTTTCTTAAAAATCTGATTTTTATTGTGATATATTGACTGTGTTGAGTTAGGCCATGTACTTTTTAAATACATCCAACTTTGTAAAGAGGTTAAGAACAGAAACATCTGTTGTGGATTTTCAAACTAGGTTCAAATGCAAAATAAGTTCCCCAAAAAAATAACAGAATGCTAAAGATGCCCTAGATCTCTCTTCTGTTCCTTTCTAACTGTCCCTTTCTCCCTCTTCTTTCGAACACTGAAATAAATCATATCCACCCGCTCCTTTTTTTTAATCCCCATAAATCATAAGCAGTGTCTCAGAACAAGCAGTTCGCAGAATCTGTAAAATGCGACATCACATTTTACAAGCCCCGCCCACGACTGTTGACAGACACTGCCCTATTAGCAGATGAGCCGCACACAATCTGCCATGTTTATCTTCATGTTAGCGCAGTTAAAAGCAGCATTCCAGTAAAAATGTCTTCTTATTAGAGCTCCCGAAATGACTCATTCAAGAGCAGTGAGTGATTTTCTGTTTTCATGTTATTGCTTGGGTCATATTAACAGCGTGGAGAGCAGTAGGTACTGTATATTATGCTGCTGTCACTTAATACGCTGATCTAATATAAACATGCGATTTATTTCCAAGCTGTTTAACTTCGCAGGCATAACGACTGTTTTTGTAACTTGTGTGTTTTTAACATAAACTTGTGTGTATTTGACAGTTTAGGCGCAATAAGACATGAAAGAGAGCTTGGTTTAGTACTCGCATGCCGCTTGACAGCCGCGCATGCTTCTGAGCGCACATGCGCACAAACCGTAAATCAGAAGTTTAAACTGATATGGCTTTCAAATGCTTGATTTCAGTGCGATATACATGATAATCAAAAACAAACAGATGTTTTTTAGCAGAGATCTGAGGAACGAGCTGTAAAGGCACAACCCTATTCTAAAAAAGGGGGTGGGGAACAGCAGCTCATTTGCATTTAAAGATACATGCACAAAAACAGCCTGTTTATGCTTCCACTCAAAATGATATAATAAATGATCTGTGGGGTATTTTGAGAAGAAACTTCACAGACACATTCTGGAGACACCGGAGACTTATATTACATCTTGTAAAAAGGGGCATAATAGGTGCCCTTTAAAACAACATTTTGGCATTTTCTGCATTTGCCACAAATACTACTTTCAAACTAGGTGCGAAATTTTATTAAAATAAAACGTGACAACCTAAAATACGTTCTGGAAAATATAAAATCTCCACATTTCTGGGTTATTAGCAATGCTAAATGTCCACGCTGAATTTCAAAGATGAAGTGCCATGTCTTGGCCTTGACAAAAACATGCATGCCGTGTGCAATCCTGAGAGAGTGAGTACTTAAGTCATCATCGCATACGGTCACTTCCTGCCAAACAAAACTGAGAAAAACACTTGTAATTATTAGCTTGCTGAGGCTAATCAGAGGCCTTCATTACAAAGACTGCTTTAGCCCCAGGAAGCAGAGAACTGTGCATTGGGTGTTTAGAGCGGTTGTTTCATGTTGAATGGGTTTTACGGGGATTTTGAAGATAGCTGGTGCTTTCACGTACATTTTAATAGTAGCGCAGTTGTCTTGGAAACGACTTGAAACCATTTGGCTGCTGACACGTTGGGCAGAGTGTTTTTAAAGTGTTTAGTGGAAAGAAAGTGGAAAGGTGTGGTAAAAGAACATGAGGGTTTTCAGCTATCTGTGCTTCAGAAATCTGGTGGGATTGTGATGATGGTGGTTTTTCTCGTTCCTATTTGGTTGACTCCTAATCTTATAATTCTAATTGTGTTTAGGACTGTCATACCATCTAATCAACCATTACAGCAAACAAACACATTTGGTGTAATGTCAGCTTTAGATATCTTTTTGTTCTAGCATAAAAATAGCTTGACACAGATAACTTGCGTTATAGTGCTTTTTTCCCCATTGCCGTATATCTAAAGTGGCCCCAAAACCTAATTGCAGTATTTAAATTACATGTAAAAATGTGTGAATGTCATTGCATTATAACAAAGTATCAAGTCAATGGCATTTATTTAAGAAATGTTTTTTCCAGCAAATTGTCACAAATTGGAGTATGTTAGACTTTAAATGATTAAAAAAAAAGTTGTGCTGTCAAATCGATTAATCACGATTAATCGCATCCAAAAATAATAGTTTGTGTTTACATTATATATATATGTGTGTGTGCATATAATATATTCACATACGTGTATATATTTAAAAAATATTTACGCGTATGTGTCTATATATATATATAGAGAGAGAGAGAGAGAGAGAGTCACGGGAGGAGCACACGACAGACACATTAACCAGGCTTTTATTAACAAAATAATATAACAGTGTCCAGGAAAAAAGGTAATCAAGTGTCCAAAATAAACAGGGGATCTGGTGTCCTCGTCGTGCTGCGGGGTTAGTGAAGGTGGGGCAGTGTTCGAGAAGTAAGGGTCCAGGTAAGGGGCGGAGTCCAGCGGCCGCACGCGCTCCCCTCTCCAGTCTGGGGCGCGAGGGGCGGCAGCTTCTTCCAGCGGCTGCATCCTTCTCGCCTTGGCCCACGGCGCTTGAAGGGACTAGACTGCCCGGCATCCTGGCCCGACGGACGTGTAACGGGTGCGGTTCTCGTCCGGACCGCGGGTCCGGTAGCTCACGACTCTTGCGGCACGGGAGTCCCTCTACGCACCCTTCCTGGACCCACGAGGACACCAGCGTGCATGCACGGGGAAGAGACTCCCGAGGAGAGGCGCGCTCGGCATTTAAACAGCGGCGGTGATGAGGCTCCATTCGGTTCAGGTGTGCCCCATCACACGCCGCCAGCCTTGGCTATTTCAGCGCCCCTCCTCTCTCAAGCACCTACTTCTGTCGGGAGCCTGGCCAAGGGCGGCGATTAAGGGATGGGGTGATGCTAATAATTAGGGGGAGGCAGCCGAAATTTTATAGATATCTATATGTGTAAATATATGTATTTTTATGTGAATATACACAGTACACACACATATATTATGCAAAAAAAAACTTTTATTCTGGATGAGATTAATGGTGATTAATTTATTGCATATAAAATTAATATTTCACTCTAAAAATAAGAAATTATTTAAGGAAAAAGATGTATATGGGTTCTGTAATCCCAATATTTATAGTTGTTTTATTTTCTTAGTTTTCAAACATTACACCACCAAATGTTTGTTTTGAACTTTTGAAGAAAACTGCAGGCAGACCTTAAAGGTTCTCTATTGTTAACCGCAGCGGGTTTCTAAGAACTGCTCATTACAATTTAGGGAATGTGATGAATGTGGATCTCAGACATCCACTAATATTACCTTCTACTATACTTAGAGTCTAATATAGTTAAAAGTCATTACAAAATAATTTTTTTTAATTAAAAGATCCTTTTTCGATGCCACTAGGTTTGATATTTTTCGTTTTTAATGCAATTACATTAAATGTGGCTTCGTTCTCTAAATATTTTTTGAGTCCAACGTATTTCCTATCAGCCTTTGTCTGTGTGTGTTGCATGTTAATTTAGCCTGTGTTGCATGTTAATTTAGCCCAGGGGAAATGCCGTTTGATTAATAAGTATGCAGTCATTTAGCAGACACTTTCAAATAAAGCTTTTTATGTTACACTTATTACATGCACAGTACACGTAGGTGCCTTACTCAAGGTCACTGGTGATAGTTTTAAACTACAACCTTGTGGTTGCTCACCCCAGATCACAATGCCACACCACTATGATTAATACGTTGTGTACAGTATTCGTAGGAAACTGCTGCATAAGCTCCTTAAACTGTTTGAAGGGTAGTATAATTTTTTTTATATTGGCCAGTATTTGTACGACCCACAGTAAATCTTATGCAAAGCGGAGCTGGAAACGGTCTTCTGGGTCTGATTGCAGTGTCACTGAAAATAACTACCATGTAAAACTCACAGATTGTAGAGGAAACTACTTGAAAAATACTGCTGCATTTTGTTGTTGTTGTTTTTTTCCTCAAGCTCTTAAATTGAATTATTATTTCTGCTCTGCTTTCTCTGTTGCTACTGGCTTGGCTCAAAAGTGCATCGCTAGCTTCCTCAGGTCCAGCTGTCTCGGCCAATCTATATTGGAAAGTGACAGCAGAGCTGGCCCGGGATCTGTGCTTTTATTTGTTTTTTGGTCTGTCCCCATTGTCCTATGAAGCACATTTATAGCAGCACAGATGTGGAGCAGACGCAGGCCTCTGCAAGCCTCTGATAACAGTATGAAAGCGACGTGATGTCAGAGTCTCAGTCTGTAATTAAGAAATAAGAAGAATCAAAACTCATTTGAAGGAATGGCTGCTGCTTTTTTCTGTTTTCGCGTTAAAGGAACAGTTCAATCAAAAAAAGAAAATTCTGCCATCATGTACCCATCCTCGTCGTTCCAGACCGATATGAGATTCTTTCTTCTATGGAACAAAAAAATTAGTTTTTTTTATTTTCGGAAAAGTTGAAGCAGTTTTGGGTGAACTGTCTGTTAAATATTGTATTTTGAATCTTCTTTGTGTGTCCGTTAGGTCATGTCTGCTGTTGATCACGGATTGTCCTTCTCTTGTCCAAGAGGAATTGGATCTCATCAGCGTCCTCTCTCGACTGGAGCAGTTTGGCGTGAAGGTTCTTCCCTTACAAGGTAATGCAGCACTAAGCTATTACTACCGTTCGAAAATATGTTCTTCTTCCATTTCCTTCAGGAGATTCGTGCTCAAGCCGACTAAATCGGTTAGATCAAATGTTTGTGTTTATGGCTCTGTTCGTGTTTGCTTTTCCTGTTTGGTTTGAGGGAACTATCTCATAAAAACAGACCAAAGTAAAATGTCAAACCAGGGCTGGATGATGTATCAAAGATATCTGTTTTTCAGACTAGTGATTAGGGATGCACGATATTGGATTTTTGCCGATATCCGATATGCCGATATTTTTCAACTCATTTTGGCCGATATCGATATATTTCCTTTAGTTTGGAAACAACACCGAGTCTCTCCTCTGTGGAAATTATAAGCAAATTATTTTTAATTTTGGTTAGTTTTTAACAAGAACTTATTTGTTAGAATTAAATCAACAATAATGTAGTTCTTTTATAATGACATTATGATTTTAAAATAACTATAAATAAACAATATGAATTGCTGCATTTTTTTTCCAGAAAGATGCAGTAGTAACCTTAACATTTTATTTTAAAAGTTAACATTTGTAGATGGCCTAAAGCAAGAGTTGTAAAAATTCTAAATATCTTTTAGAGCTCATAATTTGTTTAAAAAATATAACATATTACACATTAATGAATATATCAGTATATATAAAATTATTTAATTTACAAGTGTCATGTTTGTGATTTTTTTTTCATGTAAGCTATACATTCAAAACATACTCATGATTTTATGGCTTCGATTACTGCTTTATTTAATCAGAAACAGTCTAAATGTGATTTGTGTACTTTACTTTCATTTGATTAGAAGTAGGCCAACAGCGCCCCCTATGGAATTAAAACTCCTTAACAGGCATTAGGACCCAGGGGAGGCTGCCACTGCTGCCGCTGCACGTGCTGTTACTGTTTACTCTATCATACAAGAACACGTCATTCTGTATGTGCATTCTCAGTTTAAATGCAGCGATCCAAAACAGTGAATCTAATCATCATTCAGGCAAAACTTTGCTTTAAGAATGAGCCACACTGATGATGTGATCTAATCGCTAGGACATGTGAGTTAATGTATTCCTCTTATTGGCAAGACATATTGGCACAATTTTTCATATCGGCTGATGCCGATATTTCCATTTTAAAGCCATTATCGGGCGATTCCGATATCGGTCCGATAATATTGTGCATCCCTACTAGTAATTATATTTTTTTTTCGGCAAGGATGCATTAAATTGATCAAAAGAAAAGACCATTTTAATTTTACTGAAGATTATATTTCAAATAAATGCTGTTCTATTCTGTTCTTTTCTATTCAAAAAGAATGATCGTAGTTTCCTCAAAAAATTTTAAGCATTAATTATTTTAACCCGTAAATAGAAATGTTTGTTGTCCACCGAATCAGTATATTAGAATGATTTCTGAAGGATCATGTGACACTGAAGACTGGAGTAATGGCTACTGAAAATTCAATTTTGCCTTCAGTAGATTCAGTAGGTTATATTTTAAAAATGATTAAAATAGAAAACATTTGAATATTTTTATAAAATTTCACTGTTACTTGTTTATACTGCATTTTTGATAAAATACATATTTCCTCTGAAATTACTCAAAATAGTCACTTTCCCTATTATTTGACCAAACCGCCATTGTTGTTGCAATTAGTAAAATACAGTAAAAATCAAATTAAAAAAATGTACACATACATTCAATGCACATTTTTCCATAGCTTTTATTTAGGTGAACATCAGGGAGAATTATATTTAATAATCTCTGTCTATGTTCCAGTACAGCAATAAAAAGCAATTAGCCACATGCATGTATGCGTTTTTTTTCTTTTACAAAAACCGCTTTATGCACAAGGAAAGCCATTTTGGTCAACCTTTTTGAGCATTATCGCATACAGATTTGATATATCATCCAGCAATAGTCAAAATTGACTTTTTTTTCCCCTCGTCAAGAGTAAATGGAGTGATTCTCCCTGGTTCATGCTGTGAAAATTGAAGAGTGTATTAATGATCTGTTACAGTCGTAACATGCTTTACACAATATATGCTTTGCAATACATTATTGGTCTATATCAGTGATCCTCAAATCTGGCTCGCGAGATTCACTTTCCTGCAGAGTTTAGCTCTAACCCTAATCAAACACACCTGAGTTTGCTGATCAATGTCTTCAGGATCATTCGAAAATCACAGGTAGGTTTGTTTGATTATAAGGTTGGAGCTAAACTCTGCTGGAAAGAGGATCTCGCGAGCCAGATTTGAGGATCACTGGTCAATATGCACATTAACATATCTAGCCATTGCACCATGACTTGCTGTTTTTAATTTCAGGTATTTCAAAGCAGTTCTATTGTACTCAGCCTAGCTTTATTGATTCAAGAACGTGTCCTGTGTGGACGCCCGTTAATTAAACCTTGCATTTTTATTGTATTACTAACACTGTCCTCAAGAGCTTTTCTCATACATTTCCATTTTCAATTTTCTGCTAGATAGTCTATTGAGGTTACAAAAGAGATATCCGGTAAAACCAATGTTAAAGGGATACTCCACCCCAAAATTAGAATTTTGTCATTAATCACTTACCCCCATGTCGTTCCAAACCCGTAAAAGCTTCGTTCGTCTTCGGAACACAATTTAAGATATTTTGGATGAAAACCGGGAGGCTTGTGACTGTCCCATAGACTGCCAAGTAAAATACACTGTTAAGGTCCAGAAAAGTATGAAAAGCATCGTCAGAATAGTCCATCTGCCATCAGTGGTTCAACCGTAACGTTATGAAGCGACGAGAATACTTTTTTTTAAACCAAGAAAAAAACATTAAGGAGAGGAGGAGAGTCTGATGGACAGTCACAAGCCTCCCGGTTTTCATCCAAAATATCTTAAATTGTGTTCCGAAGACGAACAAAGCTTTTACTGGTTTGGAACGACATGGGGGTAAGCAGTGGTTTAGTGGTGCCTGAAGTGGGTATACTCTTAATTTATGTTCCCATTTTTTTAAGCGGCCCAGCAACAGCCTGTGTTATAAACAGCGACATGTAAGAGTCAAGATTAGTCTTGCATACACTCTGTAGCGGATCAGCTCATGGGGACATATAATCTTAACCATAACTAGTTTATAATTAACTATTCATATTTTAGAACCACTGTATATATTTAGCCGACCACTCAGGGTCAACCGTCTTGTCAATTCTAAGAACGTTAATTTCCTGGTTAAAGGAAGTAACCTTCTTACTGTACAATTCTATAAGTTTGTAACTTAAATCTGCATGATTATTGACTCCGGTTATGAGTAAACAATGAACACGTCAAGTGTGATACAAGTAAGGTTTTATTAACTACATAAACACTTAAACTAGTCTAACATACTACATAAACACATTAAGCCGGTCTAACATACACATACACACACACACACACACACATACAGTTGGTATAGGAAAGGGTTAAAGTTTAACTCAGCATAGAAAGAGGCATAAATAATGAATTTTATGGAACACTTTGCATGTTCAGCAGATCTAAACCTGAGGGATACTTCAGATTCTGAGTTCAAACACACCTTGTAGAAAGGTGTAACTGATACTTAATGAATCAATTAAATCGACTAAGTTTGATAATTGCGAGTCTGTCTGAAAAAGATTCCCGATGCAATCTTAAGGCCCAATATCTTTGCTGAATTTGGTTGAGGGAAAAGAACCAGTTTGAGTCAGAGTCACTTGATGAATGGAAAGGACTAGGCCGAAAGGCCTGGCACAGATGCTTTGGTATCCTGGAGCGTTTTTCTCACATCATCTTTGCTTTTGACTGAACCACCGACTGGGGCGGGTTCCTGGAGCCGGGTCTTTAAGGTCGGAGAAGATCTCCGCCCTTCAAGATGGGCTTGTCCAATGAGCAAAATGGAATTTCCGAGCGGGAGGTGGCAATTGCTGGAGGGTTTACGACCCCTTTGTTCTCTAAGCATGGTAATTTGCAAATGGACTTAAATCGAAATTATTAACGATTCTCAGGGCCCTAATATATATTGCCTATGTACCACCATATAATATACCCGCTTGTTTCGATCATAAGAAGGCAAATTCATAGATACTAAACAAGGTAAGATTACATATAGTGAAAAGGGAGGATCAGGAATGGGTCCCCTCACAAGCATACTACAATAGTCTAAGAATATCAAAGACAAAATACACAATGACAATAATATACTCAATGGCCTGAAGAAATATGTGTGTTCATTCAAATAACGGTTTTTCTATGAATTAACTAGAACACAGTCATTTCTACTCTGCTTTTCCTTGGGACAAAGAGTGGGCTATCCTTCTCACATTCCTGGGGGGTCATAAAACCAGTGATATCATGATTAGTTGTCATGGTGACCAGAGCGCCTGGTGTTCAGCAGACATCCTGGCATCCAGTTAATTGAGTGAGGGGACTGTGACGATTTGTTAACCTAATGAATAATTGATTTGTTAAATCCAATTAAATTGTGTTCGAATTTGGTCAGACTCTACATATATCCCCCCTTTCGAGCGTTGTTGTCCGTAGAATAGACAACAGCGAGCGACGTCAAAGGTGCAGAACAATCTAACACACACTTGTCACTCACGGCTGGGAGGCAGTGGCGGCTCTCTGGCTGTTGGTGCCTCCCAGAGTGGTTGTGGTGCCGTGGTGGATGCTGTCAGGTGGTGTGCTGTGGTGATGTAGGCTGTAGCAAGGTGTGGGTCCTCGAGCTTATGCAGCAGGTGTCGAGGCTGTGTCACCTGTCATCCTGAAGTGAGTTAGTCCGGGTAGGATGTTTTTTTTTTGTTGATGTTGTTAGCCAGTAGGCTATTTGTGGTACCCACGATGTGGAACAGCCGGGTTAGACTCTCACTGGTGAGAGTGCAGGTGGTTCCAGGGATTGCAGGTAATTGTTATGGAGATTTTGTAGTGTGCAGAGAGTTTCAGACTGACCTAGTGATGATGGCAGGAGAGCAGCAGGTGGTTGTTAGCTCTCTGTTCTGCCCGAACGTCACTAGAAATCTGATGTTTGCGGTGTCGCTTGGCTCTTGTGGCGGCACCGACTTGAGCTTGCCTGAGTTGTGTTGGTAGAGCTTTCGCTGTTGGTCATGTGGGCCCGTTGCTCAATCCAACTTTGTCTGGCTGCTTCTAGGGGTGTCGACCGTTTTCAAGGGATGCTCCTCCCTTGGAGGGGCCTGATGCTGTGTTGCAGCAGGCAAGGAGTCAGAGGTTTGTCCTTCTCAATACTCCTTAGTTGAGTTTTGTTCAAGGAGCTCTTTTGCGAGTGTCAGCAGCTCCTGTAACCCAGAAGTAGGCGTGTCCAGCTGTCCTTGTGTAGCCTCCATTCAGCACCCAGGTGAAGGGTGTGGAGGAGGATGTTGTGGTGGACTGCTGTTGGACATACCGTGGTATTTGCAGGATGAGGACGCCTTTTCCCAGTGGTTGGTCTGGAACCTGGGTCTGTTTCCATGGTGATGGCTCTGTCCTCTTCTTTCTAGGGGCTTTCTGTAGAAGGGTTTTTGCATTTTGGCAATGCTGGGTGCCTTCTGGTGCCAGCTTTGTATTCTGAGTTGTGAAGTTCAGAATCAGTGGGTTTGACAAACACCTTTAGTGGAGGCTTTGTGCTTGTTAAAGGCCTTCTGTGTCTGGTTACGCAGCTGTTGATTAGGCATTGTGCGGCAGGCCCTAATGCCTAGGTGCCTTCTTGCAGCTGGTGTCCTCCGCCATCCCAGGGTAATTGTGAGCTTTTGGAGTAAGTTTGTCAAAGTCTGTGGTAGTAAGCATGGGGANGATGAAAAGGACCAGTTTGAGTCAGTGTCACTTGATGTATGGAAAGGACTAGGCCGAAAGGCCTGGCACAATATTTGATATCCTGAAGCGTTTTTTCACATCATCTTTGCTTCTGACTGAATCACCGACTGGGCGGGTCCCTGGAGCCGGGCCTTTAAGATCGGAGAAGATCTCCGCCTTTCAAGATGGGCTTGTCCAATGAGAGGGATGGAAATTTCCTAGCGGGAGGTGGCTATTGCTGGAGGGTTTACGACTCTTTGTTCTCTAAGCATGGTAATTTGTAAATGGACTTAAATCGAAATTATTAATGATTCTCAGGGCCCTAATATATATATTGCCTATGTACCAATATTATATACACGCTTGTTTCGATCATAAGCAGGCAAATTCATAGATACTAAACAAGGGAAGATTACATATAGTGAAAAGGGATAATCAGGAATGGGTCCCCTCACAAGCATACTAAAATAGCCTAAGAATGCAACAGACAATATACAAGACAGCAATAATATACACAATGGCCTGGAGAATATGTGTGTTCATTCAAATAACTGTTTTTCTATGAATTAACTAGAACACAGTCCATTTCTACTCTGCTTTTCCTTGGTACAAAGAGTGGGCTATCCTTCTCACATTCCTGGGGGGTCATAAAACCAGTGATATCTTGATTAGTTGTCATGGTGACCAAGGGGGCTTGGTGTTCAGCAGAAATCCTGGCATCCTGTTTATTGAGTGAGGGGACTGTGACGTTTTGTTAACCTAATGAATAATTGATTTGTTATATCAAATAAAAATTAGTGTGTCAGATTGGTCGAGACGCTACAAATCTTAAAAATATAGGTGCTTCACGATGCCATAGAAGTACCTTTTTGTCTAAATGGTTCCATAAGAACCTTTAACATCTGAAGAACCTCTCTCTGTTTCACAAAGTTCTTTGTGGTGAAGAAGGTTCTTCAGATTATAAAAAGTAAGAAAGAGATGGTTCTTTAAAGAACCTTTGACTGAATGGTTCTTTGTGGAACCAAAAATGGTTCTTCTATAGCATGGATCCCTCAAATCTGGCCCAGCGAGATCCACCACTTTCCTGCAGAGTTTAGCTCTATCCCTAATCAAACACACCTGAGCATGCCTATCAATGTTTTCAGGATCATTAGAAAATCACAGGTAGTTGAGTTTGATCAGGGTTGGAGCTAAACGCTGCAGTGCATTGGACATCCAGGGTAAGATTTGAGGAACCCTGTTCTATTGCATCGCTTTGTGAAGAACCTTTTGAAGCACCTTTTTTTTAAGATTTATTTAGTTCACCCCAAAATTGTCCAATAGTATTGCACATTTCACTTTTGTAACGTCTTCTACTTGACTTACTGAGTCAGGATCATTATTACATTAGATTAGCCACAAAAGAGGGTGCAGATGTTCGGATAAATAATTCAAATGTAAAAAATTACATAGATTACAACAATTAACATTTCGCAGAACTCTATTAACAAGCCTATTTTGTTTATGTTAGTTATCCTTAGGGAGATCAGATCTCTATTTGATACCAAAAAAACAAACACAAAAATCTTGATCAATTTATCCAGAATTGTGCAGCTCTACTCCTATGTTTGACTGACTGTTTCTCCCATGGCATACAGTGACGGGCAAATAGTAACCCCCTGCCCTACTCTACTCCCCCCATACCTTTTACAATTTATGTGTAGGCTATACTATATAGTGCGAAAAAATTAAATTATAATAAAATAGTTTAGAGCATTTTAATACAATTAAGCACTAGGCAAGCTGCGATATCAAACAGGACCACAAGGAGACGCCAAAAGATTACTAAACCTACTTCCTTGACCTGACTGTACAGGCTAATATATGGATCCATCCAGAATCTAAAAAACACCTTCAGGCTTCAGCAACATCCATTATAAAACACTCCTGCTTTTAAGCCAAATACACGCTGAAAAGAATAATTCTGGACGTGACTCTAGGCCATCTCTGATGAAACGGTCGGGTTTTCTCTGTAGCTGTTTTGAACTTAGGTTACTGTTTGAAGGCATTCGTATACTGGATCCTTGGACTGAAAAGTTTACAGGAGTTTACCGATTTAAAACATCTGATCGCAAAAATATGCTTCTTTTCCTTTTTAAGGTATTGTTTTCATTATAATGTATTCAAATTAGTAGTCAATAATTAAATATTATTTTATCACTCTTCGCGCCTCCCCTGACATGCACTCATGCCCCAGACCGACTTGCATTCACGTGATTTGTCGAGATGAGAGGCTGGCGCGGGCGCAATCATCAATCAAATTTAAAGGTAAGCCGGTGCATCCTGACTTTACTGGGTATGTTTAGGGAATATTGGCATTTATTTACATGTGATTTGATTAGCTAGTCATGGTGGACTGTCATGATTTTGGCTAATGCAGGACACTAATGAATAATGCACATCAGAGGGGATTTAGAAGTGGGTATACGCAAAGCCGACTGATAAAGAAGTGGGTATACACCACTGGGGGTAAGTGATTAATGACAAAATTTTCATTTTGGGGTGGAGTATCCCTTTAATATTCAATCTGGAGATTTAAAGCGGACAGTCATCTATTGTTAATCTGTTGTTGTCAGTGAAGCACATTTGTGAGGAGACAAAATCAAGATATCATTGATAATACAACACAAGTGAAAGTCAAGTAAAAGTACACATTTCTTAAAAAAAAAAAAAAAGAAGGCCTCTTTAGCCCCATGTGTGCTTCTCCCAGCGTACTTTTGAAGAAGTGAAGAAACTGCTTTATCTAGTCAAGGCAAGACCAGGAGCAACTCAAATCTCCTTCCTAAACTTACGAAGGAAGTCTGAATACATCAAGTGGAAACTCTCCTTGAGCTCATTCGCCCTTCATGACCTGAGTGACCCCGCGGCTGTCTCTGCACTTGTCTTTTTCTTAGTAGGCGAAGTTATACACCCGACTGTCAGCCAACGGGGAGCTGTAGTCTGCCTCAAAGCTCGTCTTACTGCCTAATTGATCTGCTTATTCCCCATCTTCTCCTCCAATTCATTTAAATCTGCACTTTTCAACTTTACAAGTAAAAGAGTTTGCGAAAAAGCTAAACTGTAATTAATGACGCTCACATTCAAGTAAACACAAACCTCTTAGTGCCACACATACAGATCCGCGGCTGTTTTTGGAAGCAGGTTAATGGCTTTGGCAGGGGCTGCTGATGGCTGGCTGGTCTGTGTGTGGTTCAGGTGCTGCCCCCACGGTGTCTCCTCAGAAGATGGAGCTGTCTGCTCCCCCGCAGGCCTGTAACTCGCGGCCCGCTCGGCCCCCTGCCTGCTTCAGACCAGCGTGACCTCCAGCACAGACCACTTCCAGCTCAATATTTTAAACTGTGCTCAGTCAGACAGCTGAGACATGCTTTGTGTCCATCCAATTACCACACATCACAAGTACTTGCCTGTTATGACAGGAAGTGAGGAGAGTGCATGCAGTGAATTTGGTGTTTTTCATAATTTTTTTTTTTTGTTTAGATCTTTGCTGTGTTTTAAATGGAATGCTAGCTAATGCATACTGCACAGTGCGGACTTTATAAGGCATGCTATTTTTCAAAATGGTATGTAAGGAAGTGTGTAATATTAGATAATATATTATATATAGAAAAATATTTTACAGTGGTGTGAAAAAGTGTTGGCCACCCTTCCTGATTTCTTATTTTTTTGCTTGTTTGTCACACTTTAATGTTTCAGATCATCAAACAAATTTAAAAGATAACACAAGTGAACACAACAGGCAGTTTTTAAATGAAGGTATTTATTATTAAGGGAAAACAAAATCCAAAACTACATGCCCTGTGTGAAGAAGTGTTTGCCCCCTAAACCTAATAACTGGTTGGTCCACCCTTAGCAGCAACAACTGCAATCAAGCGTTTGCGATAACTTGCAATGAGTCTGTTACAGCGCTGTGGAGGAATTTTGGTCCACTCATCTATGCAGAATTGTTGTAATTCAGCCACATTGGAGGGTTTTCGAGCATGAACCGCCTTTTTAAGGTCATGCCACAGCATCTCAATAGGAATCAGGTCAACTTTGACTTGGCCACTCCAAAACCTTCATTTTTTTTTTCTTGAGCCATTCAGAGGTGGACTTTCTGGTGTGTTTTGGATCATTGTCCTGTGGCAGAACCCAAGTTCGCTTCAGCTTGAGGTCACGAACAGCTGGCCGGACATTCTCCTTCAGGAATTTTTGGTAAACAGCAGAATTCATGGTTCCATTTATCACAGCAAGTCTTCCAGGTCCTGAAGCAGCAAAACAGCCCCAGACCATCACACTACCACCACCATATTTTACTGTTGGTATGATGTTCTTTTTCTGAAATGCAGTGTTACTTTTTTACGCCAGACGTAATGGGACACAAAAAGTTTTCAACTTTTGTCTCGTCAGTCCACAAAGTATTTTCCCAAAAGTCTTGGGGATCATCAATATGTTTTCTGGCAAAACTGAGATGAGCATTTATGTTATTTTTGCTCAGCAGCGGTTTTTGTCTTTGAACTCTGCCATGCAGACCATTTTTGTCCAGCCTCTTTCTTATGGTGGAGTCATGAACACTGACCTTAACTGAGGCAAGTGAGGCCTGCAGTTCTTTGGATGTTGTTGTGGGGTCTTTTGTGACCTCTTGGATGAGTCATCGCTGTGCTCTTGGGGTAATTTTGGTCAGCCGGCCACTCCTGGGAAGGTTCTCCACTGTTCCATGTTATTTCCATTTGTGAATAATGGCTCTCACTGTCGTCCCAAAGCTTTAGAAATGGCTTTATACCCTTTTCCAGACTGATAGATCTCAATAACTTTCTTTCTCACTTGTTTCTGAATTTCTTTGGATCTCGACATGATGTCTAGCTTTTGAGGATCTTTTGGTCTACTTCACTTTGTCAGGCAGGTCCTATTTAAGAGATTTCTTGATTGCGAACAGGTGTGGCAGTAATCAGGCCTGGGTGTGGCTAGAGAAATTGAACTCAGGTGTGATAAACCACAGTTTTAACAGGGGGGCAAACACTTCTTCACACAGGGCCATGTAGTTTTGGATTTTGTTTTCCCTTAATAATAAAAACCTTCATTTAAAAACTGCTTGTTGTGTTCACTTGTGTTATCTTTTAATAATATTTAAATTTGTTTTGATGATCTGACAAGTTAAATCGGGTGTGTTAGATGAGTGAGACAGTGCTGGGCTGCTCAGGACAGTTTTGAAAACCATTTCAGAAACATGTTCTTAAATGTGACTCGTTTTTAAGGCCGCTTTAATTGCCGTTTTGGTAACTTCATGACGGTCACACTGACCATAGAGCATTACATGCCTTAGTTTATTTCGCACTTTGATTATGAAAGAATCCAGCCTACCGTGCGCGCCGTCGCCTTTGTGCATGCATCGAAGAGAGCTTCTAACCGTTCTCAGTCGTTTCTGCGACTGACATAAATGCAGTTCTTGTCAAGAGAGAAAGAATGGACGGGAAGAGCAGTTTGAAGGTGTGGCACCCTACCCCCCTGCGTTAATTGCATAATAGAAAAAATGTATCGCCTGCGTTAAGTTGCTAATTTTGACACCACTATAATATATATATATAAGTATATATATATATCAGGAAAGGTCAGGTCAAATGCGTGGTATTGCAATATGTGGAATGTGGTGTAAACTATGCTATTTTTTATCTTTGTTGTGTGCTGAAATCAAATAAAAGTATTTTATTTCTCAAAAAAAGAAGGGAAAAAA
Source organism: Sinocyclocheilus anophthalmus (assembly GCA_018155175.1). Classification (NCBI taxonomy): domain Eukaryota; kingdom Metazoa; phylum Chordata; class Actinopteri; order Cypriniformes; family Cyprinidae; genus Sinocyclocheilus; species Sinocyclocheilus anophthalmus. The sequence goes on along the minus strand of JADLZN010008188.1, from coordinate 804,386 downwards.
AACTAAGGTCCAGAAACACAACTTGCCCCCATGCTAAGGATTTACATTTTAAATAAAAAGACAAAGTAGATAGATAGACCTGCAAAACAGCATATCACATTTTCATGAGTATCTGTTTTTACTGTATTTTCATACTGACTGCAGATTTTTACAGTTTTTACAACTGTATTGTACTGTATATATATCTCAATATTTATGTATTTGCTTTGAAATGCCACAAAATATTACAAATTCTCCATCATTTTGACCAAACAGCCCTTGTTGTTAAACAGATTAAAAGTCTTTAATGCAATTAATAAAATACAGTAAAAAAAAACATATATGCTTTACACTGACATGAAAAAAGTATATCTGTCACAGGCAGTTTTTGGGCTCTGTCTAAATATATGGCCATGTGAAAAATAAAGTCTCCAACTGTCAGTGTGTTTTTTTGTAAATATATATTCATGTGACAAATTATGCACAGTTTATCAGATTGTTGCTTCACAATTTGGCTATTCTAGTCTGTTTATACTGTATTTCTGCTAGATCTTAACTTTTAGTCTTTGTTTTGTTCTTTTCTCTCATTTCCTCTTTGTCTCTGCAGTGCGTCTGTGGACGGATCGTCTATCATTGATAAAGGAGTGCATCTCTCAGTGCCCTACTGCCTACAGACAGTCCACTCTCCTCCTCAGCCTGGCCAGACTGCTGCGTGTTGCAGGTAAAACCGAATGAAAACTTCCCTCAGCATCAGGCTAACGGTCCATTTATGTATGTCCGTTGCAGAAAAACGCTTGAATGGAAGTATTTCCAGCTACAAAGATTCATCAACACTGTCACAGACAGCCTGCCACAGCAGTTACGATGAAAAATACTTGCATCAGTTCTTGGCATCGCTTCAGCCAGGGCTTTGTTTTAGTCGTTAGTCAGTGCAGTCCTCGAAAGTTATATTTTCATGCCATTCCAAAATGACAAGACAGTCGTAGCAGAAGGCGTCGCATTTCAGCATCTATTTCTTGTAGATTAAATAACGCTAATCTGTAAACTTTCCAGTGTGCGTTTAATCTGTATTTGCCGAGTCAGCAGTGTCGTGTCTACAGGTGAATAAATAGATGAATACGCATGAGTGAGCGATTGAATGAATAAGTAGACATTTCTTTGAAGTATGCTTTGCTCAGGGGTTAGAGATTAATATTACATCGGACAGCCCATAAAGATGCACATCAGAGATGTGACCTCATGAATCTACAATCAGTTAGTTCCATGAATAAGCATGATGTCAGTAAAGTAAAGGGATTGTATAACGATTGGTGTCTAGCTTTCTCGCTCTCTTTCTTTCTTTCTGAAGGAAATCCATTGCGCAGTTTTGTAAGGGTGCATGTGTGGATCGAAAATATCCAATTTATGTTTGTAAACCGAGCATGTGAGCGGAGTGGTAATATTTCCTTAAGAGCGCAGAGCGCCTTTCTGAAGATTCCGCTCCGCTCACTCAATACGCTCAGTGCCGCTCGCTCAACCCAGAATGCCGTTTGGTGATTTGCTTGTTCGAGATCGAGAATCTGTAGAGATCGAGAATAGTAGAGCAGTTATGGAGTTCAGATATTGTTTCAACGAAGTTGCAAGCCTTATACATAAATGTAAAGTAAAAATCAAAGTTAAGAATGAGCAGGGAGAAGAAACTGAGAGGGAGTGCGGAGAGACTGTTAAAGTTAGTACAGATTCATATTGATTACAGAAAGCACGAAGATGTGCTACGCAAACATGGTGCAGCAAAAGGTGAGCTAGTTACGTACCATAATAAATGAATAAACGGGTAGGCTAAGGTTATATTCGGTTGTACGGAGCCCCGATCATGACATGCAGACAAAATCACGGCCACGAATTTAGAATAGGCTAGTTCTCTTTTATGCTAGGACTACATTATGGCCACGAATTAAGAATAATTTTTTTCGTTTAGTCTAAATTATGGCCTCGAATTAAGTATTTGTTCTCTTGTTTAGGATCAGCTGCCCCGAATTCATTTGTTTGTTAATTCGTTCATTCCCTATAGTAGACCTAAATCTTGGAACGAATTATTATATTTCATAATTACTTATTAAAATCATTATTATTTAAAATTAATAAATAATAATAAATTCATTTAAAAAATAATAATAAAAACCTGCTGACGTCGTAGAAACGATACTTCGGTTAATTTGAATTATATTCGGAGCTCCGTAGTTATTAAATAATCTCAGTTAAACTGTAGACCTAAGCTAACACACAGCTGTATATAGGCCTAAATGCAGAACTACAGAGTACAGAAGATATTAGCCAACACCACTTAGGCCTAAGTGTATAATATTAAAATATTATAAAAAAAAAAACTGACCCGAAACAATAGGTAGACCTACAGAATGTAGGCTAGATATAGGCAACAGTAATTTATAATCTAATATAACGCACGCAAATTTGTCCTGTACACAACGGAGCGGGATCTGAGCGGGAATTGGTTTACGGCGAGCGTGAGCGGAATATTAACGGAGCACTTGCTTGGGCGGTTAGAGCGACTGAGTGGAGCGCACGTCCATAGAGCGGAAAACGTAGCGGAGCGTCACACCGCTCTGCTTCGCTCACATGCTCTGTTTGTAAATGGCCAAAACATCCGCTTTTCAAGATGCACGTGTATATTTGTCTGATCCTTGACGCATCGCAAAGTTGATTCTGTGCTTACTTGATCTAATATTTGATGTTTTTTTAAATGTTGTAGATTTAAGTAGCAAATGAGAATCACTAAAATTAATGCATATATTTTGAGACGAAGGTCTTCTTTATGATTTTCAGTTTTGTTTAAGATAATTAAAGCAACAGTTTTTAAATAACAAAAGAATATGTAAAAGTATGGTATTTGGGGTAAAAAGCGCCCCTGCTGTTGGGGCTAAAGGCACACTAGTTAACATGATAATTAATAGATGGCTGACTTTTCCATTTGTTGACATGACGTGGTTAGATTCAGATGGTAAATATCATATATTATGTTGGGTGTCCATATTAGAGATAATCACCATGTTTATAATGCAATCATCATATTTAAAAACATGATATTAATCATATAATATAATGAAATATAATTTGTTGTTACTACTGTAAAATACTACTGTAAATATACAGTATATTCAATTATTATTGAATCTCCTTCAATACTTTCAGAATCTTTACTTATTAAAATGATTTTGTTTCTGTATTTTAAAATATATCTTTTTTATATTAACATATTTTAATGACAGTATATTTATTGAAAAAAAATCTTTTATTTTTCAAAATAAGCAGAAAATAGTACAAACTTTGTTAAAGTGATTGTTTTGAACAAGTATTAACTTAGACATTTTTTTTAAACATTATTTTAGCTGAAGTATTTGTATCAATACCGAGTGCCTTTTACCCCATGCTGGTGGGCCTTTTACCCCGTGTGTGGGGTAAAAGGCCCCTCTTGCCACCTTATACATTTATACGATTTTTAAACAAAATAAACAACTTGAATGATTTATTTTCACACAAAATCTGTTGCTCTATTAATTTTCAATACAACGTATATATTTTTTCTGCAATTATACATTTTAGGTGCAGTGAATGGCACATTTTATCTTAAGGTGGGCCTTTAGCCCCGCTGTACCCTATATACATATATATTTTATTACATTACATTTACATTTACATATTAGGCAGACGCTTTTATCCAAAGTGACTTACAAATGAGGACAATAGACTATGCACGATCGCTTCTGTGTTTTGCCTCGGCCAGCTCAGTTACATCCGGTGCAGCACCAGAAGCCGTTTTTGCTGATGTTAACTGTGAAGACATCACGGGAGAAGTTGATATTTTACACTCGCTTTTTAAAAGAGCTTTCCCGGATTAATGTGAAAGATGTTTATCGCATTGTGAGGCAGTCAGCTGTCACTCCTAACAGCAAGACGGAGAAGTTTTCGAGTTACGTTGACACTTTGAAGGTGAGTATTCTCATGCTATAGTGTAGTAATCTATCGAGATAACGCGTTTACTTGTATTGTATTCATTTTGACTGATGTGCTTGTTTATGCAACGTTTACATTTTTGGACTATGAATGTTAACTGAATAATTTCTCAATGAAGAAGTGAGGAAGGCAAGATATTAGCTTAAAGTCTTAATTAAATGCTCGTTTTATACAACCATTTTTGAGGTTTCTGTACAAAGACAGGCATAGTGAAACTATTCCTTAAAAAGGTTCGTAGAGCTTAAGATTTTAAATGTGGGTATAGTACTCCTTACAGTATATGGGTATGTAAATATAATATTTAAATATTAAACAATATTTTATATTCAACACATTTCTAATAAAATTTCTACTTAAATATTTAACAAATATTTAAATAGAATATTAATACATGACTTTTGTTATAGTTTAATTATCTTCACAGACGGTTAAATGACTCCCTCCCTGTATTACTGTCCCACAGCAGTTGTTCCTGTGATGCTGGGACAGCACTGAGTGACCGCAATAATGCTGCACTACTGTACCAAACAGCACAACACTCGCAGCTTGGCATCAGTGAAGTTCCTCCTGTTCATAGCTGTCTTGAAAGAGAACAGAGCTGGCACAAACCTAAAACAATGGTTAGTTTAAGTACATTATCAAATCCTTTTAAAATACACGTGATTGATTAAGAGAGACTGTAGATATACATACATGCATACCTGCTTTTAGTTCAACATATTTTTTAATGGCTTAGTCAGAAAGATTATAGATGAACCATACACACCTCTGCTCCGTGTCCATACTAGGATTTCTGGATGATGGTGATAATACGCATTAGTCAATACTGCATGTATTTACTGTTGGACAAAGTCACTTTACAAAAAACTTGCTGCTGTATACTATATTATATATATATAGATATACACACCCAATTAGATCTAATATATATATCCCACCCATAATATATATATATATATAGGTAGTATATATATATATACACACACAATTTACAATATATATATATATTATATAATTATATATATTGATTATATATATCTATAGAATAGATATATATTATATAACTAACTGCTTGACAATGACTGTCTCCACTACCATGTCAACAAAATTAACTTTATTTTTATTTTAGAATTATAGAAAAGCATTTGTTTGAAAATGATTTTAAGGGGCATTTGAGAGCATTATGAGCACTATTTATTTTCTAACCATAGAAAAAATGATATGACATCCACTTAGGTCAAATAGTTTATAAATGAGGGAATTTACTTTAATACTTTTTTCTTTTTTCTTTCAGGAGTACCCTTTACAGAGGTGTCACCATGAGCTGCCTGACCTCTCAGTGGCCGAGCTGTATTAGTACTTTGTCAGCACTACATCCCCTTTGGTCACCACAATCAGGATGTTCAGTGAAGATTCATTGGTGGATTCTGCCTTTGGAAAAGTTTAGGCTGGGAGTATGTTGTCATACCAGCAGAAAGAACCTGCAACATTACTCACCATCAAGATGCCCCATCGCCGCCACATCAGCCACTTGTTGGTTACAGCCTTGAAACATCTGTCTGCTTGTTTGTCCATAGCGAACATAGTTTTTTGTATATACACAACAATGTTGTACAGGAAATGTTTAACACTTTATCAAAGTTACTTATACATACATGTTATATTTATATGTTTGCATTACCATAGTGCAGGTATCAAAGTCATTTATATTTACATGTTTACGTTACTGCAGTGCAGGTATCAAAGTCATTTATATTTACATGTTTACGTTACTGCAGTGCAGGTATCATACATTTGTACAAATAAATGCAAATTTATCCATCCACAATTTCTATACTAAATATTATTTTAATTAATATATTGTGCTGTTCTATTGTATTGTTGTGAAGATTGTGAATAGCCAGGGTATAAATGAAGTATGTCTCTAGAGTTTACTCTTCAATACTTCGCTTGTATTAAGGGCATTGTGCTGAAACAGAGTAGATATTCTACTGGAATAAGGTGAGTAATAGCCCCTTTAGCACAACAAGACACAACGTTTGGGGAAACTACTGTCTTCGACCGTTAATATTTAATCTTTCAGGAAACTAACTAGAGTGAGCTGTTATGTATTTTTTATGTTAATAATACTTATTTAGAAAATACTAATTATTTGTTGTTTACAATACGTCAAGAAAGAGTTCTGCCGCTAGTATTATAGCGCTATGCGGAAGTGAAGTCGCTGGCTGAGATTTACCAGAAATACGTAAGCAGCAACGTATTTTGTTTCGATTGCAGCAAGCAATCAAAATCAACAAAAGAGGAATGATATGCAAGTGCTATAACAAGTCTCAGTTACTTAACGCAGTCACAGAGCAAGGTTTTTTAAATTATATAATAATAAAAAAACCGATAGAAATAAAAAAAATAGAGCAAGCTAGCGTTATGAGGCCTTTTTGCTTTGTTAATTGTATAATAAATAAAAAAAAAATAGAATACAAAAAGATTAGAAAGCTAGTTAGTTTTTTTTTTTTTAAAGAAAACAAGCAGTAGATGAATAAAGCGCAAGTCTAAAAGGGATTTTTTTAAAGAATAGAATTAGAATAGAAAGTGCTAGAGTTAGAGGGTCAAATAAAGATGGAAGAGATGTGTTTTTAGCCGATTCTTGAAGATGGCTGAGGACTCAGCTGCTCAGACTGAGTTGGGCAGGTCATTCCACCAGTAGGGAACATTTAATTTAAAAGTCAGAGATTAGTGATTTTGTGCCTCTTTGAGATGGTACAATAATACACCGTTCACTTGCAGACGCAAGCTTCTAGAGGGCACATTGTCTGAATTATGATTAGGCAGGGTGCGAAGCCATGGTGGTTTTGTAGGCCACACATTAATGCCTTGAATTTAATGATTTTTTTTTACAAACTGGTCCGTTGAAAGAAGGTGGTTAACTTCAAACATTATTGATCTTCACCTTAGCTATGTAGCATCTTCTTTCATTTCTCCTCTCTCTCAATTTTTTTTTTATTTATGGTGCTTTTTTAGGGCTGTCCAAATTAACCCGTAATATGCGTTAACGCAAATTCTTTATGGCACGAATTTCATTATGCGCCAGCATTTCATTTGTACCCTGGCCTAACCCGTAGTTGGAGAACTGGAGAATGCCCTGACTAGTTTTGCTAGCTTGGACTTTCAGACACCCTTTAGCGACCTTAAAAAAAAAAAATTCTTCAAAAAATGTTTGCTTAATTATTTTCGTTTCTGAGACTCGCCGGTACTGCCGCCCTAGCGTGAGGTTTCTCTTTCCCGCTGCGCACGTATAGGCTTAGTTCTCTGCCACAATTCTGCGTGCGAAAGATCATATTTTTAGCTCACAAAAGTGCATTTTGCATGCGCGCAATCTGAGTTTTGTGGAGAAAACACTCGTTTCGCAAAGAAAAAAGTATTTCGAGCACACGAAAATCAATTTTGCATTTAAAATAATTTTTTGGATGTGTGCAGACCTCTTTTGAGCGTGCAACGTTTCACTAGCTTGCTCACATGATGTCGCCCTCGTGGCTCTATAAATGCCAACAGCTCGCGTGCTCAACACAACCCAGCGTTACACTATGCCATAATTCCAGCCAATCAGAGACCGAGACTGCTAGATTCTGATTGGCTGCCTTGACAACCACTCACAACATTTCTTGCATTACCACGACAGCAGAAGAGACAATACAGTGCATACATAATTTATTATCAAGTTGATATTCTGATTAGATTTTTTCCAAGCACATTTTAGCCAATCCAAACAACATCAATCTTAGATAACCACTATTATCTCTGTATTTAAGCACTTACTAATATATATATTATTGTGTCATGAAGCTGGAAGGTGAACGGCTCTCGCTGTATATTGTCAGGTGTGCAGAATTTATTACGCCGGTTTATCTTCACAGATAAAAGATCGTAGATGGACCTATAAAATTACTCCCAAAACTCTCAACTTATCTGCTATAAAGCCTATATAATTATATATACAGTGGGGAAAAAGTATTTAGTCAGCCACCAATTGTGCAAGTTCTCCCACTAAAAAGATGAGAGAGGCCTGTAATTATCATCATAGGTATACCTCAACTATGATAGACAAAATGAGAAAAAAAAATCCAGAAAATCACATGTAGGATTTTTAAAGAATTTATTTGCAATTTATGGTGGAAAATAAGTATTTGGTCAACAACAAAATTTCATCTCAATACTTTGTTATATACCCTTTTGTTGGCAATGACAGAGGTCAAACGGTTTCTGTAAGTCTTCACAAGGTTTTCCACACACTGTTGCTGGTATTTTGGCCCATTCCTCCATGCAGTTCTCCTCTAGAGCAGTAATGTTTTGGTGCTGTCGCTGGGCAACACGGATTTTCTTTCGGACTCCCTCCAAAGATTTTCTATGGGTTGAGATCTGGAGACTGGCTAGGACACTCCAGGACCTTGAAATGCTTCTTACTGAGCCACTCCTTCGTTGCCCGGGCGGTGTGTTTGGGATCTTTGTCATGCTGAAAGACCCAGCCACGTTCATCTTCAATGCCCTTGCTGATGGAAAGAGGTTTTCACTCAAAATCTCACGATACATGACCCCATCAGTCTTTCTGTTTACACGGATCATTCTCCTGGTCCCTTTGCAGAAAAACAGCCCCAAAGCATGATGTTTCCACCCCCATTCTTCACAGTAGGTATGGTGTTCTTTGGATGGAACTCAGCATTATTTCTCCTCCAAACACTACAAGTTGAGTTTTTACCAAAATGTTATATTTTTGTTTCATCTGACCATATGACATTCTCCCATTCCTCTTCTGGATCATCCAAATGCTCTTTAGCAAACTTTAGACGGGCCTGGACATGTACTGGCTTAAAGCAGGGGGACACGTCTGGCACTGCATGATTTGAGTCCCTGGCGGCGCAGTGTGTACTGATGGTAGCCTTTGTTACTTTGGTCCCAGCTCTCTGCAGGTCATTCACTAGGGTCCCCCCGTGTGGTTCTGGGATTTTTGCTCACAGTTCTTGTTATCATTTTGACCCCACGGGGTGAGATGTTGTGTGGAGCCTCAGATCGAGGGAGATTATCAGTGGTTTTGTATGTTTTCCATTTTCTAATAATTGCTCCCAGAGTTGATTTCTTCACACCAAGCTGCGTACCTATTGCAGATTCAGTCTTCCCAGCCTGGTGCAGGTTTACAATTTTGTTTCTGGTGTCCTTTGAGAGCTCTTTGGTTTTGGCCATGGTGGAGTTTGGAGTGTGATTGTTTGAGGTTGTGGACAGGTGTCTTTATACTGATAACAAGTTCAAACAGATTCCATTAATACAGGTAATGAGTGGAGGATAGGAGGGTTTCTTAAAGACAAACTAACTGGTCTGTGAGAGCCAGAATTCTTGCTTGTTTGTAGGTGACCAAATTTTTATTTTACCGAGGAATTTACCAATTCATTTTTTAAAAATCCTACAATGTGATTTTCAGGATTTTTTTTCTAATTTTGTCTCTCATAGTTGAGGTATTCCTATGATGAAAATTACAGGCCTCTCGCATCTTTTTAATGGTGAGAACTTGCACAATTGGTGGCTGACTAAATACTTTTTTTGCCCCACTGTATGTATATATATTATATATATGTATATTATATATATATATATATATATATATTTTGTGTGTGTGTGTATATATATATACTGTATATATAAATCAGTCTTCAGGTATTTTACTACACTTCAGTATGTGATTATTAAGTAAGGGTCATTTTTTAGGATTCTATACTTAACCTAAGTCTCGGAGAACCTGACACCTTGTACTTCTGGAGACTAAATGGTTCCTGGTGACTTCACACCTAATTCTTCACCTTAATTCCTAATTCCTTTGCAGTTAATGCATATTTTCTTCTCCACATGTTTTTGACTGACCCTGCTGAACCACTGAGCATTTTTCTGTCCAATGGTTATGTATTAACTTTGCAATTTCTAGTATTGTCTTAGTTTTGAATATTTCTCATGGGCATTTAATAATTTTTGACTTTTCAGTGTGAGTTAAATCTCTTTTTTGGCTAATTTTTTTCTGTAAAAGAAAATCTGCTTAATAATTATGCACACCTGAATTTAAGACATTTTTCACTTCCATCCTTCATGAATAATTATATATCAATTATAAATTATTAAATACAAGATTAATAGTAGTTATTAAGATTGATGTCGTTTGGAATTGGTAAAATGTGCTTGGAAAAAAATATGATCAGAATATCCACTTGCATAATAATTATGCATGCATTGTATTTTTCCTCTTCTGCTGTCGAGTTAATGCAAGAAATGTTGTGATTGGTTGTAAAGGCAGCCAATCAGAATTTAGCAGCTTCGTCTCTGATTGGCTGGAATTATGGCGTATTGTAACACTGGGTTGTGTTGAGCACGCGGGCTGTTGGCATTTTGCGAGCACAGAGCGCAAGGTGAGCAAGCTAGTGAAACGTTGCACGCGCAAAAGAGTCTGCACACATTCAAAAACTTATTTTAAATGCAAAATTGATTTTCGTGCGCTCGAAATAATTTTTTCTTTGCGAGACAAACATTTTATCCACAAAACTCAGTTCGCGCGCGTGCAAAACGCACTTTTGCGCGCTCAGAATTGGATCTTTCACGCGCAGAATTGCGGCAGAGATGTAATCCCATACACGCACACCTCTGCGTCTGCTCTGTTCAGCGAGCGGCTGAGAGGACCAGCGCTTTCAGTTAAAACAGATTATGTTGCTTCTCTAATTTTACATGCAAGTATAGCTGAAATCACAGCACAGCTATTGTCTTTATCTTATGTGCATTTGATTTCATCAGACTATGGCTCAAATATAAAGCAGGATTTTTGTGCAGATTAACATCTTGGAAGGGAGAGCTGGTTATGTAGTCTTAATGGGTCACGTTTCAGTCACTATTTCATATTCATTCCGTTGTCTGACAACAGAAACAGTCAAATATATAAATGAAAACAGTTTTATTGACATTTTTGCTGCATCCAAATACAGTATGTGGATACAGAGAGGCAAACAAATGTAATAATAAATGTACATTTTGCATATTCAGAAGACGTGAGCTGCCCTGTCCTGCAAAAATGTAAACAGGCTTTGATTTAAACTGGTAAGTAAATTGCTCAGTGCAGATACAGAGAAGTAATGGGAACCTTCTTTTGAAAAACATCTATGACCTTTGAAACATGTCTAGTCTTCATGCTCTATGCTAGGGTTCCTCATGCGCTGCAGAGTTTAGCTGCAACCCTGATCAAACTCACCTACCAGTGATTTTCTAAAGATCCTGAAGACATTTATTAGCATGCTAGTGTGTTTGATTAGGGTTAGAGCTAAATTCTGCCAAAGTATTAATTTAAGGTACATTTAGAACAGATAAAAATGTGTGATTAAGTTGCGATTAATCACGAGTTAACTCATGACAATCGTGCGATTAAATATTTTAATTGATTGACAGCCCTAGTATTTTTACACTATTTGTTTTAATTGGGTGGTGTGGCTATATTCCTCTGTGTGTGTTATATATATATATATATTATATATATATTATATAGATATATATATATATATATATAGATCACACACCTGTATACTTATCAGTGGTGGACAAAATTGTTAGAACACTTGACAGATCTGAAAATATTGACCTTTTTTTGCCTCCAAAACATGATTTAATTTCATAATGTTCATGACACATGCAGATGGTTGCTCTGAGCACAACAAATGTCAGATGAAGTGAGTCGTACTGTTTTTATCCACTTTTAACTTTTAATATTTGGTATGTCCAACTTTTGCAGCAATTACAGCAGTACATCTCTCTGGCATCTATTGTGTCAATATGTTTCCTGAGAACTTCAACACTAATGTTAATCAGAATCAGAATGAGTTTTATTGCCAGGTATGTTAACACATACGAGGAATTTGTTTTCGTGACAGTTGTTTTTCCACAGTGTAACAGAATGACAGTGGAACAAAGAACACAGATAATAAAAAATAAAAATAGATAAAAAATAGAACAAGTAAAATAAGGAATAAAAAAAATACAAATCGACAATTGTATGTACAGATATATTACAATAGACAGTTTTGTATGTACACTGTACTTGTATAGTTGTGAAATTTTCGGTGTATACTGAGTATGAGTGTTAGATAAATAAGTGTATGAATGTATAAATAGTGTGTGTTCCACAGTTATTGTCAAGTGTTCATGAGAGGGATGGCCTGAGGGAAGAAACTGTTCATGTGCCTGTCGTTCTGGTGCTCATTGTCTTAGCGCGTCCGACCAGATGGCAACAGTTTCAAAGAGGCGTGTGCTGAATGTGAGGGGTCCAAGGATTTTGCCACCCCCTTTTGGCTACTCTGGATGAGTTACAGTTCTTTGAGCGAAGGGAGGGTTGTATCCAATGATTCCGCATCAGCAGTCGGAATCCCCTCTGAAGTCTTCTGAGGTCAATTTTAATCCCATGCTTTGCAAATCAAGCCACAGCTTTCCTTTGAATGTCAATAATCTGTCCAGTTTATGTCAACTCGCCCCAAATTGCTCGATGTGTTGAGGTCCGAAGCACTTGGAGATGTTGCCACAGTTTTTCTGGATTTAGTCTGTCTCAGTTTGTTCTGTTTCTTCATGCTATTCCAGACAGACTGGATGATGATGAAATCAGATCTCTGTGTGGAGCACTGTCTGTTTTCATACTTCTTGTGCAAACAAAAATCTCACTGGTTTATTACAATTAATGGCAAAATGAATGTATGGAAATGTAAACTGATATTTTCCTACTGACTTTCTCTACAGCAAAGATAGAAATAACTGACTTAAAACCCATTTTTATGGTGAACATTAGGGCTGTCAAATGGCTGAAAAACTAAATTCTAATTTTGTACTTAAATATTATCAAAAATTCGAATTATAATTTCGAATTTAAATGCATAATTTCCGTTAGGTGCAGAAAAGCTGTGGCTTCTCCCTGTGGCACAAGAGGGCGCCTTCGCGCAAAAATATTACTAATGCACGTTTATTCAAAGTGCATAATGTTTAAAATAATGTTTATAAACCATATATAATGAATAAAGTTTGCTTAAACAATTAGAAAAAAAACCAGCATCATGCATGTTTGTATAGTTTAATACAAAGGACCGAAATCACACAGAGTACATTTTTCATTTAAAAAAACGAGTTGCAGTGGGATGGGGAAAAAAAACCCCGCCATAAAGTCTAGAGATATGTTTTTTCAAAGTTAAACTTTTTTTTTTTTACATGGCTTTCTAAACATGCGGCTCTCTTGTGCAAGACGCAGTGCAACGGTGAATAGATGTCCCTCTAGAAATGGTGCTAAATATCAGAGGGACATCTATCACCGTTGCACTCCAGGAACCTAGGAGAGGAGTTAATTCTGACTTTGCTAAGACAATCTGGTGCTTCTGAATCAGCTACTGTTTTGTTATTAGTTTAAGTATTGGCTATTGACTGTTCAAATGCGGAGTTTTGCGCATCGTGTGTTTGTGTGTGAGAGAGAGAGAGAGAGAGGAGAGTGAGAGAGAGAGAGAGAGAGAGAGAGAGAAGAGAGAGAGAGAGAGAGAGAGAGCCACCGAGAGTAGAGCGAAGGAGGAGAGAGAGAGAGAGAGAGCGAGGGGGTCACATCACAGTGGATTCAGCTGTCTTAACCGTGGCTTGTGTACTGCAAACACATACAGCTTCATCACTGTGTCTGTCACGTGACTCTGTTCCATTTTTCGGGCTTGAACTGATGGTAAAACTTATGACATTTTTTACTGTCTTTACATTTATTTTGAAAGATTAAGCTCGCGATTACGGTAAAGGGCGTTACATTTCCGACGAGTGCTTGCAGTGTTCGGCCAATCACAATGCACTGGGTCAGCTGGCCAATCAGAGCAGACTGCGGTTGTCGGAAGGAGGGACTTTGTAGAAAACCAAGCGTTTGAGAGGGCGGTTGCATAGAGGACCTCAATAATTTATTACAATTGAAAAAATAGTGTGTTTTTTGAACATTAAAGCATTTGTCAACATATTCTGTTACACCAAATCCACAAAATAATGATCTTTAAAAAAGCATCATATGACCCCTTTAACACAACTCAAATTGAATTCAGCTGGACACACTTTCCTGTTTATCACAACAAATGGCCAAGCAAGCACACGACACTGACAAGGTACGCAATACAGTATATGACTATATTTATATATTATTTTATCTGCTAAATGCATAAAAATAAAATTTATTAGATACATAATTGTAAATGTATTTTATATGTATTTAAATTTGAAATAAAATAAATTACTGTATTTATTTGTTATAATAATCTGCGTCACCCCATTGTTGCCTTTCTTTGATGTTCTAGGGCGTTCCAAATGAGCGATTATTGTCAGTGATGTCCACTTCAACGGGTATCCCGTGCTTAGGGAGTAGGGAGCAGTGAACACTGAGTAGGGACCATGTCAATCGGAACGCACCTTAATTTACAATTGCTTCGAACATGGCTCAGCCAGTCAGAATCAAGGACCGGAACTATCCGTATTATAAATATGTATATGTATGTATGACAGTAAAACATTTATATTATTACAAAAGAAACTCCTGTTATTAAAAAAAGACTATGTTACTGTGTTTTTGGTCAAATAATTGCCTGGGTAAGCATAAAAACCTTCTTTCAAAAACATTAAAACAATCTTATCAACCCCAAACTTTTGAACAGTGGAGTACTTTACAATATTTGTTATAATTATTTGATCTTTTTTTTCTTCTTATATTAGGTTGAATGATTAAGCTTGACTTGAAAGCAGTTAACCGTTTTTGTCAAATTAAGAAATATGAAATTATTCACAGTCACAGTTTTAAGCAGCATTTAACAAGGGTAACAGCTAAATATTGAATTAATTATATTACAGCTTATTAACAATCAAATCACAACATTGCTGTACAGTGTAATTGTTGAATATCAATTGTTGAAATTATATACAGTTGGCCAAAATTAGAATTTTAATGGATGATACACATATTTGATATTTAATTCTAGCTAGGCTATTTAATGATAGATTTATGTTATGATAGCTTTTTATTGTAGAATTATCTAACATATCTAGGTAATTCTACTTAATTCTCACATCAGAAAGCATGTTGTCGGTGCCTCTAAAAAAAAAAAGTCACGGGACACCAGAGTGTTCCCTGTTTGTGGAAAGTATCATTAGTTAAACGTTCTTTCGAATCTCTTTCGAATCTCTTTCGACCACTTACTTTGTGAGCCAGCATGAATGTCAGTCATCTTCTCATAGGTGAAGCGATCAGTTCTTGTGTTGGTGGCAGGGGTAATTGAGGTGACTCTCTTCTCCTCTGTGGATGTCAGGCGGATCAGTATGCAGGACGTCAGAAGCTCTTCTTGTCGTATATATTGGAATTGATTAGCTCTCTATGAAGTGACTGGGTGTTTGCCGTGCTAGTGTTTGATGTATTCACCTTGGCTTACCCTCGACTAATGGCCGTAGGCCTGTTTTGTTTGTGCGTGTGTGTCAGCGCTCCTGCGCCTGTATCTGCTCTGGCATAAGAGAGAGGTGAAACGAGGAGAAACAGACAGCAATAAATACTCCTGATATATCAAGACTTCCATGTCACACATAAATCAGTTTGGAATAAGGCGATATGCCACTTCCCATAGTATCAACCCTTTTGATTTTACTTGCGAATAATCATATCCATGGGATCGCAGGCATTCGCACACATGTGCACGCTCACTCTCCTGTCTCCGCTCGTATTATTGCCTTTCTGGCCTTTGATGCTCGACACACACTTTAATGAAAAAGACAACCCCTATCACTGTTTTCATCAGGCTTCATGGTCTTTTTTATTCTCTTATTTTGGACCGAGATCAGAGCTGTGTAAGAGGGCATTCTCTGAGATGTGATTGTGATATTTGTACAACATCTAAGCAGCCTTCCAGGAATTTATCAGAAAAACATCTGAAAGGAAATGAATTTAATGCGGAGCAGTTTCATATTCTGGACCTTTGCACTTCCGTCAGACTGAATATTTCAATAGTAAAGCGATGTCTTGTGGCATATTTGTTAATATATGATAGTGATCAGTACATTGAGGAGTGTAAGAGTGAACTTTGAAATGAGTGACAGTTTCTTTAATTCATCTAAACTGAAATGAATTGTGCTGCTGCTGATGATAATAGACAGGTTTAAAGGAATAACTTTGCTGAGAATCTACTCACCCTCCTACCATCCAAGATGTAGATGAGTTTCTTTGTTCATCAGAACAGATTTGGAAAAATTTAGCATTACATCACTTGCTCACCAATGGATCCTCTGCAGTGAATGGGTGCCGTCAGAATGAGAGTCCATCCAGCTGATTAAAACATCACTATAATCCACAAGCAATTAACACAACTCCAGTTCATGAATTAATGTCTTGTGAAGCAAAACGCTGCATGTTTGTAATAAACAAATTCATAATGTTCATGTTTTTAACTTCAAACCACTGCTTTCTGCTAAAATATGCATGCATATAATATCTATAATAATTGCTTCCAATATATCTCCAGTAAAAACTTCTCATTTGTTAAGACTCCTTTATGATGGATGTTTCTCAGCAAGTTATGTAAATGCTACATTTCTCCAAATCAGTTCTGATGAAGAAACAAACTCATCTACACCTTGAATGAGAGTGAGTCAGTTTTCAATTAAGTTTTCATTTATTTATGAACTGTTCCTTTCAATGTTCCAAGTCATATCTCATGGTTGTGTGATGGTTTTGGTGTGTATTTAGGTGATGATGAGGTCAAGAGGAAGGGGCAGGTGCTCATGCTGCTGGCAGAACAGGCTCTTTGCTGTCAGGACTTCAAGGCCTCCTGCATCCACTGCCAGGATCTGATGGCTGCAGGTAAGCCAGCACAGCTTGACTCTAAATCTCTCTTCACTTTCTACTTTGTTTTAATCCAAGAAATGCACTGTGGATTTTCAGGGATCAGACTTTTGTATTCTTTAAAATCTTAAAGCTTAACAGTTTTAAAAGAAAGGTCCTCTGAAATTATATAAGGACGAAATATTAGAGTTTTTTTTTTTTACATAAGCCTATTCAATCTATTTCACCTCCCTTTTGCCATTGTTCTTGCATAGTAACAGTAATATATTTCTGCCCTTGTTGCATTTATTATTGATAGGACAGTTGAAGCAATGACAGGAAGTGATTGGAGAGGAGAGAGAGCGATGAGATCAGGAAAGGACCACAAGTAACCACACACAAAACAGTTCATGATCAGTATTACTATGGTTTCTGTGTAAATTATGATATTTATTATAAAACATGTAGCATAAACACATTTAGAAGCTATAACTCTAACATTTGTCAGCAGACAAAAAAAGTATATATTTAAAAATCAATTATAAATAAATATACGCTACCGTTCAAAAGGTTAAGTTCAGTTTAAAGAAATTTATTACCTTTGTTTATCAAGTACATTGATCAAAAGTGACAGTAAAGACATTTACAATGTTTGATTTGAGGATTTGAAATAAATGCCATTCTTTAAACTTTCTATTTATTGAAGAATCCTTAAAGTTTTTCCACCCAAAAAAAAAATAAAAAATTAGGCAGCACAACTGTTTTCAACAATAATAATAAATGTTTCTTGAGCACCAAATCAGCATATTAAAATGATTTCTGAAGGATCATGTGGCACTGGAGTAATGACTGCTGAAAATTCAGCCTTGTCATCAACCGGTAATGCAATCTATTACAAAAAATATTGTAAAATAAAATAGTTATTTTAAATTGCAATAATATTTCGCAATATTTCTATTTTTACTGTATATTTGATCACACAAATGCAGCCTTGATGAGCATAAGAGTCTTATTTCAAAAACCACCCCAAACTTTTGAATGGTACTGTGTGCAAACAAAATGATAACAAACGCAAATGAAGAAGATTCACCAAAATAGCTTATTAATAATGTAAAATAACTTTAACGAGTGTTTCTGCTGTAATAAAACCATCTTCAAAAGAGTCTACAGGGTTCCCACAGTATTTTTAAGTATGTTCCTGCAGACATTTTTATGCTAGTTTGGCTAGAAGTTGCTCTTTTGGTGTTTACCTAAGTGAAGTTTGAATAACAAAATGTTCTGAATTTGATCAGCAGGCCCATCTTTATCATTCCAGTCAGATGCATCTGTAGTCAGAACTCAAATGGGTTTTATGTGTGTGTGCTTGTGTGGTGCTGTTCAGTCAATGCACCATCAGATATTGGAAAGAGACTGGTGTTGCATGCATGCGTGTGTGTGTGTGTGTGTGTATGCTTCAGGCTGGGGTAGATTAATGCAGGCTTGAGAACAGAAGATGTGCTAATCTTTGATTGCTATCGGCAGCAGTCTCACAGCCTCACTAACATCAGTGTGGAAAATGGGTTAGCCTCTCTCCTGCTTCACTGTGTAATTATTCAGTCACTCGTGGAGAATGAGGAAGAGAGGGAGAGTGCTAGAGATTAGAAAGATTTACTGAATACATGAGGCAATAAGAGCCATGGATGGAAAAACAAGTATAGAACTGCAACAGAATCTTGAGACTATGATATAACTAAAACCGCGGAGCTACAGTGGCTGGTGCTAAAACAGGGGAATGTGGGTTTTGCTGTTTTCTGTCTGTCTGTCTGTCTGTCTGGTTATGTTGATAGTTCTGTTGTTCTAACATTCTATCATTCTGTTGTTCTATCTATCTGGCAGTCTTTCTATCACTCTTTGTTTTTCTATCTTTTTGTATTGTTCTGATATTCTATCTATCATTCTGTCTGTCTAATTATAGACTTTTGAAACTTTCAATCTAGGTTTATCAAACCAGCATTGATTGACAGACTTTAATTTTCTAGTTGAAAATCACTTGCATAGCAGCTATATTATTCCATTTTCATTCTCTTTTTTGAATTAAAATTAAAATTGCAATTAAATATTCCTGAATTGAATTGAAATTTAAAAGGCAGTTCTGAACAGCACTCAGGCCCTGGAAAACGTTGGTTGCTAAGTGTAAGTTGAAACATAAGAAATGCCTGACCTCCTCCTCCAAAGTCAGTTTGAAATCTCATGTCTCCTGTATATGACCGCTTTCCATAAATTTCCCTTTTTTTCCCCTCTCACTCTAGGCTATAGTGATGGTTGGGATGTGTGCGCTCAGCTGGGTCAGTGTGAGACGTACTCGCAGCTTTCCACCCGTCAGGAGCTGATGGCGTTCACGCTCACACACTGTCCTCCCAGCAGCATCCAGAATCTTCTAGCGGCTTCCAGTTCCCTTCAGACGCAGGCGCCTTTTTTGTCCACTTAGATATATTGTCCCTCTAGCTATTTTATACATGTAAAGAGCGAGATGGTTGCTAGTGTCTACATACATTTTGTATGTAGGCTTACATGTAATATTTCCTATAATTAATAACTAGTAATTGATACTTCAAGGTAAAAGCTAACTCCTGATCTCCACTGAAGTCATAGTGTAAACCCCAGGATGCCTCATACAGTATATTTACAAAGCTGGAATGCTTTGAATAGTTATTCTATAGAAACATTTGCCAAGTTTCCTGCTCTTTTCTTCCCTAGTTTCTGTGTATAGACATATGTTGTGTTGGACACAGTATGCATAAACAAACTTAAAACACAGCTTTTAAGTTTTAGAAATCGCCTCCAACACACACACACACTATTACCCCCTAAGCACTCTTTCCAGCTGTAGTCGCCTCTATCTCCCTCTGTGTTGACTGCTTTGGTGTCAGGCTGCTTTCAGGAAAGGCCTAAAGTAGATTTACGTATACCGAGATAGTCACCACATTGAAACACTCAAAAGAAAATGTATTGAGGAATGGAATAGTAATTTAAATAAGTCTTACTGCCGTGCCAAGTATAAATACTGCCAGAACGATTAAACATTTAAGAGCAAAGAAAATTGAAGAGAAAAAAGGTATTGTGCTGAAGGGCAGGAATGAGAAAGTCAATGCTTTGCTCTCCTCTCTTGTCTTAGGTTCTGTACCAGGCTGTAAATTACAAGATTGATCCTTCTCAAGCCCAGAGAGCGGACTGCGAAATGTCTGAGGTAAAGAACAGTGCTTCTGCATACATCACATCGTAGGTCTTTATTTATTGCGACACTTTTTTTTTTTGGAGGGGGGGGGGGTGATAAACTGCTCATTTTAGAATATTGCATATGACGGTTTTGTTACTTTTTTTCTCTTAAAAGCCTGTATGTGCATAAAAGTTTCCATGGAATTTAGCTTTTCAACATTAACATTTTGGGTTAAAATTTAAAATAAATGTATACATTTATTTTCACCAATTTAAACACCTTTTCCTTTACTGGCTAATTTTAAAGGTGACATATCATGAAAATCTGACTTTTCCAATTTTTAAGAGCTATCTATAATCAGGTCCCTGATGCATCTACCAACCAAGGAAACGTGAAAAAGATTAACCCAGTAACTTTGTTTTGTTAAGCTTTTTGGCAACGTCTTAGAAACGAGGCGTCAGATTTACAATGCTCCCGTGGTGATGTGGCAAAGGGATCTCATTATAATATTACCGCCCCTTAATCTGTAAGTTTCCACCCACGGCGCCGTCATTTTGATTTCGCAAGCGACAACGGTTTACCAGCTCTAATGCCATGGTGAAGGTTTGAGCAAAACATACTAACTGGTCTGCCTTTGTCTGCACAGACGAGCACAGAACACTATTTAGAGTCCCAGCCTCAGAGGAGACAAGAGAGCAGTGGATTTATTGATTTATTTACTGTAAGATCTAAAATAAACATGCAATTTATTACCCAGCTGTTTACCTTCACAGACATAACCGACTTGTGTATGTTTTTAACTTGTGTATGTTTTTAACCGTAAATTTGTGTGTGAAAGAGAACTTAGTTTAATGCTCGCATGCTGTGACAGCTGCTTTCTGTGCGTGTGCTTCGGATGTGTGCGTTCAGAAAACCCTATATCAGAAGTTTAATCTCCTATGGTTTAAAACGCATGATTTCAGCGCTATAACACATGATAATCATAACCAAAACAGATGTTTTTAGCAGGTCCAAGCTGTAACGGCGCAGCTCTATTCTGGAAAAAGGGAGCGGGGAGCAGCAGCTCATTTGCATTAAAAAAAACAGGCCCGAAAAACAGCGTGTTTCAACTTCCACTCAAAATAAGCATTTTCAAAATTATATAATAAATTATCTGTGGAGTATTTTGAGCTGAAACTTTCACAGACACATTCTGGGACACCAAAGACTTATATTACATATTGCAAAAAGGGGCATAATATGTCACCTTTAATGCTCCTTTGAATGGGGTGACTACTGATTATCAAAGTATTAAATATTTCAAACATTATCTATATCTAAGATATATTAAGATATAATCTATATATCTTATATATATATATAAATTATTATTTTCATACCCCTTAAATGTTCACTCTTGTATTGCAGGCATTTGCTAAAATATTTAAGTTATTTTTTTTTCCTCATTATTTTACACACAGCACCCCATATTGACATAAAAACACATAATTGTTGACATTTTTGCTGATTTATTAAAAAGAAAAACTGAAATATCTCATGGTCCTAAGTATTCAGACCCTTTGCTCTGTATTTAGTAGAAGCACCCTTTTGATATAATACAGCTATGAGTCTTTTTGGGAAAGATTCAACAAGTTTTTCACACCTGGATTTTGGGATCCTCTGCCATTCCTCCTTGCATATCCTCTCCAGTTCTGTCAGGTTGGATGGGAAACATTGATGGACAGCCATTTTTAGGTCTCTACAGAGATGCTCAATCGGGTTTAAGTCAGGGCTCTGACTGGGCCATTCAAGAACAATCACAGAGCTGTTGTGAAGCCACTCCTTCATTATTTTAGCTTTGTGCTTAGGGTCATTGTCTTTTTGGAAGGTAAACCTTCAGCCCAGTCTAAGGTCCTGAGCACTCTGGAGAAGGTTTTCGTCACGGATATCCCTGTACTCTGTTGCCGCATTTCATCTTTCCCCTTGATTGCACATCGTCCTGTCCTGCCGCTGAAACCACCCCACAGCATGATGCTGCCACCACCACCATGCTTCACTGTTGGGACTGTATTATACAGGTGATGAGCAGTGCCTGGTTTTCCCATCTCCACACATACAGCTTAGAATTAAGGCCAGAAAGTTCTCATCAGACCAGAGAATCTTCTTTCTCACCATCTTGGAGTCCTTCAGGTGTTTTTTAGCAAACACCATGCTGGCTTTCATGTGTTTTGCACTGAGGAGAGGCTTTCATCCAGCCACTCGGCCATAAAGCCCAGATTGGTGGAGGGCTGCAGTGATGGTTGAGTTTCTACAACTTTCTCTCATCTCCCGACTGCATTTCTGGAGCTCAGCCACAGTGATCTTTTGGTTCTTCTTTACCTCTCTCACCAAGGCTTTTCTCCCCCGATTGCTCAGTTTGGCCGGACGGACAGCTCTAGTAAGGGTTCTGGTCGTCCCAAACGTCTCCATTTAAGGATTATGGAGGCCAGTGTGCTCTTAGGAACCTTAAGTGCAGCAGAAATTTTTGTAACCTTGGCCAGATCTGTGCTTTGGGTGCCCCCTTGCCACAATTCTGTCTCTGAGCTCTTCAGGCAGTTCATTTAACCTCATGATTCTCATTTGCTCTGACCTGCACTGTGAGCTGTAAGGTCTTATATAGACATGTGTGTGGCTTTCCTAATCAAGTCCAATCAGTATAATCAAACACAGCTGGACTCAAGTGGAGGTGTAGAACCATCTCAAGGATGATCAGAAGAAAGGGACAGCACCTGAGTTAAATATATGAGTGTCACAGCAAAGGGTCTAATACTTAGGCCCATGTGATATTTCAGTTTTTCTTTTTTAATAATCTGCAAAAATGTCAAAAATTCTGTGTTTTTCTGTCAATATGGCGTGCTGTGTGTACATTATCAACACTAATGATGAAACAAAAAAACTTACATTATTTTAGCAAATGGCTGCAATATAAAAAAGAGTGAATAATTTAAGGGGGTCTGAATACTTTCCCGTACCCACTGTATATATATATTTTAACCCAATGATATATATCATATAGATCTATATATATATATATATATATAAATATATTATATATATATATAAAATGTTTTTGAATATTTATCTTTGATATACATATACCACACACCCCACATACACTATACTGGTCAAAAGTTTGGGATCAGTAAGATTTTAATGTTTTTTTTTTTCTTATGCTCATCAAGGCTGCATTTTATTTGATCAAAAATACAGAAACAAACAGTAATCTTGCAAAATGTTATTACAATAAAAAATAATGGTTTCTATTTAAATATATTTTAAAATGTAGTTTATTTCTGTGATGTAAAGCTGAATTTCCATCAGCCATTCCTCCTGTGTACAGTGTCACATGATCCTTCAGAATCATTCTAATATGCTGATTTATTATTGAGAATTATCAATTGTTGCCAACAGTTGTGCTGCCGAAATATTTTTTGGAAACTGCAATGTTTTTTTAGGATTCTTTGATTAATAGAAAGTTTAGAAGAATAGCATTTATCTGAAATATAAATATTTGTAAAATTATAAATGTCTTTTCTGTCACTTTTGATCAATTTTAATGTATCCTTGCTGAATAAAAGTTTATTTCTTTAAAAAAAAGAAAGAAAGAATAAAAATTTACTGACCCAAACTTTTGAACGGGTGTAATAAAATAGAAACCATTATTTTATATTTTAATAACACTTTACAGTATTACTGTTTTTTTTCTGTATTTTTGATCAAATAAAGCAGACTTGATGAGCTCATAAGGCTTCTTTAAAAAACTTACAGTCCTTAACTGATCCCAAACTTTTGATCGTAAGTGTTTATATGAGATCTACATATATATATATATAGTATATATATATCGAGATAATACAAATCATCTTGTATCTTATTGAATAATAATAAATGCAACTTATATAATCTATATCTCATTTTGTCTTATTAATTATTATTTATATACAATATTATAACTTTTTTTAAAATTCTAATAACATGCACAGATAAATCATTCACATGGACCGTGAACCTGCAATAAGAAAGTAAAAAGGGTCGATTTGGGCTTCGTGCTTTCGTTACGCATTTTTACTTGAGCACCAATGCTTCATTCATGGCTATAAAATAGTAAAATCTTCTCCTGGATCATTACATTATAGTGGGCTGTAAAGCACAGCCTTTGACTGAACTCTGAGTTCAATGCTTCAATAACATACTCAATGCTTCATTTTTCATACGGTGTAGTTATAGCTTCAGAGCTCAGCTGCTTTACTCATAGCAAGCACTGTTTTCACCTTACCATGAGAAAAGACGCCACAGACATGCTTAAAGATTCATGTGCACACAAAAATATATTTGCGTAAATGTGAGTGCGTTGTTTATCTGCTAAATGTGCATTTAAAGCTGAATGAAGTATTGATGAGGTCAGATACGTGGTTTGGGTTTATACACACAGTCGCAATGTTTCTGACATTTTTGAAAAGTTCACCTCTCATCGCATGTATATACCATGTAAATACGTGCGTTTGTTTCAGTTTTTGTCATGTTGCTACAGTGAGCTGCTCCACTGATGGCGGAGAGCTTTCTCGCTCAGGAGTTAATTTACATCTCTGTGCCTTTACCTTCATTTATAATGCATGTTGAGATTAGCTCGATGTGATGACTGTAGTAGTGCTTTTGTTTGTTTTATAGGATTAAATGGAAATCTCTGTCCCTGCTGGGATTTCCTCCAGTTTCTTTGTGTCTGTATTTTCCCCGCTGGGTAACGCTTGCCTTAAGTAAATTAGCATACTTGCCACCTAATTGCAACATGATAACATTTACAGTATCTGATGAATTATTTATTAATCACATTTACACAGTGCTTGCTTGTAGACCAACACGTTTGGCCATTTTTGCAATTAACAGTTTACCCGAGTTTACATGATTGGACTTGTCTGTGAATAAACAGCAGAAAATAAATGTCCAGACTGCTTGATTTTGGTGTGTTTAGAAGTCCACTTCTGACACAAGCCCCTGTTAAATGTATGTCAGATCTCAAAGTCTGATTTGTAGCCTTGTTTACTGTTCTAGCATTAAAATGAACCAGACGTCAAAATAAAATCAAAATTGACCTTGTTTACTTTCTGAATGCATTGTCCTGGTCTTATTTAGCCTAATTAATTTATACACATTAATCCAACAAAATAAATAAATTAAAAAATAAAAAATATATATATATATAAATAAATAAAAGGACATAGTATTACTGAAGCACAATGAAATGAAATTACTCAACACTACCCATAATATTTATATATATTGTCACGGGCACGGTGTGTGGAGGCAGGCAGGACGACAAGGATTCCAACAATGACTTTTAATGTAGACACAACAAGGCAGATTCAGGAAGAACGAACGAACGCACGCACGGGGTAGCAATCACAATAACCGACAAACTATAATACCAGAGACAGGAACTAATATAGGGCAGATAACGAGGGCAGACAGGTGAGCACAATGAGGATAATTAACTAATGATTAGATGGGCTAAACCAACACAAGGGGAAGAAACCACAATAAACAGTCCATAGGGGCGTTACAATAATATAATTAGTGCTGGACAACGATTAATCGCATCCAAAATAAAAAAAAATTTGTTTACATAATATATGTATGTGTACTGTGTATATTTATTTTGTATATATATATAATATCTATTAAAACACCCCCATACAGTAATATAATTTTGAAAAATTTACATCATTACATTTTTTATATATTATATATGAATTAAATGGTAAATAAAAAATGTAGTGATATGGTTTGGTTGTGGTTTCTTCATTTCATCATTACATTTATAAAATAAAAAAAAATTTAAAATTCAAATAACAGCGTCATGGTCCTGATTTGTCAAGTCAGTTCTCCTTTATTTATAAAGCACGCAGTTTCACAGCAGTTTTGTAGAAAATACTGTCTTAAAACCCCTAGTGTGAAAGTCAAAGGTGTCTGTAGAAGGAAAAAAACCTACTGTGTGTGTATATATTGTTTATTGTAGTTCAGCTATAACCACTGTAATTTGATCAGTACGGCTCATGTGTAACCTTTCTTGGTTGCCCATAGCAGGCCGGAGCTGCTGTTCCTGGATCAATTAACCCCACAGACCTGCTGCACAGAACCACAGCCTGCACTATAGAGGTCCTGACCAACACCACCATGAACACCAGAGCCGTGCTGACCGCCGTCAGCGACTCCCTTTGGTAGAGGGAGTCCCTCAGCTTACTGCACCCACTGCACGTAAGTCCCATTTAAATTCAGCCTGAAAGGTTTTATTCGCCGCTCTCTGAAGTGTAACCGCGTGCTTCGCTCCATTATGCATCACTCCTCTTCAAAACACCACCGCCAGGAACAGGTTGGACAGAGCTCAACAGTGAGACTCGCCTGCACATTTTTTGGCAGGTTTTGTTAGGCCATTAAAACCTGGCATGAATGAACGAACTTCTCCCCGACCGACGTCTGCGTGTCTCTTTGTGAAGCGGTTTGTTTTTATGAGTTCCTGTTTCTGTGTCCTCCATATGTGAGATTTGCCCAAGTCCTTCCTGTGAAATGGTCGATGGATGGCAAGCTGAAGCTTGTGCATTTCTAATGGCCTTCCATGGTGACTGTCTGTCAAGGCCAGAATCAAAAACTCTCCATCCTTGGCAGAAGGCTCTGGCGCCTTACGAACGTTTACGAGCGTGGCTGAAACATTAATGGCTCCTGCATGCATGTCTGTGAATGTTTTATGAAAATATTCTATGAACGTTTATCTCCTCTCAGGGACAAGCTGTGGAAAGAAACCGTACTGGTGCGGCCAATCAAAACACCAATCTGGAGAGGCAGGGGTGCAGTCCTTTCTACGAGGAGCTGTTCGATGTTCCATATGTCAATATGGTAAATTTCACTGTATCTCCTTCCTTCTGGCTCTCATCTGTTTGTGTTTTTCTCATACAGCTTTATTTATTTCTCTCTCTGTATCTCTCTGTCATTCCCATGTTTTGACTAAATCTCTGCTGTAATAATGTAAATATGATGTTTAGTTCTGAGTGTTCCATTATTCTAGGGTAGATTAAAGATATTTTGTCATCATTTAATTACCTTCATGTGGACATTCTTCAGTGCCACACAAATGGAGATGTTTTGAGTAATATACAGGTCACATTTTTCTGTGCAATTAATCTTAAAGGGTTAGTTCACCCAAAAATGAAAATTAGCCTGTTTTTTACTCACCCTCAAAGCATCCTAGGTGTATGTAACTTTCTTCTTTCAGACGAATCCAAGTGGAAGACGTTCCGGCAGATGACGTAAGACGTTGGCGCCTCTGAGAAATGCAGGAGCAAAGGAAACACAGTTCCCTTACCTTAGCAAGGAAAACCAGTCTCCTCTTGGCTTATATCGAAATCCTCTGACATTTTTCTTTAAAAATCCTTGTTTTGTACTTCTGATTCTTGTCTGGCGTTTTGTTTTGTCTCCACGTTCGTCACTAATCACGCAACGTCGACGTCTTACATCATCCGCCGGAACGGCTTCCGCGTATGACTGTCAGCGGAAGTGAGAAAAAAGTGTTTATTATGTTTGGAATATGGATATTTAACTTACAAAAAATGCATGGATTCGCTACAGGAGGCCTTTATTTTTCCACCCCGAGGGAGCCCGTGTGAGGGACGTTTTTATGGATGCGCGCGCTTTATTTCCCGTCTTCGACTGTTTGACAACCAACACCCCTTAAAACCCCATTGTAATGCTTGGAGGGACCAGGACAATTTTTTATATAACTCCGATTGGATTCGTCTGAAAGAAGAAGGTCACATACACCTAGGATGCTTTGAGGGTGAGTAAAACACAGGCTAATTTTCCTTTTTGGGTGAACTAACCCTTTAAGCTTTCAAACTTCAAATCAGGGATGTCAAGAATTTCAATGAATAACACTGAACTGTTCTTCACACATAGTTATCATATGGCTTCAGAAAACTTGGAATATGACACAATAAATGTTTTATTATTATTTATTCATTTTTATTAATTCATACCACATTTATGTTTATTTCGATGGTTCCGTAGTTCTTATTCCTTATAAAAATGTCACCAGGATATATGGTTGAGTTTTTGGCAAACTGTTCCTTTACATTTCAGGAATGTGCATGCACAAGTTCTTCTACTTCTACTTCTTAAAAACAGTTATTTTTTAAAATAAGTCATATGATGTATAGTATTTAACAAAATGTCTCTCCCTCAAAAATTACATACTTTAACATTCAAACGTTTGGGGTCAGTAAGAATTTATTTTATGGGTTTTTTTTGGTAAAAATATACTTTTTTCAGCAATGCTGAAAATTTGCTTTAAATTTATAACCTTACAGCTTTAAATATAATTCATGTTTTTGTTTACTTTTTCATCATCAAATTTCTGAAAAATATGTATAATATGTATTTAACATGCAAATATATATGTAATATCAAAGTTTCCACAAATATTAAGCAGACAATTATTTTCAACAATGATTATAATACAAATGTTTCTTGAGTACTTTTTACATTATACATATATTTTAAAATATATATTACAAACAGACTCAATACATAAATAAATTTTTGTATTGCTGTTTTATATGTATTTATTGATAGTAACACCGCCCCCCCCCCCCCCCCCCCCACCCCTTTCATCTCCAGAAAATTTAAAACCCAACATTGTTTGTATACTGGATTTTGGTCAAAATAATACAAAACAAATTTCTTCTGTATGATTGTAACAGCTGCTTCTAGGCCAATTATACAGCCTACTAGATGATAAGGTATAAATATAACATTGACCTTCATTAAATTTAAAATTCAATTGACAGGTATTGGCTTCTGTCATGTAATAGATATTTTAGGTCAAATTTCAAAGCTTTATGCAAAATATGCAATAAATAAGCAAAAACCAAAGTGTAATATCCCTTGTTGTCCTCTATTAATTTTTCAGTCCAAGGATGTGTATTCCTCGTACGACTACAACCCTCAAGAAGACTTCGCTGAAGTTTTACTGCGGACAGGCAAACTGGCTGAAACCAATAGCGAGGGACAGAATCTCTTTCCTGCAACCGAAGGTAGTGCTCCTTATGTGCAGTATACAAACATTTGCACTTAAAATTAGCTCTCATCACGGTGACTGGTGACCGCCATCAGTTGTCTCTCATCACCCTCTTGATAGCTGCAGTGTCCTTGCTAGGAATACTGTAATCTTTGGCCCCCGGGGCAGATTCTCAGGTAGTAGCCGTTCCCTCCGCCTGGCCTCGTCTCTCCCTGATGTATCACCACTCGCTGGCTACATGTCCGGAAGAATAGCATCATATTGATTAATTAATGTGTACTCACCACAAGTAGACAGCAGTAAATAATGCGCACCCTCTCGATACAAGAGAGATAGCGGCTAGTCAAAATATCAAGGCCTTTTACGTCAAGATGGATGAGGCGAATGAGAAAATCAATGCGGAGTGATGGGAGGGGTGCAGGAACTTTGGTTGAAGAATGCAAATAGCGATTCTCCCTTTACCTCTTCCTTTTTTCTGCTCTCTTTTAATTCCTTCAGTGTCACTGTCGTTCAGTTGTGCACGGCAGGCGTAAAGTCACCTTCGTGTGGGAGAACGTGAGATGAAAGGAAAGTGCTTGCGTCAGGCTGATAACGCTAAATTAATGACCTGCACGTTAAGACGTATGCTGAATAACACTTCTTCCTATAAGAACAGTCATGGTTCTGTGCTCTTGTTTAGATATTGCGCTCATGTCCTCTCTAATCTCTGTGCTTATGTGTGAAATGCTTAAAGGTTATAAATTAAGGATGCTTCCTGCTGCTGATATGGTACATTTTTGGTCAATGTTTTTAAACATTTAAAAAACATCTTAAACATTAGCCACGTTAAGCGTTTTTACATTAAGCATTATAGAATGTCTCAACTTTATAAACCACACGCTCTTATTTCAGTGTTGTTTTTTTAATTTTGTGGATATTTCAGCTAACAGGTGGCTTTGTACATTCAGATTAAAAGTTAAAGTTAAAGAGGCGGAACCATTGATGCCACATGTACTATTTTAACAATGTCCTTGCTACCTTTCTTGGCTTTGAAAGTGGTAGTTCTGTTGCTGTTTATGGAGGGTCAGGAAGCTCTCGAATTTCATCAAAAATATCTTAATTTGTGTTCTGAAGATGAACGAAGGTCTTACGGGTTTGGAACGAAATGAGGGTAACTAATTAATTAATTTTCTTTTTTGAGTGAACTATCCCTTTAAATGACATCTCTAATATGTATATCGATAATATAAAATCATATAACATTAATATTTAATTTTGTTATTTAAAAATATATTTGCATTTATTTATTCCATCCTCTCAGCATCAGTCACATGTGTAGATTGGAAGTTTTTTTTTCCCTGAATGCATACTGTGCATATTAAAAATGTCAGTGCTTGAGTCTTTTTTTGGTGTCTCTTGCATACTTTTACACTCACGCACATACACACTCTAGAATAGAACAGAGCACAAGTTTTTAAGTATAATGACATCCTCCATCTCTGATCAGCGTCGCTGTGAGAAGCCACACCTCTCTGGTTTTCAATGTTAAAGAGACTTTGAGGAAGAATGTGTTAAAAGAAGCCGTCAAACAGCTGAGAACACTCAAACTGTCACTGTTAGGAACACTTAAAGCCTTTGTTATTTCCGCACGCACAAGACTCCCTCAGCTCCAGCTGTTTTTGATAACGTTGTCTTGCCAAGGATTATTTGATGCACAAAATGCCCTTGATACAATCACAGGCTCAGAATAGCAGAATAGAACTTAACACTGTATTGCAGTTCTGTGAGAAATGGGAACTGATGGGCTGCCTGAAAAATTACGCTTCCGTCACCTGCTAATCGTGTTTGAGAGTCTGGCGCTGTACATGTCTGCACAGCAGTCTGCCTTTGTTTTCGAACGCTAACATTTCTTCACTAGCGTTGCACCGCTTGTTCTCTTGTGTGTTGCTGCAGGTTTAATGAGTGTTTACAATTGTCCCACAGGGTGTTTGTGGTCAAATCCTAATTGATCAAATTTAGCCACAATTTTTGTTTTTGTTCACTGTTAAATGAGGTTAAGTCACAATCGTATGCATAGGCGGTGCTGACGGTGATACTGGTGTTAAGCCACAACACCGTGTCACCGACCCCCACCGTCGTTTTGTTTTTTTATAGTAATAAAAATCATTTAGTTCAGTTAAAGAACAGACACTACAATTAAAAACTGAACGCGGCTGCTCAATGCAGTGTGCCGAACGACAGTCACATCACAGATCAGATTTAATTTCTCCATTGAGGAGAGTGAGTCGAGCTGACTGACAAGAAGAGTGGGGTGAGACGATCATGGTTAGTTTCTAAACTAAATGCAAAAGCGCCTGTTTGGCAATATTTGGGATTTTGAAAAGCCTGTTGACTTTTTGCCATTTATCTAAGGTGATTTTGGATTTTCTTATTAATATTTGTTTCTTATTTATTTGGTTCCACATTGTTTGCTGATTACTTTATTCTTTTAAACTTTGTGTCATTTAGTTATTTGACATCAAGGTGTATGCCGTACCTCCAAGCTTTCTTATTCATTTTGCAAATAAACTTTCTACATTTCTTATTTATTTGGTTATATACATACAGTATATGTTTACTTATTTCCAGTTTTGTATACCTAGTATTTAAACTTTAAGTTATTTGTTATTTTATATTAGGCATAGCCTGTCCTATAGCATGATGTATTTTATTTGTTTTGTTAATAACATTGTTAATAATGTTTTATATATACTTTATATATAGTCTAAAGTGAGTTTGACGTTGTATTTTTTTTGTTGCATTCAAGCAATTGACGCAGAATTGCTCTAATTCGAAAGTGAAAGTAAAATGCTATGATGATTAAGCTATTTAAAAGCGAAGGAAAGCGAGGAAAAGAGGGAAAATTCAAACGAACTAAAAACGAACAATTGGTGGGAAAATTTCCTTACCGTCACAACCCTAGTTGTGTCTGGTTAGGACAAAAACATGTGAAGCAGATTTTGCTTGTGAACTTATTGTTTTTTAAAATGGTATTTTGGTTGAAGATAAGAATATGTCCTAGGTCTGCAGTGTTTCCCCTGCCATTATATTAGGAGGGCGGCCCGCCCCCCTTGAAGGTCAAGTTAATTATATTTAATTATATTTTTTCTATAGCGCCAGATCACAACAGAAGTCTGTATCACGCACCGCGAGTTCCGCCCGATGCCGCACCCCACACACACACACACAACAATGACACACTCCCACATATTGTACATATTTAGCCGCAAAACGATTCATATTTAAATATGAATTCTGCCTGTCTTTGTGTCAATGAATGGCGCAGACGTGCGGTTTTGTTTACCACTCGTACTGAAGCGCGTGTGACGCTTGCGGTGATTTTAGCATCTGCCGTCTCAATATATGAGGACATGAACATATGCACTTCATTTTCAGAGCTGCTCTGAGAGTCACTTCATGAGCGTTTGACCGTTTCATTTGAGTAAAACTATCCTCATATTATATACACACAGAAATGTAAAGGTATTCACAGCAACCCTTAAAAATAAAAGTTCGGTTTAACTTGAGGGCGTTGGCAGAAATATATTACTATTGTTGGGTAGAATGTACGTAACAGGCTGCTACTACTATTACTAAAATTATTAAAACCTTATTTTAAAGAAATAATCATACAATATTTCTTCAATATTTTAATCGTAATATTAAATCCCCTTTATTTTCCAAAAAATTTTCATTAATTAAACGGTTTAGTTCACTCCCAACATAACATTGGCCCTAATTACTCCACCTCAAGTCATCCTAGGTGTATTGACTTTCTTTTTTCTTTTTTCAACGAATCCAGTCGGACTCAGTCGGGTGTTGCATGCATCATCTCCAAAAAACGTTAATAAAAAAAAATAATAAAAAGTGTCTCACACCGCTCCGGGGGGTGAACAAATGCTACTGTGAAAAATATCCATATTCAAAACGAATTCACTTTACTTTGCTTGTGTTAACATTTGTACACGGATGCCGCTCCGGCTGTGACCGTATGAGTTTCAGTGTTGCGCATAGTGAAAAAAAAAACCACCCCAAACAACCAAACCACCCCCCCCCCCCCCCCCCCCCCCCCCCCCCCCCCCCCAGCCAAAATACCAGGGTACACACTGCTGGATCTGTCTATCTGCGTCATACTACCTCTGTATTTCCTGTCACCAGCCCACATTTCAGGTTTTACTTATACGCTGGCTGTTGCCATTGAGAGCCATAGCGGCTCATTTTCCTCTCCTCCTCTCTCTTTTTTTTTCCTACTGTCAAAAACGTCTGTAACGGTACAAAAGCAAGGACTTTTGCTTGTTTTGCTTCTTTTCTCTGGCAGTATAACTCTACCACTACTAAAACCTCGAAATATTTCATTTCCTTCTTTTCCCCTCACGTCGTTCTTTCTCGCCTCCGCCAATGCCACTTCCCCCCCTCCTCTGTCATTTCCACAGTGCTCCTTCAGCTGGCCAGTGATGCTTTTCCCAAAGATATGACACTCGCCCTGGCCTATTTACTGGCTCTACCTGAGGTGAGTCTGACTGCTCTATTTGCAGATTCTCTCTCTCTGTGACTGTGTGTGTGTGCAGCAGGGCATGCTTGAGCTCTGGTGCCTCAGATTATGGTTTTTCATAACTGTTTCTCTCACTGCAGCCAGAAGTGTGCAGTATTGAAAGATAAAACAATTTAAAAGTCGCTAAAAATCTAATATGAAGTCTAATACCAGTTAGCCGCTGTCCTGTTATGTCCAGGGCCTCCATTTCAAAGTATTATTGCATTTTCCTGATCTAGATCGTTTAATGCTCTAATGAAATCATCTGAAAAAAAATCTTGATGGGCTTAAAATTGATAGCTTGTCCCTGGTGATGCCTCTCAGTTCATTATCAGGTGAAGCTGGGTTGAAATTGATGTGCAGTTGGTGTGGCCATTGTCCTCCTCTACTGCTTTAGCCTTAATGGTCCTCATGGGTTGAGTTTCTGAGACATGCAGTCACTCAAAGTACTCATCCTGATTATTATGGACATTACTGCAAGTGTCAAACGTCCCTTTGGCCCATTTTTTTTGTCACTTTTGTCATTTTTTTTAATGGAGCAAAACTATTTTTTCTTTAGATTTTTGTGGTCTGAACCAATGTTATTTTAGTATGACTGAGTAACTATTATAGTTTTATTAATATTTTTTTTTCTATTTTCTTTTTCATTTTACTTAAAGGTTTAGTATTTTTTAAATTATTCTTTTTTTTATATTTCTTTATAGTTTTATTCATTTTTATTTCAGTTTTACTTTGTTACTTCACTACTAGGGCTGTCACGATATCAGATTTTTAACTACACGATTATCATAGTAAAACAAAAATTCACAAAAACAATCTATCACGATGCTCTGCTATAGAAAGCCAATCATGAAATATTTTTATATGTTTGAGGCTCCTCATATTGTTTCATGCAAAACGTGCATGTGTGCTATTCATTTTTAAATATCACCAATACTACCCCTAATTAACGCGATAACGGTTTTTCATCATTTGAATATCATGATTTTTGCCAGTTCCGATACCCCTATTTAGTGCATTACATTAAAATGAACGTAAACATTTTTTTTTTAATATTCTATTTTATTTCAAATAAAAAATATTTTTTTAGGGTTGTAAGTTCGATTAACTATTATAACAAATGAAATCTGATGTTTGCAATCCGATCCAATCCAGATGTAGTTCGCCGTTTATGATGCATTGTGTTTGTGACTTCATGCCAGGATTGTGATAGTTTTGAACATTTTATTCAAATTTTACATTTGTATATTAGTAATTCAATCTTTGTTCGATTGTGTATGAGTTTTCTAGTGTGTTTATTAAGTTTTAATTTTAGTTCATTTTAGCATTTTAGGGCTGCCAAAGTTTTTTTTTATTTTTTTTATTAAAACTAAAATTAATCTGAGGTCATTTTTAATTTATAAATAATTTGTTTTTGGGTCATTGAAATGTTTTGAAATTTAGTCTCCTAGTTTTGCCTAGTAATATTAGTTTTTATTTTGGTTAACGAAAATACTTTTGTTTTTGTTAACAATAAAAAATAATAACACACAAAGTGCACAATATTGCATCAAAGTGTCCAAAAACGCTATGTAGTGAATGAGTCAGTGGTTTGAACACAGTACTGTATATGCAATGGTGTTCCTAAAGAGAATCCAAATTAGATTAGTGTGCAGTGTGAACGTAGAGTGTGAACGCACCTTTTTGTCTTTTTCTATTTCAGGTGTTGGTTGCTAACACTTGTTTTGAGAAGCAGCCTCCATCAGCACTGTCTCTGCTGTTAGCCGCATATTACTACTCTCTTCAGATCTACTCCCGCCTCGCATCCTGCTTTAAAGACAAGTGCAGCCCGCTTTACCGGGTAAGCCTGCACATACACTTTTCTCTGTCCCCCTCCATTCCACAGCCATTCTTCTTTATCTGGCATTTTAGCAAGTTTCCAAAACACTTACACGAGTCAAGAACAGAATTCATTAGCGACACAATAAAAGTTCTCACCTTGAAACGGACCGATAAAACGGTATCAGCCTTTTCTCTCTCTTTGTTTTGCCCATTTCTCTGCACATTCCACCTCTGTCTCTTTTACACAGCTCCTGTGGTGTCATTCTTTTCCTCTTTTCTTGTAATATTTCAGGTTTATCGGCATTACACATGACAGCACTTTACCGCTTCCCTGCGAATTTTTGCATCTTCTCTCCGCACGCCTCTTTTCTCATTTTTCCTGTTACTCTCTCCCTCCATTATCATAATTCCATCTTTCATTTTCACCCTCTGTTGCACCACAGCATCTCTCCCTCTCATTCCTCTCGTAACTCTCGTCTCGTCTCCTCTCATCCTCTCTCTCTCTCTCTCTCTCTCTCTCTCTCTCTCTCTGTTATAATGATGCATGCTCCTCTCAGTTCACTTTAAGAGTTGTTAGTTAACGAGGAAGGATCACTGTCTCTGTCTTCTCTTTTCACACCGTGTTTTTCTTGACCACCGGACTCCCAAAAACAACACATTATTACAATGAGCACTAGCATCCTCATCATAGGTCAGCGTTTATGTGCTAGTTGGCTGACACTTCATAAAACCAAGCATTAATCAAGCATTATGAGCAAACATCAAGACTTGAAGTTTTCTCAACAGGTTTATGATGTGAAGCATGGGGTTATGAAGAACTGTAATTGTAATGATGGTTGTAATGCAGTAAGAATTGTGTGGCACTTTTCACAAATAGTCTGAGCAAAGAAGTGCTTAAAAGGTTGATTGCCAACCTCAGAAGGTCAAACTAAATATTAAATGAGCTATTTTATGGTCTAGCAATTGTACATGGAAGTTTGGAACAGAACAATTTTTTTTTAAAAAGAACACTGTGATTTAAATTATTCTAGTGATTACATTAACATTTAAAAATATATAAAATTACTCATTTTTAAAAAATCATGCTTTTAATAATAATCCATTATAAAAACGATAAATGGACAACCTAGTGTATTGTATTGGTGGAAAGTGCTGTCAGAGTGAATTTTTCTTTTTCCTCTACACCGACTGAAACTTTTTATATTTGTTCAAAACTTCGGAATCATCCTGGAAATCATGAAAAAGTGACTCATTTCACACTGCTTCTTTCAATTTTCATTCTTCCCCAGTTCGACTTCAGGGAGGGCAACTTCTGGTCTGCTTGTAACACTAATGTTACACTCATTAAAAAAACTAAACTTTGACTGTTCCCCTACATTTTTGAGACTTTAACTTGTGAAATATGCAAGCATAGATCCCTGCACTGAATTTGAAGGAAAACCTAGAAGTGCACAAGTCAATTTGTGTTGGATGTAGACACAAACTCAAAGACATTACATACAAATGTTTCACAGCTTCTGGCTTTCTTAATTTACATTCTAACAGGTTTTACAAAATATGGCTTAAAAAATGAGACAAATACGGAAAGAAAATGATGAGTCGGAAGTTGGTATTTGAATATTTAGACAAAGTTTCAGTGAACACTTGGCCGCATGCTGACACAAGATTGACAGTTTGAAGACATTTTGTTTTAATCAACTAGACCTGCAAGCTAATTCTGTGAACTCAAGTCATTAAACTTTTTGCTCTTGTGAGCTTGAAACCCGTCTGTGTTTGTTTTCACAGTTCTTTTCTGAGAGCTGTCACTTAGTTATCAGCTCTCTGCTTAGCTACGGGCTGAACAGGTTGGATGACAAAAAAACACAAGGAAATGTTCTTGTAATTATATCGCAGTGTGAAAAATATAAAGCAGCGCTGTGGCTCTGTCATAGTTTCACAAAGATCACAGATACAAAGTCACTGTTTGCAGGAAGATCAAGTGTGCAGTATACAAAATGGCATTTTACCTGGCCTAAAATTCTCATTTACTCATCATCAAGTTGTTCCAAACATGTATGACTTTCTTTTTTTTATGGAACACAAAAGAATATATTTTGAAGAACAGTGGGGTCCAACAACAGTGACTCAATGGACAGTCATATATGAAAAAAAAAATAGATGTTTTTCAAATTATATTATTTTATGTTCCACAGAAGAAAGTAAGTCAATACTGGTTTGAAGGAACAGAATTTTTATTTTTGGGTGGACTATCCCTTTAAATGTTTTGAAGTGGGGAAATAATGAGTTATGAGTTCAAATTAGTTTAAAAATTAGCTATTTTTGTCTTACTATTAACCTTGCCCGCAAATGGGACATAAAAACAAAATAAAAAAATTACTGTGATTTTTCTGAAACTCTTCTCTTTTTGTGGTCTATAATTATACTAATGTTTAAAGGTTTGGGGGTCAAAAAAAAGACCTTTTTTTTTTTTTGTACAATTTTGAAAGAAGCATCTTATGCTCACTAAGGCTCCATTTATTTGATTTTTTTAAAATTAATAACAGTAATGTGTGAAATATTATATATTATGTATATATACGTTTAAATGAACTTTTTATTTGATATATTTTAAAATGTAATTCATTCCTGTTGTGGATTTTTTTCCTATGATTTTCAGCAGCCATTACTCCAGTCTTCCGTGTCACATGATCCTTCATAAATCATTCTAATATGCTGATTTGGTGCTTAAGAAACATTTTTTATCATTGTTCATAACAGTTGTGCTGCCTAATATTTTTGTGGAAACAGTAAAAAAAAAAATTTTCCAGAATTATTTGATGAATATGCAGTTCAAAAGAAGAGCATTTATTTGAAATCGAAACCTTTTGTAACATCATAAATGTCTTCACTGTCGTTTTCAAGGTTATATATCTTTGCTGAATTAAAGCATTAAAAATCTTTAAACAATTTTACTGACCCCAAACTTTTGTACTGTAGTGTAGCTGCGAAGACGACCAAACTATACTGTATGTCTCAAGTCAAAAACCACGCTTAGTGAGCCTGTATTAAGGACAAGAAAAAAAGAAATGTTAAAGCACTCGTGAACTGAGATCCCATGCCGCTGTTTCACCCTTGAGCGCCGCAGTCAATCCCAGGGCTGCTCCAGGAGTGTGCGATAAACGAAACACACTCAAATAATGCATGTCACAAGTCTATTGTTTGGTTCCATTTGATGTCCTTTTAGCTGTGTTTCGAATGCACCTCGGCAGGAAATAAAATAATGACAGACCCTTAACATATATACTTCAGCTTGTTCCTTTTTTCAATGTCTTTGATGTCCGAACTGGAAACTTTAAATGGCTTGCCCCTGTAAAGAGCAATACAAAAGCTAATGGAAGGAAATTATTGTTCGTAGATCTTTTCAAGGTTACAGTTCTCTGAATCCACAGCCACACGCTGCCCACATGTGCACTAAGAATGTTTTTTTCTTTTAAAGGAAAGCTGAGGTAATAAGTGGCCACTGTTTACTGTACACCGTATGGCAATTCACACATCCACATGAACACACTCTTCTTAATGGATGGTAATGTACCTCTGTGTGGCATTGGTTTAATGCTAGAGAAAATCCATTACCGCTGATGGAAAGAAAAAGAATATGATGTTCTGTGTGTTTTATTTTCATCTGTTCTCTTTCCAAGTGACATTTCACTTCGTGTTTGCTGATATTTGTTGAAGGAGACGGTCTTGCAGCAGACAAGTTGTACAACAAGCCTCAAACGCCCCCACCATTTGTACCTCTTCAAATTTGCATCGTCTTTATCCATTTGTCTCTTCATTTGCCTTTTCTCTCCCTCTCTCCACTTATTTCTTTTATGGTAATCCATTTAGCCTTCCTTTTCTCTTAATTTAAACCTCCTCGTTCTCTCTCACGTAACACGTAATCTCTCTCTCGCCTGTCACACATCCATCCCTGTGCTTTCCTTTGCTTCCTCTGCCTTTTTTCCAAGCAGATCCCCCTCAGACATCATCACTATCACAGGCAGCACATGTACGTGTTGTTATTGAAAGTAAGTAGGTCCGTAGGAGCGTGCAGTCGGGCTTCTGGATGAATTCTGCTCCATCTCAAACGGTGCGCTGGCTTTGCATTGCAAATTAAGCCCGACAAGATGTTTCTTTCAAATCTAAGTGCATAATTATGTTCTCCGTGTAGGAATGAGTCTGTGATCATGTTGTACTGTGACGCCCTACTAACAGTGAGCAAGTGTTTTCTCCCGTAACCGGTGTTGTTTTCTGTTCCTGAGTCTGTTGAAATGGAAAGCAGCGCATGTCTTAAATGAAAGCAGTGCATTCTTGGAAATTCATTATATATAAATTCATTAAATTTTATTCATCCAAAGAAAAGATCTGCGATCTTTGAAGTTACTTAAGTTTAGATGGATCTTTGTTTAAAACAAAGGTAAATTAGCCTTTGATGAATTGTAGTTTGTGTTTGTTCTAGTTTACTTAATTTACTAATAACTACCTAACTGATGTTTTTGTCCAAAATTCTGAAAATTCTGCTCCACATGGTTCTGTTCTGCTAAATTTGACACTTTCAAATTAACACTTTATTAATTAACACTTTCAAAAATAAATTATAAAGGGACATTTATACATTCTCATCAAATTAGTCTTTTTGAGTTTTAGATCTTTGAAAAAAGCCTAGGCTATGCTGTATATGCATATATGTATATATATATATATATATTGCTGCCACCAAACTTTTGAACAGTAGTGTGTGTATATATATATATATAAAATATAATATCATAATCAATTTTTATAATTATTATATCAATTAATTTGATCATAATTAAAAATCACTACTCGGATTCCATTAACTATTATTTGTAATTAATCATCTTCTGTAGTAGATTCAGTTTTAATAGATTTATTTGATAAAACATGACTTTTTATTACCTAATCTGTCACACAGTATCATTGGTAATGATAGTGAAGAAGTAATGAATTAAAGATTTGCAATAAACCCATCTTCTGTCATATTTTTCCGCATTATCATCCTATCCGCCGCTGTTGCTTTGTCCCTAATCTCCATCAAGTGTCTAGGGTTAAATGTCTTGCTCAGGACACATTAGTTCATGAATCACCCCCGAAGGGTTTGTATTGCCAAAGTTTCAGTTACCAGCCCATATATACTGTACCACGCATCCATTCGCTAATGTGGAATAACAGACAGAACTCCAGGATGATTATAAAATGGCACGACAGCTAAATGACTACCTTTGGTCTTTGAAATAAACTTACAGAGATATTGTTGCTTGATAAACACATTATTATCGATTGACACATTTACAGCCAGTGCCGCGTCTGTCATACACAGCGCAAGCTTGTAATTTAATATTGCATTCTGAGTACCAGCGAGGATGCGGTGATCAGCCTTTTATTTGATGTTGATGGATGTACCTTTTAACACTACAGTGTGTGCATGTTTGCTTGTTTGTTTTTTTTGGTCCTTTTCTTTTTACACATTAAGCATTAGTAGGCGATGCTTTAATCTCTTACAACAAATTCCTTTTATTTATTTTTTTTATCCCATCCTGCTGGATTTTTGGTGGACGAAGCCAAGTTGCTCGCTTCTGTCTTTGAGAAAAGGAATCAAAACGCTGTTTAGCATAATTGTCAGGGTGAGAGCAAGCCACCGAGTACACAACCGTTCATCAAAGCCTACAGCAAACACACACACAAGGACGTATTCAGCCCACCCGCGTGCCCATTATATTTAAATAGGTGTTTGTAAGCACGCACTAGTTTTCCGCCCAAACCTTTTGAGTGTTTTTAGATGCCGCAGTTATCATTATTTTGATTTGCGATTCAAAAAATTGTAATCGTAAAATATGAATGATCAAGCATTATATTTGAGGCCCTACGGAGAGGCACTAAACCGGCCACCTCTGCACTCTTGTACACACACCTGTGGACATTTAGCATAAATAGATGCGATGCGAATGCAAAATGCGATAAGCCTGTTATTTTACTGCACTGCAGACTAAAAACATGCAAATATGCAGAGAACCTCGCACATTAACCCGTCCAAAAAGGTCTTTTAACATCATTAGAGGTAATTACCGTCTAAAACCCGCCTGAATCTCCGAGCGCATCAGCCGCAGGGTCGGTTATTATAGTTCACATGTGCACTAGGGCCCGCGGAGAACCCGATTGCATGCACACATAACACAGGGCAGGTGTGAACAACAGGAAGAGCAAAAGATGGATGGGAATTGACAGATAAGCTACAGGGTGAGTCTTGCTTGTGGTTGGATTGTCACTCTCTAAAGGCAAAGTATGAGACAGAGACAGAAAGGGAATAGCTGGATAAAGATGTTTCATCATGAAAGAGCTTGTCTCGGAGAGGGGGTTCAAATGCTTGCCGTATCCATCCATCACGTCTCGTTTCTGCATCCCACAGATCAGTGGATCTCAACCGGTGACCTAAAAATGAGTCACAGGTCTGTTCTGGTCACAGACAGCAGGGGGGAAAATATTTTAAATGCAGCTAACCATAAAATCGTGTGTCAGTTGGTAGAAGTAGCCAGAGTAGTAGATGCCAACATGGTAAATTATATTTTGACAGACTACATTCAGGACATGCTTGCAGTGAGGATAAACCAGTGTTGATATTGTTAATTAAAACTAATAAACAATTAGTCAGTTATTTTGAAAATAAAATAAAAAATAAATATTATATGAAAACATCTATATATAATATAAAATAAATAAATTACATTAATTGTGGAATGGTTGGCTTGGAACAAGTTTACATTTGAAGTACTAAAATCCTAAAATTAGAAAAAAAAGAAATGCTAAAAACACATAAAATTACAAAAATTTGAAGATCTAGAATATAAAATTCTGTTTTTTGTCATTTAATAATTTTCTATATTGTTGGGTCTGTGCAGCTCATGGTACATTTAACAAAGTTTAATGTTTGATTGTAAGGATAAACAATACTGTTTTGCACTAAATTAATTTACTGCTTATAAACCATATTGAATGTGTAATATCTTACTGAGGGTTTAATATATGTAATATTATATCTAATGTAAATTTAAATGTTTTAAATATAATTATTTGTTTATTTTATGTACATTTCAATTGTCTTTAAAATTGCATTTGGTCATACTTTAGTTTAGGGACCAATTCTCACTAATAACTAACTATTAACTATGACTTTTGCTCCAATAAACTCCTAATTTGCTGCTTATTAATAGTAAGGTAACCGTTAAGTTTAGGAATGGGGTATATTAAGGGATCTAAAATATGGTCATGCAGAATAAGGTATTGATGTGCTTTATAAGTACTAACAAACAGCCAACATGCTAGTAATATGCATGCTAATAAGCTACTGGTAAATAGTGAGAATTAGTCCCTAAACTAAAGTGTTGCCTTGTATTTAATATTAATTAAAAAAACTAGTTCATCCTAGGTACCACTCCTCGTGTCTTTTTCTCACTCCACTGTCTTTTCTATCTCTCTCATCCTTCTATCCTGCTCTGTGCTTTATCTTCCTTAACACGCTTGTCTGTCGTTGTGCTCTGTTACTCTTTTCTTGTACCTTGTTCTTTACCTCTGAACTGTCTTTTTATACTTGCCGTATTGTCAGCTAAAAACACGTGCTGTTTAATGATCAAAGTTCAATAATACACAATCCCACACAGCTTCCCATTATCATAGTCTGTTGTCAC
This sequence comes from Sinocyclocheilus anophthalmus, assembly GCA_018155175.1. Lineage (NCBI taxonomy): Eukaryota > Metazoa > Chordata > Actinopteri > Cypriniformes > Cyprinidae > Sinocyclocheilus > Sinocyclocheilus anophthalmus. Next base: position 761,162 of record JADLZN010008188.1, on the reverse strand, counting down.
ACTCATGACATGCTGTTGTAATAATTTCCATATAAATTAGTGAGTAATCATTCTAGATCCTGTTCTTCTGTCAAGGCCCTTAACCTGTTCATTTCTCTTCGTGGCAAACTAGATTACACTGAATTCAAATTCTTACTTAGCATAACGATTACAATAGTGTACAGTAGTAATGGAGGCTGTATACTGTAGAGGTCGAGAAGTGTGAGACCACATTATGAATCTGAGATTCACAATTTAGTTTAATCCTGGAAATAGAATGTTTTATGGTTGAATAAGTTGGTTTTGGTCAAAGACTTTGTATATGTGATGTCATTGTATAATTCATTTTCATGGAGAGAATGTGCCAAGTAGGATTCTACTTTGCATAGTTAAGCACTGTTTTTGCAGTCTTACTCACTGCTTTTTTTAACAGTATTGATTCATTGATTTTTGTTTCTATGTAGGCTGATCCTAGAGAGCTTATTCATCTTGTCACCAAGCATGTGACAGACCACGCTGGATGTGATTGGGGAGATGAGGAACTGCAGGCCCTGATTAGTCAATTGAGACTATACAGTGAGAGACTGACAGATTTTACCTCAAGCTCAGGTGCTACAAGGACTCGGCCGTGGAGTTGATGTGCAGAGATTTAGCAGCGACAACCAGTACAAGAAAGAGACTATTCTGGGCCTGGCGGAGTAAGTACTGTGTGCCTGTGTACTATGCAAAAAAACATCTACTTTTTCTAGTATATAGTGACCTTAAAGGTCCCATATTGTCAAAACTGAAATTTCCTGGGTTTTTTCATGATAACTGAGGTCTAGGTGCTATTTAACTACCATATAAGTTTCAAAACAGTCAGTCCACAGTAAAATGCACACAGCCTGCATCAAGTAGCTGTGATTTTTCACGAACCGTTGTGATTCGTAAAAAGTTGACGTCAGAACTACAGTCACCGCCTTCAGTCACCACCCCGAGCACCGTCCACAGTCCCACTCTCCTTTTGCCAAACCCCCAGACAACATCGCGGAAACATGTCAAAATGTTAACTTTAACCCCGAAACCAGATCGGCCGACCTGTAATGTTACACTCTCACTCAAAGGATGGACGATCTGACAGGATTGTTACTATGAGGTGGATCACATCTAACGTGTATAGTAAAGACAAACTCACCGTGTCTATCTAGTCATGATGAAGATGAATATTTCAATTTCAGCAGGCAACTATTTTAACAGCTACATTATTGTTCCAGCCACAATTAATCACAACAATGTATATACAATTACAAATGATTATATATAAATCATCAGTTTGTTGTTTTACACACATGCACACAGACATTATTTCATACACGACATAGTAATGAGATGCAAGAAACATGGACATATGGCAAGAAATCTGTACACGCGCCCATAACAACAAAAGACAATACTTTATTGAACCTTTTCTGATAATTAGTGTGCGCTGCAAATGCGAGCATTTTTGACGATCGTTTCTGTCCAGTCTGCTTGTTTTATCGCATTTAACCACAGCTGTAGTCGGTTTTTTTCTCTGGCAGTGGCAGCAGATATGCGATTAAATTTCTAATTTAAGGCTGTATTACGTCGATTCTGGCACCCAACATCACAACAAGATGATATTTTAAGCTCCTTATGTAGCCGAATCTGCGCTGGTTTGAATGGGCCGCCTCCAGTTTCCCCTTTGTTTTGCTGCCTCCAGCTAGCGCTGTGACGTCGGGTGACCCAAGTTACCTGTGGGGGCCTGTTCTCAGCAGAGCTCCTGAGAAATGAGCTGTAAAAATATATTGAGATGGTTTTTGGTACTTATACCGCAAATATATATTCTTAAGGACATCAAAACCTAAAATAAAACTCCAGAAAGGTGTAAAATATGTGAACTTTAAGAGAACAAGAGAGAATGTATATAATAAGGTCTATGTTTATTTCATATATGTTTTGTATATATTTGGATATCGCTGCTCATCTTTGATTATTTAATATTTTTCACATTTTACATTAATGGTAAAGTTATCTTTAACATAACATTGTGAAGTGACCTTTTGCCTAGATTACAACTTTGCAGATGCTTGGCATTGACAATGAATGTGTCCAGAGTTGAAAGAGAATGACACACACATCCTGCAGCATTTAATCTGGCTGTCCTTTGAATATGACTTTCCGCTGGTCTCTGGAATAGAAGCTCATGTTTCAGGATTGATCTTTTGATCCAAACCAGAGTTTTGGCTTACGGAGCCTGAGACTCAGTTTTATGAGGAATCACAGGTCTGGGGTGACTAAGGTCTAGCAAGATTTGCCATCGTCCAATACTTACTGTAGGAACTGCAGAATGAAGTTCCAGCAGCTCAGGGCAGATCTGATTTACAAGAGCAGCCAGAAAAGGGATCAAATCATTCTTTCAGAGCAAGACGGGTCTGGATTTTTAGAAATATGTTACACCTGGCCTTTGATGGGCTGCCTATTTGACCATGATTGGAAAGATTGAGGCACTGAATTTACCTAATTAAAACCTGAAGCTTGAGTGTTCTAAAAAAAAAGTTTAATTCAAAAGGTAATTGAAATTCTAACTATCTAAGATTTACTAAAGATTTACTGAATACATGAGGCAATAAGAGCCACGGATGGAAAAACAAGTATAGAACTGCAACAGAATCTTGAGACTATGATATAACTAAAACCGCGGAGCTACAGTGGCTGGTGCTAAAACAGGGGAATGTGGGTTTTGCTGTTTTTGTTGTTGCTTGGCAGATGTTGTAAGATCTATCTATCTTTCTAACGTTCTATCTAACTATCTATCTTTCGTTCTTTCTAACGTTCTATCTATCTATCTGTCTGTGTCTGTCTTTCTGTCATTGTCTGTCTGTCTGTCATTCTATCTATAATTCTTTCTTTCTACCTCTTTATCTCTATCAGTCTCATTTAATCTGTTCTTTCTATCTGTTTATCTAGGACATTGGATGAGTGTGTATGGGATCTCTCGTTCTCTGGCTCAGCATCCACAGCTGGGAAGGTACATGACGCACATTGAGTTTCTTTCACTTTTTTTTTTGAGAGCGGGTAGCAACTATACTTTCACTCACTCACTCACTCACTCACTCACTCACTCACTCACTCTCACACTCACACACACACACACACACACACACAGCAGACTTTAGCACCTCTCACATTCAAGATTTACTGCACACACAACAATTTTTCAGAGAAATGAGCCTGCAAAACCTCAGTTAGAAGCAATGTCTTCCACAAGTAACAGTTTTTATTTCCTCGATGTGAAGGCCCCCAGCAGGTCAGAACCTTGCGACCCCTGCGCTCTAGAGGTGCAAACAGAAGTTTGCACGGATCGATTGCAGAGACTGGCTTCCAGGCAATCAGTTTGTGCGATTTTCCAGACCTACAGTTTAGTAGCAAAGGCTAGAAAGCTCTTTGTTTTTTTAAATAGTTTTGCAGTCAGTTTAATACAGCTTTGAAAATCCACACACAAACAACGTGCCACCTCTCCTGAGCTCGCTGCATGGTAAATTTGTCGCTGAATCATTGTTCAAAGCCTGGTCTAATCAACTCCCGCTCCATCTCTCACCGGGTTTAATCACCCTGAATCTCTCTCTCCCTCCCTCCACATAAACATGCACTCATTTGACTTCGCTTATTTAGTACAGATTGCTTGGGTGAAACTTATTTACTGTGAATGTGATGTTTTTTTTTTTTCTTTTTCCCATTTTTTTCGCCTGTGAGAGTCCTTGCATGCTCATTAGCATCCCCAAGGCTTCTGTTTTATTTTGTTGGTTTGGTTTTTTCGTAGCTCTGTGTAGAACATGAAATCTCTAAAATTCCCCCCATCAAAGATGTTATCAAAGGAGAATGGCACCAGAGGGAGTTTGAGCAACTTTACTCAATTACTCAAAAGTTTTATTGTATTGCGGTTTCTGTTTGCTAATTTGTCAGCAAATAGGCTTTTCTGACTGATGAGGACTTGTAAACACATATTTTGTATCGTTTATGTTATTTACTCATTTTCCATGATTTGCATATGATGTGGTTATATAATGCTATTTCAAATGCATTGAGAAGGGGCAGTTCTTTGTTTTTTTTCCCCTGGTGGTTGATTTTGTTTATTATGTCCCAAGGCACAGCAGAGTTATGTAAATGCTTAGATTTATTTTATTACAATAGGTAATTTGGCCTATTAAGCGTCTTCCTCATTTTTGGCCAGATTTATTGATACATATTCACTCGAAATGTGAAAGAGTTCAACCCTTTTGTCATACTGTATGTGAGCTTTAAAGCAGTCAGTAATCAGGACAAACTGTGGGATAGGTTTCCTGAATCCTACATAGGACAGATGGTCAGTTCAAAATTGTTTCTTTCTATGGACACCTGCTTTGTCTATATCCATTTTCCCTTGATGCCAGCCTGATTGTTCAGTCTGCACCAAGTCATGTTTTTTTTCTCAGGTACTCTGTTGTCATATATTCAGTTTGGAGCCAAATAACATTGCAGTTTGTTTTAGTCAGTTTATTTTTGTGCACTGATCATTTGGCTAAGCCAGGTTCTTGTTAGTAATTTCAGTCATAGTCATGCTTTGGGCCACCTGAATGGGCTCTTCTCAGAATTAATTTAATGGGTTTTAGGAGCTTGAATAGGGTACTTGAGGTCACTCAGTTTTAGATATTTCCATTCGTTCCTTTTTTAATGCAGATTAATATACTGTAGGGTTTTGACCTTATTCTGCCCAGCGTGCTTTGTTAGGTGCACTGTGTACCCTGAGGATACTCTTACAAAACTCAGCATGAATGGCTTCAAATGGGTTTTTATTCCAATTTTCAAATTCTTGATTCAGTAGAAGACCCCACACTGACTGCCATATAATGCATTAGCCTCTATAGCCGAATGCGTTTCGAGCCAGATTCTAATTGCTATTTCAAATTGGACAGATATTTTGTTGGCATTAAATGCCTTTTTTGCTTTCTTTTCCATTTTATTCATTAAGCTGAGGGTTGCACTAATTTTCAACCAAAGATGGAGGCGCACACATACGTTTGTAGCCTAGTTGTACCCTGTATGCTGTTGGACTCTGTCCACACCCTTGGAACGCCACTTGGCCAATCAAATTAGAGGACTGTAACTATTTGTTTTTATAATAATGTACATATATATTGAAAAGGGTCAGTGATAGTGCCTCAGCCTGCCCTTGAGTGAAGAATTCAGTTTGAATTCAGCCTCTGCTTCTGTGTCTCTCACACACACCCTTTATCTGTTCTTGGGTTTGTAATTGCAGCAGGAGACAGGATTAATGGCTGCTGTGTTTAGTGAAGTATTGATCCTGTTAAAAGCAGTTATTCTGTGTTAATAAGCAGACTGCAGTCAGAGGCTCCTCTTTCCCTCTTTATCTCTCCCCTGCCGCATTTCCTTCCTGTAATTTCTGTCCTACCTGTTTTGTCTCTGCTATCTTCTTTCTCTTTTCCTCACTTTGTTCTGGCCTGTTGTTGTTTTCCAGCTTGTGTTGCATTCCTCTCTCTGCATTGCTCTTTCTGTCTCTCTTTCTGGCCCCAGGACATCGTGCCTCCAGCCAGTATAGTCATATCCATTAAACATGAGTTAAGGTCCATAGGGGTTACGCTCTGTAGACAATGGATAGGTGTTGAGCTCTGTCCAAATGGCCACATGCACCCTGCAGCTCACTCATTTTGTTGCATTAACGCTGAATATGATTAGCTGTAACACAATAAGAACATGCAGGAATAGTGTTTACCTACACAAATGTTAAGACCTGTATGTACTCTATGAATGTTTCTGTATGTTTTGTCTAGAACAGTGGCACACTGGGACGCCGCAGGGGCTCGAATCCGTTGGTTCTGTAATCTAAAAGTGCCCTTCTGGTCATTAAACAAATAAATACATTTTTATAGATATTATTATTGGAATAGGTGTTGAACCAATCAAGATGATCTAAAGTGACATAGGCCACCATTGTGAAAACATAATAATCGGTGTTTCTTTAGCATCAATTCAGCATATTGCAATGATTTCTTTACGGGAGTAATGACTGCTGAAAAATTCAGCTTTAAAATAGCATTTTTAAATATATAAAAATATAATAAAACAATTACTGTAATGAGTAATATTTCAAAGTTTGCTATTTTTACTGTACCTTTAATCAAATAAGAGACTTTTAAATCAACATTTAAAAAATCTTACCGACACCATGGTTCTAACAATAGAAACGTGATTTATGCCTCTAATATTCTATAGAACGTAATGGGAAAGTATAGCGTCTTATAGTAACTAATTTGCAGTGCTGCGCCCCCATATATTTCACCCATGTATTTTTTGCATATTTTAACACTAAATGTAATTAGAACTTCATCAAGAACCTATGAATGCATAAAGTGAACAAAAAACAGAGATTTACATTAAATACATTTTTACATTTGCATGTTTCATGTATCCATTAAAGAAAGCAATTAGCAGCAATAACAGCAGCGAAATACTTAGTTATTTATGTATATTTCCACTCACTTGCAGAAATGCTTCATTTGTGACATTTGTATTTCTGATGCTAGCACATTTCAGGTTCCTCCATCAGCATTTTAGTGGAGTTTATGTTAAGAATTTACTGTGTCATTTGAAAACTTTCACTTTTATTTCAACCGTTCGCTTATAGACTTGCTTGCATTTCAGATTGTTGTCTTGCATTGTCCAAAACAATAAAAAAAAATGCCAATAACAATGTTAAAAATGTGCAAACAGAAAATACAGAAGCAAAGACTTTAAGTGGCCCTTTTCTCTGCCCCTGTGGAGGTCTGCGCAACCCACTTATCTGACTCCATTTTTTATTTCCTGTCCTGTTTGCGAGTCAGCGTGCTTTTCCCTCTCTTTCTGTCTACGACTCTTTCTCCAACCCCTTCCCTCTCACACGTTACGCCCTCACATACAGCATCAGCAGACCTGCTGGATAAATGGACTTGGCAGTCACTGAAGGTTCGCGTAGTAATTTATTGATAACCCAACTCTATAAAACATTTCCATGCATCATAATTGCTATGGGATATTTCTCTGGTGCAGTAAAGCTGTTTATCTTTACTGAAAAGCCATTCAATTAGAGCGAGGTGGAGGGCCAGTCCGCACGCCTGCTTATGAAGTCACCGTGGAGATAAATTATGGAAATCAGAGCAGCGCTAACATAAAACATGACACCCATAGAATTCAAACCTGACATCAGATTTATGGTGGGTCAGTAAACGCTGGCCATTGGCTATAATTCACTGCTTGAAAATTATAATTTTTTTGGTCCTGGAAGTGGTCAAACCACAGTGAATAAAGTTTAATGGACTTTAAGTAGTTTGACGGAGTTCTTTTAGATTAAACAAAATCAATTCTCCAGCACGAGTGGGCCATCACAGCGTATTAACTACGACCTTAATGTACCTCATCTGGTTCGGGGGACAATTGGGGGGGGAAGATGCCTGTGCATTGCCTTAATTGATTTCTACAAGCAATTTGCAAAGGTTGAGTGATCACTGCTTCAACAGACCTTGGTTACAACTGCTCATTGTCTCGTTTCTTTCACCTTCCAGTCTTGCATCTCCATCCATCTCTCATTTCTGTCTTCCTTCAGGCTTTCCACCAAAAACATCAAGGACAGGATGGAGGCTCTGGGCCTGTTTGAGACTCTAAAGACAGACCCAGAGTCATTCTACACACACATGACTGAATTTGTGTACCCAAGTATAGCCGGAACAGACCAGCTCCGACTCCTCTTCTACTTCAATCTTTTGGAGAACTGCGGCTGCGCAAACTACTTTCCTCAATCTGCTATGAAGCCAGACATGCACCTCAAACTGCTCAAGAAGCTCAAAGCCGTCGCCGTCGGTGAGTAACAGCCAAAATATAAACAAATGGAGCAGATTTCATCACTTCCAAAATGGTAATCAGATTTAAAGATCAGATTTGAAAACTAAATCTTTACACTGTGAACAAAGCCTGTGTTGCAAAAACCATTTGTAGCCGGCAGTGAAATCACTGTAAAAATGTTGTAAAGAAAAGAGGATTCAATCAATACCTAGCCGACCTGGTAACACACATGAAGCAATAAATCCGCTCCTGCTTGCAAGCATGTCAATCAACACCATAACCAGAAATGTCCCATGTAATGACACATCTCTCTCCAGCTGAGCAACAGGAAATGGGTCACTGAGCTGTGAGGGTGTCAACGAAAGTAATAGAGGAATGTTACTTAGACCGCATACAATACATTTTTGTTCTTTTCTGATAAAACAAATATTATTGTGAAGTACATGAGACTTGGAGTGAGGTTTGAATGAGTTCATTAGCTCCCTCTCTCTCTCTCTCTCTCTCTCTCTCTCTCTCTCTCTCTCTCTCTCTCTCTCTCTCTCTCTCTCTTCTCTCGCTTTTTCAGTATGGGCATTGCATGTGAAACAGGTGATAATGGTAAACTTAACAGGGATCATTCACTCATAACTGCATGCGAGTTATGTACTTATGTGAATTGTTATCCAGATTCACAACTGGTGCGCATACCCATTAATTAGTTCTAAATATGATTACATGTGCCTGCAGTTAGTAATTACTCACATATGCATACACACACATATATAGCGAGACAGAGAGAACTACTGTTAAATTTTGGGTCGGTAAGAATTTTTTCTTTTTGAATGAAATTAGACGGAGCAAGGATGCATTAGGTTTATCAAAAGTGACAGTAAAGACAATTATAATATACAAGGATTTTTTTCAAATAAATGCTGTTTTTTTGAACTTTCTATTCATCAAAGAAACCAGAAAAAGATCCATCACAGTTTCCACAAAAAACATTAAAGGGATAGTTCACCCAAAAATTCATTAATTACTCACCCTCATGTAATTTCAAACCCGTAAGACCTTCGCTCATCTTCGGGACAAAAAATTAAGATATTTTTGATTAAATCTGAGAGCTTTCTGACCCTGCATAGACAGCAACGAAACTACCATATTCAAGGCCCAGAAAGATAGTAAAGACATCATTAAAATAGTCCTTCTGACATGGAAGAGAACAGTTGTTGAATTAAGTTGTTATTTTTGTTTTCTCTGCATGCAAGAAGTATTCTCGTAGCTTCATAAAATTAAGGTTGAACCACTGATGTCACATGGGCTATTTTAATGATGCCCTTGTAACATGGTAGTTGCATTGCTGTCTATGCAGGGTCAGAGAGCTCTTGGATTTCATCAAAAATATCTTACTTTGTGTTCCGAAGATGAACGAAGGTCTTATGGATTTGAAACTACAGGAGGGTGAGTAATTAATGACAGAATTTTAGTTTCTGGGTGAACTACTGTATCCCTTTAAGCATCACAACTGTTTTCAAGCATAATATAATGATTACTGAAGGATCGTGTGGTACTGAAGACTGAAGTAATGGCTTTTAAAAATTCAGCTTTGCTGTCACATGAACTAATTACATTTTAACATACATTATTAAATAGAAAAAACTGTAAGATTTCTTCACAATATCACTGTTTTTACCATATATTCAATCCACTACAAGCAGACATGGTGAGCGCAAGAGTGTTCTATTTTTTTTTTTTAAATCTTATCAGTGCCAAACGTTTGAACAGTATACCGCCTATAATTCATGGTCTTATACTAAAATATTTTAGTTCTGAGTTGATTTGTGTCACTTCTTAAATATCATAAAAGTACCTTAAATAAGACGTCTGAAAAGGCGTCATTCTTGAACTAATGACGTCTGCTTGTTTAAACTTGATAATCTTAGAGAAAGTGTTTTGAGAGGACAGGAGGGGAGATTTCACACCACACTCTCTTCTGTCTCAACTCATACCTTCCCTTTTAAACACTCACACTTAGTAGGCACCAAAAACACTCTGTCGCATACATGCTCCCAGACAGTCCTGTAAAGACTGTTCATAGCATCTGCCACAACCCAAGGGAGAGAGATAGCACCTTTTTTTCCACATCTCTGTCTGTTAGAATGTATGTGTGTGTGTGTTAAATGCCCTTCTGGCCCCTGTCGTGAGATGGGCCCATTCTCAGAGGCAGGTGTTTCAATATTTAATGCCCTGATGAGGCCTTGTGTGTCAGTGTAATGTAGTCTGTCTGACTTGATATATCCTGGAGGCATGCCAAGTCTACACCTATTCACATATATTGACACAAATAGAAACCACATAAAAGCTTGAAACTACAACAAATGTCCAATATATTTTGGATTAGCAGAGATGGAGAAAGTATTCTCAAATTTCACATTGCAGATTCCAGTGTGTCAGATTGCCCCTATACTGTGACCGCATGGTCACAAAAGGTCAGTGTGTTCAGTGAACTGGTGAATAATGTGCAAAATAGCTTTTTTGTAGACTTAAAGGTATGTGCCTGTACATAAATTGATTAAAGACATAGAACTCACCCATCCTGAAAAATATTAATTGCAGAAGAAAGTGTGACAACTAGCCCCAGCCTGTATTCTATGTGTTGCTATGTCTTGTTCTTTAGGTCTGGACTATAAGAAGTTGACAGATGAGGATTCCGATACTTTGAAAGCTCTGGAGCCGGTACTGACCAGCCAGAATGTCCTGTCAATCTCCAAACTGGCCCCTCGAATCCCCCTGAAGGGAGGTGGAGAGCTTACCTCTAGTGCTGTACATGCCACCTGGCTTCATAAACTGTTCTGGGAAGGGGATCAGCATGTGCTGAAAAAAGCCCCCCAGAGTGATCACGACTTCCTGCATGCCTATGACACCTGTGCCAAATACTTTGACCGACTTCTGCCTGTAGATTCTGTTAACTTCTTGGATGTCATTACCTTTTCCCCTGAAGCAGCCAATAAGGTGAGTCTAATGCAGAAAATGAGTTCTACTCTCCTCTCAAATCCTCTCATAAAAAATATTTGACAAAAATTCCAGTGATAAAAAAAAAAAAAAAAAAAAAAAAAAAAAAAAAAGATACAGACAAGATTATAAATGTATCTATATCTATAAGCAAATAGCTGTGGTTTTATTTTAAATACAGTCAGTCAATGCATGATCATTTCAATTATTCCCTTCTTGTATTTGCTTTCCACCCATTTGACAGCGTATGGAGGATTAGGAGGGCCACTTAAAACTAAAAATGTAAAATTGATTTCAGTGTATTCCATAAAAAAACATAAATACATTAAAAATATATAATAACGTATAAAACAATATTTAATGCAATTTAAAAGTGCAATTAAAATGATTTATTCATGTACTCTTGTATTGTTATATTGAACAAATGTTTTAAAACAAATAAATGTCAATTTTTTTTGTCCATTTGAATAGTTTATTTTACTGTTACATTTAACTGTTACATATCAATTTATTAAATTTAAAATTTATTTTTAGTTGAAAAATAAATATTTTAATGTTACTTTTTTAAAAACCTTTTAATTTGACCAATCAATATATGTTTTGCCGCTGCCTTTTCCATTTAAAAATGCACCTTTAAAGTGATTATTAATGTATTTTCCACATTGTATCCACTTAATAGCATCAAATCAGAAATGCTCTCATAGACTCCACACTGCCAGATTGACATGTTTATAGTCTGTTGTACAATTAACATGAATCATTCAAATCAACACATGCACATGTATATGCCATAAATTATGTATATGGTGTGTTCAAAGACTTCTCTGGACATGATCATGTCCACTAAGTGCTGTTTGATGTTTTAGCACCTCTCATTTCTTCCTGTCTCTCACAGATGGCTTCATTTTCTATTTATTCTGCCTGCAAGTCAAACATCCACGCGCATACAAAAAAGACACATACGCATGGCCCTGTGGCAAACATCCTAAATGAGCCTCTGTAATCAAAAGGCTAATCGCTGATGCTCAGTGGCCCCTGGAGTGTTCAGATGATGTTATTGTAATGATTGTTATGTTGATATAATGTTATAATGATTAGAGTTTGCAGAAAGCAAGTTACAAACACTCATTGCCATAAACACACACCCACTCCCACCATTAAGTTGAGAGCCGCATTGATTTGGTTCTCAAGAATACCGTTGGGAAAAACAACCAATGACATCTGCCATGCTTCTGCCGTAGACTGTGTGTGAACCGTGAGTAAGTACAGTTAACGTATGTGTATGTAAATTACAGCAGGAGAGCGTAAGAGGGGAGTGTTGGAGGTAAACAGTATAAGATGAATCCAGGCATGTGAAGTGTTCTCAGCGAGATGAATCTGGATGAGAAATGGGATGAGACCGAATTATGCGACAACATTACTGTTGGAGATTATAATAGTAGATATGCAGCAGAATAACGGCCCATTGCTGACTGAATGTTATTATAAGCAGAAAAGCATGAGCATGTTTCTCCATTTTAGGTTGTGGGCCAATTCTGGGTAGTTTCTGCAATATTGGGTCACCTTTGGGTGACTATTAAAAGCCATCTAGAATTTAGATTTATTCACTATTATTATGGGGATTATTTATTACAATAACAATGATGAAAAACTGCTTGAACATGTCATGTTCCCACATCCATAACTTCATGGATAGTTTCATGACGTTTCTGACGTTTTGAACAGAATGCAAAATAGGGATGTACAGATAAACTAGTCAATCTCACTAATCAGTTATTTGGTTGGTGGAAAACTAGTTTATATTTTTGATTAATTATAGTTTTGAACCATATTTATTGTTAAAAGTGCTAAACAAATCAATTCAAATTCAACTGCAATTGTTTCACTTCAGGTTTATACATGAAAATATTTTCCATATAATATTTAAATAATTTACTTTAGATATAATAAAATGTGGGTAACACTTAAAGCCTTTATGTATAACTGGATTATAAAAAGTCGTTTTAATTATGCCTTGTAATGCACCTTATAATGCATTGTACAATCTCATGAATAATTGTAACCACAGTTAATACATTATAATACTTATCAATTCATTGTTACACTATGCATTATAAATTTGGTTATAATTATTTACGACAAGATATTACAACGCACATTATGAATAATTATAATGCTTTAAACTCTTAATAAGCCTTTCTTAGTCATTATACATAAATGCTTTAAGTAAAGTGTTGCCAAAATGTCAATATAATAAAGTGGCATTGGTTTTTTATATACCTTTATAATGAAATAGTAAATGTATATTTTAAATGCTGTTCTTTTGAACTTTATATCCATCAAAAATGCAATGTATTGCAGTTTCCACAAAAATAGTAAACAGCTCGGCTGTTTTTGATGATAATAAGACATTTCTTGAGCACTATTTCAGCTTATTCTAATAATTTCTAAAGTATTATTTTGTGTGTATTAAAATCGAAAATTTATTAAATTAGAAAATAGTTTTATAAATTGTGATTATATTTGACATTATCACTGTTTTACTGTTTTTTGATCAAATAAATGTGCATAAATGAGCAAAAGAGACTTATCTTATTGGCCCCAAACGTTGTAATCTTAGTTTATATATTATATATTGCAGTGGCGTTCCGTCCATATAAACTGCGAATGCTCCGCATACCCAGGCCATTTGAGAGAATAAGTTCACGGGATAATTCATATAAACATGATTATAAGTTGATCCCTTGTCATTTGAAATGTAACTTAAAGCTTAAAGAGTTAGGAATAAGTACGTAAAATTATTTTTTTTGCCAAATGGCAGTATTTTTCTGTAAATCTTCGTCAGTTAATGGTTGCTTCCGGGTGAGCGGATTCTCCGCAGCCTTCTCGCCTCCGCTCTGTTGCTATGACTCTTCAGGATTATAGCGTGTTCTCAGTGATTTGCTCAGATTTAATGCGCGAGGTGAACTGTCAGCAAAGCGCTCGCCCAAGCGGAAAAATGTGCTGTTGCTGCCAGATCTCGATTGCCGAAAATTACATTGTGTTTGATGCAAAACCAACTCGACTAAATCAAAAGAAAAAAAACACTTGCTGTATATTTTTATTTTCTCAAGCAAAGCAAATTTTAAAAGTCCACTGAACAACTTACATTTTTGGTCATAGACAACGTATGTTGAAGATATACGTTACTGTCAACGTTATTGCCTAAGCGGTAAATTAAAAAAAAAAAAAAGTTTATAAAAATGTGGGCTATATAAAATTGTAATAATAACAAACATCATATTGTTTTGCATATGCTCGTGTCGCTTACAGCTGAAGTCCTTCTCTGATTTTATTATTGTTTGCAAGGTTGCAACGTTACTTTGCAATATTTTAAATACTTTTGGGTATTTTGCATGGTCTGTTATTGGAGTGTCACACGGGTGGGAGTTTTAACTCCTATTCACTGTGAATAAAAAAAATATTTATCTGATGCAGAGAGACATAGGCTATAGACCGAAGGAATCCCCCCAGCTCCCCACCCTCTGATTACGTATCATAACTTAACGACGTGTAAACATTATTTGTCGGTTTTTACTTGGAAAACCAGCTATATTATTCTTGCATTCTAATAATGGATAAACTTGAAACGATAGAAGGATTGGAGATGAATATCATTTACAAACAAGGTATGAAATGTGCATACTTTTAAATCGACACATGCCACGGTGTTTCTTATTTGTCATCTGTGGTCTTTTTTGAGTGTCCTAAAAGCGATGGGTGGGTGGTCTTATCACTCAGCATACCCGGTTAAAAAAGTCACCGCTCGCCACTCTGATATATTGTATATTAATATTATAATCATTTATTTTAATGTATATGAAAATAAATAGCTGCTTTTATATAGGAAAGGGTGTCTTCGTATTTGTTAAGCTGATATAAAAAAAATATTAAACATTAAAAAAACACTTTAGATTTAACATATTTCTTTTGTGTGTTTTCTGTATCTCTAGCTCTCTGTAGAGGCCAGGCTGGAGATCACGAAGCGTGCACAGAAGGCTCTAAAAGTCATTAGCAAGAAGAGTAAGAAAAAGGGTAATGATGACAGAAGTGAGAACTCCGCCTCCAGCTTTGACTCCACCCTCACTCACATACAGCAGTCACTTGCCCATCTAGAGACTCTGAGCCTCTCCTTCCCTCTGTCACTCAAGACAAGCCAAGAGGTAATTTCTCAACACACATACAAAATGTACTAAATTTTACTCTGCTCTTGTGATTTGATCATCTAAGATGGATGATAACTGTAAGCATGGCCTTAAATATTATGTAAGTGCCCATGTTGCTTGCCCTTTTTCTCTCTCTTTCTCTCTTTCATGCTGTTTTCCTCCCCCTTCACAATTTCTCACTTTCCTGACCTGTGTGACAGTGCTGTGATTGATTGGCAGGTTTGTAGCTGGTGTCCTGTCTGCAGGATAGTAGCAAGCAGTCCGTGTCAGCCTGTGGTTTCTTAAATGCACACATGGAGCCATTTGTATATGGAAATATATGGATTCATTTTTACAGTGCACACTTATCAAGCAGATACTGCCGCATCTCATTACCGACACACCTTCACCGTGTCACACGACGTGCTCCCAGAGGAATGTGCACGATCGCGGAAACTGCAGCATAAATCTCTGTTCCAGTTGCCTTGCTGCCTGCAACCTACCAGTGTAGGAGAGTCACTAAATGAAAGTAGCAATGCTGCTAACTTAAATTAACAATGATATGCAAGTAGTGACAGATCTTTTCTTCCATATTTCGATGTACATCTGAGTGTAATGGATTATCGAAAAAGAAAAACTTGGACTTGGTTCTATCCATGGGTTGGTGATTAGATTTTGAGATGTGGGCGTTGCACTCAAAGATGTTTTTAAAATAGTGTAGATTTTCCATTAAAAAGCTGCTTTATGAAAAGAACAGCAGATGGATATTTGACTCGCAATTGATTTATAATATATTAGCATGGTGCTAAGCTATTAGAGCAATACTCTTATAATTATAAAAAAATACTAATATTTGCTAAAAGATAATTGCTAAATAATCAGTTTTAATCATATTGAATCATTTCTGATCATGAAATGGTTTTTTTTTCATCTCATTCTTCAAATTGTTGCAGTTGTATTGAGATAAATAATAAGCTGAGATTGCTTACTCTGCTCAAAGCTGCATTTATATGATAGAAAATACAGTAAAAACTGTTATATTGTGAAATATTACACTTCAAATTAATAATAATTAGTGATGTCTTAACTAGTCAACTTGAAAATGTAACTACAACATGATTCAAGTAACTTTTTCTTTATTAACCCTCTTTTTAAAGAAAATTCTATTCCAAGTGCACCACACATGAAATTGTCAACATGATGTAAATGTTAAACAAATCACTTGTTAAATATCTTTGCAGAAAAGATGCATGAACTACAACTACTTAGGCTTTTGTACAAACTTGTCTTATTATGTGTTCAGAAATAATACGAGGAAAATTATTTTAGAAAATCACATGTGATCGGGTTAATACTTGTGCGTCGACCTTCAGGTGTGTGGATCGTTCTTTTCTCTTTACTGTCCTCACGGCCATATTATCAAAGTGTCTAATTTCAACGTTGGTAATATTTCGATCAAATCGCGATTCCCGATTCTAAAAAATAAAATCGTGGCAAAACATTAAATTACTCGATAAAATTGGGAAAATCGCCCAGCCCTAACGTAAATATTTTCAAAAAATGAACTGTATGTGTGTGTATTTATATATACATAATACATATACACAGCACACACACATATTATGTAAAAAACTTTTATTTTTGGATGCGATTAATCATTTGACAGCACAAATTAAAATGTTCTAATCTTAACTTCGATTAATCTTTTCATAATGGAAATGTATTCCTTTGGGCAAAACTATTTTCAGCATAATAACTCCAGTCTTTAGTGTCGCATGATCCTTCATAAATCATTCTAATATGCTGATTTGGGGCTTAAGAAACATTTCTTATTAATAATGTTAAAAACTGTGATACATTTTGGAGGATTATTTGATTTTTGATTAAATACATCCTTGCTTAATAAATTAATTCATATTTTTAACAAAATATCTTACTGCCCAATTTGAATGGCGTGTAGTGGGCTGGAATGCTAGGAAACAATAATGTTTTAGGAACAGGTTTTGAGCCAGGAATGACGCCTAAAAAGGCTGCCTCGGTAGGGAGCTCACTAGGTTTGGAATTTTGTGTGTGTGATGAGCTTGTGCCTCACGATTCTCAGCAACCCAACAAATTGTTTTGTTCCTTGTCCTCATGTGTACCGCTACAGTATGTCTCTCTGTCTTACTTTAGGCTTTGTTTTTGTCTCAGCACATATTACTCATTGATTACTGCCAGAGAATGGGGAACATAAAGAGAGGTAATGTTTTCCCGGCATGATTTGAAGTTTATGTCTTTGTATTCTTGTCTTTTTTTAGGAGCTCTTGCAGAAGTACAGTTGCAATTATGACCTGTCCAGATCCGAGCAATCTAAGGTGCGCCATCTGGCCGTCACAATGGCCATGGACGGACAGCCCCTCGAATGAATCCAGCAGCTGCTCGCAGTCAGCGTGGGAACGAGTGACCTGTCGCCGAAGACCATAGTCCAGGACGCAGTGGAGCGAATCATAACTGCTCTCAGGTACGATGAGCTGCAGTTGGACGATTTCTCTTTGCCGATGTCATTTTCTTAATATCACCCTCATTTTCTCTCTGTCTGTTTTATACTCTCGCTAGTACTGCTATCTCTGTCTCTCTTTCCCTCTCCCAGTCTGTCTTTATGGCCTATACCTCTATTAACCTGTGTCAGGCTGGATGTGTTTTTGCTTGATTGAGTTAAACACAGCACTGGCCTCTGCCCTGGCCTCTAATCTCTCTCCTTTACAGCTTGCGTTCTCTCTTTTTCTTACCTTTCATCTCCTGCTTTTAGGAGGTCACCACCTTCCCTGCTGGCTGGTTCTTAATAATACTGTGTCCTTAGTAATACTAGCAATTCAGAGAGAGCAGGTAGTGCTAGCTTAGATTTCTCGAACCAATCTCTGATTTTCCAACACAACTTGTGAAACTTTTTAAGGCAGTTATTGTGAACTGATTTTTTAAGGTTTCGGACCAAACTGCCAACTTTTAAGAGCCCAGAGGTCTGGACAAACTGTTACCGTGATTAATAATTTGACTTGGTGTCTCATTCAGCAGGTTTCAAGTATTGAATCTTGCATCTATGCAGCCAAAATTTTTTTCCGTGTAGATTTCCGTGTAGATCTTCACATGAGAAAAACTTTCATTAGTCAGTAGCATAATGGAGGATGACCATATCAGCCAGTATTGGATCATATATCATATATATATGACCCTGGACTACAAAACCACTCTTAATTCACATGGGTATATTCGTAGCAATAGCCGACAATACATTGCATGGGTCAAAATTATAGATTTTTCTTTTATGCCAAAAATCATTAGAATATTAAGTAAAGATCATGTTCCATGAAGATATTTTGTAAATTTCCTACCGTAAATATATAAAAAACTTCATTTTTGATTAGTAATATGCACTGCTAAGGACTTTTGGACAACTTTTTAAAGACGATTTTCTCAATACTTGGATTTTTTTACACCCTCAGATTCCAGATTTCAAATAGTTATATCTTTATAAATAGTTATATACCAGGGTCACATATAACCAATCAGTGAGTATTGGATATTCAATTGTGCATTCTTATTTTCAGCATTCTTATATTGCCTAAATTCACCTCTAGCCTTCAAAAGTTTTTTTTAGACAGTATAAGTGACTACTAGTATTTCATAATAATGAATGAGTCAGTAGTATGAACTTTTAATATTATTTTGAATGAACTATTATGCATTTTAAAATGTTAGCATTTTAAACAATGTGAAACAAAGTTGCATTATAAAACAAAAATGAAGAGATATTTAATAGTGAAATCATTAAGATTTAATATTTTAGCACTGTACTAACTCGTGTTCTATTGTTACATTTTATAAATGACCAATGTACTTAATTGGTAGGAAATATAAAAAAAAATATATATATATTTTGCCTAAATTCACTTGAAGCATTCAAAACTTATGATTTTAATTTATTATAGGCTGAAATTGATATCTAAATTTCATTATATTAGTATCTTCCATAATCCGTTGTCGACCATGAAAATAATTGTCATCTTATCAGATTCAAACAAAATTGTATTATTGACACATCCTGCGTTTCATCATTATTTGTATATATTGTAATAGAGATATCTATAATCTTGTATATAATAGTTATATATATAATGTATAAATATATAATATTTTTATTTCTAAATTTTTCATGCGCTCAATACTTCTGAAAGATTTTACTTTTATTTTTCAGTTTTTTGTAAATCTCCAAGACCATCAAAGAGTGGGAACCCGTCTTTCTACACCTCCTGATTAGTCATACTGCTTCGTGAGTCTGTGTTGATCAGACGTTTCAGCTCAATCCGTAATCAAGCAGGATTAGTGAAGGTCTCCTGAATCAGAGAAAACGATGGTCAGAAAAATGAAGATTGATACAGTTTGCTTTATTCAAATGCAGCCTGCCCCTTTTCTCTATGCTGGAGTGATTCATATTCTAGGTAATTGCTTAAAACTAAAGCGTGTTCCTGTCTTCTGCTGCTAATTACTGTTTTGCAGAGGTGGGCAAATGAATCATTAACAAAGAAATGATTTGGGCACAGGGAATTGTCAAACTATTTTGCAAAGTTTATTTCATCAAACTGTATTCTCTGCTTTACTCAGCTTTCTTGTGACCTGTTCTTTTTGTAAGAAGTTGGAAATCTTTTTTTAAACGGAATCTGTGGTCTACAAAGCTGCTCATGATTGATGTTTATATCTGGGGAGTAAAAGATTATGGTTATGTTTCATGTATAAATAATCCTTTAGAAACACAATGTTCCTCCAAGGACACTGGTGTATATATGTGTGTGCGGTTGTGTTTAGTGAATTTTAAAGGTCCCATATTGTCAAAACTGAAATTTCCTGGCTTTTTTCACGATAACTGAGGTCTAGGGGCTATTTAACTACCATATAAGTTTCAAAACAGTCAGTCCACAGTAAAATGCACACAGCCTGCATCAAGTAGCTGTGATTTTTCACAAACCGTTGTGACTTCCGTAAAAAGTTGACGTCAGAACTACACAGTCACCGCCTTCAGTCACCACCCCGAGCACCGCCCACTGTCCCACTCTCCTTTTGCCAAACCCCCAGACAACATCGCGTCCATGCCATTGCTGAGCAACGACAACACCGAAACATGTCGAAAAGGTTAAATTTAACCACGAAACCAGATCGGCTGACCTGTAACGTTACACTCTCACTCAAAGGATGGACGATCTGACAGGATTGTTACTATGAGGTGGATCACATATAACTTGTATAGTAAAGACAAACTCACCGTGTCTAACTTAGTCATGTATATACATTTAAATTTCAGCAGGCAACTATTTTTACAGCTACATTATTGTTCCAGCCACAATTAATCACAACAATGTATATACAATTACAAATGATTATATATAAATCGTCAGTTTGTTGTTTTACACACATGCACACAGACATTATTTCATACACGACATAGTAATGAGATGCAAGAAACAGACATATGGCAAGAAATCTGTAGACGCGCCCATAACAATAAAAGACAATTCTTTACTGAACCTTTTCTGATAATTAGTGTGTGCTGCAAACGTGAGCATTTTTGACAATTGTTTCTGTCCAGTCCGCTCGTTTTATCGCATTTAACCACAGCTGTCGTCGGTTTTTTGTCTGGCAGTGGCAGCAGATATGCGATCAAATTTCTAATTTGAGGCTGTATTACATCGATTCTGGCACCCAACATCACAACAAGATGATATTTTAAGCTCCTTATGTAGCCGGACCTGCGCTGGTTTGAATGGGCCGCCACCAGTTTCCCCTTTGTTTTGCTGCCTCCAGCAAGCGCTGTGACGTGATGACCCTAGTTACCTGTGGTTGGCCTGGCCGGCTTTCACTCAGAAAACAACAGGCCAATCAGAAGAGAGGCTCATGAATATTAATTAGACGGGCCAAAATCGACCTGTTCTCAGCAGAGCTCCTGAGAGAGGAGCTGTAAAAATATATTGAGATGGTTTTTGGTACTTATACCGCAAATATATATTCTTAAGGACATAAAAACCTAAAATAAAACTCCAGAAAGGGGTAAAATATGTGACCTTTAAAGGAAGGTTTTAAGTTTTTGTAGTCATTTTTTTTTATACATTTTTTTTTCTGGACTATTTGATGAGTATAAAGTTCAAAAGAACAGCATGAATTTAAAATAAATTTAAAATCTATTTTTTTTTACATTTACATTATAAAAAAATAATAATTTAAGGACCCCCAAACGTTGAATGCTATGGTAGTTCTGTATGTGGAATATTTTAAGTATTAGTATCATAGAAAATTCATTGACATCTTTCTAATCTTTGTATGATTGTTGTAATAGCATTACGATCAGAATGTAATATTTTAGATGATTGAAAGAGAACTAATTCATGTTGAAATTAAAAACAAACCCTCTAAAAATGTATTATAGCTGGAGTACCAGAGGAATGTCAGAGCAATTCTTCGAATTTAACAGTATATGAACATTTTAATGATGCTGTTGCAATAAAACGGGCTGCTGTGCAGATTACAAGGGCAAAGCAGAAAAATGTGTCCCAACTATAGCGCTCTGCTAATTAAAGTCTGAAAATAAATCACTTATTGTTTTATACAGCACATCCACTGACTGTGGTTTGATACAGTTGTGGGAATCCAGCTGAAGTAAATAATATTATATATTATAAAAAAGATGTTGAAACATGAATGATTTGGAAGCAACACAACAGAAATTTGTCATTCCCAACGAAGCATCGCTCATGTTATATTAACCTGTGATATCTCCTGACCAAAGAGAGAAGGTGAAGTCTAACATACAACTACAGCACTGAAGGAAACGGCAAAATAGAGCATTTGTTGACATCATGGAGAAGAAGATGCCTCTGGAGACCACAGATTAATAAACACCAGACTGACAAAGTGTTCACTGCAGCAGTAGGAATGAAATAAGAGAATGTTGGTGTAAAAATACAAAGCAATTATTAATAGAAACATAATTAGGCGGAGCAGCCTCATGCATAAAAACATTACACAAACACCTTTAATGGAGGGAGACAGACAAGGCCAGAGGAGAAGGGAGGAGCCCTGCAGCTAGAACATCAGCAGAAGAGCATTAAGATTGCTCAGTGTGAAAAGCCCATCCTTCAGCGTACACACACACACACAAAGTTTGCAGCCATAAAGCCACTTTAAAGCCTCAAGACATTGAATCAAAACTCAAGATGTGTGTGTGTGTGTGTGTGTTGTGGGTGTGTGTGTGTGTGTGTGTGTGTGTGTGTGTGGTGTGTGTGTGGCTGTGTGTGGTGTGTGTGTGGGGTGTGTGTGGTGTGTGTGTGTTATTGTTTTCAGCGGTGACAAGGACACGTTGAAAGATTATGCAGACCCCTTTAAGGTGCTTGAAGGAATTGTTGCAGCAGTGCACACTAATATACAGAGCGGGTAGGTGTTTCCTTTGGTGCAGTGTTCCCGTTTACTATTATTTGAACATAGTGTTGTACGTTTGACCTCAGAGGAAGGGATAAGTTGATAGTTGTAGTATACAGTCATATGAGGTACGCTTTAGTGTAAAACAGTAAAGAATATATATTGGGTATGAATTACAGGGATGTTTCTGCTACTAAATGAGATTGTTTGGCACGGCATACAGCAGAAGCAGTATTAGCATGATAAAAGAAAGCTATGTTAATAGTAATGACTACAGTAAGCAATTGTTTTGACATGTGAAAATAGTTTGTTAGCCAAACTAACATGAAATTAAATTGATAGACGATCACATGTCCATATGTCACCTTTTTATTGGTGCTTCAAACAATCCAATCAGATTTTTAGAGACAAATGTTATCATTTTAAACCGTGCGGAACAAAGTAACATTATAAAATTAAAATTAAGAAGATTGAAATATTTAAGATTGAATATATCATATGAATTGAATATTTGAGTTAATAATCAAATGTTTGCACATTTTGGACAGTTTTTGTAAAATTTTGTAAATGACCTAATTTGTGATTTACTTTGTGGATTGTCTTGTAAAAACACTTTGTAATATCGTTGTATTTCAAAATAAAAATAGGAAAAAAATAAAAATAGAAAGAAAAAGAATGTGTGTGTGTGTGTGTGTGTGAAGGAATGAGATGTATTTGAGATGTAGATGTATTCAGCCCTTCAGCCTTCAATGTCATATTATCCTTCAGAAATTATTCTAATATGATGATTTGGTGCTCAAATAAGCATTTATTATTACTAATATTTATTATGTTGTGCTGCATAATATTTTTGAGATAACCATGATACAATTTTTTTGATGATTCTTGATCAAAAGAACAGCATTTATTTGAAATTATTTGTAACTTTATAGCATCGATTTAATGCATCCTTGTTAAGTGATTTTATAAAAAAAAAAGTTTAAATGTTTGAGAACAAAAAAACAGACATTTAAATTGTGTATGTATGATCTGTAATATGTATCGGTACATAAAATACATTTTTTCCCCTGATTTTATGTCATTCTAATCTTATGTCATTCTTTCCTGATTTTATGTCATTTATTTCAGTGGGAATATGGTAACATCTGAGGACATGTTGGCATGGTTACGACCCTTTTATGGCGACGATTCTAAACCTGGACGACCCAGAATTGAGGTCCTGCAGATCCTAGAACATTCATTCAGCCTCAGCGATCAAGACATCCACCTACTGGTGTTCTTCAGGAGCCAAGCTGTTCTGAAAGCCTGCTGGCCAAACAGAAAGGTGAAAAATATGCATATACCCACACTGGCACAAAACACGATTTACACTTCACACATAAATATTATTACATTCCCACATCTCTGACTCAGTATTAGCTTATTTCCTCTGTGAGGCACTGTGAATGTAATCTCATTTTACAGCGCAGCCCTTTGCGAGTTAGCATGTGCTTATAGGAATTGCTTGACTATTCTCACACATGTACAGTAGGCTGTGTGTGTGTGTTGGTGTGTGTGGTTGTTGTGTGGTGTGTGTGTGTGTGAGTGAAGGAATGAGATGTATTTGGTCCAGGGATTACCAATTGCCTGCTTAACCATGCTCTTTGGCCTCACCTCATGTTGCTTTGGGGGTGCGAGCATGTCATCCTGCCGTTTTATGTGGTGTTCTCTGTCTCTCCGTATGTACCAGAGAAGCTGGAGTAAATTCAAGAGTTGAATATATAGAAGAACTAAGAAACTCTTCTGTCTAAATCTGTCAGTGTTTTTCACAGCAGAATGACCTTCTGATTTTCCTTGCTAAACTTTTGGTTTACAAAAGTCAAAGAAATCAGATAAATGTACTAGCTCAACATAATTGAATTAGAATGTTTATTGCCACTCAGATCCGCCTACAGTTGTGGGAGCTTGTTTATACTTTTTCCAAAGAGAAATTATTAAAACAGATTTTCTTAATGTTTAAAAGAAGAAATGAGGCTTCGTTACTAATCGGAAACTAATCTCTAAAAGGATAGATGGATGGATGGACAAATAGATGAATGGATCCATGCATGAATAGACACATGGGTGAATGGACAGAATCAAAGAAGTTAATATAACTCCATAATAGTTCTTTAGTTAGTTTTCTGACATAAAGTGAAGAGTCACCTCATCTTACTCAACACACATTACAAAAATACATGCTATTAATCCATTTTCCACCAAATCACATAATCCATTCTTTCACTAAACTTTAGTCATGCAAATGAATATTTATATAAGCAGACACTATCAGATGTTTGGTTTCACTTTAAGAGGATTACTCCACCAATTGATTTATAGAATAATTAAATGCAACTTTCAAACTTCAGGGGTTTAAAGCAAAAGAGCCCCTCAAGATTTCTGGAAGTAGTTCCAGTTTCCTATCAGTCCTTGATAGGTGTTATTTAGTGGAAAACAACAGAATACCAAGCTTATGGTTGGAAAGAGCCATTTTTGGCATGTCGCAGTTTTGGACTTGGCTAGTTTAGAACATTAAGGATGAAGTCAATCCTTTAATTCCACAGTTTATCACTTCACTTCTCTTTAAAAAAGTCTCAATTGTGGCTTTCTTTCCTATTGCTTGGCTGTATCCCCTACATTGGGTCTCCAATGTTGGCAATAGCTTTGTTTTCCTCAATGAAATGAATTAATTGTGTCTTTATTGTGATCTGAAAAGGAAGGGAAATGAGGGGAGTTGTAATGAGAAGTCATGCCCTGAAGGAGGAGGAGTAATTAAAATGAACAGATTGAGCGAAGGGAAAGAGGATTGGCTCTGTTTCACCAAGACGTGGAGGCCACGTACTCAGATGCCTAAATCCTGATTGGGAGCGCTGAGCTGGGCCTGTGCGCCCTGAGCGATGGGCATCAGGCCACGGAACGCTGGCGTCGCGCGTGTCTGCTGAGAAGCGGATGCTGGTTTACATCACGAGCCACGGAGTCTGGTTAGCTCCAGGTGTATGTGTGTCTTCATGTCGGTATTTTTGCTTGTCTCTGTTTTTGTACTGTGCTTGTTCATGCCCACAGGATTGTGCGCATGTTTGTCTTTTAATATAACACTTCTACCCCCTGTATCCCAAACTAATCATCTTCTAACTCGCACACCGGCCCATCCTGCCTAGCACCATAGCAACCGCGACGTTACATCTGCCAAGCAGGAGCTGCATTTCAGGTCTCGCATCTGTTTGTTCTGTTGCATGTTTTGCTGAGCTGTATATTCTCTGTTGTTGTTTACTTGTGCTGCGTTGCGGTGGTGTTTATCTCCCTGATGTATGAGGTAGAATTGTTGAACTTTATCAAAGCATAATAGGGGCCGTCCTTTCAAATTCACCAAGAGGAAACGTCAAAGCTCATTGTAAGAGAAAGAAGCAGCGCGCGTGAGCAATGGAAAGTGCCGGGACGATTATTGCACGGTTGTCTGATTGAGGAAATGACTTTGATCGCAGACAGAGTAAGAGTGGTTGGGCTTTTTGTCTCGTTCACTAACTGTCAGTGGAGTGTGATAACTCTTTCAATTACATTCATCAGGTTTAATTGCTGACGGGTTTCCCTATAAAATGACACATACTTACCCTCAGCAGAAATCATTGTAGGTGTAGAGAAATTCTGTAGAGCTATGTGTTTTTTTGCTGCCATGTTGAGGTTGCACTTTTTCCTTCGTTTTCACAAATTGCCTTGGCAGTCAACTCGACGGCTTGTCTACGCTCAAAACAGGCCTCTCCTATACATAGGATCTTTGAGTTTATTCTAGCGAACTGCTAGATTAACTCTAAACTCCCAAATATGCAGGTATAGATTTTCTATATTTATAAGTAAAAAAAAAAAAAACATTTTTTCCCCCCAAGCAATTTTTTGCAGCTGTTGGCTTGGCCTATATATTTGCAATCAAAATAAATGTAAGCAACGTGACCCAGACACACATGTGAATTTGGTTTAATTAAAACTGCTGCTACTCTTTATTGCGAGTGCCAAATTAAAAAAACATATTGTGAATGATGAATATTGTACTAATTATTAATTCTAGAATT
This sequence comes from Sinocyclocheilus anophthalmus, assembly GCA_018155175.1. Classification (NCBI taxonomy): domain Eukaryota; kingdom Metazoa; phylum Chordata; class Actinopteri; order Cypriniformes; family Cyprinidae; genus Sinocyclocheilus; species Sinocyclocheilus anophthalmus. The sequence continues at coordinate 734,617 of JADLZN010008188.1, read as the reverse complement.
TAAAATAAATAATAAATAAATGGTATCATGAGCAACAATTACTCAGTTAGTATTTATTTAACAAAATTAATTTCAATTTCTACATATACCAGCATGTTTTAGTATTTAAAGTTGTGTAAATTAACATTAGTTTATGTATTTCAAATTAACATGAATTAAAAATTAGGGGTTGACCAATTATCGGTCTGGCCGATATTAAGCATTTTTATGGTTATCGGTATAGGTCATTTTCAAAACTGATTTGCCGATTAAATAATTTAAAAGCATTTAATGAAAGTTTTTGTCAGAGCCCTTGTTATTCTTAATTTTGACATTTAATTTTAATTTTAATTTTTACACCAGACATGTTAATTGATTCAAAATATAGTTTATCGCTCTACTGGATCTGTTATAATCGGGCTGCTAGGCCTGAAAAAACAAATAGGGCCTATCGGTCGACCCTCTCGGTAAAAATAGACCTGTGTCTATGTTTAATAAATAAATGATAAAATCATGTTTAAATAATTGTTTATTGTTAGATTATGATACCAGTAATACATAAACGCATTGAAACATAACATTGTAAAAGTGTTACCAAATAATTATATTATATGTGATAGCAAAGAGATTGATTGTTGCGTTTGTTGCGTTTGACGAATCACAAACTTCTCCAAAACAACTTATTAATGTTGCAAATTCTCTCATAAATGTATTTTACCTCACCAAATGTTTTTCTAAAAGAAATTTGATTGAAATGACCTGCATTATCTGCATTTCCCTGGCAATTTCTGCCTGCGTTATGCAAACGATCTCTACCCCTTTGGCATCGCAATGACTTGTGTTCAGATCCTCATCCCGGTGGCACACGGCCGTGGATTTTTTTGTCTCTTAATTTTAGCCATCCGTCTTAGCCTAACGGCAACAAAATGTCACAATCCCTATGAGTGCTTACTGCTCACTTGGCAAAGGACAGCAGCTTTGTCAGTCTGAATTGAGAATCTTTATTTGGCAGCTATCCGTGTCCCAGACTCCCTTGTTTACTTGTATTCTGAAGTAGTTATTGATGTAATGAGTGCAAATGAATTTGAGGACGCTGGCGTGTGTACACGTGTGTTTGGGATCAGACATGGAATGTTATCGTGCAGGTCCTTGACTGATATCTGACTCATTGTCTGTGAGAAGCCGTCAGTGTTTTTTTTTTTTTTTTTTTTTTTTTGGCTTTTTTTTTGTTTTTTTTTTTGTTGTTTTTTTTTTTTTTTTTTTTTTTTTTTTTTTTTTTTGTTTTTTTTTTGTGTTGGGGAGAAATGGGGAGGGTGTGTGTTTGTGTGCGTGTGTGTGTTTGTGTGTGTTTAATCGTAGACAAGCTTAATGACTAGGGTTAATGTGGTCATTAAAACAAGGTCTTCGTTTCCCCCCGGAGTGCATGCTTTAATATGCCCCTGTTTAGCAGTGCTGTTTTAATGTCTTTATCCAGAGTGTGTGTGTGTGTGCGTGTGCGTGTGTGCTTGCATGGTTGTGTATTTGGTTGTTTGTTGATTACAGAGAAAGAGCTAAATTCCCCACATTGAAACCTTCCTGTTATTACTAGTCAATTAGTGAGGTTTGCCTAGTTTTTCTAGATTTTGTTTAGATTGTATTATATAGTAATGTTTTTTTTTTTTTTAAAGAAATCTCTTATGGTCACAATGCTTGATTTATGTGATCCGAATCACAAAACATTTTAATTTAATGAAAATTTTAAAACAACATGTTTCTATTTTGATGTATTTTAAAATGTAATTTATTCCTGTCATGGCAAAGCTGAATTTTTAGCATCATTACTCCAGTCTTTAGTGTCACATGATCCTTCAGAAATCATTCTAATATACTGATTGTGCTTAAGAAACATTTCTTGTTATCAATGTTGAAAACAGTTGTGCTGCTTAATGTTTATTATATTTTCTGACTGAAAAATATCTTACACACATATTTGTGGCACTGGCAGTGTGTCAGCTCGGGTCTGTCACGAGCGCTCTTGTCTTTCACACGTGTCACTCTCCTCTGTCATTAGCCCCACCTCTCCGGCACAGCCTGGGGTCATGCTTACATCATCTCCCGCTTCACAGGCTTCAAGTGTCAGTAAGTTTCACTTGCTGTACTCTCCTACATTAACTTCCCAAGGTCTTAGTGAGAGTTCCTCTGCTTCTAATTCCTTGAAATTCCTCTAGTTTCTAGCATTCTATTTTTGTTGACTTTATATCAAAAATCCCTTTCAAGAAAAGTCAGTTTACTCTGCGGCCATATTTGCAACGCCTCCGGGCAGCTATTTCAGGCATGCACAACCTATTCCTATCTATTTGAATAAATCTCAAAAACTACTATCCAAATTCACATTTAAATAACTTATTTCAAATCAGCAATGAAATTTGACATACACACTTCCATAAATGTTGTTTCTTATTCTCAAATGTCATTAAAAAGTATATTTCAGGTTTGTCTAGCCAATTTTTGTGATTGGCTGTTTTAATTAGAAGGCAGGATTCACTGTGCGCCACAGATTCTTCTAATAATGGTAATATGAAATGTCCTGGTATATGATTATATAAGAGTATGATTGTATTGGTGAAGGAAGATAAACTATCAGAGCTGGGTAGTAACTGATTACATGTAATCTGGATTAAGTAATCATATTCTAAAAATTAAGTACTTGTAATTAGATTAAATTAGATTTTAAAATGCTTGGAATCAGACTACAGTTACTTTTTTATTGATTGCATAATTACATATTTACGCAATAGCAATAAGTTATTCATTATTTATTTATTCTTTCTAATTCATTTTTTCATCTTTTAAATGTTCCTTTCTAAAATAGCCTGTGCTATATTTTATTTAACCTCACAACCCCCCCCCCCCCCCCCCCCCCACTCCACCACCCCCCCCCCCCCCCCACCCCGCAGTTATTTTACGGACCCCAGTTTAGGAAATCTTGACAAAGTAATGTTTTAATGCAATTCATGTTGTCAATAACAATAAATGGAATTCTTTTTCTTTGCATCTTTATATCAATATGGTACAAGATTATCCTATTTTAATGAATGTGATATACAAGTTAGGTCAAAAGTAGTCATCTAAAGAAGTAATCAAAAAGTAGTCTGATTACATTACCTAAAATGTGTAATGTAATGCAATATGTTGCTAACTGCAACCTTATGTTGTGTAATTTGGAATCAGTAATGGATTACAATTGGTCTCTTACTGTTTTTACCATATTAAGCAATGGAAAATAGTAGTATGCTATTATGCTATTCAGAGTTCAGCCATAGTTTTGTGGAAGTGAATTTTAATTTCTTCTAGAAGGGAAACTGCTGTCAGGGGAATAGATAAGAGTTCAGAGGAGGGTGTTGAAGAAAGTGTGATGGAGGCAATCACAGTGCGTTGAAAAAGGTTACAGAAGGAGCTTTCAGGAGAAGGTACAATGTGATTCAGGGCCTGCAACAATATTCCTGTCAATCGGGAAGTTCACAAGACCTGAGGGTGTACTATTTGTCATTTCCACCTTGCCGGGTCTACACTGGTGCGGTCTTTCTCCCAACGGTCTATGCAGCATTACGTCACCAAAAATGAGCAGGAACACAAGGTCTGAGGGCATTTTGGACTGGAAAAAGTGTTGTTCCAGGTTCTTACCTTACTCCTAAAATCATAGAGCACAGAACAACAAACTGGATCCTAAAACAGGCAGGTTCAGGAGTGGCCATTCACTGAGACTGCGCTACTGTCAGTCAAGGTAGCCTTGCGGATTGCAAAAGCTGATCCCAAATCATCAGTTCTTATTCTGCTGAATCTTTCTGCTGCTTTTGACACTGTCAATCATCAGATCCTCCTGTCTGCCCTCTCTTCAATGGGCATCACAGGGATTCCACTTCGCTGGTTTGAATCCTATCTCACTGGTAGGTCTTTTAGGGTGGCCTGGGGAGGGGCGGTCTCCAAAGTTCATCAACTGGTCACTGGGGTTCCTCAAGTATCAGTTCTTGGACCCTCCTCTTCTCCATATACACTACAACACTGGGACCCATAATACAGGCACATGACTTCTCCTATCATTGCTATGCTGAAGACACAGCTCTATCTTTCATTTCAACCAAATGATCCAACAGTAGCTGCACGGATCTCAGGCTGCCTGGCAGACATCTCGGCATGGATGAAAGAATATCACTTACAGCTCAAACTGGCAAAGACTGAGCTTCTCGTCTTCCTTGTCACTCCAACTCTACAGCATGATTTCAGCATTCAGCTAGGTTCTTCTACAATTACCCCTTCAACTTTGGTCAGAAATCTTGGTGTAACTTTTGCTAACCAGCTGACCTTCAAAGACCACATTGCAAAAGACCGCTCGATCTTGCAGGTTTGCATTGCACAACATCAGAAAGATCAGGGCCTTTATAACGGAGCATGCTGCACAACTTCTTGTCCAGGCCCTTGTCATCTCTAGGCTGGACTACTGCAATGCTCTTCTGGCTGGACTCCCATCAAGCACAATCAAACCTCTACAAATGATTCCGAATGCAGCGGCACGACTGGTCTTCAACTAGCCCAAAAGAGCCCATGTTACACCTCTCCTTATCTCCTTGCACTGGCTACCGGTTACGGCCCGAATCAAGTTCAAGACATTGATACTTACATATAGAACAGCCACAGACTCAGCAACCGCCTACTTCCACTCACTACTACGAATGTACATCCCCTTCAGAAGTCTGAGATCCGCTAGTGAGCGACGCCTCGTGGTACCATCACAGAGAGGCTCAAAATCACTTTCCAGAACTTTCTCGTTCACCACTCCTGGCTGCTGGAACGATCTTCCCACCCCTATCCGGAATGCTGAATCCCTGACAATTTTCAAGCGACAGCTGAAAACTCATCTCTTTCGAAGCTACTTGACTTATCATTAAAAAAAAAAAAAAAAAAAGTCTCTCTCTTTATTTATTCCTTCCCTTTCTAGCTTGTAATTATTTGAACAATGTCTAAGAACTTGGTATTACAACCACTCCCTGTGTCTGTTTGCCTCTTTTAAGAAGAATCGCTTTATGTATCCCCCAATTGTAAGTCGCTTTGGATAAAAGCGTCTGCTAAATGACTAAATGTAAATGTAAATGTAGTTGGTGGTTGTTTCAGTACCGACAAAGACTTGTGATCCAGGAGCATGTCCTACTTGTGTACATGACATTAAGCAGGTCTGAGTTCAGGTTTCCAGAGGTTCGAGTTCAGGTGTTCAGTGACTTAAAGGTGACTCAGCTTTGACGTAATGTTCTCAGAAATCGAGAGCACACTGAACCTGGGCTATATATGGAAACTGCTTTACCTGTGACAGATTTATGCCAGCGCTGAGAAGATACAGTGGGTTTTATGTGCACCTCATCACACACAGACAGCCGTGATCCATCAACGACCTCCGTCCTTGGCCTGGAGCTCCATTAGCATGGGCTCATACTGTAAATGGCTGCAAGGGTGGCTAGAATCATAATGGTTAAGTGGGGGGAAATTATAGAAATCATGGAAAGTGGATATTCAGCGTACTATGACATACTGGTAGTTCAAAGAGTTCAAAATACCCCCCAGTTCACATAGACTGTTTATGAAAACTACACTGCAAGATTCATTTAGAAATTATGACTATGACATCACAACTATTGAGAAATTTCTGCAAAATTTTGTGGATAAAATAGGTCCCTTGTCAATAGTGCATAAATGAAAAAAGCATAGCTCACACAGTCACTTTCAGCTTTCAAACCAAGCTGCTGTCCATTAGTTGTTGTGGCGAATTTGAATGACAAATTTGAACCAGTTGTGAACCATACTCCTAAGACCCAATTTCATTTGGGAAAATTTGCAGAACAGCAGTAAATGCAACCACACCTCAAGGCTATAATCAACAAACTTTGTCTTCATTGTCTCTTATGAATCTGTTTGCTTGATTCAAAACAGTGAATCAGTTGTAACATCTGAATGACCTTAGTGAATTACTTTGTTCAGACTGTTCATTTAAATGAATCTGATCAACAGGTGATTGACAGATTCAGTTGAGTCCTTGCACCTGTGTTTAATATTTCAATAAACAAAGCTGTGACGAGAGGGGCGGGGCCGAGAGCCGTGGGAACGGAGCGAGGCCGGTGGAGTAAATGCTAATGCACGACACCTGCACCACTCACCGGTCTCGAGTCCCACGGAGGAGCTCCGGAAGGATAAAAGGAGGAGTGACGACAGTGTTGGACAAGAGAGGACCAGGCCTGGATTTTATTTTGTGTTTTGGTTCTGTTTGTGCGTGACAGTCGTCCGCGAGGGGCTGTCGCGCTATTTTGTGTTTTTATTTTATTATTAAAGTTTTCTTTGAACGTTCGGTGGGTCCCGCCTCCTTCTTCCCATGACTACGAACTTTGTTACAAAAGGAAAACAATTAAAATATAGGGGGGGAAATAGTTTATTTTATTTTAAATTGTAGTTATTTCATAATATATTTATCTTCATTTTACATTTTTAGGATTTAATTAATGGACTTGCATCAACTCACAAAACACTTGCAGTTTGGAAAAAATTTAAAAGGGTAGCTTCATTGTAGTTTATCTATTTTCAATTGTAAGCAGCATTAAGTAGTTTGGAGATCTACAGTTTCAAAGTATCTCTGACTACTACGCCATGTGAAAAAGCAAGGCAAAAGTACTAGATTTTATGATCGGTCCTGTCTAAGCTGAGTTTATAACTTAATTTACTAACTCTGGACAGACTAGACAGCTCATTTGGTTTTCTACCTTCTTTGATCAAGGTAGATCTCCGTTTTCTCCTCTATGCTGTAAGTGTGAGTGCATGTCCCTTCATCTGAATGTTTGTCCTTTTAAGACAGGATCAGAATATCAAACTCCAGTCCCCCAGCGCTGGGATTTGGATCAGCTGTACATTGAGAGCACAGGGTAATCTCTGGCTTCTGGCTTTGCATAAATCAAAGAGCCGACTTAATATTTAATTATGCTCCAGGTACTTCTGTCTGTGTTCTTCATCTCGCTCTCTCACTCTTCCTCTGAAGCTAAGAGGAGCACATTCCGCCTTTGTAAGGGTCTGCCTGAACATCTAATCACATGCAATCATGCTAAAAGCAGTGAGGTCTCACAGCTTAACGGAGTCAAGTGGTGTTTCATCAAACAAAAAGAAAAATTAACCAAATTCAACATCACTGGATATGAACAGGTGCGGAGTCTTGTTGTAGCTGTGGTGCAGCTGTTGGCACATGCGCTATGGGTTTGATGGAGCTGTGGTGACGCAGGTTCAAGTTTGTGCAGCGGCGTAATGCGTTGTGGTCTGAAGTTGTCACGTGACTATTAGTGGCATGTTTATTGTTACATATTTCTTTAGTGTCAATTTCATGTATTGTTAACCTTGACAATGAAAAGTATTAATTGCTATATATCATATTATATTATACAAGAAAAGATAACACCAGAGTATTTTAAGGGTTTATTTATTGAAATGTACATATGAAAAATATGAATTTATAATTTATTATATTATATACTATAATATATACATTTTTACTATTATTATTATTATTAAAATTTATATATTTTGTCTAAATAAATGCTGTTTAAAAACAAACCCAGGAGTTCTTGGTAAAAAAGTGAACAGCTGTTGAATATTTCTGTAAGTCAGTCTTATGTAGAACATATGTAAAAGAGGTTGTCCATTTTCTGATTAGGTCAAGCTCTCTCTCTTCCTCTCATATAGTCTTATGGGCTTTCCTATGTATAATTTTCTAGCTAAGCGGAGCATAATAAATAAGGGTCAAGAGTCTGATCTGTCGACTCCAGAAGAATCAGAAAAAAGCATGCAAGAAAGAAAGAGGATTGCAATGCATTGCAGTGGGTGAGGTGAAACTGGGGCATTTTCTTTTAATTTGGCTCTCTTCTTTTTTCTAGCGTTGACTTTGAGACTTAAAATCTCAAAGCATTTCTGCTGATAGAGAAACATAGAGCACTGATCTGTCTAGACCATTAGGAAATAAGTGTGTGTGAGAGCATTTGTACATGCGTGTATGGGTTGATTTCAAAGCACTGCAGTGACTGTACATTGAATCTATTGTTTTTGGTGTGTGATCAAGGCACTTTTCACCTCTCTAACACACTGCCACAATCTCAGTGACCTTTGCTGCCTTGAGGGTGAGTACATTGAGTTTCCCGTCAATATGTTCCAGCAGTGCGTGAATGACTGTTTGACTGCTCTTAATAACATTTGAGGATGGTTTTTAACAACATTGCAGAATGGTTTCTCACTCCACTGAGCCGCACAGTGCATTAGTCCTAAATTGGACATAAGCTGAAACCTACAGAAATTGAAGTGAGATCTCTGACACAAGTTTTCAATATTCGGCGTTAAATCTGTGCTTTACTAATCACTCTTGTCTGTCGGGGGCTTTTTGTGTTTCGAAAAGAAAACTATGAAGCTGTGACACATTCTTCTCCATCCCTGAAGAACATTTGAATTATTTTAATCTTTGCTTAATTGTCATAATCTGCTTCACTGAGCTGAAATGCAGGCGCTCTTCAGAGACGCTGAGAAAGTAAGAGAATGAGTGTTTTTTGGACTAGTTTTAGTTAGTTGGAAGTCAAATAAATGTATATGCATTTATATATACTGTGTGTGTATATATATATATATATTATATACAGTGGGGCAAAAAAGTATTTAGTCAGCAACCAATTGTGCAAGTTATCCCACTTAAAAAGATGAGAGAGGACTGTAATTTTAATCATAGGTATACCTAAACTATGAGAAACAAAATGAGAAAAAAAAAAATCCAGAAAATCACATTGTAGGATTTTTAAAGAATGTATTTGCAAATTATGTGGAAAATAAGTATTTGGTCAATAAAAAAAAAAAAACATCACAATATTTTGTTATATACCCTTTGTTGGCAATAACAGAGGTCAAACGTTTTCTGTAAGTATTCACAAGGTTTTCACACACTGTTGCTGGTATTTCGGCCCATTCCTCCATGCAGATCTCCTCTACAGCAGTAATGTTTTGGGGCTGTCGCTTGGCAACACAGATTTCACTCCATCCAAAGATTTTCTATGGGGTTGAGATCTGGAGACTGGCTAGGCCACTCCAGGAACTTGAAATGCTTCTTACGAAGCCACTCCTCGTTGCCCGGGCGGTGTGTTTGGGATCATTGTCATGCTGAAAGACCCAGCCACGTGTCATCTTCAATGCCCTTGCTGATGGAAAGAGGTTTTCACTCAAAATCTCACGATAAATGGCCCCATTCATTCTTTCGTTTACACGGATCAGTAGTCCTGGTCCCTTTGCAGAAAAACAGACCCAAAGCATGATGTTTCCACCCCCAATGCTTCACAGTAGGTATGGTGTTCTTTGGATGCAACTCAGCATTCTTGCTCCTCCAAACACGACAAGTTGAGTTTTCACCAAAAAGTTCTATTTTGGTTTCATCTGCCCATATGACATTCTCCCAATCCTCTTATGGATCATCCAAATGCTCTCTAGCAAAACTTCAGACGGGCCTGGACATGTAATGGCTTAAGCAGGGGGACACGTCTGGAACTGCAGGATTTGAGTCCCTGGCGGCTCAGTGTGTTACTGATGGTAGCCTTTGTTACTTGGTCCCAGCTCTCTGCAGGTCATTCACTAGGTCCCCCCGTGTGGTTATGGGATTTTTGCTCACAGTTCCTGTGATCATTTTGACCCCACGGGGTGAGATCTTGCGTGGAGCACCAGATCGAGGGAGATTATCAGTGGTATTGTATGTCTTCCATTTTCTAATAATTGATCCCACAGTTGATTTCTTCACACCTAGCTGCTTACCTATTGCAGATTCAGTTTTCCCAGCCTGGTGCAGGTCTACAATTTGTTTCTGGTGTCCTTTGACAGCTCTTGGTCTTGGCCATGGTGGAGTTTGGTGTGTGACTGTTTGAGGTGTGGACAGGTGTCTTTTATACTGATAACGATTCAAACAGATGCCATTAATACAGGTAAACAGTGGAGGACAGAGGAGCCTCTTAAAAAATAAGTTACAGGTCTGTGAGAGCCAGAAATCTTGCTTGTTTGTAGGTGACCCAATACTTATTTACGAGGAATTACCAATTAATTCTTTAAAAATCCTAAATGTGATTTTCTGATTTTTTTTTTCTCATTTTGTCTCTCATAGGTGAGGTATACCTATGATGAACATTACAGGCCTCTCTCATCTTTTTAAGTGGAGAACTTGCACAATTGGTGGCTGAATAAATACTTTTTTCCCCACTGTATGTATATATATATAGATATAATATAAGATAAACAATACATACAATTGTGCTTTATAGCACATAAGTGCACAATATCCCCCCCCCCCCCCCTTCATAACTCAGATTGTACATTCTAGACATTGTTGGAAGTGTGGCCTATCAGTTATTGAACACGCTCCAACAGATTAAGCCGTGATGCCCATGAAGTCGAGGTGAGTTTTAGTCTGTCTTGCATCATTTCCAGTTTCCATTTCCGCCTCTTCTCCCCAGGCTGATTTGAGTGTCTCAGAACCTGCTAATCTCGGGGGATTTTCATGCGCAACAGTCTCTAGAGTTTACAGACAATGGTGCGAAAAACAAAACATTGGCAGCTCTGCGGTAACTGGAAAACAACCACCCGTTACGACAGTGTCATCAATAACATTGTCTCTGAATGCACAGCAGCAGTAGACCACACCAGGTTCAGCTTCTTTCAGAGGCAACATTGGAAAGAGGCTAACTAAAACTGGACAGATTGCACAAAAAAAAAACGCTGCCTGTTTTGACAAATCTCAATTTGTGCTGTGACATACAGATGGTGCAGGCAAAATTTTGCATATGCAGCATGAATTCATGGATTCATCCTGTCTTGTTTCAGTGATTTTTGGCTGGTGTTGATGGTGTAATGGTGTAAGGGCTGCACGATAAATCGCATGCGATATTTAAAGCGCATCTTGTCAGTAAAGCCGGTTCTGTAATCAGCTGTAAATCTCCATCATGATCATATATGAACGTGGTTTTGCGCAGCTTGTCAGTGAACAACAGCTCTGTGTAGTAAATGCTGCTCCATGTGAAAGCACGCACGTGAAGGAGATTTACCGCTGATTACAGAACCGGCTTTACTGACAAGATGCGCATTAAATATCGCATGCGATTTATCGTGCAGCCCTAGTGTAAATGGAAATATTTCATTGGTGTTGCTCACCATATGCACTTTATAGTCGGTCTACCCATCTTCTAATGTCTACATTCAATAGGATGACCACACAATACCAATAATGTGTCGACCAATAATGATGATCAGGGCCTATTAAAGGATTGGTTCACTTCCAGAATAAAAAAATTCTGATAATTTACTCACCCCCATGTCAACCAAGATATTCATGTCTTTCTTTCTTATGTCGCAAAGAAATTAAGGTTTTTGAGGAAAAGATTCCAGGATTTTTCTCCATATAGTGGGCTTCAATGGGTTGACAGGGCCAAATTGCAGTTTCAATGCAGCTTTAAAGCACTCTACACGATCCCAGCCGAGGAATTAGGATCTAGTGAAGCCATCTGTCATTTTCCCAAAAAAATGCTATAAATGCTCGTCTTGCACTAGCTCTGCGATGCGAGATTTCACACATTATGTAATCATGTTGGGAAAACATGGTTGATTTTTCGTTTGTGTACTTCGGTTCAAAAAGGTAGGGTAGGGCGAAAAACTCCATCTCATTTTCTCCTCCAACTTCAAAATCATCCAACATCATTGTTTTACCTCTTTTATGTAAAGGACGTTTGACTTTCTGTGCACGTTCGCGTTGTAAACCCTGGGTCAGTACTTCTGCCTGCTCGAGGTTGAGCTATTGCAAGACGAGCATTTGTGGTTAAAAAGTATGTACCCTTTTTTTTTTTTTTTTTTTTTGAAAATTAACAATCATTTCGCTAGATAAGACCCTTATTCCTCGGCTGGGATCATCTGGAGCCCTTTGAAGCTACACTGAAACTGCAATTTGGACCTTCAACCCGATGGCTTCCATTGAAGGGCCACTATATGGAGAAAAACCCTGGAATATTTTCCACAAAAACCTTAATTTCCTTTCGAATGAACAAAGAAAAACACAAACATCTTGGATGACATGGGGGTCAGTAAATTATCAGTAAAAAATGTCAAATCAAAAACACCTTAAAAAATGTAAGGCCGTTCAAGTCAGGGTTGCCAGGTCTGCCTTTTTTCCCTTCACCAAACATTATTTGTAGCACACCCCCCATCCATTAATTGTAAAGAGCTTTGTGTTTTGTTACTTTTGATAAGAGACAAAGTCTCCGCTCTCAAATTGTGTCCATTTAGTTGTGTGCATCCCTAATCAAAACCCATTTGATCGATATGTGGAAAGAAATTTTGGAGAGTTTCAGGCGGACAGGCTGCCTGGCATGATGCTGCAGAAAATGAAACAAAGTAACCACTAAAATGTCCTCTTTGTGATCATATTTGCACAGGAGTCATTTGTTGACATTTCATTGTCTTATAACCCAAAATTCAGGCTGTTCTGGGAATAAAGAATGGGATTATCATAGATGTGGTGATTGAGTCTCTGCTGTGTTCTTTGGTAACGTAATGAATGTTGGTTTGCTGAAAAACAAATAGTTTTTCACAGAAACACTCAACCTTGTAGTGCGCTCAAGTGGTACACCTCCTCAACCCTTCTCTGAATATTCATGAGCCCCTCCCATACGCATACATAATTAATTAAATATGTGGTAGAGTCTGAAATATCAACACAAATGGCTTTTATTATTCAAATATTGAAATATTAAATGCCATTATGCATGTTTTCCAGGTGGCAGCATGTCAAGAATACTCTGGAGTAAAGCTTGCATTTCTATTTAGCATATGAGGGTAAAAGTGTAGTTTCAAATGCTTGGACTCTCACAGTGTGATACAGATATCGATGTTTCATATTATAGCTAGAGTGAACGTGGATCAGGTGAGAGACAGGCAAAGTGTGTGATTTTGGGTTATTGGATACAACCCCTGCCGTGCCTTTACAACAAAAAGGATCAATATTTGAGGAGGTCTGTGTTGGTAGTGTTCCAATACAGTTATCATAGTGTTTGTTGATTATGTAATAGTTTATATAAATTTATTAATAATTATATACACTAGTGTTCGAAAGTTTGGTGTCAGTCAAATTCAATTTCCAGTAAATGCTGTTCTTTTCAGTTTTCTATTTGTCAAAGGATCTTGAAAAACTGTATCATGGTTTTCACAAAAAATATTAAGCAGCTTTTCAAAATTGATAATAATGTACCAAATCATCATATTAGAATGATTTCTGAAGGGCAATGTGACACTGAAGACGGGAGTAATGGCGGCTGAAATTCAGCCGTGCTATCACGGGACTAATAAAATTTTAAAAATATATAAACATGAACATTACAAAGATTGGTAAAGACAAACGTTTTGGTTTCGGCTATCTGCCTCCGTCAGTGTGACAATTCTTTGTCTCTCAGTGGTTATATAACAAATGACATACATCAGGTCATTATAGTTACTCAATCAATCCACAGACTCCACTTAGACATTAAAAGTTAAATGTTTTTACTTTGATCTAATAAATGCAGCCTGGGTGACCATAAGAGACCTCTTTCAAAAACATAAAACAAAAAATTACTGACACCAAATTTTTAAACTGTAGTCTATATAGGAAATATAAGTTGTAGTTAATCATGTAAGCATCTGGAGCTTAGTTAATGTAGTCTTGATATTGCACAGAAAACGTCAATAATTGACCAGATTTAAAAGCTTACGAAAAGTTCAAACAAGTTTTTCTGGCTAGTCCAAATTATGTCTGTGACCTTTCTGATCTAACTGGTTGATCTAAGTGTCCGGTTCACCATGCACATTTCCCTTCAAATATATTGGAAAAACATTATTTCTGATTGATATTTTCAGCTAGTTTCTGTCATAACCATTTAAATTAAGCTAAAAGCTAGCTCACATTTCTTTGTTGCTTTAATCTGATTGGTATCGCCTGATTTTGTGAAGTGTAGTTCATATTACATAGTTTGTGTAACCCAATGCACTGAGATTAGGCTAAATATACAAAGCTAGTTTATGTTTATAGAAATAGCTATCAGTGGCCATTTATGTAATCTCTATATTTATTTTCAGTGCAGGAAAATTCCTGTATATCCTGTATCACCAGATCCAGCCCATAGATTGCAGCTGCCAGACCTTCTTTATATATTCTTGCTGCATCATTTTTGTGAAGTCTCAGAACCAAAGCTCCAAACAGATCCACAGACATCAGATCCCTTCGGCTTTTGCGTGCAATCATGCTGACACACACTCCTGCACCGACACACACATCATGCATTCACTGACATAAGCATGCAGCGCCATGCTAGAGCGCACATCACAGGCCGCTGAAGAGGTACGGAGATTACGCCCTGGAGTATCATTCTTTGGAAACTCAAGGGCCCTCCAGCCAGGAACCGCCGTCTTTGTACGGAGCGAAAAGGATTTGGTGTGTGTGTCAGCATTACCTGAAAATCTCCCTCTTATGGATACAGAGGTTCAGTTGTTCTTATGCACCGGGTATTCTTGATTGGCTCCTACTTTTATGTCTCTTGATTCTCTCCTCCCCATCCCTTCCTCTCCTGTCTTTTTAAACCGAACGACCTCTATCACTTCTTAGTCAGGGCACAGGGGAAACGGTGGAAGTTAGGCAGTAGGTCAATGAATATTAATAAGACATTTTATACTCCTTCTAAAGGCCAGGCATGACACGTGTCTCCCCCCCTCTCTCCCAGTCCTCTTTCTTACCTTCTTTTCACCCGCTCACCATTTCCACACTGTCTTTCATCCCTCCTGCGACATCACTCCATCTTCAGTAAATGAAAAGAATGAGTTGAACTCAACACTGACCTTATAGGCCCCTTGAGCCACAGAACCAAGACGGGGTTCTTGCCTAATAGCGATGTATAAAAAAAAAATAGCACTTTTCGGTCAGAAACAGGACCTGGCTCGGACACATTTATGTGCAGGCAACCAAAGTTTGAGTCTGATTCAGGTCTTATAAACATTTAGTTTTGCTTATATTTTAACATTTTTTGGTCACACTTTAGTTTTGGGACCAATTCTCACTATTAACTAACTACGACTTTTGCCTCAATAAACTCCTAATTTGATGCTTATTAATAGTAAGGAAATTTAAGTTTAGGTATGGGATAGGATTATGCAGAATAAGGCATTAATATGTGCTTTATAAGTACTTATAAACAGCCAATATGCTATTAAAATGCATGTTAATAAGCAAGTAGTTATTAGTGAAAATCAGTCCCTAAACTAAAGTGTTACCAATTATTGTTCTACATTGTCAGCCACCCTAAAAATTTTGAATGTATTAAATACAAAATGATTTTCAAATATTTATTGATTTAATTATACAATTTAAATAATAAATGACAGCCATACATTACAAATAATAATGATAAAATATCACGAATCGAATCATAAGTTATAATGAAATTCATATATTTTTATTTTTAAACAAACAGTAATGTTTAATATTTGTATGTTATTAAAGTAAATGTTTTCATTTATAAAAAAAACTGTAATCTATTAATTTCTTTATTAATCATAATTATTACTAATTATATTACACAATTGGGATGCTTAACTATATTAACCAGTTAAGTTTTGCTTTTGAAAAACATTTCTATACTGGTTATAAGTTATATCTGCCCCTGACCAGCAATATCTATCCACCATGAACCAGGATAAATCAGCCTAGTGTTTCATTCATACTGGTCTAATAAAGGTATTTCTGCAGGTTATGTGCAGATGTGTTGCAAAACACATCCAGGAGTTAGAGCCCTTGGTAGGTGCATTAGGATTTCTCTCTGTTTTTGACTGAAAGATGTTTGTAGACCTCAAACTGAACCTGTATAATGAGTTTGCAGTCATCACATGGTTCACCCTTCCTCTGATGTTCAGGCCCAACTGAGTCTGTCCTCTTCCTGACGGTTTCATCCTCAGTCCACGACCCGGAGGAGTCTGAAGTTTACACAGTTCCACCACGAATCCCTTTCGTTTGATAAATAGAAAAACAAGATGTTATATTATGAAGTAATCCCTTTTAAGGGCTCATCTCCTGCATCTCCTCCCTGCTCTGGCCTTAATTTATTCATTATGCATAAGCTTTTTATTATTAATTTCCTCGTATTCTGTCTGCACAGAGTGGTATTATGGAGAGGAAATCAGAGGAAGATGAAATGTCTGTTTTTATATGAGCCACATCTGCCTGGTTTGGTCGAGCTCTTAGACATCCGTTCTCTCTCTCTCGCTTTCTTTCTCGGCTGTTTTCTTGCCTGATGGCACGGTCCGGAGATCAGTCTCAGAAAATTGCTGAGCGTTGTAATTGACTTTGGCCAGGTTGGAGGCCAGAGGTACTGTGCGTCTGTAGTTATGCCTTGAAAAGACTTATGATCTAATCCCACCAGGGCAGGCCTGTATTTTACCAGTGTAAGCTGCCTAAATACACACACTGACTCTGGATATACAGTACTGATGACTTGCATATGCAGGTTTACGTTTGGTTAGTGCACATGGACATGTTGAGCATGGAGATGAATGAAACGCACAGAACCGAATTGGAAAGAACCTAAAGGGACTGATCACCCAAAAATGTATGAGTCCCATGTTGTTTTGGTCTTGGACTCCACTGACTTGTAGTGTCCATGGAAACGGTGTCAGTGCAGTGTCAAAAACAATTTTTTGACCATTCCAAATATTTTCTTCAGTAAAATAATGCTCCTTTAATCAGTCAATCATACTGTGTTGTTCCTTGAATTCTTTCAGCCTATCTATCTATCTATCAGGGGTGGAACGGTACACAGATGTCACGGTTCGGTACGTACCTCGGTTCGGGGGTCACGGTTCGATATGATTTCGGTACAACAGGAAGAAAAAATCTACTATGCTCGGTTTCTTTTCATTTATTTTGAACAAACAGTAGTACAAATTACATTTTTTTCCACCTAGATGTGAAAATACTAAATATTATTACATTAAATATATCATCTGCAGTACATATATACTGTACATACAAGGAATACATTCTTGAAATATATTTGATTTAGTTTACAGATAAACAAGGGAAAAAAAACAGTGTGGCACGTAACGTAGCCTATATATGCTGAGTTTCAGTTCATTTTTGTGACAGGCTTAATTTGTTCACAGAAAGGAAACTCAAATGGCAGAAAGCAACATCCTATTTGTTTTCTTTATTTTACAAAAGCACAATGTTTTGTTTTCATTGTGAGTGTACACAAATAAAAGCAGACCATTATTAATAAGACAATAAGTGTTTAAAGTTGATTCTGCTGGTATAAGGAAACAGTTGAAGTGATCGCGTCGGCGCACACACACACACACACACACACAAAAAAACACATCAGTTCCAGCATTGATACTTGACAGCACAGTGAACCAAACATCAGCATGCCCGCCTCTGTCACAGTTGGAACTGAAGTACAAAGCCTATAATTTACATAATAAATAATAATTTAGCATTCAGATACGTTACATCGCAAATATGGAAATATTATGAAATATTTGAATTTGTGCCGAAAGAGAGAGGTAGGATACACGAGCACAAAGCTCCATTTCACAAACAGTTGAGTGCACAAGCCTTTAAAGTATACTCCTTTGCCAGTCTGTGAGAGACGCATTCAGAGTCAGCACATGGTCACTGTCTAGTGGGCTTTGTTTTCAAGTGCACAACTCACAGGCCATGGCATTCGCTGTTCTTCTGTTGGCGGCCGGTTATCAAACAGCGTTGCATTGCTGCGGGCGCCCCCTTCTGTATTGGGGGTGAAATTTTTTTTTTTACAAAACAATATCTGTATTCGTTGAAGGTCCCTCAGGCACACGAAAGAGATGTCGTACCGTGTCGTGTCTGTCTGTCTATCATCTATTTATCTATCTATCTACACTGTAAAATATTTGACCGTATATCTATCTATCTATCTATCTGTCTGTCTGTCTATTGTTTTATCTATCATTATATCTATCGTTATATCTCTATTGTTCTTTTAATAGTTCTATCATTCTTTCAGCTTATATGTCTGTCTGTCTGTCGTTCTATCATTCTTCATTCAGACTGTTGATCTGTTGTTCTCTCTATCATCTATTGCTCTATTTCTATCTATCACTCTATTTGTTTCAGTTGTGCTAGTTCTTTCTGTCCATATATCATTCTGTTTATCGTTCCATATGTCATTTAAACTCATCATAGCTGTTCAGCTCATCATCGTCTAAATGTATTTTATCATAACTGGAAGCTCTATTAACCAATCAGAATCCAGGACCTGAACTAACCGGCACAGGCTAACATGGGAGTTCTGTGCAGCTGCCCGTCTTCAGCTGTTTCCTCTTTGATGGAGAGATCTGCTCTGTACTCTTCCTTTCAGAAAAAGAGAGCTGGTGCCGATGCCCTGGAATTCTATTTACGCCCACCTTTTTTGCTTCTCTTTCGCTCCTCCCCCTGATGAGTGGCAGTCTGTTGCCTCTCAGATCAATTCGCCCCTCAGCAACATGGGAAGCTTAGACAGTTTGTGAATGTGTGTGTGTGCAAGTGCATGTCCAATTCTTTATCCCTATGCATTGATGTGTAAACCTATTCATAAGCATGCAAGTGCATTTGGGCTATCTAGCATGTCTAAATATAACTACAATCACAAGTACAAGCGGATTCGGCTTGTCACTGTGCACTTATTGTGCCTAAATACTACAGTGATCAATAGAGATCCATCTCCTCCTCAGCAACACTATTTCCTGTCTCTTTCCCAGCGCCAGCCTGACAGATTAGAAGCTTTGTAGCCATTGAAGTACAAGCGTGCCGTAAAACAAAAGGGACCCGCTCTTGTTCTGTCCAGTTAAAGGCTGGTAATTACCAGCCAGCCATTTCTGATGTTTACAGCATCCAGAGAGCCGCAACTGTCAATGTCGTCTTGCTAACTGTCTGCTCTTTTTGCGTTTGGATAGATGAGGCAAAACAACTGAAGAAGTCCTTTATATTTCCTTCAAGATGATTTTTCTTTCCACAGGCAGGCAGCCTTTTGCTATTTGGTGCTATTTAACTAAAAGCTCCTCACGGTTGGAGTGGTATGTTTATGTATGTGGGTAGGCAACCATTAGCTGTCACAGGCTGAGAGGGAGCCCAGCCGAGTTAAAAGGAGCAACTTGCTCCAGCACCGCAAATCACTGTATATGAGAATTTCCACACTGACGGACTCGAGCGCAAATACACAGACACACACATACCAAACTAACCCATAAATGTGCAGTTGTTGTGTGTCTGCATGTGGCAGGGAGATTTCCAGCAGGTGGTGGAGCGTTGGAGTGGGTGGATGCCTTGAAGTGTGGCGTAGCTTGATGGCACTGCCGCAAACTCATTCAATTTGTCTAAGGATCCCCCTCCGCACGCACACACACAGATTGTCTTTTGGCGGCGTGGGCAGATGCTCTGAAGCAGGGAGAATGGTTTCACCAGCGCGGGCTCTCTTCGTCTCCCCTGGGGTCTGTTTTAAAGGATGATGGGATACGGGAGGGCGGAGGATATGTCATATTATTTTATTCTCATCTTTCCCTCCTGCCCTCGCGCTGATGTGCGTGGACGTAGTTCAGCGAAACAGGCCTGCTTTATTCCATGTTTTGTCCTCTTCTAACCTCCTTGTCTCTGTCGTTCTTTCTCTCAGAAGTGTGTGTGGGTGATTATAGTGTGGATCTGTCTGGCTTTGCTTTTAGCACACACTGTCATTGCTTCTGGTTTAGGCATATATTCTACTAAGTGTGCGCACTGACTAGTCTCTCTAGGGGAATTCCGCATTTGAGTGAAGGTGAAGATGGCCACAGGAACCCTTCGACTTTGTCACTGATTAGCTTATGGGTTTTTTGACCCGCCATCTACACTCGAGAATGCTGTCAAGGACATCAATGAAGCTTGGCAGAGGGTTAGGCATTTAAAGTAGCACCTCAGAGAAGTGCAAAGTTCTCTGCTTAAACCCCAGCCTGCTTTCTCTACTGAAATATCATGCTCTACAGAAAGTGTTCAATTACTTTTAATTTGAATTTAATTAAATATAGTACATTAAAATAATTTGTTGTGTTTTTTTTTTTGTTGTGTGTGTGTGGTGTGTTGTTTGTTTTAGTTTAGTTTTCTTTGTTTGTTTTTGTGTGTTTGCGTTTGTTGTTTTTTGTTTGTGTTTTTGTTTTGCTTTACTTTTCTTTGTTTTTGTTTCGTTTTGTGTTTTGTTTTTCCATTTTCCAAAAAAATGTGTCTTGTGCAGGATTGCAGTTTTATATTATGGTATTAATTTTTTTATTTTTTTGTCTGGCATTACTTTTGAGCAGACGCCATCTTGAGTGCTTCTACTATGTGTGCATTGACTAGTCTTCCTAGGGGAATTCCACAAGGCCAGTGAACCTGTTGTATTACTTTATCACTGGTTAGCTTTTATGTTTTCCAACCCACCATCTATACTGAGAACATTGTCAGGGACATCGATGAAGCCTGGTAGAGTATTAGACATATAACCTCATTTAATCTCAGAGAAGTGCAGTGTTCTCTGCTAAAACCCAAGCCTGCTATCTCTGTTGCTGTTAGTATTTGTAGCGAATCAGCTCATGGGGAAATATGAATAATTAACCATAACTAATAAATATGATTAATTATTAATATTTTAGATACACTGTAGATATTTAGCTGACCACTCAAGGTCAACCGTCTTGTCAATTCTAAGAAAGTTAATTTCCTAGTTAAAGGAAATAACTTTCTTACTGTACAATTCTATAAGCTTGTAACGTAAATCTGCATGATTATTGACTCCGGTTATGAGTAAACACTGAACACGTCAAGTGTGATACAAGTAAGGTTTTATTAACTACATAAACACTTAAACTAGTCTAACATACTACATAAACACATAAACTGGTCTAACATACACATACACACACACACACATACAGTTGGTATTGGAAAGGGTTAAAGTTTAACTCAGCATAGAAAGAGGAATAAAGAATGAATTTTATGAAACACTTTGCATATTCAACAGATCTAAAAACTGAGGGAAAACGTCAGATTCTTAGTTCAAACAAACCTTGTAAAAAGGTGGAACTGATACTTAATGCATCAATTAAAACGACTAAGTTTCATACTTGCGAGTCTGTCTGAAAAAGATTCCTGATGCAATCTGAAGGCCCAAGATCGTGCTGCTGAGTTCGGGTCGATGAGAAGAACCAGTTTGAGTCTGTGTTACTTGATGAATGGAAAGGACTAGGCAGAAGAAAGGCCTGGCACAGATGCTTTGGTATCCTGAGGCGTTTTTCTCACATCTTCATCTTTGCTTAAGACCGAACCACCGACTGGGGCAGGTCACATGGAGTGTGGCCTTTAAAGCCTGCAGAGATTCACGCCTCTCAAGATGGGTTTGTCCAATGAGGAAGGCTGAAATACCAAGCGGGAGGTTGGAAATACTGGGAGTTTAGTTTGAGTTTTATGACTATTTGTCTTTTTTTTTTTTTTTTTTTTTTCTTGAGCATGGTATTTTGAAATGTATTCGCTTGGGGTAGAGGCACAAATTAGTAAAGTCCTAGAACTAAATATGTTGTTTGACATAGGTATCAGATATAATTTACACGCTTGTTTCGATCATAAGAAGGCGAATTAATAGATACTAAACAAGCTATATGTAATGTTATATGAATGAGTGGTTTATCGTAAACATGAATAAAAATAGTCTATAATACAAAAGATTAAATACAACACAGCAATAATAAACACAATGGCCTGAAGAAAATGTGTGATCATTCAAAGAAGGTTTTCCTATGAAATAATTAGTAGAAAAATCAATTTCTACTGTGCATTTGTGCCCCTTGTTTCTGGAGAATGAAGCTAAGAGTCGGCTCGCATTCCACAAGGTTGTAAATGGATCGGGTTACCATGAAACCAGGGTCTTGTTCGGCGTCCTGGGGTGTTACAAAGTATTTGTGAAATCTAGCTAACAAAATATATATTGTGTGTTGGAGTGGTCCAGACGCTACATATTTCATATGAATGAGGAACACCATTCAGGCCAATTAATATGTGTTTGTTTTTATGTTCTAACCAAAACATTTTAATAGAAAACTGAAGAGCCTCGGAGACCCGTGAACTGCAGGGCCTCGGTTTGCCTACTCCTTTTATCCAATTAGGAGGAGAGATTGATATGTCTCTGGAATGCATGCTATGTTTAGGTGTTGCCTTAATGGTTATTCTCAGATCATAATAAATGTAGGTCAAACATGATTGGCTGTAATGGGTTTAATAGGCAGGTTATTAAAGGGTTACTCCACCCCAAAATTCTGTCATTAATTACTCACCCTCATGTCGTTCCAAACCCGTAAGACCTATGTTCATCTTCGGAACACAAATTAAGACATTTTTGATGCATTCTGAGAGCTCTCTGACCTTCCCATAGACAGCAATGTAAGTAACACGATCAACGTCCAGAAACGTAGCAAGGACATCGTTAAAAATAATCCATGTTGACATCAGGGGTTCAACCGTAATTTTATGAAGCTACGAGAATACTTTTTGTACGCAAAGAAAACAAAAATAACGACTTTATTCAACAATTTGTCTCCTCTGCATCACCCTGGTGCCACTTTGGAGAGTATCCACTGAACGCAAACTGCGTCTGCTGTTCTCTGTCAGCCGCACCACACGGATATGTTTTCTACATTTATTTAAATTTTGATTTGAACAAAAACAACGTATCTGTGTGGTGCGGCTGACACAGAATGGTGACGCGGAGGAGACGAATTGTTGAATAAAGTCGTTATTTTAGTTCTTTGCGTACAAAAAGTATTCTCATAGCTTTGTAGGTCTTGCGGGTTTGCACAACGACAGGAGTATAATTGACAACATTTTCATTTTGGGGTGGAGTAAACCTTTAATCTATTGGAATGTGTCTAGGATGGTGGTTTTTGACTGGAATATGATGATGTCAGCCTAATTGATTTAACATCAGTGAAATAAACGGTGAGACAGGAGAACAGCAGAGAGCGTGAAAGGAAGTTGTGGGAAAATTAGATGCTTTCATGCCAATATGATGAAATTGGTGCAATATTTGGTTACACTTTACTTGAAGGGGTGTGCATAAGACTGATATGACACCTACATAATCATGACATGAGAAATGTCATGAATATGAAGGTTTTTTTTTATGCATGTTTATGACAACTGTCCTTAAGTGTCATTCGCTCAGTTATGTAATTCTTAATGCAAATATGACATTATTTGACCAAACCCTACCCCTACCCTTACC
Organism: Sinocyclocheilus anophthalmus; assembly: GCA_018155175.1. Taxonomy (NCBI): domain Eukaryota; kingdom Metazoa; phylum Chordata; class Actinopteri; order Cypriniformes; family Cyprinidae; genus Sinocyclocheilus; species Sinocyclocheilus anophthalmus. The sequence continues at coordinate 711,263 of JADLZN010008188.1, read as the reverse complement.
CTAACCATAGCCCATAACAAAGACATTTCAAACAATGTCATCTTTGCATTAAAATTACATAACTGAGCAAATGACACTTAATGACAGTTGTCATAAACATGCATACAAAAACCTTCATATTCATGACATGTGTCATGTCATGATAATGAAGGTGTCATGTCATGATATGAACGCGCCTCATGTCAGTCTTATGCACACCCATTTCAAGTAAAGTGTTCCCCAAATATTTTCATTCCTCCATAACACATATGGCTTATGATTCTAATGATTTAAATGAATTTCACAAAAGTTGCAAATGTGGGTATATTTTGTGTCAGAAAATTTTGCATTTGAACAGGTTATCTTATATTTTTTATATTTATATCATAAGGTAAATATATTATTAATTTGTTTTATTAATATAGTTATGAAAAATAATGGCTTGATGCATAAATGCTTAGAATGTATTTTTAGCACAAATAAAAGTTGTCAAGGTATACATTTATTACAAAACTGGAAATGTTTTTATTTTATCTTCATCTTCATTTAGCATCACTTCCCAAAACCACTTGTCCTGTATGGGTTTTTTTTCTGTTTTGTTTGGCATTTTAACTGCATTCATAGTTATAGCTTAAAAAAAATTGAGGGAGGATCAAAAAAAGTGCTTTTTCAATAGGTGAAGATGCTACTGGCCTGTGGATGGGCACATCCTGGACAGTATTACGTCTTAGTGTTTTATGCCCGTCATACAATGGCAAGCCACATCAGTGTTATGCTTTAGTTTTAATCCAGCTAAATGTTTTCCCGCAAGTCATTGATCTGGTATTTTGCCCCCTTGAGTTTTCAAGCTATTTCTGTCATTTTTGGAGAATGATGGTACCGGTATGGGCACAGCTCTTGACTTTTTTTTGGTTTCCCCTCAGAAATCAGACATATTTTCAGCTGTTAAAATTGCGCTCACGTTGACTGAAGGGACTTAATTACTTTTTCTTTCCCGCCTCCCTCTTTGGAGGAGACAAAGATAAAGTAACCACGGGGAGATTCACTACTTTTGCCATAGAAGTCATTGCACTTATGTGTGTGTGTGTGTGTGTGTGTGTGTGTGTAGTTCCCCAAGGTCGGCTGTTTCAAAGCCCGCTCTCCTATCTAGTATCTCGATTGCTTTGTCTTTTCACGTTTAGCCATTCTGCTATTCGTGCGTTATCTTGCCAACTTCTCTCCATCGGTGAAACATGCTGGCTTTACCTTTAGTGCTGTAGCATGAAAGATGTTCTGCCTCTCCAGATTTAGTCTTGGCTTCTGATTAGGGATAAGACAAAGACTTTATCATTAACTTCAGTTCAGATTTGCATATTTACTGTATGGTCATGCATTTTAGTCTTGTGCTTGGTATATAGCTGTTCAGTTCACAGTCCTAAAAACCCGGGAGAGAATTAGCATTTTCAAGCCATGGATTCCCTCAGGAAGTTTATTGAGTCTATGGTTAATGTTATCTCCCTGTTTCATTCTACAACATATACTACCGTTTGAAATGTTTGGGATCAGATGAAAAAAAATTAAATGTACCGCAGTTTCCACAAAAATATTAAGCAGCACAACTGTTTTCAACATTGATAATAATGTGAAATGTTTTTTGAGTAGCAAATTAGCATATCAGAATGATTTCTGAAGAATCATATGACACTGATGACTGGAGTAATGGCTGCTGAGAATTCAGCTTTGCCGTTACAGGGATAAATGACTGTACATTTTAAAACATAACAAAAAATAGAAACATTACAGTCACACCTCAAAATTGCTGTGCAAACAAATTGCTGCGTAATGTTTACACCAGTTATTGAGTATATGTCTAATTAAGTAGACATTTTGTATTTATGTAGCAAGTTGTTTTAAAATAGCATTTTTAAGATTAACATTTGAAGTATGGTTTTGCGTAACTTATGTTTAGAAACAATATATAAAAAATGAAAGTCTCTTCAAGTACTGTTAACCACAGATTTGACTCATAAAACGCAATTTTAAAAACTCATTAGTAATTCCAGAGGGAACCCTTGTCAAATTAGCATTCTGAATTGGCCTTCAAATAGACGTCATGACTGAACAGCTCTTTATTCTTTTTCCCTTTTGTTTTAATTATATGAAGGTGTATTTCCCCTGCAAAAAGTCCAAAAGACTTGTAACTCTCTCTCTCTATCTGCTTCCCTTCTTTGTCTCAGTGTGAGATGAAAGATGTCAAGAATGAGGAAAAGCAAAACTCTTTGTTCCTGGAACTTTTGGAGTCCAGCAATAAATGGGAGGAGTTTCAACACCTTATGCTCCTCCTACAGGCGTGGCCACCAGTGACTGACAAGAGCAGGTGAGACTTTGGTGTTGACACTCAATTTCCAATTTAAATATTCACTTTAAAAAAACTTATTATATAAGGTATAATGTACTACTTAACAGATAAATAAAACAATGAAAAATGTAGGAGATTGGTTGGCAGAGACGGCAGTCAAAGTTAATGGTCATTATACTAAATATCTGACTGCAGAATGTGACGATTGACCAATCAGAAACAAGTATTCCACAGAGCCGTACACAGTATCACTTTTGCCACAAGTTTTTTTTTCAAACACAACATATCCTTATGAATCTCTGTGTTATACCCATATATCTATATATATAAATAACATAATATACAGTGGGTACGGAAAGTACTCAGACCCCCTTAAATTTTCCACTCTTGTTATATTGCAGTCATTTGCTAAAATCGTTTAAGTTAATTTTTGTTCCTCATTAATGTACACACAACACCACATATTGACAGAAAAACACAGAATCGTCGACATTTTTGCAGATTTATTAAAAAAAAAAAATGAAATTATCACATGGTCCTAAGTATTCAGACCCTTTTTTCAGTATTTAGTAGAAGCACCCTTTTTACAGCCATGAGTCTTTTTGGGAAAGCTGCAACAAGTTTTTCACACCTGGATTGGGGATCCTCTGCCATTCCTCCTTACAGATCTATCCAGTTCTGTCAGGGTTGGATGGTAATAAACGGTGGTGGACAGACATTTTAGTCTCTCCAGAGCATGCTCACATTGGGTTAAGTCAGGGCTTGGCGTGGGCATTCAAGAACAGTCACAAGTGTTGTGAAGACCCCCCCCACCCTCCTTCATATTTTAGCTGTGGCTTAGGGTCATTTTGGTTGAAGGTAAACCTAGGCCCTAGTCTGAGGTCCTGAGCCTCTGGAGCGAATTTTCATCAAGGATATACATGTACTTGGCCGCATTCATCTTCCCTCGATTGCAACCAGTCGTCCTATCCCTGCAGCTGAAAAAACCCCCCACAGCATGATGCTGCCACCAGCATGCTTCATGTATTGGACAGGTGATGTGCAGTGCCTGGTTTTCTCCACACATAACGCTTAGAATTAAGGCCAAAAAAAGTTCTATCTTGGTATAATCAGACCAGAGACGAATCTTATTCTCACCATTTGGCGTCCTCAGGTGTTTGCTTTAGCAAACTCCCATGCGGGTTTCAGTGTCTTGCATGAGGAGCAGGGCTTCCGTCGGGCAACTATGCCCATAAAGCCCGAATGGCTGGAGGGCTGCAAGTGATGGTTGCACTTTTCTACAAATTGCTCACATCTACAAGACTGAATCTCTGGAGCTCAGCCCACAGTGATCTTGGGTTATCTTTACCTATATAACAAGGCTCTCTCCCCGATAGCTCAGGTTGCCGGAGCGGCCCGCTCTAGGAAGGATTCTGGTCGCCAAAAGTCTTCATTAAGGAGTAATGGAGGCCACTGTGCTCTTAGGAACCTTAAGTGCAGCAGAAATTTTTTTGGTAACCTTGGCCAGATCTGTGCCTTGCACAATTCTGCCTCTGAGCTCTTCAGGCAGTTCCTCATGACCTCATGATTATCATTGCTCTGACATGCACGGGGAGCTGTAAGGTCTTATATAGACAGGGGTGTGGCTTTCCTAATCAAGCCCAATCAGTATAATCAAACACAGCTGAACTAAAATGAAGGTGTAGAACCATCTAAAGGATGATAAGAAGAAATGGACAGCACATGAGTTAAATATATGAGTGTCACAGCAAAGGGTCTGAATACTTAGGACCATGTGATATTGCAGTTTTTCTTTTTTAATAAATCTGCAAATGTCAACAATTCTGTGTTTTTCTAACAATATGGGGTGCTGTGTGTACATTAAAAATTAACTTAAATGATTTTAGCAAAAGGCTGCAATATAACAAAGAGGGAAAATGTAAGGGGGTCGAATACTTTCCTACCATGGATATAATCTATATCTATTATAGAGTCAGAGTATATATAAGAGAAAATATAAATATTAAGCTGTTTTCTCATTAGATGTCTTTGACTTGGAGTACTATTAGACCATTAAGTGTGATTGTAGGTTTTATGAGGTAAATCGTTGTGTATTATATTACTGAATGAGTTTTTGAGGTTAAAGTCAAGGTTGCCAGAATGAGTGCTGATGATCGGAGAGCTGTTCTGTATTTGAATCAATAGACAGAAACAGAGAATATAAGCCGCCTGATTATGCATTGTGCCACATTTTCAAATAGCTTGAGGTTTTTGTTAATGAAGGTTTGATTAAATCTTAGAGACCGAACTGTGTGTGTGTGTGTGTGTTAATGTGTCCATGTGTCCATGTGAGTTTGTGTGTGTTTGTCATTATGCTCTTTGGCATTTAAACAAAAGGTGAGTGCGATAAGGAGCCAAATGTAGAGAGGATAAGGAGTGCTTGACTATACATTCATTTATTCACAGAAGTTCACATGTGACTATGTGTGGCATTTGTGATCACACAGTGCACTGGGTGTGTGTATCATCACTTAAGATTCAGATGGCACATTTGCTGTCTCCTGAACACCTGTCTTGTCGCTCCTCATTCTGTCTTGCTTTAGTAAGTCCCAGAAAAGGCCATCCGAATGGAAATCAATTTAAATCGACACACCGCAGAGCTCTGGGTGGCAGCCTTTTCTTAGAGGATACATGACACTGGCCACACCATGATCCTTTTAAAGTATCTCTAATGTTTTTCCCATTAGTGTCACGGAATGCCAGGAGGAAACAGGGTAAGTTCCATGTGCAGTTTATTAAAAATAATAACAGAACAAAAAAGGACAAAAACGTTGCAAAAGGTAATCCAAAACCTGACACAGACAACACCAAATCCCGCCGCCGACCAAAACAACCAGACGCAAGACGACAGAGTGGGCATCGGTATATAAGCTGGGATAATGAGTAAATGATAACAGGTGCTACTGATCAGAACAGAATTAACGAGTAGGGGACTATGGGAAATGGAGTTTAAAACATATAACATAGAAACAGGAGAGCGCCATCGAGTGGCCAGTCCAGGGCACCACAACCAACACCGTGACATTACCCCCCCCTCTACGGAGCGGATACCAGACGCTCCATCAGAGCAAAAAAGTTCAGGAGGGAGGTGGAATAGAGGCGGACCAGGGGGAGGGATGGCGGGCCAGGACCAAACAACGGAAGAGAATCAGGGAACAGAGATAGACTAAGGCATGAGCACAGAACCGGCAGAGTGAAAGGCCAAGGCGGGAACGGCAGGATGGACCAGCAAGACCCCAACCACACAGGACTCCCAGCATATGGCCAGGATGGAGCCGGAGGAGCGAGCCAGTGAGGATCCTGCTACACCAGAACCCAGGTGGGACACCAGGACGGAGCCAGAATCCTGTCAGGCAACATTGGTGGGACCGAAATCCCTCTCAGCAACTCAGGCGTACCTGAAAACTAAGAGAGAGAGAAGTTTAGCTCAGACAGGGACTCTGGGGCTCCCGGAACGGAGTGGGCTTGGGTGGGCTCCGGAACGGCGCGGGCTCTGGAGGGACTCCGGAAACGGGCGGACTCTGGGAGTGGGCTAACGGAAACTCCGGGACTGGAACGGGGCTTGGACGGGCTCTGTGAGCTTCCGGGACTGAGGGGGCTTGACTGGGCTCTGCGAGCTCCGGGATGGAGCGGGCTCTGGACTGGGCTCTTGTGAGCTCGGGGACTGGACTAGGGACTGTGAGTCGGGACTGGAGCGGCATCGGTGAGCCTCGGGAATGGAGCGGCTCGGTGAGCTCCGGGAATGGAGAGGCCTCGGTGAGCTACGGGATGAGCGGGCTCACGTGTGGAGATCCGGAATGAGCTGGGCCGGTGAGCTCGGGGGGGGGGGGGGGGACTGGAGCGGCGCGCGGTGAGATCCGGGAATGGAGCGGGGCACCTCGGGGAGCTCCGGGACTGGAGCGGGCTCTGTGAGCTCCGGGACGGGAGCGGGCTCTGTGAGCTCCGGGACTGGACTGGGCTCTGTGGGCTCCGGGACTGGAGTGGGCTCGGTGGGCTCCGGGACTGGAGCGGCCTCGGTGAGCTCCGGGACTGGACCGGACTCCGCGAGCTCCGGGACTGGACCGGGCTCGGGGAGCTCCGGGACTGGGTCGGGATCCCGGGAGTCAGGGATGGGGAGCGGGCTCGGTGAGCTCCGGGGCTGGGGCGGGCTCGGTGAGCTCCGGGACTGGCGCGGGCTCCGCGAACTCCGGGACTGGAGCGGGCTCCGAGAGATCCGGGACTGGAGCGGGCTCCGTGAGATCCGGGACTGGACTGGGCTCGGCGAGCTCGGGGACTGGACTGGGCTCGGCGAGCTCCGGGTCTGGACTGGGCTCGGCGAGCTCCGGGACTGGACTGGGCTGTGTGAGCTCCGGGACTGGACTGGGCTCGGAGAGCTCCGGGACTGGACTGGGCTCGGCGAGCTCCGGGACAGGACCGGGCTCGGCGAGCTCCGGGACAGGACCGGGCTCGGCGAGCTCCGGGACAGGACCGGGCTCGGCGAGCTCCGGGACAGGACCGGGCTCGGCGAGCTCCGGGACAGGACCGGGCTCGGCGAGCTCCGGGACTGGGGCGGGAATTAACTTGGGGGGGGGGGGGACCTCAGGCGAGTCCGGGGGACTGGACTGGGTCGCGAGATCCGGGACTGACGGGATCTCCGAGCAGGCTAAGGGATGAGGACTCGGCGGAGCATCAGGGACGGGACTGGACATAGGCCGAGCCTCCCGGACTGGACTGGAGCGGCGACGCTCCGGGACGGAGTGGGCTCCGCGAGCTCCGGGACTGGATTGGACTCCGCGAGCTCCGGGACTGGACTGGACTCCGCGAGCTCCCGGACTGGACCGGACTCCGCGAGCTCCGGGACTGGACTGGACTGCGTGAGCTCCGGGACTGGACTGGGTTTTAGGGGAATACGGACTGGAGCGGGCTCCGTGCAATGCGGGACTGGAGCGGGCTCCGTGCAATCCGGGACTGGAGCGGGCTCCGTGCAATCCGGGACTGGAGCGGGCTCCGTGCAATCCGGGACTGGCGCGGGCTCCGTGCAATCCGGGACTGGAGCGGACTCCGTGAAACCCGGAACTGGAGCGGGCTCCGTGAAACCCGGAACTGGAGCGGGCTCCGTGAAACCCGGAACTGGAGCGGGCTCCGTGAAACCCGGAACTGGAGCGGGCTCCGTGAAACCCGGAACTGGAGCGGGCTCCGTGAAATCCGGGACTGGAGCGGGCTCCGTGAAATCCGGGACTGGAGCGGGCTCCGTGAAACCCGGAACTGGATCGAGATCAGTTTGCATACGGGGAGACTGGAGCGGACTTCAGTGCAAACTACCGGAGATGGAGCGGAAAAAATCCGTGCAATACGGGACTGGAGCTGGGCTTGTGAAAGTGGGTCATTAATGTCCCTACTTCTCACCTCCGCCGCTTAGTGGGAGTATGAAAGACATAGGGTGGTGAGCTCCGGTGACTGGAAGAGGGCTCGTGAACTACGGGATGGACGGGCTCCGGGAACAGGGGCACTGGAGCGGGCTCGTGAAAGCCGGGGACTGGAGCGGGGCTCCGTGAGATCCGGGATGGAGCGGGCTCAGTTGGATCCGGGACTGGAGAGGGTCCGGAGATCCGGGGACTGGGGCGGGTCCGTGAGATCCGGGATGAGAGCGGGCTCCGTGAGACTAAGGGAATGTGATCGGCTAAGTGAGATCCGGGAGAATGGGACGGATCCGTGAGTTCCGGGACTGGAGCGGGCTCCGTGAGAACCGGGACTGGAGCGGGCTCCGTGAGAACCGGGACTGGAGCGGGCTCCGTGAGAACCGGGACTGGAGCGGGCAATGTGGAGTGTGTCTCTGTCCTCATTCTCACACTAAGCCGATTAGTGGAGTCTAAAGACAGAGGTTGGTGAGCTCGGGGTTGGAAGCGGGCTCGTTGTGGGCTCATGGATTGGAACGGGCCTCTGGAGTGGCTCAGCGAAGCTCCCAGACTGGAGCGGGTCTGCATCTCCGGGGGGAACTGCAAGAGACTCAGACCCGACATGCGCTCCCAAAGTTGCGGTAACCAAGTAATCAAATTGAGGCCCCCAAAAGTCAAGCATTTTTTTTTTTAAAGCATCATCTCCAGAGTAGGCACGGGATTGTCTAAACTACAATTAAAGACTTTCTTCAAATCTGAGTCATGAAGTCCCATCCCTACCGCAAGATTCCAAAAGGACTGAGCGAAATCTCCAAAATCCATCCCCCGTTGGCGAAGATCCGCCAACACCCGGAGCCGAGCCCTGCGCTCCTTCGAAGAAGGAGGAACAATCCGAACGTCCATGATCCAACAAAAAGGAAACAAAAACAAACTGCTGGAACTAGTAATGGCGTCTTGATTCTGTCACGGAATGCCAGGAGGAAACAGGGTAAGTTCCATGTGCAGTTTATTGAAAACAATAACAGGACAAAACAGAACAAAAACGTTTGCAAAAGGTAATCCAAAACCTGACACAGACAACACCAACTAAGAAGACAATACAATCAAGACGCAAATGACAGACAGAGAAAGCATGATATATATAGCTGGGATAATGAGTAAATGATAAACAGGTGTTACTGATCAGAACAGAATTAACGAGCAGGGGACTATGGGAAATGGAGTTTAACACATACAACATAGAACAGACAGAGCGCCCTCAAGTGGCCAGTCCAGGGCACCACAACCAAACACCGTGACAATTAGAGCTCTGCAGGTTTCATTCAGCAGAACCTTTGCTTGTAGAGCCTTTACTCACCTTTATGTCGTTTCAAATCTGTATGACTTTCTTTCTTCTGTGGAACATAAAAGATGATTTTTTTTTGTTGTTGTTGTTGTTGTTCATAGAGTGGATGTCAATGGTCACTAGAACTGTTTGGTTGCCAACATTCTTTATACATCTTTGTTGTTGCACAGAAGAAAGAAAGCCGTACAGTTTCAAATCAAGAGTGATTAAATGATGAAAGAATTTTCATTTTTGTGTGAACAATTCCTTAAACTATTCTCCTAACATGAGTTAAAATTGAAGTTCTGGTGGTACTTTTAATTTATATTCATGCAGTCTCTGTAGACAGTAAAACAAATGAAAATGAAATACTATATGAGAATTTAGTGAACTCTCACAGTGACCAGTTAAATTCCAGAAAATGGAGGGAAAGCATAAAAGTGGTCTATATGTCTCATACGCTATAATCTTCTGAAGTCATATGATAGCTTTGTGTGATTTAAGTCAAACTAAATCAAATATGCTAATGGAATAGATTGGATGTCACTAATACCAAACATAATTGGTTTTTGCATTTCTTGAAACCAAACACCACAATGCCAAACCACAGAGTACCTGTGATTTCAGAGCTGTAGCAGATCAACTTAAATTTCATTTTATGACTTTAGAAGACTTGGAATACAGTGCATGAGTTATATAGACCATTTTATGGCACCTTTTATGGTGCTTTTATAGTTAAAACCATTGTTTTATTCAGCAGAGAAGATCTAGTTGAAGATTCTTTAAAATTCACCTTTTGTTAAAATAGCAGCATATGGGTTTAAAAAAACATGAGGGTGCGTTTGCATTTTTTAATGAACCTTTCCTTTAATGAAGTTTTCATAGCCAATCTATGTATCCTTTAACTGCTGTAATGAATGTAATTAAGTTTTCCCAGTTCCTCTTTGTCTCTGTACTTGTGGATTGTGTTATTATCTACAGTAAAACATTCTGTGTATGAAAGACCAACTTCAGTTATAAGAGGAATCAGTGTGTGTGCGATTGCATTTGATTATGATTGTGTGTTTATTTCAGTCGGCAGTGGAGTTTGTTAGAAAGCTTCTCTCATCTCTCGTAGAAGTCAGGAGATAAGCATATGCGCTGTTTTATAGCTGCACGTGTGTAATATGCCATGATAATTATGATTGGATTTCTTTTTCATTATACAGAGCTTTCCTATTAAAAGTTTGACGGTGCCTCATGAACTTTCATGATTCTTATATCATGTCATTACATCTTTAGCACTGTAGACACATGCGTCTCTCTCTCTACACAGGTTGGAGACGGAGCAGAGCCCCTGGGTGGTTCTTACATCCGCCCTGCTTGCACACTCCTCAGGCCTTTCTCAAATCAACATCGGGTATGAGGTTCTGACTATGTGCCGCTCGCTCTACCCGACCAAACACAAACTTAACCCACAGGTAAGAGTGTGTGTGTCATCATCACTACACACTAACAGCACTGACAGCATGTTTAGAGTTAAAAAAAAAAGAATCCGCGAAGATGCTAAAAATGCTTCTACCTTTGTAATAGATCTCTGTGCTTTTCCTGTAACTTGTTACTGTGAGTGCAGCTCTGCTATGTTGATTATAGCGTGACATTCACATTTCACTTCCATTTATTCTAGTGCACTGGGTACATTTGCTCTCTGCTGTTGAATGCTGGGATTAGGCTGCCCGCTCTGAATTAGGGGGGGGGGGGGGGGGGGGGGGGGGGGGGGGGGTGTGGGGGGGGGGGGGGGGGGGGGGGGGGTGGGGGGGGAGGGGGGGGGGGGGGGGGGAAAAAAAAAAGGGGGGGGGGGGGGGGGGGGGGGGGGGGGGGGGGGAGGGGGGGGGGGGGGGGGGGGAGGGGGGGGGGGGCGGGGGGGGGGGGGGGGGGGGGGGGGGGGGGGGGGGGGGGGGGGGGGGGGGGGGGGGGGAGGGGGGGGGGGGGAATGACAGAGAGGATGAGCATCTGCACAAACTGACCCAGGATCAGATCAAAAACATCACTGATGTAAGTTTCATTTTGACTGCGTTTTCTCTCACAGGCTAAATCTGATGTCCCACGATGACTTTTTATTTTTTTATTCAGTTCAGCTGCTTCATGCATTTCCCTTGATTATGTGTTTTCTGGGAATCTAATCCATGACTTTGGCATTCCTAGTTCAATACTTTAACAATTGAGGTACAGGAACAAAGTTTTAATTATGGCTTGGTTGACAATATTGATGAATTTTAATCAATCTTCATTTTGAAGAACCAATACTGATTCTTAAATTCCAATGTCAGTCTTTTAGTCTATGATGTTTTCTGTTGATGTGTGAACAAAATGTTGCTTAACATTACTAGTAGCATGCCTGGCATTAAATGTTCATATTTCAACAAGGAATTTTAATAGAAACGTAGTTATCATTAAAAGGTTTGGTAACACTTTATTTTAGGGTCTCTTAACTAGTTGCTTATTAGCATGCATATTACTAGAATATTAGCCATTTATTAGTAGTAATTAAGCACATATTAATGCCTTATTCCACATGACCTTAGTCTACATCCCTAATCCTACCCAATACCTAAACTTTACAACTACATTACTAACTATCAATAAGCAGCAAATTAGGTATTTATTGAGGGTAAAGTCGTAGTTAATAGTGAATGTGTTCCCTATTCTAAAGTGTTTACAAAAGTTTATTTAAAAAATGACTTAATCTTTTTGTAGAAAAAAAAAAAAAAAAAAAAAAAAAAAAAAAAAAGAAAAAAAAAAAATCATTTTCTAATTTGAGTTTTGATTATTATATTTAGAAATAAATAGCAATTAAATTAGTTAATTTTAATAATTAATATTATGGTAATGTAACAAACTAAATGGGTTCCCTGTATAGTTTAGAGCATTAGTTGAGAGATTGTATTCCTTAAGAAAAACTGACATGTACCAATGACAAGTGATACTGAATTGAATTGAAATCAAATTATTTTGAATCAAGAGCTTGTGCATCGAATTGAACTGGTATGTGAAATGTCAATACCCAGCCCTAGTTTTAAGGAGGCATTTATGCAGTGTTATTTTATATGATTTATAGACTATTATAGTGTGTATTAATATTTATTTTTAATTTTAGATTAATTTTTCGTCATGTTATGTGCATTTGTATTTATTGTATATATATGTATATATTTGTATTTAGCTTTTAATTTAATTTTACTTTTTGTTTTAGTTTGTTATTTAAGTATTGAAACTTAAACATATTTCAGTTATTTGGCAAGACAACATAATTTTAATTTTAATTTAAGTTTTTCATCTCATTTTTGTATTTTTAATTTCAGCTTTATTATAATTAATGAGAACGATTTTAGTTTAAGTTAACAATAGCAACACTCCTGTGCTGATTGTTAGGGGTGGGACAATATATCGATATGGCGATATATCGTTGTCCTCCTCCTTCATGCGATACGAGAATCGATATCAGGCGCCAAATATCGAGATTTTACTACAATACAATACTACAATTTACTACAATATATTACTACAATAAGGCGCGCTATGTAGATTTCCCTGCTCCCAGCTTCTAAAAAATGCGTGGAAATCGCGACCGCGCCATTTCCACCTTCTTTCCAAAGCGCTCTGAGCAACCATGAACTGCGTTCTCTATGAAGATGGGGAAGCACGAGGAACCGAAGAATAAAACAGATTTCCAGCCACTGTATTAGCTCTACTGCGCTATATGTGTTTATGGAGATAAAAGGAGATGGAGATAAAAAACTGCCCCGGAACAGCTATCAGTGTGGACTTTAGGCATCGATCACGTTTTTATTGCAGAGCGCATATTGAGTCCGTGAGTAGCCTAACCTCTCAGCTCGGATCGCAGGTGAATTTCCCTCACTATATGAGTGAGAGAGAGCGGCGCCGGCGCGTCCAGTTTTATGTCAACAAAACTGGATGCTCTCCCTCTCTCTCAGATATTACAAGTGCGCGTTAGGGCACTGACCGCCAGAAACATTTGCACCTATGGCATGGACGACAAAACAAAACCTCGTCAGAGCCGTAATGCGGCGCAGAAGTGTGCAGTGTGTTTGCTTGCCGCACGTCTACATTTGAAATAACGAACCTGAGCGCGCTAAAGACGCGATGTGAATGGCTTTCCCCCCCCTGCATGTCATGTGCGTGGGGCTCTGTTTTTATGATGAGAGGAGAGGAAAGGTTGAGAAAGCACTCCAGGTAAATTTTGAAATGTACCAGGTTTATATATAGGCTATATATAAAGTTGATAAGCAGTTAAATGTGTTGGTTTACAGACAAAGAAAAGTGTAAGCTTTTAGTAAGTCCAAGAATAAAATGATTAATTTCCATAGCATGTTAAATTTGATTTACAGAACTTTTGTGCTGCTTTCTAAGAGTTTGGACTTGAATAAAGAGAGAAAACTTGCACTTAACCTTTTCACAGGCATTTTTTTTCATAGTTAGACAGATATCGTGATGTATCATTATAGAATTGTCTAGCAATATATCGATTATCGCAGAATTGCTGTATCGCGATAGTATCGTATCGTGAGCCATGTATCGTGATTCGTATCGTGAGGTACCCTGTGATTCCCAACCCTGCTGATTATAATAAGAACGGTAGCCACATTGTTCACTTGCAGAGTAGAAGTTTAAAAATATTTAAAATTACATGTAATCTATAGATTAATCAGATTAAATTATAAAAGGTTTTAGTGAAGTTAACATAGTTGATAAAGTCATCGATTGGAGGGCCGTTTAAAGTCTAACCAGGCCATTTTATGGACAAATCTAACGGTCAAGGGTGTATTCTTGTCAGCTAGCCACCACTGTCACTAGTAATGTGGATTCAATTAAACCTAAACTGACTGTTGACAGCAGAAGTGACTGTGAATCAGATATGTGCTATCAGAGCAAGCTTGCCTCTGAACGAAACCTCTATCTCTCACTGACTGCAGGTCAGATAAAAGCCAAGCCCTCACAGCACCATCACTTAATTTATCCTCTCAGCTCTGCTAGAGGGCTAGATAAGCAATGGCTGTTGTGGGAATGGCTACACATTAAAAACACGTCGACTCTTCCCAGAGACCTTGAAAACATGATTTGATTCATTTGCATTAATCTACATGCTTTTAATCTAAAGCAGTTTACTCTACACTAACTTCTGCTGCAATTCCCTGGTATAAGCCAAGGGTTAAACGCCTTGCTCAGCTGCACAATTGTGGAAGTCTCAACAGGTCATGTGTTGACAATGGATCTGCATACTTTTAATTTCTTATTTTTTGCGGTAATTACGAGGAAAATCTGCAGAATTAAATATGGTAAAAGTGTTGGAAGTAGTGAACTCTTCAACTGGAAGCATTATCAAGTTTTTTACCTTTTGAAGGGGTGATATTGAGAAATCAAAATTTTCTTGATCTTTTGAAATAAGTTAAAAAAAATTAATTCCCAGTGCATTTGTTAAAAATAAGATGTAAAAACAGTCTTTTTGAACTTGCTGCACATTTTTTAAAGTCAGTTAAATTAATAGATTATCATTTGACATTCCACATTTACATGTAGGCCAGTGTAAATATTCAGTAAACCTACTGTGAAGCAATTAGGACCAAGTAGGACAGTTATTAACACCAAACAATATTCATAAACACCTAATGATAATAGGAGTTACATGTGGGAAAGTCTGACAAAACTTGCACTTGCATATCCTTCCAAAGGATCCTACCGTTCAGAACGATTGACTGAAGTTTGTTTTTAACAAGGTCCCTTATCATAGCCTGATCATAGAATACAGCTTGAACTGCTATGCTACCACCACAGCTCACCGCGATTCTGTTAGGGTTCACCTAAAAATTCATCATAGCCCAAAAACTGACTAGGGAACTGACTGGATGAGCTGCATCTCAGAAGAATCCATTAAAGCTCACATTCTCACTGACTCTAGATCAGATAAAGCCATGAAACTGAGACAAGCTCACTTAAAATGAGGGTAATCTCCTTCTCTCGGGGCAAGGGTGATGTGCTTTCATCTCCAAACCTGGCAGAGAGATGGAGGAAAGCCAGAAAGAAATAAATTGGTGAATTTGGGTATGTTGTTGTGATTTGTTTTAAGGCAAGAAGATGCCTTGTGTGTGTGTGTGTGTGTGCACAATAATTATTACAAATAAACATCTAACTGTAGATGTTTGTAATAATTATTGTGCAATCTTTTTTTTTGCAAATGCCATGAAATGTGCATTTTTATGGTGCAGTGGTGTATTATGAACTCAAACATATGATGTAAACAGGTTTCAGCTCTCAGGTTTGACGTTACTGTAATATTATTTAGTTTTCACCCTTATGGTATGGATCGTCTTAAAATAATAAATTAAAGTGAAGAATTTGGGATATATATTACTAGTACATAATATTTTAATATTCAATGACAAAAATATATTACCACAATATAATATTCAGGTTGTCGCGGCCCCAAAAAACATTGATGTGAATGGAAAGACCAAGATTAAAGAACCCAAAGAATTATTTTAAGCATTTGTAAATATTTAAAACATTACCTATTATTTAAAATATTATTAAGACTAAAATGGTACCCCCAAGAGAAATAATTCAAACATTTGTAAATATCTGAAATATTACTTATGTAAAATTAATAATACTAAAGTGGACCTCTAAGAATTTTTTTTAATATTTGTAAAGAATTTAAATACGACTAATTATTTACATTTTAAAAATATTTTTAAAAATTAAGTATTTAAATAATTTTTATCATTCTATTTCTGTGCATTATTTGTTTATAAATCCTTTAATTATATATTAATATTGTCAAGCTGAACAAATGTATATATCTTTTTTTAATTATCCAATTTTTGCTATACCGTTAATCGCATTTAGTTGTATGACAATGAATTAATCAAACAAAATGTGATTTGTGGTTTGTGTTTCTTGTTCTTCTCAGTAAGTGTATCATGTTGTAATCTATCAACACAATCTGACTTCAGTGGTAGAGGGAGTTTGCTTCACAAGGGCACTCCCCTCTGAACGCTCAAGACATTGATTTATTTAGTAACCATGCTCCAGCCTCCACACACACACACACACCGTGTTCTCGTTTCCCCTTCTAAACTGTTGCTTACTGAAAGACTGACATTTTGCTGCATTCTCAGAAGAGCAGTTGCAGCTGTCATTGTTAACTGTATTTTACATTATTATCGTTGTTTTGCATAAATTCACTCCTCTGGCAAGCTTTAAACCTTTGCTGACGTTCAACCACTTTAACATCGCTGAATAATTCATTCCAGACAACATCTTCATTCTTTATGTATGTTTTTGAGTGAGGCCTTCCAAACGGTGATGTCGAGCGGCAGCATGCGTCATCTTCACAAAAGTAATCAAGTATCATTCATCTTTGACTCCTTCTGCTCTGTCTTCTCCACACGTATTCGGTCACACCTCAGTTCCTCACCGATTATATTTGAATAGACTCATCAGTGTCATTCAATTGGCTTTCTGTACCGGGAGCAATTACATAGCGCTCGGCCCGTCTCTGTTTGTTATTGGGCGATCAGATGTGCATTGTTCCCGCTCATAATAAGCTTGTTTTTTTATAATGGACTTATTGCTCCGGAATATGAATCATGTTGAATAAGCATGGCTTTTATTATGCTCTGTGATGAGGTTGTTTTTATGGAGATTATTTTGTTTAATTAAGAACAACAATCAAAAATAGAGGGGAAATTATGAAGTGATTATGTAGGTTATTGTGTGCTTTTATTATATATTTTTTCTGCAATTTTAAGTGGCCTGTTATTAATTTTGCTAGGCATGCGCTGCGTGTATCTATTTGTTTACGTGACAGCCTTGTCAGTCTTGCTGTTGAAATGATCTTGTAAAACATTTGTACAGGCGACGCTGTTTCACTGACAGAAAAGCTGCAATTAAGACAGTTTAAAGCAAATTGATCTAAGAATGTGTGTGGAAAAAAACACCGGATGTCAGAATCTGTCGGACCGTGAAGATTTGACCCTAGAGATGTAAGGAGTCCACCATTAAGACAATCACTCCTTCATTTTCTTCTCTGCGGGAGTTCACTGGATCCATTGTGTGTATAGACCTGGTCTTTCCTTGAAATCACAGTTCAGGAAATGTGAATGAATGGGCCTGTAATGTGAAGAAAGAGAACATGAAAAAAAGGGACAGTAGTCGACAGTTCGGCTGAATGACTTTGGTATAGGCCATTTTTAAAAGGGTCATTCTATTTTCTTTCCATCTCCAGGCATGCCAGCATTGAGCAAAATCTCCCAGAAGCTATTTCGCTGGGAAATTGTTGGCACTCCAACACTTGCACCTTTATGCATCTTTAGTTCTCAGTCCATTACCTTTACTTTAGAACAATTCCTGACTTAAAAAAAAAATGTTTTTGTCATTATTGATTCAGGGAAATTCTGTCAACTCAGCACAGCACCTTTATAGTTTTCTTGTTTCTTATCATCTTCCAGTTTTTTCTTCTTTTCACATCTATTGTTGTGGTGTCTTGTGTTATCTGTCTCTTCAGTGGTTGGCAAATTTTTCTGTCATTTACCAGATTTTTACAATTTTACAGATAACATATATATATATATATATATATTATAAATATATATATATATAATATATAGTAGATATATATATAGGTATATACATGGGGACAAAGTATTAGTCAGCCACCAATGTGAAGTTCTCCCACTTAAAAAGTTGAGAGGCCTGTAATTTTCATCATAGTTATACCTAAACTATGAGAGACAAAATGAAAAAAAAATCCAGAAAATCACATTTGTAGGATTTTTAAAGAATTTATTATGGTGGAAAATAAGTATTTGGTAAAATTTCATCTCAATACTTTGTTATCTACCCTTTGTTGGCAATGACAGAGGTCAAACGTTTTCTGTAAGTCTTCACAAGGTTTTCACACATTGTTGCTGGTATTTTGGTCCATTCCTCCATGCAGATCTCCTCTAAAGCAGTAATGTTTTGGGGCTGTCGCTGGGCAACACGGATTTTCAACTCCCTCCAATGATTTTCTATGGGGTTGAGATCTGGACCTTGAAATGCTTCTTACGAAGCGATTCCTTCGTTGCCCGGGCGGTGTGTTTTGGATCATTGTCATGCTGAAAGACCCAGCACGTTTCATCTTCAATGCCCTTGCTGATGGAAGGAGGTTTTCACTCAAAATCTCACTTTACATGGCCCCATTCATTCTTTCGTTTTACACGGATCAGTCGTCCTGGTCCCTTTGCAGAAAACAGCCCCAAAGCATGATGTTTCCACCACCATGCTTCACAGTAGGTATGGTGTTCTTTGGATGCAACTCAGCATTCTTTCTCCTCCAAATACGACAAGTTGAGTTTTTACCAAAAAATTTTTTTTTGGTTTCATCTGACCATATGACATTTTCCCAATCCTCTTCTGGATCATCCAAATGCTCTCTAGCAAACTTCAGAGGGGCCTGGACATGTACTGGCTTAAGCAGTGGGACACGTCTGGCACTGCAGGATTTCCCTGGCGGCGCAGTGTGTTACTGACGGTAGTTTTTGTTACTTTGGTCCCAGCTCTCTGGAGGTCATTCACTAGGTCCCCCCCGTGTGGTTCTGGGATTTTTGCTCACAGTTCTTGTGATCATTTTGACCCCACGGGGTGAGATCTTGCGTGGAGCCCCAGATCGAGGAAGATTATCAGTGGTCTTGTATGTCTTCATTTTCTAATAATTGCTCCCACACAGTTGTTTCTTCACACCAAGCTGCTTACCTATTGCAGTTTCAGTCTTCCCAGCCTGGTGCAGGTCAACAATTTTGTTTCTGGTGTCCTTTGACAGCTCGTTGGTCTTTGCCATGGTGGAGTTTGGAGTGTGACTTTTTGAGGTTGTGGACAGGTGTCTTTTTATACTGATAACGAGTTCAAACAGATGCCATTAATACATGTAACGAGAGGAGGACAGAGGAGCCTCTTAAAGAAATTACAGGTCTGTGAGAGCCAGAAATCTTGCTTGTTTGTAGGTGACCAATTACTTATTTTACCGAGGAATTTACCATTTACTTCTTTAAAAATCCTACAATGTGATTTTCTGGATTTTTTTTTTCTCATTTTGTCTCTCTTAGTTGAGGTATACCTATGTTGAAAATTTCAGGCCTCTCTCATCTTTTTAAGTGTGATAACTTGCACAATTGGTGGCTGACTAATACTTTTTTTCCCCACTGTATCTATATTAGATTATATATATATATATTTATAGATATATAGATTATAATATATATATATATTATAATTATTAATTATTATTTATTATTATTTATTTATTATTATATTATTATTTTTTTTTTTTTTTTTTTTTTTTTTTTTTTTTTTTTGTTTTTACACTGCTAAAAATTATTTATTTTATTCAGGCAAAAATGCAATAAAATGGTTTCCAGTGCAGTTAAAAGTCATTTATAATGTTACAAAGGATTTCTATTTCAAATAAACACTTTTCTTTTGAACTTTCTATTCATTAAATCGAAAAAATGTGTCATGGTTTTCCCAAAAAAAACCAGAGAGAGAGAGAAGACATAAAAAAATGGATGGCTAATTAATGGCTGCTAAAAATTCAGTTTTACATTATATTAAATAAATTTATTTTAATTCCAATATAGTTTTCACCAATATTTTTACTGCATTTTTTATCAAATAAATGCAGCATAAGGGGTTTATGTTAAACATTAAACACATAAAAAATCTTACATTTGAACTTTTAAATGGTTGTATTCAGAAATGTTCCCACAGTGGTGATATATTAATAGGTATTAGAAGTAAATTGATAGCACTTTTTATTTTGATGTTAATGAATTAGGTATAATGACAAATAATACGTTTGCAGAATTTATTAATCTAGGTTAATGTTAATGCATAATATAACAGTTGTTAATTTTCAATTCATGTTTGTTTATAATGCAATAACGGATGTTAATAAATTGTATTAGTTTATGCAAAAATTTAATTATCCTAGATTAATAAATGCTGTATTGATCGTTGTTAGTTTACAGAGAGCAGAATAAGGCAAAGAAGCTGCAACATGGTATGGTAGACCTAAAAAAGCTTTTGCCACGTATGTTCTTGTTAGATTAATGTCACATTAAAACATCAAGCGTTACAGTATCTGATGGGTAAAAATAGCGTGTGACAGAAAATTTACAAAGCTGTCTGTCAAAGTAAAAGATTATTTGCAGCGCAGCCTCTGAATCGATTTAAGATTAAACTGTCCCTAAACTGCAGGTGAACTCAGAATAAACTGTTGATCCCTTTACGTTTCAATCATATGGTCTCTTCATGAGTAAGAGATTCTTGGCCAAATACACTGCAGTGTGGACCAGACTTGTCAATGAGTCGTTGTGATTCTTTTCTACCTCCCTTCGGTTTTACCTTCTCTGATTTACATCTAATCAGATTGTTGCTGAACTCCAATATGCGGGTAATAGTTTGTGGTTATATATTTCTCATCCACCCCCTCCTGTACCGCTGTCGTCTGTAATAATAAAACCGCTTGGTGTTTTCACGAGGGCTGCTCTGAAACGGGTACTGCAGAGACCCAGCGGTGTTTTGGACCTGCTCCTCGTCCTACTCTGTCCTGATCCAAACCAGCTTTATGATTTAAATGATAAAAGAAAAGCCAAGCATGCATCATTTATGAGACGACAAACACCCTCCGTCATTCCAATTAAAGCTGCATTGCAACCAGCACAAAAGACAAAAAACAAAACAAAATGCGACAAAATCAAACCCATACATTTTTAACGAGCTCTTTCCGCATTAGCAGATATTAGTGAACATTATGTGGATTTGTAAATAGGCTGTGTTAATGTGCTGTTTTATTTGTGTGAGAACAAAGTGTCCACACAGGGATAGAAAAAAACCTGAATCCCTTACCAGCAGTCCCCATAACAAAATAGCTTAATAAACAACTAAATAATGTCTTAATGAAAAGAGGCTAGGGTTAGAGGATAGAAAATATCATTAGCTCACTGTATAAAAAAACACTAGGTCAATAGAAAGTGACTACTATGATAGAAAAACCAACATGTTTGTGTTTGTGTGAACATTTATGCTTTTAATCAGTTCATCTTCCACAGATACAGTGCCATTGACAAACATGCAACCAGACCTACAAACACACACACACACACACACACACAGGAAAGACCACCCTAGAGAGTATGGGGGCATTTTATTCTGGATCAATGGGTTTACCTTTATCTGGGATTTTATAAGATTATGGTCTGAAATATTTATGGCTGTGTGTGCTCATGTTTCTGACTTCCAGTGTGATCAAAGTCGCTTCATTAACCTCTCTGCTGGGGCCTTTAAAGGACATTTCCCCATAACAAAAATCAAGCCTTTTTATTTTCGTTTGTTGGCAGCAATTGATGTTTTGGACCACTGATCGTTGTGCGCAATATATTCAGCCTCAATCAAATTTTGTTTGTTCAGCTTGACAAGTTCATTTTTTGGCATTTTCGAAGGCAGAGGTAAATTTACTCACTCTCTCTTCTTTTCTGGTGCTGTATGTTCAAAATAGTGATGTTGGTCCAAACCTGTTTAACCTCTGCAGAACACAAAAGAATCGTATTGTTTTGACCAGGGCTTGAATATAAAAAAATAAAAATCCAATCGGTTCACTCCGAGCAATCGATATTTTAACGTTTCTATTCCTGCGTTCCTCTGTATTATTTTCATTCCAAAATTGGTTTGAGTAGAAAAAATACCGGTTAATAACATTATTTTTAAAACTTTTTCTTTACTAATAATAATAATAATAAAGTACAGCGTTTTCTACTCAAAAAAGAAAAAAACACATAAGGATCTGGTAGCCTATCTTAAGCCGCTGCCTTAGTCACCGCCACTACGCAACATATGTTTCTAGATTTGGTCCAATTATTGGCTACTAAATCAAAAGGGAAAAAATCTGTTAACGATTTAAAGACTTTAAAGTATTTTTTAAGATATTTAAATATGTTTGCTGCATTGTTAAAAAAAATGCTACTCTTGTAAAATTGCGTTTTGAGAGGGAAAAAAACCATAAGTCGCGTAGGCTCACGTCACATTTTATTATTAGGCTAGATTCAGAAATAATGTGCTAAAATGCGGGTAAAGCAAAATGTTTACAATCATTATAAACACCATATATATACGGTATATATATATATAGATAATATATATTCTATATATATATATATTAGGGGTAACGGTAAAGTATCGTACCGAACCGCAATTAAATATCAATTAAATTTAAGTTTGGGTTAAGTTGTTAGGCCTAATTGTAACCTTATAATGTAAAAGGGATCCCTATAGTTTTAAGCATAAGCTGAGGTAAATTTTTATCACTAAGAAAATTTAAACTATAACTGAATGTATTTAAAGAGAGCAACTTGTTCAGTAAACCATAAAAAAATGTTTTTTAAAAAGTTTAGTTTTCCCTCCTGCTGTACAGAAATCATACCGAACCGTGACGTTAAAACCGAGGTACGTACCAAACTGTCATATTTGTGTACCGTTACACCCCCTAATCTATATCTAATAGATATATATATAATATATATATAGAAATATATATATATATATATCTATATATATATAATACCACGTAATACATAGGCTATCTATGATAAACACAGTAATTAGTTTGCATCTCTCCACAACAAATCCTCTTAAGTTAAGGCTATCCGTATAAAGGCTATAAAAGCATCAATCCAAAAACAAATTAATAAGGTGAAACTGATGCCGCCAGTACCTTGATTGGTACGAATCCAAATGTTTCCATATTCGCGATGTATCTGGATGCTAAAATATTATTTATTATAGGCTAGGCTTTGTACTTTCATTGACTTAAAACATCATCCTTCACATCGACTATATCAGCACAGAGAGGCGCTGGTCACGCTGAATGCAACAGATTGTACAACGGAGCAGTGCAACTTTTTATGCTTCTTTAACTGAATTTTATTTTGATAATGAACGGGCTGCAATGACGCAAAATATGTTGTGTCTGTGTGCTTGTGAGGCGCCGGCACGATATGGTCATACCAACGCTGGTTGGTTATAAAGATAGAAGCAAAACATCATTCAAAACTGTAAAGCTTTTGCAAAATAAAGAAAACTATTTTCTGCTGTCACGTTTTCCTTTCCGTGAACTTTGGATCGCATCACAATAAACCGAAACTCAGCACATTTTTTTTCTTTAGTTTTGTTAATCTGTCAATGATTTAAGTGAAATACATTTTGCATGTAGGCCAGTATAGGCTATTCCTTTGTATGTAAGCCTATAGCTTTATTCCGTTTTCTCCGTTCACAAGCGCTGCAGGTGTGCATGATCTGTTGAATCCATCTTACACTATACTCGGATAAACTCTAATGCATTGCCATTGCTACTTTCATTTCATCGTGCTGGATGTGTCAGCTTCACAATTTTTGCAGCCGTACGACTTGAATTTCCTGAGGTTACATCAAATTTCAAATATTAAATGGAACGATAACATCTTTATTAACCAGTTAATGGCCATTTCAAATGTTCGATTCTGTTTGGAACAATTAAATTTGATTTCGTTTCTGGTTCTGTTCCTGTTAATATTTTGTTTGTTTCTGGTTTTTGTTTTCTTCCTTTGAAACCGGGTTCAAAGCCCCTGGTTTTGATCAATAAATCCAGTATATAGATAGATATATAGAATTTTTTTTAATATCGTCCATGGTGGGTCTGGCGCGAGAAATGGTCTCAGCCATGAGGGTGAGTACATGATCACATTTTTCATTGTTGCGTGCGCTATCCCTTTAACCCTTCTGCAGGAATGTTTCGCCAATCATTATTGCATATTCAGGTCTTTAGCGACCCGGACCAACATATCCAACACGGATGGATCGCTAACTGCTGCAATAGCAAAAAACTCAATTGATATTTTAAGAACAATTACTAAAGAATAAAATAAAGCATATTTCGTTACCTTTTGAAGCTTAGAAGGGTTCGATTTGAGCAGATGATTTCACCATCGCTGTCAGAGCGCACTTCCCCATTACATTCAGCATCTGCCTCATATTCACGGTCTCAGCCATATTATCAAAACTATTGTTTTCAATGACTTCAAAATCAATATTTTGATCACTGGCAGCTTATTCACCACATCCACCATCAAATGACAGTGACATTTATATTTCATTGTGTACAGTAATTGCTCTGGAGTAAAGCCATTCAAGCCAGTTCAGCTATTGCTGATGATATATTTTTGTTGTGAAACATCACGTCATCACTGTCTATCAAACCCACTTCGAGGAATAAGGTTCATTGCATTTATTGCATCATCAGATATTTAATTATTGTTGCGCAGGAAAAATATACATACACTATTGCACAACTCGGGTCTCTAGTGACCGTTTACACTTTTTACAAAAAATTTATCAGAAAACAGACATTCTTTTATAATTTATTATTTTTCTTGTTATATTGTTTATAATCAATAGATTGAGGAATACAAAAAAAAAATGAAGAAGGTAGAGTGAAGTGATTGATGCTAAAGACCTGAGGTCTTAAGTATAGAGCTTAATATATAATTATTATTATAATATAGAAATTAAATTGTTCTTCATTTTTCAGTAAAATTGTATTTGATAAAAATATATATTATGAAATAAAATTCAGCATTTAATGCTTTTCCTGAGTTACCAGTTGGAACAATAAGCCCTGCTCATCAAGAATGTATTAATAATACAACACCAAATATTTGAGGAATTACCATAAAAGAGGGTTGAGATACATGATTGTGTGCACACACCTGTAGCTGAATATAGTAAAATGCTTTGATGCCATCTGTATGCCGTCTCCTCAATATGTTAATTTTCTGTGCTTGTCTGTCCAGAGGAGAGGGATTGCACAGATCCGCTGTCTTTCTCATTCTTCGTTTCTGACACACACTTACTGCCATGCCAAGAACTCCTGGCTGGCCATCCATACATAAATACATCCATCCATTTTTCCATACCTACAGTACATCGATCTATCCATCCCTTATTACTTCCTCCTTTATTTCTTTTCTTACTTCCTTTTTTAACTTCATTCCTTCCTCCCTCTCTAATGTGCCTACCTCAGCACTTTCTTTCTCTTATAAATCTATATATAGCGATAGATAGATTGATTGATTGACTGATGGAAAATAATGCCCTTAAGTAGCCTGTAAGTAAAATAAGTTGCCATTTTTTAAATAATCTCAAACATGTTGCAATTTATTAAAGGGGTCATATGATCCTGCTAAAAATAACTTATTTTGTAAATTTGGTGTAATGAAATGTGTTTATGCGGTTTAAGGTTCAAAAAACACATTATAAACGAGTTCGTATTTCACGGGAAGAGGTGTGACCGTGACATTTAAACAAAACTTTAAAATAAACCAACACAAAATTAAAGTAAAGCGGCAGCCCCTCGCGGACGACTGCCACACACAAAACACAAAATAAAATCCAGCCCTGGTCCTCTCTCGTCTTTCACTGTCGTAACTCCTCCTTTTATCCTTCCGGAGCTCCTCCGTGAGACTCGAGACCGGTGAGTGGTGCAGGTGTCGCTCATTATCAATTACTCCACCGGCCTCGCTCCATTCCCACGGCTCTCGGCCCCGCCCCCACTCTTCACAACATTATTTTCCACATACTGTACATTGTTGTTTCTCCTCTATGCCCCGCCTTTCTGAAATGCATCGAGTTTTACAAAGCTCATCGGTCTGAAAAAGTGAGGTGTGCTGTGATTGGCCAGCTATCCAGTGCGTTGTGATTGGCCGAATTCTTCAAGCGTGAGACGGAAATGTTACGCCCCTACCATACTGTTATGATGCCCTGTCAGGCCGGAGCGATAATTTAAAAACGCGAAAACCCATTATAAACAAGGCATTCGTTGCATCCAGTGGGGACATAATTAAAACATAAAACCATGTCTGCATTTGTAATCGGAGAAATGACAAACAACAAGCCCTACTCTACACTGCCCAAAAATCTTGCTTTAAATATATAAAATATAAAAACTCTTTAAATATAAAAAACGTACTTACAGTCTGTGAGTCAGAACAGCCGGTATTGTTGTCTACTCTCCCAGGATCAGGAAACAGTCCTCCATAAAATGTGCTGGACACATCTGAATATTTGGGTTGAAGTGTTCTGGAACAGTGTTGTAAATACAACTTAACCACTGATTTCTAGTCGTGTCCATTATTGGAAGGCCAAACACGAAGGAAGAAACATTTTGGAAGGGGGGGCTTTCACAACGAAACACAGCGTCACTCACGGTGGCCTAGAGTGAGCGGCGGCACCCTACAGTGAGCTGAGGCAACCAGCACGGATCAGCTCCAGGCAAGACAAAGCTTATATCGTCCTCTTTTGGAAGACCAAAAAGTAGTTTCGATTCAACGAAGCACACAGCGTCTTTACGACATGGTGGCAGCAACAATACTACAGCGGGAATAAAGTTACGCCTTCTTTCTTTGCGTGAACATTTGGGCAGCGTTATGCAAATCTTCCCACATAGTGACGTAGACATGTGGGTGTGTGTTAGAACGAGCCGTTTTAGGTAGTCTTGGCTGACTCTTAACTTTTATAAAGAATATCTCTTTGGATTTAGTCTTTGCAACTTTACAGATCTTCTTTATGCACCAAGAGCTTGTAACACTCCCAAGAGAAAGGAAAAATTTAAATCGCATCATATGACCCCTTTAATTTATCAAAGTCTTCTAGCATTGCAAACTTGACATCGCAAGTGGTAAAATAAATGTGTTAAAAAAAAGTTTTTCCAATTTGGTAAATTATGGTAAATACTGGTCGCTGAGGGAAAATTAGACATAATGGGTCTGTGCGTAGAGATTTTTTTTTTTTTTTTTTGGTTTTTTTCTCTCCTCACATTTAATTTTATCAGAGTTTGTTCTTGTTAGACAAACTATGGCACATGAACTCTTATTTGTATAGCGCATTTCCTACATGCCGGTAATTGAGTTTCACTTTAAATTAATTTAGGCTTTTTGTTTATAATGAATGCCATTATAATTTATTTTATACTTTTATGTAAATGTATTTAACATTTATTCCTGAATGTAGCTAATAATAAAATGTGACTCATACCACGATGCAACTTATCTGTATTTTTCCTCTTCTCACCCACTGCTACTTATATTCAGGTGTGACTGAATATACAGTATATGCCTACTGTATAAGTAAGTGCTATTTGCATCTCTTCTTTCTCTCATTTTTCTCCTTGAAATGGTCAGAAATGGAGTTCCAATCAAGGAGAACGAGGGATTGCTCTAGTCTGTCTGTTGGAAGGAGGTGATGAGTAGAATATCTTAACAGCGCATTACTGCTCTCTCATATTCACATCTTCATTCCTTTCAAATTAAGAAAAATTCAAATGATTTTTCACAAGCCACATCGTTTTTATCTTCGGCATGCATTTAAAACTTTAAATTCCGTGTGCCAGCTCTCCTCCTCCATGCTGTTTTTCGCTTTCTCGTTGTTTCTCTCCCTCTTTATGAAGTGGTTTCTACAGCTGGCCGATCTTTCTTCACAGTTCAGCGCTCGACATTTTAGCTCTGACTCTCTCCAGGCTCTCTTCCCTTTTCCCTTCATCCTCTTATTTTCCTCCCTCCCTCCTTCCATCCTCCTCTCTCAATTTCTCTAACACACTCTTTCTCTCTGTTTTTCACTCTCTCTTGCTCTCTCTCATTGCACTTGCTGTTCTTCGACCTTTTAGGTCCATCTGTGCTGTCTCTAACGGCTCTCCACAGACGTCTTGGCTGGAAAAAAGAAAAAGAGTGCAAAACTACTACAAGGCTTTGAGCAGGGGAGGAGAAATTCACCATCACATACACAAGAAAAAAAAATGAGTCAACAGAAAAGTAAATAGTTTTAATGTCAAAAAGAATTAATTGCAACTAAGATGTAAATGAATCTACATTAAAAGGTTATTCCCATTGCTGTGGTCTCAACTTGTGAAATGTAGCTTTGGGCCTGAATGAAGAGAGCCATAGATGAGATGTCTTGTTTTTGATGGTGACTCCTGGGACTAGCCAGTGTGGATCTTTTGTGTGGCAGAAGTCACAGGGACTATTCTGTATGTGTCCAAAACTGAAGCTTTCTTAGCAACATTAACTGTGCCTCTGTAATTCACTCCCTCCAGATGCTGCTCATTTACTTCTGCTAATAAAACGAACACTAATACTAGCTGAAGTATGGCCTTCAAAGCGGTTTTTGTTTCAGACTCTGTTAAAACATGTTTTTTTGCTTTAACAGAAAACTATGTGAATTTTGAATAGTTTTGATTTGTTTTTTATGTTTTATATGTTTTATCTTTCTACTGCTAGAATATCTAGCTAAGCAATAATAAATAGTCAGTCATTGTCACAAATTGAAACTCATCAACAAATGAGAGAAGGATGGTACATTATTGTAGTCAAGACCAGCTCATTCGTGTCTGAGTCGAGACTGAGACCAGAGGGTCGAGTCCAAGTCAAGACCATGACTAGGGCTGGGTATCATTCAAACATTTTCAATACGATACCTTGATTTCGATACTGAGTGATTACTGTGATTACCGTTTTAACACAATTACACTACACAATATCTAAAAAAGAAAAAAAAAGGTTTTATTTTTTTCTGTCTCTCTCCTGAGCCACTGCACAAAGGAACAAATGTAACCCTCACAATAAATCAGTGCAAATAGTTTTCAGTTGCCACATCTTTTAGGCTACGTTTACACTAGTGTTTTTTTTTTCTTTTAAAACACATAGCTCAGACAAAATCATTCATTTTTCATTGATTTACTGATGAGCAATAGCAGCTTCCAGCTCTGTCTGCCTGTTTTCTTTTCCGAGATCGCTGTTCTGACTCAGAGGAAGCTCATTCGCTGTTCATATGTAAATCATATTACACGTTCATAACCCGCCCCGTCTCTTCAGATCACGAACGCCCATTACACTTCTGTACAGAAGAAACCCAGGAAAACATTTGTACGGATGAAACATTAAACTAATAAACACATGATTAGGACAGTATACGATTTGTATGTGATTTTCATGAGATTCTTCCGATTTTCATAACAATACAGGGTGTTTACATAAGAAATGCTAAGCAGGTGTAGCGATTAACTTGATATAAAAGTCTACAAATAGCATATTTCAGCAACATTATATGGCTAAAACACTTTAGATCGCAATCAGAAGTTATTACAAACACTATGTGGTTTAAAGTGAGTTTTGAGTAAAATGTGTATGTAGCTTGATACTACAGTGTGCATGAATGGTCAAGTAACATGCGTTTTCGGTCATGTAAGTGTGGATGGAGATCTTTTCTGAAATGCAGTGGAAACACCAGTATGGACGAGGATCGTTTTCTTTTTAAAACATTGTTTTAAAATGAAAACACACTAGTGCAGGTATCCTCAAATCTGGCCCACGAGATCCACTTTCCTGCAGAGTTTAGCTCTAACCCTAATCAAATACACCTGAGCATGCTAATCAATGTCTTCATGATCATTAGAAAATCACAGGTAGCTGAGTTTGATCAGGGTTGGAGCTAAACTCTGCAGCGCATTGGACCTCCAGGACAAGATTTGAGGAAACCCTGCACTAGTGTAAACGTAGCCTTACATCAATGGGTGATTGGACGCTTACACGCTAAAGCCTCATGTGTGAGCCACTTCTCTGGGCGTACCTGGCGTAAACTAGTGTTTTTCCTTGATGCCTTACCAGAGCTAATCAACAGCACGCTGCCTGCTTATTGGCTCACTGACATTGATGAGATTATCCTCTTATCGAAATGTGGTATCGAACAAGACAACATTTTTCAGGCAATTCAGTCGGTACCTTAAAAAGAATCAAACTCGATACCCAGGCCTAACCTTGACTATGAAAATATGAGTCTGAGTCCAAGATTGTTTACATATAGTCTTGGTCTTGTAATGCAGTCAGGGGCTTTTGGACTCAATTTGACTTGATTGTCTTGACTCAAAAAATGTTTCATCTTGTTCTTCGCTTGGACTTGAATGAAATGTTCTCAACTACAACACTGGATTGATATCACAACAGTTGTAGAGAAATATGACAGGGTCAAAGGTTATGCTGCTTTGAATTATCCATCACACTGAATGGTTAAAAACAGCTTGGACCTGGTGTAGTGTTTTTTGTTTCGAAGAGTTAATAATCTGGTTTCTCTCAGAATCACATACAAATGATAAGCGAGCGTGAATGAATGAAAGTGGCCATGATCATTGATATTATGTCTAATTGTAGTGTCTGTATCCCTCAGAGAGCTTTGATTACCTACCACCTCTCTTTCTCCCTCAATTACTTTACTTTTCCCTTTCATTTGTAGACATAAATGTGTATATAGAAGACGAAATGAAAAAATGTCCGAAATGTTCACATGTGAAATGTAGTGGGCACATTTACCATCATTTATCATTGTGAAATCCAGTAATTTCAAAAGGAATCCACACGATCGGGAATGTTGAAAGCTTTCCCCACCCAGATTTCGCAACGGGTTCCAGTTGGTCATGTGGATTCCTCGCACTGACCAATAGAATGCTGCTTGATCTGTGTGTTTTGCTACACTATTGACAATAGAAAATTGACCTTTTTGTCCATGAAGCTTCACTAATGTGACAGCACATTTAGTGTGTATGTATGTGCATGTGTATGTCTTTTAGATCACTGTAAATCTGTACTCATTCCATAGGCATTAGAAACCTTTGTGTGAGGTCAGTACAGTATATGACAACTGCATGATGTATTTTATATCCACTATTAATGTCACGTCACATTTAATATGAGGACACGCACACACGCAGTCAAAGGGCATCATATCTCTTGGCTTGGACTTGCCTTTAATCAAATTTAGCACATTATTGATTTTCAAGTGTACTGCCTCCTATGGTACCGCTCCTCTGTGTTCTCCACCTCTAAAGCCGGCAGTTGAATAATTTATGCTGAAAGACGAGAGAGGTGCTCCATGGTCTGTCTGAGCGGCCGGGGGTCCCTGAAGGGTGGGACATTTCTCCTCAAGCTCTTTACATCACATGTTGCCTCCTCCAGACATGGCAGTGCAACATGGCCCTAGAAAAACACCAGATAAACATATATTTACCCAGGGGAAAGGCAGGCGTGAGTCTATGAGGTCTACTCAGAGGTGGAGGCGGCAAGATTTAGTCTGTTTATTAGTGTAATAGTGGCTTTTATGGCAGGTTTATTGTTGTGATAAGCGGGTTTTTACCGTTTATTTCAGTGATTAAAATATAGTATCATAACGTGTTTCATACAAACTAAAGTTACATTTAACCAGTTATATTTTCCTTGGGTGTAAAATATATACATTTGTGCTCAAAATTATTCATACCCTTGTTAAATATGATCAAAGAAGGCTGTGAAATTAAATCTGCATTGTTAATCATTTTGATGTTTTATTAAAAATATTCACATAAATATAACCTTTCATTGGAGACTAAGAATTTAAAATGGGGGGAAATATCATTATGACATAAATGTTTTTCTCTAATACACATTGGACACAATTAATGGTACCCTTTTATTCAATGCTTTTTGAAAACTCCATTTGGCATAATAACAGCTCTGTGTTTTCTCCTATAATGCCTGATGAGTTTGGGGAACACCTGACTAGAGATCAGAGAACATTCCTTCATACGGAATCTCTCCAGATCCTTCAGATTACCAGTTCCATGTTGGTGCTTCTTCTCTTCAGATCACCCCACTCATTGTACATAGGGTTCAGGTCAGGGAACTGGAATGGCCATAGTAGAAGCTTGGTTTGTGCCCAGTGACCCATTTTTGTGTTGTTTTTAAGGTTTTCTTTTTAGATTATTGTCCGGTTGGAATATCCAAACATGGCCCATTCTAAGATTTCTAACAGAGTCAGTCACTTTTTAAAATTTTTTATCTGTTGGTATTTGATAGAATCAAAGATGCCATGTATCTAAACAAGATGTCCAGGACCTCCAGCAGAAATATAGGCCCACAACATTAAAAATACAGCAGTATATTTCATTGTACACATGGGGTACTTTTTATCCCTGTGTGCACCAAACCCATCTTGACGTGTTTGTTGCCTAAAAAGCTGAATACTGGCTGGAGATTTGTTTTTGAATGAGAGCATTTTTTCTTTTCTTTTTTTTTTTTCTTGAAACCCTCCCAAAGAACATGTGGTGTAGGTACTGTTTGATTTATTTATTTTTTTTAAGGTTTTCTGACCCTGAGACTCAACTATTTTTTGCAATTCTCCAGCTGTGGTCCTTGGAGAGTCTTTAGCCACTCAAACTCTCCTCCTCAGCGTGCATTAGGACAATATAGACACACGTCTTCTTCCAGGCAGATTTTTTACATTTTCTGTTGACTGGAAATTCTTAATTATATTGCCCTGATGGTGGAAATGGGGATTTTCACTGCTCTAGCTCTTTTCTTAAAATCACTTTCTAATTTGTGAAGCTCAATTATCTTTTGCTGCACATCAGAAATATATTCTTTGGTTTTTCTCATTGTGATGGATGATTAAGGGAATTTGGCCTTTGTTTTCCCTCCTATTTATATTCCTGTGAAACAGGAAGCCATGGCTGGATAATTTCATGTTCATAATCACCCTGGTGTGCTAAAAATTTTAAATATGAATGGGAATATACTTTAGAGATATTTTACTCATAAGAATTTCTTGGGGTGCCAATAATTGTGTCCAACGTGTATTTGAGAAAAACATTTTATTTCATAATGAGATTTTCCCCCAACTTTTCATTGTTTAGTTGACAGGTATAGATATTAATGTCTGATCTTTTTTTTTAAATAAAAGATCAAACATGAATTAACATATGGCATGATTTATTTGTCACAGCCTTCTTTGATCATATTGTTATCCAAAGGGGTTCCAATAATTCTGACAACGTGACTGTATATTATATCCTACAGTGGGGAAAAAAGTATTTAGTCAGACACCAATTGTGCAAGTTCTCCCAATTTAAAAAGATGAGAGAGGCCTGTAATTCTCATCATAGGTATACCTCAACTATGAGACAAAATGAGAAAAAAAAAATCCAGAAAATCACATTGTAAGAATTTTAAAGAATTAATTGGTAAATTACTCAGTAAAATAAGTATTTGGTCACCAACAAACAAGCAAAATTTCTGGCTCTCACAGACCTGTAACAAATTCTTTAAGAGGCTCCTCTGTCCTCCAATCGTTACCTGTATTAATGGCATCTGTATGAACTCGTTATCAGTATAAAAGACACCTGTCCACAACCTCAAACAGTCACACTCCAAACTCAAGTTTGGCCAAGACCAAAGAGCTGTCAAAGTACACCAGAAACAAAATTGTAGACCTGGACCAGGCTGGGAAGACTGAATCTGCAAAAGGTAAGCAGCTTAGTGTGAAGAAATCAACTGTGGGATCAATTATTAGAAAATGGAAGACATACAAAACCACTAATAATCTCCCTCGATCTGGGGCTCCAACGCAAGATCTCACCCCGTGGGGTCAAAAAACACAAGAACTGTGAGCAAAAATCCCAAAACCACACGGGGGGACCTAGTGAATGACCTGCAGTGAGCTGGGACCAAAGTAACAAAGGCTTCCATCAGTAACACACTGCGCCGCCAGTGACTCAAATCCTGCAGTGCCAGACGTGTCCCCCTGCTTAAGCCAGTACATGTCCCGGACCGTCTGAAGTTTGATAGAGAGCTTTTGGATGATCCAGAAGAGGATTGGGAGAATGTCATATGGTCAGATGAAACTAAAATAGAACTTTTTGGTAAAAACTCAACTTGTCCTGTTTGGAGGTGAAAGAATGCTGAGTTGCATCCAAAGAACACCATTTCTACTGTGAAGCATGGGGGTGGAAACTTCATGCTTTGGGGCTGTTTTTCTGCAATGGGATCAGGACGACTGATCCGTGTAAACGAAGAATGAATGGGGCCATGTATCGTGAGATTTTGAGCGAAAACCTCCTTCCATCAGCAAGGACATTGAAGATGAAACGTGGCTGGGTCCTTTTCAGCATGACCAATTGATCCCAAACACACCTCCCGGTACTGTCCCCCCCTCGCAACGAAGGAGTGGCTTTGT
The DNA here is from genome assembly GCA_018155175.1 of Sinocyclocheilus anophthalmus. Classification (NCBI taxonomy): domain Eukaryota; kingdom Metazoa; phylum Chordata; class Actinopteri; order Cypriniformes; family Cyprinidae; genus Sinocyclocheilus; species Sinocyclocheilus anophthalmus. Next base: position 677,056 of record JADLZN010008188.1, on the reverse strand, counting down.
AAGAAGTATTTCAAGGTCCTGGAGTGGCCTAGCATGTCTCCAGATCTCAACCCCATAGAAATCTTTGGAGGGAGTTGAAAATCCTTGTTGCCCAGCGACAGCCCCAAAACATTACTGCTCTATAGGAGATCTGCATGGAGGAATGGGCCTAAATACCAGCAACAGTGTGTGAAAACTTGTGAAGACTTACAGAAAATGTTTGACCTCTGTCATTGCCAACAAAGGGTATTTAACAAAGTTTTGAGATGAAATTTTGTTATTGACCAATACTTATTTTCCACCATAATTTGCAAATAAATTCTTTAAAATCCTACAATGTGATTTTCTGTATTTTTTTTTTTCTCATTTTGTCTCTCGTAGTTGAGGTGTACCTATGATGAAAATTACAGGCCTTCTCTCATCTTTTTAAGTGGGAGAACTTGCACAATTGGTGGTGACTAAATACTTTTTTTTCCCCACTGTATATAATAATATGCCCTGATAGGTTCATTTGCAAAACGCTAATGTATTTATTTTTTTCAGTCTTGTATCTCCACATAAGTCGCGACCTGATCTGAACCTCACACTTTTTTGTTCAAAAACAAGTAAGCCCAGTTTTGTCCTACTTTCAAGGCTCGCGAGTTTTCACGGTTTACTGCAGAAGCAACAACGCCCTTTGTTGGTTTTTTGAATCTAGTAAATGCCGATAAGTCCCATTTTAGCGAATTCATTGCGCGCTGATATGTGCGGTCAGTGACCAAGGCTTTATCGTCACTGTTGAAAAGATCTGGGCAATCTGAGTAGGAGTTTAATAAGCAAAATCTAGAATTATCCCTTTTGCCTAAAACCTTATTAGTTTCTGGTATGCCGCACTCGAGCGCCGAGGTCCCTTTTCTTTCTCTTCCGCTGTAATGAACAGGTGGCATTTTGCATAAAGGTCATTCCAGAATTTGTCCATTGTCCCCATTGTTGATTAGAGTAATTTAAAAAACTTTGAAAAGTAGTCATTTGAGGTACTTTTTGTTAACATGAACAATCAAATGTGCAAAAGACACAATTATTGTACCATTAATCACTTACGCCCCATGTCTGTTTTCCAAACCCCTAAAAGCTTTGTTTGGTGCTGTCGTAACACAATTTTGGGATATTTTGGATAAAAAACTCTGGTGTGCTGGGTGGGGGACGGGGGGGGCCGGTAGGCTTGTGACTCGGATCGAGCTCCGCACCACACAGATACGTTTTCTGCGTTTATTTATGCTTTGATTTGAACAAATACAGCGTATCCGTGTGGTGCTGCTGACACAGACAAGTAGAACAGTAAACGCAGTTTGCGTTCAGTGGATACTCTCCAAAATATGTCGCTACGGTGACACGGAGGAGAAGAAATTGTTGAATAAAGTAATCTTTTTGCTTTCTTTGTGCACAAAGCATTCTCGTAGCTTCATAAAATTAAGATTTGACCACTAATGTCACATGGACTAGATGAATGTCGTTCAACTTTTCTGGGCCTTGACAGTGTTATTTACTTGGCAGTCAGTGGGACAGTCACAAGCCTCCCGGTTTTCATCGAAAATAGCTTAAATTGTGTTCCGAACACGAACAAAGCTTTTACGGGTTTGGAACGACTTGGGGGTAAGTGATTAATGACAACATATTCATTTTGGGGTGGAGTAACCCTTTTAATTGCGTTTAATCTCGAGTTAAGTCGACACTTTCATGCAATTTTAAACAAAAAAAACAATCATAGTAAAGTTAAAAAATGTTTGTTGTTGTGTCCATATTTATACTCGTGTATACAATTTTCCAGCATTTTTTATATAAATATATATATAATACACACACAGAGTGGTATGTTTATAAGGACAGAAAATTTCAAAACAATCATAGTACAGTTAAAGAATGTTGTTGTGTGTCTATATTAAGACTGACTTGTTTATATAAGATGGAAAATGTAATATTGTGTGGTGTGTGTTGTTGGGTGAAGTTTGAGGTTTTTCTCATGCACAGATTGTTTGTTGCACTGGAGTGTTTATTGAAATTGATTTTTTTTTGCCTCCCTCTCATGACTTGTTTCTCTCTCTCTCTCTCTCTCTCTCTCTCTCTCTCTCTCTCTCTCTCTGTAGGTGACTGAGGATGTGTGTGACTCTGAGCTCCTGTCTCTGCTGTTGAATGCTGGGATGTTGATCAGTTGTGTGGACACAGCACTGTATTCTTCACTGGTCTCTCACATGCTGGCTCAGGGGGAATGGGATGTGGAGAAGGCTGCCCGTGACCTCCACCAGGCCGGCCACAGCGCGGAGGCCGGGTCCTTGCTCATGTCCTACAGAGGATCCCCCACCCAGGGCAGTTCACCTTCAACAGCGCCCTCTCTGTCATTAGAAAATGTCTTTGAGGAGTGCATGTGGGTACAGACTGACACCAAGAGATTGTGCCTGTCTATTTGTGTAAAGATATTTTTTGGAGGCCAATCAGTCAATAACAGAAAGTAGTCAATCTCAGCTGAATAAAATCGAATATAAAGTGGACACTGGCACCAAATCCAGATCACAAATTATAGTTATATCACAAGTTATAATTAGCCTATTCAGACAGTGTTTGTTCAGGACTTCTTCCCACTGGCAAAGGACTCAAATCACCTTCCCATTTCTCTCTCTCACTTTGTTGTTTTCTCTCTCCTGACTGAAGCTTGGTGACATGGGTGTAATTACATTACTTCGGCTGTTTGGTCACACTAGCCTGTGCTAATAATCATTACAGGCCGGAGTCGGAATTGAAAACGCAGCATGTGTGCTGACAGTGTTTTGCGGGTGTATGTATGTGCGACTTCACGGTTGATCGTTTCCACACACAACTTTCTGCTCTTTTCCTTTGTAGGGTTATTAATTATTTTTAAAGAAAACAGATTAGGCCTTCAGGCTGACTCTCGCCGCGTAATTTTTATCGCACACAGACGCACTACAACCTGTGTTGGGTAGCTGAGCAGTAATGTTGACTCATCTATGTATTTTAGGCAAATATATCAGGAGTGCTCAATAAAAACATTAAAACTTTAAAAGTTGCATTTTTGGCTTTTAAGTTATCTGTTGTTAGTAACTGTTTATTAACTGGGGGGGGGGGGGGATAAAATTCATTACAAAAGTGTTTTCCTGACAGCCTAGAACACCTATATTATTATTAGTGGTGCTTGCTAAGGCATGCATCACTAATACTATTTCTCATACTCATTTAAGAAAACCCCTAACCCTAAGTATTAGACTCTGGTGCCCATCATGTCCTATGCTGTTTGTGCAACAGACATGATTTGGAATGTTAAATGTGTGGCAATAATGTGAAGCAATCACATTACCTAGTACAGATATACTGTATGACTTACTCAAGAGAAAACGATAATTGCGTGTTGTTGTTTTTTGTTAAATGTATTCTGCTAAATGTAGTGTCTTCTAAGTGCAAGTGTTCTTGTTAAGAAGAGTTGTACTGTTTTTTACTTTTACATGTTAAACCTACTTAGAAACTTTATAGCAACATCCTGGCAACAACCCTAGCCAGAGACTGTACAGTAAACGACAAGATGAGAAACTGCAACGCACAATATGGCAGAATAGTCCCACCTTCTAAATAAAACAGCCAATCGGCAATTGGTAAAGTCATTGCGTCACTGCAGATGCCATTTGAAGCTCTGGTTCTTGGAGATGCATGCTCAAGGCACTGCAAATATGGTTGCAGAGTGAACTGACTTTCTTTAAAAAGGGGTTTTGCTTTTACACACAGATATATATCCATAGATGCCTCATTAGTAGCTGTTTCTATAGGCTGCAATACGTAAGCTGTCTGCCATATTGGAATGGTCAAAGCTGGTCTGTGAACACTCAAGAGCAAGTTCCGCAACCATAGTTATACATATGTATGAATATAAAGTAGATAAATTAAGCAGATGCAGTTGATTTTAGAAGATGTTATCTTAAAAGGCATTAAAAATGGAAACATAGTAACTACCTGTAATATTAAGTTAATACATATAAAACCACATACCAACACATTCTCACCTGTGAAAGGTTGTCCAGTTTCTTTAGGAATTGAAATTTCTCTGGTGTTTACAACCAGAGTATGTTGTGACATCTTGGAAAACTCTTCAATTTCTACTGCGAGTGATGAGTGATGATAATGCACTGACCGATTCTAGGATGGCGAAAGCATTAACATGTCTGGAGTGGTTGAATGTGGACTCTGTTTACACATTCCAGCACCACACAAATTGTCTTTAGAAAGCGTCATCTAAATTGATTTTGATTCAATTTAGAAATCTAATTCTACACAGAATCCTAACCCTCAAAAGGCTGATGCTGTCGTCCTGTTTGAGCTCCGCTTTATTTGCAGGCTGTAAATTGTTATCTCACCCCCCATGAGAGTCTTTGTCAAGGGAGAAAGATACATAACGCATGTTATGATTAGCAAATATATTGTAGCATAAGCACCCGCATAGTCATTATCTCTCCTCATCATGACTCATAATTGTAAGTGATGTTGTTTCTGCCACTGTTTGAGTTATAGCACAGATTAATTGCCTGTACAAAATGCGTGTGATAGCGAAACGGCGTTGGCTGAATATATTCAGAGGTTCAGGCTAGAAACAATTAGCCATCAGTATACCTGCAACTGTTTATATACAGTTTGCATTTGTTATGATGATTGTTAGGATCAAGTAAATAGTATAGTATAGTATAGACATCAAGTATAGCTTGTAAAGAGCTATAAACCATGTGAAAATATCCCTCCACTATGACAGAGCGCTTCGGAGAAACTGCCAAGACTGCAAATACTCATCTAAGGCCCCGTCCACATGGAGACGCGTTTAGCTGTATACGCATACATTTTGTATCGTACCTGTCCAGACAGATCCGGCGTTTTGGGAGAGTGAAACCGATATTTTTTTAAACCGTGTCCCAGAGTGGATAAATCTGAAAACCCCACTCTTGTGTTTTTGGGTGGACAGCGAATCCGTATATATACTGAAACGATGACGTCATCAGCCCACATCTCGCCCCTAGTCAGAATCAGAATGAGCTTTATTGCCAGGTATGTTTACACATACGAGGAATTTGTTTTCGTGACAGAAGCTTCCACATTGTAACAGAATGACAGTGACAGAACAAAAAACACAGATAATAAAAAAATAGAACAAGTAAATAAGGATTAAAAATATACAAATCGACAATTGTATTTACAGGTATATAACAATAGACAGTTGTATGTACAGTTATATTATGTGCAAATTGAAATGTAGACTAAGTATGTGTGTTAGATAAGTGTATGAGTGAATAAATAGTGTGTGTTCCACAGTTATTGTCAATTGTTCATGAGATGGATTGCCTGAGGGAAGAAACTGTTCCTGTGTCTGGTCGTTCTGGTGCTCAGTGCTCTGTGGCGTCGACCAGATGGCAACAGTTCAAAGAGGGAGTGTGCTGGATGTGAGGGATCCAGAGTGACTCTGCCAGCCCTTTTGCTCACTCTGGAAAAGTACAGTTCTTGGAGAGAAGGGAGAGTTTTACCAGTGATTCGCTCAGCAGTCCGGACTACCTGAGGGTTAACCTCTGAGGTCTTACGTGAGGTCAGATTTGGTGTTGAACTGAGCCAGACAGTTATAGAAGTGCAGAGGATGGATTCAATTATGGCGGAGTAGAACTGTGTGAGCAGCTTCTGTGGCAGTTTGAACTTCCTCAGCTGGCGAAGGAAGTATAACCTCTGCTGGGCCTTTTTAGCAATGGTGTCTATGTGAGTGTCCCACTTCAGGTCTTGAGAGATGGTGGTGCCCAGGAACCTGAATGTCCACTGCAGTCACAGGTGCTGTCCATGAATGTTGAGTGGGGGGAGTGCAGGTGGGTTTTTCTCCTGAACGAGTCACGGTCATCTCCAGAGTTTTGAGCGTGTTGAGCTCCAGGTTGTTGAGACTGCACCAGACAGCCAGCTCTTTAACCTCCTGACTGTAAGCAGACTCGTCCTGAATGAGGCCGATGACACTGCTATGTCACGTAACAGCAACAAAAAACTGAACAAACACTGAACGATTGTCTTTTTATTAACTAACATTCACACAGATTAATAAATTTATTTTTCCATGTTTGTTTGTATACCGCGCGCAAGGTTTATGCGCATAGTCCAAGTCTTCTCCGTTTTTAGTGTATCTCTGTGGCAGAATTACAGCGCCACATACTGGTCTGGCATGTATACTACATCGTTTTGTGTCTGTTTCGTAGTTTCGTGTGGACGCAGATATTTCTTGAGACCAGGGGGGAAAAAAAGATCGGATAGGGAAAGCTCTGGCTTCGTGTGGACGTAGCCTCAATCCTGTTTGAGTTTAGTACAGTATTTGCAAGCCTAATCCTGAGAAGTCCCCATTTCTGTGAACTTCTGAACTCTGCTCCACTGTGGATCCATGCGGAATAAAACGCAGACAGATACACACACGCGAGCTGCCCTGTGGACCTTATTACACATCAGCAAATAAAACCAGAGAGGGGTAACAGACGGCGTGTGATTGTGTTTTCGAGAATAGGTTTTTACAACATCATTCTCCACGGTGTGAGAGTGTGTGTTCTGTAGGAGATAATAATTACACCATAGCTTACAGGTAGACGGCACCTCATCATTAGGTGGTTGTCAACGTTCTAGACGGTGAGAGGCAGCGTTCATTAATTTGGCACACTTACGCCTCGCATAATGATAATAACAGCCTATGAGACCATGAGGCTGACAGCCATGTTTTGCATAAATATGAGATTGTGTGTGACTTACAGTCCCAACAGAGCTGATTGAATAATGGGCTGCAATTGAAAGCATTAGCTCACTGGAAACAACCACTATTTGTCTGTGAACCTCATTGGGGTTAGCGAAGACTGCCAGTTTTTTAGCTTAGCCACATATTTCAGCAGGGTTTTTTTCTTGCAGTTAAAGACTACCTGCCATCAGTTCTGAAGTGTGATGTATCTGTTGAAGCAATCCAAAAAGGTAAGCGGGTTTTAATCAGTTTAACTAACTGTCAGGTGTAATATGGCTCAATCGATGTTAGCGTGCCTGTGGAAAATACAGAAGGAAGGATTACTAGTGAATTTTTAAGTTACACAAAATTAAGTGTCTATGACATGCTCTCGATTAGAAATCTATTTCGACTTGTCCCTTAGTTTGGTAAAATCACAATCGTCTTTATAGAAAAACACTTGCGTACCATAAGTGTCACGACATTCTGCAGTCTAATAATTGTCCTTATCAATAGTTTAGCCATGCATGAAGCACTTACTCAAAGAGTCACTAAATTAGCAGTAAGCCTGGAAACGTTTGTACAGTAAGCACAAGGATAACAGAAAGGGAAGTGACATAATTCATAAAGTAGTATGTAAATGGAACAAACTCCACCCACACCAATTGTATCACATAATTAGACTTTAGACTGAACAATTTCATGTTTTTACAAACTGAGGGATGAAATGATTGTCTGTGCTAATCGACAGCATGCCACAGATTCTGTAGATAGAGTTTAACTTGTTTTGAACCTGGAACAATCCTTTAACTTCAGATGTGTTCTGCTTTAGATCTTAAAATGTGTCAGATTCTTTCTTTGATACTGAATTTTGAGGAACAGACATCTTTTCAGGTATGTTCTTCCACATTTTATTATACCGGCTTGAAATCAGAATCAGAATCAGAAGAGCTTTATTACCAAGTATGTTTACACACAAGGAATTTGACTTGACCACAGGAGATTCCAGTGTAGAAGAAAGTACAAACATAGTGCAGACATACATGATAGTGTAGACATACATAGGAATAACACAGTAGGGATGTAATATAAAACCAATATAATTAAAAAAAAGAAAAATTGAATAATGTACTATATACAGAAATAGAAGTATAGGAAAAAATGTAATTGTTTAGATAAATGTACAGATATGTTTATTAGTGTGCAGATAGATATGTTATTTACAAAGTGTGCAGTTTAATATAAATATACTATGTTAGTTGTGATGGACGATGTATAATTATGAAAGCTTAATTGTTAAGACTGAGTATAGCCTGTGGGAAAAAAACTGTTCTTGTGCCTGGCTGTTCTGGTGGTCAGTGCGCTGTAGCGCCGACCAGAAGGCAACAGTTCGAAGAGAGAGTGGGCTGGGTGTGAGGGGTCCAAGGTGATTTTTTTAGCCCTTTTCCTCACTCTGGAGATGTAAAGATCTTGGAGGCTGGGCAGAGGGGCACCAATAATCCTCTCAGCAGTCCTGACTGTCCGAGGATGTTCATACGGGTTTAACCTGTGGAGAGTGGACTTTGACGGCACGATTAGTTTAGAATTGCCTCTCATTCCATCTACTCGATAATTATTATGCAATTGCATTCTTTGTCAAATTATTCACTCAAAAGCCAGCATCAGGATTCAGAAAGAACACAAAATGGTTTAATTGTCATGTCAGAGGTGAGCAAGGAGAATAAATAAAGGTTTTCAGCTTGAGTTAGTGAGCGTCGTGCTGGGATGAGGAGAACCAGAGAAAGCTAAGAATGTTACTAATGTAGCGGGTCTGTTGAAAGGTTATCATTCTCTCTCAAACAAGCCATTTAACTCCTCTCTACAGGGCTGCTGTGCACTTAACAAGGGAAACAAGTGTGAGAGGAAATAAACCGAAAGGGACAACAAGGACTGCAAAAATAGTGGTGACTCGGTGGTGGTAATGTGATAATTTTGTTTTTGTGATAGTTTTCATCTGTTGATGGAAATTTCATTAAATGTAATGAATATTTCATCATGTCATATTCATTTGTAGTCCATTCACATTAAATCGAGTGTTGGGTGCCAAGTATTCATAGCCGTTTTAGTTGGTGCTTACAACTAAAATTGTGAATATATATATAAATAAATAATTATAATTATATATAGTTATAATATTCACAGTATTTTTTTCTAGTTTAAAACAATAAGTTAATAATAAATCACGTATATTTTAGACCAAATATAACCAGTTATTGCGCTACCAGCAAAAATAGTTCCAAACACAGTAAAAACATAACCAACCATTGTGCTTTTCTAAGCAAACACCATAGTAGTGTTTGTTCCTTAATGAATCAGTGCTGTTTAATTAATCTTTGAGGGAGTGATTCAATGACTCACTGCAGAACAAATCAACTAAATGAATTAATTTTTTAAAGTAGGTGAGTCAAACAGTGCGTCTGAAATCGCGTACTGTCATTTGAATTGGAACTTACTTCGCAACCGTTAAAAAAGTATGTTCTGTATAATACGAATATGTGTAATTCGTACATGCTATATCCACCATGTTGTTACTATCACGTGACCTCAACCCACGTCGGTTTTTTTGGGGGGGGGGGGGGGGAGTTTTTTTTTTTTTTTTTTTTTTTTTTTTTTTTTTTTTTTTTTTTTTTTTTTTTTTTTGTGTGTGTTTTCCTTTTTTTTTTTTTTTTTTGTGTTTGTCGGCTCACTGCCTTCATAATCCGCTCCGGTGCCGCATGGGTAAAGTAAAGTGTCTATCGAATGCCCCTGAAACTCCCACAGAAGATAGATCATCCGAGAACTTTTTGCCTACTGTTTTCGAAATACCATGAATTCGGACATACTACTTTTTTGGCATACTGTTTTTCGTATGCTGTATAGTAGGGAAGTATTAAATTTCGGATGCAGTGAAAATCTCGTAAAAATTTGTAATTTGTCGTCACCTACTGGCATAATATTACCAGGTAGAAAGAGTCACTGTAAAGGAAAAAAAATGGAACTAATATCTGGATAAAAGCGCCAATGAAAATATAATTTTAGTTTGTTAACCAGTAACACCAACCTTTTTGGTTTATTTATTGTTTTGTCAGTAATTTCATTAACACTGTGACTGCAGCAAGTAAATTCCTCGAAAAGCTGGCGAATACTGGAAAATCTTGTTAGTTTACCCCCATGCCCTCATGAGTCTCTGAGGGGATACGTCTTTTTCTGCGAGGGTGTGTGTTTACATCCCTTTCTACACACATTTGCTGTCAGACTGTTGACCCCCTCCAGAGACAAAGAAAGAGAATGAAAGGGTGATAGACGTCGTTGCACCAGAGTACAGGGGTAGAGAGATGAGAGAGACCAAGATAAGGGTGAGAGAGAGCAAGAAAGGGCTCATGGGATGAGGGAAACCACTTGACAAGACTTGAAACAGTGGAGATTAGAGAGGCTGAGAGAGAGCACAGCAGGTCTTCAGAAGCTAATACACACATACACACATTTCACACAACTTTACACAAGCACTACTCGGTGAGACACCTTAGATTGTACCATTCAGTATAGTTTCTTTACAGAGATTATACTCACAAAGGAGATTATTCTCTTTTAGCAGAGATTCTAATGCATTATGTAGCTGTAGCGGTGGTACCGCAGCCCTGGTGGGGAAGTGTGGTTCAGAAATACATCCTATAAGCTTCCAGCACGTACTCATTGTTTACAATGATTGTAAATGTGATTTATCTCAGTATGATTTACAGGAAGAGCATGGACTAGCAGCTGGACTATAATGGGAAAAATACTGAATTTGTGTGAGTCGAAACTAAAGCATCCTCTCTTGTTCTGCCTTATGTTTGTTGTTGAGAGAGGCAGAAACCTTCAGGTGTCCATTCTGACTATGTTGGAGATGTATTTTTTTATATACATGAATTTGATAAAAATGTCTGGACTAGGTTCATGCCTTGATACACTGTGTGTACAATTCAAGTGAAAATACGTATGTAAATCCTTGAATATAATGACTGTTTGACCCTCCTTTGGAAGCACAAACATTTCCTGTAATTGCGGATTGGATCTGCACAATGGTCAGGAGGAATTCTGCACTGCATCGTTCTTGATTTTCTGCAGTGGCTCGCTTTTCTTGGAGTCATGCTAAAGCATCTCAATCAGGTCAGGACAAGTTTTCTTCTGTTGGAGGATTTCTGTTGTTGTCTTCTGTGCTGTGGCTCATAATGTCACTATGTTGGCCTTAAATTGGCAGACCTGCTATTTGTCTTGATTAGCTACTTGGGGATTCATTGTTTTCCATCAACGATAGCAAACTATTCAGGCCCTGGGGTGACAGTGGTGCCTCCACACTTTTAGAGGTTTAGCTGTTAGTGTGCTCTGTCTTTTTCTCCACACATTGTGTTTTTCCCCAAACACACCTCAACTTTGGTTTTATCTGTCCATAGAATATTTTGCCAGTAGCACTATGGAACAACCAGGAGCTCCTTTGCAGTGTATCTATCTATCTATCTATCTGTCTATCTATCTACCTGTCTATCTGTCAGTCTGTCTGTTCTTCTCTAGCACTACACATATTGCTGAAATATGTTTTCAGTTGTGTAAGACAGAGATATATGAGGATGTATAGAATATTTGGTCTTATTCACACCAGTGACCCAAAAGTGCCTGTTCTGTCAGTAAGCCTTGACCTGTTCTCACCCCAGCACTGCGTGTGTATTTCTACATGAGGGACACTTTTTTTTTTCCTCATAGAACTCTCCTACTCTAGCTGTCCAGGTACTTACAGCCATAGCTGAATCTCTGATCTGTTGCCATGGCTACACTATTATTATTTTTATTTTTTTTACTGTAAGTACTGGTTTGAGAGATGTGCAGTGATTCCCAGTGCTACCATTAGAGTGACCAGTTGAACTTGTGGTATGTGTGAGCATGTGTGTATGCATTATGCTTTGCATTTGTGTGTATGAGGTGTCTATGGCTGCCAGAGCAGGTGTCATCTTGTTACTTCGTTATTGCAGCTCGACCAACTCCCTGATGACACAGAGACTGCGAGAATCTAGATCCACTTGTCAGAATGTACGAAAGTGTCTGCCGTCGCACAAGCGGCAGGTTATGCACTTTAATACAAGTTATAAATTCAAGAAACACCATGTGAACGATAGAAAGAAAGCACAAAGAAAGAGAATATTTGTAAGAGGAAATGAGAAGAGTGCCGTAGATTTAACACTCACCAAGCACCTGTCACAAATTAAACAAAAAGTATTCCACAAAAGAATTGTTACTGGAAAATGTACCATTAAAAGTGTGTCTAGATGCTTATTTCCTTTCTTTTCAAACTTCTCTTCAAAACATTTTATTTTTGTGTGCGCGTGTACACAGTTGTGGTCAAAATTTTACATACACTTTGCAGTATTTGCAAAATGTTAATTATTTTACAAAAATAAGAGGGATCATACAAAATGCATGTTATTGTTTATTTAGTACTGACCTGAATAAGATTATTCCTATCCTATTTCACATAATTTAGGAGGAGGGGGTTGGTTTGGTTTTGGTTTTTGTAATAGTTGTAAATGAGTTCCTTGTTTGTCCTGAACAGTTAAACTGCCCACGGTGGTTTTGTTCAGGGAAAATCCTTCCGGTTCCCTTTTTGCATAGTTGGAAACGCTTGTCCAACAATAATGTATGAGTTTGAGGGCCTTGTTCACACTGAGTGTCGTCATCACCACTAATCAATGGCTCAAACCTCACTGATGCTCCAGAAAAAAAACAATGCATTAAGATGTGTACATTTTCCTTATTTTGCCTAAATAATAATAATAATATTAATTTAAATGAGTTTGTTTTGTTCCCCTTGTGGATCATATAGATGTATAACAGGTCAGGTGAAAATGTTAGGGCCCCTATTGAATTTCATGGTTTTATGTATCAGGACATAATAAAAAATGATATGGTCCTTGGCAGGACATTTTGAAAATAAAACCTCAGATGAACAACAACCCTTGACATATCACACCATGTCATTATTTATTTAACTAAAATAAAGCCAAGTTGGAAAAGCCATGTGTGATAAAGTTAGGATACCCTAGATTCAATTACCTGTAGATCCACTTTTAGCAGAAATAACTTGAAGTAATAATTTTCTGTATGACTTTTTCAGTCTCTCACATCATTCTGGAGGAATGTTGGCCCACTCATCTTTACGTTTCTCCAGTTTATTGAGGTTTGGGCATTTGTTTATGCACAGCTCTCACCACATGATTTCAGTCAGGATGATGTCTGGACTTTGACTGGGCTGTTGAAACACCTTGATTCTTTTCTTTTCAGCTGTTCTGCTGTAGATTTGCAGGTGTGCTTGGGATCATTGTCCTGTTGCATCACCCAACATTGGCCCAACTTTAGCTGTTGGACAGATGGCCTCACATTTGACTCTAGAATATTTTGGTAAACAGAGGAGTTCATGGTGGATTCAATGACTGTGAGGTGCCCAGATCCTGTGGCTATGAAACAAGCCCAAAATCATCAGTCCTCCACCAGCATGTGTGCATAATGGCAACATCTCCACTTTTGGTCGCATCTACCAAAGGACATTGCTTCTAGACTATCTTCTATATAGATAATATATATATATAGATATCATATATATTACATTGGTGTGAAAAGTGTGCCTCCTCCCTGATTTTCTTTGTTCTTATTTTTTTTTGCATGGTTTGTTCCACTGGATGTTTCAGATCATCAAACTATTTTAAATATTAGTCAAAGATAACACAACATGCAGTTTTTTTAATGAAGGTTTTTATTATTAAGGGAATCCAAAACTACATGGCCCTGTGTAAAGAAGTGTTTGCCCCCCAAACTAATAACTGGTTGGTCCACCCCTTGAGCAGCACAACTGCAATCACCTGGGCGAGACAGGCAATGAGTCTGTTACAGCGCTGTGGAGGATTTTTGGTCCACTCATCTATGCAGAATGGTTGTAATTCAGCCACATTGGAGGGTTTTCGATCATGAACCGCCTTTTTTAAGGTCATGCCACCGCATCTCAATAGGATTCAGGTCAGGACGTTGACTAGGCCACTCCAAAGTCTTCATTTTTTTTTTTCTTCAGCCATTCAGAGGTGGACTTGCTGGTGTGTTTTGGATCATTGTCCGGCTGCAGAACCCGGGACAATCTCCTTCAGGATTTTTTGGTAAACAGCAGAATTCATGGTTCCATTTATCACAGCAAGTCTTTCAGGTCCTGAAGCAGCAAAACAGCCCAGACCATCACACTACCTCCACCATATTTTACTGTTGGTATGATTTTCTTTTTCTGAAATGCAGTGTTACTTTGACGCCAGACGTAATGGGACACACACCGTCCAAAAAGTTCAACTTTTGTCTCGTCTGTCCACAGAGTATTTTCCCAAAAGTCTTGGGTATCAAGATGTTTTCGTGCCAAGCGAGACGAGCCCGTTTAGTTCTTGTTTGCCAGCAGCGGGTTTTCGTCTTGGACCACTGGCCATGCAGGACCATTTTTCTTTAGGGTGGAGGCATGAACCACTGACCTTAACGAGCCTGCGTTCTTTAGATGTTCTGGGTTCTTTTATGACCTCTTGGATTAGTCGTCGTTGTGCTCTTGGAGTAGTTTTGGTTGGCCGGCCACTCCTGGGAATGTTCTCCACTGTTCCATGTTTTTGCCTTTTGTGAATAATGGCTCTCACTGTGGTTTGCTGTAGTCCCAAAGCTTTAGAAATGGCTTTTTAACCTTTTCCAGACTGATAGATCTCAGTTACTTTCTTTTTCATTTGTTTCTGATTTTCTTTGGATCTTGGCATGATGTCTAGTTTTGAGGATCTTTTGGTCTGCTTCACTTTGTCAGGCAGGTCCTGTTTAATAGATTTCTTGATTGCAAACAGGTGTGCAAGTAATCAGGCCTGGGTGTGGCTAGAAAAATTTAACTCAGGTGTGATAAACCACACTTTTAACAGAGGGGCAAACACTTCGGCACACGGGCCAGTATTTTGGATTGTGCGTGCCGTTATAAGAAAACCTTCATTTAAAAACTCATGTTTGTGTTTACTTGTGGATATCTTTGTGACTAATCTTTAAATTGGGTTTGATGATCGGAAACATTAGTGTGAACAAACTCCGGCAAAAAATAAGAAATCCAGGACGGGGTCACAACACTTTTTTCACACACTGTATAGAGATATATATACACAGTGGGTACGGAAAGTATTCACACCCCCATAAATTTTTCACTCTTTGTTATATTACAGCCCTTTGCTAAAATCATTTAAGTTAATTTTTTTTCCTCATTTATGTACACACAGCACCCCATATTGTCTTAAAAACACAGAATTGTTGACATTTTGGCAGATTTATTAAAAAAGAAAAACTGAAAAAAAAAAACTGGTCCTAAGTATTCAGACCCTTTGCTGTGACACTCATCAATTAACTCGGGTGCTGTCCATTTCTTCTGATTATCCTTGAGATGGCTCTACACCTTCATATGAGTCCAGCTGTGTTTGATTATACTAATTTGACTTGATTAGGAAAGCCACACACCTGTCTATAAGACCTTACAGCTCACAGTGCATGTCAGAGCAAATGATATTCATGAGGTCAAAGGAACTGCCTTAAGAGCTCAGAGACAGAATTGTGGCAGGGCACAGATCTGGCCATGGTTACAAAAAATTCTCTGCTGCACTTAATGTTCCTAAGAGCACAGTGGCCTCCATAAACCCTAAATGGAGGACATTTGGGACGACCAGAACCCTTCCTAGAGCTTGCCGTCCGGTCAAACTGAGCTATCGGGGGAGAAGAGTTTTGGTGAGAGAGGTAAAGAAGAACCCAAGGATCACTGTGGCTGAGCGCCAGAGATGCAGTCGGACAACGATATTTTGTTGGGGGGGGGTAAGAACGTGTAGAAATCAACCACTCACTGCAGGCCTCCACCAGTCGGGGCTTTATGGCATAGTGGCCCGACGGAAGCCTCTCCTCATTGCAAGACACATGAAAGCCTGCATGGAGTTTGCTAAAAAAAACCTGAATGACTCCAAGATGGTGTGAAATAAGATTATCTGGTCTGATGAGCCCAAGATAGAACTTTTTGGCCTTAATTCTAGCGGTATGTGTGGAGAAAACCAGGCACTGCTGTTCACCTGTCCAATACAGTCCCAACAGTTAATCATGGTGGTGGCAGCATCATGCTGTGTTTTTTTTTTTCAGCTGCAGGGACAGGACGACTGGTGCAATCGAGGGAAAGATGAATGCGGCCATGCACAGGGATATCCTGGACGAAAACCTACACCAGAGTGCTCAGGACCTCAGACTCGCCCGAAGGTTTACCTTCCAACAAGACAAATACCCTAAGCACACAGCTAAAATAACGAAAGAGTGGCTTCACAACAACCTCTGTTACGTCTTGAATGGCCCCAGCCAAGCCCTTGACTTAACCCATGAGTCTCTCTAGAGACCTAAAAATGGCTGTCCACCAGTGTTTACCATCCAACCTGACAGAACTGTAGAGGATCTGCAAGGAGGAATGGCAGTGGATCCCCAAATCCAGGTGTGAAAAATTGTTGCATCTTTCCCAAAAAGACTCATGGCTGTATTAGATCAAAAGGGTGCTTCTACTAAATACTGAGCAAAGGGTCTGAATACTTAGGACCATGTGATATTTCAGTTTTTCTTTTTTAATAAATCTGCAAAATGTCAACAATTCTGTGTTTTTTCTGTCAATATGGGGTGATGTGTGTACATTTATGAGGAAAAAAAATTTACTTAAATGATTTTAGCAAATGGCTACAATATAACAAAGAGTGAAAAATGTAAGGGGGTCTGAATACTTTCCGTACCCACTGTATATATATATGCACTTGCAAATTCTGGACCCTGGTGAATTAGAGCAGTTTGCTCTTAGAGTTTGGGTTTCTTTCTGTAAGCAAAGTTTTGACATGAGAGTGGAGGGGTAATTAAAGCAGCTGTGAGAGAGAGAGGCAGAGACATGAAAAAGTGTGATGGGGATCTCTAAATGTGTGAGTAAGTGACCCTGGGGTGAGCTTGTTTAGTTACAGCACTTTCTGCCGAACCACAGGCTGGTGTCATTCCCAGGGATTTGGGTAGATAAATGTGGCATCGGAATGGTAATAGGTGGTAGACTAGAAAGAATGAGATTAACTCGTTCATAGCATCACAACTGAACACATTTACATTTTGCATTTATATTTATTAATTTTCCGGATGCTTTTATCCAAGGAACAATACAAACACAGGCAATTAATCAAAAGTTTAATCGAAAGCGAAAGTGTAATCACGTCTTCTGTCATCGTCAGATGTTTCTGCGCTAATGAAACCGCTACAGCGCATTATCAAGTGTGCTGAAAAAGTAATTGGCTGCAAACTTCTATCCCTTGCTGAGGTCTGCTCATCTAAGACAGTGAACCAGGCCACAAAGATTACTGAACATAACCAACGGACACTGCAAACTCAATATTTCTCTTCCATCCTACATACTCTGAATATTGTATTATTATATGTATGTTGTAATGGTGTCTATGGCTGCAGATACAATGTGGATTTTCAGATTTTCAGTGTGACCAAGGACATATAGCATTGGGGAATAAAAAAAAAAAAGTCTGACTCCGATAAGAAACTTTAACAATGGCAAGAAATGCAGTATAACACTGTTTAACACTCATCAGAAGAGAACATTTTTATTTTGTATTTGTGTGAATATGATACTGGTACCATTAAACAAGTTGAGAAAGAAAGGGAGAATAAGAATAGAAGCGTTTTTAAGAGAAATCAAGCAAGTTCTAAAGTAATTACTGCATTAAGAATGTATGAGGCAGACTGAGGTTTTGTGTTGTGTTTGTGATATGTTTTGAGATGTGGTAGAATATCTGTGCAATAATTGGTGTATTCGAGGTGTGTGGATTGGTGTGAATCTGAGTATGTTTGATTTCGTACACTAATTAACTGCTAAAACCATGAATCCTAAAACAGTCAGAGACCGATTTTACACTCCAGTCAACCATCTCTCTCTCTTTCTCACAGTCTCAGATTTGAACTGTGTGAACTCCTGTACATCACTATCCCGAGGCTCTGCACCTGTCCATTTATATAAAAACCCCTCTTCAAAAACAAGCCAGGTGTTTTAGATGCACAACCACAGCCTTGTGTCTACAGTCGTACTGATATTTAGTACTGCAGCACACGCCTGTGTGATGTTGCTTAATTATCTGAAGTACTTCTAGACTGCCTTTACAAATTACATTTTTTCTAAACTCAACTGCACATTGTTGCCTCAAGATAACAAACCTATTTTCTTTACTTTTCAAAAACAGAATGGCAATAAAATTTATCATGCAGGGTTTTTGGTCAAATATTTGTGTCTTGTAAAACTGCCATCGGGAAAGCATTATGATGGAGTCACTACAGATGTATTCGTATAATCCATTATTAAATAAAAAATTTAAGCAAACCTTAACCTAGGGGCCAATTCTATTACTATCTGTCATGTTGCAGTCAGTTTTCAGTAACTGACATCAGCAAAGAAGAACATTTAATTTCAAAGACAAATAAATAAAAAAATTCTGTACTTTTTTTCATCCAGGTAGCACATGGTACCTGCAAACGCATTTTGTTTTTTGTAGAAATCTTTTTTTAGAGTTCCATTTTATGCAAGAAAAAAACTGAACTTTTTAAACATTGCTTCCATAATGCTTGCAGTTGAGGTTTAAATAAAACTGCATGCCATTATACTGTAAAGTTGACCCTAATGTGTTGTTTTCTTTCCTTATCACTGTGAGCTTCCGAATCCGAGTCAAACCCCAGATATTGCGTTCCCCTCTTGCATTGAAAGCTTTCATAAACAAACACAAATTAGAGGCGTTCAATCACCATTTGTGCGTTTTTATTGTCATTCAGAAGTTATTTGGAGATTTGCGCTGACTCAGAATGGCCTCACAAATTGAATTAATTAAATTCTTATCAGGCAGAGAGCAGCCACTTCTTCTCACTTGATGAGGTAAAAGCACTCAGCTTCTAAGAGATACGCACTGGCGAGCACTTTATACGTGTTTGTTTGCGAGAAAATGTTCCTTTTTTGCATGTTTGCTTTCATTAATGTTCTGTGAGACAATATTTACCTCAGAATTTGGCTGCAGAGATTTCGCCGGTATGGAAACTGACAGACTAATATAAAAGCTATTTCTAACTTCCGATCCAGATTTCATGCAGAGTGCCTGTGTTCTGGGTCAAATTGGCTTTTTAATAAATTGCAGCAGGAAAAATCTCTGAGCAGATAATTATCCACGTCTGAAATGTAAAGCAGCAAAGAGGCTCCAAAATTGAGTCGAATAAGGCCTCAAATGCTCTTCAAATCCAGGAAACATGCAAATCGAGCACTACAGAACTGTACGAAAATTACCTTGCCTCATGCTTTCTGAGGGCACATAAACATTGAGGCTGCGTCAATCTCCGCTCTCGCAAAGAGCCATTGTTTGGCCCATGGATGCTGACTGTGAGTTGACCTTCTGGTAAAGACCTGTTGAGGATTGTAGAAAATCATGCCTGGAAGCATCTAATCAAAGCATGCATTAGACACATAATGGCAAAAAGCCACCAGAGACCTGTAACATTTCTGTCTAATTGCACATTCAGTAATTGTTGAGCAATGATTATATTTCCGAAAAGTCCAGGGTAAAGAATGGCCACAAAGCTATGACATTTCTCCAGCTATATTGCTTTGGCGTCGTGCCTAGTAGCGTCCACATGCCCGGTGCCTCGTTCAGGAGCGAGTTGCTAATTAGATGTGGCGATTAAGTTTAGCTAATGCAATTGCATGTTTACTTTTAATTAGTGACTCCAGTCGAGTAATTGTCGAAAAAGAAGCATCCAGCTGTCCTAGTATGCCTTGGAGTACACACGCGCTTAGACCTTGGACTCTCAAACTACTGCTCGAGATCTGCCACTGAAGGCACTTACCGAGCTAATGAAGTGAAATTAGCCCAGGGGTTAAACTGGATTGTGGTGACTCCACTTCAACTCCACCCCTAGCGTATAGTAGCTGCTTCGGCAAGATGGCAAAATAGTCCCTACAAACTTCCTCCAACAAGTGCTGTGAGAGACTTAATCTCGGTGGCTTAACATTCAGTCGCATCGTGGCAAGAAACTGCTCAGATGTCCAGACCAGTGGGAAGAGACAAGCAGGGGTTTTAATCCTTGCCAATGGATTGGCCTCGGGGGAGAAGGAGATAGACGAAGATTTGAGGCTTGGATTGTTTCCCTTTTCAAGAGCCCAATTGAATCCTTGCTTCAAGTGGATAATTGAACCTTTGCCCAGTATCAGTATATAGCCTAGTTCACACACTTCACACTTGGCTTCCCTCCAGGTGCGTGTGTTTGTGTGTGGTGAGGAACTTAATAAATAGTATTAACCTCGGTAATAGGATTTAACATAGAATACTCAACAGATATTCCACCTTCAAAATCACCTGTGCGACTTTATTGCCAACAACGACACTCGAATCTGAGAACCAAGAGTGGTGATTGATTAAATTTATAGAAACAGCTGGATGGTTTGTGTGTTGACTCGTAACAGGTAGGTCTTGTATGTGCAATCTATGAATATAACATAGATCTTCTCTACTTAGTCAGGCCAGAAACTGAAGTACAGTATGGGGCTAGACTCTTTTTGCCCCAGTAAAGTTCTGCTGCGCCCTAGTAACATTTTAATGATAGATCATTATGCAATGAGTCAGATGAGAAACAGGCTTATTTATTGGATTTCATATTTGCCAGTGACATAGGCTACGTAGTGAAGAATGTGAAAACTGCAATCACCATCCGTTTTTTTTTTTTTTTTTGCTGAATGCCCTTTTCCACTAATTAATTCATGGGGTTTGCATTTTTTGTTGTATTTTTGCCTTTGACAGGATTCAGTGAGAGAGGAGATAGGAAGCAGTGGGAGGGGGAGGTTAACCAGATCAGAAAGGCTCAGCCGACACTCAAATTAGGATGCCAAAGTTACTGTATGGTTTCCAACATGTTGCATTTTTCTTTTTGGTAACAGGGAGTCTCTTATGCTGATCATGCTGTAATTTTATTGAGCAAAAAGGCAGAAAAAAACTGTAATCTTGGAAATATTATACAATTTCTAATATTGGTTTCCTATTTTAATATACTTTAATACCTTTATTGTATGTGAGACATCATTGATTTTCATTATCCATTACTTTGATTTATTATCAGTGTTGAAACTGTTGGCTCCTTAGTATTTTTTTGCAACCTGCAATTATAAAGATCAGCATTTATTCAAAATAGTAATATTTTCTAACATATTGTTTCCTTTACTATCCTTATTTTAAAAGTTTCATTTCTTTAAACAACAAAAAACAAACTGACCCCACACTTTGGATAGTATGTTATGTACCCAAAATTTAATTTCTATTTTGATAACACTGTCGTTTAAGCTTTTTTATTTTTCAAAGAATCCTGAAAAAAGTATCACAGGGCCCAACAAAGTATTTAAGCAGCACAACGTTTTCCAACACTGATTATAAATCACATATTAGATTGAGTTCGAAGATAATGTGAAACTGAAGACTGGATTATCTGCTGTGAAAATTCACTTGCTTCAATAATAAATTATTTTTACAGTCAATTATATACGAACAGACATGTTATTTTCCATTGCTATTATTTTCTCAACACTTTTTGTTCTGTACTTTTGTCAATAAATCAGCCTTGATGAGCATAAGAACCTTCTTTAAAAAACATTAACTCTTACTGATCCCCCACTTTGAATGGCACTCAATGTATATGTAATATATACCGTAAAGACATGCCGGTGTAGCGCTGGACCAATCAGACACACCATTTTTCATTTGATTTAACAAATCAATTGTTCATTAGATTAACAAACATTCACAGACGCCTCACCCAATAAACATACTGGGTGCCAATTTGTCTGTGAACGAGGCCCAGGACCCTGTTTACCATGGCAACCCTGACACCTTTACTAGACCAGATAGATTTTACGACCTAATGGCATGTTGAGAGTCACCCATCTCACTACAATTTCCATAGGAAATCTACAGTGCACAGTAAAAATTGACTCTTCTATAATTAATTAATAGGAAAACCTTTCTATTGAATGAACACACATATACTTCAGGCCATTGTGTATATTATTGCAGTTTTGTATTAATCTGTTGTATTATAAACTATTTTTATCCATGCTTACGATAAACCACTCATTCATGTAACCTTACATATACTATGTTTGGTCTCTATGAATTCGTATTCAGATTATCTAATTGAGAGTGTATATTGTATGTTTCTACCTAGCACATATTAGTGTGCTAAGAGCTTTATTAGTGTGTCACAACCCCCAAGACGAACTTTGTCATTTGCAAATTATCATGCCCTCACACAAAGGGTCGTAAACCCTCCAATGGCAACCTCCCGCTTGGAATTTCTGCCCTTATCATTGGACAAGCCCATCTTGAGAGGAGTGAATCTCTCCACCCCTTCCGACGCATCACACCCTACCCAGTGATCCGCCTCTAGTCGGTGGTTCGTTTAGATTCTAAGATGAAGACATGAGCTAGAACGCTTTTGCAACCCGCTAAGTTTGTGCCAGGCTTTGGCCTTGACTTTTCCATTCACTAAGATTCTCTTACTCAAACTGGTTCTTTTTCATCAACAACGTCAGCAAAGATCAACTTGAACCTTCAAATTGCATCAAACCACTCTTGCAGACAGACGAGACGTGCAAGTATCAAACTAAGTCTTATTAATTGATACATTAAGTATCATTTGTACCTTTTTACAAAGGTGTGTTTGAACTAAGAATGTGATGTTTCCTTCAGGCTGTAAATCTGCTTAATATGCAAATGGTTCAATAACTTCATTTTCTTATTTCTCTTCTCTTTAAAGGGTTCAGCTTTAACCCTTTCCTATACAAACTGTATGCATGTGTGTGTGGGTGTGTATATGTGTTGTTAGAACCAGTTATGTGTATGTTAGACTAGTTTAAGTGGTTATGTAGTTAATAAAACCTTACTTGAATCACACTTGACGTTGTTCATTGTTTACTCATAACTGAAGTCCCTAATCATGCAGATTTATGCTGCAAGCTCTGTCTAGAGTTGTACAGTAAGAAAGTTATTTCCTTTAACCAGGAAATTAACGTTCTTCGAATTGACAGACAGTTGACCCTGAGAGGTCAGCTAAATATCTACAGCAGATCTAAATATTTATAATTAATTATAACTAGTTATGATTAATTATTCATATTTCCCCATGAGCTGATTCGCTACAAGAGGAAATGATCATGCACGCACTCATCCCTCATTCTCTCCATCATGCCATTCATGAAAAAAATGTTTCAGATATTTTTGTTCAAACATTACTTTTAACTGATGAATGCTCTTACCTTCTCCTCTTCTTCACTTTTTCATAGCTTGTCCCTCAGTGAGGGCAAAGATTAGACTAATTAAAGTTTTTCATTAATGAATTGCCCTTGTAAGGTCCATACGCCCCTCCTGCTGTGCTGAGACAACTGTGGCATTTGTCAATGTTATGCATTTTCTCAACATAGATCAGACTGGTGACATGTTTGAGGTCATATTCCGGCTTTTCAAGTTTACAAATAAGTTATTTCCCTCAAATCTCCCTCTCTAGATGTGTTACTGAGCAGTCTTTGCATCATTTCCCAGGCCAAATTGACTCACCCGGGCAAAATAGTGCAGAATGTTGTTTGATGCTGGGGGCAGTCGAAGTTGTGCCGAATGATGGGATTACGGCACTCGTGGATATTTCTGATTGCTGTGTAAAAAGTGAAGGTTGGCAGTTCTGTATGCAAATTCGTTCCAGCAGGGGAGAGGTTGATGATTCAGCGCCAGACGGTCGTAGCCATAGCGACCCAGACACTCTCTACGTCTTGCCCATCGGAAGCAGCAACACACAATGAGGGACCCTCAGTGACAGGTTGCTAATGGAAACAGTGACATGGTCAGAGGAGTGGGCTGCACACATGGCACCTTCCAGCCTTCCACATACACAGCTGCCTAATACAGCCACAAATACAATTACACACTGATTAGTCCCAGACGGCTTATTTACCCAAACACACAATTGCTCAAGGTCAGGGCAGATGAGGGGTCTCTCCTTTCATTCTCTCGCACTTCCTGGCACCTCTATCACAGATTTTTTTCCCCCCCTCCTTTTGCTTTTTGTACGACTTCAATATTTCTCTTCTGGCCTCTACTCCACTATGGTAATAAGACATTTGCTTTATACTACATAATTCAATGAGACTGACATTATTTACAATGTTTTCATATTTCCACAGATGGTTTTCTCCTGGTGTATCTTAATTCTTCGTAATCCATTTCAGTTGCAAGTGTATCACTGCAGTCTGTGATGAAGGAAATGAGTCACGTGTGATGTAAGCATGCAATCTCTCTCTCCCTCATTATCCATCCATCCATCCATCTATCTATTGCATATATAATTAGTTCATGAATGAATAATGAATTAAGTCTTTACTTTGAAACTATTTTCACTCAGAAATTGCTACTAAATTTCACAAAATAAAGAGAAACAAGCAAGTAACACATTGAATTAAACATGAAATTATGTAGAAAGACAGAAATAGCATTCTCTTGTAAAACATATTGCAGTAATCTTAATTTATTATTTCAAAAATCTTATTTTTTATAGTGTAGATATTTTTACTCATCTCTCACTTCTCTCCTTTTCACACCAATAGAATATCAAATACAGTTGCCCTTAAACCTTGTGAAAGATATCTGCTCAGGTGTCTCATCAAAAGGAAAGGACTCTTCCTGTTGAGACTGATTTTCACTTGTAGTATCTATTTTATTTTTTTTTAGTTTAAACGCTTATTTTTTTAAATACTATTAATGACAGCATTAAATACAGTATGAAAAGAAAAAGCTAATTTCTGGGTTGGTGGTGATGAAAAGCCTTACTGATGAGGTTGTGGCCATGCATAAGACAAAAAAGCTTGCAAAAAAAGGTATATGCAACAATGCCGATATTGAAGTCGTAATTCCTTTTTGAGCTCTCCGAGGTCTTTCTTAAACCCAACAGACACAGTTTGCATGGTGATTATTATGTCCATTGAGTGGCTGCATTTAGGGGATGTTACTGACAGGCTGACAGCATGGAGAAGATGAATTGGTCATTCACTCTTCTGGCCGTGTATACAGCAGATGTTTTATCCTAGTGTCCCCCTTTGAGAGTGTTAATTATGCTTGTACAGGAGTTGCTTTAAGAGGCCATAATAAGAATGTAATCATCTTAAGTGAGCTGTTTGTGTGCAGAGAGAGACAGAAGGTGGAATACACAAAGCCAAAAGATTTCACAGTCTCTGGGCAGCCATTGTACTCTGTCTCTCTCTACTCTCTCTCTCTCGTCGCGTCTCTCTCCTCTCCTCTCCTCATCTCCGTCGCGCTCTCTCTCTCACACCACACACCACACACACACACTACAACACACACACACGCACACACACCACACACACACACACACTACCCAAACACCAAATGCACAGTCTTTTATGTTGTGTCTTTGAAAAATATATTTTTTGAAAGAACAGTTCAGTGGTAGGCTACAGTTTCACACATACTGGTAATTCAAAGAGCTCTTGATCTTGCTTTTATGCAGATATATTAGCAATCATTTTTGCATTATACCTATAGTATTTTAGGAAGTGATTTTTTTATTAAACCATATCATAATGAGCATGTGGCTGTTGTATGAAAATATTTTTAATCACAGTTGTGCAGATTTCAGAGCCCCCATTAGATTGCAAGTATGATAATCATTTTTTTTATAAAATCAGTTAAAAAACAATATGAAAAAAGTGGTTAGTCACAAACTTGAAGGGACACACACACACCACACAGGCACACACACAACACACCACACACCACACACATATTATATATATCTATGTAGATATATATATATTGATCAAAATGAAATCTTGAAATCTCAAAATGAAATATTTGAGTCTCAAACAGTAGTGGTGTTGCTGGATGAATCTGTGTTGTTGAACAAATGGGTTGAGTGAATGATCTAACGGTTTACAGTGGCTGCATCTAAAATCACTGAATAGGTATTCTTTTAAATATGTAATTACTTTATCAATGATTAAAAAGTATGTTCTATATAGTATGAATGTGTGTAGTATGAATGTAATCCAGACATTATGTGAACATTTGATGACATGTTTTTAGTCCAAATTCACTTAATAACATAAGTCAAGTGTTTAAAATAACTTACTTTTGTGGTCTGACGCAGTTTCATATCAGAGAATGAGGCAGAAATCATGATATTTTATAGTATTCTATAAACAGTGGTAGAAGTCGATTAACATTGCATTATAAATAGACTTTATTCTTATAAAAAAATACAGAGGTGGCTTATTGTATTGATGTTTCATCAGGTAAAACATCTCTAACTGCATTTTTTTCAGCTACAGCGACAGCTGGATGCCTTGCCTTTGTCCATATAAGGTATTTCCTGGAACGGCATTAGTTCTATTACTTCTGAGAGTCTCAATTGTGGAGTTTCTGCAAGAGGGCACCCTCTAGCAATGAATGAAACAGACAATAAACAGTCAGAAACAGTCCATCTTGAAAGTGGCTTTTGTAAGTATATCTGCAACCAAATCAATTTCTTCTCCCCTGTCAGCCATTGTGGGTTAAAAACCAGCTGTTAAATCTACAGGAATATATTTTAGCTTGTGCAGTTTGCTACAGATATGGTTTGCAAGCTCCGAGATGTGAAAATGCTGATGTTATTATATGCCTGCTAGATGGCCCCAGTGTCGCCAACTCAAAATCAAAATCTGCCATTTATTTTAAGCTATAGGTGCCCGCACTGTTGATTCTGAAGGTTTCAAGGCAGATTTCTTCGACCCTGGTAACACATGATGTCAGCCATTGGCTGAAATATGATTGGATAAAAGCTCTAACATAAACATGCACTACTGTAAGCAGCCCAACCAAGAGAACAAGAGAAAAGCTATGAAATTAATAGAATATTATTATTATATGGTGATGCTCTTGTCTTCATCATAGGAAATTCAATATGCTTGGTGTAATGTGTCTGTATGTTTGGACGTGTGTATGACCATGAGAGTGTGTTTTTGTGTATCGAAAGAGCTTGTGTTCATACTGTAAGTAAAAGGCAGTGATGAAAGCTAAGTACATGGACAAAGATAACATTGTGCACGACTTTGGCTTTTAAGAACAAGATGTGCTTGAGAAAAAAACCATGCCACTTACAGCTGTGTACGATTAATGATGCCTATGATAAGATGCATACTAAGTGTCGTAGTAATCTGGATGCCTTGGTGTGTGTATATCTTAAAAGAAACCTAGCATGCTGATACAGCTGCCAGGGAGTTGTCATTTTATATGCGATTGAATAATCCTTACATCACATGGTCAACATTTGGTTTCGCAGTTAGTTCACAGATGCACCAGGCTGCCTGAAATTCAGCTATTATAATATTCAGCAGCAGACTGTAGAGAGAAATACTGAACTGTGGAAAATGAGGTCGACGTACAGGAGGCCACGACCACAGAGCAGAGGGCCAGAGAGCCTTATTTTGATTTAGCCGTGTTGTCTCTCCATGCAGTTCATTGCTTACAGAATGCATGAGGGCTCTATTTTAGATTCATTTTGTGTTGCATGAATATTTCACACACTCACTGGACTTTGTGGCAAAGCAAGTCACTCTCCATTCGCAAGAATACTGTTGCGACATGTATCGTATAAAAGGATCCAGACAACCAGGTTTGTTTTCTCTTTCGGTAAACTCTTTTTGTCCTTCTGAACGACTGTAATTCAGAATGTCATTTTTTTGTGCAGAATATTGTTGCAGAGTACAGTTAAACAGGCTTGCTATACATACTGTTTGTGTGACTGTTTATAGTCTTCTCTTGTGAAGGTTTCAGTCTTTCAGTCATGTATAATTCAAAGCCAGGCTCTTGGTTACATCACTAGATACATTCATTCCAAACCTCTGCAATCAGACTCCCTGCAGCTTCCTTTGATAACCAACTGTAGTGCAGTCCATACACTTAATGCCAGACCCAATATTACGGAATCACACTTGTTGCTCAGAGTGGGAGGCATCCAACCGTTCAGCCCATGGTAATTGAGAACACTGCCATAACGGAGGCAATTTGAACTGCCTCATCACAAAGTAGGGGTCCTGAAGTCCTTTGCTGATGTTACACCTCTTTTGTCCACTCTGCAAAATGACCATTTAGTTTAAAATTATGTTATTGCTTACAGGACACACTGCATTTGCAAACATTAGTGTCCTCAACTGACTTTTAGCTCCTTGTGTACCCTGCATTATACCTTGAACCATTCATTTTCTGTCCGAGTTCATTTTCAGAGAATTTTAATTAACAGATTAAAAATATAGAAAATTAGGGCTGTCAATTAAACATAATTTAATGTGATTGATTTACAAAAATTGCAATTAATCATGTCTCCTAAATTTTTTATAATTTGACAGCTTTTATAATAAAAATAAATCCTTACTGAGTATGGACAGGAATTGTGAAGTTTAACAATTCTGATTCCTAATGTTCCATTAACGAATATTATATTGGTACAAAATAAATATTTGGAAAAAGCATTCAATTAACTATTTCAGCAATAAATACATTTGAATGAAAAAAGGTCTACATTGGTTGTGCTGTATGTGTTTGATTCCCTAAAAAGAACCAACTCATTGAGGTATTCGTTCAGGAATTGGACTAAACTGCTTGTTGTCCCACAAGCCTACAGTGAATGGATGGATAAATGGATTGACGGCTTGGAGGATGGATGTGCTGTATGTGTTTGATTCCCTAAAAAGAACCAACTCATTGTGGTATTCGTTCAAGAATTGGATTAAATTGGTTGTGCTGTATTAGTTTTATTCACTAAAATGAACTGTCCCAAAAGTCCCAGATTTGTGTGGAATATAGCTAGGTAAGACTTTAGTATAGGGACCAATTATCACTTTTAACTAGTTGCTTATTATCATGCCTATATTATTAACGTATTGGCTGTTTATTAATATTTATATAGCACATATTCTACATGACCATATTCTTCATCCCTAGTCCTACCCCATACCCAAACTTAGCTACATTACTAACTGTTAACAAGCAGAAAATTAAGAGTTTACTGAGGCAAAAGTCATAGTTAATGGTTTGTTAACAGCAAGAATTTAAATGAATTAGACTGCACTGGTCGCTGTAGTTAAAATAGTGGCAGAATACTGCAGAGAACTAGTAATTTACTACAATGTTACATTTTCCGACCGCAAAAATGTGTAAGAACCATTAATGGAACCAAATGTCATGTCAATAAATAATTACTGGGCCAATCATTAGTTAAAACCTAACAAGTCCAGCTAGTGTGAGTTTAAAAGGCCAAAAAAATTGTTTGTAAATGTGCATATCTTTCTCTCGCTGTGTCCATCTCCAGTCAAGCTCTGTCATCCTCATGACATTGTCTCTGTGACAATTATGTGCTGATAGAAAAATAGAGGCAGGGGACACCTATGGGGTGTGTGATTGCTGTTATGGAGGAGCAACTGATAAAATGCAGGGGGGAAAGTTCTCCCGGTCAAAGGACGGTCAAGCTGAGAAATAAATGCAGTGCTTTGCCGAGGAGAAGGAGGACAGAGGGAATGAAGCGAAACACTGAATGAGGGGGAGAAAGGTTGAGCTGAACATGTGACTGTGAAAACCAAAGGCAGAAAAGAGGAGGAGAGGAAAAACAGGGAAAATGAGAACAGGATTCCGATGTGCAGTATGAGTAGATGTTTGTGCAAGCATTAGATGGGATATGTGTTCAATCAAAGCCACGGCAGTAACGTATGTGATTGGCTTTGGCAGAAAGAGCAAACGAGCCCAAGCATGGAGAAATACAAGATGTGAAAGGGAAGGGGGTAAATATGTATCCGTGCTAAAAATTGCATAACAAGTATGTGCCAGTGTGTGAAATGTAACAAACCCTGGGAAAAAAATGGGAGAGTGTGAGATACTAGAGGGGAAACAAAGGTATGGCATTGTGCTCGGTCCAGCAGAGAGAGCAGAACATCTAATCCTGTACCTCTGACTCTCTCATTAACTCACAGAGAAAGCAGGTGAAATATGAGAGGAGGAATGGAAAGTTATGGACACGACTGCGTGTGTCTGTGAGTGCCGGTGTGCTCTTTCAGGAAATTAAGTTTCCTGTTGATTTGTTTTGCCCACATTTGAGTGCGACAAAACCAATTAAAACTGTATAATATTAGTTGCAGTGCTATGCTATGCTCAATATGTAGATGCAACACAGAGAAATATTTAAGCACTCGGACCATGCTGTTTCATAGGAGATTTAAATGAAAAGAAAATTCATCCAAAAATTCAAATTCTGTCATTACTCAGTCCTGTGTCATCCTAAATTAGCTTGATTGGAACACAAAAAGTGATTTGTAAAAAAAGAATCCTGGCCATACTATTTCATAAGCTGTCAAAAAGCACCAAAAATTAAAGTGGTTCATGTGAAGTCTACTGAATTCTTTTTCTTTTTATTTGGATCTTCCATTAGTTTTTGTAATTTTTTACCTTGACAGCTCCACTACTCATTCACCTTTATTATACTGAAAGAGTGGCCGGATATTCTTTTTAAAAATTCACCTTTTGGATTCCGCATAAGTAAGTCATACTGGTTAGGGACAACATGAGAGTGAGTAATTTTTTTATTTTTTTTTTGTGAACAGTTCCTTCAGATGCAATGACATGCAAATGGAAACAAATGAAAATGCAGTAAAAGAACATGAAATATGTATGACCCCTGAAAATTCAGGTAGTGACGACAACTACTTTTCTCAAATCTGTAAAGAACTGGCTTCAGTACAAAACTAGTTGTTAACAGTGTAATTAAAGATACACCAGAAATGTGTTTCACTTTTTCTCTCTCGGTTTTTTTAAATGTGCTGCAAACAAGTCACACACAAAGTTTTCTAGTTACTGTAGTCAATAATAGTGACGTGACATGTGGCCAAAAAGTGACGTGACATGTGGCCAAGTATGGTGACCCATACTCGGAATTAGTGCTCGTATTTATCCCATCCAAAGTGCACACACAAACACAGCAGTGAACACACACCCGGAGCAGTTGGCAGCCATTTTTTGCTGCGGCGCCCGGGGAGCAGTTGGGGGTTCGGTGCCTTGCTCAAGGGCACCTCAGTCGTGGTATTGAAGGTGGGAGAGAGCGCTGTACATTCACTCCCCCCACCTACAATTCCTGCCGGTACGAGACTCGAACCCACAAACTTTGGGTTATGAGTCCGACTCTCTAACCATTAGGCCACGACTTCCCCATTAGCATTAAATGCTTAAAGGTACAGTTCACTTGAAAATTCTATCATCATTTACTCACCCTCAAGTTGTTCCAACCTGTATGACTTGCTTTCTTCTGTAGAATCTTTCACACTTTCAACAGTTTTTCACCATACAATTAAAGTCAGTGTATTCCAAAATAACTTTTTGACTCTTGAGACTTTGTCAAGAGAAAAAAATCTGATAAGTACAAGCAAAAGTCTCCATTTGCTCTCCATTCATTCTCATTGATGTCTATAAGAGAAAAAAATTAAGATATTAGATCTCATTTGTGACTTTTCTTTCTTATAGAACCAGAATCTACAATGCTACAGTCTCTCACTTCTCTCCACCATCACCAACAGCTGTGAAATCTCCATTTTCCCCCAGCCATAACTACACAGAGTCTCAGTTCACCTCACAAAAGAAACAGGCCTCTTCTGATCCAAACCTTAGAGAGATTGATGAGAGATTGCTTCATTTTTTCTGTCATTTTTCATGAGGCAGGTTGTTTTTCCCCTGCCATCGCTGTCCGTGTTCACTGTACGGTGCAGAGGGAGCAAACACTTCTGCAGTAATTGGGTACAGACCAAGAACTTTGGCGTGGCCCAGCATAAGCCGATGTGAGCCTACTAGGAGTGGAGTAAACATAAAAAGAAGGGAGCAGGGGAGACTGTCGGGGTCCACAGGGACTTGCACAAGAACACAAAGCATTAACATAATGAGGCTATTGGCTGTTGCGTAAACAATCTACCTCATTGTTGTACAGGTGGCACAACATCTCCGACTGCTTCCAGCAGCTGTTTCTTAGAGCCTCTATTCATTCTAAACAGGTCTGCACATGCTCTGATGTGATGATCGATTGGGGAAAAAAAATTTATATAATTATAAAATTATAAGTCTTAGCTGGCTGCTTGCCTCACACACTATATGTTGATTTTGTTGAGTCATTGTAGATGCTTTCTGGAACTCTGCTTGAATTTTTATCAGACAGCGCTCTTTCACAGCCAGCAGTGCTCTCTCGCTTAGAAGAATTTGCTGAATTGTGCAATGTGCGCATTATGCTGTGGCATTATAAAAAGAGCCTATAATATCATATGACCTAGAGTCTAATCTATTCTCTAAGGATCCCCTACACACTGTAGCTCTGACCGATTCAGTACGTCCTTTTACAGCGAGTCCATCTCAATGAACCCTTAGCAGTACAGAATCATTATGGATGTGCTATAGAAATTTAAAGATGATTATCTTCATCTGTATGCAGAAGAAATAGGCTACGTGGATATGCCTTATAGTACCACTCCAGACCTTTTTTGACATTATGTCTACCATGGTACTGAATGATCACATATTCATGTACCGCAGTATTTAAGTGGTATGGTACTTCAACAAAGGTCTAAAACAATATGGCAGTTATATAAATTGCCTTCAGTTATATGGTTAAATAAACTGCACATGCAATAAAGAGCTCTTCATTGCTAATAAACGATAGAAATTGAATAGATTGAACCACGTTATCCAGCGCTCTTTTTGTTCACGCTCTTAAAAAAAATATTGCTTATTGAGGCAAAAGTCATAGTTAATATTTTGTTAATAGCGACAATTGAAACTTAAAGTGTGACCAAATTAGACTGCACTGGTCGCTGGAGTTGAAATAGTGGCAGAATACTGCAGAAAAATATCCGGTTACT
Organism: Sinocyclocheilus anophthalmus; assembly: GCA_018155175.1. Lineage (NCBI taxonomy): Eukaryota > Metazoa > Chordata > Actinopteri > Cypriniformes > Cyprinidae > Sinocyclocheilus > Sinocyclocheilus anophthalmus. The sequence goes on along the minus strand of JADLZN010008188.1, from coordinate 644,225 downwards.
ATTTTGGTGTGAGAGAAACCACTGCAAACTTACAGCGTGTGAATGAACTGTCCGAATGAAGCAAACTATTTCAGACCTTCTTGCAAATTTATTTGACTGATTAGACCAAGAGAGTTATTCACAAATCTGGCTATGCTAGTTGAGATTCTAAACAGCCGTTAGAAAACACAAGAATTGATTGCTGAAATATTATCAGAGAAAATTATTCTCAAGTCAGTATACATCGATCCCATTGACAAATAAGGATTTATCAGTTCAATCTTTACCAAGACACAGCGGGTCTTGTGCCACAGTAAAAAGGGTCTAGCGACACCCTTGGACCTTGTTATTGCATCCAAAAACCCAACGTAGTTTCTTCTCAGTGCACCTTCATTTCAGCAGTTCTAGATGATCAAGACAAATTCTTTAAAATTGCTATCAAATTTAATTGACAAAGGGAAAGATAAAAAAAAAATTTAAAAAAACACAAATTAGGCTGAATTCTTAAATTCCTCCTCTACTCCTGAGGCCAGATTACCAGCTAGCCTGCTGGTTTAAATGAATATCCGATCGAGTCTGAAAGAGAGGCAGGATTTCGGCAGAGCACAGATGCTATGCATAATTCTCCCTCAGCAGAAGCGAATGCATTATCGTTAGTTCTTTAATCAACGCAAAAAACAACAAGCTTTCCGTTAAAGTGACTCCTCATCCTCTCTCCAGGCTTCAAGTAAAACAATATTCAGTAGACGCAAGCTAAATGACTGGCTGAGGTTTCCCCAGTAACAGGTTACAAAGTGACAGACACACACACACACACACACACACAAAACAGGGCGGCACACATATGGCATATCACTGAGAGGCAGACTTTGTTTCAGGCTAAAGATATTCTGTTCAGCTCATGTTGGCAACATCTACTCCCTCAGCCCATCTCTCCTTCACTCCTGTCCTCATTCTCCACATATAGCCCGCTGCCCCACTATCCTAAATTTCCAGCATCAGAAAAAAAGCAATCGGTACAGGTGACAGATTGTCAGGCTCAGAGAATGGGAAAATGAGGCGGGGGTGGGGTAATGTCAAGAAAGGGGATCCCACAAACAATCTCGTGAAAAAGTGGGTTACTGGGGCTGCTGGGATTGGTGAACAACAATGTGGTGGAGACAAGACTGGAGAGACAATGGTGATGACATGTTCTGAGCCAAAGAAAATGAGTGTGTGAGTGTTAATGTCTGGTGTTTCTCAACCGTACTTGTCAGTTCAGTGTCAGTACATACTAACAAGGCTTGCAGGTCAGTACTAAATTTTTATGTGGTGGAAAATGGCTCAGAATATCAAGATCTGACATACTTTACTGTAATCATACAGCATTTGTTGACCAATGTGAATGGGCTTGATTACTGTATATAAAAGCCTGGTTATAATGTTTTTTCAAAATGTCAAATTTTAATGCAATTTAATGAATAACTTATGCCATTATGAATAAGAAAATTTATATAAATTGTTTTTTAATAACATTATTAATGCCTGTTTTCCATGGGCAGTAAAAGCACATTATTTATTGTGCCAGACAAATAACAATGTGCCTCTTTTCTGTGAAAATTTAGTTAATTTGCACTAAAAAGAGTGATAATTCATCTAACAACTCACTGAATGCAAAACTACTTCATCACATTAATCATCTAGTTAAACTGGGTTGTGGATGTAAAATTTGCTGTAGTCATTTAGTGAATTCGCCCAAGTCTGTAACATCTATGATGAACTCAACTGACATCTTTCCCAACCGTTAGAAACCTGTCCCACTTGTTTTCGTTCACACAATCACCCCGCTTTCCATATTAACGGCTAAAACTGACACAACATGTTGTGCATGATGTAGACTCATGATTAACAGCCTGGCCTGGAATAGTCACACAACGAATAAGCAGTAAAGAGTGTATGTGAAATGAATATGCTGAACACACACACACTACAGGAACTAGCCTAATCTAGTAAATATTCTACTAGATTATTAACAGGAACGATTATGAACACATTTGTGCTTGACAAACTCATAACCTGCAGCACAAAGGTAAACCTTCTAAAAAAAAAAAAATTAATAAATAAAAAATGGACTTCAGCCTTGCATTATACAAACTGATTTTCAGAATGACTTGTTAGTGTTGGCCAGCACAAGCGCTGTAAAGGGTCCAGCCACACAGACCTGCGGGCCAATCAAGCCCCACTGAACAAAGCATAAATGATCCCAGCTGCAGCCTACAGCCTCTAATAGGAAAACAAACAGAGCATGACCATATTTACTGTTGCTAGAGTGTGTCTATGTGCACAGACACACACATATACACAGCTCTCCCATTACTTAATGCAAACCTTGCAGCCAAAACTGGAGACTACAGTTAATTTGGATGTATGGCTTCTGGGCCACAAGTCAGTAACAGTCATAAACTTGATATGTATAATTAAAGTAAGAGACGGAATATAGAATAAAAAGGGTCTCCTATGAGTCAAAGTTAGAAACATGCTGATGATGATCATCGACCATAAGCCAGGAACAAAAGGACAGTGTCTCCATGCATCAACAGCTGCCCATAAGGCATACTAATGCACCAATGATAACAAACGACTGCCCTGCTGGCGGGAAATAAATCCATCAAAAATCAAATGAAGGGATTATCGATACTGTGAACACTACGGAAGGTTGATGTGTGAATTATAATGCATCGGTTAGGCACTCGCGTGAGGCCACCTCAGCCAGCACGTGCTCGCTTATGGCATTTGTACGCAGGCAAAACAGTATGAAAAAGAGCTAGAGACCAAAGCAATTTTCATAGGGCAATCTACGTTTATTTAAATAAAAACAGTTTTTTTTAACGTACTAACTGAAATACAAAAATATGGACTCCAAAAACAGAAGAATGTTCGCTGCGTTTGTTAATAACAGAATGAAAACAAAGGCTCGTGTGTTGTCGCCTGTAGGGTTTTAGATGAACTAATGCAGCTGGACAGATGCGCAATAACGGAGCTCCACGTTTAATATTAAAGCTCTGGAGTTCAGTCAAATAGGAGACATGTGGCAAGCTGATTTACCTTTATTACTTTAACAGTACTTTTTTTTTTTTTTTTTTTACATAGAGTTGTCCAATAGCGACTAGTGTCTTTATCTATTTCACTACACCCTAATTATTCATTCAACCGAAACAATTTTAATAATGACAAGCACATTTCCAAGGGTACACATTTAGGATCTGTGGTTCAGATATGAACTATTCAGCTCCAGCTCGACTAGTAACCATTTCATTAGGTACTAGAAGCTATTGATATTGATCTCAACTGTTACAAGTAACAATCCTCTTCTCACTAGTAACATTTGATGTTTTACTTATATGTAATGACTAGCCTAGTCAGAATGGCTTCTTTATGGTTCAAACAGAAGTCTTACTAATGCGATTAAAATGTCACTTGTAACAACTGGGATACACCCTAGTATCTATTCAAGCTGGAATAGATACTAGAAACTGTTTGAACCGTTACCTGATGAATAAGGAGTATAAGTAACAAAAACAAAATGCTAGTTAGTGTTAAGTAATAAATGTCAAACCGGCTTGCCACAGACATATGAACGCATCGTGGTCACCATCTGCCGCAGCAGGGCTCGGGTGAGAATTTGAGGGGAATGTATCGGTTCTTGGCGATCTGTGATGAGGGCTCACCTTACGTTTGATCTTTTTCCTTTTTAAACGTACAGGGTGACTTTAGTGGGGCCATCGGCTCTAACAGCACAACCAAAAGGGGCGTTGTCTTTGCCAAAACATGTTCACACAAATACGCACAACCCTCCCAAAGTCCTGAAATAAAGGGAAGCAGCCCTTGCTCAAGGCATGCAGAAAGTCCCAAGCGCTCATTCCTTGCCGGTCACCAGCGACAGCTCCTTGAGAATGCCACTGGCGTCCACGCGCCGTCTCTCGCGTATCATCTCCTCCAGGCTGCGGAACATGAGCGTGTGCGCGGTGCTCTCGGACAGGTGCACCTTCAGAAAGTAGCGCTGCTCGACCGAGTGCGCCTCCCCGCCCGCTTTAAACTCCCGCTTGCCGAAACGGCACCAGGCTGCGAAACTTTCCGAGTTCGTCCAGCAAATCTCGCCGCTGCTGAGCCCCACGTGCCCGCTCGCGTTCTGCATCACCAAATCAGCTGGCAGCGGTCGGTAGCGATACCGATTGTTCACTATCCTGCCCTGCCGACCGCAGCTGATCTCAAACAAGCTGTCCTTGCGGATCTCCCCCTTGTAGAGGTGAATAACCTGGTCCTCCCCTTCAAAGATCGCCCAGTGCGGGGGTTGTGCGTTGGCCACTAACTCCAGTAGATCCCCGGGTTTGCACATGGTCAATAAAGTTTTCACCGAATAAACATTCAGGTCCTCGTTCTCTCGCAGTTTGGAGTATATACATTCCTGGCAGCAGAACGCCGAGTACTCGATCTCGTTGAGCACAATCGGACCGTCTTTGCTCGGGCTGTTGTTGTCTTTAAAGCTGTCTGACTGCGATCGATCGTCCAGCTCTTCCTCTTCATCGGAAAAGAAATACGCCACGCCAACACGCAACTCGTCCTTCTCGATGCCCGATGGATCCCCGGTGGGTAGCTCGCTGTAGTTTAGGTGGGTGATCCGGTCCAGTTGGTTTCCCATCAATAACAGGGCAGAGAAGAGACATGGAATACTGCTTCTGAAATACAAAAGGCTTATGTGAGTGTCATGCTAGAGAGGCGGACTGGAATTATTCTGACGCGCCCAAAAATGCTGTCTAGGTACACAGCCGTAGTAAGTCACCCCACAACACAATAAACCACGCGCACCTGGGCGCGTAAACAAGCCAGTCGCGCAGAGCGCGGCACAAAGAGGCAAAGGGCGAGTCAATGTTGAGCTGCTCACGAAGCTCTTGTTAATAAGTTCACAACACAACACCTCGAACGGACGCGTACCTGCGTATTTCCCCAGGACTATGGCTAATGGTCCTTTCTCTCCATCGGTGCTTGCGCTGTGTGTATCCCGCAAGGTCTCCAAAACAAAACGCGTTCGACTCCCCCTTACGTGTCCTCCAAGGTACACTGGATTCTCTAACACTTTGCACCGCCGCACTTTAAATAGTCTAGAAAACTCCGCCCCGACCAGCAGAACCTGCCCTCCTCATGGCGATTGGTTCAGAGCCCTCATGAAAAACTTAGACCTTTGCTCAGAGGCGTATAATATTACAGCTGTTTGTGTTGTTCGCAGCCTTCAAGACCCAAAGGGTTTGGCAGATTTGTCAAATATAACAATAGTAAATCTAGGCTTGAAATAGAGCTAGGAAAGGTTAGAGATTCATTATAAGGACATGTGGTTTCTGAATGCTTGATTAGCTCGGTCAAAACAAGAGCTTTTGTTTGCAGGGAAAACACTTTATTAAAGCAGTATTCAGATTCAATACATAATGTGGGCATAATGTTGATGACCAACGACCACAAAAATAATTTAGCCTTGTCCCTCATTTTTTTAAACCATGAGCAAAATTGAGGCACTTTTAAAAATGAAACTTACAATTTAATAAATGCACACTCTTTCTTTAAGCATTATTTAATTCTGATGTTGTCATGGCAATAAAGTTATGAAACTACAGTATAACTTAAACACAAAAGGGTTAGTAAGCATTTTTTATGCATCTACGACACTTTATAATAAGGTCTCATTACATTGGCTAATGCAATAACATTAATAAGCAGTACATGGTTCTGTATTTATGAATCTTCGTTAATGTTGTTTTATAAAAATGCAATTAAAAATTCATTTAAAATGTAAAATTAAAAGTTAATTTATATAATATTAATAGATACAACTTTTTATTCTAATGATTTATTAGCAAATATTGAAATTAGCATTGATTAATAAATTCTTTAGATGTATTTTTCACTGTTCATGTTAACTAATGTTGTTAACTAATAGATGCAACCTTATTGGAAAGAATTACCTATTTACAAATTGGCCCCATTCTGTTCTATTGTAAGTGCCTCACTGTAACCCAGATTTTTTGCTCTTTTTAGATAAAAGGAGGGACGAGATCAAAATTATTTTTGTGGTAATAAGCATTATGCCATAAATGCTGTGGACTGAGCTTATCTTGCATTGAACCTGGAATATTCCATTAACATGACCAGAATCTATAGGATAGAAGCTGTTTTTCTGTCAGGTCTGGTGTGGTCCTCAGAATCCTCCATTTATCTTCCTCACACACGCTAGCTGTCATGAGGCTCGGACAGTCAGGTGACTGAGTAATTCCTTGCGGCATCGTCCAGCCATTCATAATCAAGAGTTTGCCGAAATGAAATTCCAGCCCTCATGCAATAACGCATGCACACGCACATACTCCGTATCGACACTACCATAGTATGCCACACGCAGACACATATTCCCACACAAACAAGGCACTCGAGTGGCAGGCTTGAAGTTGGAATTATTTAGATTATAATTATTCTGCAAAGACAGATCCAATTATTCACCTATGAAATGGATTGCCCTTGTGTCTCAGTAATACACCCATCTGTGGTTATGTAGACTGCATGCGTGTTTAATATGTATAGATGCTCTGCTTATGTGCGTGATGGCAAGAGAGAGAGAGAAAGAGAGATAAATAATCTATTTGAAAGGCAGATGTAGAGGACCCTAAAAGAATCCTGATGCTTTGGCACACAAATGCATATACACACACACTCAGGTACACGGCGTACATCAGGAGACCTACCTAGGTGTCAAGTGTGAATACTTGCGTTGCATGCACAAGAGAGTGACAGAAAAGAAATAGAAGAGAAGGATGTGAGGGAAATAAAGGGACAACACACAATATCCAGAGGACTTCTGCACTTTTCTTCGAAATATAGAGATGGGCCGTATTTGCAGTAAACAACCACGCTGTAATCATATAAGAACACCAGGGAAAACAAGTCAAGCACAAACAAAGAAGAGGAGGAAAGAGGGATGAGAGCAGCGGAGGAATAGAAACCAGGAGAAAAATGGCTTTTGGTAACAATGACCATGTGGCAGTCTTGCATTCACTATATCCAGCTGAAGGCTTAGGCTTTGAGAAAGCAGTATTTTATGGGCTTCATCTAAAATGCTGCCAAGATAACTAATCATTCCCTCTATATGAGTTTAGCAGTTGGTGTATGTGAACCCCTTTCGCAAGCATACAGATAAACACACTTGAATCCATCTTCTGCTCTAGCAGGTATAGAGTTTTTACCTAAAAGAACTCCTTTTGTTGTTGTTATTCCATAGAAATTTTGAGCATTGTAATATATACAGTGGGGTCCAAAAGCTTGAGACTATATTGAAAATCTGGGATTTTGTTTTTCATTTAAGCTTTGAAAATATTAATAATAATAATAAAAGTAACAAAACCTAAAGTTATACAAAACCTACTGGATTCTGTTTTATTTCTAGGGTGCTCATTAAATAAGCAAATTTGTTACCCTGATCACATGATGCTTTATCACATGATCGTCAGATTTTACATAAACTCGTGGAATTCAAGTGTTGTTTCGGGGGTCCACTTTTAAAAAAAAAAAAAAATTAAAAAAAAAAAATCAAATCACATAGTTTCTCGTTGATTCTTGCACCGCGTTCATCGTCAAGGCCTAAAGAAGTCACTTGAGCTGTAAATGTGAGTTTGTTGTCTTTTCCGTGAACAATGAAACATTGTCAAGAAATGTCTCTTGCTGAGTTTTTAAGTGGAAGCGTTATACACAGTTTTTGCGTTCGACTCATGCAGCATTGCGCGATAAGATCGATCGCAAGCTGACTTGATAAGCAGGAATTGACGGTTAGTTCAGCTGATATGTTCTTAAATGCACTCAAATGTAATGGTAAAAAATATATGTGACCTTTTTTATTTTTATTTTTAAATTGAGATGATCATCTGACAAGTGAAAACAAAGCTATAGTTATTATAGTTCATATTTTTTCCTCAGAAAGTGTTTGTGTTGATTCAATGGTGTAGTATAAGCTTAACACAATACTTACAGTATATAGTGACACCTTATTAACATACTTTTCCAAAAAATTGTGGTTTTATTTATTCCACATTTTGATAAAAATAATGATTATATAAATGTTTTATTTCATTATTTTTAATGAATATTATGTTAAAATGCAAATTTATACGTTAAAGACATATAATACTGTATAACATGTATCATAAAACATTGACATTAAAACCAAGAACATTTGCAGGTCATTAAAATTGCAGCATAGGGGTCATTGATGCGGATTTCAGTTTTGCTTATCTTTGGACGTGTTACAAGCTGATTGCTGCATGAGAGAAGATCCCTGAAGTGCAAGACTATATCTTAGTCTAGTCTCAAATCCAAAGAGATATTCTTTACCAAAGTTAAGACTCTGCCACGCCCCACTAAAACGGCTCGTGTCTAACACGCTCCACATATCTAGGTCACTATGTGGAAATATTAAATGTGCAAGCAAATAAAGAAGCGTGGTTTCAGTAACCGCAGTTAGTAATGAAGCAGCCATGTCAGGGAGACGCTATCTGTTTCTAGGCGAAAGCAAAAGCACTATTTGGCCTTCCGAAAGTAGATGCATTTAGGACTCTTTAAGATGACTTACAACAGAACAACAATGCATTTCATGGACGACCGTTTGGTGAACCTAGGAGAGGAGGTCATTCTGACTTTGCTATGACAATCTGGTGCTTCTGAATCAAGTGAAGTATTTGCTATTGACTGTTCAAATAAAGAGTTTTGCGCATCGTGTGTGTGCGCGAGTGAGAGAGCGGAGAGGAGATGAGACTGGAGTCGGGGACGAGAGTTTGGGGGAGAGAGAGAGAGAGAGAGAGAGAGAGAGAGAGAGAGAGAGAGGAATTGAATTTGAATTGAAACAGGAACTTTATTTCACAGCCACTTACAAAAATTTACCAAATCTAACAACTACACAATACACCCTATTATTTTACAAGGCAAACACTAAATCATTTTCAGGAATCATACAAAGAACTCCATTACAACACCAAATATTTTCAAAGGTAAACAAATCATTCATCTCCTTATAAAATTTATAATCAATCAATACTCTCGATTTTACCAGTGTTAAAAATATCTCGGTAATGTTTTGACAAGGTTTTTGATCAATTTTATTCCTTCTACTTACATATATTGCCATGATCGGGACTGACCAATGATAACCATTCAGAAGCTGACAGACCCCCCCCCCCCCCCCCCCCCCCCCCCCCCCGCATATTTCTTTTTTGACTATATTAAAACCAAATAAAAACTTTCAGAAAAAAAGACTCATTAAAACACAAAAAAAAGTCTTGTACAAACAAAGAAAGGTACTACAGCTAGAACACTGCGCAAATGCATGAAAATTGTTTCTCTTTGAAAACAAAAAGGACATTCATCCTTGACTTCCTCATTCAAAACAGAGACAAAAGAATTAACAGCTAAAATCCCATGAATTATTCTCAATTGCAAGTCCCCAACTTTTTTTGATAATGGCGGTTTATATATAACTCTCCATTCTGGTTTTACATTTTCATTTAAACCAAAGAAAGATCTCCACGGTGTATCTGATTTCTTAGCAAGATGATTCTTGTTAAAAACTATCACACAAGCTCTATACAATAGATTTCCTTTGGTAGATAATAAATCCAACCACTTCAGGTTCCACATTTTAAAAAAACAACCTTTAAATCCATCCAACTTTGGTGAAAGCATTAGACAAGGGAAAAAATCCTTTACATCAGGCACAGATGCTCCAGAAAAATAGTCTTTTATCATTAGGCTCTCTTCTACTGTAAAAATAGATTTCAAATTCATTAAAAAAAGAGAGACCAGTCGAATCGATCTGGTGCCTAAAAAATTCCCCACCATTTCTGCATTGTCCAAGTTCTCCCCAGCTAAATCCAGCAATTGTCTTAAAATAAACACCTTTGATTCTTTAAGCTTAGAACCCCAATTAAAAAAAACTGCTGTTGTCAGTTGCATCAAGACGTGCTCCAAGAATTAAAGGTTCCTCTAGAAGCCAGTACAGTGAATATGGATTTTCAGATTTCTGAATATGATTTTAAAAAGACTCCTATAAAAAGCTGGGAAAACAGACAAGTCCATTTTTAAAGGGTTTAGTAAAAAAAGATGTTTGTCCAATCCAAAGCCTGCATAATTTTGCAAAATAATGTGGGCAACTGCCCTCCAGCTGACATCCGCTGCACCATCTAAAAGTCTCTGCAAGAACTGTAACTGGAACGCTGCTGTTCTGCTTTGTAAATGAATCAGTCCTTGTCCTCCTTCTTCTTTTGGTAGAAAAAGAATGCTCTGTTGAACCCAGTGTAGTCTGTCCCAAAAGAAGTCCACAAGAAGCGCTTGTATTTTTCCTAATAATTGAGGAGGAGGATCAATGCACGCCAACTTATGCCACAATGAAGAAGCAACCAGGTTATTGATGACAAGAATGCGTCCTCTGTATGACATTCTAGAAAGCAGCCATTTCCATTTCTCCAAACGTCCTTTGATTGTTTCAACAACTCCTTCCCAATTTTTCTGTTGAGTCATGTCATCTCCTAAAAAAATTCCCAAATATTTTAAACCACCTTTTCCCCAGACCAAACCTTCAGGAAGTTTTGGTTTACCATTCTTCCATTTACCAACTAAAAGTGTCTCACATTTCTTCCAATTCACCTTTGCTGAAGAACACAAAGTAAAATCATTGATCACATTAAATAAATTATGTACATCCTTTTGTCCACTGACAAAAACTATTATATCATCAGCGTAAGCTGATAGACATACATTTTTACAGTCAGGCAAAAACAAACCATTAATTTTTCCTCTTATTTGTTGTAATAAAGGCTCAATGGCCAATGAGTACAGCATTCCAGATAATGCACAACCTTGTCTTACACCTCTTTCAACCTGGAATGGAGCACATAAACCGCCATTAATCTTTAATACACTTTCAACATCACTATAGAGTACCTGGACCATCTTGATAAAATCTTGTTTAAAACCAAAAGCTTCTAGAGTTTTCCACAAATAAAGGTGTTCAACTCTATCAAATGCTTTCTCTTGGTCCAGTGAAATCAGTCCAAAATCCCAATTAAACAATTTTGACACTTCCAATGAGTCACGAATTAGAGAAATATTGTCAACAATGGATCTGCGAGGAACACAGTAGGATTGGTCTGTATGAATTACTTGACCTTATTACACTAGCCAATCTATTTGCTAAAACCTTAGAGAGCAATTTGTAATCACAACAAAGAAGTGATACAGGTCGCCAATTTTTTATGTCTGTCAAATCTCCTTTCTTTGGTATTAGCGTTATCAATTTTGGCCATCTGCACTGGCTCTCTCCTCAACGGAACTACCTTTTTGCCAGACTATCACCCCAGCCTTGACCCAAGTCCGCGCCTAACTCTGCCCCAGAACGACTTATCACAAAGTCAACTGAGGAGGATCTCAATACCAGGGCGGCTTTTCCGATTCCATGCCTTGGAACCGGGCCATTATACAGATCCCTATCACCCCAGACCTTAATGACACATGGACCACCGAGCCACATGCATTACCCTCTTTTGACATTTTCGGTAGGGAACTCAAGAAAGTGCTTTCCACATCAATTTCTGTTACATACTCACTTCTATAAAGATTTTTGTAAAAACCAACTGCTCTCTTTCGAATATCACTAGGATTCAGCAAAACTTGGCCTTCTTCAGACTGGAGGGCCTGAATTAATCTCTTCTGTCCATTCTTTTTCTCTAAACAGAAAAAAAATTTTGACGGTGCATCCATATGACTTATATTTTGAAATCTTGATCTGACCAACGCCCCCTGTGTTCTATTTTCCAGCAGATCCGCTAACTGGGCTTTCTTTTTAAAAAAACCATCAAAGTGATGATTTTCCCCAGTAGATTCAGCTTTTTGTTGACATTCAGTTAATTCATTTTCCAATGACTCCAAAGACTTTTTAAAATCTATAGTGACGTTACGAGTGTATTGTTGACACAATTGCCTAATTTGGACTTTACCAACGTCCCACCACTGTTGTATTGATCCAAAATTAGACTTGGACTTTCTATAATTCTCCCAGAAGTACTTAAAGGAATCCCTAAAAACGCTATCACTCAGTAAAGAAATATTAAAATGCCAATAAGCACTTCTAGGCTTAATAGAATTTAAAATAAAACCACATTGCACCATGCTGTGATCAGAAAAACCTACTGGGATGATAGAGCAATTTTTAAAAATATTGAGATGATGTTTAAAACCATATAATCTGTCTAATCTGGCAAGAGATGCCATATTCTCTCTCATATGAACCCATGTATATTGTCTTACATTTCCATTCAGCTGCCTCCAAATATCACATAGTTCATTCCTCTTAATTAACTGAGTGAGACGCTTCTGAGAAGACAAGTGGGGTTCAATATGGTTTCTATCAATCCTATCTTCTGTGCAATTAAAATCACCCCCCAAAAATAAATATTCTTCTTCTGAACAACTTTGTATAGTATTACACAATAAATCCAAAAAGATCATTCTTTCAACCGGTGTTGTTGGAGCATAAATACAAATAAAAGTTAAAACATAGCTTTCAAAAACAGCTCTAACTTTAAGTAGTCTTCCTTTAGCAATTTCATCAACCGCATAAGAAAGTGGATTAAAGCTCTTAGAAAATAACACTGCAACTCCTGCACTTATTGAAGTGTTATGACTTAAAACAGTTAACCCCTCAAATTCTTGTTCCCAGTCTGCAGCATTCCCTTTATCACTGTGTGTTTCTTGTAACATAACAATATCAAGACTCTTCTGTTTCATTAATTCATTCAACATTAATCTTTTCTTAAAATCTCTAGCACCATTCACATTCAGGGTAGCTAGCTTAATTTCACACATCACAAAGAGGAGGAGAGACCAAAAAAACCACACACTCCTTGATGTTGAAACTAAACTATTAAACATCATTTTTAATTTTCTCCAAATTCCTCACAATTTTCTTTAACCTATAGACTTCTTTATTTGTAAAGCATCCCTCAGCCATTAAACTCTTAGTTTTCTCAACAAACTATACTAAGTTAGGGAAGTATTCTTGTACACACACACCTCTCTTATTCTTTGTTGATTTGAGGAATATTCGTATCTCCTCTGCATTGTAACTATGAACAGTAAACTCGTTTAGAGATAACGCCACACTAGAATCTGAGAACTCACTTTCACTTTCTGTTTCATTATCATCACTAAAGTTCAGATCGAGTTTCTTTAGAGCCGTTTTATTTTGAGATTTGTCACTCATTTTTCTTTTTTGAGGCATTTTGAAACTCTCTGCTTCTGTCTCTATCTCTAAATCCACGCAATCAATTTCACTTATTTTCTGTACAACCTGTGTATCCTCTTTTTCAGTAGTACCACATTCTCTTTCTTTTCCAGAAAGTTTTTCATCCAATAGGCCTACTGCAGTTTCAGCCATATCATTTCTTCCTCCCTTTTCTGAGTCCGTTCCTGTCCCGACAACCTCCACTCTAGGTGTCTTGTCACAAGTAACCATTTCCATCTCTCTGGATTCACCCTGTACACCTGCACTCTGTACATCCACACTAGCTTTACTTGTGCTTGGATAGGAACCATCATCCCCTTTCTCAGTGACTCCCTTTTCTGGGCAATTACGAATCAAATGTCCTGTTTTTTTACAACCAAAGCACTTTGTTTTAGCAGTTGTCACAAAAATGACAATCAAAATCGTCAACTTTAAAACTAAGTGAAAGATCCAATTCCTCATCATCCTGAACGATCATATATGCAAATCTCCTAAAAGACACAATATGCTTCAACAGAGGAGATGTCGCGCTAATCGGGATCTTTTTTATTGGTGAAATCAGTTTTCCATATCGTGATAAAGCTGTTGTTATTATCTCGTCACTGAGAAAGGGGGGAACATTAGATAAGGTGACTCTTTTCGAAGGCAACGAGAGAGGAAGCACAGAAACAAACTCACCATCAATCACAATTCCCTTCTCAACTACTTCATTCACCTTTTCAACGCTATTTAGAAAAATCACTGTAGCGTGATTCATCCTAGATGCTGACAAAATGCATCCATGTCCTACAACCTCACCAATCGCCAGGCAGATCTCCTCTATACTCGCCGCCAACGCCACCTTAACCGCATGGCGCCGCGTGAGTGTAGACAAAACCCGAGTAGCCGGGGCCGTCATGCTTACTCCGGTAAGCAACCGGTAGCACACGGCCCAAAACTATAACAAAAATAACACTAACAACAAAAAACACAAAGAAGAAAAAGACTACAGAAATCACTCACTCACTCACCATGCACACGCTCACAGCACTCAGCACTCAGTCCACTCGCGCTCAACACCCTCACCGGAAACGAGAGAGAGAGAGAGAGAGAGAGAGAGCTGAGGACGAGAGAGAGGAGGAGAGAGAGAGGAGAGAGACTTTTTGACTTTTAACATCTCTTTAATCACCAGAAAACATCAGTTTTTTTTTTTTATATATAAAAAGTCAAAGTGTACAGGTATAAAAAATATGAGTCAAAAAATCTGAAAGAAATAACAACCCAAAAGAAAACATCATGTTTCCGTATCAAAAAAAAAACAAAAAACAATAAACACATCATATAATCATTTTCATACAAAAATGCTTAGAGATCCATCACAATCAACTTCACATATGCAGTTATTAATGCCCCACCTGTATTTAAAGGTCTCCATATCCATTATTAAATTGTAAAAAAGCAAATTCAACCTTTAAACGTGATTTTATCAAACCCCTAAAAATCAAAGTAACATCAGTCTGTCCCATTCCAACAATCTTATTTTTCCGTGACAGCCAAATAGCCAACTTTGCTTGGCCAAAAACAAAATTCACTAATACAAGAGTCTCCCTTGTGGAATGCTTATATTTAGGACCATAGATAAAAGAAAACATTAGTAAAAACCTCCCCTAATTCACAGCAGCATTCTTCTAAAAAACAAAACAGAGAAACAAGCCTTTCACATTCAGAAAATAAATGAAAAACTGTTTCCGATTGTCCACAGAAAGGACAACCCTCCCCTACCTGTGGATCAATGAGTGCTCTGTGTCTGTTCGTAGCTATTACACCATGCACAATCCGCCACTGCAGGTCTCCAGACCATTTCTCAATGGGGGGTTTGTACAAGGTCCTCCAACTACCTTTGGGTGAAGAGCCTGACCCAAAAAAAATCCAACCATTTAGACTCCTTCAAACTCTCCAGAGTATGACAGTGAAGAGCCTTTACACACATCACATATAGTTGCTTCTTCCCAACAGCACTGAAATGTCCCAACTGCGGTGATGCAAAGGATAGGATGTTACCTTCTGCTTCTTGCCACTCGCCATTTTCTGCAGAAACCTCCAGTTCTGGGAAGGATAATACTTCCTCCCCACCAGGTACAACCAGGGACACACTGTAATTCTGCAGCAATCGTTCCTGCACCTCGGTCAGAAGTCTCTGGGCAACTCAAACCGATCTTATGCCAAGCTTAAGAGCCAGTGTCTCTGCAGGCAACCAGCCATCCACAGAGGCTAGATGTCCTACTTTAGTGATGTTTGCGGAAAGAGCAGCATTCCTCAGATAAAGGGATTTAAATCTATCCAACTCAAGTGCTGGTTTGAAAAACAATGGTTCTTCCTTTAGCCAATGAAAATGAGTGTCTCTTAACTCTCGAGAAATCCTGAAAAGTGTCCATGATTTTAACACTGACTTGTGAAAGGATATCAGACCACTTAAGTCCAGTTGATCACAATCCAATAAAAACAAGTGACAATCAAATCCCATCTTTCCCGCTCTTCTCAGAAGGGCACAAGCAACCCCGAACCAACTCACGTCCTCTCCATAAAGAAGCCTTTGAGCTGTCTGGAGTCTGAAGGCCTTTATCCGTGACCCAATATCGATAAGCCCCTGACCCCCCTCTTGCCTAGGCAGATAGAGGACTGGGGCCTTCAGCCAGTGCTGTCCTGACCAAAAAAAAGTCTGTAAGTCGTCGCTGAATGTCTCGAATCAAATCTTCTGGGGGCTCCAGCACCATCATCCTGTGCCACAAAGATGAGGCAACCAAATTATTACAGACCAGTACTCTTCCCCTGTAGGAAAGCTGGGGTAGCAGCCAATGCCAGTGAGACAACCGAGCACACACTTTCTCCACTAGGCCCTCCCAGTTTTGCTTCTTATAATCATCAGTTCCCAAAAACACACCTAAATATTTTAAACCTGCCCATCCCCATTTCAACCCCCCTGGAAGTAAGGGACCTTCACTATCTTTTCCACACCATAAAGCATCACACTTTGCCCAGTTAACTTTCGCAGAGGAGGCTTTACCGTAACATTCTAAGCTTGCTTCTAGATGTTGAATATCTCCAGTGCCTCCAATTAAAACCGTGACATCATCTGCGTAAGCAGAAAGTTTAACAGGCTGCAGTGTATTAAATTGTAGACCCCTTAACTCTCTTCTTAGTTTACATAGTAAAGGTTCAATGACAATACTATAAAGCTGCCCTGAAAGAGGACAGCCTTGCCTGATACCCCTCTGAACCCTTATAGGAACACTAAGACCCCCGGCCATTTTAATTAAACATGTAGCTTCAGAATAGAGCAGACTTATTAGTGAAATAAAATGATCCCCAAAACCAAAGGCTTTAAGTGTTTCAAAAAGATAGACATGATCTACCCTATCGAAAGCCTTTTCCTGATCCAATGACAAAAACCCCACATCAACATTATTAAAAGAAGCAAAGTCAAAAAGATCTCTCACCAAATGCAAATTGTCAGCAATAGATCTACCCTTTATACAGTAAGACTGGTCCTTATGTATGATTTGTTGTAGTACACTATTTAATCTTTTGGCTAAGCATTTAGAGAGAATCTTATACTCAGAGCATAGAAGTGCCACAGGCCTCCAGTTCTTTAATAAAGTTACGTCTCCTTTTTTTGGAAGCAATGTTAAGACTGCACGCTGGCAACTCTTAGGAAGACTACCTTCAATAGTTGATTCCTGAAGAACTTTAAAAAAGTCACTCCCGATAACGGTCCACAAGCTCCTATATAACTCAGCAGGAAGACCATCTATTCCGGGTGTACGACCTAAAGAGAGTTCCATCACAGAGGCAGTCACTTCATCAAAAGCAATTCTCTTTTCCAAAAAAACCTTCTGCTCTGAAGTCAGAACAGGGAGATCCTGAAGAAGTTATTTTCTAGCATGACCATCTGAGTTTTCAGCAGTAAAAAGTGTAGAGTAAAAATCTACAGCCACTCTGCGCATCTCCACTGGGTCAGAAGTGATACGCCCAATACCGTCCTTTAGACTGTACATCTGTTTATCTTGAGCAGCTTTGCATTCCAAATTAAAGAAAAAAGAGGTAGGAACATCCATGTCTCTCACTGTTAAAAACCTGCTCCTTATAAGTGCACCCTTTACTTTTCCATTTAAAATAGAGCTTAAGGAAAGTTTCTTTTCAGTCCACTTTTCCTGTAAACCAACAACATTGTTAACAGTCATATTTATCTCAATAACAGTAATTTCTTGTTCCAGTTGCTCCAATGTCTTCTTTAAACACAAAGTGGAATAAGAGGCGTATTGCTGACAAAACAACTTTATATGTGCTTTCCCCACTTCCCACCACTGAATTATGCTATCAAAACGGGCCTTTTCAACTTTCCAACTTTCCCAAAATAACTTAAATTTCTCAATAAAAAGTTTATCTTCTAAAAGTTTTATATTAAAATGCCAATAATAACTTTTGTGAGGTCTTACGTCCAAGACACAATCAACTGTGATAAGTTTGTGATCAGAGAAAGACATGGGGACAATAGTTGTATTTCTAACTCTATTTCTCATATTTCCAGATACATAAAAACGGTCCAAACGTGCAGCAGAAATCAGACCAGTGCTGACTTTCACCCAAGTGTACTGTCGTGTTGAAAGATTGTGTTCCCTCCAAACATCTAAAAAATTCAGGTTCTCAATCACACTGGCTAAACAGAGTGCTGACTGTGAGTGTGGCTCCTCCCCATTTCTATCAAGTGTAAAGTCTAATGTGCAATTCCAGTCCCCCCCAAAACAATAAAATCTTCATTCTGGTTTTGCCTTAAAAATTGTTTCAGCTTAATGAAAAGTTTAATTCGGTCAGGACCAGTATTAGGGGCATAAATATTCACAAACAAAAAGCAGAAACTACTTATTTCTGCCCTTACAATTAGCAGCCTTCCTGGTTCTAACTCTTGTTTCAATAAAATTTTGGCTTTAACAGCAGGGGAGAAAAGCACAGCCACCCCTGCACTTAAATTAGTCCCATGACTAAGAACATGTTCTCCCTCCCACCACAACCTCCACTCAAATTCATTGCTTTGGTTACTATGAGTCTCTTGAAGGAAAATAACATTTAACTCTTTCAAATTAATTAATTCCTTTAAAAAAATGATCCTTTCTTACATCCCTCATCCCATTCACATTAAGGGATCCCATTCTTAAGATCTCCATAAAGACGAAAGGGGGAAAGAGAAGACAGTATAGAAAAGAAACACAGATACAAGTCAACATATTCATTTTGTTTTCCCTCTTATTAGCCTCTCTTTTTGTGTCGATTTGCCTAATTGTCTAATTGCAGTGATATGTTTCTTCAGGCGAAAACGCTTTTGTTGTGAAAGTTCCTTATAACTACTCACTTTTCGTGCCCACATCACAGAAGAGACAAACTTATCGAGGTCGGGGAAAAAATGACGCACTTCTACACCCGCTTTACCTTTTGTTTTATCAAGAAAGGAATGTATTTCTTCAACAGAGTACAAATCCTTCTCATATTCTCCTGCCATTTCCGTGAAATCCGACCACTGTTCATCATCTTTAAAGCTATCATCAGTTTTCTGAGATAAACGATCTAGTTCATCAGCCAGGCCCTCCTCAGCCCCTCCAGCTGTACCTGCATCAGAGGATACACACGTCTTCATCATCACCGCTAGTAACATCAACAGCATTAGACCCATTCTCAATTCTTCCAGTAACAGAACTAGAACCAAGCTGAGCATTGCTCAAAGGTTTTCTAAAAACACTCTCAGTATTTCCAAAGCTACATCCAGGCTTTTCATTACTCACAGTAATTTTATCAAGCTTACTCACCTCACTCTGTCCCTTTACCTCAGCATCTCCATCAACCTGCTCTGGGCCTTTTCTTCCTTTCTCCTCCGTGTGAAGAGCAGAGTTATGTATATCCATACTAGATGTAGACGGGCGCGGGTCATTTAACACTTCTTTTTGCGGGCACGAAAAACGTTTGTGCCCCAGGTCACCGCATTTAAAACATTTCAAACTCTCAGTGCTAGCATACACCATGTATGAATTATCTCCATGGGAAACGCGGAAAGACACTTCTAGTGTGCGCTCTGATGAAGTTAAGAACATATAGACTACACGCCTAAAAGAGAGCACATGTTTAAGAGCTGCATCTCTGCACCCTAACGGGATCATTTTGACTGGACTCGCGATCTTCCCGAACCTCGTTAATTCTTTAATGATGACATCATTAAAATAAACGGTGGGACATTAGAAATGGTAATTTTAGTAGCTGGAGCGGAAAGCGGGGTGACCGGTACAAAAGCTTCCTTCACCCACATTCCGCTCACAGTCAGCTGATTCACTAAAGCTTCACTCATCAAGAAGACAACAATCGCTTTACTCATTCGTGAGGCCGACAGTATGTTATCAAACCCGACTTGCTCTCCTACTACTAAAAGCAACTCTTCGACCGTAACATCAGGGTCTGACGCGCACCTGCACCCATTACGGAGTGAGAGAACAGGTGGCGTTCCCCGCACGGGAGCTGCCGCCATCCCGGCGTTTAAGGTACCGCAAAAACCCGCGGTAGACCTCCTAAAAGAACGACCAATTCAAACAAACAAAAAAGAAAACCCTACAGACTAAAAAGAGGGAAAACGCACTCACTCACGCCAACACACCCCACTCTCGTGCAAACTCACTCAACGCATACACACACAGAGAGAGAGAGAGGAGAGAGAGACTGAGAGGAGAGATGAGGAGATGAGAGGAGGAGAGGAGGAGAGAGAGAGAGGGTCACATCACAGTGGAGTCAGCTGTCTAACCGTGGCTTGTGTACTGCAAACACATAACAGCTTCATCACTATCTGTTACGCGACTCTGTTCCCCTTTCAGGCTCCGTCTTTACATTTATTTTGAAAAATGAAGCTCACGATTATGGTAAGGGGCGTTACATTTGCTTTGACATTGCCGACGAGTGCTTGCGGTGTTCAGCCAAACACAATGCACTGGGCCAGCTGGCCAATCAGAGTAGACTGCGCTTGTCGGAAGGAGGGACTTTGTAGAAAACAAAGTGTTTGAGAGAGGGGGGGCATAGAGGATCTACAATAATGTAAAGTATTTGAAAAATATTTTTTTGTTTTTTGAACATTAAAGCATGTTATTCTGTTACACCAAATACACAAAATAATGATCTTTAAAAAAACATCATATGACCCCTTTAAGCAATCTTATGAGAGGAAGACTATGAACATTCCATTAACATACGACTAATCAACATTATATCACTAGTATTAATGTAGTTATTGTTACAGCTTAACAGATTGCAGCTGACCTTGCTAGCTAGCTAAACTATTGTAATAATGTAATTTCACTATTGCACCGTATTGCTGCTTGGCAACACATACATTTGAATGATTTACCAAAAACTAATTTTATAAAAACTTTTTTGAGAGGTGAATATGTTATCATAACAGTGATGTTTTAGATTTTTTTGTATACGTGACACGGACTGGTCCTTGTTTGTTACTGACGTTTTAGTTTGCTTTCAGCAACTACCGACAAGAGAAATGAACACAAAAAGTATGTTGCCATATGGCCACACCATGCGGTAGAGGGTTAAAATTGCCCAAATGAAGTCCATAGCAATGTATATTACTAATCAAGAATTACGTTTTGATATGTTTATGGTAGGAAATTTACTAAATATCTTCATGAAACATGATCTTTACTTAATATCCAAATTATTTTTGGCATGAAAGAAAAATTTATAATTTTGACCCATACAATATATTGCTGGCTATTGCTACAAATATACCTGTGCTACTTATGACTGGTTTTGTGGTCCATGGTCACATATTAGCCTAAGTTATGTTTTTGCAAGTGTTCTCAGGCTTTTAGATCCCACTGTAGCAATTCAAATAGAGAAAAAGTAGCTTCAGTATGACTACAGAGGATAGTGAATTCCAAACAACACGTCAGTTCCTTCCAAAGCCCTTATATCCTTATGCTTTATATTTCATTGTGCCCTCAGCTCAGTGACTATCACAGATTTGTTTCATACTTCAAGTGGTTTCTGAGAAGCTCTCAAGAGGGAATATTAATTAAGATTACACTAGAAATGATGTTACTATCTGTTAATACCAAGAAAATGAAGACTTTGGGCATACAGGATGAAATGTATCTGATTTATCTGGCTTGACCTAAAAATATTCTCTGCTCTTAAATTCTCTGTCACAGTCACACAACAATAACGCTGCCAGTCAGTCTCTTTCAGTCAGAGTGAGTCACAGGTTCTGAGTACAGCGGGGTAGCGTTCCAAACCATGCCTGTGCTTTAAGGGCCCTGACCCTGCTTTAGACCGTACAGAGAGTTCAGCTTCCATGCCAAAATGACAATTTAATCCTCACTCTCGCAGGACACCATAGATCCTTTTTTTAGACCTGCAAGAAAGAGTTGTGTTTTTGAGATGGCGTTATAGATCTCCACATCGGGTGGAGAGAGGGTATTGACAATTCTTTCACACATTTCCCTTATGGCCCTTTTGTAGAACTCCCACAACACTGTGCTATTGATGGAGCAGCTCACTGACAGTTCATTCTCCTCTTCTCTGCTTTCAGCGCTGCCATCCTTACTCACCCCCTCTTTTTTCCACACTTCGATACTATTAGTAGGCCGTGCTCCCTGAGCCTTTATCTCAGGGGAGTGCGCTCTCAGCCCTACACCCTATCACTGCACAAATAACTATTATCAGGACCGGTTTCCTGTTATGGGCCAGCTGGCTTCCATGGCATTTCATGTGAGATTTTTCTTACCATCACTGAAACTTTATAGAGCCCCAGCCCGCACTGTCATATCCTGTCCTGCTGTGCTTCTAACCCAGAGTTGTGTGCTTATCTGCCACCAGACCCATTAGAAAGCCTGGTGAGGAACTAATGAAAAACGAGTTCAAAATGACTGGTCAATCGGAGAGAATGAGCTAATAACTAGCTGTCAGACAGAAGGGTTCATACAAGAGGCTGAGGTGGTGCGAGGAGTTTTAGCAGATAGACGTTTTCTTCTGAGAAAGTATGTCAGACTAACAGAGGCTATTAAATTATAAGCTTTGGGTTGAGGCCGGTCCAATGATTAAATACATTTCCATGTCATCTGCCTAATGGAAAGTGTCTGAGGAAAAAAACAGCAAGATGGCATTTTAGGCGATCCAGCTGAGCTGCAGCTTTTTGGATGTTGAAGACTGAACAACTTGACTAAGCGCTGACAGGAACTGGAAATTGGTGTTTTCTGTTTGGCTTTTCAGCAATAATTATATTGCCAGTTGTTGGTCAATGCACTTGTTTACCTTCAATCACTGTACTGAGTTTTTCACTGACACCTGTCTTGACTTTTTAACATGCTGACACGCAAGCTCTGGTCGAGGTGGATCGTGAAGCAGCATCTTCCTCAGTAAATCTTGCAGGATTGTGCACCAATCAGAGCCTTTTGAATTTCAACTAAATTCCTTAATTTTAATAGAATTTAATATAGCAAACATGATGCAAAATTGCTATTTGTTTATATAATATAAATATAAAAGTAATTTGTAATGTAAAGAAATTCATTTAAATGTAATTTAGCTTGAAAGCTGGCTTGACAAAGTGTTGTCTGAAAGTTTTGAAAAAAAAGTTTAAAAGCCTTGAATAACGAAATAATTTTCGAATTTTCAAAATTTAGACAGACAGACAGACAGATAACTTATAATGAACTTTTCTGGACCAAGATGGAAAACATTAATTTCCCAGAATACATTATCAATGTTGATTTTTCCTCATTCAAATTCTAGTTAAGCTCTGCAGAGAGTGGCCAATTCCAGTTCTACCTCACAAATTAAAAGAGAGCCGGTTCTTCAATTCTGAATTTTGCACAACCTAATATCTCGATCTCAATTATCATTTAACATGTTCTCACCTCATAAAAGGCTAAAGGGGGCATGTTCACCCAAATGGTTATGCCCATATGTATGTTTAAAATGAACGCCATGATTTTTCCCAGGTTAAGATTATATTTTGTTGTCAGCAGAACAAGCAGGAGGAAATGCGAGCAGATCGGCACATTCCATTTCCTCTGACAACATAACAGCCTTTGCCCCCCTTCATCGTTCAAAACCAGTTTGCTCCTGTTGTTTATTCTTCCACAGCTCCTGACAGACGCGCTGATCCCCTGTTCTCAGATCAGAGAGCGTCTGTGTTAGTCTCTCTGGAGGGGAAGAAGTTAGTGTGTGTTAAAGTGTCAGCTTCGTGACATGCTGAGAGACAAGCAAAGTTAACAATTAAATGCTGATGAATGCGGTTCTTTGTTATTCTAGGTTTGTTTGTAACACGTTCTCGTGTTCCACAAAGTTAATGCTTAACTTGTGGCTCGTTAAACAAAAGGCTGCCTGAGTTTTTTCCACTCAGTCTAACATCAGGGTTGTTTATGGCTTTGCTGCTTGGCAGCAAAAAATGTGCCCTGAACAATTTGACTTCAAGATGATTATGTTTAATTGGAAGCACTAAGAAGCGGGTCCATGGTGTCTATGTATAATTTAGGTCATATATACCTACAGCAAGACATGTATCATTGTTGTAGCTTCTGGTGCTTCCAACACCCTCTAGACCCTTTTAAATGTGTATGCAGTACCTAAGGGATGCCATTATGTGTAGGCCATTTCTTTGATGAGGGCTTAAGAGCTTTCTTAACAACATGTATAATCCACCAGGACATTGCAGGAAAATGTCATTCAGATTGAAAATATTTTGACTATTCCGATAAATTTGATCTTTGAGATGTGAATCATCCTTGGTGATTCTCCACATAAAGTTGTCGTTGTTAATGCTGTATTTACAGTATGTCCCTGAGTATCTCTCAGGGTCTGTTGCATCAGTAGCGTTGCTTTTTCCTGCACTCTTATGCACCTCATTGATTACTCTGTTTACTGGAATGTTGTATGAAAAGCATTATCTGTATGTCTGTCTGTCTGGCCATCAGTCCCAAGCTGGTTAACTAAAAAAATGGGAGAAAACATGCATAGAAAGGAATTAGGGTCATGTGGAGGTCAGTCGTGCAGGCAGAAGACTGAGCTCTAGGAACATTGGCTCAAACCTCAAACAAGAAAGTAGGTATCACGCTGTGACTCTGAATTCATTGCAGCCAGCATTTGCTGAAGCCATAAAACCACAGAAAAAAGCTATGGCTCATCCATGGTTTCTTGCAGTATACGCTTGAGACAGCCTGGGCTGAACAGCATTAAAAAAATGGATTTGAACATGGTAAAAACCTCCAAGCATTAAATATGATTAAAACTAAACTTCCATAAGATGAGCATTTTGTAGCTTTAGATCTTTGTAATTTCATTTGTAAAGATAGTAAATCCTTCTCCTGAGTTATTTGTGGGGATATAAAGTACTGTTAGCTTCATGACGCTCAAAATATGTGCTTGTTCCATCTGTGATGGGAGTGATGCCTAATGAAAAATTATCTGCACCATAATTACAACGGAATGCAATGAAGGGTACCATATGTTTAACGCTGATGACTAATAACTCTGCAAGATAAGTAAGAGTTCTTTATGATGTATTCTTTTTTTGTAAATATCCTGCACAGGTGGTTAGTTAAACCTGCTTTGGAAAATACTTGTGGCACATTTGTCATTAATGCAGATGTATTGCGCTGAGACTGTGGAGACTACAACAGTAGTCTGTGCTGATATTTCAAACTTAGAGGGTATTATGATTTTATCTTAGTAGGTTGTTTGTGTTGTTGTGATTGCTATATTGCTATTGTCTTATAGTGTGGAAAAAAACAGTGTGTTCTCCCAGCGCTTTCTTTGCCCCAGGCTTACTCTTAGAAGCTCCACACTTGAAGTGCTCTTGGGAAGCGCATGACAAAAATAATCTACAAGTAAACCGAATTAGCTCATTCAGATTTACAGTAAAGATGTGTATTGGGGTTGGAGACTAAAAATGCTGATATTCAAAATAGCTAACCATGAATTGAAGCCTACCAGCTGTACATATAAATGAGTATAGAATCCCTCAGATATGTCTTGTCTGCTAAATAAAAGTCTAGATGTGACAATAAATGTGTTTTGAAGAACCATTTCTTAGTTGATTTATTCTTTATGTAGTCGCATTTCTATGCCAAAAACTTGCAATCAACAATAGTGTCTACATTTATGTAAACAGGCCTATGTCTCTGCGGCGAAGATAAATTAGGATATAAAGCTATCAGACAATCATGTCTAGTTCATTTTGCAGTTGGCACAGTGCTACTGAATACATTATTTAAAAAAATCCTCATTACAGTTTTGCCAGTATATCTAGTTGAAGGCATGATTTTATGAAACCAAGAGCAAATACAACCACAAAATAAAATAAAACCGCTATTTTTACTTATTTTATAAATATTCTTCCATTTATACACTTGAAAACACTAAAATCCACTAAGCAAATTATGCATGAATTTTGGAATCCATTTGCAAAGACGCGGGTCAGTAACTTGTACAAATATAAAGCGAGTAAGAATTATGTCGTTTAAGGCACAAATAATGCTATTACTGAAACAGAGAAAAGTCGTCCTGTTTTGCTTTTTCTTGATACAGCTCATTTGTTGGCAG
The DNA here is from genome assembly GCA_018155175.1 of Sinocyclocheilus anophthalmus. Lineage (NCBI taxonomy): Eukaryota > Metazoa > Chordata > Actinopteri > Cypriniformes > Cyprinidae > Sinocyclocheilus > Sinocyclocheilus anophthalmus. The sequence continues at coordinate 618,280 of JADLZN010008188.1, read as the reverse complement.
ATTTAAATTAAGCTGACATTTCTGCTCCAAAAAATGTTGTTCTGTGCAGTGTTCAGATATTAATACTCCAAACTTTTAATAGCTGTTGACAACTAAATGTGTTTCTTACCAAACGGTCACAAGTTAAATCATAATGCTTATAACAATCACTTAAATTCGGCTCGTTACAAATACTTCATCCTGATTGGTCAATTGCATCATCCCACAGTCAGATATTTTTATAGCTACACTGTATATCAGACCGCTTATGCATACATAAACTCGCCGGTTTTAATGTCTTAATATCACACCTCAGACTCACACTCTCTCATTTCATACAAACGCAGTTGCTTCCATCCTGTGTTGGATGAAATGACCTCAAATGACTTTAGAAATATTGTTGCTGTGTTTGTCATGTTTCGAGACCTAAGTTGTAATGGACTATTTTTTCACAGTGAAAGTTTTAGGTTGATATAGTCAAGTCAAGTCAAGTAACCTTTATTTATATAGCTCTTTATACAATACAGATTGTGTCAAAGTACTGTCAGCATTAATTCGGGAAAATAGTGTCACTATGCCAATAACAAAGTAAACACTCAATTTTCCTTTAAGGCGTTTCATCATTGATGAATATATATATATTATATCGATATATAAATATATCCTATATATAGATATACACAAATTAAGATTTGATGCAACTTATATATAGTGAGTGTAAGTTCAGAGTCAGGGACCTGATCATCTTGTCTGGTTGGATATTGTAAATAATAATTACTTATTTAGCATTCTGTTAAAGTAATGTATTCTTTGTTACATTAATTCACAGTTTTGTATATTTTATTCTTGTTAGTTGTCATCAAAAGTTGTTCTGGAATAAACTATAGCCATTATCTTTGAAACTAAGGTTTTAAGGTTAATTCACCTTTAGCATTTCCTCCCCTCAGTTCGTTTGGAAAGGTCTTGGAGAAACCTTTCGGTTCAGTCTTCAAGCTTTTTTCGCATAAAGCCTGCAGGACTCAATTCTCCCTCATTAGAGAGTGATGCCAAGGGCCTCCATGCTGTTGCTTATCTCATTTAAGCGATTCCCCTTCTCTATTCGTGGGAAGCCCCCTGCCTCCACCCATCTGCTGAACAGGGCTCTTGATTAGTGGCAGTGGAGAGTGAAAGGCATGTGACGTGTTGGCATTCTTGCCATGTGGTCTGAATGACTCATTCTGGAGTGAGTAACTCTCTGATCTAATCAGCAACTTCTCCAGTTTCTGCCACGGTGGGCTGAGAGGTGGCCTTGCATGTCCGAGTCAGAGTAGCTGGGGTGCTGTTTTGAGATAAAGTCTGTAATTATTCTTTAAAGGAATAATTAAGCCAAAAATGAAAATATGCAAGAAAAATCATTTAGGTCATCCAAAATGCGTTTGTTTCTTCAACTGAACAGATTTGGAGAAATTTAACATTGCATCTTGCTCACCAATGGATCTTCTGCACTGAATGGGTGCCGTCAGAATGATAGTTCAAACAGCAGATAAAAACATCACAATAATACACAAGTAGTTAAAATGACTCCAGTCCAGCAGTTAACATCTAGTGAAGTGAAAAGCTGATGGTGATAAACAAATTAATCATTTAAGATGTGCTCTATCCATATTATTGCTTTCTTAAGGGAAAAGGTAGTTTTGTGTGAATCAGGAGAGAAATATGCACAGATCAAGCAACATTTACAAGCCAAAACAGTTCTAAACAAATATGTCGGTGGAGTTTGATGTGAGAGGACAACAGGGAAAGACCTTTTCACTTGAAGAAGCATTATTATGGAGTGGTATTTTGGTCAGAAGCTGAAGTAAACATTAAAATGCCGTGATAGATTATTTTCTTACAAACACACAGCTTTTCACTTCACAAGATAGTAATTGATGGACTGGAGTTGTGACTTGTAAATTCTTGTGATGCTTTTATCAGCTGTTTGAACTCTCATTCCAACAGCACCCATGCACTGCAGAGGATCCACTGGTTGCTGATATTGTTCCAAACCTGTATGATATGTAAGATACAAAAGCGCCATAAAAGTATCATAACACTGGTCTGTACACTGTAGTCTTCTGAATTTGTATGATAGTTTTGTGTGAAAAATGGACAAGGATAACTAGTCATACAACAACATGTAAGGAATGACCATTTTTATTTCTGAGTGAACTATCAGTTTAACAAACGTGTTAGCAATCTCTAAGTCTCCATCTCCTGTCTGGTGTATTGTAGTTGTGTAGGGTAGTGTATAGTTGTGTAGCAGAGTCTATGAATTATTTTATTCCCTTCTTCCTGCCCCTATGCTTTCTAAAAGGGTGTCAGGGCCTTGAGGTGATGTAGAGGGGTCATGGATGGGGCAGGGCACCACTGTGGAGTTTTATGGTGTCAGCGGGGTGCCAGAGTCATAGAGAAACCACCCTGTTATTTAAAGAAATCATCTGAGAACAGCAAGATTGAAAAGTAAGGTGTTTATTTACTACAGTGAGACTCCCTAGCTATGTTGATGTACTAGGGTGGATATTACATTATGATGGTGATGATCTTTGGCTCTACAAACCCACTGTGAAAGCCTGACCTCAGAGAATGAGGCTTCCTGTGCTGCTTACTAATAGATAATAGGAATTTTCTAAACTTTCAAGTGTTTGAAAGTTTAAGATGCACCAACAAAGAAATAGCCTGCGGTTTCTTGTAAAAGTTTTCAGACCCTTACCAACTGCAAGTACTACAGTATTGTTGGCATTTGGTTCTCTGGGTTCAGTGCACTAAATTCAAGGTTAACTATTTTGATTTAACTTTATTTTAAGAAATCTTCCTATCCAAATAGCGTGCCATAAGTATTCAGCCCCAGTGTTTAGACAGATTACTAAAAAGCAGAAAAACTAAATTTTCAATTCTATCAATATGTCAACAATTATTTAATTATTTTATTTCAAAATAAAAACAAAATCACTTACTTTCTTGGTGCAGTTTTGTTACTCTCTGTGCAGAACCTCATCCCCTAGTTAATTTGTGGCCCTTTTCAGTATGCATTGACAACACTGATGCAATGTCTGTGCAATTTTAACATACATTTGGCATATTATTAAACCAGGGCATGAGACATGTAAAACAAATGATTAGCCCATTACAAAATGGGTTGGGTGAACCATTTATGGACTCCGGGTCAAGCATTCATATGCTGAATCATAATGCAAAATCATATTCAAAAGGGAATTTGGCAAAACCATCACCGTGGCATTTCACATGATGAAATCATTTGACATAGTTTTTGTAGTGCTCACTAGATTACCTGAATAAAATCCAAAATCATTCCCAAAATACTTAAGGTGATATCTTCAAAGCTCTAGTATATTAATCATTGTTATTCTGAAGTCTCTCATTTCGGGGCAGAGAGTTTGAATATAGGCCATTGTCATTGTACCACTTTCCTCTGGAGAACAGGAGAGTGAGATTCGAAGTGTGTGCGTGTAAGTGTGAGGTCGGCGTAGGGTGAAGGCTGAGTTCTTGACTCCGTTGCCAGGATGAGGAGAGTTTATTTCAGAAGCTGATTGAAAATTCCAAGTTACTGTTGTCGGTCTCAGGAGCTCCTTTTAAATGCCAGAGCAGCTCTCAGTGCATTACAATCGTAGTGATTTCCCCTGGCAACACCCTTACAAGTGAGCACTCACCCTAAAAGTCCTCCACCTAGAGTGCACAGAGGTCTATGGGAAAGTCAAGTTCTGAGCAATCTTCAGCTTTTATTTTAGGTTTTGAATTAGACCAGGGCAAGATTCATGGCCAACACAACAAAGGTGACCAGAAGCATGGTCTTTTGGATTTAAGGCCACATTGTGACATTTATTGGATTGGCCTTAATTCAGTTTGTGGGCGTGAGTGTTGGCCGAAATGGCATGTTGACACATTTAGTGCTTCGACCTTGATGTGATATTATGGTTTGAAAGTGTTTGTTGAAGACTTGCCGCTGAGTGTGTACCTCACAGCATGTGTTCTGTAATCTGTGTTATATCTTTAAAATGCCCTTGGGCCAACTTTCTACACTAAACCTTTATATACATAGACGCACATACAACATACATGCCTACCTGCACAACAGCACACTGGGTCTTACCTGCTTACAAATCCCTCTTTTCCCCTTTGACATTTGCAGTCAATAATCTAGAGATAACGGTGTGCATTGAGTCACAAAGCAGAGCTGTCAAACATTTTCTAACTTGCTCTTGTTTTTTTAGTGTAGCCTATCTCATGCTCTCTCCTGTCTTCTCATTTTTATGCTCTTTTAATTAGTAGAAATATGGTGGAAGTGAAAATGAGACGTTTTACTGTAAAAGGTGAAAAATATTCCTTTAGGCAGAAGTGTACGCTTGCAGTCAGAAATGTTTAACTTCTAAGCACATTAAACAGTACAAAGACAAAAAGCAGGTTCTTGAACTCTTTCCATATATGAATGCATTGAAGTTGTGTATTCTGAATTTAATTTCACTACATAATGATTTATCCTGAATGTAGTGTTGTTATACTAATAAAGTCTGTGTTGCTTGGTCAATAGCAATTTGCAGCTAATAATGAAATGCGTTACAGTATCCCGTTTAATACCAGTCATTTTGAAATTTCTTTATAGCATCACATCCATTCTGAATATAGTCTTGCAGTATGAATTCTGGTCTCCCATTGCAGCATTTTGACTATAAAAAATACTACTTACACTATGTTGCTTGTATTGCTGTATCAGGCCAAGTAGCTCCGCCCACAATGTAATCTCATTGGACTGAATAACCACTCTTCATGTGTATTGCACATCAAACATGAATGAGAAGAAACTGACCGTGGCAGTTTAATATTAGATATTATATGACACATCCCTTAAGTTCCACAAGGAAAACCGTAAAAAGTCAAGCATCCCTAGCGTGTTTACAGTAGCAACGGTGCATAATTTTTCAGCTATTTCTGTTATTTCCAGAATGGCACATCTCATAAATATGAGTCTCGAGACATCTGCCTTCTGTGCAGCACTTTCCTCAACTATTCCTCAATGCTGTAACTATTTCTCAATACTGTTTTTATGGTTTTGAATGAATGCCTCTTTACGCATCTTTCCACTGCTCTGTCTTTTAATTGTTTTTCTATGGACACTTGTGATAAATAGACTTTATTTTTTACCGTTGCAATGCATCTCATGCATATGGAAGCTTGTTTTAGCCAAGATAATTACGACTTTTTCTCTCACAATTCTTTTCTAAACTCAATGCTTAGAAGAAAAGATCAAATTCTGAGATATAAACTCTCCATTATGAGAAAAAAGTCGGAATTCTAAAAAAAGTCACAATTGCTTTTTTTTATTTTTACTGCATTTTTAAAATGCCGAGTTAAAACAGCTTTTAAAAACATGTCACAAAACTCACTGACATCTTACCTTTAAGGATGAGTTTATGATAGAAACTGTACAGAAGCCAGAAAATCAGATTGGAAACTTTGATTTTGAGATGTTTGCTATTAATATATTTGCTATATTATGAACATACCATTTGAGGCTCAGACCTTTTAGAATACAATAATGTTAACTTGAAAGGAATTCAGGAATTCAGGAATTCAAGAGGATTAAAATGCAGGATAAAGAGGCTAAGAAAAAAAAGACAAAGAATAAACCAGGAATATAGCAAATAAAGTGGCTGCCTGTGAAGTCTTCAGGAGTTTGACATATTGAAGGATTATGTTTGGCTATTATTTGTCTATCTTAAACCAGACAGTGCTGTTAAACAACTAAAATGTATTGAAAATGTATGTGAGTGTGTGAGAGAGAAAGATCGTTCATTCATTCATGCATGCATACGTGTGCAGGCTGCTAAAATTAAAAATGCCCTGTGAAATACTCCATGACATATAAGAATTATAGATACCTTGAGCACAAGTTGTCTTCCTATGTCACTCTCTCTCTCTCTCCTTCAGAAAGAGGGCAATTTCTTCTTCGAGAGAGGAAATGAGAAATAATCTTCCCAGTCCAGACCAATGGGCTGTGGCTATGCGAGACAGGTTTAAAGTTAAAGTGAAGCGAAGCGAAAAACAGTGTGCATATGCATTTAAATCCATCTGACCTGCAAAAGCACCGTTCCCCATCTCAAAAACAAGACAATTACAGCCAATTACCAGTATCCATTTCCCCTTCTCTTTTTCATTTTTGAGTTGTTCATGCATGCAAAAAAGAAAATGTTTGAATGATTCTGTCATTTGTGACAATTACAAATGATCCACTGAAGCGAAACGACTATCTCTGACTCTGAAATGGTTTCATTTATTTATTTTCTGTTCTCCGAGCATGAGACAGAGAGGACTCACAGAAGTGCGTGTCTGCGAGTGGGAGCTGAAGGCAAAGTTTGGAACAGTTTCTGAAGCTTTTAACGTCAGTCTGAAGGCTTGCACAAGGCCTGCATGTGCGTTGCGTCTGGAGCATGTAGATATTTCTCTGTGCTTCGGCTTCCCTCTCAGAACTCTCCCCGCAGTTAGCAAGGTTTAGGAACCAAACGAGACCAATCCGTTTGCTTGTATCAAAAGCAGCCTGATTCAATCACGCTCTGCAACACGCAGCTTTGTGCCGTGATATTTATTTATTTCCTCTATCAAATAATTGACAGCATATTCTGCTCGGCGCCGTAGGACTTTTTGGAGCTTGCGCGTGATGCCGTAGAGGTGATGCTGCCAATGCTGAAGCATTCGAAAGTCAATCTTACCATTTTGAAATGTAAATAGATTCCGTCAGAAGTAATATATATGGGAGAGGTATAATGAAGGATCAGGGATGAGAAACAGGCTTTAAACACTTCAAACAGACCCCCTCCACCACCTCCATCTCCACCCCTCAGCCGCCTCGTCTCATGGAGTCGGGAGTGAGAGTTCTTGTCGAAGCCAAAAGGGATTTGCAAGTATTCTAGTAATCCATTTCAATCCAATGTTCTGCGTTGACAGGAAATTTGTCATGTGAGAGTTGCTGATTCGGATTGGAAATTCAACCTCCTTTCCTACGGTCTTTCCTCTCCTGTTTTCTCATCCCATTATTGTTTCCAAAGGGAGTTCAACCTCTAAACCTCTTTTTAATATCTCTTTATCTCATTTTTTTATTAGGTTATTGTAAGACTCATCAGTACTCTCTCCTTTCCTATCTATGTATCTATAGAATCCTCATTTATATCGAATGCTGTTCTTTATATAGATATATATAATATATATAATAATATATGTGTGTGTGTGGTGTGTGTATTTAGCAATGAATGAAAAAGCAAAACAAAGAGGCTGATCAAATTTCAAAATAAGTAAATTTATAATTTAACAAAGGGCTTATATTCCTAATAATTAATAATAATAATAATAAAATACATACATGCATAAAAAGTACATTGTAAAAAATTAGGAGAGATAAAAAGCTTTTTTTAAAAAGTGGATTTTTTTTTTTTTTTTTTTTTTTTTTACTTATGTACACCTGCATTATTGAACATGTTATGTACTACATGAAGACAGTTCACAGTCTGGAATATTTTTCTTTTTTTTTTTAATTTTTGTCAGTTTTTACACATTCATCCATTGAATTCTATAATATTTAATTTTGCTTTACCTGAGTTTGAACCCAAAATGGATTGTAGGCCTGTTCTGAAAAGGTCATAGACTGCATGGATTAACAATGCTACCTCTAAATAATAAATGCAACTATAAAATCATATTGTATTTAGGACAACAATATTTTAGTTAGTTACAGTATCGCATATTGTAGTTAGGACAACAAAAAAAATAAGATTATCAACTTTTAAAGTCAGGTGAAAATACTTCCCATATGTTCTGTTATTGATGTTAAAGTTTGTTTATCTAATCAAACTCTATGTTGAAAATTCATTTGGAGTGGTTCTCTTTGTAATAAGGCTATTTTTAACCTCTCTACATGCATATTAGCTCCTTAATTGCCCTCCCTTAAGAAATCCTAAAATCACCACAAAGCCCTGTAATTTCCGGTCCGACACTCTGGTTTTCTCCAACTGGTCTTCATTTTTCCACTTTACCACTCTTAATCAGAGAAAGAGAGTTTTTCATTTGGCCAGAGTGAGCCTATTAGCACTAATTATGAGTGAGGTGTAGTGTGGAAGAGTGTTCACTCATTACTCACAGATGAAGAGGCAGAAACAGAGGCTTACAGAAGGAGAATGATGGAGAGGAGAGAAAGATTTCTAGAGAGCAGCGGTATGTCCGAGAAATTCTCAGGGGGTTTGGTAGATAATGTTCTCTCTCTCTTTCTCATTGTCTTTGAGTGTTCCTCAGCTTCCTGAAATTAGTCGATGAACACTTTTTTTTTCCTGAACAGCCGTTCAGAAAAAAATATCCCTTCACTGTATCACTGAATCAAATTAATTTTAATGAATAACAACTCCTGACGCAATTGCAATGTTCCAAATAAACAAATTCACAGAGAGCACACAGTCATAATGCAAGCATCCAAAGGCTGTTTTTTTATTAAGGTTATTCCCAGATGCAGTTTTGTTGGGGAGATGGAATGTTATTTCGTTTGATATTTTTTCAACAAATAATTATGATGGAACGGACTGATGTCTTCAGAAAGCACTCACAGCACACTTAGGACCCCTGAGTACAACACTGTGTACTTCAGTTTCCCGCTATATGATAGTATTTCACTTTACCTCATACTTTTCATGACCTTTTTGAAAATAATTGAGCTGGAAGCTGAAAGTGCGAGGCAGCTGGCACAAGTATCATCTACAAAATGTCTATGACTGATTGTGTCCTGAAATACAACATTCCTCATGAATGCAAATGACTAAGATGTGTTACCCTTATATGTTTATCCAAACATGGTTTGGTTTTAGCTACATTCTATGTAGTTTTATATGAGTTCAGAGTGAGATTTTTACTACTGTTACTAAATCTTGAATGATACCACAATGAGAGCGCACACCTCTTTCTTTGCATTATTCAGTTGCTTTAGGAAATATAGCTCTGGTTTGTTTGCTTACTCTGCATAAGGAAAGTGGCGAGAGGGTTCAGGGGTCTGGTGAAAATTGATATATTACACACAAATGCATATTTTAAAATACTAAGTTTTCTGTCAAATACAGTTTTGCGGTATATATAAAAATTTTAATGTTGTTTCAATTCTTCAATATAAAATATTTTACTGTAAAACAGTAATATTTTGTATTTTATTAAAATCTAAACCATAAATTAACAATATCATTTAAAAAAAAAAATATCTATATATATTATATATATATATATATATATATATATAATAATATATATAATATATATTTATATATTTGCAAAGTCTTACATTTTTAAAAGATTTTTTGAATTTTTTATATAAATAAAAAATGTCATAACATTTTGAAAAATGTTAGACATTTTAATATTTAGTGTTGTCAATAACCCCTCAGAGAGTCTCCAAGAAAGATTGCAAATTCTGAGGCACACTTCTTTAATCTTCGTGTGAGCAATGTAATGTTTTCAGTAACAGTACACAGTTTGTAGTACATACTATCTAACATGTTACTATTTTTAAAATATATATTAAAAATTTCAAATTAAATAGTAATATTTTTATGATAATAATATATTTTATCAAATAAAATTTATTCATTCAACTATTAAACATATGGTTTTTTTATATTAGAATTTTCCATTTTCAAAAATGCAACTGATAAACAAATGGATAAAATGAACATGGATACATTGTAATATTTGTTGCAATACCCCCCAGAGAGCCTCAACAAATATTGCAACGTTTTAAGGCGTACGGAGACCCGATTCCATTTCATTTTGGTTTCATGTAGTACAACTCTCCATGTCTCTATTTTCCTGCCCATCTCAAAGGGGTTCCTTAATGCAAATCCATTTGTCTCTGGGGGGGGGGTGGGGGGGGAGAGATGAGTTATTCTACCACTCTCTTTGTGTTAGTCTTTTATAAATGCTTTTTTTTTGGTCCCCAAAACACTTAGCTACCAACAATTTGGGGTATTAATGTGCAGCACATGAGTCATTGCTTCTCCTGAATGCTTTCTGTGGCATTCTCTGTCCTTTAAAGATGCATCCAAAATAAGTGCCCTTGTTCTAGTTGACTTGAACGCAGAAATAGTACATTCATTTTACTCTAAGATGGCTCTGATCAAGGCTAAGTGACCTAGCAATGCTATCTTTGCGCTAGTACTGCAGAGCAGCTGCCTTGGATGACACAACAGGTGAATTAACACTCAAATATACACTGTCTCCTGCGTCTAGAGTGATTTTAGATTCAGACCCCAAGTCCTCTGGCTTTATGGGCATCATCCATCCGAGGCCTCTGTCCTGTGCTGAGCTATCCAGGGAGGGGGGAGGTTAAGTATTTATGAGCGATGGAGGAAAAAAACGCTCCAGCCCTGGCAGAGGTAATGGAGGCGAGCGAGAGTGACCGCAAACGTTAGCGGCTGACCTTTTGCCACAAAGACGCAGCATGAATTCTTCATTACTGCTCTGTGGTGACTCGCATCTAATTTTTGAATGTAACGCCTTCAATTAGCATTGATCATTTTGTTGTAATAGCGCAGTTATGGTGATGTTGCGTGCATGCTGATTGATTCCTTAAGCTGCATGAAGAGTCCTTGTTTGAGATGTGATGGGACTCCTTTAGGACTCACATTAAACACTCCTTATGATCTTAATGAAGGCAAAATATGGGCAAACGAAAGGCTTAATCCTAATAGTTACATAATACAGCATCTGTGGTGGTGTGTGTGTGTGTGTGTGTGTGTGTGTGTGTGTGTGTGTGTGGGGTGCTGTTTAGGTGGTGTTATGAGGACACAAATTGTATAATAACATGGGTATGACATAGATATTACAACGAGAAGGTGATTTATGAGGATATTTTCAGTGTCCCCATAATTCAAAAGGCTTATAAATAATTCAGAATGAGTTTTTTTGAAAATCTAAAAATGCACAAAGTCTCCTGTGAGGAGTAGGTTTAGGGGTAGGGTTGGTGTAAGGCAACAGAATATAACGGTTTTATAAGTTCAAAACCATTACAAATTCAATGGAGATTCCCCATAAACCATAAAAACAAACCTGAGTGTGTGTGCGCGTAAATTGCGCATAAGTTCCTATAATATCCTTAATACCTGATAGATATAATTTCACGCTTTCAAGAATCCTTCAAAAAAAATCGAGCACTTTAGTTCATCATCTACTGTAATATAATGACATCTCTGACATATAGGCTATATGTATAAAATATGACTTTGTCTGACAGCATGTCTACCTTTTAATAGGCATCAACAGTGTTGTTATTCTTAACTAAACCTAAAACTATTCAAATTTGTTTATACTAATTGATATAAAGATGAAATAATGTAAAACGTAAATAATTATTTGAAAAACTTACAAAAAAAATTGAAAGGCTGCCTTGGAAGCTAACTTGAAGAAGTTGCTTAACTTACTAAAACTAGAGCTGATATAAAAATAAAATAAAAATATTTTTTAAAAACTGATAAAAATGAAAAAAGCACATAAAATTATTAAAACAAAGTAACATTGAAATTTGAATATATAAAAATAAAAGCTAACTCAAAATTGTTAAATAGTCGGTTAATGGATATAATTGTATTACAAAAATACCTGATAACCACTCAATAAAACTGATACCCATTAACCAATAGAACCTTCTCTGCTTGTGATCATTTTGTGTGTCAGTCTGCTGACAATAAATTAATTACCTGGTTTAGTTTCTAGTCTCAAGTTTACGAATGCCTGATTATTATATAATTAAAAAAATTAATTAATAAATTACCTTGTGAAATACCATACATTTAAACAATCAGTCATGGAAGGATGTATACAGACCTATTTCCAATATTTCATCCCTGGAAGAAGAAATAAATAAATAAAAACAAATAAATAAATAAAATTATTTTAAAAAATAAATAAACTGTGATTTTCGTGTGCATTGTAAGTACAGCAGAATTCCCTCATGCTCTGTGAGTTCGACATAAAATGAGGAAGCATATGGAAATGATTCACCCGGAATATGAAATGTATTTTACCATTGTTCTGCATTAATGTCCTGTGAGGAGAGGCTGATTCCCTCTCTGTCTCTCTCTTTCTCATATACAACCTCACACCTCTCGGAAGTACAAATATTAGTATATTAATGAGCCATCATAGCGCTGATGACAGTAAAGTATGTGTTTCATTAGGACATGCATTATGTTTAATCCCAGATCAATACAGTACCATCTCAGGACTCCACATAATTATGAACACTCAGAGTGGTTTTAATTACTGTCTGACTATGTGAAGGATCATGCAAAGGGTTTTCCATTAGTAGCATCCTGGTGTTTTTGTTGTGCTAATTATTGCAGGTCCAACATTGTAGTGTTGCCATGTATTTTTAGGGGAAGCAGCGCTTGTTTTCATATCTCAACACCGAAAAGCCATTAAGGCTGCGTTCGGTGAACAGCGCTGAATTCTTGGAAGTGTAGCACCTTCTTTCTTAAGCTTGAGTCGAGTGCTCACCTCCTCAGCTCTGCCCTCACTCACCTCTTCTCTCCCCTCCCGTCTCGTTTTTCTTGGGGACATCGCAGAGTGACTTTAGTGAGTGAGTTTATCTTCACATTCCAAGCCTTTGCTTTGTTGAGTCTGTCACTGTGTGCCAAAGCCTGAAGTTGAAAGGGAATCTGAGGACTTTGTGCTCTCTCTCTCTCTCGCTCGCTCTCTCTCAGTCTGCCCACTATACGTTCACACTTCATGCTGAATTTGCTTTGACACGAAGAAACAAAATAATTAAAGACAGCTGTAAAACAAAAGAAAGAAATCACTATTGCACAGGGACATTACAAGGGCAGGGTGTGTTAAGATGTTGTATTTTAAAGGTGGATGTCAAACATAGTGGTTATAGGGATTGTTTTCTGCCCTCGTGTGGAAGGGCACAGTGCAGGTCACAGTAGTAGAAGATTGTAGGGAAAATCACTGCTGATGGTGCAATGCTTCTCTGCAGAAGGACTTCTGTGAGCACATAATTCTAAGCTGAGGCGCCCATCGACGAGCTATTATAAACACGAGGCTGTCCTTGAAGTCAAGAACTTACAGATCTACAATGAAAAATAGGTCTCTCGTGACTGGAATATTCCTCTTGTCATGATGATATTGAAAAAAAGTACTCAGCACTTGTAGATAAATCAAACATGAGATTGTTCATTTATTTAGGCATAACAACATTATAATATTGTACAGTATGAAAATGTATAAAAAAAATTTAATTTGAATGTTTTAATTTTAAATTGCATTTAACAGTGTTATTAAATTATTGTTTTTAACTTCGTTAGATGACTGCTAAGGTAATTTAAATGTAAAAAAAGAGAAAATGAGCCTGCACAATTAAATCATTAATTATCAGAATACGATTAAAATATTTATTAGTATTTTGAATTAGCTTTTATTTTGATTTATAGTTTTAATATTTAATTAAATTTTGTTATTTTGTCACTTTTAGTTATTCATTATATTTTTATTTAGCTTTAATTCATTTTTTTTTATTTCAGTTTTAGTAATTTAGTACTTCTTTTTATTTATTGCCAGGACATTTTCTCAATTTGTTAATTTTTCGCAATATCTAATATTTATAATAAAACAAAATTACATATTTTCTAAAATTGCTACATTTATTATAATATAAATAATAATAATATAATATATTTAATATAATAAATAAATATACAATCCAAATCAATTCCCTAAATCTCTAATATTCGACAACCAATATGGTACCAATATATTGGACAGAGTATCCCTCCAGTATTAGGATACAAAACACTGATACTCATAATTCATCTTATTCATCTCTGGGTGTGATATCAATAACAAAACTGTTAATCTGCTCTCTGTAAAGCTTTATAAATATGCATATGAAAATCATTAAGAATAAAGCCATGTATTGATGCACACATCCCAGTTATCTAACAAAAGTAGTGTAGCTCAAAGGGACAAAAAAGGCTGTCTATCAGAAAATAGTTTGACTTGGTTTGAAGTTTTATGATTAGCATAGCATAATGTGTCCTTTTGCCCTCCAGACCTTTTACACTGGCAGAGGCCACACAACTGGTTTGTAATGATTAGCGTTGCTTTTAATACAGATTGATCATGCCGGCTGTGAGGCTGGGCTATGATAAGGGTACTTTGAGCTTCCCTTTTTAAGACACCGCTCACTTTTTAATAGGAGATACCAATAACACTGAAGCTATAATTAATTTTTTATATTAGTTACATTGGAAATCTAACTTCATCCCAGCCGCAGGACAGTGCTTTTTAAGTTTCCATACTGACACCATGGGCCATGATTTAATAATGCCTCCTCTCTTGTGTTGTGTCCAGAGGTATTTTATTAGAATGATTTAATTAGCCAGGAAACGACTCAACATCTCATTTGCCCCAAGCCAGTGTTGCACCCTCTCGGTCTCGGTTCCTTTCCTCTCATAAGGGAAGAGGAAGTACTTTTTCAGTCATAAAATCATACTAGGTTTAGGATGGATAGATAGCAGTTTGACTGGCTGCCAAGCTTCAAACAGATGCGTGTCCCTGTGTGACTGGATCACTGTGGGCTGATGGCAGTTTCCAGTACAGACCAAAGTCTTCAGCAAGTCTTTTCTAGCCAGACTACACATTGCAGCTTGTTCTAGCCAAGAACCACCTACTTAGAAAAGGAAGAGACCATTTGACCGCATGAAGTGTGTTGTTTTTACATGTTGATTAGTGGTGGTTTTATGTGAAATAGATTATACAATCTTTGACAAAATCATTTAATTTTCATTTGCACGGATAATAAAATTATACAAAAAAATCATAATAAATGCGAAATTTGCTTAGTCATGAACCTTTGTCTTGAAAGATGGATGCAAGGTGTGGAGACAAATGGGCATATTTTCTTTGCAACTTGATAATATCGCATGAAAAAAAAATTGTCCATTACAATATGACACTATCAGCATAGCAACAAGACAAACACTGCAACGATATTATATTTGTGGAGGTCATTTTAACCACAAACCCTAACCAACCATAGGAAAATTTAACTGTTTTATGAGATGGTGAAAACTTAAAGGGATAGTTCACCCAAAAATTAAAATTCTGTCATTAATTACTCACCCTTGTGTCGTTCCAAACCCTTAAGACCTTCGTTCATCTTCGGAACACAAATTAAGATATTGTTGATGAAATCCAAGAGCTTTCTGATTTTCATTTTTGGGTGAACTATCCCTTTAAACATTTTAGAAAAAGAAGTCCTCCCTCTTAACCCATACTTATTATTATTATTATGTTTATTTGGGAATCCTGGTGATAAATTTTATTACCCATGATTCGGCAAAGAAATCTCCACCAATCAAAGAATCAAAACAAGCAAATAGCCCAAGATCTATATAAAAATAATTAAATCAATATTTAATATTTATCAGTAATTCATTGTCAATTTCAATGCTTCATGGGATTGTGGTTACTTACCTCCTGAAAGCACACAATGTACATACACAAGATTATGTAATATTGTATAATCTTTTTATCAATTATTCATCATTTTTAGCTTTACATCAAAAGTTATAATGTTGTGATTCACCTCATGGCTGGTTGGTTTAGTTCATGGCATAACTAAACCAACCAGTGGTTTTAAACTAAGTGTTTTTTTTTTTATCCCTGTGGGAAAAATACTGGCGGAACCAAGGCAAAAAAACAAAAAACTAAGTGGATAGGTAATGTTGGACTATTTCATATTTCATTGAAGGATGCTTGGATTGAACAGTCATTATGTAAATACCAATGGTATGGGAGACAGTCCTAAATTTGGACTCATTAATGTAGTCTTAAGTTACGTAAAACTAGAATAAGCATTCCGGGAATGTAGAGAGATGTCACCAGACAGGAAGTGACTCGGCACACATGTATAAATACATATAAAGCACACACTCACCCACATACTTAAGGGGCAACATGGATATAATATCTTCAAAGTGTCAAGCTATCAGTTTCCTTTTGTCTCCAATGTTCTCTCTCGTGCGATTAAGTGAAAGCCTATGAAGTATGGATGCTGAGTGGGAGCTGATGGGTTTGTGTAATGATGCTGTATATGCTCATGTGCGTGGGTTTGTGAGCGATTTTACACTGCGTGTTTGTGACCGTGTCTGCAAGTGAGAGTCTGTGTTAAAGTTGTAGTAGTTATTTGGATGCTCATTGGTGTGCATTTTCCCTGTCAGTGTGTGTGTGTGTGTGTGTGTGTGTAATGATGCTTCTCTATAAATGGTCTTTTATGAGGCGAAGTGAAGCTTGCACTGCCCTGCTGCTCGGCATTCTGGGTAAATGAGGGGTTAAGGCCCGTAATGGTGGGGACACTCAGCATGGAGGCCGGAGCTCTGATGACAATCATCCTCTTGTTTTTAATCTCCACTTTCTCTTAAGTCTTGTCATCCTTGGAAAACAGTCTTTGTTGTTGACTGCTGTTGACTCACACTACAAAACAATGGTTAAACAAGTGCATTTATACATTTATGTTTAATAATTATGTTTTGCATGTGTGAATGCGCTTAGCTATGTGCTTAAAGGATCAAATCTATTTAAGTAGCTTTATATAAAGGCAATAGAAGTCCTGTAGATAGACAAGTATGTGTGTGTGAAATGAAAGGGTATGAAATGATCAATTTAAAGCGGCTATTTAAAGGCCATTGACTTGTTTTACTGCTCAGATTCAATCACCAATACCAACCCAATACCACCATTACTAATATGTGTGTGCGCACATATATACCTCAACAGCAGCCCAAAGACAAACTCATTTCCCCACTGAATTGGGGCTGTGCAAAGTGCTAACTCTGCAAAACACAGTGAAGTGTAGGTATAGAGGCTATAAATTAAACCTTAGGCATGGAAATCTCGTTTAAAACCAAATGGCTTTCCAACCACAGACATGCAGCGCGCACACACACACACACACACACACACACCTGCACAAACTATCAAACAAATCTTAAAATCTCTTGCACTTGTGCATTACACATACAGTATTCATCCAATCTCTGGTCACCAGTTTTGGGGTAAGGTACAGGCCCACATGAAACACACAGTCATAGCTATCTAAATTAAAACTTCAATCTCCATTAACTTCTACTGTTTTTAATCTAATTATAATTGCTATACATTAATCCTGACACTAAAAAAACTTTTGGTACAACTTTTCTCTTAATAAACCAATTTTCCTTTTGAGCAAATCCCTTAAAAGAGGTTCTAGCTATCTTCTGGAGATGTTTTGTCAGCAATTTTGTCTCCAGAAGTTTGGGTAGGTGAGGAGAAAAGTGCATATATTCACTACCATTCAAAAGTTTGGGGTCAGTATGATTTATTTATTTATTGAAAGAAAGTAATATTTGTATTCTGAAAGGATGCTTTAAATTGATCAAAAGTGACAGTAAAGACACTTATAAATAGTTATTTTGAACTTTCTAATCATCAAAACATTCTTAAATAATCATGATGTAACTACAAATCAAGGCCAACCAACATTTTGCAATAGAATTTGTCTTTAACAAAAAATAATGATTTCTGAAGGATCATATGACTCTGAAGACTGGAGTAATGGCTGCTGAAAATTCAGCTTTGCCATCACAAGAAACATTTTTTATTTTAAAATATATGAAAATATACATTTAAAATGCAGCCTTGGTGAGCATGAGAAACATCTTTACATTTTTTTGAACAGTGTATATATGTAGGCAGTGAAGAAGCTCACCAGGATTTTGTAACAGAGCTACTATATAATGTCAGTTCAACAAGACTTCAACACATGAATGTATGCCTTTACAGTAGCCTGAAGATACACTGAAGAGATTATAAATTATTTCATGGTGTTTTTGACATTTTTTTAAACACATACAATCATTTATGTAAGCATACATTGAGAACTGTACTTTTATTCATAACATGGTTTTATTTGTTTGTTGTCACTCTTAAAGCTTCAGAAAAACATTCATTACATCTGGTGGTTTCTATATACACAGTGGATGTCAGCACTCCTCGTGCTATTCTCTAAGAAAATTCCAGCCATTAAAAACATCCATCAACTACTGATTTTCAGCCTTTACAATACAGTTTTAAAAGGTTTATAAGTAAAGCTGTATTAAGCAGCATTTAATTACAGCATGCCAGAGAGCAAAGCAATTGGCCTCTAGGTAAACACACTATTCCGCACTGCATACCTAAAGAGTATTTTATCTGCCACAATTTTGTTACAGTGTCTATCCATCCATTTGTTTGCCTATATGCATCCAGATCCCATCAATCCATCAAATGCCAGCACATGTGCTTTCTGTCAGCAGACCTTTGATTACAGAACTCTCCCTCTTTTCTCCCCCTGCCTCTTTCTTCTCTTTCAACAGCACACAGTGGATTTATGTCATTGAAAATGCATTGGGTGAAGCAGAATCTGTTTCTGCATGTCTGCAGTCGCCTGAGGGAACGTGTGTTGCTTAGAGAAAGCAGAGAGATGCACAGACACACACACATGCATACTGCAAGAAGGATTTGAATTCGTAATCATATGTATAAGAGACTCACATACAGAGAGCTGAGGAAGTTGCAGTCGCAGTGCTTGCAGTAAATAGCTGGAATTGGACAACAGTATGACAGATGTTATAGAGGACATGTCTGGTAACAGCCTTCATGCTCTAATGAAAAAGGCATACAGTGTGCCTTTATTTATAGGTCTTGTAAAGGTTAAACTTTTGTACTCAATGTATTGAATCACAGCATAAAACTAGTGGTGAAGGCCATTTAGTCATCCAAACAGACTTGCTTTAGTTGCATCAAAACATCAGTGTCAATAGGTTAAGTTTAGAACACAATAAGTCAGTTTTGTGAAGTTTTATTATAATCTAGAACAAACTTATTTTATTTTAATTCATTAATTTACTTGTTGCTTTTCCCCCCTTAATTGGGGTTTTTGGCACTCCTGTGTTTTGCCTTGTTTTCTCCCAATGCTTTGCTTTAGCCAGCTCATTAGCTATCTTGGCTGGCTAAATTGGTTTGATGCAAAGTACAATCAAAACAAATCAGTTGCAAAGAGCAATATTATTTTCATTTAGTCACACAGAATTCTGTTGGGCTCTGTCATGATGTTTTTTTTCCAACAGCAAGTGAATTAAACTCTTTACTGGACATGTAAATATACATTTTTATTCAAATAATGCATTTATTAAAATTACATTTTAAACAAAACTGTATTTTGCATTATTTTTTATATATGTAATTGAATTACATCTATTTTTTTCATAGTGACAACTACATAATCGACATAATTTTTTTTATGGATCTTTCTAATGTGCATTTTTGTTTCTCATATTTTTGTTTTGGTGGCCTAATATGAGGAGTATTTCACATATGTGTTGCCACATGGAGTTGTGGGAAAAACTTTACACATTCTAGATACATTTGAAGCTCATTTGTAGCTTGGCAAGGATTCATTTTGGATTTAATTTGGTTTTGGACTACATTTTTGGACTAATTTTGGTTAAAGTGTTTCTAATCTGTTACAAGTTGATCAGTCCAATGGCTATAACGGCCTAGTGGACTCTCAATGCCAAAATCAGTAGTGAATGAAGACCTTGCTACATTGCATCAGATTGCACTTGTATGTTTTTATTCATCTTTATATTCTGCAAAGGTATTAGTGACCCTGGACCACAAAACCAGTCTTAAGTCGCTGGGGTATATTTGTAGCAATAGCCAAAAATACATTGTATTGGTCAAAATTATTTATTTTTCTTTTATGACAAAAATCATTGGGATATTATGTAAAGATTATGTTCCATGATGATATTTTGTAAATGTCCTACTGTAAATATATCAAAACTTCAGTTTTGATTAGTAGCTAATTAGTGCATTGCTAAGGACTTTATTTGGACAAATTTAAAGGCGATTTTTTTTAGATTTTTTTGCACCCTCAGATTCCAGATTTTCAAATAGTTGTATCTCGGCCAAATATTGTCCTATCCTAACAAACCATACATCAATGGAAAGCTTATTTATTCAACTTTCAGATTAAATATAAATCTCAATTTCGAAAAATTGACCCTTATGACTGGTTTTGTGGTCCAGGGTCATATTTGTCCTCAACAATTCTGCAAGTCATTTTTTACTGTCATTTTACTGTCATATTGTCATTACTGTCAAAACTTTGAAATGTGTTCTGGGTAAGAAGGTAAAATTGTCAGTCATTGATGCAACAGTGCAAGCTGTAAGATAATATAGAGGTACAATTATAAAATAATTTGAAGTCAGATGAATATTTCATGTTTATGTATTTCTTTGGTTGAATAACCATGCGATATATGTGCAAATGTACCAGTAACATAAACACTAGCTTATACATTTTTTTTCTAAATTTATGAAAGATAAAAATGAGGATGAACCAGATCAAATGGGAGAAAGTGAGCGGTGGAATTAAGTTCGAAAATCTGCAGTAAATGAGAATTTGATTCTGCCTCCTCTAAAGTTGAAATATCCCCAAGCGGCATTTGCATTGACTGCCGCTCCTTTCTTTGTTTAATTTTCCACATGACTAAAGCTGAATCAGAGAGAGTGTCATGTTGGTTGTCCTCAGCTCTCAGTATCAGGCAGCTATCTCACCATCAGCACGTTCAATTGTGGTCTTTTTCAGCCTTTTGTGCTGCTTATTATGTGCAGCTTTGTCATATTGCAAGCTGGTTCAATCTTTACTTCAGCTTTTAATTGTATTAAGCTATAAATAATCAATTCCAACAGGGATGTTGATTTCAAAACTAAAATTAGTGTTGATTTAGGTCAGGTTTTTACTGCATCGAACAGAATCCTTGTGCAGGAATATCTGTCTGTTTGTCACACAAAGTTTCAGGAGGCTTGGAATATATCGCTTGATATAGACTGATTTTATAGTATTTTTTGTCATTTTTGGAGCTTGACAACCTCTGATTTGAATTTGGAAAGATATACAGCTGACAAAATAATAACAGCATTTGTCATTAATTTTTTTTTTCCCCCATTCTTTTTTCTTTTATTCAATGTCCCTCTAAGGCTGACTGACCATGTAAAAACTACACTGCAGAAGAGTCACACCAGCAGTATGTACAGGGTACTTGTCTTTCTGTCAGTGAAGAAAAAAAGTCAAATGAATTCCATACCCTCCCTAAGGGAATAAAGAATCTTTTCATTTAAATTTAAGCATCATCTTTTGCAAATTGAGAATCCAATTATTTATTTAAAACTAATCCCACCCCTATAATTTGACTTTTTCATTATTTCATAAAAGTGCTGTAGGACACTAAAGACCCTTCGCTTCTCCACTGGCTAAGTGCTGACACAGGAACCAAGAAGGAAGAAGGAGCTGCAGGGAAACAATATTTCTTTTTTGAATCACTCACCTCTAAGGATAAAACGCTTGTCTGTTCTTTGTCAGATAGTGCCTGGTGGTGTCAAAAGAAGGGAAAATGATTTAAGTCTTATATTAAATAGCCACACAAGTTACAAAACTCAGAGGCATTATATGCTGGATCACAATTCATGCAGTACATCCTCGGGTAGCCTACAGTCCACAATGGTTCCATTATCATTTATCAATTAAAGGTAAAAAAATATAAAAAATTCTGCGTTTGAAATCATACGACCAGTCCACATAGACGGGAGAGCATTTTAGTTATCAAGCATTTGCTATTACATTACCACTAATGGCCCTTCGCTAACACCTTTAAAATCCTCAAAAGGGTTTGCAAACATGACTGCCAAGATATCTCCAGAAAAGAGAGCAGTCCTTCTTCAGGGACCATCATTTAATAAGACAAAATATGAAATAAAGGAGAAACACAGTAGTTTCCTAGATCCATATTCGTTTTCAGACACGTCCAGGCCTCCCCTATATACTCTCAGAAAAAAAGCTGTCCTGGCAGTTACTCAAGGCAGTGTTTGTTGAGAGCAGGGGTGCCGTGTAAAAAATCATTTTTTAATATTTTTAAATTGCTAAAATGTTCAAAAAAGCATCTATTATATAATATCCATTTCTGATGTCACCAATAATTAGAGATGCACCGAAATTTCGTTCACCGCTCAGGTTTCACTTGTGTGTGTGTGCGTGTGTGTTATCCGCTCTATGCGTGTGCGCTCCGCTCAGTCGCTCCACTCATATACTGTTCATGCTCATCGGAACAGCAAAGTCCATTAAAAAATCGAGCTGACAGGAAACATCTTTGTAGTACAGTATTGTTTCTGTCTGCGATAGCCCTACTGTGTTGTAACATGGTGTGGTATATGGGCAACTCTGGTAACGCTGCCCTCTCATTCATTGATCTGCTAACCGCTATGTTATGCTCACGTGTTCTGATAATAATAGCTTTCTAGAACTAAACATTATTTGAATAATTGGTAAAAGAAAAAAAGTTAAATATATTAACCCTACTATTAGACCTACCTGAAAAACTAAAAAGCAATTTATTTAATTCGAAGGCCTGTCGTTATTTTTTATTTGTGCTATCATTATTAATTTATTGCTTACTTGTCATTTTTTATTCAATTCAAAGTTTGAAATCAAGCTATCTCGTGCTACTGCACCAAAATTACCCCACTGTAAAATTTAAAAAACACTGAGTGAGCAAATATTTGTGAGATAGCTAGTTATAATGGTAATTAAATAATGTTTACATATGTATAAAAGCCTTTTTTAAAATCTGTCATATAAATTGGTCTCATTGGAAATTAGCCTACTGATCGCCACCATTGGACAATTTTTTAATAATATTAAAAATATCTGTATGACATATTCTGCAGTTCTTCCCTGTTGTACCGAATATCTATACTTTTCAAATTATCATATCGAAGTTAGAAATTCAAATATTGTGACAAAATTAATTTTGTAGGGTGCCACAAGTTTGTTAAAATTTCCAAAGGGTGCCGCGACTAAAAAAAGTTTGGGAAACACTGCTCTAAGGAACAAAAGCTAAAAGGTACATCATTCTACCTTATTTACCCCTAAATGGTACATCTTAGTACCTAAAGTGTGCATATTAGTACCTTTTGAAATGATAGTGCCCCAGTGACAGCTTGTTCTTTTTCCGAGAGTGTACTTGTTTCTTTGTAGTGTTGCACCACCCTCTTTGCTAATTTTCCTTTTAAAGTGGATTTAAACATTTGCAAGCTTACTTGATATGGCACTAAGTTGAAGGATAAAATGAAAGGTTGGAGACAAAAATGAGAAAAAGCTTAAGAATTTCAGAAAGCAAAATGCATAAGAATGCACTTAGTACTGCAGTGAATGGTGTTGAACACACACAGTGTTAAAAATGATGTGAAAACACATGTACCTGTAACCCACTGTGACCTTTTAAAACGTTGCCTCAGGCTATTTGCAGATGTGTAACAAAATAGCTAAAGCATAATCAATAAACTGCTAATCTGATGTCATGTTTGATGAGTGTGAAGTGGATACTGAGGCCACGGCAATCAATGCTGACATTTCAAACTGGATCAAATGTTGGTATTATCTTCAACAACTGCAAGTTCTTGTGCTGTGTTAGAAAACTGCAGCTGAGTGGAAGATGTCAAATGCATTATAACCTACATTTACTGTTCTGCTTTGACTTTGTTTAAAACTATTTTCGTTTGCAGCAAAACAGGCAAAGTAACTGGCAGTTGTGTTAAAAATGTTACTCGGTAGCAACTGCTACATATAATCGTACTGTTGAACTGAATATCAGCAAGTCTGTGATTTGAATTTTTTTATGTGTAGGTAAAATTTAGAAGGTTATTACTAACCAGTTAAAGAAGGTTATTTTGGTTGCTTTGACACTCTCTCCAACCAAAGAAAGCATTTGCTTCTGTTCGTTTTTTTTATGTTGTTGTCACACTATCTGGGATCCAGGGGAATGTAAGCAGCGTCAGACCTGTACAAATAAAATTCACAGGCTCAGAATAAAGGCTTATTCACAGGCTTAGTATAAATAGCAGCTGTCATTATCCTTTATAAAAAAAACTCTGAATGTTTACTGTGTGATCGATCATTTCTTGCACACATGGCATGTAATATTAAACTGTATTTAAAAAATTCATGTTCAGGTGAACTTATAGAAGAGGAGCATTAAAGTGGGTTGCGGTAAAGCTTTGCAAACAGATTGCAGGTAGAACTATAGGTTTACCTTGTAAGCCCTGCACATCAAACTCAAGGGAAAATCTGGAAATTTGGAAAGTTTTCTTGAACATGAGCACTGCTCCATATGTGTAAGATAACTTACAAAAAAAACTAAAAAACAGTTCAGTTGTGCCAGCAAGTTCAGTTGCAGGCATTTTCACAGTAGCACATCTTCATAATCACATTTTTCCATTCCTATTTCTCAGACTGTGAATTTCAGACTTTTTAAATCTTGTTTGTAGTGTATGGATTTGTTAACTGCAGTAGCAATACTCCTGACATACATTATTTACATGCAGAGTATCGTAACACTGCACCGTTAACCCGCTAGAACAGCAGTACCATCCCTATAATTTATAGCATCCTATGTTTCTCTTTAGATGCTTTTCTGTTGTAATAGGAAATTAGATTAGACAAACTGAACCCATGGTTCACCTCCAGGCTTTCACTATAAATTTCAAACTCACATTGTTATCTGCTGTCTCTGAAAAGAGACAAGAAGTCATGCCTCTGTATACTTGAGCAACTTTGGGCAAGACATGAATTTAAACATCTGATCTGGTCATGCTGCTTTTTCTACTATCACCAGAGTGGATAATGTGTCAAAATATTCGCAGTCTCTAAAAGCAGTTAATCTTCAATATGTTATTTTGAATTCTGGCAGGGTTTTACCAGTCAGAGAACATTTTTATAAACTGGAAGCTTACGCAATTTCACAGCGCCATAACCCCATATTCCCATTAAAGTTGGCTCATAACATATTCCGCTTGTCGCCGTGCTGTTAATTCATAGCCTATCCTGCAAGTTCAGGCCTGGAAAAGGAAATCAGCTTTTTTCCTCCCGTGGAGCCGGCAAATTAACAGTTTAATTTCTTATAAACGTGTTTTGAAGGGAAATGAGGGTCTTTGTATGTTGGAGAGAGAGCTCCAGCTGCATGCGTGACAGCTGGCAAAAGTTATATACTCAGCACTTTTTAGTTAATGTATTAACATACAATTGCCAGGGGAAATCTGCTATTCATTCATATGTAACATGGAATAATGATGTTGATTAATGAACATAAAAACAGAGATACAGCAGGATCCAAACAGCTTCAGTTCAACAGTTCAACAGAAGAAGGTAATATTATGGATAGGGGACCCGGAAGCAATGGTTTGAAGTTAAAAATCTTAATGATGGGTTTGTTTATTACAAACATGCAGCTTTAACTTCACAATACGTTAAATGATGTACTAGAGTCGTGTGGATTACTTGTGTATTATTGTGATGTTTTATCAGCTGTTTGTACTCTTATTCTGATGGCACCCATTCACTGCAGAGGATGCATTGGTGAGCAAATTATGTCATTCAAAATTTTTACAAATTTGTACTGATGAACAAACAAACTGGCCTGAGTGTGAATACATTTTCATTTTATGACACACTCACAATGAATTAAATACTGTAATCAGATTTTAAAAAACATGACTAATTAAGAAGAAAACATATCAACTCTGAATGCCAAGTGTGATAACATTCAGCACTCTTTTATTGAGTTAATGTGTGATGCAGAACAATTCAAATCACTAGAACAATCTCTGCAACACAAATTAGAGTGTCACGGTTTGTTTATGAAAATTTCATTTAGTTTTTTTGCTTATATGCAAGGAACCGCTTCAGTTCAGTGACATGCTGCTCTAATTAAGAGAAGCGCACGAAGTGAAATCAAGCTTCAGTTTTAAGTCTTAATCCACCGTGCCAGCACTAAGCCACATGTTAAGAGTGAATCAAAGTGTTTTGCAAATTTTATGCACTCAATCAACAAATACTGTAACTTTCCTCCGGTATCCTCCTTGAACATCTCCTGAGAACAGAAATCACATATTTCTGAACTTCTAATTCACTGAAGCACTACTATAGTCACTGTGAGATGGAACAGGAAAAATAATAACAGACTAAAACGTCATAGTAATTAAAACATCTTTGTTTGGATATGGCCCTGTTGAACCCTCAATAGCAGAGGGACATTTTCACTTGAATATTTTCCTGTTCCTTTTCCATTCTTATTTCTCAGTAACTCACAAGCCTATTAAAGCAGGCTAGTGGTGCATTCTGGGATGGGAAACATGATTAACTGGGACAAAACAGACAAAGCAATGCAGTTAAATGGCTAACTCAAATTGCTGACATTTAATCAGTCCTTTTCAAAGAATATGTTGCCTCGGGTATTGAAGCCATTTCTGTAATTGCAAAAAGATGCCCGTCAAGAAACTATCCATAGCTGCCTTCCAACTGCATGCAGAGTGCAAGAGATATTTATCAGAATGAATCTAAGATTACAGTTTAGTTAGATTAGCTCACTCTTAAAATGATCAAATGATATTTGATCATTTTAAGATTATATGAGCTGAATATTGCTTTGAATGAATTGATATTAAATTATATGTTGGCAACAAAAATTCATATTGAGTTGATGCTTGATAATATGTTTTTCCTGTATTATTTGTAACGTAAAGTACTGCATTATACTGCTCATAAAGCTTTATTAGATTAGATTTAGATTTTTTTTTTAAATATTCTAGTAACATTTCCAGTCAGATTTAATCTTTTCAAAAAGTAAATGAGTAGGCTATTTGATTCATTTTATAGAAACGATGCTACTCAGATATTTAAGAGGAGAAATCATGTTTAGTGAAAGTAATCACATTATTGGATATATTTAACTCTGAACTGATTTAGTATGGAATGTGAAAGAAATGTTCAAATCAAACGATATTTTGATTTGAACTGTCAGCATGTCACCATTCATCACCATTACATGTTAATGAATTTTGTAGAATAATAATTCTGAAATTCATCTGAATCATCTATTGTGATATTTTACTATAAGAATAGTTTGCACTTCCTAGCATCATTTTTTTTAAATACAGACTTCAAACAGAAGCAAGTTTCCTTTCCTCATATTGGCCTGGTCATGAATATTAACTTGATAATATGGTGTGATATGATGATTTGCTAATTATCAATTTTTGCAATGCTTTCAGACTTGTGGCATTCAATCAAACATTTTGAATATTACAGAGATGGCACATAACATGTTTAAAATGTAAAAAAAATGTCAATAGGTTGTTTAATATATATATATATATATATATATATATCTATATAATTTTTATTTTTGACGTAATGTGTGGTGGGTCACTACACTCTCAGAAAACATGAGCAAAAATTCAACTTTTAGTAGAACAAAACCTTATCACTGGAGCAGCACATTAAAAACTTTGTGCCTTAGCCCTGAACGGTTCATAGTAGTTCCTTACTACTCTAAAGTACTAAAATGCAACTTTTAGGGGTATATAGGGGACAGCTTTTTACCATTAAGGGTACTGCCCCAGTGAAAAGCTGTTGTACCCCTAAAGGAACAAGTTTTGCATATTTTTATGACAGTGCACAATGTATATGCTGTTATGGTCCTGGTACTTTAGACCTCAGGTGGGAAAATATGATTTCTTGGAAGTTCAGCAGTAACCTTTTCATATGAAATGATTTAAAAAATCCTGAAGATTTCATGCATAAATAGCACAGTGTTCTGATAATAGGCCATTTCCATGGCAAGAGCCGATTTCCATCACAAGTCACAGTGCACAGAAAGAAAGCATGTGTGTGTATATGTGAGGGAACTGCCTATTCTGGTTAGAGTGCTTACAATTTAGCCCACATAAAATGCTAAAGAATCCATCAAAATTTAAGATAGCATACTGTATTATAGTAACGCAAGGCATCTGCATTTAAGTCAAGGAAGTGGAAGAAATGGGATCTCCTTCATTTTTAAGGCATGCCAAAAATATCTAAATGAAATATTCTGGAAGATATTCATTATATTTTCTATTTTTAATACCCTAACTGTTGTACAGATGGGCCTTATGTGTGTATGTGGGGTTAAGGTGTAGTCAATGTGCTTCGCTCTGTTAATGCACATATGGTTTAGACAAGTCATTTAGCAGCCCACATTTTCTCAGTTCCAATTATTACTAATTTACAGATTATCATATTTCACAGAAGAAACACTTGATTTATATTCAGCACTTGCCTTGGATATATTACTGTCTGTCAGGAGAGGAGAGGAGAGGAGAGGAGTGAATAGAGAATTTGAAAAGAATCAGAAAATAAAAAACCTGTAATGAAAAACTGAGATTTTTTATTTGAGATTCTTTTCTCTGTCTATTTAAATACTCAGCAGTGGGAATTTGGGCCCCAGAAGAATATGGCATATTTTATCAGTTCAACCATTAATATGATGATGAGCCTTTTCAAACAACAAAATTTCAGTTGTTAGCTTGCCAACATTGTCAAAGTGTGTAATTGGACATGCCGTGTGTGTGTGTGTTGATCAATCAAGAAAAGCAGCATGGAGTGGCGTTTTCCTCTGCTGTGTGATTTGCTGAAAGAACAAAGGACGTGTAAATACAATAATTTAGCTTCTCTTCTCAGAATGCTTTTGATTATATTGTCATCTCTCAATGAATTGCCATTGATTACATTAATATTTAAACTTTCAATTGAATGATCATCCCAGCAGATCCTGGTTTGTAATGCAATGACTGTTTTTGTTTATCTGATAATAGATTGATGCTGCTGATGAAAAAGAGGATGTGCAGAATGAAAACAGAATGAGAGATGAGAGCGCTCACTCTGTCATAGAGAGGCACGGAGAGAGAGAAATGCACGTCAGGAGAACTTGTGCTAAGCCTCAGTGGGCAAAAGGAAGTTTGTAATTATCCTGACAACAACTCAAATAGAGGCACAATCTGTCTCTTGTTCGCTATTCAGATGCACAGCCATTCACGTTCCCTTTATTTACCCATGATAATGATCAGATCGCTTCCCCTTTATTGATTTCATTTAGCAGATTCACTTTATTTGTATTGGGTTATGAATTTGCATTTCAGTATTTGTATTGCTGTGTTCTCCATCAGTCTTAGCTTGTTAGGCTATTGTATCTATCTAAGAGGAGATTCAATTCTAGCGGTTATATGATTACACTGAAGTAGCCTAATAATATCTGCATCACTTCAACGGAGACTGTTGCTGCTGGTCTTATTTTCTGATCTGGAGAAAGACTTTTTATAATAGTTCCTGATGGACGCATCTGTCATAAGCAGGATAAAAAGACCATGAGCAACGCAGTGCTACTGGAAGAGCATCATTAGTCTTCTGCTAACTCATCGGTTGACATGACAAGTTACTAAGACTTGAGTACTTGTCACTTTAAGCGTGTGTCATGCCGGATGATGCAAACGACAGATACACTCAGCAGTGTGTGTCATATACTGGTGTGGTTTAGTGTACACTGTGAAAAATGAGTGTAATTGTGATATGTGTCGGGTCCCCGCTATAAAAGCAGCAACATTCACAAATGTTTACAGAACAAGCGGGAACCCAGTGTGCCTGTAGTTTTCTCTATTTCTGTTTTATCACGTGATAGAAAGTCTAAGGGCTTCTTAAGCCGTACGGCTGACTTATCTAATCTGCGGCCTGTTATGCATCAAACTAATATTGCTGTTGAAACAAAATGCAATGCCATCAAGTTAGCATTTTTAAACATTCGCTCACTAAAAAATAAATCATTTCTAATCAATGACTTAATAACCACAAACAACCTGGATTTTATATTTCTAAATGAAACATGGCTAGAAGACAGCTGCAGTGCAACGGTCCTCAATGAAACAGCCCCTCCTAACTTCACTTTCATGAGTGTTTGCAGGACTGTTAGGAGAGGGGGAGGTGTAGCTGCTCTATTTAAAGATGTCTATCAATGCAATCAAGTGTCATTTGGTCAGTACTTGTCTTTTGAATATCTAGGGATTGTGTTGAAAGGTGCTCCACGCATTCTGTTTATCATTATTTACAGGCCTCCAAAATACTCTCCAGCCTTTGTTGAAGAGTTCACAGAAATGCTATCAATGATTTCCTCAGAGTTTGTCTGTTTTGCTATTGCAGGGTATTTTAATATTCACATAGATAATGCATAAAACAAAACTACAAAAGAAATTATAACTGTTCTAAATACTTTTGACCTGATTTAGCATGTGCATGAACCCACACACAATCTTGGACACACTCTAGATTTAATCATCAGTAGATGTCTAAACATTTCATCCATTGTTATTAAGGATGTAGCACTTTCTGATCACTTCTGTATTTTCTTTGATATATTGATCTCTGTTACCACTGAATCTAGATCGGTCTCAGTCAGAAAGAGATGCATTAACGAAAACACTAGTGTGCTATTTATGTAGGCTATATCTTTAACACCAAGCATTTCTGCAGACTCTGTTGATATTCTCCTTGATTCCTTTAACTCAAAAGTGAGGAATGTTATTGATGACATTGCTCCTTTGAAATTCAGCAGGACGACTGGCAGACAGAAATCAGCTTGGAGAAAATCAACTGCAGTTCAGAGTATGAAAAGACAATGTAGAAAAGCTGAGTGGATGTGGCGGAAGACGAAACTTGAAATTAACTATAGCATCTATAAAGACAGCCTTCATGCTTTTAATGTGGAACTAGCCACAGCTAGACGGATCTTCTTCTCAAACCTTATAAACAGTAACTTAAACAACACTCGCACTCTTTTTGCTACTGTTTAGAGACTGACAAACCCCCCAAATCAGTTTGCCAGTGAAATGCTCTCCGACAGCAAGTGCAATGAGTTTGCTTCCTTCTTTTCTTAGAAGATCAATAATATCAGGAAGGCGATTAGCACATCCCCAAGTTATGCAGAGGTTAGACATATTCGACCACAATATCAAAAAGAAGATACTATGTCTGCTTTTGAAGAAATTGATAGCAAAATTTTGGAAGAAATAGTACAGCACCTTAAATCATCAACCTGAGACCTTGAAACACTTCCCACATCTTTTTTAAAAAGGGGGCTTAACTGTTATCACTCTTAGATCTCTTAGAAGTGGTGAACGCCTCACTTCTTTCTGGGACTTTTCCAAACTCCCTGAAAGCTGCAGTTGTTAAGCCCCTTCTGAAAAGAGCAATCTTGATAACACCATATTGAGCAACTATATACCATCTCAAATCTTCCTTTTTATAGGAAAGATTATTGAAAAGGTAGTCTTTAATCAGCTGAACAAATACTTAAACTCAAATGGATACCTGGACAATTTTCAATCTGGTTTTCGACCGCATCACAGCACAGAGACAGCACTCATTAAGATAATAAATGGTATTCGCTTTAATTCTGATTCTGGCAAAATGTCAGTGCTGGTACTACTATATCTCAGTGCTGCGTTTGATACTGTCTATCATAACATACTACTAGAGAGACTGAAAAACTTGGTTGGGCTTTCTGGCATGTAATTAAATGGTTCAGGTCATACTTAGAGGGAGAGGTTATTATGTGAGTATAGGAGAGCATAAGTCTAGTGGACGTCCATGACATGTGGAGTCCCACAAGGCTCAATTCTTGCACCGCTCTTGTTTAGCCTGTATATGCTCCCACTAAGTCAAATAATGAGAAAGAACCAAATTGCCTATCATAGCTATGCAGATGACACCCAGATTTACATTTTCTTATCTTCAAATGACTACAGCCCCATTGATTCCCTCTGCCAATGCATTGATGAAATTAACAGTTGGATGTGCGAGAACTTTCTTCAGTTAAACAAAGAAAAAACCGAAGTCATTGCATTTGGAAACAAAGATGAAGTTCTCAGGTGAATGCATACCTTGACTCTAGGGGTCTAACAACTAAAATCAAGTCAGGAATCTTGGTGTGATTCTGGAGACAGACCTTAGTTTCAGTAGTCATGTCAAAGCTGTAACTAAATCAGCATACTATCATCTCAAAAACATTGCAAGAATTAGAGGTTTTGTTTCCAGTCAAGACTTGGAGAAACTTACTCATGCCTTTATCACCAGCAGGGTGGAATATTGTAATGGTCTCCTCACCGGCCTAAGAAGACCATTAGACAGCTGCAGCTAATCCAGAACGCTGCTTCCAGAATTCTGACTAGAACCAGAAAATATGAGCATATCACACCAGTCCTCAGGTCCTTACACTGGCTTCCGGTTATATTTAGGATTGATTTTAAAGTGTTTTTACTCGTTTATAAATCACTCAATTGCCTAGGACCTAAATACATAGCTGATATTTTCACTGAATATAAACCTAACAGACCACACAGATCATTAGGTCAGTTAGAAATACCAAGGGTTCACACCAAACAAGGGGAAGTGCTTTTAGTTATTATGCCACCCGCAGCTGGAATCAGCTTCCAGAAGAGATCAGATGTGCTAAAACATTAGTCACATTTACAACTAGACTCAAAACTCATCTTTTTAGCTGTGCATTTATTGAATGAGCACTGTGCGATGTCCGAACTGATTGCACTATATTATTTGTATAATCGTTTTCTTAAATTCATTTTAAATCTCTAAATTCAATTTTTTTTTTTTTTTTTTTTTAGAATTTCCAAAGTTTTTTAATATTCATTCCTTGTTTTATTGTTGTTATTATTGTTTTTATTTTATTTTATGTAAAGCACTTTGAATTACCATTGTGTATGAAATGTGCTATACAAATAAACTTGCCTTGCCTTGCCTTGCCTAATTTCAACTGTAAAAAACTAAAAATGCGAAAAACTAATAGTTTTAACCTTACATTTCATGCATTTTTAAGTAAAATACTGTTAGATGTACAGTTTGTTGAAGTGAAAATGAATGTTATCTTATAATTTACCATGAAAAAATGTAAACTGACATTCCCAGAATTCCTTGTGTGACAGCTCACATTTGATGTTGTTGATGGATATATTAGGGATTTATATTACAACTCATGTTGTTTAATTCATGTTTATTGCATTGTTTTAGTGTTGTGTGTTTCTTAATATTTTTTTGATATATCTGTTATGTATATTAGGGTTTGATGTTACAACTCATGTTGGTTAATTCATGTTTATAGCATTATTTTTATTTTATTCCCATTCTCTCAATTTGTTCACACATCTCTTAAATCTGTTTTTAGTGATCCCTTTCTCTTTGCCGAGCTCTCCTCCACCTCACAGGTGTGGCATACCAAGATGCTTATTAGACAGTAGTGATGCGCGGATGGCGGTTTTATTCGCGGGCGCTGCGGATAATCTGCGGATCGGGTGGGTCCGGTAATAAAAAAATGCATTCTGATTATTTGCGGGTGGATAAAATAAATCATTAATGATGCAAGTATTAACTACATTTTCTAAATTATGAACGTGTTTTAAATAGGCTACAGAAATTGAATAAACTGTAAATTAACATTAAAAGTTATTCAACAAAACAAAACACTTTTTGTTGTTTGATTAACATTAATAAAAGACGGCACAGCTTTATTAGGCTGCTGTCACAAGACCTATTTCACGGATCCAATACTGATACTCATGCATTTTATTTTGCAACTGTTTACATTAACTTAAGACAAAACCGACAGTACTTTCTCAATTTGGTACTCGCAGTACGCGCTTTGGATGTGACTGTGAGCGCACGCGCCTCTGGAGAGCGAGAGTACCGAATGACTTAAAAATACGTGAAAATAATACATTTTTGTGACGATGCAACAATGACCGATTAGGCAATTGACAATTCCGTCAACTGTCCCGAAACGCGAGCTAAAGTCTTCTATCGCAGTGTGCAGCAGCTCTAGATGCGTCGATGTGAAGCGAAAGTCAAAGAGAGAAGACGCGGTACAGCTGAATCACCTACGCTGTTTTCATCTGATGGTTTGTGTGGATTTATTTACTCATCTAACCTACACGCTATATTGAATAAAGGTTTTGCAGTAATTTCCCTCATTTTAAAGTCGAAAGCTGTGGGAATGAGTAATGCGACGTATGCGCAATCCCGCAACTAAATTCAGGATCTGATTAAACATAATTCTATTATACAGAGACTTGTGAAATAGATTTTCATGACTTTTCAAAAACTTTTTGAGTTTATTTATTTTTTACAAAACTTTCTAGGCCTGGAAATTGCTGTTCAATGACTTTTCCAGGTTTTTCATGACCATACGAACCCTAATGTGATGATCGGGTGCGGGTCGGGTGCGGTTATCTAAATCAGACAAAAATACAGGTGCGGGCGGGTGGATAATTTATTTGAAGCTGCGGATTCGGGTGACGTTTTAGCTCATCCGCGCATCACTATTAGACAGCATGATTATTGCACAGGTGTGCCTTAGGCTGGCCACAATAAAAGGCCACTCTAAAATGTGCAGATTTATCACACAGCACAATGCCACAGATGTCGCAATGTTGAGGGAGCATGCAATTGGCATGCTGACTGCAGGAATGTCCACCAGAGCTGTTGCCCGTGACTTGAATGTTAATTTCTCTACCATAAGCCGTCTCCAAAGTCGTTTTCAGAGAATTTGGCAGTACATCCAAATGGCCTCATAACCGCAGACCACGTGTAACCTCACCAGCCCAGGACCTCCACATCCAGAATTTTCACCTCCAAGATCGTCTGAGACTAGCCATCCGGACAGCTGCTGCAACAATCGTTTGCATAACCAAAGAATTTCTGCACAAACTGTCAAAAACCGTCTCAGGGAAGCTCATCTGCATGCTCGTTTTCCTCATCGGGGTCTCGACCTGATTGCTGTTCGTCGTCGTAACCGACTTGAGTGAGAAAATGCTCACATTCTATGGCGTCTGGAACTTTGGAGAGGTGTTTTCTTCACGGATTAATCCCGGTTTTCACTGTACAGGGCAGATGGCAGATGGCAGACAGCGTGTATGTCGTTGTGTGGGTGAGTGGTTTGCTGATGTCAATTTTGTGGATCGAGTGGCCCATGGTGGCTTTGGGGTTATGGTATGGGCAGGCGTATTTTATGGACAACGAACACAGGTGCATTTATTGATGGCATTTTGAAGTCCCCCCCCCCCCCCCGGACCCCCCAATACAGCAAAACTGCACATTTTAGAGTGGCCTTTTATTTGTGGCCAGCCTAAGGCACACCTGTTCAATAATCATGCTGTCTAATCAGCATCTTGATATGCCACACCTGTGAGGTGGATGGATTATCTCGGCAAAGGAGAAGTGCTCACTAACAAAGATTTAGACAGATTTGTGAAAATTTTTTGAGAGAAATAGGCCTTTTGTGTAAATAGAAAAAGTTTTAGATATTTGAGTTCAGCTCATGAAAAATGGTGGCAAAAACAAAATTGTTGCGTTTATAATTTTTTTCAGTGTATATACAATATATTGGTGTTAATATAAAATAAGTTTTTTTTTGCTGCACTTTAACAGAATGATTATGGCAAACACAGCTGCTTTTTTTGTAAAACACCTGGATTTTTTTTTTTTTACAGTGTAGTGGTAAACAAAATCAACTTACCAAAGTTCCCTATTAATATTTCATGAGGGTAACAAACACAGTTTTCCAATAGGGGATTTTTAGAAAGAAAAACATTCCTAAAATTCAATGTGTGTGTTTGCACTTCAAATAAAACAAGTGCAAATCTGTATTTTAACACCAAAATACAGCAAAAGCTATTCTGCAACAAAATGATAACATATTCCTGCAGAATCACACATTCTTCTCACTGTGATTTTCAGCTCGACCTATTCAAAACCTTCTCCGCGGCCTCTGACTATTTCTGTAGTCACATTTATCTGTCATCATACTCAGGCAAGCACAAGTGTGTTTTAAATGTTCTGTGTTCTCATGCTGGTTACAGATGACCCATGTCTGTGGCAGAGCTTAAAGGAGACCAGCTTAAATGCCAGAGGTGAGCTACTGCACATTATTGGAAAGCCAAACATAATTTGGCCCAATTAGGCCTCAGAAGTGCTGTTGTTATAACACACAACCGTACACAGCTGGTACAAGAACCTGAGGATCTTATGAGGAGTAGAAGAAGACTTATAGCGCACCAGAGGCTCTGTCTGATGCTTATAGTCCTTCACACAGACACAGGTACAAATATAAACACAGGTCCAACTTACTAAAGTAAAACTTAAAGGATTAAAGATAACATTCTTATAGTGAAATAATAATCACAATTATTTAAAAATTAAATAGCAGCTATTTAACAAAAAGTATAATTAAATCATTGTGAACTAATTACAGTTATTTTAAAGAAAAAAAGGATATTCAACAATAAAAATAATGAATTAATTATTTTAAAAGAATAATTCATATTTGAAGACAAAATGAAGGCAAATTCTTCATATACATATATATAATTATTCAAAAAATAATGTGCATTATCATTTATTTTTGTATGTTATAAAGACAATTTTTAAATTATTAGGCATTTTCATGATAATCTTTGATATGCTTTGCGCATCTTTTAGTTTTGAAAGCCTCACAGAAGCATGTACACAAAGCAACAGTGTATATGTATTTTACACATTACTGAATACTTGAAACAAGTGCTATCCGTTTTATATCTGTGGAGAGCTTTTGTCATCAATAGTTTAAAGGCAACCTTGAACGTAAAAGCAACAACCTCCAAATGAAGACAAATTGAAATGCAATTGTGAGCAGACTGCAGTGAGCGTACTTTTAAGAAACAGTGACCACAAAAACAAGAAAAATAAATGATGAATGCATTATGAGATCCGAGAGCTCCAATTTTCCACTGTCTGCATTTCTGCTCATCCAATTAATTTGCTTTGCCTGCTCTTTGGGCGTCGTGCCTCGAGGAGACACAGCGAATCAGAAGACAGCGTCCCTGCTCTTGGCTTGAGTCATTAATAAGAGCAGCGCATTGTACTGAGAGATGCGGTGCCTAATGCAATTTATGAAGCTAAAAACTAAATCTAAATGAAAAGAGATGGGCCTCATCATCCTGTGTGTCAGGTCTGCATAAGGAGGGACGTCTCATATCCTGTGTTGCCAGGTTGTGCTTGCATGTGTATGGCTTTGTTGCATATTTCTTGGCCACATTAAAAAAATCAGTGACGTGACATCTGCTATTTGTGCTTTTGGCACATTCTGTGCCTCGTCATGCTCTGAAATGTCATTGGACTGCCTGTTTTTGTTTTGTTCCGTGAATGGATTCTCTCTCTAATTATCTAGGGTGCTGGAGGAATGCGTTATCAAGCTAAGGTGTGCAACGCTTTGAGTGCTCTTTGAGAATATTCTCAGTGCCTTTGTTCTCTGAAACTTAGACAAAATAGAAAACACGTTTCAACTGTGATTAATGTCGCAAACTGAAAATATCACCAAGTATTTTTAATCTGAATTAAGTAAAATAACTGAAGTATTTTAGACTAGAAAAACTTAAGTAAAATAAACTTCATAAACATCATGCATTGTGCCAACAACTTATTAAACTTTAAAAAAAACTTTCTCTAAATATTTCAATCAATTTCCAGGCATTCTTGACAGAATTTGGAGATTTATTATAAAAAAAATTAAGACACTAATAACAGGTTAAGGAATTTATATGGTTATATACAATATATTTGAAATTTTAGCGATACTGGAGTTCTTCTTTAAACTGACTAATAAGCTGCGGAAATTAAGTGAGAGATGATACATTTCAGTAAGCTTTACCATATCTTTCAACATACCTTCTGATGTTCATTAATGTTTTTTCGTGTTTTAGTTGTAAAGAGGAAGAGATGATTCACCAGTTCTCAACAACATAATGTGTCATATCACTTTAAAGAGCATCAAAACAGTATTCATTGTTTGAATCTCATATTTTAAAACACTTAATTTTAAAGCAGAGACTTTATATAAAAAACAGGAAACATGAAATTAAGTTTTGCTTACCTTTTGTTTTTTCTGGCTCAAAATAATAGAGCGTGTCACATAATTTGTATTGTTTACGTTATTTTGCTGTTTTTCATTGGTATTGACTACATCAATTAGAGATTCATCCACTATTTTTCACTAGTATTTCCACTGGATGAGTCATTTTTCATCTGAAAATAATGGAATTGTAAAAAATTTCACTGTAAGTCAAAATCGACAGTGGCGTTTAATTGCCTTGTGATAAATATAGCCTTCGACAAAGGGCATGCTTGGGTTTGTGCGGTACTATTTCAGTCAAAGTGACGCAAATGATGTAAAATGCCCAGTCAGTACTACCAATCGTGACTAAGGTCTCTACTATCCTGTATATCATACAATCTGACATATATGCCACAGTCTTGCCATGGCTCCTACTCGAACTCTCAAATCAGAAAAGCAACCATTTTAAAGGAACGGAATAGAAGTCGCCGGCGCAGTACCTGTGACGCGGGCTTAGCGACCGACAACCCCCCCCCCCCAACCGAAGAGTCTTGTTCTCAGCCCTTCAGTGGGATGATACTGATTAAAATTCAGCTCAAACATTCTGTTCAGAAGTTCGCTGCAGTCTGTTCCACTTAAAAGAGTTTTGACCCCACTGGCAAAACAATGTCCCACAATGATTATAAAAATTGCATGTCCTTAGGTCTTTATAGCTAATATCATACATGAGTTCAAATGTAGTAGGGCTGCGGAATGAAAAAGGTTGTCGAGCGTGTGATGTGTTCAATAGCTGTGCGCAGAGGTCTGACCAAGGCCTTGGCTTCGAGTTTACATGGGAAAGAGAGGAGAAACAGCAAGCACACAGCATGAAAGATACAAACCCGATTCCAAAAAAGTTGGGACACTGTACATATTGTGAGTAAAAAAGGAATGGAATGAGTGGAATTTCACATGTCAATATTTCATTCGAATACAACATAGATGACATATCAAATGTGTAAACTGAGAAAATGTATAATTTTAAGGGAAAAATAAGTTGATTTTAAATTTCATGGCATCAACACATCTCAAAAAGTTTGGACAAGGCCATGTTTACCACGGTGTGGCATCCCCTCTTTTTATAACAGTCTGCAAACGTCTGGGGACTGAGAAGACATGTTGCTCAAGTTTAGGAATAGGAATGTTGTCCCATTCTTGTCTAATACAGGCTTCTAGTTGCTCAACTGTCTTAGGTCTTCTTTGTCGCATCTTCCTCTTTATGATGCGCCAAATGTTTTCTATGGGTGAAAGATCTGGACTGCAGGCTGGCCATTTCAGTACCCGGATCCTTCTACACAGCCATGATGATGTAATTGATGCAGTATATGGTCTGGCATTGTCATGTTGGAAAAATGCAAGGTCTTCCCTGAAAGAGAATGGGACGTACGCAGGCTGATATTGTTGCTCGTGGCGAGGGGGGAAGCAGCCTCATGGTTGTTCGTAGAACTGGAATCATGAGTACGCTTTTCAAGCATTGACTGGTGCATTGTAACGGCGAGATGTGGGTGGGAGCTGGTCTCTCGGGTGCCGAACTAATCCTGCGGACGCCAGATGTGCAGAACGATCGCTAGCATCTCATGCAACCCCATACCATCAGAGATGCAGGCTTCTGAACTGAGCGTGGATAACAACTTGGGTTGTCCTTGTCCTCTTTAGTCCGGATGACATGGCGTCCCAGTTTTCCAAAAAGAACTTCAAATTTTGATTCGGCTGACCACAGAACAGTTTTCCACTTTGCCACAGTCCATTTTAAATGAGCCTGGGCCCAGAGAAAACACCTGCGCTTCTCGATCATGTTTAGATATGGCTTCTTTTACCTATACCTATAGAGTTTTAGCCGGCAACGGAAAATGGCACGGTGGATTGTGTTCACCAACAATGTTTTCTGGAAGTATTCCTGAGCCATGTTGTGATTTCCATTACAGTAGCATTCCTGTATGTGATGCAGTGCCGTCTAAGGGCCCGAAGATCACGGGCATCCAGTATGGTTTTCCGGCCTTGACCCTTACGCACAGAGATTGTTCCAGATTCTCTGAATCTTTGGATGATATTATGCACTGTAGATGATGATAACTTCAAACTCTTTGCAATTTTTCTCTGAGAAACTCCTTTCTGATATTGCTCAACTATTTTTCGTCGCAGC
The DNA here is from genome assembly GCA_018155175.1 of Sinocyclocheilus anophthalmus. Taxonomy (NCBI): domain Eukaryota; kingdom Metazoa; phylum Chordata; class Actinopteri; order Cypriniformes; family Cyprinidae; genus Sinocyclocheilus; species Sinocyclocheilus anophthalmus. The sequence goes on along the minus strand of JADLZN010008188.1, from coordinate 578,185 downwards.
ATTGGGGGAAATGGTGATCCTCTGCCCATCTTGACTTCTAAGAGACACTGCCACTCTGAGAGGCTCTTTTTATACCCAATCGTGTTGCCAATTGACCTAATAAGTTGCAAATTGGTCCTCCAGCTGTTCCTTATATGTACATTTAACTTTTCCGGCCTCTTATTGCTACCTGTCCCAACTTTTTTGGAATGTGTAGCTCTCATGAAATCCAAAATGAGCCAATATTTGGCATGACATTTCAAAATGTCTCACTTTCAACATTTGATACGTTATCTATATTCTATTGTGAATAAAATATAAGTTTATGAGATTTGTAAATTATTCCATTCCTTTTTTACTCACAATTTGTACAGTGTACCAACTTTTTTGGAATTGGGTTTGTAGAAAAGTGAGAGAGTCAGAGAATGATATAAAAAGGCAGAGAGCTAATGACAAGCGATGCGAGACTTAGATGAATGGAGAAAGACACAGGAGCAAAGAGATATATTGTCTGTGTTATCACAAAGTCAGGGCTTAAGCTGTGGGGAACTTATTCTATCTCAGAGAGCATGCTCAGAGAATTCTTCAGGAAATGGACCCTGAATTTATCATCAGCATCTACACCGACACAAACGGCTAATCTTTGTGGGATTTGACCATTTCCTAAAGCCAAACGTCTCTGTGCAGCAAGACAGTTCTAAGAAAAGAGATAGTTCAGTCAAAAATGAAAATTCTTGCATTATTCACTCACCCTGTTGTTCCAAAACTGTGCAACTTTCTATTCCTCCGTGGAATACAAATGGATTTTGAATCTTGTACTTGTCAGTGTTGTCCAAGCATTTGCAATGAACAGAGACTGGAATTTTTAAGCTTCAAAAAGAAGATCACAAAGGTAGTTCAATACAACTTTTATGAAGTCATTAGCTGTGTGTAAGAAACATACTGAAATTTAAGTCATTATTCACTGATAATCGTTCCCTCTAGTGATCCATTAACAGTAGTGATGAGTCAGTAAGGGTACAAATCATTGAGACCAGTTTGCTGAACTGGATCGACTCAAAAGAATGATTTAATGAATGTTCCAAAAAAGGCAAGGGAGTTTTAACATTTATAGTGTTAGTCTATTTTTTAAATAAAATGTTGTTCTTCTCATTCCATCTATTGAAGATTCCTGAAAATGTATCACAGTTCCCACAAAAAAACACCAGACAATAAGAAATGTTTCTCGAGCACCAAATCAGCATATCAGAATGATTTCTGAAGGATCTTGTGACACTGAAGACTGGAGTAATGACTGCTCTTTACCAAGTTTACTATAATAAGCTATAAGCGGAATGAGAGTGGTGAGATCCAAGCAGGAGGAAATGCAGGTTACTTTATGTAAACTATGGTTCCTGAGTAAGTGTAGTAAACGAGACACTGCGTCCTCTAGGGGTCGCTATGGGGGAACGCCTCGTCTTGACCCGTGTCTGAATGACCCGTGTCATACATTGAAAAAACACCAACAACACGTTGGCCGGCGACAGCCCATGACATCACTACCGTGCGATTATAGTATAAATAGGCGCCAGTACACAACCGAAGGAACCATGCAGAGGAGTTCAAACTATCTTAGCAGTCCGAAGGAAGGCGTGCGTTCGAAGCATGAGCAGGAATCCTAGTGAAGGGACGACACAGTGTCTCGTTCCTCGTCACACGTCAGGGAACCATGCACATGATGTACATAAGTAAACTGAGCCGTTCCCTTTAAGGGGCAAAAACTGAACTGCGTCCTCTAGGAGTCACTATGGGGAACGATATACCCACGCCGCCATGCTGAGGGGAAGAGCTCAAGGCTTGGAATCATAATGGATTCCTTTAAAGGGATATGACCCAGAACCTAGTATCACACTAAGTCTTGACCTGTCACACAAGGGCTACCGCTTGCTAAGCTGATGATGTGAACGGTCTGAACAGACTCTAGGGCCACACACGGGTTAAATTCGTAGGTATTTAGGATACCTAAGTGAGTGGTGCCCGAAGGGAACGGGGCGTTAACCGTCAGAAGAAAGGGCTACGAAGCAACCGCGCGAAGCCCCGCACCATAGCCAGGAGTTTTAGAAAAGAACGCAAAGAACTCGTGTGGCGAACTTGTATCCACAATGTGGATTTTAGGAAATTGCACAAAGGCATTCACGTGCACTACCATACATGGATTTTAGATACAGGAGCAGTGCAGTCTAAGGGGGGCTCGTGGCACTCTGAAGACAGGTCACGGGCGAGCTCTTAGGATGGATGGTGATACCAAAACCCAATATGTTTGAGCGAGGTCACCAACCAGAATTAAGATATAAAGAGCTCGGAATATGGCTGTAGCAGGAAATCTCTAGTCTGGGGGCAACACTCCTAGTTCTCAGTCGAGAAGGGGGCTTGACCTACTGCATGTTCCAATGCTGGAACGCTAGCAATAGTTTACCTTGGCTGAGGGAGCACAAAAACAGCTCTCAACGAGAGGGGGCTCGACCTACAGCATGCTCCAATGCTGGAACGGCTAGCAGTAAGTTACCTAGCTGAGGGAACACAGACCCAGCTCTAAACGAGAGAGGGGGCTCGCCCAGCATGATCGTTAGAAATCAGAGTTAAGTGTACTGCAAGCTAGCCAAAAAAACTCAGCGCATCAGAAAGGCGGATTGGAAGGGCCTAGTTCACCTGATGCTACTGGTTCCAGATGCTCTGGGAAAAGGAGAACTCCGAATTCAGAAAGAATAGTGCGCTCATAGGCAACTCTTTGGTAAAGGGGAGCACTGCTAATACTAACACGAGAACAGCCCACGGAGCGAACCCGGGCGCTTGATAGGAAGCAGCATGCTCATAGTAAGCCTCAATGGAGAGGGGAGCGATACTTCCAAGTGTGTCAAAAATAGAGACACACTGGTTGAGTGGAACCCAAGGCGAGTATCCGGGTCTAAGCCAACTCAGAGAAAGGGAACGAAGCTACACGCGTAACCCTTACCGTACAGGATTTCAGAAAGTGTGCAAAGTCTAGCGTGCACACTTAACACTTATGTGAATTTTACAAAGTGGGCAAAGCATAACGTGCACAACTACCAGCTATGTGGATTTTAGAAGGGCAGCACGTTACTGCAGAGCAACATAGTGCGCACTCCCTTACCACTATGTGGGTTTCAGAAAGTGCACAGAGTTTAGCGTGTGCACTTACCATAGCATGGATTTAAATTTCCAGGCATCTGATCACAGATACCCGGAGGTACTGGGCCAAATGGGAGAGGCAAGCTCAAATACAACCCTCTAAGGCGAGGGGAGCACTGCCTGAGACAGCATTACACAAGAAGGTTCTCGCAAATGCCACCAACTCGATGTCTTAGCAAGAGGGGATATCCTGGAGCCCGAACATCCAGGAATCTTTTTGCAGTGTCGCACCGGGGGCCTGATGATCAAGAAGGCTACCGCAGAAGCCTCTGACCTGGCCGCATAGTCCAGGAAGTATGAAGCCGGCACCAGGGCTATCATACCGGCTGGACACAATATCGACGAGTGAGGTAACACTGCAAGTCGAGCACCTGGTTTCTGAATCCAGCAAAGGGGTGCTCACAGAGGACCTACCTTAAAAAGGACAGAAACACACAGGTCCCGGAAAACGCTGCAAAGAATTCTCACAGAAGGATTATACACACATAACCACCAGCACATTAAAAACATATATATACACACATATATATATATATATACACACAATGATACAATATAATGGATCATACTCACCCACCATGGTCCCCGTGCTGGAGCCCCGTTCAAGAGGCAACTCAAAGAAGCCTCTAGTCCAGACCATCAGCAAGGTGGTCACTATGAAGCCATAGAACCAACCAAACATATAGGTCCAGCATAGGAGACGGAAATGCAGGAAAATTCCTACCTAACCTCGGTCAGGTGGAGAGCTGGTGGTTATAGGGGAATTAGGAGCTAAGGGCAGATGTAAGACCCCCGAAGGAAACAAGTAGATACTCAAGTATCACTCTGATCCGGACGAAAGTGCTGATGCCTTGTCTGGATCACATCCCTAGGTCTTGCCTACCTCCCTTTGACCCGCGATTCCTTCTAACCCTACCCGCAGGCGGGGGAGGAGCGCGAGCCGCGACATCTACGGAGATCTGCGCGAGGCTGTGGCCGTCTCTGATTCTCAGACCGAGACGGACCAGGACCCCAATGCTGTTCAGGCTTAGACCTGGACCATCGTGAAATGAAGGACTGAAGGCCGCTGAGCGCGCCTCTGCCTCCCTGAACTTCTCGACCACCGCCCAAAGGAGGTACCAAAAAATACGTAAGGCAAAACCGGCGCATCGAGAAGAAAGCCCCTCTCTTCCATCCCGATATCTGCCAGGTTCACCCACAGATGTCTCTCAATACCTACTATAGCTGCCATGCTTAGTAGCACAGAGAGTGAGATCTGTGGTGCGGCGAAACTCAGCTACCTCATCAGGCCTTTATCCAGGTCTTCCAGCAGGTCAGCCTAATATGCCCGGAGCACCGCATTGTGCGCAACGAAGCAACAGCCTGACCTGCTGCTGCGTACGCCGCAAGGTCGGTGCGAGGCGTGCCCGCCCCATCTTATCAGCCTGATTCGATTTGTCAAGGGAGGTCGCAGTTTAGAGACGAACGGGTTGTAATCAGAGGATGTCTCACCCATAGAAAGATAGCTAGCCATTCAAGTTTTTTACAGGGGCATCCTCTCATAGTCGTTTCCGCGCATCGCCTCGATGTTGGCATAACTCGTATGCTAGAATCGATGAATGTGTAAGAAAGATAACGCTCAAAACTCACCATACACAGAGCAGGAGGATTGGGAAGGCTCAGCCTCAGCTTCTTCGCCATCCTCAGACATCTCCTGCTCCTCCTGTGCTGAACCCAGCAGAGCACTGACCCCCAGATCAGACGATGTTAGAGAAATAACATCATCCTCCAGCAGCTTACTCTCGTCCACAGCAGACGAGTGCGAGAGGGAAAACCCCTTTTTAAACTCATAAGCCGGATCCACCTGCGATCTCCACGAGCCCATCCTCCTCCATGGCTCAGCAGCGGTGGGTCCTGAGCCGCGGGAAGCAGATGGCTGCCCCCCTTTCCTCGAAAAGAGAGACAAACGAGAGCGGAGCTTTTCATTAAAATACGCTCACAATGAACGCGGATTGCCCCCTCAAGGACATCACGTGCGTGCTCTTTGCCCAAACAAAAAACACAGAGATCGTGTGTGTCATCAGGTGTCAAATAACGGGACGACGGGGAGTGCACATCACCCTCTAAACAGCTTGCAGTGCTAGCCATAACGATAGGGAAGTATAGACGCTCTTTACCACGAAAGGCATGCTTCAAACAAAACGGTCGTGAAGGACGAAAGAGAATGGGCATGTCTCCCGCACCTATTTATACTATAATCACACCGGTAGTGATGTCATGGGCTGTCGCCGGCCAACGTGTTGTTGGTGTTTTTTCAATGTATGCCTTCTCAGCCCCACGGGGTCACGACGAGGCGTTCCCCCATAGCGACCCCTAGAGGATGCAGTTCGAAGTTCCCTTGAAAGGGAACAGTTATTTTAAATTGCTCATGACATAGACGGTATCACTATGTTTATTGTATTTTGATCAAAAATGCAGCCTTGATGTGCATACGAGACTAAATATTACCGCCCCCAAAATTCTGAACAATAGTGTATATACAAAAATGTAATTTCTTTTCTGAGCACTATGAAGCCTGATGATGAAATTAGATAATGTTAATGCCTGTAAATTCTGGATCAACTACTTTATATCTCTTTAAGTGAACTCACACACACATTAAGGCAGAACAGTTTATTCTTCAAGGCAACCCAGGATTGGAAAAACAAACACACACACGCACACAAATGCTAAATCTCATTCCATGTTCTCGCCAAGCTATTTTAAGATTATTTTGTTTTTTGCCAGCTTAATCAGGTAGCAGCAGCCCTTGGGTGGTGCTCTAATCCTTAACTAAGACAGTTAAAATGCAGGCATGACTCCACCATGGCTGCTGTCAGTCATCTTTTCCTCCCTCTTACTTGTGGGAGCTGTGGCTGCATTTAGCACACAATCATGCGCATCATTATTATTCCATTTAGACAGGTGTGCTGCCTGCAATACCTGTGGTGCAAAACAATGCATAGTAAATGTAGACAAATTTACAAACACACAATGTTACACTTAGCCCTCCATTTCCCTTCCCTCCCCAAAAATATCCCTCCGTCGCTCTCCAAGAGATTGCATTTATTTTGCAGTTCAGGGTGCAAAAGCAGCTGACAATTATAAACTTGATTAAAACACAGTTATGCAAATCAGATGTGAGCGGCCCATGTAGCTCTGAGCAGCCTACTGACACAAACCCACTCAGACTCTCTCAATCACAATTACCTTCCTGTGACGCCTACAATACTGATTAGACTAGGAGAACAATAGCTACAGCATACTTAAACGCAACAAACAGATGCTATCAAATATTCAAGAGGGAACACAACATAATTTACCTTCCCCTCTCCTCCCTCTATGCCTTTGTCGTTTTTCATCTTTCTTTCATTTGAGATTCATTGTGGCAGGATCGATCCCACTGCTTCTCCTGATTAGCATTAGCATGTAGCTTTGCTTTGGAATGCTGAGATAATGTGGCTACTGAGCGGGAAAATGTCCTTTGGCCTTCAAAAGGATTTAAAGCCATTGTTTGACAGCTACACAAAATCATTCACCTCAGTTTGTTGATATTTATAAAATATAAATTGATTATTAAGACAAATTATATGGTTTGGTTTATTTTCCAATAGCCTTGTAAAATACTTATCAACAATGCTAAAAAACGACTTAAACCAGCCTAGGTCTTGCCACTCATGTCAGGTTGGTGTGTTTTTATAGGGGATTTGATTGTTAGACTGACTAAACCTGACCAGCAAACCACATTAGGCTGGTTGTAGTTTTTTCCAGCAAGGAAATTGTTTTCTTTTGGTAGCCTATCTGCTAATTCTGTCATCATTTTCTCACCCTCATATGGGATGATATTAGACTCAAAATGATTAATAGATGCACGCACAATTATCCATGCACTGCATACATTTTATACATGTATCTTACTAACCACAAACAAATGCCTTTCAGTTTGAGTCTGTGGAATTCGGGATTAAATGATTGTGCAGCGATTTGAACAAATACAGACATGTTTGTGTATAAAAATGTTCTGTTCTGCATTAATATATCATAAATTGCTCATGCAAAAATGAATCCGTGCGTATACGTGGATCAGGTGACACGCGTGCATTAATTGACGTCTAGTTCGAGTCGATCTTGTTCAGTTCATTTGGATTTTGAGACTTCATTTTCGCAGTTTACAGCATTTCATGCCCCCCACACACACAACTACCAACAAACAAGGCCCAGTGCAATTCATTAACGTGTACACGATTTGAAAATTTCGCAAATGTGCGTCACTACACTGAAACAAATGCCTTTCAACCTGTGTCTGCAGAGTTAAGAATTACATTAATGTGCAGCATTTTGTTCAAATAGAGACATATTTGTGAATACAAATGTTATATTTTGTATTAAAGTATCATAATTTGTCCATGTAGCGATGACGATGTGCATTTGTGAATCAGGCGACACGTGTGCATTCACTCATATCTCGGAGGCGTTTCTATTTATTCATTTGAATTTTGAGATTTCAGTACGCACCTTTTCGCCTTGCGCAAATCCAACACCCCACAGCTCGCGCTCCACGAGAAGCTGAGGAACACAGAACATCAGCGACAATAGATGGACTAGCCCCAGGCACGTGCGCCGTTCCATTGGGACGGGTTCATGAATGTTACATTTGGTTTCTTTCGTTCTTTGTGGTTTGGCTATTCTACCTACGTGAAATAATAAAGAATGTTGTGTTGAATTCTTAAAGTAACTTGCTTAAGACACAGAATAGGCGTATGTTTAATTTTGCCAAACAAGAACTTCACGACGGTACCTTGGGTTTTTTCTTTCTTTCTGTAATTCAACGGCATGTTGTCAGTATGTTCATTGTAGGACTATATTATTATCATTATTGTTATTATGCAAAGATGAAGTTGACGATGCTGATTAGCCTCTCTGCAGGTACGAGAGAAATGCACCTTCATATCGGCCTACAGCATTCAAACGCGGGCAACCTGTTCATTAATAAAATAGTCAACCAAACATATAGATACACTATAGAATCTAGATACACTGGTTAATAAAAACAGCCCGTAGTACAATCGTGCCGTTCAGCCTGAGCTCGGGGCCAAGCAAATATTTGCTCATTTGAAGAAGACCATGATTTTCTTTTTTTTTTTTGTAAAGCAGGTTAAGTACAACGCCTGGTTTACTTACACAGTAAATTCCCGAGTGTTAAATTAACACTGCTCGGAGCATATATGGTCCCACTCTAAAAGAGTGTTAAAGTAACACTGAAGCAGTGTTAAAGTAAATGAGATAATTCTGTGATTAATTAAGTGATGATTAGTGACGAACAGCTGCTGTTAACAAGCAGAATCACTGAAGAAAAGAGCAATACAAGAACTACAACTGACTTCAGCCACAGCCTTAGATGAAATCAACTGAAACAAAAGAAGACATTAAATCTCTCAAGATCTCAGCAGAAGATGATTAAACAACTCCACAAACAGCATCACCAGCTTCATGCATTACTAACCAGTTAGACTTTATTTCTGGAGGATCTAAAACAGAAGTTATTTATTAAGAACTAATGTTTATATGTTTTTTTTTCTTCAACTTACCGTTTTTGTGAATAGTTGATGCTTTAGTTGCCTCTTGACCCTTGACTTTTTAAATTTAAGTTTCTCTTTGGCTGGCACTATTGTGTGTATTAAACGTGTGATGGCAAGGAACTTATGATCATGTCTTTTTTCTTTTTTTTGGTCTCTGATTGCAATTTATCTAAAACTGTAGTGCTTTTATCATTTTTATGTTGTTGAAGTTATATGAGAACAATGTGAGGAAAAACTTCATGAATGACTTATAAATATGGTTCATAAAGAGGTTTCAGTTCTGGCACTCAAAGACATGAAGAATCAGCATGTGAATCTCAGCAATGGTGACAAAATATTCTTATAATTTTATGTGATTTTTGAACGTCACAAAACAAGGAACTAAAAAGTCACAACAAAAAATAACAAATAAAAGCAAATCAAGAGGTCCTCGCTGCAGCCTGTAGTACGATGACGTAGCTGGATCAGATCCAATACGTATTGGATGTTTGATGAGCATGCGCAGTATTGGATTTTAATGCGCATGCGCAAAGTGGGGCTGTCATTGAAGCTAGTATTTAATGTAAATTAAACTGTATTTACGAGATATAGGTGTTTCATAGGCTTACACAAATGATATTACACTGTAATTTTAAACTATAAAAGTGTATTCAAACTTTATTTAAGCAACAATGGCGTAGTTTTGAATGAAAGAGTTTGGTATGTAAGCTATGTTTATTTTTTATTAGTTTGATTCGTTTTAGAAATAAAACTCTACTAACTACAATTTTGTTCGTTCTTTATGAAAAAAATGGGGTGTAACTACTGTCTTTATTTTTTCCTCTGATAGTCAAAATAGTTAGATAGTTCTGTCAAAAATTCGTTCATGAATCAAATATTATTTTTCGTTCTCACTCTCTGTGCTATACGTGACAGAGTATAAAAAAAGTTATAGGCCTACTAAAATATGCGGACATAATTTTTATACCATAAGTATAAATAAAAAGAAGAAAAACAATCCTGTCAGTCGGGGTTCTGTATAGCCGATAGATCCGTTATACCGGGTTTNAAAGTCTGACTGGTTAGTAATGTGTGAAGTTGGTGATGTTGTTTGTGGAGATGATTAATCATCTTTTGCTGAGATCTTGAGAGATTTAATGTTTTTTTTATTTCAGTTGATTTCATCTAAGCTGTGGCTGAAGTCAGATGTAGTTCGTGTATTGCTCTTTTCTTCAGTGATTCTGCTTGTTAACAGCAGCTGTTCATCACTAATGCTCAATCAGCACTTAATTAATCAATTATCTCATTAATCTGTTTAACCTGCTTCAGTGTTACTGTTTTAGAGTGGGACATTTGCTCCGAGCAGTGTTTAATTTTAAACACTCTGATTTACTGTGTGGCCTAAACTACGACGTCCCGTTGCATTCAAATAGCCAACATTGTTATATGGAAACTTTGGATTCGTGCCAATAGAAGTAAGAAGAGATTATAGGGCAAACACTTAAAAAAAGAAACCATCTCAAATAAAGTCATTGGCCTATATGCGAGATTAAACTCTTAAAGCTCCAGAAATTTAGAAATAAATATTGATGCTACAAATAATTAAATCTCGAGAATACAGGCCTTCATCATCACCAAAGGCCCCCCCCAACTTCATCTTTGCAGACACTGAATCAGAAAACAGTTTAGTAATAAGTAGCCTATATAAAATATGTTCTAGCTATTTATGCGATCCGCTTGAGCACGGAATAGGCTATAGCCTATAAAACTTGTTTAGTATAGTTTAAGTTAATTTAATAGTTTAAATATAAACGTGCGATTACTAATGGCTTAAATGAGCGACTATAATATCCCTTTTAATAATAATAATAATATACTACAAGGAAGGAATAACTGACAACATGCCGTTGAATTACAGAAAGAAAGAAAAAACCCAAGGTACCGTCTTGAAGTTCTTGTTTGGCAAAATTAATATAAGATATTATGTGTCTTAAGACAAGTTAAGTTAGAAGAAGTTCAACAAAACATATTTATTATATTTCTACGGTAGAGGAGAATAGCCAAACCAAAAAGAAACAAAGAAAACACAACAATTGTAACATTCATGAAACCGTACTCAATGGAACGCGCACATGTGACTGGGGCTAGTGCCATCTAGTGGTCGCTGATGTTCTGTGTCTCAGCTGCTCGTGGATCGCGAGCTGTGTGTGTGTGGATTGCGCAAGGCTAAAAGGGCGGAATGAAAGTCTCAAAATTCAAATGAATCAAATAGAATCGACTCAGAAGAGATGTGAATTAATGCACGCGCGTCGCCTGATCCACAAATGCATATTTTAATCGCTACATGCACAAATTATGATATTTTAATACAAACTATAACATTTGTATTCTCAGATATGTCTTTATTTTAACAAAATGCTGCACATTAATGTAATTCTTAACTCTGCAGACACCGGTTGAAAGGCATTTGTTTCAGTGTAGTGACGCACTTTTGCGAATTTTTCAAATCGTGTACACGTTAATGAATTGCACTGGGCCTTGTTAGTTGGTAGTTGTGTGTGTGGGGGACGTGAAATGCTGTAAACTGCGAAAATGAAGTCTCAAAATCCAAATGAACTGAACAAGATCGACTCAAACTAGACTTTAATGCACGCGTGTCACCTGATCCATGTATGCACGGATTCATTTTTGCATGAGCAATTTTTGATATATTAATGCAGAACAGAACATTTTTATACACAAACATGTCTGTATTTGTTCAAATCGCTGCACAATCATTTAATCCCGAATTCCACAGACTCAAACTGAAAGGCATTTGTTTGTGGTTAGTAAGATACATGTATAAAATGTATGCAGTGCATGGATAATTGTGCGTGCATCTATTAATCATTTTGAGTCTAATATCATCCCATAGAAATACCATGAATCTAGAGATACATTAGACATTCAAAATTTTACACAAGTCTAAAAAACTAAAAAAGTATTTTATAATTAATGTTCTCACACTCTCTGTTAAGGCTCAGATATGGTTCTCCTAAGACCTTGGTGTAAATAGTTTTCTCTTTGTCTCAAGACCGATCTGGGATTTACAGCTGCTAAGGTGTCAAGCAAACACGACAAAGCTAAAAAGTGAAATCTCAAAAGCTTGAGAATGAAGAATTAGTAATTATCTTCATTGGGATGCTTCGGCAGATCACTTGCTCCAGCAAAGGGACAAGGAAAAAATGAAAGAGAAGAAAAGAGTGAGAATAAGCAGAAGGAATTAAAAAAAGAGTCTTATGTGTGGAATGTCATAACAGTAGTCAGCAATTTCATTTTCATGAGAGGATGAATAATGTAGACAGACCGCACAGCAATGCAAAAGATAAACATTAGAGAATTGCTGATGATAAATCTTAAATAATTACTTCTGCACACTCTAAAAAAACGAAAAGAATTATAGATCATCTAATTTCAACTTGACAGACTTTAAATGTTCTTTTTTCACATTGCACACAAGCATAACAAATACACTTCATACCTCATACTCTAAAGACATTATAATCGTTATAATTTAAAGAGAAATACACTACTAAAAACAAGTTTTAAAGTTCCTCACTGGCCATCATACTAATATTTCTATCAAATGTTCAGTTTGTTTTATTGCAAATCCTACTATGGAGGAAAAATAATGCCATATGTCTTTGAAACAAAAAAGCACGTTGAATAGCACTAACTGAAACATTGCATTAACGGTGCTTGCATTTTAATGCCTTGTATTTCCAGGGCTTGCATTTTTAGGTCCTGAAATTTAACATAGTTGCCTATTTAAGCTGTGAATATTTCAATTCAAAATATTTCACACACATTTTCATAATTAAAAATTCAATAATTCATATTCACCTTCTAGAATTCACTTCTAAAATATTCAAGCGCAGTCCAGCCCGGGGTCGTCACATGTGGTTGCCGCAAGCTCGCCAGACGGTCCTTCGTCGAATCTGCCGGCCGCGCCGTTCTCAACCCCACCGGCCTCCGCTCACTCAGCCCGCCGTGTGTGACGTTGTGTTTCGTTGTGAAAGCAAAACTACTTTGTTTGGTCTTCCAAAAGAGGTCACGACTAGAAATCAGTGGTTAAGTTGTATTTACAACACTGTTCCAGACCAGTTCAACCCAAATATTCAGATGTGTGCAGCACATTTTATGGAGGACTGAATTCCTGTGTTTAGCTGGAATTAGTTTCTAGACTCTAAAGGTTTCTTCAGAAAATTGTGCCAAATCTGCAACACAGATTCCCAATAGTGTGCACTCTACTGAGTTCAGATGTTTAGCAAAAGTACAGCAAAACCGATTGTTGGTGAATTTCAGAGCTCATGAAAGTTAGGTGAGGAGAAACTGACTTATCAAGCCCTTTTCACGGAACATACTGTCGTCTATATTTAGGCCGATGTTAAAATCACGTTATTACAATACTTAAGACACTTTTAAGGGGTGAAGGAACAAACAAATATCAATACACAGAATGTGATATTGTCTCTTGTGCCATAGTCTTAGGTGAGAACTGATACAGCGGCCTTGTTTACTTAAATGATATGACAACATACAATACAAACAATCCCCACAGACATACATTATATGGCATTCATACAGCTACAGGATCACAAGATGCGTTGCTTCATTCATCTCTTATTGATACTAGTTGTTGTGCTGAGTGAGCATGGACATGTCATTGGGGTTATGAAGTGCTTCCTCTTTCCAAAGTTTTCCTTCAGTTAGTTTATATGGGTATGTTTGTGTGGAAATCACTTTTAACAAGTTTCAAACATGTTGTAGATGGAATTAAAGGGGTCATATGAGAATGATTTCCATTCTCTTTGAAATGTTACAAGCTCTTGGTGCTTAAAGAAGATCTGTAAAGTTGCAAAGACTAAAGTCTCAAATCCAAAGAGATATTCTTTATAAAAGTTAAGAGTCAACCACGCCTACCTAAAACGGCTCATTCTAACACGCCCCCACATGCCCCCTATCATCCCAAACCTCCTCCTGCCCAAACTAACTCAGCTCTCCGTGTCCACCTCCGTCTGTCAGTGGATCAACTGCTTCCTGACAGACAGGCAGCAGCTAGTGTGGCTGGGAAAATACACATCCAGCACCCTTACGATCAGCACTGGAGCTCCTCAGGTTTGTGTTCTCTCCCCACTGCTCTTCTTTCTGTACGCCAACGACTGCACCTCTAAAGACCCCTCTGTCAAGCTCCTGAAGTTTGCAGACGACACCACACTCATCGGCCTCATTCAGGACGGTGACGAGTCTGCTTACAGACAGGAGGTTGAGCAGTTGGCTGTCTGGTGCAGTTTCAACAACCTGGAGCTCAACACGCTCATAACTGTGGAGATGACCGTGGACTTCAGGAAGAACCCCCCTGCTCTCCCTCCACTCACCATCATGGACAACACTGTAACAACAGTGGAGTCATTCAAGTTCCTGGGCACCACAATCTCTCAGGACCCTTGATGGGACACTCACATAGATTCCATTGTTAAAAAGGCCCAGCAGAGGTTGTAATTCCTTCAACTAGCTGATGAAGTTCAACCTGCCACAGGAGCTGCTGAAACAGTTCTACTCCACCATCATTGAATCTGTCCTCTGCACTTCTATAACTGTCTGGTTCAGCTCAGCTACCAAATCTGACCTCAGAAGACTACAGAGGGTCCGGACTGCTGAGTGAATCATTGGTGCAACCCTCCCTTCTTTCCAAGAACTGTACTTATCCAGAGTGGGCAAAAGGGCTGTCAGAATCACTCTGGACCCCTCACATCGAGCACACTCCCTCTTTGAACTGTTGCAATCTGGTCGACGCTACAGAGCTCTGAGCAACAGAACAATCCTTTGCATTTAAAGAATTTGCCACTGAAGGTTCAAACGCAAGTTTTGAGCAGTGTATAGTAGCGCTTGTTGTTTTTCGTTTCTCCGATCACAAATTCAGACATGTTTTTATGTTTACGCGGCGTGATGCAACGCAACGCGTAAAAAGACAGTATGAGTCATTATAATCCGTAATTTTGTCCCCCCTGGATGCAACAAATGCCTCGTTTATATGGGTTTTAATGTTTTTGTCTCGTCGCTTCGACCGGGACACGGCATCAACAGTATTGTGAGGGGCATAACATTTCCGTCTCATGCTTTAGGTATTCGGCCAATCACAACACACTTTATAGCTGGCCAATCACAGCACACCTCTCTTTTCAGACCATGAGCTTTGTAAAAATCGATGCGTTTCAGAAAGGCGGGGCATAGAAACTATAATGTACATTATGTGGAAAATAATATGTTTTTTAACTTTAAACCGCATAACACATTTCATTACACCAAATACAACAAAATAATGTTTCTTTTAGCAACATCATATTACCCTTTTAAGAACCTTGCCAGTGTGCTTCCTTAAAGATATATATATATATTTCATCCTTCCCCAAATGCATTTGTAAAAAGTATAGTATTTTACCAATTAATTTGTAGTGCACTAAGTTTGTGCTAGATGAAAGTATGAAATAACTACATTTAGAGTGTATTTTCAGTTAGTATAGACATGTCAATCTATTTTTAGTATACTTATCATGAAATAAATATATTTTAAATACAATTAAGTATATTTATTTTTCACTAGGGTAATCATCATAGTGCTCGTCTTCTGAGAGATATTATTTATTTTCCACTTTCTGCTCATCTCTGCCTGTCTTTAACTTCTTCTTTCATAGCTGGAGCTGCAGAGAGGCTTGGTTTCCAATACCACAGTGAGCAAGCCACAGGCTTGTCAATAAAGTAATCATTACCTCTAAATTGAGTTTGTGCGCCTGGCTGACCAAAGACACTTGAAAGGCAGTGGCTACTGTGCTCTAGATTCAATATTTTGATGCGACACATCACAGACTATCTAAGCTGGTTTAATATATACTTGTATGCATTTACACTCCCAAGCATTTACATACTCGTGCTGGGAATAACTAGAAGGCTACAAAGCTTCTAACTTAACTGCTTCACACTAGTTCAGTAATGTTTTTACAATAACAAGCTACACTTTTTCCACTGAATAACAATGCATCACTGTTTTTAAATGTCAGCTTGCATTTCGTGTGGAAATTCACTTCAACTACAGTAGTTAAAAGCCTATATATAGGTGGTAGAATCTATTGGAGCCAACAGGCTTACGATGTGGTTGGGAAACACAGGTCTCTGGTGCTAAGTGCTACACTGTGTTTTTAATGTCTTAACAGAGGCTACAATTTAACACATTCCGAAACTCAAATTTCTAAAGAATCAGCTTGTCCTAAACAGTTCTCATTTATAGCGATAGTTCACAAAAAAATGAAAATTCTGTCATTATTGACTCACTATCATGCTGTTCCAAACCTGTATGAATTTCTTCTGTTTCTACAGTTGACGGTAGCCATTGACTTCCATAGTATTTTTTTTTCCCATGAAATGGAAGTCAATGGCTACAGTCAACTGCATGGTTACTCGCATTCTTCAAAATATTTTTTTTTTTAAAGAAGAAAGAAACTTACAGGTTGGGAACAACTTCAGGGTGAGTAATGATGACAGAATTTTCATTTTTGTGTGAACTATGCCTTTAAATGTAGTGTAAGAAAGAAATTATTCCTGAACTCAAATCTGTGTTGAATCTATGTTTTCAACTTTCAAAATGAAAGTGTTTTTGCTGTATTTAGTATAAATGTACCTTTTCAAAAATCTCTCATTGTGTTTGTGCCAGGTGTTTTGTGCCAAAATATGTCTCTAAAAAAAATTTGCAATCATAGTAATTAATAGTTCGATTTATTCATGAAAACTTTTTATTGCCGTTTCAGGAACACGTATCATTTTGAGGGCTATCTGTTGTTCAGGGACACTACAAATTCAAAAGAACCCTACTCTTTTTCTTGTTCCACTAATCTATCTCTACACAGCTCCTCCAAAGATCCTTGATATTACTGAGAGAATTAATTTAGCATTACCTGTCTTAGCGAAAATGAGACAGTGTGAGTAAGAGTTCAATGCTTTAAAGAAGGAGGCCAAAGTTCCTAAATGACAGCTGGAAATTTTAAGTGGCCCTCTGCAGGACCTTGTTCACTGTGTGATGCCTGCTCTATTCTATAAAAATTGACTAATATTCAACAACCGTGAGAGCACTTTCTCTGTGCTTCACTCACCATGGACATGACTCTCACCGAGGACTGAACAAAGAGCCTAACAACATTCAAACTTTTTGACCATAGTGGAGAGGAAGTGGGTGCTGGTTAATGGTGACTAGAAATCTTCAGGAATAAGCCTGCTTTTGGACCTTGTGTGTGTTCAGGTTAGCTATAGTTAAGCTGTAGTATAAGGCCAGATTTTTGAAAACGTCCTCACAAATAGTAAAACATGTCAAAAACTACTTTGTGAGGACATGGTACAGTAAATATCATTACATTAATGCGAAAAATACTGGGTCTGTGTAAGGATGAAATTAACAAAATTAGCAATTTGAATTAACTGTTTACGTAGCACCTTTAATGGAAATACCATAGACAGACGCTTATGAAATGGTGGGCAATAATTTACACAATTCTATGTGGTTATTGTGATACCAGCACATTTTGTATTTATAGATGCAAATAGAAATGTCTAATATTTGTCACAACTTTCTTTTTCTGATCTCAGCAGTACTGGGTTTGCCATCTGTTTGATCCATGAACTTGGGGAGAGCAGTTCAAGTACATTTTTATGAATAAATATGCGAAGGAAAATCTAGGTCCTAAATTTAGGTTATATAGACCACAATAACCACTGGCATGCAAATATATTTCTTTAATATTCCATAAATAAGGAAGAAATTCTGACAGTTGTATATAGCTATTTACTATTCAGTGAAACTGAGCAACATTTTCTGAAATTAATATTTTGTTTTAATGCAACACAAAATACAGTAATCTGAAAATGAAACAAGCTGTTAAGGTGGTTCCCGTCACATCATTCAACCACTGACCTACTCAAAAAAAAACTGTTTAATTTCTATTCTGTGATCTGCCCTTTAACTGTAATATTTAGCTTCAATAACTCATCTGTGCAATTTCACCCCATGGTTTCAAAGGGTAAAACTGTCTTTCATTTTTTTCTCCGAAGACCACAAAATAGCATTCAAGCATGATTATCTACAAGGCACAACACACACACACAAACAAAAAAGGGGGATTATTTCCTCTGTAATAAAAGAGAGAAAAATAACAGATGCTGGAACAAAGAAAGATGTCATGCACAGAATATAATGTAGCAATCAATGTGACACTTGAAAAAGCATGTTTTTGAACTTCGTGTCCCTTAAAAAGAGTCTCAAGGCTTACTAGAATCTTCCCCACACATACACATTAGCAGAATATCCTTTTAAAACCGTAGAAACACTGTGATACTCCAAGGTCAGTATGTACAACCTGACAAACAACATATCATTTTAATTCATAACACAGAGATAGAACATCCATCCATGTTCCACAGTAAATAAACAAAACCAATAAAAGATTGTACACATACTGAAGCACATGTCTAATGTCACCCAGAGGCCGTACACAATTTATAATATGGAAATGTGTTGTATTTGTCTTGTGTTCCTTGATTTATTATTTTTCTTTTTTTATTATACTGTCCATTTAGATCTATCCATCCGATATGTCAGCTTTGAAATACAGAGCATGTTTGGCCCATTGCAATATGACTTTATAAGCTGAGGGTTAACCGCAGCTATGTGACCCCTAGAAATAGAGAAGGTGTGAGCTGAGAGACTTGTCTGTCATTCCAGCCCAGAGAGCAAGGGCCATCAAAGGGCAAAGGAGAATAATGGAGCCACTGAGGACTCCGCTTTACAGTAGTATATTGGTTTTCTTTCTCAAGCAAGTCTCAAAGCACTCAGTATTGTACAGATATATTGCTATTGTCAGTCAGTATGATCATAGCAAGGGTGTGTAACTTATAGGTTGTCTTCAAAATGTTGGCATGAGTTGTTAACTTCATTGGCAAGCTTCATTCATTTGCTGAAAATGTACTCAGCCTCAGACTATGTGAGATCTAGATAACTGGAACAGATTTGGAGAAATTTAGCATTACATCACTTGCTCACCAGTAAATCTTCTGCAGTGAATGGGTGCCATCAGAAGGAGAGTCCAAACAGCTGATAAAAGCATCACAATGATTCACAAGTAACCCACATGGCCCCAGTCCATCTGTTAATGTCCTTTGAAGCAAAAAAAGCTGTGTGTTTGCAATAAACAAGTTCATCACTAAGTCATTTTTAACTTCAAACCATTGCTTCCAGCTAAAATATGGGTCCTCTATCCTTAATTGCTTTCGCCAGTGAAAAAGCCATCTTATCTGAATCAAAAGAGCAATATGAACAGATCAAGCACCGCTTACAAGCGAAAAAGATCCAAAATAGTGATTTTGTTTTGCGATGACAAAGGGATGGATTGTTCAGGGAGGAAAACTTCGTAAAAGACATTTTAGTATACATTTTTGGTTACTTAAATTGATGCAAACAAATGCAAGTGATATATCTCTCTTGGTGTATTTTAATATGTTCCAATATTCATCTTACTGTCAAATATTTTTTATATAAAAAACATTCTTACACGTTCTGACATTTTACAGTTCCATAAATGAAAAAGGGTAGCTGTCACAAAATCAGCTTTTAAATAACTAGTCTATTTAACATTTATGCAGATCAAATTTATATACAACTACATTTATGTAATCAGAAAGCTCTGTTGATGAACATACAGTATCATCAGATTTCTGCAGATAGAACAGGCTCATGTATTTAGCCCCGTGAGACTCTCAGTAATGACTTCATGAGTTATCTCAGTGATGACCTTGTCACTGATCTCAGTGTTGGCTTATTGATTGCCTTGTGTTTGACCTCATCTGTTTAACTCATTGGCAGGTAATTGAGTCCTCACCTTATCATTCTCATTTTACACTAGAGAGATGCCTTTCTCCAGAGCTTATAGTAGACACAGTGTGGTATTTACCTTTACATTTATTAATTTGACAGCCACTCAAAACCAACTTACAGTACATTCAGCACATATATTTTATCACTAAATGTGTTCTCTGCTTTTATCTACATTGATATATTTCTGAACTACACACTCAACAGAAAAAAAGCTGTAGCTTCTGAAATGGCTTGGGTATTTCACCATGTGTCCAGTTTGTTTTTCTTGCAATATCAGATGAGGCCATTCCAAGTATCTAAGAATGCCTCAACTGATCAGCAGTTGATCAGCAAGGTTGTAGCTCCGTTAGCTAGTTGTGTTGGATGCATAGTGGAATTAGTGCTCTGTATTCATCCCATCCAAAGTGCACACACACAGCAGTGAACACACACACACCCGGAGCAGTGGGCAGCCATTTTTTGCTGCGGCACCCGGGGAGCAGTTGGGGTTCGGGGGGGGGGGGCGGTGCCTTGTCGTGGTATTGAAGGTGGAAGAGAGCTTCATTCACTCCCCCGACCTACAATCCCTGCTGGTACGACACTCGAATCCGCAACCTTGGGTTACGAGTCCGACTCTCTAACCATTAGGCCACGACTTCCCTAATAAAACCCCATCTGGGGGGTTTTGTGCTGGAATTGCTCCTCTATCTTTTAATTCATCTGTCTATCCAGGAAATGAATAACAACAGTGTCAATTTTTTCCTTAAACAACTCCCTAAACCTTCTCCTTAGAACCACTTTTTTTTTTTTAAAAAATGTCAGTGTCTGGCGGTTTCTCCGTGTCAGCAGGGCCCCAGGTTCCCAGTATACTTTTCTTGGTGATATTGAATGTGAAGAGCACCTTCTAATTTAAGATAAATATGCATCACTTATTTATTTTAATTATAAAAATGTATTTGCTAAAAAATAAATGTATAAAATTAAATTTTCATGTTTATTTAATCTTAGGAATAAATTAAATCAAAACATCTGAAGATTTAGCACTTCCTTTCAAGGACCATTTGTTGAAAAAATCAAATAATAGGTAAAGTGCTTCAGGGAACTCAGCCCATTGGTTGATTATATGATAGCTGACTACACTGAGAAATACTGTTTGTCAGATGACTCATATCTCTTCGATGTCAAGCTTGAAATCTTACATTTGCAGTGCAACACAAGAAGATTAATTGACTTTTGGCAAATTGATAGCAATATCAAAGTAAGTGTTATGCTGCAAAGGAAACAACGCAACTGATTAGAAATAAGATGTGATCTTTTGTTGTCAATATGCATTAAATTGTTTTTTCCCTGATATCAAGCAGAGATCTGTTTACAGTTATAGTGGAAAAACCTTCCATCTGCATGCTATTATTGTTAAAAAATATTTCTGGGTTTTGCAATGCTAATGTATCTGTACACAAATTGTATTAACATTTGTGATTACATTTTGAACTTATGCATGTTTAGCTCTTACAGCAAAAGCGTAAAATATCAACATTGACTGAAACTCAGATATGCTATCAGTAAGAAAATCATTTAAATATGTTCCCTTTGATCAAAAGCACACCTCGCATAGCTGTTAAAATTACTACACACTCAGTATCTAACAAGGTTTAAAGAAGCGCTTGCCAGTGATTATAAGAGAATAGCAGCCTGTCTCAGTGAATCATAAACCTCACACCTGCTGTTATAAAAGATAATTTTCCACTTCAAAGCTAAAATTAGTGTTTTTGTTTGTTCCTGTCTGGCTGTAGTCAGCCTAGCACAGGCTTTCCAGTGTCACACAACATTCAGTCCTGGAAACAACACTATACTTTATCTCACTTGGTTGACCTTTGAGAAACGAAATGTTTGTGGACCAAAGCACTTTATAAAGTTTAAAAAATTAATTATTTATACTTTATTAATAAGTCTTGAAGGTTTAACGGATAGTTTTCACACCCAAAAAATGAAAATTTGCTTAAAATGTGCTCACTCTCAGGCCATCTAAGATGTAGGTGAGTTTGTTTCTTCAGTAGAACACAAACTGATATTTTTAACTCAAACCGTTGCAGTCTATCAGTCTTATAATGGCAGTCAATGGACTCCACGGCTTCGAGAGTAAAAAAAACATACACAGACAAACATCGGGCCGGGGACTTACATTGTGCTTGAGTGGGCTGCAGCCCAGGGTCCGCCGCCTTAACCCTATACATTTGTTCAGGTTAATGGCCATAGAAATATTTGACCGCATTTTCAAAACTGCGCACACCGGCCTCCGGGCTTAACAGCTTCAGCTTCCACCTACTACTGCGAGAGGCCCTAATCCAACAGCATAACTGGAATTTATGAGTTTTTTTCACATAGAAAAGACACACTCTAATCACGTCACTGCGTCTGCGCCAAATCGCAGATTAATTTGTATTACAGGCTACTTTAAACGTTCTCCCTTAAGCCTTTAGGGCCCAAAGAGCGCAACATTTGCAAAGAACAATGAGAAATTCTCACATGGTCATGTCACTCCTTCTTTTCAGAGTTTGATCTATATTATATTATGTCCACTAAATTAATCTGAAAATTCCTGAGCGCTCTCCAACTCCCCTCCAAAGACTAATAGAATACCCTAATATCTACAGGGACTCTACTTTGCCGGCTTCACTACCTCCACACAAAGTGGAGCAGAAATTATCAAAACTATTTAAAAAAATAAAAATAGCCATTTACAGGGTTCGTACGGTCATGAAAAACTCAGAAAGCTTTGGAAAAGTCGTGGAAAATTATTTTACAAATCTCTGTATAATAGAATATATGTTTAATTACGTCCTGAATCTCGGTGCGGGATTGCGCATTTTGGTTTTACTCATTTTCGCAGGTTTCGCACGTTTGGAAAATGTCTCCAAACATTTATTTAATATACAATGTAGGTTAGATGAGTTAAAAAATTCACACAGAATATCAGATTAAGTCAGTCATTTGAAAAAACAGCTTGTGTGGTTCAGCTGTACCGTGTCTTCTCGCTCTCACTCTCTCAAAATTGCCTTACATCAGCGCATCTCGTCTGCACTAAGACAGCTGCTGAAGGCTGCGATACAAGACATTCGCTCAGCTGACAGGACTGTCACTTGCCTAATCGGGTCAGTGTTGCGACATCACAAAAGTTTATCATTTGCACGTCTTTTTAAGTCTTTTTTAAACCATTCTGTACTTGTGCGCTCCAAACTAGTTTTCTGGGCACATGAAGCCGCCTCACAAACACCTCAAGAAAAAGTTATTGTTTTCATTGTTTCCGACTCAAGTAACCTTGCATTTTAATAAATAATGTTACATAAAGACAATTAAATGGTCAGTATAAATGAACAAGTTAGCAATAGCACAAGGATACAAATGAAGCAAACTGTGTTTTAACTTTTTCAGGTAGACAAAACTAACAGTAGCTTCTACTATTCAGGAACAAAATACTATGATGTAAAGTCATAGATATAGATTATATTTCTATATTAATCCATATTAAATATGAAAAAGTTATTTAGTCAAGAGCAGATTTGAGCAGAGTGATTTTTTTTATTTTGTTCTTTAACACAGACTGACAGACAGCAGGTTATAAACCGCTGCGTGCACTTTCACCAATGTGATTTAACCATTATATACTTCTATGTTATTGTTAATGTTAACAACAAAAGACAAAAATCACTCACTGCTCTTGGCTGAATAACTTTTGTAACTTTAATAAAGATTAATCTGTTGTTGTAATTACATGAATTTCCGTTTTTAAGTTACAGTTTTATTCCTTCTTCAGCATTTCTGGTACCTGAAGTTTTCCACCACAACTGTTTTCTCTAAAACGAAATTTCAGGTCCCTGAGTTTATTTCTAATACTGCCTAAGCAAATGACAATTACTTACCATTCTGGCATTCAGTTATGTGATTTGTAGTCCTAACTTATGTTCCTGCATGAAGTCACGTCCTGCCTGACGCAGCCTGTGCCTTATTAGAACAACAAATAGCGAGTAAGAATCATTAATTTTCCTTAGCATATAGCTATGATATCTGAACCTTTGTGAAATAATGGAGCTTACATCATGAATAGTGGCCTTAAAAGTAATTGAATGTATTGGGTTTAGAAGCCTCATTTAATGATAATGCCCACGTAGTAGGGCGGTTAGCTTATCACACAAAACTAGAGTCAAACTAGAGGCGAATTTCACGGAGGATCTCGTCGTCCCACCGGGGGTACAACATCTACCCTGTTCTTCCCCCTTCTTTTTTCTAATTCCCTTTTTTATGACCACCATCTCCAGCTGACCGTGGTTAGCTGTAAAACATTTTTCAAGCAGTCTCCTACTGGGCCCATGATGTTTTGGTGGTTCTATGGCCAGGTCATAGTAACCGCCTGACTGATGGTCTGGTCAAAAGATCCCCGGACAGAGCTCCGGCGACAAGCCTCGTGGTGGGTGAGTATGATCCATATACATGAGAGCATGTTTTTTTTTTTAAAAATACTACGGGATAACCGAGGTGTCATGTGTAAAAATAACCGAGAGAATGTATAAAGGTACCTAGGCAGCATGATCCGGTCGAGATCCTCGGAGCCGATCTCCCCACAGAAGTCATGTGGTGATACTACCAAATATCTGAATTCTTCTATTGAGACGGACTGCGACGGCTGTGTGTTCGTACCCTTCTATATTTCCATTGCCGTGTTTCCCGTGACCTGTACGTTTCTCCCTTGCTAGACGCCCTAACGTTGATTTTCCTTTGCTGTGCTGCAGAAGCAGGTGCTCTACTTGCAGTAGCGTTCACACATCTCCCCCCCCCCTCTACATATGTCCAGGTGGGGGGGATAAAAAGCCGGGCTCCGGCTTCAATCCTCCTGGAGCATGTGGCCAAACACGGGTTTTTGCGGGAGCCTTCTTGAACATCAGGCCCCCGGGGCTACGCTGCGATGCACCCAGATTGGGCTACAGTGCCTGGTCGCCCCAAGGGGCTTCCTGGCCACCGGCGTACTCATTCTTGCTGAGGCATCGAACAGGAGGTACAGGGGCATCACCAGGATCCTCCTGTGTAAGGCTGCCTTAGGCAGAGCTCCCATCACCACTGAGATGTGTGAGCCGGCCGTTTCCAGCTGGCCGATATGGTCGGGTTTCCATGAATTTAAATTCCAGATAATATGGTAAATGTCGGCGTAAAGCAAGGCTTTGCACATTTCTCTAAATCCTCGTGAGTGGTAGATGTGCATGTGAAGCTTTGCGCATTTTCTAAAATCTACATAGCTGGTAGATGGGCACGTGTTTCTTTGCCCATTTTCTAAAATTCCACTTAGGTTGTAAATGGGCACGGGATTCTTTGCCCATTTTTCTAAAATCCTGTGAAGGTAAGGGTTTCGCGTGCTGTCTTCGTTCCCTTTGTTAGAGTGGGGTAACACCCTGGTACCCTGGGTCCCACTCGATGGTGTGTCTTGGTCAGCACACCCTGGAGACATCACTCCCCTCACCTCTGAAGAGGGTGCTGGAGCTGCTGTTCCCGACCGGCCATTACATCCGGGTGACATAGAACCCTAAGGAAATCCAAAGATTATGGTAAGAGTGCTCATTGCGCACCTTCTAAAATCCACGTGAGTGGTAAGTGTGCACGTTCTCCTTTGGCACTTTTCTAAATCCAACGTAGTGGTGAGTGGGCACGTTAGGCTTTGCCACCCGTCTAAAATTCCACCCAGGTGGTAGGTGTGCACGCTATGCTTTGCCACTTCTCTAAAATCCCACGAAAGTGGTAGGTGCGCACGCTCTTCTTTGCCCACCTCTCTAAAAATCCTGTACGGTGAGGGTTACGCGTTTCGGACTTCGTTCACTGTTTCGGAGAGGGTTAGGCCCCGACTTCCTGGGCTCCTCTCAACCAGTGTGTCTCGATCAACGCACTCAGGAGGCACTGCCCCCCTCAATATCAAGGGGTACTAAGAGGGTGTCGTCTGGCGAGCAGGATCCTCTCCGAGGAGTTGAATCCCTCGCTCCATGGGCTGTCCTCGTGGTAATGTTGAGCACTGCTTCCCTTTCAGGAAAGGGTCACCTGGAATGGGAACAGTATTCCTCCGCTGAGGAGAAAATGGAGGTGCCTCTTTCATGAGAGGCTTGAGCTTGCTGTCTTCCAGAAAGACTTCGAACCAGCTGCATCAGTAGGATTGGGCCGTCCTCCGCCTCCCTGATGCGCTGGCGATGTGGCTAGCCTGCAGTACGCTACCCCTCTGATTATTAATGATGCTGCTGGTTGGGGCCCCCCTCTCGGTGAGAGTTGGGTTTGGGCTCCCCCAGCTAGAATAAGCTACTGCCAGCCAGGGAAAGCCCGGCATGGGGCGTCTGAGGACCAGGCATGTGCTCCCACGCCGGAATTGTTACTAGCTGGTTCCGCTAGTTGGAACGTGCTGCGGGTCAAGTCCCTTTCTCGGTGAGAACTGGGCGTGTTGCTCCCCCAGCTGATAACTGCTAGCTGTTCCATCATTGGAACGTGCTGTAGGTCGAGCTCCTGCTGAATGGATGTCTGCTCCCTCAGCTACAGGTTTGCGGCTAGCCACGCCAGCATGATAGCCGTAGGTGGGACTGATGACTACTCAGTGTTCCATCTATAGGCTGCCCTCCAGAAGTGCCACGAGAACCCCCTAGAACGGTAGTATCCATCTACATATGGACATTCTAAAATCCACATAGTGGTAAGTCTGCACGTTCTACTGTTGCCCACTTCTCTCAAAATCCTATATGGTAAGAGTTATACGCGCACAGCTTTCGTTTCTGGGGGGGGGGGGGGGTTTTCTGAGTGGTCTAAAACCCCGGTTCCGCTTGGGACCCACTCCTCCTGGTATCCGCGAATACCTACTCTAACAGGGTGTTTCCACTATAGGCCTCTTGAGACAGGTCCTTCTGCAAAATGAGGTAGCCCTGAGTGACAGGCCAAGACTAGTAATTGATCCAATAAGTAGGCTCTTGGTCGTATTCCCGTGAAGGAATCCTTCATGATTCTAGGCCCTGGCGCCACCTCCGAGGAGGCTTTTTTTGGCACAGCTGGTATGGTGGCCCCTGCCGTCCCGCAGTTCTGGGCACCGAGCCAGCTGCCCTCATTACACCAGAGGTTAATCTCAAGAGACTGATTCCCGTGGTAGACTACTGGTAGCCTGGGTTCTACTACCAATCTTGTCCCAGTTGGACCTGCACACTGTGAGGCTCTAGTAATGTCACTTGGCAGCCTAGGCTTCTGGCCGTAGGGAGTAATGTCACTGACAGCCGTCTAAGTCCAGGACAGGGGCAACTCCCATAGCGTTATGGTGTTGTTGGTACTTAGTGGCTCGCCATGTTTCTGGCTTGCACTCCCCTCAGCATGGCGGCGTGGGTAAACCGTTCCCCATAGCGACCCCTAGAGGACGCAGTTCGAAGTTCCACGAAAGGGAACGTCTCGGGTTACTTGTGTAACCATGGTTCCCTGAATAGGGAACAAGACACTGCGTCCTCTAAGCTTCCTGCCATGCTTCGAACACAAGCTTCAGACGAAGAAGTGAATGATGTGCACTACTCCCGGCGCCGATTTATACTGTAGTCGCACCGGTTGTGACGTCATGGCTGTCGCCGGCCAAACAAGTTGGTGTTTTTTCAATGTAGGCTTCAGACACGGGTCACGACGAGGCGTTCCCCATAGTGACCCCTAGAGGACGCAGTGTCTCGTTCCCCTCAGGGAACCATGGTTACACAAGTAACCCGAGACGTTTTCTTTATTTCAAGAAAAATGTCTGAATTTAAAAAATGACTGGAGAAGCAATATTGTATAAGATTTGTTTTCAATAAATATTTATTCAATTATTGATTTTTTTAGGGTATTTTTTAAGCATGAACAACAACACACTGCAATATTTAGTGAGTTTTATATACTTAAAACAAGTAAAAAGAGCAATACACTGAAGAATAAGTCACACTAACCAACAAAAACCTTTATTATTATTCTAAGGACGGCCCTTCTGAAAAGCACAAATGGGCTGAATCTGAATTACTAATGTCAGAGCCACTAACTGTTGTCGATTTAGTTTGCAGGTAAGGGGTAAAGAAGGAGGGTTTACCTTTAAGAAACCCATTACCCGTTTGTCCACTGTGGCAAGGTAATGGAGTGAGTGCATTATAGCAATTGCTCACATACCCAAGCACCAGATGTCAGGAACCCCCTCAAGCACAGCCTATCAACCCCCCAGACAAAGTGCCTTAAAAACTTTCTCCGACAGGTCAGACCCAACTGGATATATTTGTATGTTTTATTAATAAGTATAGATGTGAGTGTTATGTGAGTTTATATTGAATTCCAAATGTGGCATTTCCCCGTGAGGTGGATGGGAGGTATATGTTTTGGCCTTTCTCCTGCCCGTTGAGTTAGAACCTTCTCAGCGCACTGCGGTTTTGCCTTGGTGGTCTACGCGTATCCACGATTTTCATTCTGTCCTGGATCCCTCTCCATTCTCATCAGGGAGATTGGGATGGGATAGAGGGGTAATAGGGTGTGAAGAGAGGGGAAATGCGCCACATCTCACTGCTTCTCTAAAGGGAAGACTGGATTTCTCCATCTGCCTCCAGACACCTGTCAGATTATGGTCTGATTTCCCTGTCTTCGGCTAAGCATTGGAGGATTGGGGTTTGGAATCTAATTAAAAGGGTTTGTCACACCCCTCTGTTCATAAGCGTGGAGTGCTAGTGGGAGTTGGAGAGCCATCATCTGTATCATGGGCAGGGTAATTGTTTTAGAGCAGTTGTTAAGGAGTAAAGTGCATCTGAAAATGAATCATTTCAGTTCAGTTATTATCTTTTTTTTTTTAAGAAATAGCACCATTGTATAGCACAATAGCACTGAGTTATTATTTTAATTAACACTGACAAGCAAACAATGCTATGTTTTGTTTTAGGTTTCGCTAAAGTATGAAATCACATACTTCATCTAGATACAAGCTTCTAAGGTATTCTGATATACTTACAGCTTTGTTTCTTGTAATATCCAGACATAAACATGACAAATGAAAAAGAACCAGTGAGAAAAAAAATGCTGTTCTGCAACATCCCAGAGCCTCATCTGTCAGTGAGTGATAAATGTGATATCTAGAGGCTATGCTAGGCTAGTGCCTTTTGTACCCATACAAGATGAATCACTTTGAAATTGAAACCGAGTATTACTGATATCATATCACGCTGGTTGATTGGTGTTGAGATTGTTTTTAATCCGTATACGATGCGGAAGTGTTAGTTATACCGCATGCAGCGCGCCACTGTTGTGCATTTACATTATCATGGATCACGATTACACTTTGGAAAGTACGGAAAATCCAAAAAAACGTAGACGTACACCAACTGAGGCAAGAAGGCATTGGGACAAACACAGAAATAAAACTAGAATAAATATCGGCGTGGCGTTTCCAAAATGGAGAGAGCTTCGCGAGAACCTTGTTTTAATAGACAGGTAAGCAAATATCATCCGTGAAAATTGTTTGTGAAAACGACATCTCCCATTGTTCCATGCTCCGTCATTGCGTCATTGAGCTTCGCCTCTGTTATTGTTTTGAAAATGCAACCTCTAGTGGCGAAAACGTACATATTGTACCTTTAAGCATAACTATAACTTTTTGTAAATCTGTTGTAAAGCACCTACCATATGGCTTAAATGCAATGTTGGGGATGCTACTGTCAAGGTTTAAAAAAACAAGTTAGCTACGCAAGTTATGTTTTTAAAAGCATACCTATCCAGTTATATTTTGTATGTACAACACTACAACACAATAATATATATATATACATTATCTACAACACTTACTACTTTGTAGCTGTAATTAATTCAAAGACATTGTGATAAACTAAATTAACCGTTATAAAAAGATCAATGTTTCACAGGAATATTTAAGTGCTACATAATGAGCAAGAAACCTATTTTAGACAAAGACAATGATGAACCGATTCACTAGAATGAATCAGACTTGCCAGCGCTACTTATGAAAGAGAACTGTTTAGGAAGAACTGATTCACTAGAAAGAATCTGACGTATTGAAAGTGATACAAATAAGAGAAAGAACGCAGAAGTTTGTGAAGTAAGAGAAGATGCATGCGCAATACAACGTAACAATAAACTCAAAAATTGCACTTGAGAAAGCAGCCTGTTACTGAAAAGCTACACTGTTGTAAAAGCAGCTGATCCAAGCGTCACATGAGTTACTTTTGATAGTTACTCCCTGGCACTTGTTAAATGTAAATGCCAAAGTATGTTTTTACTTCTTAGTCTTAGGTCCCCTATTTAAAGAACATTACTTCCTGATTATTATTCATTTGGCAAAGATGAGCCATTATGCAAGTATAGCCAGCTTTTACTCTACCTGTCCTGTTTCCTTTGCCAATCCTCCTCTAACACCAGCAGTGTGCAAATGCATATCAAAATGGCTCTAAAGGCAAGAAAAACAGGTAATGCTACAAATGTGTGTTTGGATGGAAGGAATTATAAACAAGCAGAGCTAAGAAACCCTTTACCCCCCTCCCCCCAGGGATTTCATATCCCACATTTATTTTCTGCAAGTTTCTGCAACATGATTAAGTTTTTGAGAGTATGCGAATCATGGGAGTTTCTTGACAGAGACACGCTCTGCAGGGAATACTGTACATGTCATGCTGTTATTGCAGTTGGTTTCTTGATTATGCATTTGAGTCATGGACAACTGTTGCAACTTCCATTTGGGAAACAATAAGACAGACATGTACTCTATTGCCATACACATGTTTGGATGCACATCCTTTCCTTCATATTTTACCATCAAAATTCTTGTAACTCTGAAGCAATGTTATCAAACAGATATCCCCTCAAACAGCTCTGAGGTCAGAAAAATGAAATGCATGTGGGTTATTTTGGGATGATTGATTTATCATGACTCAATCAACCATCAACTCTACCCCTCCTCTCCAGTATCTCTGCACAGATTAGAAAGATGAAAAAAGCGAGTATCTGAGGTGTGGATAGAATGAAGGGTCAGATATGATGGGAGTTTGTGCGGAGTAATGGAGATGTATTATTTTGGGTGATATGGAGAATTGCTTTTTATCCCCGCTGATTGAATTCGAGGCAGGGAGATATTGATCAAATGAGCCATCTCTTTCTTTTCCTCTCATATTACACTTTCCCTTCATTTTCTTTTTTTTCTTCTGAAAAGAAACACTAAGGATTTCTTGATTCATTTAATTAAAACAACACCAACCTAGCGGTATTGTGGTAAAAAAAAATACTTTTATTTCTGCTTTAGTTCAGTTACAGTAACTCAAGTTTGATCCCTCCATTGAGTTGAAGGTCGATAGGACTGTTCTTTTAATAAAGAAAAAAAAACTGAAATTATTTACAGACATTCCCCTGTTTAAATTGACATTTTAAGCAATTAACCTATGGCTCCTACCCAGAGGCGGACAAAGTACTCAACTCTATTACTTGAGTGAAAGTACAGATACTGCTGGTCAAATATTACTCCATTACAAGTAAAAGTTGTAAAGACAGATTTTTACTTAAGTAAAGGTATAGAAGTACTTGCTTTTAAAAGTACTTAAGTACCAAAAGTAAATTTCCTTTTTTGTGTTAATGCACTGTTTTATTATTGTTGTATATAATTTTGCAATACCTCTGAAGCAGCTTACAATACATTACACCTACTGAATACACTGACTAGCTTGTAGTATCTTTGGAATAAAGAGCTTTTAGAATGTTAAAAACCTATGGGGGGAAAAAATTAACACCCCTACCCACCCCCACAAAATTAGGATGGTAGTGATCTCACACAGCTCTGGACACATCTATGTGTAGCCATTCATCCACATTTGAACAGAGTGGACAGTGAAATGCTGTAAATACAGAGTGATAAAGAAGAAGAAAAAATCAAACCTGCTTTAAAACCCAGCAACACAACTGTAGCTGAAAACTTACACAGAACCCTGCTTTTCACAAAAAAACAAAAACATTTAAAATGCTGTCTAATCGCTCTCGTGGTACTTTGATGTCACACACATAATGGTCTGTGCAGTCCTGCTTCAGTCAAACACCTATTTGTTTATTAGGAGACGCACAATAGTTCTTCTGTGGCTTTATAGGTAATATTTTCACGTACACAATTTAGCAAAATCAGACAATGTTGTGTCTAATATATACCACAATATTAATGTCTTATTATTGAATTGTTGTAAATAAATATCACATTTGCAACTGTTCAGTGTTCAAAAAATGCTGGGAAATCTCTTCATGTAGCCCTACAAGAGTGATTACTGATAAACTGTCTGAAAAAATGACAGTTTTTAGAGAAGAAAGAAATCACCCACTGACTTTCAAAGCTGCTAGTGACTTTCTACTTCGAGGACCTTCATAGAAATGTAGTGGAGTGAAAAGTACAATATTTGTCTTTCAATTAAGTTAAAGTCATAAGTTTCCAGAAAAAAGAATACTCAAGTAAAGTACAGATACTCAAAATTGTACTTAAGTACAATACTCAAGTAAATGTACTTAGTTACTGTCCGCCTCTGCTCCTACCCCATAAAGGTTTGATAAAAATCCTCAAAGTATAATAAAACTTTTTTTAAAAAAAGGCATCTATGGTTCCATAAAGCATCTTTAAGACCCATGGAACCTTTTTATTGCACAAAATGTTCTACATAGGTTCTTTAGATTATTAAAATGTTCTTCACATTAAGACAAAACTGGTTAATTTAAGAACTGTTCACTGAAAGGTTCTTTGGAGAACCAAAAAATGGTTCGTTAATGTCGCTTTTAAGAGTGTATTTGCCAACAACATACACATTTTTTATTTATTATCTTCTCAAATACAAGAAGAAACTAATTCATCTCATACTAATCCAAGCCTCCTCTCACTGTCAACAAGAGGGAGAGAATCTGTCAGTGTTTCTGTGTGTGTCTCTCACTGCATGCAGGATTAGTGCTTATTAGGCGCAGCCTTGAAATAATGAGATTCATCTTTTAGGACATAAAGGCCAGAATAATGGACAGCAAACTATCCTGTTCATCTCTTTCTCTAAGCCATCTTCCTTCTTCACCCATCACTGCTTCTCACATTATACCCTAAATAACACAAAGGAGAGGTCTGAGACCAGGGAGACACATTGTGAACTGACCTGGGATTATAGCACTCCAAATGTAGTGAGAGGATGTGCAGCTGTCCGCTAATATGCAACAGTTAAACACATTAATACATTTATTATCATCGTAACAGTAACTTGTTCTGACCTGTATTGTTACAAATCTTGTAAATGTGTTGTTGTTTATTTCCTCACACATTTCACACTAATGTAGCAGGAGACAAGAAGAGACGGACCAAGAAAAGGAAACTTATAGCTTTATTTTCCTTATATATTGAAGAGTAGGTTTGCCACTGAGTTGGGGATGTGTTTCACAATTAGGATAAGGGTTTCCTCGCGCGTACCGCTCAACTGGGCAGTACAGTCCGTAAGAGCGGCACACCACGAGACAGGGCGAACACACCAACCGATGAAGATTGATGGATGAGAAAAGAGGCCCCCCCACCCCATTCTTCCGTCAAGCCCTCATTCTGACCCAGCAGTTCTCGATGTAAAATGACAGGATGCACATTATTAATGTCAAACAACGACACAATGAGGATAATCAAAGGATTGTTGAGAATATCCAGAAACCAAGATGTAGAGAGATTTCCAAATAAAGAGAAGTTAAAGGGATATATCACCCAAAAATGAAAACTCTGTGGGGACCAGTTGTTTTAGTTTTTTTCCATATTATGGATGTCAGGAGACCGTCAACTGTTTGGTTACTTAAAATATCTTATTTTGTGTTTGTTCAGCAAAAGAAAGAATTGCATACATGTTTAGAACAAATTGAGGGTGAGTAAATGATGACAGCATTTACATTTTTGAGTGAACTATCCCTTTAAATCCAAAAGTGAACATTTTAGCAATAATTATTCACTCTCAAGTCATTATTTTTCAGTGCAAAACAAATGGAGACATTTTAAAGAATAGCACCAGTCTCTGTTTTCTGACACAGTCTCATAGCAATTCCTAACTATTTCATGTTTTGGTGAAATGTTGGCTAAATTATATGAATTTGTACCTTTTTGTCCGATCTGCTTACACGGTGATGGTTATGTTTAGGGTTGGACCTTCATACTTCTTTTCTAAAAATTTAACTTTTTCATACAAATGGCAACATACGAATTTCTATGAAATCCCCACATGGTAAATTTTTTTCAATGTAATTACAATGAATGGGAAGCGGAGCTTTCAAGCTTTGAAAAGGATGCAAAATAATCATGGGAAAGAGCAACTTGGACATTCTTCAAAATGTGTTCCACAGTAAAATAAATAAAGTCATATGAAATGGCATGAAAGCCACACACGGTCTCAGTATTTTGTGTTCATTAAGTACTGGAAGAGTTAAAAACATAAACCTCAGACTTATTACACACACTACTATCACATATGAGATCTCAGTGCCCTTTCTTGGCCTCCAACAAGTTAGTTTTCCAATATTTCTAGGATGTTACTTTTATTCTTTTTCATCCCTCTCTCCTTCTTTGAGACGCACATCCTGTCAGTTTCATGTGCCTTCCACATCCTCCTCTAGGGCAATCTCTGGAGAGAGAGAGTGTGTGTGGAGTCTGAGTGGCAGAGATAAGCCGGCATCAATGCTACAGGTTTATCCACAGCCAGATGCAAACCAAAGAGAGACAACCGTAGGGCAAACAAACGATTCGCCCAAACATGTTTGACAACGAGACGCCCGCTCTCCGGTTTCATTCCTCACACTTTGAAGTGCAAATGACATTGACAGACAAACAGGCGTGTTCAGGGTTTGCATTATTTATTTATTTGGACTTATGGGCTGAGAAAAGAGGCCTGATGTTCTGAGGTGATAAGATGTTTAAAGGTTGAGTTGTAGATTTTGCTTTCTCTAGCTACTGCTGCAGTTAGATAAGGCGATTGGCATGGCGTTAGAGCAATATGAAAAGCACTTTTAAAAGGTGCCCTGAAGGTTGGTCCTCCTTTCGGATGCTTTTATCCTGTTGAACATGGGCGTTCATATTAAATGTTTAGCATACGCATGAAGCGACTGCAGAAACATGAATGTGAGGTCTCGATAAAGAGCAAGAACTATAGAAAAACCTAAACATTACCTCAAAACCAATAGTATTCCAACATATTGCATCATAATTCCAGGTAATAACATCCTACATCAGAACACAATCTTTAGTCCAGGAAGTTGTAAAGGTGAAATGTGCAGTGACATCACTTGTATGACCAAACTGAATTGCAAAAATAATAATTATTTTCAAACAGGTTTTCTGAATAGTCCCTAACAATCATTCGCTATACCTTAGAGTTGCACATTAACCTGCGTGACCAGACATTTTAATGTAATTATGTAATTGAGTTATTATTAAAAACTCCTATTTCCTGAATAGCATAGATAATCTCAAAGTAAGCAGAAGGCATGCAGTAGATTTATTTCAGAAAAGAAGTAAACGTAAATAATGTAGATGCAATGAAACATACTCTGTTATCAGGTTAATAAAACAATCTTTGTCTGTTGTAGAGTCAATACAGTCAACTGCCAATTGATGTTGCACCGTACTTCAAGGAACCTAGAAAGATTTTTCTGACAGTTCCAACACACAAACATACATACATGCTCAAAAACTAAAAAGTTAAAATTAATGCGTAAGAGAGGTGATATATGTATGTGTTAAACTTCGTCACACTGCTTTAAAGGTTATTTCGTCTTGCTTTCGACTATGCCTGTCAGAGTGGGTTTTTCCTTTCAGTAATTAAATAATTAAGCCCAAGCTGCTGTGGTGAGAGATAAGTGCTAGAGGGAAAGTTTTAGCATATTAATTAGCAGTGATTTAGTATCCGCTCCTGTTCCAATAAAGACCTGAAATCAATCGCCCCTCCCTCTCCTTGGATCTTTATTTGGTTGCAGATATACTTTCGCCCCAACCTCTCTTATTAAACGTTGTTTTTCTGCTATGCAGAGCATCCTAATTAATGCTCCTGATACAGAGAATTTGTTTGCATATTTAATTACTCATGAAAAATATATGTAAATGATTATTAATCTAATGCACGCTCAGGCTGAAGTGCCCGTTTCTAATTAGGACTCTGCCCGAAAAGCAAAGCTTTATCTGAAAAATCAAGGCTGATGGCTGTTTTGGACTCACATGGTGTGAATAGAGCAAACATTTGTGTGAGAGCACTCAGGTTGAAGTAGAATAGTCCCTGCTTTTCACAGAGAGTGAGACTTATTTGGTCCTTTATACACTTACGGCTCGCGAAGCTTCACGAGTCTGATTAGCTCGGCTCACAGTGCGAAAGCGCTCTGTGGCACGTCCCTTTTTCCCAGGTAAAATGTTCCGGGAAGGACACAGCGAGGAGTTTAGTACAATTTGAAGCTAGTTTTTTTGTTAACCCTGAATCCCTTCCAATTACGCCCAATCAGCCATTTCACAGTGTGAAAGTGAGCTCTGCGTGTCCCATGGTAATCAATCTTTTAAAAAAAACTCACTGCTGGCATGCTGCTTAGCCCTGGACTCATGCCGTTTCTCCCTCTCTTTTGTGAAATTGTATTTATCATTTTCATATAATTCGTCCCAACCACTTTGTTGCTACCCATCTCCCCACTACACCACACCACCTCTCTTAATTTGAATTTTCCATGCTGTTTTCTGGCTCTGCGTATTCTTTATTCTTTCCTGCATCATCATCATGTCCCTCTCTCTCTCTCTATCAGAGCTGTCATCTCTCTTTGTCTCAAAACAGACTGATAGTGTTCCCAGTATGTTTCCTCAAGCCCATTACACAGACTGCGTGCATGTGTGGGTGTGTGGAGAGCTGTGATATGAGAATGCAGTTGCCCTGTTTGGAGGGTCTAACAGCTGAGACGCTGTTAGATGGGCCATTTGGGGAGGGCGATGAGAGCTAACTGGTGTTCATAAGATGTGGCTGTCAGGTAGGATGTTGATGAATGAGTGTCTACAAGAGGTGGCTGAGCAGGATGGATTATAGGCAGTTGATAGAGAATGTTTGATGCTTGCTGAGATGAAGTGCAGTTGTTTCAAGCTGAATGTTGATCGGTAATGGGTTGGGTGGGCTGATATGACTCAAACAGACAGGGTTTGAGGAGAGAGAGGCCCAGCAGAGTTATTTTCAGTGTGCAAAGGGCAATACAGACTGTGAAACAGGACTGATAACTAGTCAGGTGCAACCTTACTAACAAACAAGGTGAATGGAAAAGGTAAACAACTTTTGAAGAAGGTAAATCAATCAACACTTGTTGCTGGGGGAATTATATTTAAATTAAATCAATGTGTTTTGGCACACCAAGTCTTCATTAGGATTTAACGAATACAAATGAAGAGAAACTTTTTCATTATAAAACAACAGGAAAGTCCAACCATTGAATAGAAAAGAAGTTTTTTTTATCTTATTATTGGTAAGAATGAATAAAGATTCTGCAGTCTGCAAAGTGGTTTATATATTTTTACAGCATATACAACATAATACAAACTTTCTGTTCATCAAATTATCCAGAACAAAATGTATCATGATTTCCACAAAAAATTTAAACAGCACAACTGTTTTCAACACTGATAATATTAAGACATTCTGCACCAAATCAACAGCATATTAGAATGATTTCTGAAGGTAGAGGCTGCTGAAACTTCATCTTCGATCACAGAAATACATTACAGTTTAAAATAGAAAACGATATTTTAAATTGTAATACTATTTCACACTGTTTTTACTGTATTTTTGATGTAGCCTTGTTGAGCAAGGGAGACTTTTTTCAAAAACATAAAAAAATAATACATTTACCAACCCCAAACTTTTGACTGGTATAAAAGGCTCGCCAACTTATCCAGACCAAACTGGTTATAGCTCTAGGAAACAGTCTAACTAGTGTGTTCTAAATGCTTCAGTCTTAAAAATGATGCCACTATCATTCATAGCTGATTACAGATTTAGGGTTAGACTTACTGCATTGGGAAAGATGTTATGTTATGGTGAGTGCTCATACTAGACAGCACACATTACAAGCTGCTGTATGCCAGCCTATAGCACATTTTTCACAGCTTGCGTATCAAGGGCCTTTTAAGCTGTCAAGGCACATTTTCTGTCCAGCAGCACAAATCTGCAGAAAGGCTGAATTCTAGCCTCACTTTGCCACCGTCCAGTGTGCTAAAAGACATTTAAACAAGACCTATTGGCCCTATGGCTTCTCTCTCAAGCACACAAAGGCACACACTTCACGAGCAGCCAAATATACCTGCATCCTTCCTCCAGACATTTTCTCATCAAAAGCCTATTTGGTAGCATGGGATTACTCAGATCCTCTCAGGTGTGTGCGAACGCACTTGCAAGCAACTGGGTGTGTGTGTGTGTGCATCCTTTTGAAGTGACATGTCTTTTTGAGAAAGATGTGTTCGAGGGAGGTAAAGATATTTAACAGGGTCATATGTAAAGGGGAATGGTGCTCAAGAGAGACACTTGGCAGACAATCGTGAGTTGCTGGAGTGAATGGGCCATGGCAAGACACTGCGGCAATTCACGGATTTGGCTGCACATGCATGTGCGCGCACACACGCACACACAATCAGCATCACATTATTCAAAAAAAACCAGTCTTTATCTTAGACGTCATCCGGAGATAGCAACACACAAGCCACAGTCAAAGTAATGTGGCGTGTCACATAGGGCCCGAAAGTCTATCAGATGTACGCCTGGTATTGTGCGCACTATTCGTCTAGCTCGTAACACAGAACGGTGCACAAACTGTCATCCCCAATCAAAGTCACGGGACATGGTGCATCAGTCTGCACAACCTAGGTCTAGGAATGATCTCTGGTCTAGCACACAGGTTTGTCGGACTGTCTCCCTGGCTGTGCCCACCAGCGCCGGGGGTCATAAACGCTAAATGGGCCACGATGCGACTGGGGCCCGGTGGCTTTCCCGCATCAGCATAGACCACATCTACGCTCCGCGGCCTCGTAGACACGATTACACACCTCCGTGCACACTCGTGAAAGTTCATATAGGACGCACGAACGGAAATCGGCGTTAAAGACAGCGCCACGCCGGGGACCAAGCGAGAAGGAGGACCTGCCAAAGTCTAGTGGTAACACGCGAACTGAACACACTAGAAAAGAATTGGAAGGGCACACAGGGGCGGCGGCGCGAGAAATACCTAACATCAGACACCGAGGCACTAAAATCTTACATTCTACGTCTGAATGAGTGGGCGGGAAGCGGAAGGAAGGGGAAAAGAGAAAGGGTAGAAGCCGCATGGGGGTATTGTGTTGACATGAAATATTCAACAAGCAAATATGGGTACGGTATTCAGGTGTCTACATTATTTTGCAATGTATTACAATTTGCATCTCAACTTATGGTTGTTAACTCAGGAGAGCGTTTCTGTAAGGGTACAAACATAAATTATAATTATATACTGAAAGTAATGTAATTTTACCACATTATATTTTTACCACTACTGTAAAGAAAAGATATCGCCTGAATGCGACTATAAGTCCGCTGGATCAAATCATCTGCTAAATCATAAATTGATTATAATTTAAGGTTCCCCTTTCTAATGTTAGGGTTCCTCCTCAACCTCTATTTTTGCTTCTCCGAGCCTCCTCCGGTTGTAACTTTCTTTCTCCCATGCCAACCTATTTTACACCTCAAAACATTTTTAAAATTTCCACTTTATACAGACAAATTGAAAAAAGTTACAAGACTCTTGGCATTAAAGTGCTAGAACATTAGGAAACCATTTACCCCTTAAATTGAAATATAGGGCCGTTATTGGCTAAACTGTATTTTTTTAAGTTTTATTATGCATACAATGGAAGCCTGACAGTTGGACAATTGGATGCAAGTCTTTAGTTCCTTCGATTAGTAAAGTTGTACTGGACAACGGAGTTTTTATATCAAACTAGTATAATGCTGAGGTGGTTGGCCAGTTTATGATTTAATTACATAGAGGACCGTTGAGGAGGTCTTGTCATACAATGTTGGTTTGTGTTGTGTGTGTGTGTGTGGTTAGATCTCAATTTTTAACAAGATTAGGTAAATCAAACTGAAATGAAAACTGAACCCAATGGAACATCATTTTAAATATTTGTGTAATAATTTTATTAATAATATAAAAAGCCAGGAATTACCCTCATAATTTAATTATGAAGAAGCTTTCGTAATGTCATCAATAATTATTTATGCCTTGATTTCCAGTAAAAATATATTAACATCTTTAGAAAAAAATTAATTTACTTGAGAAGGAAAATTACATAAGATAATTAGACTTGTTTTCAGAAAATAAATCTTGAATTAAAGATTCACCATGCGCTACTCTCAACCCAACTCGCTTCTTTTGACCGCACACTCCTCACGTGCGTAAATGTATTTTACTGGAAAACATGATAGTAATACTGATTATAAATATTTTTGCAGTGTATGCTGTAAGATTCTTATGTTGTAATTTGTCAGGTCTGATCTTTTATCTAAACTTTGTACTGAAGTATAAGTGCAGTGGGAAAGATGGTATAAAATGAATGTCTATGTGAAATATTGGCATTACTTAGAAAACAATGTAACCTTGAGATGTCTATGAAAAGACTCAAATGAAACTAGGATTTTATTGTGGAATGGATTCGAACACATCTGGAATAAGCATCCAAGACCAGGACTTTACATTTTATAATTCCATTTAAAGAAAAAATAATAATGAAACCGTCAGACAGTGGCGCAAGGAACAACCAGCCTAGATTCACACAATATCCTTGTGCTAAACTCCAAGTAACATGCAGATTAACTTCACAATTTATCTAAAAAATCTGACAGGCTCAACCTTTTTGAAAACTACCATGCACCACACATCTAACACAATTTCCCAGCGGTGCACACCATC
Organism: Sinocyclocheilus anophthalmus; assembly: GCA_018155175.1. Classification (NCBI taxonomy): domain Eukaryota; kingdom Metazoa; phylum Chordata; class Actinopteri; order Cypriniformes; family Cyprinidae; genus Sinocyclocheilus; species Sinocyclocheilus anophthalmus. Next base: position 537,520 of record JADLZN010008188.1, on the reverse strand, counting down.
CTTTGCGATTATGTCCTCTTTTTCATATGTAAATCTGAAGCTGAAAAGCTGACAGCCAACAGTGTTTTAAGCTCAAATGTAAATTTCCTTTAAGTAACTCCCAGACCACAGAACAAGAATACTAATTCTTTGACTTGGAAATTCAGAGAGGTTATTTCATCCATAGATCCCAAACTCCCAGACCAGGGATCGGCTGTTGGGAATAGAGCGAGGCCTACCTCAGCCACACAACCACTGAGCATCGCTCCCACAGGCGCAGAGGCAAAAATTGGGGGCTGAAAAATTGTACCTGTCATTCTCACACATGTAGAACAGCTCTTTTTTTGGCATTTCAATTAAACTGGAGATGGGGAATCTCACCTAAGCTGTTGGTGTGATCATTGTTCGGTCTCCAGGAGGATTTCAGCACTATCACTCAGAAGTAGGACATTCCTCGGCAGACTTCATTATTGAACTGCTGCTCTGTGGCTTACAGTCAGAGTATATACATAATGACAACCCACCGCTGAATCTTTCCCATCTATAGAGATGGTATTAAAATGTCATATCTATTTGATGAAATGATGGCAACATCATATGTTAATGACTGTTGCTCTGATAGACATGGTTTCAGTCCCACTGCAGCTAGTGAGACTGAAGTGAAACACCGCTATGATCTTCGTAACGTATTGTAGCCAGTATCTTCTGTATACAAATACATTTGAAACATTCTTATCCAAACTATAACATGCATTTATGAGTGTTATCAGTATAATAATCTTGGTGACAAAGCAAAATACCTTTATTGCCTTTACAGTCATTTCTAAACACCAACTTTAAAATACTTTTTAAATATTTGTCTTATGTTTTACTTTTGCAATGGCTTTTTTTCCCACTTGGAGACCTCTGATGACCAGAGTCCCTGGGGCCCGTCCAGTCTGTACTAAACCCTGTGAAACATCCTGTTTAACAATTTGTAATCATTTTATCATTAATAAATTGCCAGGAATTACAACCATAATTTAATTTCAAAACCTTTATAAGCGCCATAATCATTCATCATTATTTTTGCCTTACCAGTAAAAACATACATTCAAATTCTTAGAAAAAGATGCATTTTAGAGGCAAAGTTGCATAATAAATTAAGACTTAAAATAAAATTTAAAGAAATTTAATTAAATAAATCTAACTTTAAAAAACTTGGCCAATTTCAAGCCAATCTATCAAAATATAGTAAGGTTAAAATCATAAAATATAAGGGATAAAATATAATAAAGTTATACAGAATATATTAGATATATAAGAATATATTTCTACAAAGTAAATTTATGTTTTTTAAAGGATGTTTAGATATTTTACTGTTAAACAAAAAAATACTGATTAAAAATTTCATTTTTGAAGTATGCGGTAAAGTTATCTTAATATTTGGCTAGTCTGATCCTTCATCTAAACTGTTCTGATGAAGTACAAATGCAGGGGGAAAGGGGTTTAACTTTAATTAAACTTAAAAAAAGCTGAACTATAAACATTTTAAAACTTCAAACAATATTCTTTCCACAGAAGAAGAAAGAAAATAATACAGGTTTTGCATGACATGAGAATGAAACATTTATGGGTAAACAACTGTCCATTTAATATTGTGCATTAGATATTCCTATGTACCCTTTAGTGGCAGATTTGGTACAAAGTTTATCTTTGAGGATACATCCCTAGTGACAAGCTATACAATTTATGCCATTTTTTTCTGAAAGTGTACCTTATCAAGCTGCCATAAGTATCTTTAACACTATCAAACATCCATGTTATCCTTCTAAAACTGCAGACCCAGCTCCTTCAGCTCTCTGGTCATATGTACCAATGGTGAGAGATTTTGCTCTCCTGCTCAACCAGACGAGACATGTGCATGTGTGGGAGTTGATTCATCTATCAGGCCTGAAGCAGCTGTAATGTAATGTTAACGTCCAAACGCAAACCATGCGGCCGTCAGTCTGCCAGTCAAACCCTGAAAAAACATCTTCACTTCAGCCCAACAGACAGCACAGTTTCATGCCAAATCTGAAGGAACTGACACAGAAGTTCCCCTGCCCCTTCTCACTCGCCTCGCCTGTCATCTTCTCTGTAATCACGTCTCGATATAGTTATGTTTCTGTCATTTGTTCCTTGATGCATGTAATCACCAAAACAAAAAGCCAAGCTCTGGTGAGAGGAAACATATGTGTGCATACATACATACAGATCTCTAAGCATTTAGGCAAATCGCAACCATCATTTTTGTACATCCCAGCTTTTCTCCCTCCGCTCAGAAACTTTCTTTTTTTTTCATGTCACATTGTTGCATGTCCTTTTGTAATTGTCACAAGAGAAAGTAAATCAGAGAGAAATAAAGAGACATAATGAAGCAGCAGCAAATAAAGGTGATCTATTCATCTTTATTTCCTGAGGCAAAGGGGATGCCTTACAAACCATTTCAGAATAAAATGATTACTCAAATAGGATTTAGAAGAAAACCCACAGGGAGGGCACGACATATCCCACTCTCCGTCTGTCAAATCCAATAAGCTACTTCCTCTTCTCTCATCTGCTGCTGTCCCCCCATTAAAAAACATCTCCAGACGCATTCCACATGAACTCCAAACGGATGGTGCAGGGGGAGATGGAGGCAGATGAGAGCGAGTTATGGTATTCAAGGCAGATGGAGATGTTTTAATATCTTTATGTGACATATTTGTGCAAAAGTACAGCTTATCTCTCTCGTCCTAGATAAGCTGTATGTACATGAGAGGCTCGTCTGACACTCTGCCATCACTGAGATGAGCCCACGAGTCGACAGAGAAGACTACAGTGCTCTTCTAAAGAAGCCTGCACTGCTGTAAGCTTGTTTTCCTAAAGCCTTTTCTTTCATGTCTTATGATATACAGTGGAGAGACTACATTGAAGATATGGATTGCAAAATGTATTTAAACCTGGAAAGTACATTTTCAGGATTTCGAAAAAATCTGAAAGATGAAATGTTAATTTGTTAACAAATTGTGATATTCACACTAATTTTTTGTGTTCAACTTCAACAATGCAATTTAGAGAAGAAAAAAATAATGGCAAAAAAGTAAAGACGTAAATAATTGATAAAAAGATGATGCAATATGCTTATGGTCTAAAGTTTAGACTATTTAGAAAATGTTGATTGCCATTCAGAAATGAATTGAGGTCACTTTATAAATTCTTTTTTTTTTTTTACTGAGACACCAAACAGGAAACAGAACTTGAGTTTGAATTTGAATGTTAAGTAGAATTAAAATAAATGAATGTTCAAATTTCAACCAACTTTTAATTAAAGTTTGTAGACAGACAGAATGATAGATTGACAATGATAAAACTATTGATAGAATGATAAAGCTATTGATAGAATGATAAAACTATTGATAGAATGATAAAACGATTGACAGAACGTAGACAGACAGACAGATAAAGCTTTAACACTCGCAGTCTTCTACTGTTGTATGTTCTCTTCAATGGGCTGCTTCAGCCTTGCAAAGCTTTTGTGTGCTTCCCCTTCAGCACGATACACATTAATTTCAGTTGCATCTGTATTCTGAGAACACTCCAGATTCAAAAGGAATAGCGCGAGCCTGACCTGTCTGATTTTTCTTAATCTTTTTCTTGAGCGTGGGTGTTCTTTGATGCCATCAAAATAACAGCCTCAAAATAAACAGACAATTATAAAAAATAAAAGTGAAAACATAACAATAGAGCACGCTCATGATGTGCATCCTCTATATTACTGGCACTCAGGTTAAACACTCCCTGCCATGAAACAAGCGCTGAATATCAACTTTCCCATCTACTATATACTGTTCTGTCAATGAATGAATGAATCAATCAATGTGGCTGAAAGCTTATCATCAGGTATGAATGGAATTAAATTCAATGCTAAATAATTGCAGTTCACCACCACACATATAAACCATTGGGCTGATACTTTTTTTAGTAACAAGTTTAGTTTTTAAATAAACCTGGGGTGTTTCGTCTAACCTGCCGATTTATAAATGGAGGCGAGAGAGTGAAGTATGATTTATTAGCCCATATTGTGTTGGGGCTGTTTTTACATACAGCACATTTAAGACACAACAGTGCCACCTGTATGTAGAAGACATTCAGCACAACACAACAAGACCGGTAGCATAAAAATTTCCCAGTATATTCCCAATTTTTTAACATAAGTGTCTTCATATGGAGGACTAGGAGTGCCACAGTGTATTCAATAAAATACTTTTTCAAATTATACCATTTTAAATATCAATTTATAACAATTTGATTGATAATTTTGATGTATTATTTACTACATTTTTAAAAAACTTTTGTGTTCAGTGTTTATTTGTCCAATTCATTTTAAATATCGATTTTTAAAACATCTATTTAAAGATATTTAAAACAATTATTACATACAGTAATTGAATAACAAATACATACAGTTTTAAACATCTATTTATTATTTTACATTTACTTATTTTTTTGTTTAAGCGAATTGGTCTGAAAATCGGCACAACAGCCATGTTGCTCTGCAAAACAAGACTAGAAGTCTGAGGTTTGGGAGGTGTTAGAACATTCTACATTCTCACAGAATGCAGAAAAGACTTTATTTGAAAAGTTTAAGAATGGCCTTGAACATGTTGCAACTTTTCTATGCATGTTCTGGTTTGCAATGAGTTGTGACTGTCTGCACAAGAGCTGAAATACAGGAAATACAAACAGCGATATTGTGATATAGCCATATATAGAACTACAAATACAGTTAGAGTTCAGTATAGGGTGTTCATAATGCTTTATTCTGACTCTTTCATAATGCTCTATATACTAACCTCACAGACACGCAACGCAGAGCCTGTCGTCAGTCAAAAGAGTTCACAAGACTGAAGCCTATCTGAAGAAATAAAGCAAACCAACCATAAAATCATATGCATAAAATCATTATTTGTTAAATACACAGTCATATTATAGCACCAACATGAATGGTCCGTGTTGTAGTCCCCCTTTTTCCATTAAAACTCTTTTGTGAGCTGGCAAATTTAAACAATCTTACATGGGACTATCATCAAGAGCAGCATTCATAAATGTACACTTACATTTTTCATTATATAAAAAATGACAAGGAATGACATGGTGTGGAGGCGAACACAAACCTGACATATGCACACACAAAATGATGAACTGAAGAAAAGATTATCCCTAAAAGCCCACTCATATTCCTGTCACAAATGTTGGCAATATATAGCCAGGGACATCAGAGCCACTCAATGTCAGCAGAATATTTGCGTGAGGTCAAGTTAAGTGCAGCCATAGAACAGAGTGCTTAGAAACATATTTAAAAGCTCAGTGCTACAATTACTCAGTTAAAGGGCTTTTAAAACTAACAAGATATTCCCACTGTTTGAGTACATGAGTGGAAATTATATAAAAAAACAGATTTTAAAGCTAATACAAGAGTTTGAACATAATACATGGGTAATTCATTTCTATAATCCTGGGCCTCTGTGTTAAAAACATCACTTGATTAAAGCCCAAAACCTGGGCTTTAATATTTCCAACTTTTGCCAAAGACCGTTTATGAAAACATTAACACTACTTTTCAAATCAGTAGATTTACTCATAAAGAACCCTGACCTCTTGGCACCAGATTTAAGAGCTCACTGATTATTTCCCTTTATTTCTTACTGGTGCCTACATTTTTCATTGAGAAAGCTATTACCCAGGACAACTGATGCTACATGAAAAGGAAAAAAGCAACTCAAAAGCCTCCCTGTTGCAAAATGATAAACAACGATTCTGTACAGATGCTGAGTTTAGCATAGCAGTCGCTTTAAGAGGCAGATTGTACAACAATGAAGTCTAGCGCAACAAAGTTGATAGCTGATTACATGTTAAAGCTGGATGTGTTCATCAGATGATTGGATCTAAACTGTACTTAATTCATTTTTTTACTTAATAAATGGTAGATTTCATCTGTGATTATCACATAAATTATTATATTTACACATGATTGCGGATACAAAAAAGTTGTACACTTCGGTGTAATCCATTTTTGGATATGTATGGCATCATCAAGGCAGACTTAAAGGAACACTTCACTATTTTTGAAAATAGGCTCATTTTCCAACTCCCCTAGAGTTAAACAGTTGAGTTTTACCGTTTTCTAATCAATTCAGCCGATCTCTGGGTCTGGCAGTAGCACTTTTAGCTCCTTTAATAGACTGAATCATGCTTAGCACCGTTAGCACTCGTCAAAAATGACCAAAGAGTTAGATATTTTCCTATTTAAATAACTTGACTCTTCTGTTCATACATCGTGTAATTAAAAAAAAGAACGACGGAAAATTAAAAGGTTGCAATTTCTAGGGCCGATATGTGCTAGGAAAATACTTCATCCGGCGTAATAATCAGGAATTTGCTGCCCGTATCTGGGGCAGCAGGACAATGATTATTACGCAGCGCCTGAAAATAGGTTAACTTCCGTCAACATAACCAACGTGACACCTGCTTACACAGGGAGCGTGCTGGGGACTATTTTCAGGCACTGCGTAATATCATTGCGCAACCAACAGACCTCACGGTCTTATCAGATTCAATGATCTATGCTAAGCTACATTTAAAAGTGCTACCGCCAGACCCGGAGACCAGCTGAATGGATTCGAAAACGGTAAAAACTCAACTGTTTAACTCTAGGGGAATTGGAAAATGAGCCTATTTTCAAAAATAGTTGAGAGTTCCTTTAAAAATGCAAATTGTCATCATTTACTCACCCTCAGATCAGAAGCTTTCCTGTTGAACAGACTGAATTTGCATATAGTCTTGGAACGGCATGAGGGACAGGATGACATAAATGAGACAAGATATTCATTTGCAGGAACGATCCCTTGAAGTTCACCGTCTGAAAAGGAATACAGTGGATTCTGACAATGCCATTTTTTGCTCAATAAAAAATACTAATATTACAAATAATAATAACAATTACCTGAAATGCTTCAGGATGACTCTATCGCACATTTCCATGGGGTTGACAGAACATAGGTCAGAGAAGCACCTCAGCTTCGGTGCACAGATCCAATTACATTATGAAAGGAAAATTCATGTCACCCACATCAAAGGCAAATGTTACATTTAAAAAATAGGGTGAAACATAGTCGTAATTTGTTCAAACACTACAGTACAGTCAATTGTTTAACATTTGTTCAATTCATTAGGTATGTAAACTAAAATTTTTACAGCATTTATTAATCTGGGCTAATGGTAATTTATAAATATTCTATTGTGCCTGTAAGTTAGTTTGTTTATAACACAGTAATACTAATTCATGCAACTTGAAATATTAAAAAAAAGTTTAAACTACCATTGAAAAGTTGCCCTTGAGAGTGAGATTTTTTAATGTTTTTTTTTTTTTTTTTTTTCTTTTAAAGGTCTATGGTGCAGCAAGGCTGCATTTATCTGATCACAAATACAGTAAAAACTGTTATATTGTAAAATATTATTAGAATTTAAAATAACTGCTTTGTTTTAATACATTTTAAATTTATTCCTGTGATGCAAAGCTGAATTTTCAGCATCATTACTCATCTTCAGTGTCACATGATCCTTCAGAAATCAATTTAGTATGATGATTAAGATTTCGTATCAATTAGTATTTTTGTAGAAACCATGTTTTTACTGTTAGTTTTGATCAATAAAATGCATCTTTGCTGAAAAAAATAATAATTTACTTTCTTTCTTACGGACCCCAAACATATAAACAGTAGTATATGTAGGAATTATCATTAACCTAGATTAATAAATGCTGTAAACGTATAGCTCATTGTTAGTTCATGATACCCAATGCACTGAATGAACTGAACATTATTGTAAAGTGCTTTGCATTTTCTAAGAAAATCATAAGCTGACATTTGTGTAGAATAAGAAAAGAGGGAAAAACAGGAAATTTTGGGACTAATGAGACCTCTCAGTGTACTTGGTCCAGAGTAAGAAATGTACTGTACCACTATAGTTGTTTTAATTAACTTGACTTGCTTGTTGAGAAACAGCACCTGGTATGCATTACTATGTTTGTAATGCACCATTTTTAACTGCCTAGTAGTGTATTCTGTTTAGTTCTGATTTAGGCTGCCAAGGAGGCTTTCCAAAGATGACGTGAATGGTCCATTGCTGAGGAAAGTTGCATTTGTGCCTGTTATTTGCTGGTTGCAAAATGGAACTGTTCATAGTTGTACCCTGCCAAAACTGTGCGTACTGTATCTGTTCAGTCAAAAGCACAATGCTGAATTCTGTTTGTTACTGATCTCCCAGGTTAGCGGCCTTTGAAGTAGCTCTCAAAAAACAAAAAAAACCTGAATGGTTCCTGGTTACAATGGTAGTAAATATCACAGAAATGCAGTGACTCCACTTCACCAGCAGGTGGCGAAAGTTCACAGGGATTTAGACAGAGTCCATGGCTCTGAAAAAATTGGAGCTCATTTGTCTGCGACTTAATATGTTTGTTATGACGCTCATTTGAAAAAGCATGATTTACACTTATAACTCATCTGCATAACTCTGGCTTGAGGACAAATAACTCAAATCCCAGAAAGCAGCTGAGATTACTTGCCATTTGATTAGAGCAGTGTTCAGTATCAAGTAATCAATAAAACGCTTGTAGACTTAAAATTAGAACAAGGAAATGTTCTGGTCAGTAAAATGTCCCAATATACAGGCAGACGAACCACGCAAGTAAAAAAAAAAAGGTCTGGTACTTGTCCTTAAATGACCAGAGTGTGTGGGGGGGCGGGGGGACAAAATCCTGTACTACAACAAATGAGTGTGACAGTAAATACTGTGAGTGGATCCATCTGTGTGTGTTTGTAGGGTGCAGAGACAGGTCAGTATTTGTTCTGTTTTAGCTTGTCGATATGGTAGCAGAGCTTGAGAGCCGGGCCCAGTTTGAGTCCCAGGTACTTCATGATCATGTCACTCTTCAGGAGAAGAAGAGCATCCCCATCAATCTCCTGAAGAAGTAATCACAATGTGCACAACAGAATGTTTTACAATACTGCTAAGTGAAGATGTCATAAAAATCTGGTCCAAAAATGATAATTATTTTAACAAATACTGTGATCATAGAAACTAAATAATGTGAGCGGCGCAGAGTGGAAGTAGAGCTTAAAAACAACATAGTAAAGAACTTTGCTGTGAAGTAGTAATGCTACAAATATTAACTAGATAAGTTTGAAGACAAATTTTAATGTCTGAAAGTTTAAAATAACTTTTAAAAGCTTGAAGTTTGAAGACTAACATGTTTAGCAGATTGATAGCATGTTGCATCTGATCTAAGTTTGGTGGTCATGGCTTGAAAGCTCTAGGACAATTTACTCTGTCAAGCCAACATGCTTGTATAATATTTATAATCCAACTTAAACTGCACATTCCACCTGGATAATCATATTCATCTCTCCCTCTATTTCTTCACTTGTAGCAAACATGTGGCGAATTACATAAATGTGAAGCTAAAGTGAACCTGCAGTGCTCTCCAATTACAATTCACACATACCCACCATACTCCAAGCACCTACTGAGATGGACTCATTTCCACATTTAATTAAATCACAGGCTTTTGCACTTTAATAATGCACACGATTCCAATTTCAATTCGGCTAAGTATGCAGCCCTGGATGGAAGAGTAAGTTTAATTTCAAAAATGTTAAATTGTACTTTGTTTTTGTTCTAATCCAAATAAGCAATGTGCAAAAAAGTCTCATGTAACATTCAGCTCAGGTTGTTATTTCAACAATTATGTGAACCTGAATTGCTTCTGAAAGCGTGAGTTGTGAAAACACACAGTTGATCATATGCAGGGTTTTCTAACTCGAAACTGAACTAATGTTACCCACTCAGGGATTTCTTATCTGACGAAATGTTCAACACATGGTGTTTGTTTGCCACTAGTAAATAAATGTGTCAATCAAACTCACATGTTTTCTGAAGAGATCCACGTGAGGGCCCAGCGCTTGAGGGTCTGCATCCTTGATAAACCACACCACCTCATCCACGCTCCACCTGGAGGGATCCTTACTGGGTGGGGGTTTTGCCTCCCCTCCCTCTGGGGATGGACTGTAGGCTAGATAAAGAGAAATCAGGTTCAGAGATGGTAAGGATTTTATTCTTAGTTGCCATCAAATTTTGGCCAATTTAATTTCCAAGTTGAGAGGGTAAAAATACTGAAAATTAGTTGTTAATCAGTATATACCAGTGGTTCCCAACCTTATCGAATCCAAGGCCCTCATTGTCCACAAAAGAAGACTCCATGACTCAATTCAGTTAGTTTGAAGATTTTTTTTTTTTAAGTATTGCTCAATTTATGCCCAATAAAATATTTTAGAGCTTGGCATAATTAGAAAAACATTTTCTGCTCTAGAAATCACTTTTAAAATAAGACTTCCTTGTATATAGTTTTCCATAAATGTGAGAATCCAGGTTCTTTTAAGACAAACAATTAATTAAAATAACATTATATAAAACCACTAAAAGTCTGAAAGTTTCTTAAAGGGTTAGTTCACCCAAAAATTTTAATTAGCCTGTGTTTTACTCACCTTCAAAGCATCCTATGTGTATGTGACTTTCTTCTTTCAGACGAATCCAATCGAAGTTATATTAAAAATTGTCCTGGCTATTCCAAGCTCTATCATTGCAGTCAGTGGGTGTTACGTTTGAAATATGGATATTTTTCTTACAAAAACGCATGGATTCACTACAGGAGGCCTTTATTCATCCCCCGGAGCCATGTGAGGCACGTTTTATTATGAATGCGTTTTATTTGACGACTTGTGGACTGTTCAACTGCAACACCCGCTGACTGCAATGATAGAGCTTGAAAGATCCAAGACAATTTTTAAAATAACTCAGACTGGATTAGTCTGAAAGAAGAAAAAGCAAATACTGGGTTGTGCCGATAGATAGTATCGTGTATCGACGATAGACAGATATCGCCTGTGGCTGATGCCTTTGACGATAGCAAGACGATTATTATTATTATTATCATCAGGCTAGTAATACTATCTAATTAATATTAGGGCTTATTTGTTGCATTATATTTATTTTTGCGCGTTCTAACCAATCACACACGATTATGCTGAGCTTATGAATGCAATGGCCAATTCTCTCCTCATTAACAACAAAGTGCAGATGTACGTGCGATGTAAGTATAAGAGATTTATTCATCATACAGTGTAGATTCACTGATTATAATGGGAGTGTTTTTAAAGTGCATAAACTCGCGCTAGACTGAGCTTGTGATGATGTTCTTTGGTAATGTAATGTTCTTTGCTCGTTTTCTGTAGCTGCTTTTTGAATAACTGAGGAAATGTAAGCATTATAATTAGTAACTTACGATGTTTCTATTAATTTGTTATCATGTTAAATACAAATTCAGTCATATTAAAAACATTAGGCTGCTTTTAGCCTTACGCTGGATTTGGTTCACGTTCTCGCAATGAAACTAAGTAAATAATTACATAAATTAGCATGATAATATCGTGTATCAGCAATCTCACAGGCTGACGATAAGACGATATGAAAATTTAGCATATCGCCCAACACTATCACATACACATAGGATGCCTCGAGGGTGAGTTAAATACAGGCTAATTTTCATTTTTGGGTGAACTAACCCTTTAAGTCATCTTGAGGCCCACTTGGAAGTTTGTTGAAGTTTCCCGGTAGTATCATTGGTTGAGAACCACTGGTACAGTGTATATATATATAGGGTCCTATGAAATCTGTTTTAGTTTTTTCCAAATTCCGTTAAAAAAATTTCCAAATTCAGTTTTTTTCTGGGTTCTGTTTTTTTTCCGTTTTAATTTTTGTAGACTCTGTTTTAATGGTTAAATAAAATTGTATTAATCAAAAAGCATGTCTAATTAATTTAAATCATGACACTTACACAATTTAACAGCAATTTATTAAAAGTTGAACAGAAATTAAATTTTTAAAGCCTTATGAAATACGTTTTTTTTTCTTTTCTGAAATATAGTTTTATTTTTGCCAAATTCTGTGTTTTCCAGTAATTTTCTGGATTCCATTTTAATTGTTCATTAAATCTGAATGATCAAAAGCATCTATAAATAATTGATTTTATTAAAATCTTTTTTTTTTTCAGAAATACTGTGTTGTGTATTTACATTTTTCTGGTAAATAAATTCTGGTAAATAATTTTTCTAGTAAATATTCCTTAAAATAATGTTTTAATTTTGTTAGTAGTAGTACTATCATTACATTAAGTAATATATTTCTGTCACAATTTAAACCAAACTTTTATTTTGATGGGTTGTTGTGAAGACCTTTAAATTTCTCTGTTTATATGATATGACAATAGTTTTTCTCAGAAGAAATGCTCATGAAGTACTCTCAGAGCAGTTCTAGAGATTATTCATGTGATCATGTACTCATTGAGTCTGAAAACACAGCAAGCATTTCAATAGTATTTTGCGGCTTAATATTCATAAATACTAGTCCATATTGTGTTTTGATTTAAGTGTACTGACCTACTTTTGATTTATTCATCCACAATTTGGCAAATTCCATGACATTCCGCACTTATACAATAAATTCAATTTCTATGACTGGATAACGTAAATTTTCCACATCGCGGAAATCATAGGGCCTATATATATACCATTTAGTTTTCAGTGTTTTGATTCTTTCTTGATGTCTTCTCACATATAGTGAGCATCTTCTCATCTAAAAACATAGTTTTAAAGTAGTGTGGAAACACTATTGCAGCTTCTGTGAATAAGTGGGCATTTCCTCTCTTACCACTTCTGTTTCCTTCCTGGAATGTGCTGGGACTGGCTGCCTGCCTGCACACACCGCCAGAGTAGGCAGTGGCAGAACGAAAACCGTACGCAGGTTTACTCGCTGTGTACGGTGAGGACATCGCACCATAGGCTGAGTCACTGGGGTCAACCGAATAGCGCTTGGGGTCCATTGAATCGCCATGGTAATTGTCCACCATTGAGTCTGCTTCACAAAAAGAAATACAGTTTAGGGAAAATAATGCATGCAAAGGCTAATTATTGCTTTCTTGAGTGCAGATTGCCCTGCATGGTCCTGCAACCAAATTTTACACATACATGCACAATGAATGAATGGTAAGAAAACACATCTTTATATTTCTTTTTTCACTCAAAACAAACATTTTAAAAACATTAAATATCATTAATGAAACCATTAATCAGGTTGTTCAATAAATATATAAAATCAATTAAATGAAAAAGTAAATTAAAGAAAGAATTACTATATATAACCAAAATAGTATTTTTATGTAGTATTTTTAAAATGTAGTTTATGTAGGTCAAATTATGGGGTAGACGGGTGGTTTCTGCCGCAGCAAACACAGCTGTCTGCAGGAAACACTAATATACATAAAGTGTATATAGGCACCTTCGAAAGTAGGTTTTCCTCTCTTAACCACGTTAACCATTGACATGGGATTGAGTCATGACAGAACCTTTGCCTGTGTAGCTGTGTGGCAAGATTCAGTGTTATACTGAAGTTAACGGTCTAATCTCTAGAGCTCCAAAACCACATTCAGGCAGGAGAGAGATAGAGAGAGAGAAAGAGAGAGAGAAAGAGGGAGCCAACAGAATTTAAACACTCAAACCACAGGCCACTCACAGAGGCACTCAAACTTTCACTGCCACTTAAAAAGCTCAGCTTGCACTAAAGGCCTCCTCTGCATTTTCAGAAGGGCAAATTTGACAGCAACAGAAAAGAGTGCAGATGCAATAAAATTGCCAAATTACAAAACATCAAAAACCAAAAAGACAAAAAACTGTCTAATATATAAAATCTAAGTTATGCTGTGTCGATTGTATAGGGACAGATGTAAATACAGCTCTATTAAAGGGTAGAAGAACAGAGGTCACGTAAAAGCTTGATGAGCACGCACTTGACTTGGGCTGTCCGTCTGAGTGCTTTTCAGCGTGGAATGAAGAAGAGGAGGAGGGAGACGATGAAGGGGCAATAGGCTGGTCACTGAAGAGGTTCTCACACAACAGGCTTCGGCACAACTTCTTGAGGAAGCGTAGGACATAGCCCACGCTGTTGACCACTGGCAAACTCAACAAATGCTGCTTACCATCAAAGGTGGCTGAGGAAGAGAAACAAAGAGTTTAAATTCAAGTAAATTGCACATTGTTGGAAATTGTGTTAATACTTAAGCAGCAACACTTTATTTCACAGAGTCCGCGTTATACATATTAGACGTTACATTCAGTATTACATCAGAGTGGCCGATGCAAATGCGAATATCTTTTAATATATGCATTTTAAATACGTACTACAGTTGTTTAAATTAATTTGTAATAATTCGTAAAATTTTGAACTTATACGAATATACGAATGCCTTTATAAATAAATATTTACTTTGAAGCATGAAAACAGAAATTGTGCATTATCAGTTAATATAGATGATGGTAATATTATCTGATAATCGTTCAAGTGGGTGTAGTTATTATTGATGATAACCTCAAAATGGCCAAACATTGACAGATTAATCTGCTCTGGACAATATACCTATCAACCACATAATTAAAATTGTGCAAATTGTTTTTGAAATAAATCTCCTATGCCCACCAAGGCTGAATTTATTTACAAAGATAGTTAAAAAAACAATAAAAAAGCAAACAACATATTTTAATATATTTTAAACTGTAATTTATTCCTATGATGGCAAAGCTGAATTTTCCATTACTCCAGACTTCAGAGTCACATGATCATTTAGAAATTATTCTAATATGCTGATTTTATGCTCAAGAAACATTTCTTAATATTATCAATTAATATAATTAAATGTTGCTGAAATGTTGTATGAAACTCTTGTGCTGATGAATATTTTTGTAGACCCCGAGACCCCCTATCCGACGCCGCCTCCCCCGAGTCGATAGCCCACCGGGCGCCAGAGATTTTTTCAGGATTTTTTGATGAATAGAAAGTTCAAATTAACACAATTTATTTGAAATAGAAATCTTTTGTAATATTATAAAATTACTTTACCATCACTTTCGATCAATTTAATGCATCCTTGCAGAATAAAAGCATTCATTTCTTTTCTTTTTTTTTTTACTTACCAGCCTCAAGCTTTTGAACAGTGCATTTAAAGGATGAACATCAGAATGCAGAACGATAATCAGAATGGAGACACGCATTTGTGTTGGCATGCAAATTAACCTGATATCTTTTCTCCCCCGTAGCCCTCAGTAAGCAGGGTGAAGACGGCTTTCTGCTGAAAAGCGCTGTCAATGCAGCCCTGTACTGCCTGCTGCAGCACCACAGAGGGCCTGGCAGGACCCAGGTGATCGGGCAGCTGCAGCACCTTCTGCCTGTCCAGGTTAGGACCCGTGTTCACATGCTTATTCACGTAGATACACACTGTAATAAGATGGAGAGATTTTAGAGATGGAGAAAAAGAGAGAGATGAACAGAAAGAAAGATATTTCTTATAGTCACTGTGTAGAATTAGCAATATCTGCATTTATAATGAAATAAGCATGATATAAAACTGCTGTAATGGCATATCTTTTTATCAGTTCACATTCAAGTCATTGTCTGATTACCTTAGAGAAACAAAAAAAGCAAAGTTAAACACCACAGTTAATTGCAATGCTATGCAGGGTAATTAGCTTTGATCTTGCTTTTGAGAGTTTTGAAAATGAGTTCATTTGGTTAGCTGGTGATGTATCTTTAAGTGTTTGTGTAACTGTAGCAATAACTAACTTTAAAAGCACAGTAAATGAATAGCACAAATAAATAACATGTCACCACAATAATCCAACATTAATTAATGAGCTATAAAGACAATGCCAATGTAATTGTGCAACACACATACACACTGCATGTCTGAGATTTTACTTTTAAATCTATTGACTCAAATATTTGTTAAGGAATCTTCAAATATTTGAGACCACTATTACAGATCATTT
Source organism: Sinocyclocheilus anophthalmus (assembly GCA_018155175.1). Taxonomy (NCBI): domain Eukaryota; kingdom Metazoa; phylum Chordata; class Actinopteri; order Cypriniformes; family Cyprinidae; genus Sinocyclocheilus; species Sinocyclocheilus anophthalmus. The sequence goes on along the minus strand of JADLZN010008188.1, from coordinate 521,549 downwards.
CCAGAGGTCAGGAAAGGAGAACTGCATTTCATATACAAGAAGATATCATGTCCTTATCATGGGACCCAAGAGACAAGCAATAAAAGAAAGGGTGGGAGGCAAAGGAGAAAAGACATGAAAATAAAATCTCGGCTCTGGTGACAGCTTAGGTTTCTTGTATTATGAACAGTGTTTTATCCTGTGTATTTAAATAGTTGTTTACCTGAAAAAGGAATAATTCATCAAAACTAAACCTGATTTAAAAGTATAATTAAAATACTAAATTCACACACTTAGAAATACAAAGCATAATACAAATAAATCTTGCTGCTCCTCTTGAGGTAATGTCTTTAAACTATATCACATGCTGTAAATCATACCCAAAAATTATCTGTGGTTTTATGAGCCAACCGCAAGCAATACATTTTTGATTACCCTAAATAAAACCAACCCCCCCCCAATAGGAACCATTTCCATGTATTCATTTATCTCAAGTGGCTTACAAACGAGGAAAAATACAAGCATGAGCAGGTCATCTTAACAAAAAACAAGAGGTTTTGTATGCATTACCACAGAAACAAAAATAGAGCCAGAAAAAGAGAGAAAACAGCCTGTGTAGGAATCTACCAATCACTTGCCCCCTCCCAAATCCTCCCACACAATCTGTCCCCACTGACTTCCTTCGCTCGTCTGCAGCATGCGGATGCTTTAATCTGACAGATTGCCATGCTGAGGGATTTCCTTCGTCGTCTGTCATCTAGAAGCGCCATGACCAGGAGTCAGACACACACACACACACTCACCGTGCCGCCTATGGGCTAAAATAATCGCAAAAGTAGCCGGTGCGTGTGTTTAAGAATGTGAAACAGGATAAAGCCAATGAACATTGAGTGTGGGAGGACTGATATGACACACAAAGCTTTAAAATAGATAACTGATAGCAAGATTACTGACATGCCAGACATGTAGACTTACAGACACTGAAAATATTGCACTCAGGAAAGGCAATATAATTTAACAAGCAAACACGTTTTCAAGCTCAAAAGCTATTAACAATGGTCACCAAGGTCATGACCTCCACCAGCAGCCGCAACAAGTCCCTTGGCGACCCCCACAACAGTCCCACAGTTTACACACATACTGGAACACAGGTTTGTGAGCATTGAGATATTTTGTCAAATTTCTGTCTTCAAAGAATTTGCTGATGTCAAACATATGAAAGCATCAGCATGAATCTGGACAAAATGATCATGGTTTTTGAAATATACTAAAGGGACTAAAAGAGAGCATGACTCTTCCGCTGTACAAAGAATTAAAGTCTTCTTGAGCATCAAATGAGCATACTAGAATGATTTCTGGAGGGTCATGTGGCACTGGAAACTTGAGAAATAGCTGAAAATTTTGCTTTGCCTCAAGGAATAAATTACATTTTAAAAGTAGAAAACAGTTGTTTTAAATTGTAAACATATTTCACAATATTACTGTTTTTATAGGCAATACATCTTCATAGATACTGTTGTCCTAAATAACAAATAAGGAAAAATATCTAGGCTGAATGTTATTCAGGCGGTGGTCTTCTCTAGCCACCCCCCCAACCCCAGGAACACACATCCCGTCATATCATCTTGATAAAATAACAGTTATCATAACTCCGATATATGGGTAGATTTGCAGTCCCTACTGGCCACTAAGAAGAGAATGAGATGGCACTGAGTCATAATGTGACTCCTCTGAGGACAGTGATTCCTCTAATGCTCACATTTTATTATTCCTATGACTAGTAAGAGCAGGCTACTAGTTTTCTGGGACATTGGCACAACAACCACTGCAAATAGTAAAACTGGCAGTCTGCGGAAGTTTGTGTGTGTTTGTTACCTGTGAGGACCTGTGGGGTGGCTGAGTGGGGGATAGTAGCAGCGTCCTGGGGAATTGAACTCATGTCTGGCTCCGGGGTGCTGCTGGGAGGAGAGATGGCTAGAGGTGTCATCAAGCGAGACTTCAGCTAAAAACAACACCACAACAAATTATATTATTATTATGGTTATTACTATAAAACAATTTTTTATATGATAATATTTAGTATTTATAAAAACATAAAATGTACAAACATGTATATTATGAGATTTTTATATTATAATAAAAAACATCCCAGTGTATATTTAATATCATATTATTGTTATTATTATTACAATAATATACATCTATACGTCTTTAAAGGCAGTAAAATATAATTTTTTTAAACATATGTGTTGTCCTAATCATATATATAATAAAAAAATCTAATGCAACACACAAAAGACTTTTATGAGTTAAAGAACACAAGGCTTAGATATCTAGATATTAATGTTTCCTTTTTAAAAATGACATGCAATGTTAAACTGAGCAAGAACAATCCAGACGGACGTCTCTATTTGTTCTCTATTTAGTGAGTCACACTCCAGTACAATAAAATCACAAATTAAAAGGCAGCCAAATACCACCGTTTCTGCTATACAGTCAAACCAAAAATTATTCAGACACCAGATATCATTTTTTATTTTACTAGTGGGTGCAGGACACTATAGTTAATTTATGTAAGTGAGCATAGCAAAATATATTAAACTGTGACATATTATACACAAAAATTCTTCATACAGTGGACTACCAATAAAATTGATAAAACAAATTGGGACCAAAAATTGTTTTAACCTGACCATGTTTTGCTTAAGTGTTTTTTCTTTAATTGCTAATGTGACCTTTTTACACCACAGACTGAACAAAATTTAGCATTGCTTGGTAATTGGTTGGCCTAAATTGGTATTATCTAATTGTGTTCTTAAATTTAACAGCTGCCAGCTATTCAACCTAATTCATTACATACCTTTGTATCAAAGTTATCATTATCAAGATGAATTTGTTCTGACACAGTTTAACTCTGAGTTCTTGTCATATTTTATTACCACTTTCTAAACAATAGCAAATAAACTGTAATGATGTGAGAAATGTTGAAGGTGTCTGAATACATTTTGGTTTGACTGTACATCAAGTAGTACATTTGCTTGGTTTATTTAAAAGTTTTTGAACTCGGGACGACTCACTTCAAAAGCAAGATACATGAGACTGGACCATATCTTGTCTAGGACACCAAATTTTGGGGTTCCCCTTGTCCAAAAGCCCTATTTAACCCTTTTTACACAGAATGTGTTAACAATTTCCTGATAGACAGGAAATAACCCTATTAAGTAATCGTAAAATGATGTAAAATATGTGTTTTGGAAGATAAACTGTCCCTAACACTGCTATAGAAAGCAATAACCATCAGGTTTAGGTTAAGCAAGAATGTATTTGCACTGTGTCTACTGCAAATCTGCTAACATGCACACACATTGTGTTAGCGTGTTGCGCTTTAAATCAGCAGCAGCGACATTATGAGGCTTGTGCTCAGGCACACGGCTAAAAATAACTCAGCAGCAGCAGACTGCAGATACATCAGTCAAAAAACAACCACCCTATCACCTCCTTCTCTTGTACAGTCAACATCAGATGGGCCTACCTACATATTCCTCTAGCTAAAGCATCATAAGTGTTACACACGCACCATTATGCACTCAAATGCACCACTTGATGACATTTATGCATTTGGTAGACACGTTAGAACAGTGAAAAGGCCTTATCTTTGTGGCCTACGCATGAATGCGTGTATATAAACAGACACACACACTGATATTTACTGACCTTAAAGCCAGGCTTCCTCCCTCTCTTCTTAGGCACTTTAATGGGTGGGAGGGATTCTGGGTAGCGACTCTGATATTCTGGGTGCCTCTTTAGGGGTGGGCGACCCCTCTTGCGACCTGGAACTTTTCCACTTGGGGGCAGGAGGAAGGAGGGGCTAATGGCCCCAGGTGATTGCATCTCTCCACCCCCTGACTGAACTGATGCAGCAGCAGGAATACTCATCAGACCTGAGAGAGAAAAACACAATGACAGAATGTTAAAACTGTATTTACATAGATATTTAATCATTTTAATACATTAGGTAGCATGTTTTTCTTGATTTATAGTAAAATTGTCATTCTGCATCATGTGTTGGAGATTTTACTTTACAAATACATTGAATTGTATAAGGAGTACACGTGTCTACTAATTGGATATTTATAAGTTATAAACAAAAACCAAGAAAAAAACACAACTTTTTAATATCCAACCATAAATTCATCATAAAACTCTTCAACACACCACTAACTAAAACACGCATACAGAGAAATATATGTAGTCAAGTATGAAATTTTGGGTTCCCACACCTTTAGACCAATGAATTTCCATGATTTTTCATTCGTCAGTCATTCGTGATTACTGGATAATTTTAGTAATCTGAAAGAAAAAATAAATAAATAAATAAACAATATAGCAATTTTAGCTGATGAAAATGTATAACTGAGCATAACTATAGAAATTATTAAATTAGAATAGTGTATAAAAAAAGATTTTACATATGTGACCCTGGATCAGAAGGGTCATAAAAAACAAAGAGAGAGAGAGGTTTATACTAGAGCCCGACCGATATGGGTTTTTTTGGACCGATACCGATATTAGGGAGTTTAAAAAAGGACGATACCGATATATCGGCCGATATTCTTTGCGTATATTATAGTACAGTACCAGTCAAAAGTTTGGAAACTTTCCCATTCGTGTGTCCAAACATTTGACTGGTTACTTTTCACCCCCCCCCCTATATATAGAACACAGTATATGCATAAACAGAATATATATACATAAACACCTTTTTTGCAATGATCACTCAAATGTGATAATCAAACACTTATAATGACGTGACAAGATACATAATGGAGGCAGGATATTTAACAATTTAAAAATAAGCTTTATTATTCAAAATGAGTCTCACATCAGTGCACTGAACAGTAAAGTTAAAGTTTATTCAACTTTAATTCAATTCAATTCCATTCAAAATTATTCGTTGAAGTATTTCACTTCGGAATTAATTATTCACGGATTTGCGTTACTGTTTTCACACACACAGACGAAAACTTACTAGAGAAGTTTAAGTGTGACATAATATTAATGCACAAAGGGGGGGGGCGGGGGGGGGGGGGGGGGTTAGTTGTAGAACACATGGTTTGAATATTTATTTACCATAGTAAAATTGAAAATTCTGGCCTAAGTCATTTTTTATCTCCAGTATTATTATTAATTTAAAATGAGAAAATCTGCTATTATTTTAATCTCCAATCTGTTATTTATCAGTTTAAATAATTTTTGAATGCTTGGCTAACTATCCTAAGACACTAACCAATTTTAAATTCCAGTTGCGCAGATGGGGCATGTTGTAACACTGCGTTTCAATGTGCTATTCTATGACATTATCGATGTAATTCACACTATTTACTTTATTAAATTTTAATGATAAATGACGAGAGGCAGGTGAATAAAGACTGGCAGTCAATGTTTAATGTTTAGAAATTTTTATTTCAAGACATGTAAAGCATTTTTGCTCGTTTATGTGGCCGTCCCAAGCATGGTTGCAATGTATTCATTGTCAAACTCCAAAATCAGATGATTTTCATATTAAAAAAACGCCATTATGATATTTGAAAAAAAAAAATAATATAATAATTAATTATATATATATATATATATATTTTTGTTTTTTTTTTTTTTTTTTTAATTAACAACAATTTTAGTTTGTCTTGTAATTTTTTCATTCGATCGATAAGATTTTAAGCTGTCATTGTCAAGTTACAAAGTGCCTACGGGGCATGGTGTCACATTTCACTTCCATTTTTTGAGGTAAATAAAGAAAAACGTATACACTGCAATTATGAAACAAAGCGACATATTTGTACTAGAAAAGTGTAAAATTACAGTGGATAAGTCTGAACCAAAGGGGGTTGACACAAAAACTGAGAAAGTCAAAAAGTGTTACTTTGTGTCCCGCTCTCCCCTACCTCTGTAAATAATACAATATAAATTCACACCTCGCGCACTTTAATGCCCTTTGACTGTAACATGTATGTTCCCTTGGAACTGGAATCATGGCGGAATTTCATGTTAAGTCCACTTCGCAGTGCACTTACGGTCGAATAAGACAACGCATGAATGCTGCCCTCCTTCCCGCCCCGGAACAAGAAACCTCCTTACTGAAGAGAAAGTGTTGACTGGTGTCACTATCTCGCGAACGCGGCAGCGGATCTCGACCAAATTTGGGGGATCCCTTCAGCTAGAGGAGCCCTCTCGAACGCCACCCTCCGCGTGTCGGTAGCCCCCCGGGATCGATAGATCGGTCGGCGACGGACCACGAATTTAACCATCCGTAACTCCCGAACCCAGGGGGCTATAGATGCGGGGGTGGTCTCATTCGAAAGAGGGCCTCGAGACATACACTCGATTTGCCGTTCGAGAGGGTTCCTTGAGCTGAAGGGATCCCCTGAATTTGGTGCGGATCCGCCGCGCCGTTACAGAGTTATGGCCGTTCAAAGTTTCAATGGTTTCCATAGACATAAGCTTCAAAAACGTTTCATCCAGGTCACCAGAAGCAAACAATGGAGCGTGCTCTGCTGGACAAACAAACTAATTACACCATTTCAAGCATTATATCTGCGTTATATGTTCTGTAAAAAAAAAGTCATATCGGCGGCATACCGATACCGATATATCGGCAACAGGCTCATATCGGCCGATAATATCGGCAAACGATATACGCGGTCGGGCTTAGTTGATACATCATAAAAAAGATTCCATTGATGTATGGTTTTTTTATGATAGGACAATATTTGGCTGAGATTTGAAAAGTTGAAATCTGAGGGTGGCAAAAAAATCTAAATATTGGAAAATTGCCTTTAAAGTTGTCCAAATTAAGTCCTTTGCAATGCATATCACTAATCAAAAATTACGTTTGAATATATTTACAAAAGATCTTCATGGAACATTGGGGATCTTACTTAATATCCTAATGATTTGTGGCATCAAAGAAAATCCCCCGACAATTGTTGACCCATAAATGTATTATTGGCTATTGACTACAAATAACCACAGCGAACTAAGACGGTTTGTGGTCCAGGGTCATATATATACACTGTGTTCCAAATTATTATGCAAGTGACATATCAATAGGATTTCGGTACAATAAACAGTAAGATTTTTGTTTGTTTTGATTTTCACATCATTTCAGGTAACTGGTATCAATCTCAGACAATAGTTTGCCAGGTCTTCTTAGGTAAATGGAAACCCTACTTAAAGAGGTTGTTCCACATTATTAAGCAAGTCACAGTTCTCATGCAATATGGTGAGAAAGATCTTTCTGAAGATGAAAACCACAACCTCCACAAAGAGAACCTGCCACAGTGGCTGTATGGTAGAAACACATTTTTCTGTTTAGCACCATGGTATTTATGCAGCATGGGATAGTGTGTTGTCCTGCATGAAAATCCTTTTATTTCCGAGAGCACTATTCTTCATTTTATACCACAGCAGAAAATGGTCAGTTATGAACTCCTCATATCTTGCAGAAGTCATTTTGACACCCTAAAATGACCTTATATCTCACTTCACTTCCCAATGTTCCAACCCAAATCATCACCCACCACCTCCTTGCTGATGTTGCAGTCTCATTGGAATAGGATGGCCATTCATCAACTATCAAAAATCCATTTATCTGGACCATCCATTGTACTGCAGCATTGATAAGTGAATAAAACTATTTAAAAACAAGTCTTCATGTGTTTCTACAGCCACTGTGCAGGTTTCTCTTTGTGAGGTTTGGTTAGCAGTGACTGAAACGCAGATTTACACACAACTGTCAGTCTAAATGGAGAGGATCTTGAGACTCCAGTAGCTTCAAACACCTGTTTGCTGCTCAGCAGTGGCTTTTTTTACAGCTGCCATTACAATACAATTAATTTGTTTGACATAAACTTTCCTTAATAAATCTTTATCTGACCAAAATACTCTGCTCTAAGTCACTCACAAATCTTTCAACAGATCAATAATTTCTATTTGCTTTTTGCAAAATACGCCTTTTGCAAGACATTGCATTGTTTCATAATTTTAATCTTCAGAAAGATCTTTCTTCCTCAACATATTGCATGAGAACTGTGACTTGCTTAATAATACGGAACAAACTCTTTAAGTAGGGTTTCCATTTACCTAAGAACACCTGGCAAACTATTGAACAAACCTGCCTGAGATTGATACCAGTTATCTAAAAAGATGTGAAAAAAAAACAAACAAAAATCTGACTCTTTATTGTACCGAAATCCTATTGATATGTCACTTGCATAATAATTTGGAACACAGTGTATATATATATAGATAGTACTTATATATTGTACTGTCATATATTTGGCATTTATTATAGGGATTTTCATTGCTGTCTTACAGGCAGAGAAATCACAGTTTTAAGATTCGTGATATTTCCAGGTTGTCTATGACAGTGGAACCCTGGATTTCCCTTGTACCTTAAAGGGATAGTCACCTAAAATTTAACATTATGTCATTATTACACACCTAATGTCGTTCCAAACCCGTAGACCCTTTTGTGCACAAAAGTATTATCGTAGCTTGTAATATTACGGTTGATCCCTGATTGTCACATGGTAAGTCGTGGCCTACTGGTTAGAGAGTCGGACTCGTAACCCAAGGTTGGGGGTTCGAGTCTCGTACCAGCAGGGATTGTAGGTGGGGGTGTGAATGTACAGCGCTCTCTTCCACCTTCTATACCAGGGGTGGCGAACGTCGGTCCTAGAGAGCCGCAGCCCTTGCTTCTACCCTAATCAAACACACCTGAACAAGAATCAAGGTCTGAAGGGTTACTAGAAAACTACAGGCAGGTGAGTTTTAATTAGGGTTAGAGCTGAACTCTGCAGGGCTGCGGCTCTCCAGGACCGGAGTTTGCCACCGCTGTTCTATACCATGACTGAGGTGCCCTTGAGCAAGGCACCGAACCCCCAACTGCTCCCCGCAGCAAAAAATGGCTGCCCACTGCTCCGGGTGTGTGTTCACGGTGTGTGTTCACTGCTGTGTGTGTGCACTTTGGATGGGATAAATGTAGAGCACTAATTCCGAGTATGGGTCACATGTCACTTCACTTATACAGTGGCCGAGAAGTGCAAAACAAATCACAATTCTGAAAACAAAATAACAAATTACAAACGCAAATGCAAGTCTAAAAAACTAAATAACAATTCAGAAAGCATAACAACAATTCAGAAAACATTATAACAAGTCAGAATACACAACGACAAATCCGAAAACAAATTAACAAGTCAGAAAACACAACGACAATTCAGACAAACCTAGGATTATTTTACCGATCTCCTTGCTACGTCTCTGGACGTTGATCGTATAAGGACTCTTGCTGTCTAAGGGAGGGTCAGAGAGCTCTCAGAATGCATCAATAATATCTTAATTTGTGTTCCGAAGATGAACGGAGGTCTTACGGGTTTGGAACGACATGAGGGTGAGTAATTAATGACAGAATTTTCATTTTTTGGGGTGAACTAACCCTTAAATTTACAGAAAACAAACATCAAACCAACCAAAACCAAAACAGTTTGAATTAAAATAACAGTCAATGCTTTAACATATTCATTCTGAGATTTCAACTCAAACACATGACCACAGCTCAAACACTGCAACCGGTGCAACCTGCAAACTAGCAGCTGTTCCTGGAAACATCACAGTGAAACAAACAAGAAAAGAGTACTTAGTACTACAACAGCAATGCAGTCCAATTAAAAAATAGAAACAATGCACAAAAAATGTAACATACAGATCATCCATAATTACATATTACAATCATATTTATTGTGTAAATACCAGAAAAACATACTTCACAAACCCTACACATATGAAACTGGGCTGGTATGAATTATTTGAAGAACAAAAGCTTGATGGTGAAGCTGTGAGGTGGCCTACACTGTGCAGACTGTGGAAGAAACAGACACTGAGCCACATAAAAGCATCTTCACTATCCTCAGCTCTTCCAACTCTCTCTCTCTCTCTCTCAGTCAGTCCCCCTCCCCCAGTCCTCCTTCACTCTCATCCCCTCCCCCTCCAGCTGTGGCGCCTGGCCTCAAGATGGGCCCTGACAGACGGCTTCCCCTGCTCTCCTCCTCTCTCATCCTTCCTCTTTAAATAAGTATTGCCTGGAACTCTGATGAACTGGGACCTTTTAAGGTGGAATTTTAGGATATAATTATTTAATTATGATTTCTTGGACAAAGAAATTAGTAATACATATTATGAATTACTTCTCATAACTACAGTTAAAATGACCATAATAATAATACAAATAATAAAATAGGGATAATTATTGATCATTTTCATTATTATGCTACCTTCTAATTATTTGTATCGATTCTGTGACTAAATACACCGAACACGCTACTTTCATATTCATTTATAAAGGGTGGGTAATAAATATGCCCATGCAATATGTGAAGTGCATTCGCTGTGCATAGTCTGTACAGACAATAGACACCTTGAAGCTCAGCTGTGCAGGCAGAGATAATAAAATGACACGAATCTACTTTTCTGCTTTTCCAGATAAACATTCATGAGACTAAATGACAAATAGTAAGAATACAAGAAGTTATCTGCACAAAACATCAATTAACATGTCATGTGATATATTATAAACGAAATATAAAATAAATCGTCTATTTTAGTTATTATTATTTGTTTACAAGACAAATAGGGATGGCCCCAATTTCAAATTATATTCATATGCACTTTCTAAACATCAGATTATTTCCGCTCACCTGCGCGCGCTCTCTCTCTCTATCCCATGCATCAGCCAGGCCATGCGTAATTACATTAATCTATTTCTCACGCACAATGGTTTTTCCTACATCTACACGATTTTATCCTACTTCCAATGACAGAAAACCCCGCAAAACGTCCAGAAAGCAGCCTGAGAGAGAGAGAGAGAGAGAGAGAGAGCGCCATTAAAAATAGAGCGTCAAATATAGAGCACCGTTCCACATGCGCGTGTTCATGTTTACGAGCAGCGTTGCATTGCGCGAGCTCTTCCTTCCTTATCTCCTAATCTCACCGCGAAATCAATGGCATGTAAAGACATTTTAAATGTATGAACACTCACCAAGTTCCCAGCGCTGGAGCGGAATCGTTATCAGCAATGTCAAGAATAGCGTATCAAACTCGCTTCCGTGCCTCAGACCGGCCGCTTCTGAAAGCCCCGCCAGCCCTGAGAGCCACGGCGCGCTCGCGATACCACCGCGCGCTCCGCAGCCGCTACTTCGTCCCCTTTCTGTCGTCATGGCAACTAGGCGCCTAACATCCTCCCTTTGCCATAGTCATAAACTGATGCAGAGCCTGCGGAATCATTCACACTACAGTAGCGTTTAGAGCAGCCAAGACTCCCAAAACGCTATGAGTAGTAGTAGCCTATTTTTTAAATCAGCTAGAACAAATCGCCATCCTCGTTGTATAGACTTAAAAAATCCTCAGAAAAAAGACGCATAAAATATGCATGCGTTTTCTCATGTGGGCATGAAACCGATTTCGAGTTCTTTCTAGGTGTTTAAATAATGTAAACAAATACTGCAAACAACAACACCGATAAATAAACAAACAAAGAAAGAAAAAAAAACTGGTATAGACTACATTTATATAAGGTTAAAAAAACATATTTTAAAAGAAAACATGTAAGTGTATACTGTAAAATATTGTAAAACGAAACAGAAGTAAAGTATGAATAATACCTTATCATCATACCTGTCAACCCTCCCGTTTTTCCCGGGATTCTCCCGTATTTTACCATTCTATCTCACTATCATCCCATTTAAATATTTTCCCGTATTCCTGCCGTATTTTTAATGTTTCTATAAAAAAATGTTTTTTTATGTTTTATATGTTTGCTACATTCGCCTCCGGTAAAACTACCGTAATTTGTATGGCCCAAACCTCATTATATGAAAAATGAACACAAAAAAAATTCCAGATTGGTTCCAAAAGTTGCCAGATCTTGTATGAAATACATCCTTCTCACACAAATGACACATACAAATTTCAACCCATTTGTCCCCTCAACTTGGCAACCTACAACAGTGATGAGTACCGCGGGAAGGAAAGGATCACTGGTAGAAATGGGACAGGAGGAGAAGACTCGGGTGGTGCTCCGGTCAAAAAAACAAATATACATGAAAATTTGAGATATAGCTTACACTTCAAAAGGCTATGGTTTAATTGATTAAATATGAGCGCTGCAAGTTGCAAAATCTGGTGCTGCGCTGGTTTGTTTACTGCGGGAAATGGCTATATTCCTGGTGAAAAGCGAAAGAATGAAGAGAGAATGAATTCGCATTTTTCAATTTTTCAATAAGCCCTTCTGCTTTTTGTTTTAGTCCAAAGCCAAAAACTACCCTTATTTTTACACAGAAAACGCGCAGTTTGATATACACGCAGTCTAAATAATTGTTTGATAATAATTGTTTAAATTAAATAATTCTAATATCATTATAATTGATACTTTTGCCCCGCCCCAACGTCAAGCAGATTTGTTTCAAACAGGGTGTTGTTATATAATTTAATTACACTTGGCGGATAGTAATTAACAACTAATAATGTAAAATATTTAATTTTTAAGGGCAAATAAATAAATAAATAAATGCCTGTCCACAGCTCTTGAAAACACTAATTTGGGTACATTTTATACAAAGGGCTTCTCCATATTTAAACACCCTAGCTTGTGTGTAATCACATTGTCTGAAACAATTTTTATAGAAGCTTGGAGAACAATATTTTAACTGATGTGTATAACATTAAGAATATCTCTGAATAATTGGAGTATTATCGAGCTATATATTATACGCTGCCCCTTTTTTTATAAAAATTCAGGCACTTTATTGTGAATCATGGAAAGCCCACCACCACTTTATAGTTTAGTAAGTAGAATACTATTAAATCAATCACAAAGCGTTTCATGTGCACTGACACACCTATGTCATATAGATTTAAATAACAGAAACACTGATTTTAATGCCACAAAAAGCACAATAAAATCCAAGAAATCAACCAAATGAAAGATCACATGTCCAAAAACTCAAACAGGCCACATTAAATAGAAAGGCAAACCAGTAGAAATATTTAACTCTTCTATTATCAACAACACAAACACTGAACCATCAGCACACATCAGCACTGCCTAAATGCTTCTGAGCACTAAGCCATAAGGCACATTAGTTTCATTAGCTTTCACTTTGCTATAACAATAACTCATCAGTGGTGGTGCTAGTCACTTGTCATATGATCACTGAGAAGGTAGCTTCACTGACCATGGAGTGCATATACTACATGCTTTCAACCAGGCAAACTAAAGAAGTAGATGATTTCAAAAGGTGCATTTGGTTAAAGCCCCCCATTCTTGGCCTTATCGTTGAACTAGAGGATAATCTCAACACTGCGATAATCTCAAGACTGAGTCCTAGCACTGTACAGAGTGAAAGAAGCTTCCTCCTTCCTTTCCGACCCCTCTCAGAAGAACGCTGGGAATGTGTAGCACTCCCTGAGTCGGTGGTGTGTGTGTGTTGGAGGGGGGGCGGGGGGGGGGGGGGTCTGGGACCCTCGTGTACCACCCACACTCACACACTATCACATGCTGGCGAGTGTACAGACAGTGTAGTCAAGTATCTGCTGACTTGCTCTGTCCAGGATAATGTTGTTAGATACACAAGCAAAAGATTAACCACTATGTAAACTGGACAGTGAAATAAGATTCAGGAAAAATCTTTGCATGAAAAGGTTAAGCCATTGGGCAGTGAGGCAATAAATTACATTTTGGCCCCTTCTATATCAGCACTTTGCTGCTACAAGAAAACTACAAGTACTATAAAAGTACCATCACAAAGCACACACACAGTGTTTCCATGTTTTATGGGGACATTCCATAGACGCAATGATTTTTATACTTTATATTTATATTTGTATATTTTCTATCCCTTTTCTATCCCTTCCCTTTATTTTCTATCCCTAACCCTACACCTAAACCTACCCCTTACACAAAACTTTCTGCTATTTTAGGGGGGGGGGGGAAAATTTTTTTGTGTTTTTCAAAATTTTTTTTTTTTTTTCAATTTGATAAGCCGTTTCTGTTGCCTGTTTCTAAAAAAACGTTCCCACAAGGTTCAAATGTACTGGTATAACCTTGTGGGGACATTTTGGCTCCCCATAACACAGGGAATACCAGACCCTCCCCCCCCCCCACACAACACACACACACACACACACCGTTACTTAAAAGACCTGTCCTTGACCTCCCACAGTGATAAACTGCTTCCAGGTCAACTGAAGGTCAAGCAAATTGTCTTTCAAGTCTAACCACACACACACATATAAATGCATGTCTTCATACATACAAACAAACAGAACTGAAACAAAATGGTTAAATTTCAGGATCATCATACCATAATTTGCAGTGGAATGAATGAAAATAAATATACTGATAGATACATAAAATTACAATATTACAAAATGTGTCAAATATAGTTAGGATGCGTACCTTTAACAAAATTGCATAAAAAAATTTTTTCTACAGAATAAACAGATGCAACAATCCAGTACATATATAGTGGTGTGAAAAATTGTTGGCCCCCTTCCTGAATTCTTATTTTTTTGCATGTTTGTCATCACTTTATATGTTTCAGTTCAGTCAACCAATTTCAAATATTAGTCAAAGATAAACAGTAAACCACAACATGCAGGTTCATTATGTATGTTGAAGGTTTTTTATTTAGGGTATTAGGGATATTACAAAAGTCCTAAATATTTTCTACTATGTGTGTGCCTGTCTTTTGTTGAAGAAAGTGTTTTGCCCCCCTTGTAAAAACCTGTGGTTAAAACTGAGTTCAATTTCTCTAGCCACACCCAGGCCTGATTACTGCCACACCTGTACGCAATCAAGAAATCTCTTAAATAGGACTGCCTGACAAAGTGAAGTAGACCAAAAGATCCTCAAAAGGTAGACATCATGCCGAGATCCAAAGAAAATCAGAAACAAATGAGAAAGAAAGTAATTGAAATCTATCAGTCTGGAAAAGGTTATAAATCCATTTCTAAAGCTTAGGGACTCTAGTGAACCACAGTGAGAGCCATTATTCACACATGGCAAAAACATGGAACAGTTGAGAACCTTCCCAGGAGTGGCCGGCCGACAAAAATTACCCCAAGAGCACAGCAACGACTCATCCAAGAGGTCACAAACAACAACATCCAAAGAACTGCAGGCCTCACTTGCCTCAGTTAAGGTCAGTGTTCATGACTCCACCATAAGAAAGAGACTGGGCAAAAATGGTCTGCATGGCAGCGTTCCAAGACGAAAACCGCTGCTGAGAAAAAAAAACATAAAAGCTAGTCTCAGTTTTGCCAGAAAACATCTTAATGATCCCCAAGAATTTTGGGAAAATACCCTGTGGACTGACGAGACAAAAGTTGAACTTTTTGGAAGGTTGTGGTCCCATTAGGTCGTTTTATGCAGATAAAGAACATCATACCAACAGTAAAATATGGTGGTGGTAGTGTGATGGTCTGGGACCATCACTGTTTTGCTGCTTCAGGACCTGGAAGACTTGCTGTGATAAATGGAACCATGAATTCTGCTGTTTACCAAAAAATCCTGAAGGAGAATGTCCGGCCATCTGTTCGTGACCTCAAGCTGAAGTGAACTTGGGTTCTGCAGCAGGACAATGATCCAAAACACACCAGCAAGTCCACCTCTGAATGGCTGAAGAAAAAACAAAATGAAGACTTTGGAGTGACCTAATCAAAGTCCTGACCTGAATCCTATTGAAATGCTGTGGCATGACCTTAAAAATGCAGTTCATCCTCGAAAACCCTCCAATGTGGCTGAAATAAAAAAAATTTCAAAAAACAACAATTCTGCATAGATGAGTGGGCCAAAATTCCTCCACAGTGATGTGAAAGACTCATTGCCATTTATCGCAAATGCTTGATTGTAGTTGTTGCTGCTAAGGGTGGCCCAACCAGTTATTAGGTTTAGGGGGCAAACACTTTTTCACACAGGGCCATGTAGTTTTGGATTTTGTTTTCGCTTAATAATAAAAACCTTCATTTAAAAACTGCATGTTGTGTTCACTTGTGTTATCTTTGACTAATATTTAAATTTGTTTGATGATCTGAAACATTAAAGTGTGACAAACATGCAAAAAAATAAGAAATCAGGAAGGGGGCCAACACTTTTTCACACCACTGTATGTACAGAATACATATGTCTGTATGTATATATATTTATATACACACACACAATTATTTACCCACAATCCCTTTACAACAAAGAGCCACATGCTATGAAAACAACAAATGGATGATCACGTGAACACAGAAACAAAAGCACCAGCAAAGTTCAAACTACATCAGACGTACACAAAATCAAATGGATCATCAGCAAGATCAATAATCAACCTGGGTTGCTATGACAACAGCACTTGCCAATGCATAAATAAAAGCCAGCTTAGAAAGAAAGCAAGCAAGAAAGAAAGGTTATTATCTTTGGGACTTGTGAAGAATCTTGCTGGCAGAGCACTAGCTGCTATCACAGAAATCACATCCGCTCCCATGGCTGAGAGACAGTGGTTTCTAGGGAGCAGCCGTACTGGCCACTAAGAGGACACAAACCACAAACAAAGAGCAAACTCATGGAAACGGTGCTGGAAACCCAGCTAGCCTGATACAAGTATTCACCAAACCAAAGCCTCTATACAAATCACTTCTACAAGTTTTGCTTCAGGACCCAAATTTAACACTAACATAGCATCAAAACTGTTTAGAATACAAAAGCATGACCTATCAGCAGAGAACCAGTGAAATATACTGTCTCCCTGGACACTGCACTCTGGGCACCATTCACCCATCCAGCTGATTGCTATATTTAATTTCTAATTATGCCTGGAATACAGAAGCCAATAAATCAAAAGTTAATTAAAGTCATGGATTCATCTTTAGTGGCAACTCAATCATCTCAAACCCATTAACACTGCAGATGAGGGACAACTACTGTGTGTGTGCGTGTGTGTGTGTGTGTGTGTGTTCATGTATGTGTCTATGTAAATGAATGAGAAAGAGAGGAAGATGGACAAAAGCCTGAAACATGTCACATTACCTTAGTTTAAAACGTTTTGGATTTTTACTTTTCAATTCACCAAGAAAAAATGGCATGTGGAGTCAAGTAAATGATTTTCTATCATTATTTACAGTATCTATCATTATTGTTACTATTTTCTGACAAGAACAGCATACAGTAATCTAAATACCTCATTGCATTCAGATTTAAAGCATAACTGGATTCAAATCTAATTGTTTAACAAGCATTTTATAATGTTCACACACACTAATGTTAAACTACCAATTTGACATGTCAACAAAATGCTGCTTTGACTGGAACAAAAGCTCTAGGTGAACTAAACAGAGAACCATCATCAATTTTCTGCTTTCAAAGTCACATGCCCGGAATTGCCTGTAGCCATTGACTGGAAATTATACCTAAAACATTCCCACTGATTGCACACATGCACAAAACATGCAATACAATGTGCATCCACACACACATATCTACTAACTCAAACCAAAATAACAAAAGAAAAAAAAAGAAAATACTCCAGCCAACGCCTAGCATAGAGGAGGGGTTTTGTGAAGAAAAAAAATAAATAAAATGATGTTACCCCTCACAAACAACAGCAAGATGTTATTTACTTCATACATGGCACGTTGCCATAGCAACAGACAAGGGAACCCTGATACTAAAAACCATGTGATCAAAATATGAAAAATAGCACCAAAAATTAGTGTATGTATGTGTAAGACCATTATAGTGCTATATACTATTTCCCCCAAAAAGCAAAAAAACTGGAAGGAACATCTTTCTTTCTTCATACACAGCGTGAGAATAGGGACTGCAATAATTAAGAACGACACACATTAATCTCCATTAATCTTTTTTGGAGTCAAGCAGTGCTGAATCCCAGGGTCCAATGTAATGAACAGAGGATCTTCTCACTCTTCTTTTCTTTCTGTCTATCTTATCCTCTCTAATACTGTTTTTTCCCTCTTGTGCCCGATTATTCAATTCTCATATATTTGCAGGTCCTTTTCACCAGCTGGAGAACCATCTAAATCCCTCTTAATGATGATAAAACCCTGAGTATTATACAAACAGGTCTCTGTATGCAAAAATAGCATTTTATACACTATCTATAGATCTGACATTTTCAGTCATGAACAGGAAGTGAGGAAACAGCATCAAGAACCCTAATATAACTCTTAGCTTAGGGTTGCGACCGATAGACAATAGTATCGTGTATCGATGATAGTCAGAGATACCTGATGCCTTTGACGATATCAAGACAATTATTATTATTATTATTAGGCTAGTGTTATCTAATTACTATTAGAGCTTATTTGTTCCACCATATTTCTTTTTACACGTTTTTACAGTGTTGCATGCTATAATCAATCACACACGATTCCGTTGAGTTCATGAATGCAATGGCCAATCAGAGGCGTTCAGATGAGTCATCGCTGAAACACCGGTGTTTTGTTGTTGAGTGCGCGCCTCGCTGACTGGATTCCGCTCTCTCGCGAATTCTCTCATCACAAAAAAAGTGCAGATGTACGTGCGATGTAAGTATAAGAGACAGCTTCACTGATTATAATGGGAGTGTTTTTTTTAAACTGCATAAACTCGTGCTAGACTGAAGTCATTGATGATGTTTTTTGATAATCGTTTTCTGTAGCTGCTGTTTGAATAACTGAGGAATATCAAGACATCCATGTGCTACTTGACTAAAAAGATATAATGTGTAGTTAACAGATTACACTAACATTAGACTGCCGTATCCTGGAGTTGGTTCACTCTCCGGCTATAAACTAAGTAAACAATTAAAAAAATTAGCATGATAATATCGTAAATTGGCGATCTCATAGGCTGACGATAGGACTATGGAGCAAATCGCCCAACACTATTAGCCATCCACATAAAGCTCTTAGAATTTCAAACAACACCTTGGCAATTCAGGAGCAATCAAGGATTTTATGTCTGTGAACTCAGCTGTTGAACTGCAGTTATTATGAATTTATGTCTTACTTTGAGAACAAGTAGGAGGCGTCCTGTCTCGTATCCGACACCCACTCTGCGCTTCCTCTCCCAGGTCAACCAGTTGCCAAAGGCCTCTCCCCCTGTCGTCACGGCGATCGAGGCGAAGGCGGAGCCTGACGCTCTGCACACCCAGGACACTTGGTATCCAGGAGACAGTGGAATCCTCCAAATCCCTGCCACGCAGTCTCATTCCCACAGCGACTCACACATCGACCAAAACATTACACTGGGAGACACAAACACACACATATTGAGAACATTAGAGCAGTGTGCATCATACAATTCTCAGCTACACCGCTGAGGGACATACATTATTTCTTTAAGGTAACAAGTTGTCTAACATCAGATTAGAACAAAATTACCAATGAATGTTCAATTCCACCACTTTCTGAGTAGAAGAGTGGAAAAAACAGACTGCAGCATCTTATTGTCATCATCAATTTTAAAATGTATTATACTAAGACTGGGAATATAAAGGGATCTATTCACAAATCTTTCAAGATTTGCAATTGAAACGATACATTCTTACTATTCTAACTATTTTTTTATGGATATAGAACATTCAAAATATTTTCCCCTAGAAAGTAGGTGGTCTCTGAGAAAACAAAACGTGTAAAAAATAATAAGTAAATAAAATTATATATATACTGTTAAATGATGACAAAATTTAAATTATTTCGCTATTATGTCAAAATGTAAAATATTATTTTTGATTATGCATTTATACTTTTGGGGGGAAAAATGGGAGGGTTGCATATACTATATATATATAGCGAGTAGTATAGCGTATTGTATGTGTGTACCCACATTTTTTTAATAATTATTTTTTTTATTTTAGCAAAATTTTTCATGTACTACAGTACTAAAGTTCTAACAAACCACAAATCATTAAAAATTCAACTAAAATTAAAATGAAAACAGAATTTTTTTTTATTAAAATCTAATTTTAAATTAACAAAATAATCTATCAATGATACTAAATAATGTCAAGAAACTTTCAACATCAAGCTTCAACAGATACATCAAGGTGGCTTGGACAGTGACCTGAATGGATGTTAACAATGGCTAGCAAAAAACTAGTAAAATTTAATAGCTATTCAGTCTATGACTGATTATTCTTTGTGTTTCTAGTTAAAATAATCCAAATAGACATATGTGTACGGTAGGGTAACACAGCTTTATCTGAGCCACATTTCGACTTGGGTAACAAATTCCAGCAGCTTTAAATACCCACCAGAATTCCAGTTTCACACATAAAAGCAACTACAAGTACCTTTTGAAGTGTAAGGGATGATTTCATCAAATTAATTTCTCAGGGATGTTTGTCAGCACAATAAACGATCAGACCAATGCTTTATTTGGCAAAGGAATATGTCTTGGCAGCCATTCCTGACCCAACCACTGGGTAGGCATGTTTGTTATTCAGCCGAGTGGTGATGCAACGCATCTTCAAAGTAAAGATGACCCAAAGTGGTCAGGACATCACACACACACACACACACACACACACACCACCACCACCATCACCACCACTACAGGCAACTGTGGATTTCAAAGGATCAAAACCACAAATTGTGCAGAAAAGAACTAATAACAACATGTCCAGGAACGTAACAAATGTTAAATGATTTCCATGCAAAGTTTATATGTCCTGTTTCTGAAGACGTCCATTAGAAATCTAGTAATTTAGTACAAGAAGCATTAATTAAATTCAAGTTTGTAATTTTACTATACACAAACATATATATGTAGCGACAACCTCTTGTTGTATCATCTGCACTTATTCTACAAAAAACTTCCTAGAGGTTTGTAAACTCTGACTATTTCTATTTTGCATATTAAGGTCTCTCAGATTTAAGTCTTTTATAACCACAAATAACCATTTCCATTCCTTTCAGCAACAAAATATGCAGCATGAAAATCTGATGTTGAATTTGTTTTAAAAAAGCAATGAATTCGACTGACCAAAAGAAAATTAATAATAAAAAATGAGATGCAAATTAGCCAGCTGTGCCAAACAGTGGAGCTATTGTTAGGAAAATTGGACTGGAGGAGAATAGATGATTTTTCACCACACAAGACAAAAAGTCTTGTCTTTTATTAACTATCCTAATTCAAGCATCCTTTAAGCCGTTTCTTTACAGTCTTCAGAGGAAATCTAAGCATTTCAATCATTTAATTTCATGGCACAAATTTTTTCCATCCAAATGTAGTTTAAAGTGAACCATATTCCAAGCTAGTTCACAACCTAGTCCTTTTCCAAAGCTCACTCATATGGTTTTAATTACACTTTAATGTGTTCTGATTTCCTGCTCGGAGAAACAATTGATATTAGAATGTGCATCTTAATGGAAAAAGTTAAATTGCCGCTAGATGTGTAAGGTATTTCTAAAGTACTGCAGCATTTGATAGAGCATTACACTGTATTGCATGTTTAAAGTAGTTAACAGTATGTATATAAAGTGCACAGCAAAATAGTCCTACAATATGTGTTTGATTTTTCAGTTGAATCAATGGCTGCTAGTCTTTGAATGTACACTCCAGGAAAACACTGTGTAGTAGTCTAACAAAGGGTTGTAAACAGTGACCTATGGAAATCATTTCACCAGGGGGTTTGAGTACTCCCTAATACTGAACCATTCCTGTGTAGTTTAATGAGAGTAATGGGACCCAGCTGATATGAGCCAGTCATATCACACCCTGAGAGCCAGTTTACAATTTAACAATTTTAACAACAAATCAGTGCAAAAGAGAGCTGTGCTTCACTATCACAAACTCAAACCTGAACCCTTTTCTTTTTAGTTATTACATAATAAAAAAGACTGAGATGAGCAGTCTGGATGCAGAAGTTTGCATGCTTTGCTCTCACAGCAGACCGGCAGCTGCCCCTGTAATAATGTCTGCCCTTCCAGATAATCCTTTTAGTGAGGGGCACACTTGGCCAGTGCTTTATTAGCATTCATCCATATTTTATCATATTTATTCGTATTTGCCCTTGTGCTCTGTAGACGCAGAGAGGCTTAGGCTCCCCTTGAGAAATTACTTCAGAAGCAAAAGACAGAATCAGAGACACAGACACTTTCAGAATTTAAACATTAAAATTCATTTGTGCCCAAGACAAATGCAAACTGACTCTCTTGATTCACATTCACTATGCACACACACATTCTGGAATGTTGAAATGACTAAAAGTGCACTCAGTAATTTTTATTAGTTAATATATGTTTACAATCATGACATACACATAGGATGAAGACTCTATCAATGACCTAAAAAAAGCATAAAAGATATATTTTAACAATATAAATAACAAATATTTCCGACCCCAAAGTTTTGAACAGTTGAGTAATCTATACATAAACAAATAATTATAGAGAGCTCAATACAGACTACCCAAAAAAATTTATAAAATCACAAAACCAGCTTATGATGAATTTAACAAACCCTTTATATCTAGAATAAAAAAAACTTAACAAAAAACTCAAATAACCCAAAGCAGAGCTCTGCCTATCAATGTCACTGTGCTAGGCTGAGTCAGCAAAACAAGAAGGCTGAATTTCATTCTGGATGACATTCAGCGAGAGATATTCAAATACACTTTCCTTTAGCTTTACTGTAGTATTTCAACAACAGGAGAAATATTTGAATATCTCAGTTGAAGGTAAAAGGTGGAGTCAAGGGGTAAAAGGCAAGATAGAAAGTGCCACTTAGAGGCGATTTCATGTTTTTTCAAAGTAGCGCAATCAAAAACAGGGAGGGTATGTGAATAGTGAATGGTGAGGTCATGTGAGGAAGATCTTGTTAACAGACATAAAAACAGGGGAGCTCATGGTGAGGATCATCAAAATAACCTTCAGGTTCAATGAAATTTCACCCAGCTAAATCTCAGTCGTAATCATACTCTCAAGAAACACTTCAGAAAATTGCAGAGCTCATATCAGCACTTGGAAAGGCACTCTGTCTATCAAAAAATAAAAAAGATTAGCCACTTTTGGGCCAATTACTCCACAATCAAGTCTTATTTCAGGCCCATTTTCAGACCAGGAACGAGTGTGAATTTTAATGTACCATGTGTGGCACTCAACAACATCCTGCTGATATCTCTGATGCCTCAGCACAAGGTCAACAGAAAATTATTTATCTATCGTTCAGTGGTATTTCCTCACACAAACCATACCATAAACTGTAAAAGGGCAGGGCTGTTTTTGCATGACCCTGAAGTGCTCTGTGACTGCAGTGTGTTTTTCTAACCTTGTAACCAAACACACTTTCACACAGTCCATCTCTAGTGGCTTATTTGGTTCAATAATAAAGAATGTGTGTATCCACTTATTCACTCTGACACAGTGCCTGAGGGTCTGTTAATACACACACCACTGCATTGTGTGTGTGTGTGTGTGTGTGTGTGTGTAGGTGTCAAGGGGGGAAAGGACCTTCACAGGAGTCATTTCAAGCATGCTTAATCCCTGAAGTTGTTCTTTTCCAAAAACATTACTTGAGGATTAATAATTATTACTATTAGAAATCAGGACCACAAGTTTCATGTAATGTAAAGTGCAATGGAGAATAAGAAATTATGGCCCATAAACGGCCCTGACAATACATTACTTTTTTTGTGCCTGCAAAAAGCTGTTTGCTTAGCTGAAAGCAATAAAGCAAAATTATTATCAGCGTTCTTATTCACAAATCTCACTATCACCCCCAGGCTGAACTGCAGTCCTTTAGTATTTGAGGGAAATTGCCAGCAAAACAAAGCAAGCACAGGTGGGGCAGATAGGTTGTCCCAGCGGACTAGAACACATAAATAGTCCTACAGTTTATTGATCAGAGGTTGATTCTTCATAAATCAGAATTCTTAGATAATGAAGATCTGAACGCTGTTTCATTTAAGCATCAACTTTGCCTCAGACGTTTTCCCAAAAGTCATTAGAAGAAATAAAAATAGTCACAAATTGGACAAATGCATGTGGATACATGGCTCAGATAATTTGATCATAAATCTTTGCATTGCATATTAAAATCTCTGCAAATCAGAGACATTGCTGAGATCTCACAGGTGAGATTGCTGGGGCCATTTTTACAGCATAAAATCTGAGAAGCAGGAGTCATAAGGTGTTTTTGCCATTTAATCTCATTGCTGTCTATAGGATAAACATGGTAGATCTTAAAAAGATGCCATCTGTGATTTATTTCCTGTGGGTGTAATCAAAAACTGATCATCAGATAAAATATAAAAATGTACCATACAATATTCCATAAAATTAGGAAAGTGTACGGACATAAATAAATAAGCAAGCTACACTGCAGAGTATTTAAAAGTATAAAAACATCAAAGATGTTATTAAAATAATCCGTTAAGCTAAAATATAATGTTGTATGATACAATATTTCATAAAATTAGGAAACTGTACTATAAATAAATAAATACCCAAGCTACGCTGCACAGTCTAAAAGTACCAAAAAACGAAGATGGCATTCAAATCATCTGTTTTTTAATTAAAGACTTGCACCAACGTAGATCTCAGAGTGATATCAATAAGTGCAAATCTCATCTCAAGATAGTCTAAAAAAAACAGACGTGTAACAGTAAGTTATCACAATTAATACAGCATATCTGTTGATTAATCACCAGTCAGACAATATCGCAGTGGCCATTTCATATTTGCATCAACGAACCTCACGTCTCGAATGACTCTGACATCAGCAAAGATCCACCTGGAAAAAGCAGCGAATGCCAAAATGATTTACCTCTGCTTGTCGACGGCTGCAGCGCTTAGATTGTCGCCTGTCGGAGTCGTGCAGAACAATTTAGCCAGCTGCAGCAGCTGGACTGCGGGCTCGATTTTCCTCCCGCGCCGCCGGTGCAGAAGTGAAGTCGCGCGAGGACCGCGGCCAGGGCTCCGGGAGCAAAAAAAACAGCCGGTTTCGCTTGCACGCAGACACGGTGCCAAAATGATCCGCACCCCGGGGATCTAATTAAATGCCAAGCCACGGGGGCGTATGGTGAAACGTTTATGTATTTCGCCTAGGTATGCAAAACGATGTAGGTTAGAGTAAAACACCCACACAGGATATCCGACTGTATCCCAAAAATCTAGTGCATAAATAGCCTACTGCATGTGTGTATACGGTGCGGGAAATCTCTCTTCGGTTCTTGGGTTTTGGAACAAACCCACTTGAGCCCACAAAAAGCTTATTTGTGAAATTCCGTGGAGGATTGCGGGCTGTTTTAAACAGTGTTTCCGATCCGGCTATACTCGCTAATAAAGCAGTGTGCAAAGTTTCTTAACTTAGGATTTTAAACTGTTTTATATTGTCCACAGACTCATGAGTAGCCTAATAAAATACAGAAGACCCAGTGTAATTTTATTTTAACGCTCGTAAGATTGCATAAAACAAAAGGCCACTATAAATAGGCTCATCAATTTCGTTTTTTAATAAACCATACGAGAACATAGATCTTTTTTTTTTATAAAATGCAATGCAAATTTTATTTTAAATTACAGTAGCCTAATTATAATTTTACCAACCAGCCGTCTTCAGCTGTACAGGTGTGTAGGCCTATAGCCTACCATGAATTCAAAATGAATTAAATAAATTAGTCCGTCTTTTTGTAAAAAAAAAAAAAAAAAAGGATCTCAGTATGTTTAAGACCTCAATTCACGGTGATTTGGTTCAGATGAATGTTAAATCTGATTTATTTTTATTTTATTTTTTTCTCTAGATTAAAGAATTTTACACCGTTTCTTTAGAATGAAAAGGCGTTCCCTTTCTTGTCGTTTCATGCATTGAGATGATTAATAAGTTATTTGAAAATATCACCATTCCTTGTGGCCATGTCCTCAAAGCTACTGAAAATCAGAAGTGGGGAAAAAACAAAGACTATAGAATACCCTTAAAAAAGGGGGGAAAAGAGAGAAAGATTCGCATGTGTTGGATTTGGGTGTTGAATATGTATCGCAACCTGTTCGGGACGCCACAAGGTCAGTGGGACGAAAACTGATAGGCTATTGGTTTCGCCCTGCTGAAATACACTTATATAAAGCATGTCAGTCACAGCCTACAGCACATGTGTTACGTGCTAAAAAATGGACACACATAAAGTCTATATTATCACGAAAATTAGTTTCATATCATAGAGCGAATCTAGTCATTGTATATCTGATCTAAACTACAGCGAACCTAGTTATTTTGCACTTTTTATCATGTCGCGTGGAGTTCTAACTTTAAGCTTTACACTTGACTTTACTTGTTGGTTTAATACATTCATTTCCTTATAACGGCAACAATTATAAGTGGCAAAAAATGTGGATGAATATGAATTAATCAGGTACATACGATTAACTCTGAGAACGAAAAATATCAATATTCTACATTATAAGACGCTTTTAGAGCTTCTCAACAAAATTGTTATATTGTTGGAACAGTTGGATTTCCTATTTAATTCAAATGACTCATGTCCAAATTGCAAACCTAAAAAACATGTATATTAGATATTAGCCTGACAGTAAACATGCAGGAAACAAAATTGAGATTTTATACACCAGGGTCCCTTACAATAGAAAAATCAGGATGTTCTCTGTAGCACTTTGCCATAATGTTAATTTTCCATTGTATAATACTTAACAGGCCAATAGCAAATATTCCTTCAAATAGTTTATGAAAATGTCATGGGTAAAAAAAAAACAGAGTGCCTTCAGAAGAATAAAGCTTAGTCTACTCTATTTATCAAAGAAAATGGAGTTTCAGGGGAAAATATTCATTTGTGTAATCAAAAAGAAAATCTTTTAAAAAGTTATTTTATTTGAAATTATTTAAATACAAATAATATATATTTTCCATTTACAATGACAGTTTTCTTGTAAACAAAAGTGGCAGATACTGTTTACAAGGCAATTCACCCCTTTTTCTGGCCGGTGAGTTTCTCTGCGTTTATGTAGACATGATTTCTCATAATCTGTGCACTTCAGTCACAGCTTTCTGTACACAGCATGAATTATGAGGCTACAATCTTTTTGGAACTATAATACTAAAATGTCTATTTATCTGTAAAACTCTTATAATTTGATCAAATTGGTTGTGAATGTGTATTACATGCAGCCAGATAATGACACTTTCCCTCTGAGTAAAGATTGCATTGTGTTTATGCTAATGAACACAAGGGGGGAAAAAATAAGTAAAACATTTTCTAAAGACATTTGCAGTTTTCCAAAATGTATCTATAAAATACATACATTAGCTATTGGGAACAAACCAGAAAATCCAATTTCCTGTCATAAATTCAAGATTTAAAAAAAAGAAAAGAAAATTAACCATAAATGCAGAGATTACATTTCATATGCACTTCTACATTTCAAATAATTTCATATCAGTCAGCTTAACCACGAACAGACCAGACTAATATTTTCACAACCACTAAATCAGCACTTCCAATACGCTGTCAGATCTTCCACTGGTGCAAAATAACATTTAAATGGGACGAAAATAGTCAGATCCACAAAAAAGCGAAATCTACCCTTAATTTTGAGCCTTGTTGTCATCCCTCCATGCAGAAAACTAACATAAGAAAAACCTGCAGAAATAAAAATTTGCAATATTTGTGGCCACAAGGAAATCTGTACATCAAATAAGGCGTTTATATTTTATGAGAGTGGAATGTAAGACAAAATTTATATATAAATACAAAAAAAAAAAATCAGGCTAAACTATGCTCTACAATTGAGGCATTCAGTTCCAAAAGAAACCAGATAAAACATTATCCTAAAAAACCCAACTGTGTTTTGCTGCACTATGGCCAGCAGATTAGTGTAACTGATGGGAAAAGGCTTGCACTTGTGCATGTTCAGGCTATAAACATGGTCTGCTTGTAACAACTGTACTCAGCAACAATGGGAAAATTTCCCATTTACGGTTTAAAAAGTCAGTGGGATGAATAAAACCAAAACTTGAATTGTCCTAAGGTTTCAATAAACATAGGCCATGTTATTACATAGCGCCAAGAAATCAGTCTGATATTGACCTGCTTATTTGTTGAACAGCAGCGACATTAGGAGTTAAATCAGGACTAAACCATAGACCTGGCTGTGGAATGTCTGCAGTCTTTTTTTTTGTGAGGCTGAGACAACCTGCACTTGTGACGAGAAGCTGGAAGAAGTTAAGATAGGTGAGATTTATAAATGTATTGTGTACTTCCACACTTCATGGCCATGGAGACAAATTGAGACGCAACCCACAGCGGTGCAGTACACCCTTCACCCCGTCATTTCTGCTCAAGCTTAAAACGCACATCCCCATCCTTGTGGTTCATGCTCACTCCAGATTACACGTCACACAGCCTCGTAAAAAGTGGAAACACCTGGTAAATTTGGTATCTAATAAACTACATAAAACTGCAAAATGATATGGTAGAAAACACCCTTGAAGCATAAACAGTGACACTGAAAAATGACCGTCATGAGGTGTGTGATTTTTCAGTGGTACACTGGTTTTTATTTTTCCGACGCATTGGTTGGTCAGACATCTTTTTCGTCAAGTGGAGAGGAATCTGAAACACAGCTGGACCCCACAAATAACCACTGTGACAGCCCACCGATAACGACTGGATGAATGCAGGAAAAGGTAACCAACAGTTCCTTAAGTCTTATTTTGATTGGCGAACTAAAAGGACAGATTTGTGACTCATGAGTGTTTTGAACAGGAACATGGGGCGTCAACGTCCTTGCCTCCTGTTTGCCTCCGGTGTGTGGCGCCCCAGAAGACGGCAATGGTCTGGGGCTTTGTGGCTGTGTAGGAGCGTGTGTGTGTGTGTGTGTGTGCATGAGTGGGCACATGGGTGTATGAGCTGTGCTCAAGTCTGCATGAAATAGTGCTTTAGTCGTTGTCTTCTTCGTCTTCCTCGGATTCCTCAATGCCATCACTGTCCTCCTGGTCATCCTCCTCTTCCTCGGTTTCTGGGATATCCCACTGAGGGTGGTTATCCATCATGGCCTTCGCCTCATGAACCTCCAACTGAAACAGAAATTTAGGATCACAAGATTATGAGTAAATTCATACTTTTATATTAAAATAATATATATTTTTATGTATAATCAATCTACAGCATTTTTCTTGACACCAAATCAGCATATTAGAATGATTTCTCATGTGACACTAAAGAGTATCCGCTTCTTGCGCGCGTGATAAAAAATCATGTATTCCCACCACAGTAATCAATTAGATTTTAAATTACATTTAAAATATAAAAGTTATTTAAATTGTAATAAAATTTCACAAGAATACAGTTTTAACATTTATTTTTGATCAAATAGATGCATCCTTAGTGAGCATTAAGAGCCCATCTTTAAAAAAATAATTAAAAAACAATAACTGTACGTAATCAACTACAAACTTTGAACATGCAGTCCTCTTACAATATTTTATAGAAATGTATAAATACTTAATAAACGCAATATTTTATATAAAATAAAAAATTCCAAAATATTTAATAAAAAAGGACAGAAATAAGAACACATTTCCAAAAAAGAGAGTACAGAAGAAAAAACAAAACTGACCTTGAGTGGCTTGATGTGATCTAATCCCATGAATGAATCTGATCTGAGAATCACAGAATATTGATAGTTTCCGGTTTTGGATGGAGCGGGGAATTTCAGTTCAACCTGAGGCAAACAGGAAGTTTAGATAATCATTGTTCACTTTACACAACTCAGCAAATCCTAATACGGAGGAGTAATTGGGAGATATGGGGTGATTTATGACCCTTTTGTTTACATCCTTGCATTCTCATGCTCCTCACAGAGAGGAAGCACTCACTGTGTCAGACAGAATTATGACACATCTGGCTGCTCATGAAACCAGACAGAGACTTGCAGTATGGAGGTTGCCTGGCAACAGGCTTGGGGAAAACTGCTGTGCAGGAGACTGTGTAGCTAGTACCATTCACCCAGTCTCACACACACACACACACACACACACACACACACACACACACAAACACACACACACACACAGTAAAACACTCACTCATTCTATTATCTTTCCATTTACTACATTTTAATGACAGCACACCATATTGCAATTAATTTTAGTCATTTGTTTTAGTCATTATGTATTCGAGTTCTAAATGCCTTGGTATTTCTATTGTAAGACTTGAAAAAAAAAATTTATTGACTGAAAATCTCTCCAAATAGAAATGTACACTCCCAATCCTGCAATGGCACAAACTACAGTCATGATTATGAACTAATAAGAACAATAAAGAGATTTTTGGGCTCCCACCCCTTTTCACTAATGACTTTCAATAACCAGTCATTTGTAATTATCATTCTGATTCAGACTGATTGAACCGGTTTGATTTTAATTTGATTTAATTCAATTCAATTCACTAATTGATTCACAAACTGTTAACTACAACAATTAAACATTTGGTTGTTTGGCTATTTGAAATAAATCTGAAATTAAATAAAATACATATTATATGAAAAACTTAGAAAGGTTGCATTTGAAACTACGTGAAAAGTTTAAATTGAAGCAAAATTAGTAACTAGATAAGCAGAAAGCTCAAATTAAAAGTGAAATAAAAGTAAATGAAACCTAAATAATAGTATTAAAAAACAAACTCAAAATAAAAATGATAACTGAAAATTTTTTTTTTTTTTAAAAGCAGATTCAAAACATTAATAAAAAATGATTATTTACCATGAACGGTCATTTATGATTACTGGAAAAGATTTCTTTATTCTGATTCAGACTGATTCACTAATTCATATTTTGTGAACCAACTTGATCAATTCAAATCACTTCACTCACAAATGGGGTTACTAAAACTAAAACTATTAAAAACATTTTGAATATTTGAATGAAATATGAATATTACATTAAAAACGTCAATTAAATAAAAATTAGAAAGGTTGCCTTGGCAAGTAAGTGAAATAAGTTTTAAGTTGAAGCAGTAAAATTACTAACTGAAATTCAAGAAAAAATATAAAGCTAAAACTGAAAATTTAATAAATGAAACCTAAACAGTAATATTAAAAAACACACACATTTAAAATATAAACATTAATAAAAAATACTTACATTATACTGCTTACAAATCAAATATCACTCTGATTTGTAAGCACAATTTACTTTGCACAACCTTTACACAATGTTGTCGGTCCAATAAAAATATTAAGCAAATTTTGCACAAATTTCCATGACTTTAAGATTATAAGACACTCTCAGGCCCAGAAATCTTGTAAAAACTAAAATTTCACACCACTGAGCAACAGTTTCACCCTTTCTATTCCCTCTTTTAACTTTCCCGAATAAAGAAAGGTGTGGTAAAGCACAAACAGGTGGTTGTCGCCTCACCTCCTCTGTGTCTTTGAGTGTGCACACGTGGCTGGGCATAGACACCAGCGTCTGTTCCTTCCTATCTGCGATGTAGAGCCACCACCACTCCTGCTTCTCCTCAGGGAAGTACAAGCTGTAGACAGGATGTGTGACCTTAGACTTGGTCTCCAATAGTGCCCTTTCACGACGCTGAATGCTCTGTTGTAGTGCCTCCCATTCCTACAGAAGAGACATGCTGGTTATGGAAAGCTGCACTGCAATGGCTACAATCAGCAGTCAGTCATCCAAGGGATAGGACACACACCTCCTCGTCATCTCCAGCAATCTCGTCCACCTCAGTGTCACTCTGCTTGTCACTCTCCTCATCTCTCTCGCTGGGCGAGTCCTTATTTCCCTCTGCCTCGTCTGATTCACTGCCTTTATCAGAGAGATCGTCCTCTTCCGCTTTTGATGCACCAGCAACATCCTGTGAATGAAAATAAGAGTTGGACGAATTTTTTTGTTGATTTAGTCAATTATAGTGCAGAAAATGTGCATCATAGTAAAATTGACAAAAATGAATGAATATGACAAATATACACAATTGTGAGGAAAGTTTTTTTTAATCAATTAAAATATTTTTTAATCAAACCTCTTATGCATTCATTTGATCAAAAATAAGAGTAAAACAGTAATACTGTGAAATATATAACAATTTAAAATAGTTGTTCTATTTTTTGTTTATATTTTAAAAAATATAATTTTTCCTTGCTGGCAAAGCCAAATATTCAGCAGCCATTTACATCCAGCTTCCGTTTACAGATTTTTCAGAATCATACTTAAGATGTGGTTACGGGCTCAAGAAACTTTATTATTAGTATTATTCAAAGTTGAAATTGTGCTGAGTTGAGTTGTGCTGCTCCAAATTTTTTTGTGGAAACTGTGATAGTTTTTTTTCCAGGATTTATTTGAATTGGAAATCTTTTATAACATTTTAAAGCCTAGTTTCACAGACAGGGCTTAGACTAAACCAGGATTAGGCCATAGTCATTAGGGAGAGTCTAGTAATTATTTATAAACGTGCCTTAGAAAAAAACATTACTGGTGTGCATCTTGAGACAAAACAAAGGCACTGATATGTTCAGATCAGTCAGAGCAAGTTTCTTACAGTGAAACAGCTCAGACTCATTTTGAGTCTGGGACTGGTTAAGCCTTGTCTTGTGAACCCGGGGGTAAAGTCTTTACTACACTTGGATCAATTTAATGCAACCTGTGAATAAAGTATTTAATTTATTTAAAAAATATATATAATATATTTTGGACCCTTTTTGTCTTTTTGTTTTGAATGGTGGTGTAGACGATAAAATTGAAGGCTGTATCTTTAAAAGTGTAAGACTGAACATATACAGTTCTATAATCCTTACATTTCCTGCCACACTGCCATTGGCTTGTTTGGCCTTGTCTCCCTTTGCTTGCTGTTGGGTGACTGGTTTCTTCTTAGTCAGTTTCTTCTTTTTGGACTTGGCAGCTTTTTTAGCTCCTTTATTCTTATTTTGCCAAACTTTTGTTTTGTTTGTTTTGGCATCTCCTTGCTGCAAAGTACAAAATAATATTCATAAACTTTTAGACATCGTAAAGGGCAAATACACATTCTGAATTCACTATTAAATTACGTCTGATGAACACGATGTAGCTTGAAAGCATTACTACCTCCTCTGCATTAGTTTCCTCAGCAGGTAGTGGTGCATCCTCCTCTTTCTCAAACATCTCCTAAACACAAACAGAAATTTAGTACAATGTTGTTGTGCATTAAAAAAAAAGTCAAATAATACAGACTGTTTTTGTAATACAGTGTTGCTGTAATGAAAATCTCAACCTAAAAAACAAAGAAGCTCAGCATTGACCTCTTGTGGATGTATGCTGCAACTGCAAGATGTGCCATTCCATGACTATAATTACTTTGCATAATATATACATAACTTATCAATCAACTGCTGTATTTGAATAGCATTATACCCTCACCCCTCAACTAAACACCTGGATAGGCTCATGAGATATTCTCGCAAATGTACTACTTACAGACATTCTCTTCCTTGTCAAGGTGACCGTAACTGTGACAATGGATCCTGCCGTGATGTTATTGCTATCTTCATCATCCAACACTATGGAACAATAAAACATACACAGACTTTAAATCACATGTCATGTGTTTTATTGAATGTATGAGTGTTCAAGCGCTGCTGAACAATCTCACCTTGAAGTTTGGTTTCCATGTTGATATAGGGAAAGCTCCAGAGGACCGCCAGGACCTCCTCATACTTCTCCTCCCCAAGGAATCTCAGCATATTTCTCCTGTCAGAGTCCTTCAGACTGACCAGATCCTGCAATGTCCGTACCTTATACTGAAGAGAGAGATGCGCCATATTTAGAAGATTTGGAAACAGTTTTTGCATAACAACTGGGGTATCAAACACAATTGTTTTAATGGATCCTTCTGTGTGCTGCAGACAACATAGAACAGAAAGATGTACCTTCTTAGACATACAGTATCGAAGGTGCTCCTCTTCAAAATGGGGCAGCTGCAGCAGAGGAGATTTGGCCTCCTGCAGTCCTTGAACCACCATCTGAGACAACTTCATGCAGTTCTCTATAGATGTCAGCCTGGGAGCCCGAAGCCCTACAAAATCATACATCAGCAAAAAACTTTTTTTAATCATGTATCATATTATACACTACCTTTCAAAGGAAGTTTAATGTTTTTGAAGGAAGACGCTTATGCTCACCAAGAATGCATGAAAAGAAAAACACAATAAGACTCTATTTTAATACATTGCAAAATGTAATTTATCCCTGTGATGACAAGGCTGAATTTCAGCAGTCATTACTCCAGTCTTCAGTGTCACATGATCCTTTAGAAATCATTCTAATATGTTGATTTGGTGTTTAGGACATATTTCTTATTATCCAGGGCTCCAGACTGCGACCATTTTTTCTGCCGGTGCGACTAATTTTTGTGAGCGGTCACACTGGCGTGACCACCGCGTTGTCCAACTCACAAGCACTGACATTTCTGTTGCATTTGAGAAACATCAACGGCAAACAAAACGAAATTAAACCGCGCTACGTTTCAGCTCGCACCGCGATGCAAACAAACTAGTCCGAGCTCAGAACAGCTTTACTCGGGAGCCAAAGTTGATTTCGCCACACTGTTACAGCACAGCGCTGCGAGATCCAGTGAGAAGCGTTTGAATTCGCCGCACGATGATAAAGTTGCTGCAAAATCTAGTGAGAATCATTCAAATTCTGCACAAAATTCTCTGTCATAAACAGCACTGACATATGTCAGGAATGCTAATTCTAACCATGGTGTTGGTTGGTAGAAATAGTCGAATGCATTACATCATTCATTTCAGGGTTTGTACAACCTTTTAAGAGAAATTCATGCACTTTTCAATGACTTTCAAGCATTTCACAATTCACACAACTATTCCCAGCAATTAATGCTCCTAAAAGGATCCAGTTTGATATGGTTATTTAATGGGATGACCAACCAATATATTTTGTGTAAACAAACACTTTATGTACAATTAAAAACATAAATCAAATCACAATGTAGTAGGAAGCAGTAACTTAACCAGTAGGAGCAGCAGAGGAGCACTAATGGCTTATTGGTCTTCATTTCTACTTTTTCTCTAATTTTGATATTGAACATAACCTTATAAGAATATAAAAAAAAAGTAATTCCAGAAAATCAGATTTTGTCAGGAATTTTACACTTTTTTTTGTAGTATGAGTAGAAAAGTAACAAAGTGCCTTTGAAAAGCAAACTTTTCTTCAACTTGCTACTAAATCACACAATCATTTAAGTTAGTCAGTTCCATATACTAGAAGAATAATGGTAAATTTAATAAGAGTGGAATATATACATTTTCTATATAAAAATGTGATTTTGCACCTGTTACTGTTGTTAATAAAAGTTAATTTTGTATGCATCTTAACTCAAGCTAGTAATTTACTGTCAAATCTGTATAAACAATAAACAAAAGAAAAACAAGAAATGAACATGAACTATTATTAGCAACTGCACTTGCAAAACAATAGTAATTTTATGATTAAATTATATTTTAATGCTCCCGCACACCACCCCCAGCGCTACAAAATCTGCTCCTGGTGCCACCATCTGTAGAACTTGGTGGCGCTGGTGCCACTGCTCTCAAATGTTAGTCTGGAGCCCTGTTATCAATGTTGAAAATGGTTGTGAGAATTTTTTTCAGAATTATTTGAAAAATAGTAAGTTCAAAAGAATAGCATTTATTAGATTTTTTTTTTTTGTAACAATGTAGTCTTTAGTGTCAGTTTTGGTCACTTTAATGCATCCTTGCTGAATAAAAGTATTAATTTCTTACTTACCCTAAACTTTTGAATGATAGTGTATATTAAATGAAAACATATTATTTGCATTAATTATATCATTATATTAATTACCTCCTCTACTGGTTGCCATCATAGTAAGTTGACAGCCAACATTGATAATTTCCTGTAGTAAAGCAGGACACTTCTTCACCACAAACCTTTGATCTGCAGAAGATATAAAACAGCCAATTAATTCACATTAATAACATGAATATTGTGTTTGGGTAGCTGAACTGGCAGAGCATGGCATTAGCAACACCAAGGTCATGGATTTAATTCCCAGGGATCACACATACTTGCAATGTATTTCTTGAATGCCTTTGTAAATGCATAAATTAAATTAATTGCATTAGACAGGTAGTTGGTGTTTAATTGTCCTACAGGATTAAATATTGTCACTTGAGAGGTGTATGTGAATGCATACCCTCCTCTATGTTCTCAGAAACATCCATCCTGGCAAGGTGCGTAAGTAATAAGACTCGCGCCTTCAGGCTATAGGGATAGCAGAATGGAGGCTCCTTCTTCTTCACATTAATGTTTCCCAGCTCCCGGATCAACTGCACAAAGGAACACAATATGAGCATTAAATTTGAATAATTATCCACTACCCACTTCATTAAGCACTCTAAATCTTTGGCACAAAATACATATGTATGAACATTTTACCTGAGGAACTTCTATGTTGTCTGTTGGTCTTATAATGGCCTCTTTGTTACTACGAGGATCAAATTCAAACGCTGCAGTCAACACCATCACCAATCCTGTCAAACAGAGAAAAGAATTAGTCTGTAGAATCTAAAGGATCTAAAGGGTCATAACATTTTTCTTCAACTTACGTTTCATGTTCATTGTAGGCGTTTTGTACATAAAGTGCATGAAAAGCTGTGTGGTGTTGATAAGGATCTGATCACCACTGTAGCGGATGGAGCGGTACCACCATGTGCCCTAAACAAAAACACACATTACAATTGGGTTTATCACAACATATATTAACTGAAAAGGTTTCTATACTATGGTTTCCAAAATACTTGTACAAAAAAGATCCAACAAGGCATACTACCTTTTAAAAGTTTGGGGTAGTGCTGGGCGGTATACCGGTTCATACCGAATACCGGTGTTTATTTTTGTTATGATATGAATTTTTAAAATACCATATGTATGTCGCTTAAACAACGTTCGGAACGCGACACAGTTTGAAAGGGGTCCCTTTTCACTGTTGCACTGTGGTGAGGGAACAGCTGTATGTGTTACTAAGCGTGAAAGTTCCGAAACTGAAGCTGTAGAACTAATAGAACGTGATGACACAGAAGAACTCATCCACAATATCCACATTGACCTCCACAAATATCCACCGCCCCCTGCCATCAGCTCCCGCGTTTCACACATACGAGCGCGACTTTAGCACTAGATTTAGCAACTTTCAGACCCTTTTAGCGGTTTTTTCCATAGAATATTCATACTGACTTTTTGGATATAAACCTTACGCTATGGTCAGTTGGGAAGATTTCGCCAGTGCTGTCCCGCGAACGCGAGGTCTGACTTTCCCGGAGAAGTGTCACCTCTCTCGGCGTCTGTTCTGTGCAGTGAGCGGCAGAGAAGCAGCGCATTCAGATGGCCGCACCGCAGCCGACTCGTCAATAAATGAGTACAAAACAGTGTTTCCTAGCACCTGTCGCTTACTGATTGTTTGGAATTATAAATATGAACGTAGTTCGTCTGTTAATATCACATTCACTTTTTTGTTTGTTGTTTTTTTTTTTTATTTTGTTACTCAGACGCAGGCAGTGCGCTGCATAAGACAAAAAAGTAATAAAGCCAAAACAACCACATAGCCGCTCTTAGTGTAGATGCATGTTGATTTTATAAGACGATGCCGCGATTATAAATGAGAGTGACTCCTGGTTAACATGTATAAAAGGGGTCGTGTTTAGTCACTATTTTGTGTGGTATTTTTTGACAATATTCACTCATCATGGCCGTAAAATAGGGCATTCTAAGTCAATAGACTGCAGTATTTCCTCTCTCAATCAGAAAATATGGTTAACACCCGGTCATAAATGAAAAAAAAATACCGTCATGTACCGTGAAACCGGTATAATTTTGAAAAATACCGTGATATACATTTTTGGTCATACCGCCCAGCACTAGTTTGGGGTCAATAAGATTTTTTTTTAAAGAAATTAATACATTTAATCAGCAAGGATGCATTAAATTAATCATAAGTGATACAAATGATACACATTAACAACATGTTTTTAACATAACATAGTGCTCTCTATATATATATATCTATATATATGGGGTCTGTGTGCTGTATGAGTGTATCTATTATTATATATATATATATATATATATATATATAGTATATTATATTTCTATATGAACAAATCATCTTTCAACTGTAATAATAATTCACAATTTTACTATACTATTTTTCTGTATTTCGGAACAATTATCTGAGTCAGCATAAGAGACTACGTTCAAAAACATAGAAATAAAAATCTTACCGTTTTTAATTATATGTAATTTCAAACGTATTGATTAGAAGACAAGCTTACCACAACCACAGGAAGAATAACCATAAAAGCCAACCCATAGACCAGCAGCACCTGTGAAGGACACAAGCCAACAGGTCTTACAAGTTAGTGCATTCTTGGGGCATTTATATAATTATTAGTTGACACTTAAATGTGGTCAAAACTTAACTGATAGCTGTTAAAAATGAGTAGGTGAACATACCAGCATGGAATTCTTCTGGTCAACAATCCATGCAGGAAGAGCGATTCCAAAACTCGTCACTGATCAAGAGTAAAATGGAACATAGAGAAATAAGGAATAATGATGAATTTTCAGCATAAGTGATACTAACAGAACAATTCTTTAGAAATAAGTTAACAAGTTAAAGAAACTGTCACCTCTTGGGCCATCAGGGTTGCCATACATCTCCCAGTTGTTCCGTGATTCCTCATTAGTTAAACTGTGAGAAGGCATGAGTGTGGACAACAATTTTTAAAACCCGGATGATTATATATGTGGTGCAATATTGACAAGTAACAGAAAGGTGCTGCATGGGTATTTTAAGAAGATTAAGTGTTTAATTCTGGCACAGTGGATGACATTTTTTATAAAAAGCTTTTACGAACTGTATTGTGCTGCACCTATGATTACACACTACAATACCAACACCAACCCACACACATAAAAATGAGTTGGCAACTGCTATAAATAACATGACATTAAATGTGAAAGGCAACAATAAATAAGTCGGGTGGTGGCAACAGTCTTACGCTGAGTAAGCTTTAGCAAGCTTCATGAACATGGCCTCATCTCCGCCTTTATCAGGATGGTGTTTCAGAGACAGTACTCTGTACTGCTTCTTAATCTCAGCAATAGATACTCCCTAAACAAAAACATAATGGATATATTAATCTTGAGAAGAAGCAGATTAAAGATTAAAATGAGAAAGAACAAGATTCTCAAAAGAAGAAGAAAGGCGTCCTTACTGCTTCCAGGTGGAGGACCTCATAGGGGTTATACTCCTGGTACTCTCGATCTAATTTAGACACCTTATAGGCCAGGAAAAGAAATACTGCCCACCCAAACAATAGGGCTGCTTTTCTAAGATGACAGAGAAGTACATTTTTAGTCTGTAACCAAAATTTACATTAGAATAGACAGCAGCTGCTATATGTCATGGTGACTAAACAGCAAAAAGAGCAGATTTAAGCCATGAAAGATAGGGTATTTCTGAATACTCCACACATCTGACGCAAGCTTTGTTCTTTAAATAGTTGGAGCAGAGATTTGATGAGTGTCTAAAGTCAGTGTCATCCGGAAGAATTAATCATTTCATAAATTTCGACGACAGTAATATGAAAAAATTATAATAATAAAAATGTAAAATTAAATAAGACCAACACAATCAAATGGATCTTGACTTGTCTGACTCTGAAAATTCATAAATCAAATTAAAAAAGCATATCTGTTGCAAGACAACCAAAAAGCATTGCTGTCCCCTTGGTGATTCAACCGAAATCAAATAATATTTTCAGAACACCAAGCACTTAATACAATAATTAATACAAAATGTTTATTTTTATCCTTTAATATAATTACCAAGCAAAGCAAGCAAATGAAATAATACTTTAGCAATTTACATCATTTTAAACTGATGCTGTTGTCCAATTAATTTTGTTCCCCAGTGCTCACTGTATACAGTACACACAACTCCAGAAACCTTTTGAAATTACAACGATTTATTCATGTTAAAAACGAAATGCTCACAAACCGCAAACAGACAGGACACAAGTGCAGTGTGTCAAAATAACAGTAGGTGCAATGAGCTAAATGAGATTAATTCCCCTAAACCGCCTTTTACTAATTACACACAAACATAATCACTTACTTTAGTGTTGGAACAATGCTCTGCTGTGATTTCATAAGCCGAAGGCGATACCACAGACATCTTCCATGAACTCGTCGTAAACTCTTCAACCTTAATTGCTCTGTGAATTAATTCACATAACAGACAAGAAAAAATAAATCAGCATTGTGCAATCTAATTCCCAACCACCATACAAACATACAAATTCTGCCAAAACAGTACTGTACCATTGTATAGAAATAGTTTTTGATAGTAAATTATACAAAGTAATAATATTAACATCTAACGTCTAAAAAGCATGGTAATACTGTTACTTTTTAGTTAGTGAGGTACTGCAAACCTTTTTATATTTATCTGAATGTGACCCTCTTACATTGTGAGCTAGATTACGAAAGCTGCCTCAAAGTATGCCAAAATGTTATTGTTATAAAACAGAATAAACAGAAGACATGGATTTGTGTGCAATAAAACCAGCTTTATTAATATTTGAAGGGTTTTACATACACACACACATACAAAAAAACAACAACAAAAAAAATTTAACTTTTGTGTTTTCAGTCTGGAAGGAAAATATTGAGCCATAAAGGCAGATAAAAACCAAGAACCTATTACCCTTTCTTGTGAATGTGTTATTGCGCACACTGCATACTTGTTTGCACAACTGAATATCTGCACGGTCTAATACAGACATTTGCACTTTATATACAAATATTAATTTATTTACATATTGTATTTCTCCTTAAGTGTTTAATTTTAATGCAACATTTGTATTGTGTCAATATTAAATGAGTAAATTTGTCATTTTGTTATATTGTAGCCTGCAGAATCTAGAAATTGTCTGCAAATATGGATTCATTTATTGTGAATTCGATCAACTTCGTTGGCTTAAAATTGAATAGCATGTCGATCTAGTGCATGTAAACAGCATGTAAAAGTGCAGTTTATGAGAGTGTAATTCACAAGGTGAACATGCCACCATGAGCAGCTAAATAAACAGATACCTTTGCAACATTTCATAACACGTGCTGAAAAATGAGTGGGAGTGGCATGCCATGAAGACAGAAAAGACACAATTAATGATCTATGACGACCATTATATAATCAGATCAGCTGGTCTTAAAGCAATATATGTGTCAATGTAAACGAACGAGAACATACGAAAAAAGCTTATATTAAACGGATGACCAGTACATTTAACGTAGGTAACATGCGTTTGATGCTAGCAATGTTCAAATATAGCCTACATTTATTCTTTATAAGTATTGGCATTATGATCCATAATTGACATTTAAAAAATATTGGAAATATCCCTAAGTGTAACTGTTGGTTAAGCTGAGTGGGGGTCAGCTGCTAATGCTACGTATCCACAATCAGGCGAGCCCTTCATGCCATTACTAGATGTATACTAGTATTCGTTTTATTAAATAACGTTACTGCAATGTAAAAAAATATTCCTCACAGAGGTGGCAATCTGGTTATCAGTGCTGATCATCAAGCGACATGTAGCTGCTTAAGTTAGCTGGTAAGTGTATTAGCATATGGGGCCTTACCCGCATTCTGATCCCGGGGCCAGAGGTAATAGGTGGCTGGGATGACTATTAGTCCCACAAAAGACGTGAGGAAATAGAAAAAGGTGTTGCCACTGTCGTCGTACTGAAACTGTTGTCCAGCCATTTTGCAGCGGCTCTAAACCCCGATTTTTTTCTGCCGCCTTGCCGCCCTATCAGTCGCTCAACTGTAGTAGGACTAGTCACATATACTGGAGACGAGAGGGAAGCCAACATCCACACTTTCTGCCACGGTAGCGATTGTTTTCAAAATAAAAGCTTTTCGTGTTATTTTATTAAGAATGGCCACCAGTCCTGACCGTTTAAAAATCGGTGGGTATTTTAAAAACGCATGTTATTTTATTGTACTGCAATCAAGTTGCCAGTAGTATAAAGAATGAGTGGACTTCCACGTTCAACATGACTTGGGCTTTTATTATGGCGTTAGTAACGCCTCACCGCTTGCTGTCGAAGTTTTGAAATATGAAAAATCTATGCGCCTAGCAGTGTACGTGTTCTACGCATGCGCTCTACGGGAGTACGTGTTTTCACACAACTCGTACTTGTCTTTTAGATGCAGTTTTTCTTTCTTTTCCAAATAAAGAGGGGTTTTCAGCCTGTACAGATTAAGGGACCCCTCACACAGACTCTTAGCCAACCCATGGACTCCAATATAGCTGTAACCAGTTTTTTAAAACAGCATTTTGTGTTATTGATAACTTTAATGAACATAAATTCCATGCTGCATAATGGATTAATAATGCATAGAAAACATAGTATAAAATCCTGTTTTACAGGTTCACAGACCCCTAATTGAAAACCCTGGTTTTAAATCATTAGCAGATGAAAACTTTAGATCCTTATGGAAGATATTGTTTTATTATACAAACACTTGTCCTTCTTGATTTTGTAATTCAACATATGCATTGCATTTTGACGACTCCAACATATAACAAAATAATTGTACATAAAATATACATACTACAGTGATTAACAAAACAGTCACCTTATAAATTAAAGTAGAACATTTTGTCGACATGTTGTATTCATTATCATATGCAACATTACTTTTCAACACTAATTGTACATACATTTTCTTTTTTTAGTGGTTCGCCCAAGTGAGGCTGCAATGTCTTGTCTTTTAGATATTCCACCAAGACTTCCAGAGTGTCCGTAGCGTAGTTCATGGAAAGGTTTTTGGGTTACATCGTCCCCAATGCAGTCCACTAGAACATTATACGTTTCTAGGAACATGTTGTATAAAATACAGCAGGTCTTCACAGCTAAACTGGTTTGGCAAACGGAATGCTTCTGCAGACATCTGAGCCTCTGAAAACAAGATCTCAGAGTATGGATGGAGCCATGTGCCACTGCAAGAGATGACTGCACCTTCTGGTTATAACATACTTTTTTCTGTCCTAGTGTTGCATAATCAGGGAACGGAGTCAGAAAGTGCTCTGAAAGTGGGAAGGTGGAATTGCCAATGATGTGTTTGCCATGTAGCAGAGCCACA
Source organism: Sinocyclocheilus anophthalmus (assembly GCA_018155175.1). NCBI lineage: Eukaryota > Metazoa > Chordata > Actinopteri > Cypriniformes > Cyprinidae > Sinocyclocheilus > Sinocyclocheilus anophthalmus. The sequence continues at coordinate 478,281 of JADLZN010008188.1, read as the reverse complement.
GGGTTTTCCCGCAATGCCTTGCCAACCTCCGTGGCTGACAGGACTCTTGAGTTATGCCAATTTCTAGGGTGCTCTGCAGACACATAGGTAAAGCGACCCATGTGGTTGCAAAAAGCCATGAGTTTTACAGAGTACGACCCCTCTGCGTCTCTATATACCTCTGGATCTGACACATCTGTAGGTTTCTCAGTAGGAATGAAACACGTTCCTACTACACAAAGAGTATCTGGTAAACCCACAGTAGAAAGGAACCCCACCACAGACATTTCTGCTTCCTCCCCGTGCGGCCAGTGAATTTCATTAGCCAAGTTACTGGTAACAAGGGTACAGAACTCATCCAGCTGATCACAAATGAGTGACTCTGTGATGTGGAAACGGTTTGCCACACTGTGGTAAGACTCTTGGGTAGAAAGAGCCCACAGGCTAGCAAGCACTGCATGCCACACTGTCCATCCCTCTTGCCTAATGGCAGTCCATTTACAAGGTGCAAGCAGCCGTACCAACTCCTACAAACACAAAAAGAACAATTTTGTTTTACAAAACACAAACGAGATTAGCAGAAACAAAAAAAATAGGACCAGCATGAACTAAAGTAGCCTACCTCAGTTTGAGATGGCATCAGCTGGAAGTGACTCTTAAAATCATTTATTGTCAAGCTTTGCAGCACGGTATTGAAAACATCTCTTTTGTCATCCTCTCTGACATGTGGAACAAAATAATGTTAAAGCATATGTGCATTATAAACAGCATCTTTCTTATATCAGATACTGTGTGGATCCTCTTACCTTTGCAGATCATCACTTGGTTCAGTTTTCAGAATCATTCTATTGAAATATAAATTAATATCAAAAGAATTAGTTGCATTATTGGGTTTTCACAGCGGAAAATAAAAACTAGCTAGCTAGTTTCTAGCTAGCTGTGATCTAACTTATAATCGAGCTGTCTTTGGTACATTGTAAGTAACGTTAGTCAACCAGCAACCACGTTTCAAAATATCACCAGTTTAAGATGGATTTTCAACAGGCTGGACAACTGAAGGAATATTTCCAATAGTCAAACAGTTGCAAGCTGTAGTAAATAAACTGCGCATTATAAAGAGGCGCCGTGTTGTTAGTTTGCCAAATAAAGCAACATTAGAGACATATAGAATACAGTTTCCTTCACCTTACGTTCCGACGTTTGCGACTTGCATTTTTCTTGAAAAATAAGAAATCTTCAACATCATAGCTGTCTGCTAACAAAAACGCAATACATGTTTCCAGCGCCATGCTTTTCGGTTTCAGACTGTTGCAATGTCGCCCTCTTATGGCAAATCTATCTTATAACATACGGATTTCAGTGGAAATTGCTTTGGAACTTGTTTTAAAACCAGGCACATTTGGGCAGAAATATCTTAAATCAGCCTGCGATAGTTAGGTGGTCTTATCTGGTTTAAGTTGGTCTTTGGCCAAGCTAGTTTAGCTGGTCAAAATCCTGGCCTCCCAGAGTGACCAGCTAAAACCACTAAAACCAGCCTACAAACCAACATACTGGTTTATGATGGGCTTCTTTTTTTTTTAGCAATGATGGCATGAACACGTCTTGTCTCAGTCTATTATTCACTCAAAGTGTGGCTTAAAATCATATTCCATCGATAGATGGCACCAGAGTAATACAATTAACCTGGCGTATGATTTATCATGTAGATACTATCAATGGATCAACTGTTAATAAATTCCATATCATTTACAAAAGAGAGAAAACATCAAGTGTGTTTGCTGATATGAGAGATAATAATATGAGAGAAAGTGATCATGCTCAAACCCTCCTCAATAACCTTTGCCGTTTCCTCTTCAATCCCATTGACCTGAATGATGGCAAGCACAAAATAACAAAGAGCTACAGTGATGAGACTGCTTACTTCAGACTTGAGAGATGCTCTCACCATACTGCGTTAATCAGACAGAGTTAAATATGCAGGGAGTAACTGTGCAGGTCACAACCCCTCATCTTAATTTACACATTATTACATGGAGGTTATGCACTATAAGGCCATAAATCTGTATAAAAATCAACTATAACAAGTTGCATGGAAATTAAGACTGTGACATTTACTTTTGTTTCTTGCCCAGATATATTAAGTAAATGTTCTTTTTACAATGAGTGACATGGTTATTTTAAAACTATTTTAAAACTTACTTTTACAGTTAGCATCTTATCAGTGGATATTCAGTTATAGATATTGTAAAATAAAGGTAAAATCCATAGATATTAAATATTTATTTTCATGATCCTAGTCTAATCATTTGAAACCTAAAAAAGTAGAATATTTGCATGTTACAATATTACGCGGCTCTCCGGAATACTTGATTCTGATTGGTCGATCAAATATTTTCATTTCATGGTGACGCTGGATAGACCGTTCGTCCAGGTAAATTAAATTTATTAATATTACTGTAATATTGTTGCTCGTGCTTGGTGGACTATTTTCTTTGCTACCTGACGGTTTAAGATAATATACAATTGTACAATTGTTCAGTATGAATACGAAATAGAGAGTAAACAAACATTACCATTAGTAAACGTTTGAGAGTAAAAGAAATATTAGCATCTTGAGTTGAGTGTGTAACATCATGGACATTAATATATAGGCCTTTAGTGAAGCAAATGATTTATTTTATCCAGTGCTTTCTGTTTTCGTGTACTGAGCTATTCAGATGCCAAACTAATTTTAGAAATAGTCCTGAATGCAGCTCATGATGAAGACGAAGCACAGTGGCCACCTATTGCCTCCCTCAAATCTTCTCTATTATTGTCTTCAAGAGGCTTTATAGCCGTCTTATCCAGCTGATGGGCCATGTACTGTACCCAAAGATGAGAGGGCAGGGGTGCCCAACAGGGTCAGATGTTTCTGCCCTTATGCCATGGCCCATTATTCAAAAGCTCTTATTCTGCCAGACCCCCTGGGTCTGTGTAAGCCTTGCCGACTGTGATCCTGTTGTCTTATTAAAAGAAGCTACGGGGCACAGAAGTCATCCACCTTAGGTTTCTGACACACCAATCAGCATCTGCGATGTCTCCTCCAGCTGACCTCTCATACGACCTTTGTAATGGGGTTGAACATTTAAGAATGATCAGCAGCAAATGGAGGCTGGAATGGAGAGCTCTGCCATCAGCGGTGCTAAGTGACCACTGTGATGAAGCGATTCTATAATCATAATACCATAATCCCATGATCTTCAGACTTTGACCCTTATGAGGTCATAATGGGCCCTTTCATTCAGCAACACATGTTGGCTCTTAAGTGAGAATTCTCTAATTATAAAGCTATATTTCTTCAACAAAGCACCATATTCAACTTTAGCTCATTGACAGCTTTAAAAAGTTTGCGTAACTACCAAAGTTACGCAGAAAGTATGTGTGATTGATGACAGAGCAGATTTATATAGAGTAGATGAAGGAACCTCAAATTACAGATATAAAACAAAAATTACATGAAGGGATGAATGAGAAAGAAATACAAATTTGATTAGTAAACCTAAATTCACAGTATCTCATTTATATCCCAGATACTATTATACAAAAATCGTAGTATATTTCTTATGATATTGCTATTATACAAATTTTATCTATCAGTTAGTTGACAAACACTGCATACTTTTTCTTGCTGTCTAAAACACCACGTTTAGTTGTCCTTTGAGATTTTTTACCCCCAACATAATACTTGACCTTATATGATGGATTAAATGTCATGTTTTGCAATATTTTATCTAACCTGTACTAATTTTAACACATAAGAAACAAAATAACTTATGCTGACATATACATACTACTGTCAATGTTATACTTTTTCCTTACAAACAATATTCAAGCAATATTGAGAATTTTAATAATTAAAAAGCAGAGGGTGACTGACATTGAATCAAATGACAAAATTACATTTTCCTCATAATCATAAGAATGATTTTCTTAGTCAATTCCTATTAAAGCTCCTTTGGGTAGATTATGGAGCTTGGAAACAAGCTAGAGGGGTTATTATAAAAAGCATGGTAAGAACTCACACTGCTAATCATGCTGTATACAATATATACTAAATAAACAATACATATGAATAATAAATAAAAAAATAAATATACAATAAAATGAAACACTTTTAGAATGAGTTCTCTTTATTATTCATAATAAAATTCCAGCCTTCCAAAATGTGAAAATAAAATCAGACTTTTGTTAGTAAGCACGTTTTTCCAAAAGAGCACAAAGCAATCATTAATTAACACACAAAAATGATTTATAATGACAAGTCATCCAAAATCCTAATGGCAACATTTAAACAATGCAGCAGCTACTTTGAAGGTTTGTTGGATCAGTCCCTGCTGAGTTTCAGGCTCATGGATATTTCATAATGGGCTCACTGCTCAAGGTCCAAAGTCACTGCTCCGATTTTACCAAGGCAAAACGTGATGACGGATAATCTCACATCCCCCACCAGGTCCCCCTCATCCTCTCTAAGGTTCTTGTCAGGTAAAGTAAGGCTCGGGTCATACATCTCAAAAGGTATTTCAGGTTTTGCGTCAGTTCCTCGAACACGTGGCCATAAAATTCGCCTGGTTGCTACATTTGGCAGTCAGGTCAGGAGTAATGACTTTCACCTACAGATCTGGCATTGCAGATATGAAAGCTGTCATTCTTGTTAGACATTGCACTCATGAGCCACAAATGAAAAGGCTATTTTTCCCAATATCTTCCTGTACGATCATATGATTGGATAAATCAAGTGAAATGCTCTTAACAGGCAGTGTGATAGGCAATGGCTTGGCTCCACAAGACCAAAAAGCCAATGCAGCTTAACGGATGTGTTGTTACGATTAATCGGCCAAGTAACTTTATCCTACATTTAGATTAGCTGCTAATGACTGGGGAAACAGGTGCTTTGCAATCCAAGGAAAGTCCACGTAAACCTGAAAACAACAAGCCTGTTAATCGCACCAAGGAAGGCTGTAAAAATTAAAATAGAGGTATGAGGAAGCTATTGAATTGAAAACTATTTCGCAACTATAGAAGTATGCAAATATCTTATGAATAAACCTTACTGCATTCAGAGTATACAAAATAATGCTTTACTTAATGCTATGGTCAACATCTGAGTACAGAAAATGAAAGATCTCTCTGATGTATCACTATTAATTAAACTTTCCTATTCTATGTCTATCTTTTTTAGAATAATTGGTGTGTTCATTAAATATCTGAGTTTAGTATATAACCACACAATGAGAGAAGACTATGGCAAATCCATTGTAAAACTAAAAGTGAAGTAAACAGGCACATGGACCATCTAAAAAGGCTTCATGTTGCCTCTTCCATCCTTTACTTTTGTCCTCTACTGCATACACTTTTGACCCTGAATAAAGTATGTTACAAGATCTTTCTCTAATGCACATGGAGTGCTTCCAGAAGTGGTACCATTGCCATGTACTGTGTGTGTGTGTACATGCGTTTATGTGTGTGTTTGTTATCACCTAGGAAAATAGAGAACATAAAATGTAACACGGTCTGTTAGTGCAGTAAAAATGCAGAATAACCAATCTAATGTACAAGATAAATGTCCCTCTTTCGGGATCACATCTCCTTCATACCTTAAATACAATAATATAATACTAGCATCCACTGTAATTATTGAAATCATCACTGATCCTCTGAGAAAATCAGTAGAATTATCAGTAAAACTTGCAATTGGCGTATTTAAATCAATAGTGCAAATCACGCAAAAAAAGAATCAGATTTAAATAGGAAATGAATACAGCATCTGTAGAGCATCATAAAGTCTTTGGTCCCAGATGTGCTTGGAGTCCAGGAGAAGATGAGAACCCTACCCATCCATGCTGAAAGTGCCTGTTGGTTTAGCAGGAGAGGTGAACCAAAGATTCAGTGCCCTCTCTTCCCCTCCTCGCCTCATCTCCACTCAGCTGAATTTGTCTTGGATATTCATTAGGCTGCTGCTAGACTTGACTCTTTTGGCTGTGGATCAGGAGGAGAGAATAGATTAGAACTAAACTGGCAAGAGATGCAACAGAATATTCAATGCACAGTTTAACATTGAAGTCAGAGACCTGCTTAGAGCATTAAAAACACACTTTGTCTTCTACATGTTTTGACAGATGCTAAAATTAGTAGTTTTAGAGACCGCTTGGTTAAATACTGTCTGAAAGTGATTGACCATGAAATCTAAAGCAGTATGGATCAAGCATGCACAATTAACACTATCAAAGACCTTTGCCCTTTTACTTAAACTTTCTAAAGAGACAATTTGCAAGGCTAGGCAAGTTACTTACGGTGTATAAGCTTGCGCTTCTTTTGTTCTGAGTGCAGGAAGCTGCTTAAGTAAAAGATGATGGGGAGGAAGAGCATGAAGCTGGACACTGCGATGACAGGCACCGTCTCTTCCCGAGGAAACAAGCATCTAAAGTTTTTACTCCACAGGTGCTGTGTCATGTTCATCTGAGAAATAAGCAAGGTAATGATACCACAATTCTGATAGTTCAATCATAATCTGCTACCATTAAGGCTGGTTCACAATGTACCAACAAAAATGTATTTATTTATTTTAACACCAACATCTAGCAAAAACAGAAGAAATAACAAAAGACATTTAAGATTATGGTGGACAAAAAATCTAAAATACATTGTACCAACAAAAAAACAATGGCTTTTGTTGGATTAGTGTGTTACATTACATTAATGTGCTTGGGAGATGATTTTACCCAAAGGAAAATGCATTTTAGATATACACTTTATAATGGATTTTAATACATTTCCCAGGAAATAAAACCAATAACCTTGGTGCTCCTACTGTCTGTAAAGTCTGGAATACACTACACCACTTTTAAAAGAATAGTTCATCCAAAAATGAAAATTTGCCATCACTTGGTCACCAATGGATCCTCTGCACTAAATGGGTGCCGCCAGAATGAGAGTCAAAACAACTAATAAAAGCATTACAATTACCCACAAGTAATCCACACTACTCCAGGCCCCACAAATTAATGTCCTGTGAAAAGCTGCACTTTTGTAAGAAACAAATCTAACATTAAGACTTAATAAACTTTTGATTAATAACTAATTGGCTTAAATACGAGTCCTCTATCCATAATGTTGCTTTCTCCAGTGAAAAAGTCATCTCATCTGAATCACGAGAGAAATATGCACAAATCAAGCACAAGTGAAAACAGTCCAAACCAGTTTCTAAACAAATTTTAATGTAAGAGGACAACAGAGGATGGACTTTTTTACTGGAGGAAGCGTTATTATGTATTATGGACTTGCACTTTTTGGCTTCACAAGAGGTTAATTGATGGACAGAGTAATGTGGATTTCTTGTAGATTATTGTGATGTTTTATCAGCTGTTTGGACTCTCATCTGACTGGTGAGCAAAGTGATGCATTGCTAAATTTCAAATCTGAACAGCTTGTAAAATATGTTTGATATTCTCCATCTGGATAAAATCATAGTCTAAGGCTAAAAAAAAGGCTGTGCCCCTCATAACTCCTCCAACTGTCCAAAATCTGAAGACTGGCTCTGACTTCGGCAACTATCGTCAACTCGTCCAGACTGCAAATTGAAGCAATTTTATTTATTTCTTTTACAAAAGTCGTATTGTGTATTCCAGCCTTTAGTTTGCACAGATGTAGGACTATAGAGGGTGCTGTTTTACAATTCTCCCATAATTCCACATCATAAAACTTAATTTGATAACCTAGAACTGTGTTTGCATCAAATAACAGGGTTTGTGTATATTAGTCCATACTCACTGCGTCTTCTAAATCAATGCAGAGCATTTGGTTTTTCTCCATTCTACCATAGACCTCGTTCAACCTTTTGTATGAGGTTTTGCAGTCTTTACACAGTTCAGTGTGGTTGCTCTATTAAGAGAACAGGATACTCTCAAACTCAAGTAATCTCTTTTAACTGAGCTTGTACCTATCTACAGTATATGAGCCATTTGATTTTACCTGATATTGTTCAAAGCAGGAGAGTGACTGATTCAGAGTGGCCATGAAGTAAAGAGTATCATTGGAAAGAGCATCTTGATCTTCATTCAGACATTCTAACGAACAAAGAATATTAGAATTATTCTCAAAATAATCATAACTAAATAAAAACCAATCATAAAACTGACTCAATTTCTTCATACTGCAACAAGTGGTTAAGAGTGAAAATGAAAGAAACATGCTTAAGGGAAGCATGCAGTCTAATGTCAGTTTTAATTGAACCTACAAAATTTCAGGCTATGTTACTTACGCTTGCATTCTGCTGATGTCCAGATCTCATCTAATTTGATGAAGAGGGTATAGAGCAGCATCAACCTATCAGAACGCATCAGGCTGTCATGGCAACTGACATTTCCAGGGGCAGACTATGAGGACAACACATAATCACAAGTCATAAAGTATTTTGCAGTTAACTTCTACAGCTGCAGTCCATAACTGATTTGTGACTCTGGACCACAAAACCAGCTTTAAGTCACATGGGTATATTTGTAGCAATAGGCAAAAATACATTGTATGGGTCAAAATTATTAATTTGTCTTTCAAGCCAAAAATAATAAGATTATATCAGTTAAGATCTGTCCTTCACATAAGATATTTTGTAAATGTCCTACCTTAAATATATCAAAACTGAATTTGTGATTAGTATTATGAAATGCTAAGGACTTCATTTGGACAACTTTAAAGGCGATTTTCTCAATATTTAGATTTTTTTTGCACTCTCAGATTCCAGATTTTCAAATATTTGTATCTCAGCCAAATAATGTCCTATTCTACCAAACCATACATCAATGAAACCCTTATTTATTCAGCTTTCAGCGTGTATAAATCTCAATTTAAAATCTTTTGACCTTTATGACTGGTTTAGTGGTCCTGGGTCACATTTTATAACAACTTGTACAATGACAAAAAAACATACAGGACAGCATACAGTATGTATTGACATCTTTAGCTTTTTTTAAGAAGTTTTTTTAAAAGGTACAATGATAATATTATTTTAGAATAACTAAAAGTAGCTCTTTAAGCATACTAAAATATTCCATAGTCAGTGTGAGTCGGGCTTGGTGAAAGTGAACACAATCACGAGACATGAGTGCATGTGACTCGTGGAATTCTGTCAACCTTCAAACCACGCAAGAACATTTATAGGCACTTTGGTGTTAAAAATGGACATTTCGACTTGGAATGAACACCTACTTTGTCAAATGATATGTTTTTATAAATGTCCTCCAGACTGTTGAAGCCAGTGTAACAGTTCTGACAGACTCTGACAGGTCGTGCATAAGTCACGAGGCAGTTCGCGAAAGTCACGTAGCGTTGGCCGTAGATGCGAAGCAGTTCAGTACAATACTCGTTGACTTCCAAGTCTTCTGGAAATGTAGATGAAAGACTGAGAGAGTAGAAAGATCCCAGAGTGCTCTTCTGTGCTACAGGAATGTCTGCTGATGGCAGCTTTAGTGCACTGTCGCCATTCATTTCTGAGGGGGAACTAGAGCAGTTAGCAACGGCAATGAAAGTAACAGCCCACTCTGCAAATAAGCATGCTGATACAAATGTTAATCTCGTTAACAATTCCATATCTTATACACTCCAAATACGACACACTGTCGCTCTGCGTTTTGCAACTCTACACAACTTCCTGTTTTCTTTCTTTTCCCTAAGTCTCGGTCACATGACTAGGGTTAGGTAATCTCGCGATGGACGGGATTTCAACTGAGAAGCGCACCTGTAATGTCTAAAGTGAAGTTGAAAGAACTGGATATTGAGTCCCGTTTCATCCATTTCCAGATGTTTTGTGTCTATACAATGTACTATTTAAACTAAACTATTTGGTTTAATTAGAACTAGGCTACGTTTCTAATTCAGAGTTGAATTTCTGCATGTTGATCAGAATTACATAAAACGCTGAATAGGGTCAATGATGCCTCTGCCATCTATTTAACGTAAAATATATGTGATACCCATTTGTTTTTATGAAATATACATTTTACTACTAGTTTATAACATTGTGAATATTCAGCTGTTAGGAAAATAGGCTATATGGTGCTGTTACGGTTTTATTGGAGTTGAAGTTGCAGAATGAGCATATTTTCGTTCTAGTTTTTGATCATGCACACAGAATATAGTCTATTTATTTGATTTATCCCTATCAATATGAATCTATTAGTCAATGCGAACAACATAAACGCAAACACCTCATTTAAACCGTTTAAAATCGGGATTAATAAACAGTCTAATATATTTCTCACTGTATTCGTTTTGTATTTCATTATTCTGTGTGTGTTTGGAGACGGTGTCTTTATGAAAACGCTCTGCATCCTCTCTCTTCTCGGTTTTTGACACCGCGTGTAATTTTGCGAGTGTGAAGGCTATAGCGCGCGCGGCCAAAAAATAATTACGGAGTCAAGGTAAACGATCTGGGCTCCGTTTCTGATTGTGTTAATTGTCGCAAACCCTCGAATCAAGCCACTGCAGTCAATGGTCTTTAATGTGAAATTAGTGCCTCTTGATAACTTGCAGTCCGCGGCAATTCTGCAGTCATGAGCGCCTGATGGAAATGGGGGGCTGAGAATGCCTCGCATTAAGGGCTATTCTACTGCGTGCGCTGATGTCTGAGGGTAAATTCGCAGGTTTTATGTCGTGGATTGTGGCATTAGCTCTCCACTACTACAGTGCAGCAGCTCTGTTATTGTGATAGCCTTAAATTGGATGATCCAAGTCATCCCTCCACTCCTCCCCCCGGCAGCTGAATTCATTGGTTTGCAAGCAGGGAGTGTATGAACGAGGTATTGAACCTATACAATCATACTGTGATACCATCAGGACGTTTGCAGTGAAAATACCCCCAAATATTTTATATATATTATATATGTTACGTTACCTCACATGTCCTGGAAGAAATAAAGATTATTGATCATTGTGAAACTAATCAGGTTTTTATACAGGTAGGCCTACAATTAGGCGACCATGTGCATTAAGGACTTCATTTGAATGCACAACGGAGACAGAGGCAATTGAACGAGGACAAAAATCACTAATTAGGCTGCCTAAGTGAAGTATCTTCATCGACTGGAGAGCTCTTAAGCAAAGGGATGAGCCTGGATAACTTGGCTTCAATTCTGAAAATTATCATTGTGCGTGGCTCAAGATTATCCTAATGAATTTTTAAAACGAAAAGCAGGTTTTCAAGGAACTACAAGATACATTGATTGCATGGGTCATCTGACCCTCACGATGATTTCTGAGGTAAATGAGGCATATGTGATCGTGATGACATTATCCCGAGATTAATTATTTTGTTCTTCCAATTAAGGCGTTTAAAATCTTAAAACAAAATTCTGCCATTCAAATAAAAACTTTTGGATTAAACACCAATAACAGCTACACAACTGAATGTGGATTCTTTTGATCGTTTGTCTTGGTGAATAACTTAATTGACAGTTAATGCATTTTTGATAGGCCTGTCTTGATAAAATACAAATGCTACATATTCAAATTTTAAGATTAAAAAATAAATGCGATTCGGTCTCGTTTTTTTTTTTTTCTGCAGTGTAGCTCGACTGTATCGCTCTTCAGTGCCTTAACTTTGACTTGGTAATGACTCGGACTACAGGGACCAGTTAAGGGTTAACTAAAGACTGCGCGCTTTAAGCCGTAGTCTAAACCTGGAGAGAGAGGAGCTGTAAAGTTATGCAGAAGTTATTCTCCATCCTTTGGGACGTCCCTAATCCCCCAAAACCGCGTTCTTTTATGTGAGAACTGTGCCTCTTTTCTTGTTTTGCGCTGCCTATACAACATAAAGTCAGACTGCATTTAATGCTTATGCCGGGATGTGAGGGGGATTTTGCAAATGCGAGGCCCCCTTTCGCCGAAATATTGCTCTCTAAACGTCGTGTGAGTCTACCAACCCAAAGCGACCCCAGATTCTCCCCCCGGAGTCTGACTCGAATGACAAAACAGCCTGATTTCACTGCATCGCTGGGAAATGTTGGAGCAGATAATAGAGATTTCGCTTTCATTTTTTACGGTTGACTTGGTTATTGTTGCTTTTCTTTTGCCCTGATTCCTTCCAGGGATTAGGCCTGACTTCCCCACTAGCAGCGGCCAAAGTGAACCGAACTGGGGATGACAACTGACGAGGATCAAGGCTTGGGCTATTCTGCCCTCTGAGAGGCAATGTGAACCGAGAAGAGCTGGACAGGAGAAAAGCCCTTGGACAGGAGAAACGCGCTCTCAATGTTCAATGAATGGATGCCCCTAAATAGCTTAGAGAGCCCTGCAGCCTAATTAATTACTCCTAACTTTCTCGTTAAAACGTTAATATCAGGATCCTCACTTTTTGCATACGATAAATGGTGGTCATATATATAGATATATTATAGATATATATAATATATATATATAAAATAATAATAATAATAAAATAAAATAAAAAAAACTGAGGACAATTGAGATTATGTAGCCTACAGTTGCCCATAAAAGTAAAAACAAAACAAGAGTGGGATAAGAGATGGTAAGGGATTGTAGTTAGTAATTTCTATATGACATACCCTTTTAAAGAGTTACAAACTGTGATACACAGTTTCTTTTTCCCCCCAAGTGGGACATAGGCCAAATGTGGTGTTAGATTTTTTAGCATTACACTCTAAAAAGGTACAAAGCTGTCACTGGAGCAGCAGGTACCTTTTCAACGGCTACCCTTTGTACCTAAATACTGTATATGATTATGTTTTGTACCTAAAGATATTGGTAACTTAAAGGTACATATTATTACAAAAGTATACCATTTGAAAAGGTTTATACACTTTTTTTTTTTTTTTTTTTTTAACAAAATTTAGGAAAATGTGTCTTTTGTTAGAATTAGTTCTACATGCTAAAAAATGCTGGGTTAAATACAAACCAGCGCTGGGTAAAATATGGACAAACCCAGCGATTGGGTTGTCTTCAACCAACAGTTGGGTTAAATGTTTAACCCAACCTTCTGGGCAGTAACCCCACCGCTGGGTATAGGAGCATATGTGCTCCTGCTGGAATACAAATATTTATATCAGTTTGGTGGTCAAGGTGGAACACTGGTCTGTGAGGTCGATCTCGGCCCCAATTCATACAATTCAAGCTGATCCATCATCTAGATCAGTTTGGACCAGCTAATGACCATAAATGACCTGGATGGTCTAACTAGAGACCATGTAAAACCGCTACCTTTCCGGGGCAGTACCTTTACCTTATTTTCATACAAATTATTGAACTGTATTTTATGTGTCCTCATCTCTTATTCTTAACTGTTTTAATTAATCTAAATACATTTTTAAATCATTTAAAAAATTTAAATTCCTTGCTTTAATTGTTAAAGAAAGTGAATGACCAGTGTAAAGAGTGAAAGTGCTATATACATAAACTTGCCTTGCCTTATTCACCCCTAAAGGGTGCATAGTATCTTAAATGGACATATACCTAAATGGTACGTATTAATACCTTTTGGAAGGGTACCCACCATTATGCCATGTTATGTTAGCTGATAAAAGCATGGTGATTAATGAACATAATATGTCAGAGCCGTTTGATACATCCTGAAAGTTTCTGTTCTGCTTTAGCAAAACAACTTCTAACAGGCTAAACTTTGCTTCTGGCTAGACCTTCACAAAAAATATAATTTTACAACTAGGCCTACATATATGCTAGTGGGTTTTATTAAACTTATTCTAATAGAGGAATATGTGTTTTCTCAAAAAGCACAAGTCCTCTATGATGTTTTTATTCAGCCTGTGAAAACAATTGTGGATTGTATCAATTGTTTTGAGTGGTAGCACTAATCAATGATGTCTTGAGCTTGTCTCCCTCAACTAGACATGTTGACCATTCATGAAGAAGTTAATCTGTGTTGACGGTGTTGTGCTCCACTGTCAGCCCGCTTGGCTTGCAGATCCAAGTCTCCAACAAACAGTCGGGATAATTACCAAACATGTAGCCGACGAACTCGATTCACAATGGCGCATTGACTTCCTCACTGTTGGTCGCTTCTGTGGAGCGCCACGGCGAGGCCATCGCTCCACGCAAGTCACCCCAGGCATCGTTCACCCGGAACGGAAGGCAAGGACGTCTTGTTTCATAACAAGAAATGATGCTGACTTCTTTCAGCTCCAGCGAACTGGACATAAAACTCGGCTGACAACCTCCAGCACAGGACGATCAGAGAGGGAGAAGGGGGTGGTTAGAGTCAGCTTTCTCTGGGGAAAGAGTTACAGTTAGAGTTTACTAAGTGGACTTAAACTGCATGAACATTTTAACAATATTTTACAGGTCACTTTTTGTTGCGCCTAGGACTTACTCTTTGTGTTATGCTATCGTCTTGGACTTATAGTGACACCTAGAGGCCTGGGTCCACCAACGAAAAAAGTCAGCCATGATTGGGGTTTTTTTATAACTGAAAAAATGCATCCGAAATCACATAGTTCCCTCATCTATAGTAGGCAAAAAACAGTATATAAAAAGAGCAGTATGTCCGAATTCATAGTATTCATAATCATTTGGTGTGCATCCAATGGACACTTTACTATCCCATGACCATGAGGCCTCAGGAAAGGATTCATGAATGACTGTGAAGTGATGCAACTGATGCTGGATCCTTTTTTTATGGTCACAAAGTATTACTGATTCAAAATAAGTGCCTACCTGATGAAGCCAAAGAGTTCAATAATGGAAGCAAATGGCATTCAGCTGGTCATGTGATCTAGAAATGGCCACCTCCATTAGGAGACCCCCTTCATGTAAAATAAAACTGCTTTTATAAGGCTACTCATTTACAGAGTCTTTAAAAACATAAATCATATAAAGATTAAAAATGCAATTAATTTCTTCATGTAAAACTTCTTTAAAGAGAGGGAAAATTGCACCTTTAAGAGCCTTAGTCAATTTCCCTGCAATATGTAATATAATTTATCATATTTTTATTTACAGTTGACTGAAACGAATGTTAACTTTAATCCAACATAATAAAAGTGAATACATTTTTATGGTTTGGTGAGCTGGCAGTTTCACCAGTGATATCGCTGAATGAAAGACCCCCCTACAACTCCTTGTTAGTTGCCAACTATGAACTTTTTTTGCCCTGAAGAGCAGTTCAGTGTGAGTCGGTTCTCATTCACTGGCCGGCTTTTGTAGGCCGCCCTCGCTTTCATTCCTCCGTGCGTTACACCAATTAAAGGAGGACGTGCAGCAACTGTAATGGCCCGAAGAGTGATTGTTTTTGACAAGCAACAAAACACATAGATCCACCCCTCCGATTAGGACGGCCGGGGGGGAGGGTGTATTTTAGGGAGGTAGTGCTCAGCCCAGTCAGTGCCCTTAAAGCAGCATGAACTATGAGAGGAGGGGTATGGCCTTCAAGGGAAGGTTTTTTTTTTCTCAAAGACCGGTCATGTCAAAGAGGAGGACAGAAAGATACCCAGCCTCCCCCCTACCAAGCTTTATACACACTATACGGCTTGCCTGCGTACAAGTGTCAGCATTAGCTTTTACCACACCAGGGCTCAGTTTGAGAAGTCTGGAATTCCAGAAGCAATGAAATTCCTAAAGAGCCGGATCTCAACACGCAGACCAAATCCCACAAAGATTAAATCCAAAGTTAAGCTTTGCTTGGTGATTTATATCAGTCATAAATAATCAAATAAAAAGAGCAGCTTGGCTTTATGTGGCCAGGACAATATAGTTACTGAAGGAATTTCCCTTCTGTGTGACGTGTAATGTTAGTGAGATTCTTACTGTCTTCTTAAGTGATCTAATCACTAATACACTTTCAGCCTTCACTCAAAGACTTGACTTACAATTTAAAGACTGTTAGACAACTGCTATCTAATTCTGCAACAGAGATTATTTTCTGCATGTCAGTACTCTAAAAAATTGGCAGTTGTGGTTGCCAGAAATTCACAGTTAAAATGTATATTTTGCGTATAATGGAATGGCATATTGATGCATTTACTACATCTTATAACCTAATAATAATTTCATTAAATTATATAATGTTAATATACCAAGGCAATTTAACTAAATTTGCTTTTACCTTAAAATGTACTTATAACCAACAGGATAATAGAGGTGGTAAAACAGAAAGCCATGTGATGAATCAGAGTTTATAAAACTCTGGCCAATACAGATGGTATACAGATGGTGTAACACTTTGGGTACCACTACAAATAATCAATACTACATTACTACATAATATAAATGTATCACAAAATCAATCTTATTATGTGGTGACAACTCGAGAGCACAATCTAAAATGATTTTGTCACGCTTTATTTTCAGCTCCAATTCTTGCCATTAACTATAACTTTTGCCTCAATAAACTCCTAATTTGCTGCTTATTAATAGTTAGTAAGGTATAGTTGGTAGGATTAGGGATGTCGAATATGGTCATGCAGAATATGTGCTTTATAAGTACTAATAAACAGCCAATATGTTAATAATAGGCATGCTAATAAGCAATTAGTTAACCGTGAGAGTGGGGGCCACTACACAGTGTACCAATTATTAATGAGTGGCTGTAGATATTGTGTACTGCAAATAATACGAATTTAAAATTATAATGATGTTACCCCCCCCCACCCAATTTTTTATAGTTTTTACTTGCAAAAAACATACATTTCACAATATCTTACAGTTTAATTACATATAATGCAATGTTAATCCATTTACACCGTATATATTAAGCTCAGTTTTTACTGTAGCATTTTTAGCCTTTTTCTATAAAAATAAAAAAAGCATCAGGAGTAATATTATGCAATTATTTCAACTGAAAATATTTGCTGAAAACATATTTGACAAATGGAAACAGTTTGTCTCTGTTCATATTTAATACATATTCAACTTGTTTTTTTTTCATGACAATTGTCACAAATAATTGTGTAAACAGAGCAACCATACCAGTGCAGAAGCCTTTGTTAGAGCCATATAGATGAAATTATTCAAATATGATGGACTGCCGAGCGCCAACAGTCATTCTGGAATGTAACAATACACAAATATAAGGCCGATACTAATATTGATCTGAAACGAAATGCATAACCGCTCATGAATTGATCACGGTAACGCATTGAGGCAAATCCGGCCGCGGTGGAGAGCAGATGCCAGGTGAAAACTGGCTCTGATCAGCAGGGGTGCATATGCATTTTGCTCCTTTAGAGAGAAGGCTTTGGCCCAGATGCAGCCATGTTAACTTTGAGTGGCCCCCCCAACGCACTCCTTCCCACTCTTCCCAAGCCCCCAGGTTGCCTTTGCATGACATCATCGCTGAAGCATGCCCCCCAAGCCCCTGTGAATCTCCCCGTCCTTACTCCCATTGAGCCTCTGCAAGCCATACGTTTCTTTCTCTCCCTCTCCTTTTTTCCCCTCCTTCTCTTTCTCGTCCTCCTCTGCTTCCACCAATCCCCTCCCTTTTTCCTTAACCAGGAGAAGGCATTGTTTGGGGCGAGGGCCTGATCAAAAAACGCGGCCCGCCCAAACTGCGGCCTTTCTGTAAATTCAATAAGCCCACCTTAAAGATTTGCCTAATTAATGGATGACATCTTTGGCTGGAGGAGAGGCGAGGTATTTTGCTCGGGCTCGCTCATTGTTGGCCTCCTAATTAACTTTCCCAGGTCAGCCCGGGTCTCAGCAACCTGGGAGTGAAGAGCTTCATTGTGAGAGGAGCTGTAAACTTACTTTTTTTGCCTCGGCACTTAAAAGGGAAAGCAACTATAGGGAACAGAAAATATCCTATTTAAGGCCTTTGTGAGTGAACTGCCTGCACATGGTCCAATAAAAGAAGTCTTTTTAAATAAGCGTTCATGGTCCTCCCCACAGTCCTCCTCTCCCCTCCCTCTCTCCTCTCCTCTTTTCCTTTTCGGAGCGAAGCAGAAAGGTTATGAATGATAGTTTGGGGTCTAAGGAGTGTGGGGCAAGGGCCAGTCTTCTGTGTACCATTTGTGTTTGAACCTTTTGAGAAAGTCCGAGTTTGGGGGAAAAACCTTTCTAGTCTGTCTGGCAACTGTATGATTAGCGTTTCTCACTAGGAAGACGAGAAATTCGAAGTTTGACGTACTTATTATCTCTTTCAATTAGGCCACCTACAACGGAGATAGTCGTGGCGACGGATGCCATTCACGTAAATGTAACACACTAATATCGAGCTTAATGAAGATAAAGCTGATCGTAGAGAATGAACAGAAACAACAACACAAATCACTCTTTGGGAAAACAATGAATCCATCAGTTACACCTAAAAACACCCCGCCCCAGCTCCGATGTCGTCTCACCTCCCCTCCCTCTACACCCTCTGTCTGATCCCAAAATCCAAGCCTCCTCATGTAATGAGCGGGGTGTGATCTTCCCACAGTCACTGAGGCCAGCTTCAGCATCAAAACATCAGCTATTTCAGCTCTCTCTGACCTTTACTGTCATTGGGTGGCCCAAAGACCAAGCTTCGCTAGTGTAAAATAAATAAAATACAATAATAAGCTATTCCAAATTTTTTTTTAAACTGAATTAGTTGTTAATGTCTGTAAAATGTATTTCACAATGAAATTCACAAGACAAGAGGATTATAATAGCTAATAATGATTTTTTGAAGTTAAAAGTTAAAAATAGATAGATAAATAAATACATACGTTTTGTAACTGAATTTTCGTTTGAATTATTATTTTTCTTCTCTATATTTATTCAGTAGCTAAACACTGTATTGCATGTATGTCAAAATAATACAAAAGGTGCACAGGTGAGCTTGACAAATGTATTAAATTATCATATTTCATCTATGAAATATTTTTCTTGTATTTGTTGTTTATATTAAATAATTGTTGCTGGACATCTTTACATACTTAATGGTTAGTAGAAAAAATATACTTTTTACTTGATTTTGGTAACACCAATAAGGTTCTATTTGTCAGCATTGGTTAACTACATTAGTTAACATACTCTAACAATAAAACAAATTTCTAAAAGTTAATTACAAGATTTACTAATTATTAAAATCAAATGATTTATTAAAAAGTTGCATTTGATCATATTATTTACAGGAGTGAACTTTAACAAGAAACAGCGGTATTCTATGTATGTACAACTAGAATAGTAAATAGACACATAACTGTTTGCTAATGGAACTTCCAGTTGCATAGTTTTTAATGATTAACTAAAGGGATCTTATTGTAGTGTAACCAGGCTGCTTTGACACAATCGGTAGGTAACCCATCACAACAAAAGTAAAAGGGCCTTTATAGGTGTGTGGTGTGTGGGTGTGTGTGGTGGTGTTGGTGTGTGATGAGAGTATTTCAGAGAGGGAGTTCGAGGGATTATTTTATCAATTAAAAAATATATTATTTAATTATATTAATATATATTATAGAATTAAGCGATTTTATAAATTTTTAAATTAAAATGAATAGGACACAGACCCATCACAAGCGTAACTAGTCAAAAATGATCCAAATCTTTCAGTGTTACTGCAAATATGACAACAAAAAGCTAAATCAATATATAAAGAAAAGTCAAAAATATAAAATAAATCATATCATATAAAAGCCATCAAATGATGTGATGGGCTTTGGCAGCAAATTATTTCTGTGAAATATGCCATTGATGAACCGTCACCTGAAGAGACAAATAAGAGAGCGCAAACAATTAAAAGAAAGTTGATGTCACAGCAGAATAAAGTTTGTCATTTCGTGCCCCTAAACTGTTTGCCGAAATGGTGTGAACGGCTAAAGCCTCTTTAGCCAGCTGTCATAATTTGTTAACGAGGCCTTTCAAAAAAGCAGAATGATAATGAGAGGACAGAAAAAAGAGACAGGCAGCGAGAGAGGGTAGAGGGGGTGCCCTTCATGAGTGACTGTGGAAGCGGAGAGTCGGTCCCCAGGGCTTTTTTCTTTTATGCAGGGGTCGGGGTTCGGGGACAACATCAGACCGATTCAAGCGCCAGCAACATTGATTTTGGACACTATGACGTTTTAATATTAATGAGAGCGAGCTCCTCGGCCCGGCCTGCCAGCACTCGCAACAGGTGCCTCTCTCCTGTCCCGCTGACGATAACACCTCTAAGTCTCAGGAGGAGCTCTGGGCCTTAAAGAGAGGGAGGGCAGGCAGAAAGGGAAACGGAATGAGTTAAGTCATCCATTTAAAAACTTAGACGATGAGGGGAGAAAGGAGCTCTCTTTTAAAGTCACCTCTCACGAAGCCGAACCATGAGGTCTCGATATTTCTCCTCTTCTCCCAAACCCCCTTGAGAAAGAAATTGACTTTTGTTTGGAGTTTGTGAAAAGTGGGAATCAGGAGAAGGACAATGGGGCTCCCCATGGAGAGGACCCGAGTGAAGCCATCTCAAATCAGTCAGCCAAGGGACCAATTAATCCGGCCATTGTCAGGCCCAAGCCACTGCCAGCACATCAACACATTCAGAGCCCATTGTCCCGACCCTCCTGCAGTAGGATTTAGTCCGTCCAACAGCCAGTTTTGTCCGGGCCAGCTCAGGCGGAAGTTTCTCACTGACAATTTGCCCCAAATAGATTTGTCAGAAAGCGTCCATCGACCTGCCAGTTAGACAGGGCGAGGTTGTGTTCGGCCTTTATTACTATTATTATATTTTTGAAATGTAGGCAGCATAATGGGAAAATACTACAGGTGTGTGGTGAAACGTTTGTGTGACATTCTAACCTCATGTAAGGTGCGAGATGAAATGAATATGGTATTTGCTAACACATGGAATGTGTGTTTGTATGTATATAATTAAATTTGATGTCAGGTCTCTTTAATATTAAAACATCTGTGTATGTGAATCCAAAAGGTTTATCAAAGGGTGAAATATGGGGTTTATTTTACAGTAACTGAAAGAATAAGAAAATGATTAAGATGATGAATATTCATACATCATACTTGCTATGGGAAGATAGATATTTATATTTATTAAAATATAATTCCCCTTAAAATACTATATGGACTATCCTGTCCTAATTTCTCTGTACAAACATTATTGCATAAGAATTTGCAATGATAGTTATGAAATTGCTAATGTTATTATATTTAAAAAAAAGTTTTTTAAAATCGTGTCAAATAGGCAACAATCTGAATGGCAGATAATATCTAAAACAAAATAATACAAAAGAAATCCCTTTCTATTTAGTGAGAACTTTTTTTGAGTATTCAATAAAAAAAAATAAAAAAAAAGATTTGTACATGTAAATACAAAACAGTTTAACAGACATATTTCTATCAGAAACAAATATTCTATACACCATACATGTATAGGACATATGTGGTTTAAGAAAACATGTTTTGTATATACCTCAGTTAAAATTATTAAATAAAACTGCTTTTTTTTTCTTAGTGGCCCAATAATAAGAGGTCAGTTTTTAATTACTTAATTTAGTAATTAATTTTCAGTTTTTAATTAAGTAATTTATGGTTTGATCAGATTTGAATTAAGGGTTAGAAAGGCAACGCAGAGGTTTGCTAAGAGGTTACTCAGGTGTTTTTTTTATATGTAATGTCAATTTATTTCTTCCATTTTTTAAAATATATTAAAAGTTCCCGTCCTCATTTGATAGTAGTTTCTTTCTCTATAAGTCAGGAACAGAAGTGCACTGAAAGTGTCATCAGCAATCCGCAACTCTTTTCTGATTTGATTCTGCCTCATACATGTGCTCATCTCAGAACAAAGTGCCAACACAGAAAAGTCTTTTGCAACATCTCCAACATGCTGTTACAGGAGTGGTTAAGGATAAGAGATGGTGTTGCTGTCCCTCTCCACTTTAAGGGCTAAGTAAGCAGTTGCATACTGATTCTGTCAAGCCAACAACTAGATACACAATCAGATGGTTCTTTGTCAGAGATTTTCATTGACTGTTATTGAGAGGAGAGTCACAAGCACAAACTTTTTTAAGTGTAAAGCAGCAGCCGGGGCGCCCGGAAATACACATGAGTTGGTTTATGTTTTTTTTTGTGTAAAGACTATCTATGAATGACAGGATTAGGGCGAGTTAAGCAGATTACTACGAGCAGACCACCCCACCCCAAAGACACACAGACACACACACACACATATAAACACACAGATAGCGAAAGTGGGAAATGAGAAAGAAAAAGAGAGATGGGACAGAAAAAGTCTGATTTCCAATCATATGCATGCATTTTTAAAATGAACATGATGCTCTTAACATATCATAAAGGCTATCTAAAAGTCATTACACTCAGAATCATTTTGATTTAATCACTCACAGCCTAGAGTTTGCTGTGTGTCCACCCAGATGATATTGGGTCGTACTTGACACATGTTTTTCTCAGGGGGTCTCAATAAGGTCCTGAAAAAACGCCACTTTTGAATGGCATGTCTTCAACTTCAAAAATCCTAATTTCTTTTCAGTGCACTGTGAACACCGTTTAAGTGCGGACATGTGGGACAATCTAATAATTGCAGTCAGAAAGCCCCCGTTCGCACATTTAGCGGATTTAGGGCTACCCATCACTGCCCCGGCTACCGTGGGAATGATTTCATAATTAAACTACAATATGGTGGTTGTTACTGGCGGCCGGCCCCAACACGGCACGCGGTTAAGGTCAAGATTGTCATTGCGCACACTCTCAAAGAGGTACAGTTGTGATTCTCCCAGTCCACGAGGGAAACTCGCACGCATGTGTCCCCTCTGAAACACAGCGCGCACTTGATTTTACAGCGATTGTCCGTTTGTGTTTTAGCAATATAAGCAATTTACCCGAGTCGCGGTGAAACGTATTCCGCATTAAAGGCTAGTACAACAACAAAAAAAAGTAATAATAATAATCTTTTTCATATAGAGCTCATTAGAGTAAAGGTAAATCTAAATATATAGACGTAAAATCTTTATAGAACTGTTTATTTATGGCTACATGTTTAGACTGGGTCTCATAAATAAAAATTAACTTAAAGAATTAACTTCGCGACCACACGACAAAGAGACGTTGCATTCAAGAGGTTTGTTTAAATTATGAGCAGTGCAAATGATACAATTTTTAAAAAAATTGTAATTTGAAAGTTTTATGTTACATACTAGGCTATACAAAGAAAGAAAATGTTGTCTATCTAAAACCTAAATAAAGGTTTTACGTATAGATCTATACATATAACAAAGGATGATTTAGATTTTATCTACGAAAAAGTAGGGGGAAAACGTGCAGTCGAACAAATTTCAGTGTTAAATACACATTAACACAAACCAGCAACATGTATTATATAGTAGCCTACAGTAGTAGTCATAACATACGCCACATTTACCCGCTGATTCACTCTTAAAATGCAGCAAACATACACTTACAAAAAATCCTCTAATTTTCAAGCCGTGCGTGAAAACCTGGCAAGATGAGAGAGCGATGTGAAACACTTTGGGCTCGATCTCTTTTCTGCAGTCATTCTACCAAAGCAACAGGTGCACGCGCGAGAAGGAAGGATCCGGGAAGTTCGTTGCAAAAAGAAAAAGTGATCATGTTTCTAAGGGTTATTTAAATAGAATGCTTTAAACTGTTTACTACGGTCTAGGAGCAGTCAGGTCACTGAACTCTCCAAGGATGGAAACGTGTTCCTACTCAGTGGCAAACGTTTGATTCGGTCATTTAAACAGCCTTGCTGATCCTAATCAATTCCTATAGAGCGCACCACTGGCCTCTGACAGTGTCTGACTCAGTGTGTATAGATCATCACTTCATCCGTCCCCGTGACGTCATGCGCGAGCAGGAGTTGAAGCAGAAGGCAGGGAAAAGCTAAGTGGTCAAAGGAAGTTGGGCTCTCCTCCCACCCTCCCTCCCTCTCTCCCGCCCTCCTACTCTAATACATCTCATACATATTACCAAACCTTTAATCTGACGGTACACATCACAAAGTCACTCACCAAGGCTCCGGGCTGAGACACATTTCCCAGCTCATGTTGTACTTTTTAAGCTGGTGTTGAGCAGTACAGTGCTGGCTTGAGCTCCAGGGTTTTTCCATTAGTTGCACCAAGTTTCCGTGGCGCTGAGAGACCAGGGACCGGTTTGGGCATATATTGTCTGTGCAGGCTGCATCCATCGCATCAGTCAACAGTCAAAGGAAATCTGGATTCTATTTGCTGAAAAACAAGAAGAGCGACTTGGACACAATCAAAGAAAACTCCAACAGAAAGCAGAGGACCAGCTGTCCACCGCAAACCGGATGTTAAATTTGTGCTTGTAATTTTTTTTAAACCAATTCAAACGTGTTAAGACTCCCCTGGGCCTGAAAAGTGTAACTTTTCAACGCAGTTTTCTTGGAGCAGAGGTCTTCAACATGAGCAAGCCTACTGGTTCAACAAGTGGTTGTCTGGATATTTTAAATGTCAAATCCAGTGAGTAGATCGTCTTTCTTTACTTTCGAGATATGCATGTTGTTAGAATAGCGTGATATGGCGAAGCAAAAACGCAGTCTCTTTTTGTTTACGAAATAAGGGAAAGTAAAATTATTGCTTGTGGGTTAAGATGACAAAAATAACGTATACTCCATAGAGCTGTACAACGCAAAGCGAAATGTTTACATGCTGTCAAATTGATGCCTATACATCTTAGACTGATAGCAGTAGCACGATAGCCCAAAACAAAAAAGACAAAACACTCTATAAACCATTCTTTGTATACATCTTAGATGTGAAAATGCAAAAAAACAAATAAATGCATAAGTTCGCATTTAGTGATGCTGTTACGCTGCTGAGAATGTTTTAACAGACTTATCCCCCCGTTACGCTTTGCAGATAAGTTTTGCGTGCACATTGAGACTAAAAAAAATTGAATACTAATTCTAAGGTACCAGCCTGTACAGTTTTAAAATAACATAATGTGGTCCTAAGGTATGCGTAAACTATGCATAATGTGTCATCAAAGCAGATCTACTGAGTTTTCCTTATTAGGCATTCTTTTGACTTTCAATTAATTTCAAGGTAAAAAAAGAATGCAAGTGCCCTGAAATTCATCTATAATAAATGTTTTCTGTCAATTGGTTATTTTATAATTGCAGATAAAATTCTCAAAATTGTCTAACTGGAAACATTTCTTGAAATATGACAAAACTGAGTGTGATATGCCTGTAATACGCTTGTGGTGGTAAAAAAAAAAAGAGCGCCTCTATTTAACTTTTTACATTAGGCTTAACAGAAAATGAAAAACACAAATTGTGTTAAAGGTTTTTAAAAGTTTAAGTGGCTTCAAATGAAAGTGAAAAAGGCAATACAATTCATTCAAGTGAAAGGCAAAGAATATAAGGTAATCCAATCACAATTTTTAAAGCACACTGAGTAATGATTTCTAAATAACAAAACGTAACATATTTTAGATTTAACTTAATTTTTAAATCTATCCTAGTAATTTTTTATAAATATGAAATTTGTTAGGAGTCATTTATTTAGCACCGGTGAACAAGTGAATTAATTTCGTTGAGGCCTAAACTTTTCGTTCATTATTTTGAATGGCTACCACAAAAAAACTTTTTGACGACACTTTACATGTAGGCTATTTGACTCAGGTGTAAAATGAAAAAAAAAACTCAGGTGATATTTAATATTCACATGAGTATTATATAACATATATATATATATTTGTTTTACTCACTTGTTTTACAGGGGTGAAATTGCGGCACTGTTTGGGTGGTCGAAGGCCCATTAAGTTCAGAGTTTCTCACAACTGCACGTAATCCAGTGCAGCAGGTCCCAGGGTTGATGCTGATTACAGTAATGAAATATGCCATGTCTTTAAACAATTACTGCGCACAATGCAACAGACTGGGACCCCCGCCGTGGAAAGTTAAAGACGTGTTCCCTTCTCTAAAACAAATCCGCCTTCAGTTCATATGAGTTTCTTACCAACGTACCAGTGTGAGTGTTGTCAAATTATGCCATGATTGAAATAAAAGCTGTCTGGTTTCATGGGTTTACCACATAAAAGTCGTAGAAACAAAAATTCTTAATCAAAATATAATTTGTAAATGCACTTCAAAAAGCAGGCGTTCTAACTTCAAGCGCTTTATCATCTGGGGTGAAAAAAGCGTAATTGTGGAGCAATTTTCAAGTTTCAAAACGACTCCGATACAAAAGCAACAAGTTGCCTCTATCACATGAGAGGTTCTCTTTTTAAGTCATGCAAAATTCAAGCATATGAAATGAAATATTCAATTGATCTGCATTGTTGTCAAAACTTTTCCATGAAAGTTTCGCACTTCTTAAATATTAAAATAAGACTATATACGCAAACACGCAAATCTTCATCACCAAAAGCCTGTAACAAAACACCATTATAATCTCTGAAAGGACCTATATGAGGAACACCTGGCATGCACAGAACAGAAATGTGTTTTTACATTAAAATGCAGCATCGTTTTTTTTCTTCCTTTTCTTGTTTTATGAAGTCAGAGTGCATGAAGTCGTTTTCCTTCTCCGTCGTTACCGGTCTATATCCGAATTCCCATGCTACCCTTTTTGACGGGTCACTGGAAAATCAATGAGCAGGTGGACATATGTCAGTGTAATTACATAGCCGTTTCACTAAACGACTCCCTCATATACATGCAAATATACCTCTATTGACAGACTTAAATACAGAAAAAAAGTGTTCTGCACACACAAGAAAAATCACAATTTTCATTTACTCCAAGTTCATTTGCATACACTTCATTTGAGTCGCTGAAACGCGCTGGTGCGTATTATTCTGCTCTCCCGTGTCACTCCCTAATCCGCGAGCCTATAGACGGCGTGAAGAAAGCAGTTGTCGAGCTTCATTATGAAGCGGGGTTGGCAGCTTGTCGAGACCAGGCCAGTCAGGCGAGGCTCAATGGGGAAATCATTAAGTTAACACTCTCCCTAATGTCGCCATTGTGCGCGTCAACTGAACATTGTTTTATGGGACCTGCGATATGACGCTTCCCACTAATGCGCTCTCAACGTAGGCCCATGGTTTACACATTCCTATGGACTCAATAAAGGTGTGTCCTTTAACACAACATTGAGCACGATTTTTAGGGCAAATGTGCAAATTATACAATGGCTTTCAAAGAATTTCTCTAGAAAATGATCAGGCGCCGTCTGTTGGAATTTTAGGCTACATCTTGCGCAAAATTTTTCTTTTGGGTCCTTATTGTAGTTTTAAACAAAATGAATGCGTTTTGCGTGACACAGTTGTCTAAGTAAATCTAACATAAAGCGACTAATAATAAAAGTAGCCTTCTTTTGTTTTCTTGGTGAACCGCAAGAAATTGAACCTGACGAAAGCGCACGAGAAGCCTACAGTTGCCATGGTTACCTCCTCATCGCGATTTTTGTTCGCTATAGTGTCTATTTATCGCTAGGTGGAAGGTGATCTGTTCGTATGTGTGGGGGTGCTTTTTTTGCTGGCGTCCACTCGATTTTTCTCAAACCGTTGGTTTGCGCTTGATTCTCGTCCCGTTCGGTTCCTATGATTTCTTTACTAGATTGCTGTCCAATTTTTCTGTTTGGCCCTTCACCGTCCCCCCCATATTCTTTTCTTTTGTGCCCCCCCCTGCCCTCGTTTCTCACTGTTTCCCTTTTTCTGGTTGGGTTCCCCCATTTGCCTATTTTTTTTTTTTTCTTGCTCTATGAGATCGGCCTACTTGTACTCATAATAACTAAACGTGAATCCAACGGCGGAAAGAATAGACTAAGTACATTTGAGATTCCCCAACTTTGGTTCGGACGTCCTTCGGGGGGGTTCAACCGATTAGGATGATATGTATGATTAGGGTTTTTTCACCCTTTGCAAAAAAAACAAAAAAAAAACCAGGGTGTGGACTGGGCTTTCTAAAACATTTTGTCCGGTTAAGTTGAACTACTATTATATTATATATAATATATATATATATATAAATATATACACACCTCGACAAAACCTTATGAATAATTAATTTTACAAAACATTTGTCAATATTTTATATATAAAAAAAGAAGTCTCCAATAGGGTGGCTTTTCCCCTTAAATCAATTCTGTATTTTCTATCTCTGTTAGGTCGGATTCTGGACATTCCATGTAAAGTGTGTGGAGACAGAAGTTCTGGAAAGCACTACGGGGTTTATGCGTGTGATGGCTGCTCGGGATTTTTCAAGAGGAGCATAAGGAGAAACAGAACTTATGTCTGCAAATCTGGCACACAGGTGAGCTATACTAATCAATTACCGCGATGTGTTTGAACCATAACAGCTTCAGCTAATTTGATCTAAGCAAGCGCGTCTAAGGACTAGATTACACCTCCAGTGATTTTCATAATTGAAAGATTATCCCAGAAGTGAGCCTCCTCCCGCGCCTTTGAGGGCCCTTTGCCCCGTCTAGTGTAACAGGTGTAATCCAATCTAACGCACCGGCGGGACTGGGTGGATTTGGAGAGGGGTAGGCGGGAATGAGACTATTGGCCGTGCGGCGGGGGAGCGAGTCAATAGCTGTCATTACTCTGCCATTCCCACATACCTGTGGAGTGGAGACCAGTGGAGCATATAGCAGAAGAGGCTGATTGTCTGCCATTACTGCTAAACGAAACGAATCTGCATTTCCTTATTCCTTCCTCCTTTTTTCCTCAGGGCGGCTGTCCAGTAGACAAGACGCACAGAAATCAGTGCCGCGCCTGTCGCTTGAAAAAGTGTCTAGAAGTGAATATGAATAAAGATGGTAAGTAGTAAATAGGCTTACATTTGCGTTTTTTTATACTTGAATTTTTTTTTAGATATAACAAAAATATTTTGTCTATAGCCTCTATAATGCATGTAAACCCCCTTTGATAGAGGTAGAAAATGAAAGCTCTTTATTCATACCTTAAAAAAGTAGATTGCTTTTAAGTTGTTTACGAACAACAAGACTGTAACACTCTCATAGGCTAAATGTTTGACATTTTTTTAAAATAGTAGTCAGCCGTAAAGCCACTTATATAGCCTATATTATTAACATTTGAAAGAGAAAGAGAGAGTGAGATGCCCATGCCCCACAAGACTAAAAACGTTTTTATCAAAAAGGTCAAATGTAGCTAATCCTAATTAAAGTAGCTTATTTATTCAAGATATTTGTAGAAAAGAAATATCTTGTGTTTTGTGTCTTCAAGACGCAAGTAGCCTAAAATAATGTATAATTTCATTAAATCATTAAATTATGCTATATAGACAACGCTATAAACGTTTTTCTAAAATGTATAAATCCAACAAGAACAAAATAAAATATTTGACACGTTTCTAAACTCATTTGTAAACGATTTCTGCTTTGTATCATATGAGAACGCTTATTTCTCATGTCACTGATCCTTAAATCACTACAGCCGTGCAGCACGAGAGAGGACCGAGGACTTCAACCATTCGAAAGCAGGTGGCACTGTATTTCCGAGGGCATAAAGAGGTGAACGGTTCGTCGACCCATTTCCCATCCACGGCTATCCCGGGGCCGCCGTTTTTCACTACAGTCACGCAGCTGGAGCCTCACAATCTGGAGTTAAACACGGTCACAAGCACACCGGAACGACAGGCCATTGTGGGACTCGCCCAACCCACACCGAAGGTAAACATGCTCCTTCAGAACAGTGTTGTTTAAATGAACGAATTGTCGATTTATATGAACTTCACTAAAACATACGCTGAATTAGCCCGCTTATTTTCTATGATAATGTAATCACTTTTCAGTATCCTCATGAAGTTAGCGGCAATCCCATGTACCTGTATGAAGTGGCGACCGAGTCTGTGTGCGAATCAGCCGCGCGCCTGCTCTTCATGAGCATTAAATGGGCCAAGAGCGTTCCGGCCTTCTCCACACTCCCTCTACCGGACCAGGTAAACAAGTTATTAGTATTATTATAAGGTTTAATTTGACACAGATTAGGCTAAATGTGCTATACATGTCAAGTATGAAAAACGCAAAGATGTTTTATTTATAGTCATTAATGAAATTACTTGTTTTTTTTGCAGTTGATCCTTTTAGAAGACGCTTGGAGGGAACTGTTCGTGTTGGGCATAGCGCAGTGGGCCATTCCAGTGGACTCCAGCACTCTCCTAGCGGTTTCAGGTAGCCCAGGCCATACAGCAAGTAACCCACTCCTAAGATTGACGTATTTGACGCCACGTTTTGGACAAATATGATAACTTCGAGTGTTATATCCATACAAGTCAAATGTTTTGTGTTTTCTCGCGAATTAGGAATGAACACCGAGAACACAGATTCCCAGAGGCTAAACAAAATCATCGCAGAGATCCAGGCGCTGCAGGAGGTCGTGAC
Organism: Sinocyclocheilus anophthalmus; assembly: GCA_018155175.1. Classification (NCBI taxonomy): domain Eukaryota; kingdom Metazoa; phylum Chordata; class Actinopteri; order Cypriniformes; family Cyprinidae; genus Sinocyclocheilus; species Sinocyclocheilus anophthalmus. The sequence goes on along the minus strand of JADLZN010008188.1, from coordinate 448,012 downwards.
GCGCTTCAGACAGTTAAGACTGGACGCTACGGAGTTCGCGTGCCTCAAGTGCATCGTCACTTTTAAAGCAGGTGGGGTTCGATCAAATAAAATACAACATATTAAAGCGAAATAGGTTATTAATAATTACAGAAACTTTCTCTACTGGCCAAACAGTAGGTCTGAACAAACACGCTGTTTTCCCCCGTTCTTGCAGTTCCAACACACAGTGGTTCAGAATTGAGGAGCTTTCGCAACGGCAGTGCCATTGCAGCCCTTCAGGACGAAGCCCAGCTGACTCTAAACAGCTACATCCACACCAGGTACAGCTAATACTTCCTGAAACATGGGTGAATCTATAAAAGCACATTAAATAAGTATTACGCAAATTTAGACCACTTCATTTTGTGTGTGTGTTTTTTTAAACGAATTGTTGCGTTCCAGGTACCCCACTCAGCCGTGTCGCTTTGGGAAACTGCTGTTGCTCTTGCCTGCTCTACGTTCAGTTGGTCCATCCACCATTGAAGAGGTGTTCTTCAAAAAGACCATCGGAAACGTGCCCATCACACGACTGCTCTCCGACATGTACAAATCCAGTGATATATGAGCTACTGAGAGACAGAGAAAAGAAATCAAGATGTATCTTTGACCTTGGCATTCGCATGGACGCTGTGGATGATACCAGATACCCTAATGTGATACTTCACGCACTTGTTTGGAGAACAAAGCTCTACCAATGTCAAGACGTTATTATGCAGGGAAACTATAAAACAAACAAAAGACTGAATCTCTACAAGATGAGCTTACTGCTTAGAAAGAAAAATGAACGTTTAACCAGTAATTTTCTAATTGATTTACTTTTAATCTATTTAAGTTCGTTTATGGAAGTAACTTAACAAGCTTAATCTGTTCTTGTTCTATCAAGATTTAAATACAAAATTATCTTAGTTCGTAGTCATATATTTGAATGGAGTGTCTGTGAGGTTATGTACAATCATTCATTTCAAAACGGGATGTTTTATTGTGTCCAACTGACCAACTACCTTTATCCTACAAATGCTGTTTTGATTTCAGCACCAGTATCATTCATTTGTCCACAAGAACTTTGAAGAAAACCAAAAAAAAAGAAACCATGAGGTATGTTGCAGGGAAGTAGGTCGCTGTCCCTTGGACATAGTGCTGAAAACCAAAGGCCCATGAGTCAGAACTGAAGAGCAAGTTCATTCCCGTTTTACCTTCTAGCAGAAGCTCCAACTTTAATCAAAACACTTGAACCAGCTAATCAGGTTTACTTGAAATGTACGCTAAAAGGTTGGAATTAAACTCTGCAGGAAGGCAGCATGACTGAGCATTACTGACTTGATGCATCACATAATTACTTATTGAGGTGACTGGGAGGCCGCAGCACCCACACCCTGTGACCTTAACAGAAGATTAGAGTTCACAGGCAGGGCATTCGAAATCGTCTGGATACAGATCTGTCGACATTGTGAGTTTTCTGTGCGCCCACTCTGAAAATGTAATTTTATTGAGGTTTAAAAAGTTGTTTCTGCTCAATCCGTGGCCCATGCCATGGCCATGTCGGAGGTCACCATTTTAAACCTTTGTTTGACTAGCTACTAACCCTGGAAAAGAGACACCATGATCAGCACTTGGATTTGCTTTTGTAGTCTGTAAATACATTTCTCGTTGTACAGTGATAATTTTTGTGAAAGTTGTTCTAAGATATTAGAATAAATATTGAATATTGATCGCCTGGTCCTTCAACAACTGTCAAATGCATGTCTCCTTTTGCTTTCTGGGTTTCTAAGGCTTCCTTCTACAAGCCGCAAAAGGTCCATTGCACCCTAAACGGGGTAATAAACGGGGACAGAGAGGTTCACGTCTGCACGCAAGTGCATATTGAACCATTGCCGATACAATACCCTGGACCTTGAGTGAAGTTGCTGTGCCTCGCACGGCTTGGGGTTTCAAGCACTCTTTCACAAATCAAGGGCTTTGCCCAAATTGCATTTTTTTTAATCTTCATTTTTTGTTAGAGAGGATACAATAGAAAGAAACATGATTGCGATGACAACTTTCAATCCAATTTATCCTAGTTCCTTTTTAATGGGCTGCTCTGAAGTGAAATGAACTCCAAGGTTACGTGAGCCAAGCGGCTGTGCCCTTCTCTTTACCTTATATACAGCATTGTTGCACATACTGACTCTCAACAACATTTGAATTCCGTCAAAAGTAAGTTGGGCACGATCCGTCATGCTGGAAACAGAATAACAAACAAAAAATATGAGACAATGCTAGACTTAATAACAAAAGGTTGAATGTACTGTAGGCCTTTAATTGCAGTGTCTTGTACAGCAATTAGAAACAATACAAAAACACACCTGTTTCCCAATAGCGTACACTCCTAGTTATACATCCTATGTGTTTTTACTATATAGTTACATATGCTTTCAAAAAAGTATAAATTAAGTGCAGTGTTCACTTTTGTCCTGGTTTCAGTAAAAATACATTGTAAATACCACACAAAACAAATGACCCTTATTTGAAGGACCAGTTACTGTAAATCATTTCCCCAAAACATTCTTACAATGAAAAAAGTTTCTTCTACTCTGTTTCTGAAGGGCATCTGAGGAGGAACTGACCTTCACAACCTGGGTGAACAACACCTGGGAATAATTAATTTCACTTTTTATTTTGATAATTCCTGCACATAAAATACTAATACTTACCCTCCAGTTAACAAATTGTATTTCCTCTGAATTACACTCCTGATGGTCAAGAAGAAAAAGCTTTTAAGGCAGACTAAATGTCTATAACCACTAAAGCTAGGATCGTCTCTTAGATATTTCAGTGGAAGTAAACAGAGACGCTTTAGTTTTGCAAACCACATCATACATGCATGTGTTTGATCCATTTTATTGGAAAATTCTCATAAACAAAACAATGGCACAGCAGTATACAAATCTGGAAACATGCATTGTAGGCAGCACGCTCTGTGTTCCTGTGTACCGCATTTACACAGTAAAAACAGGCTTGTCTGCAGCTAAGTGGGGCACACGGCACACGATCAACCACCACGTATCAAGGAGGTTCCCAATTAAGTGCATCCTGCACGGTGAGCTGCTGTACGTGTTCTTCAGCATTAAAAGCAACATAAGTAGGTAGTAGCAATAACACAGAGAAGCCGATGTGTGTGATATAGTGCTTGCATAATTGTGATATAGTTATTTTGTTTGTTTCGTTTGATTTTAGTGGTGCTCTCAGACAAAACTACCATAAATAATTGTTAACCACAATTAATTACACATAAGAACGTATTTGATCTGACTTAAAGTGGTAATATTAACATTATGGATTCATAAATCAGAACAAAAAGACTGAAACAATCTATAAGAAGAGATTAAAAAAAAGGACAAAAAAAAAACTTTTGGAGAGGTGAAGGGACACAACTAACGCTAGAGAACATTTTCAATTATTTTGTAAATGTTTTGGACACCCTATGGTTCATGCTAAGCCTCTGTTGCTGTTAAGAATGATCCAAACCTTTCTTATTGATTGTGGGCCATGTTTTTGTGTGTGTGTGTGTGTGTGTGTGTGTGTGTATATATATATATAGAGTCCAGCCGGTCCAGGATTGTCGAATTTGACGGGCGGGTAGTTTATCACTGACTCATCTGTAGAAACTGGCGGCAGCGCTCATTTTGGGCCAAAGGATGACCAGCCACTCTGGAAAGAGCAGACCAAAAAATGCATATTAGCCACCATAAAAATATTATGCAAGGAGACACACTGTAAAGCAGGATAGAGAGAGAGAGAGAGAGAGAGAGAGAGAGAGGAGAGGACGACGAGAGGATCCCGAGAGAGGTAGAGACTGATTGAGAGAGAGAGAGAGAGAGAGACGGAATCAACTCTGACCCCAATCAGAGACAACTCTTAGATATTATTGGGAGGCTGTGACATTCTGCAGCATTCTTCTTCAGATCACTAAATCATCTAGGCTTGAATTCAGAGCGTAATATGCGAAATATTTTAATTTACTCATATCCTGTTAAAAACAGTAGTAGAATGAGCCATCATGCTAATTCAACTCATTATTTTACCATTCAATCTATTCCAGCTTCCAGTGGAATAAAAAAAGGACCCTCACACCTCTAAAATTACACAATGCTCATGATGTTACAAGTCAAGATGATGGAGGATCATTTTCAGATTTGGGACAGGCAAATGTAAAGACATGCTCTACAAATCCACTCACACATAGTCTAGAAGTATGATGGGAATGCATCCCCCTTCTCCAGGTGCTATTAGCAGCGAACAATGACATTTAATTCAGGAATTTTTGGTAAAAGAAAAAAAATCCCATCTTAATTACCTCCATATCCTTTCTTTCTTCAAACCTAATTTACAGCTGTTCGTCTCGTATTAAAATTCAAACAGGTAGAGCCGGCGCATTTGCACATGAAACAAAGATAATGGCAAAGTCTGCAATCACAGCAAATAATTACAATCGAACTGTAACTTTTATTGTCTCCGTCGGCGGGGGAACGGCACCTCGGATCAAAAATAAGCAGGAGTGCACACAACATCTTGTAGGGAAAAGGTATGCACGCCTGTAATTTCACTCGCAATTATCATAAATTACACATCAAAAATAAAACAAATGTAAAAAGTAAAGCTGGTGCACTTGCGGCCTCTCATCAGTTTCGATCATTCTGTAGGTAATTATGAGAGAAGGAAAAAAAGTGTGAGGGAAGACATCAGATGACACAAAGGCTGGCAAGTGTCTGTTTTTCTCTTTTACTGAAGTAACTTAACCTAAAAACTCAAAATGAAAAACTATTGTAATTCTTTATCATGATAACCGCTTCAGTCTTCTTTATAAAAACAGTTCAGATGTGCCAAGGCTAAAAGAAGTTAAATGGAAGGACACATAGTAGAGGACTATGTAAATTTTGTCATATCATACAATTTATTCACTTAAGAATAAAATCACAAGGAAAAATATATTTTTAAATAACTGACATTTCCACAGTGCATCATGGGTACATACAGTATCCTCCATTAATATTGCCACCTTCACTGTGAACCCTCTTTTTTCATTAAAATATTTACAAGTAAATTTAACCTCTACATTTCAATAAATAACTGACTTTTGTTTTGTTTTTTTTGCATTATTAATAGCACTAAACCATTTTGTTTTTCCAAAAGGCTGGCGCCACGGGGGGAATAAAATGTTCTCGTTTTCTTCCTGCATGGATATTTTCTTCATGCGACAATTGAGCATGTATAGATATATATAAATTATAACTAGACACCACATATATAATCTATATATATATATATACATATACCTTTTTTCTATATCATAGATATATATCATTAATAGATCTATAATTAAAAGACTAGATTTTTGTGAATGTTTTGAATGAAAAGTTATTAGGATAACTTGCTTATATTTTGGCTTTTCAGGTTCTGAATATTAGTGGAAAACTAATTTAGCATTGCGAACTGAATGCTGGCCATAGAGATTGATTGCTACAATACAGAATTGTCCGTAATTAAAGGGGTCATATGATGCGCTAAAAAAAACATTATTTTGTGTATTCGGTGTAATGAAATGTGTTTATGCGGTAAAGTGTAAAAAACATATTATTTTCCACATACTGTACTTTATTGTTTCTTCTCTATGCCCCGCCTTCCTGAAACGCATAGATTTACAAAAGGCTCATCGGTCTGAAAAGCAAGGTGTGCGGTGATTGGCCAGCTATCCAGTGCGGTGTGATGGGCCGAATACCTCAAGCGTGTGCCGGAAATGTTACACCCCTCACCATACAGTGATGCCCTGTCAGGCCGGAGCGACGAGACAAAAACATTAAAACATTATAAACGAGGCATTTGTTGTATTCAGTGGGGACATAATTACTGATTATATGACTTATACTGTCTTTTACGCGTTGCGTTGCATAAACATAAAACCATAAACATAAAACCATTTGTGATCGGACAAATGACAAACAACAAACGCTACTCTAAACTGCTCAAAACTCGCACTTGAATAATCAGTGGCAAATCTTTTAAATATAAAAAAACGTACTTACAGACTGTGAGTCAGAACCGCTGGCTTTGCTTAGTTAATTCCCTAGGATCACGGAAAAGTCTTTCCATAAAATGTGAGCACCACAAATGAATATTTGGGGTGACCAGTTCGGAAACAGTGTTGAATACACTAAACCACTGAATTTCTCGAGGCGGTGGGCTTGAGAACGGTGTGGCCGGGGATTCGACGAAGGAGCGGCAGGCAGGCTTGCGGCAACCACATGTGATGATCCCGGGCTGGACTCCACTTCGTCCACGTTGAAAGCCGATCCAGCGATCCACAGCGCGAAGCTGATGCATTTCCTCAACGACCAGCATGGAACAGCTCTAGGCATGATGGAACTGATAGCGGATCTCATCCTCTTTTGGAAGGCCAAACAAAGTAGTTTCGCTTGCAATTTTAATGAAATGCAGCGTCTCCACGGCATGGCGGCGGCGGCGGCAACGACATTACAGCGAGAATAAAAGTTACGCCTTCTTTCTTTGTGTGAACATTTGGGCGGCGTTATGCAAATCTTCCCACATCGTGATGTAGACATTTGGGGGCGTGTTGGAACGAGCCATTTTAGGTAGGCGTGGTTGACTCTTATTTTTTTTTATAAAGAATATCTCTTTGGATTTGATACTTTATTCTTTGCAACTTTACAGATTTTCTTTAAGAGCTTGTAACACTCCAAAGAGAAAGGAAAAATTGAAATCGCATCATATGACCTCTTTAAACAGTACAGCATGACGCTAAAGTCATGAGTTTGACTGCCAAGAAATACATGAACTGACAAAATGTACACCTGGAATGTAGTGCAAATTGAATTTACAATGAATACTTAATTTGGAAAAAATACATGTTAATTGTTAAATCTGGAGTTAATTCTGTCCTTATTTGTGAAATTTCTAGTGATTTATATGAATTGTTCTTTCCTGTTGTTTGGTTCAAGGTAAAACCAAAGATGAATGTTTCTGTTGAACAGAAATGCAAGGTGTCCGGAGGAACTTGTGACTCACTTGTTGAGGAACTGTTCTAAACCTTGCCGCCGTTCTTCGATAAAAGAGTCGTCAAATATACCATCATCCCCACGGAATGGGAGCTGCCTGATCAGAGCCTTTCCAGGAAGAGGAGGAACTACCACCTATTTGAAATACAAAAACTTCATTCACATTACATAGATCTCAGAATGCAATCACTGGTCTCTTACAATCACTTCAAACGTCATTACCTGAACTACAGAATAATTTCCAATCCAATGATTGAAAAAGCATTACTCTTAAATGTTTCTAGTTGAAATGGACCCGTACAACAACACAGAAGGATGATAAAATGCCGCACTCTGAGCATTCATGCCCCATGCTCCATCCAAACCAACACTTTATTTCATTCATCTATCCTTCACCAATACTTCACCTTGCTTTCTCTCTCCAACTCTCCTCTCAGCCACTCAAAGTCGCTGTATCTCCTCCGGACACGTGACTCCTTCAGCTTGAAGATAGGGAGGTTTGTCTGGGGAGAATGAAAATTAAACATCTGAAACATCATGTCCTTAGATTAAGGCAGACTGTTTCAAAACAGATGCACATTTTTCAATAAAAGTAGTTTGAAAACCACATTAAGACTGACGGTGTAGCTGAACAGCATCATAATTTCAATAAAACCAAGTTCAGTATTAGAGTAAAGCATTAAATAAATAGGTAGAGTCCACAAAAAGGCCCACGAGACACTAAAACAGGGGCACTGGAGAGGCAGATGTTTACGAAATAAAAGAACAGCCTGATGACAGCATTCAAGGAGAAGCTGAAGAGGCAAAAGGCAGCGTAAGTAACAAACAAACAGATGGGAATAAAAGTACAGATCAATACTCCTACACAGGCTGCTTTGCTCGACGCAGACTCCAAACAGATGAATACACAGTGGAAGAGACAGTAAGTTAAACGAATAAATGAATGTGTGCTTTGGGGACAAAGTCTCATGTGGGCTCTAATTGGAAAGGAAGAGTTGAAATTTTCATCGATCCTCAGTTACCCCAAGACCCTTCCTTTTTCCATCGCTCATTCTCTCCCTCCATCTCTTCAGCTGCTCCAAGTCAGGTTTTTAGCCTTGAGAGGGTCCCTTCAGAAAGTGGAGATCTCTCCTCACAATGAGGAACACTGATGAAATACCCACCACTTCAGCTTCACCACCGTATGTTTGAAGTCTTATTCCACACTCGCTTGTGGCCATCTCATATAAATTGACTAATTTCTATGTTTTTCTTATGTCTCAGTAAACCATATACTTTAATGCCATAATCTAATTCTAATTGTGATGAAGTGGAAAGTCCAAATAAAAATAGTTAGAAACATAAAATGAGCAGTATTTCAGATGTGTCATACAATTCAAATGACCACTCCAACAATATGACCCAGTCCATGTAGAATTAAATAGTTGACGTTAACCATTGACTTCCATAATATTTTTTTCCTTACTATTGAAGTCAAAGGTTACCATCAACTGCATGTTCAGTTAGTTACCCACATTCGTCAAAAAATCTTTTGTGTTCAACAGAAGAAAGAAAACCATACAGGTTGGCCACCTGATGGGAGTTAAAATGTGAAAATTTTCATTTTTGGGACGAGCTACTCCTTAACTTTCATATTCATCAAAGGAACTGAAAAAAAATTCGTCACCCCCACAGTGATTCATTCAAAAGTTTCTTCGAACCCCAACTTTTGAAGTGTAAATTTGATAATTCTCAAAACTCTGTCATTATTATCATATTTACGGAAAGTATTCAGACCCCTTAAATTTTTCACACTTTATTATATTGCAGCCATTTGCTCGAAATCATTTAAGTTCATTTTTTTTCCTTATTAATGTACACAAAGCACCCCATATTGACAGAAAAACACAGAATCGTTGAAATTTTTGCAGATTTATTAAAACATCAAAACTGAAAATCAATGGTCCACGTATCAGACCTTGCCTCAGTAGTTAGTACGAACACCCCTGTTGATCTATACAGCCAGAGTCTTTTTGGGGGAACGATGTGCAAAAAAGTTTTTAACGGGATTTTCGGGATCCTCTGGCCATTCCTCCTTGAGATCTATCCAGTTCGGTCGGTGGCGATGGCAACGGTTGGTGGACAGCCATTTTTAGGTGCTCGCCAGAGATGCTCAAGGGTTAAGTCAGGGCTCTGGCTGGCCATCAAGAACAGCACAGAGTTGGTGTGTGACGCACTCCTTCGTATTTAGCTGTGTGCTGCGGGTCATTGTCTGTGGGGAAGGTAAACTGGCCCGTCCTGAGGGTCCGGGCACTCTGGAGAAGGTTTCGTCCAGGATATCCCCGTACTTGACCGCATTCATCTTTCCCTAGATTGCAACCAGTCGTCCTGTCCCTGAAAAACACCCCCACAGCATGATGCTGCCACCATGCTTCACTGTTGGGACTGTATGGGACAGGGGATGAGCAGTGCCTGGTTTTCCCCACACATACCACTTAGAATTAAGGCAAAAAAGTTCTATCTTGGCCTCATCAGACCACAGAATCTTATTTCTCACCATCTTGGAGTTATATCAGGTTTTTTAGCAAACTCCATGCGGGCTTTATTGTGTCTTGCACTGAGGAGAGGTTTCTGTCGGGCCACTCTGCCATAAAGCTCCGATTGGTGGAGGGCTGCAGTGATGGTTGAGTTTCTACAACTTTCTCTCATCTCCCGACTGCATTTCTGGAGCTCAGACACAGTGATCTTTGGGTTCTTCTTTACATCTCTCACCAAGGCTCTTCTCCCCCAAATAGCTCAGTTTGGCCGGACGGCCAACTCTAGGAAGGGTTCTGGTTGTCCCAAACGTCTTCAATTTAAGGATTATGGAGGCCACTGTGCTCTTAGGAATTTTAAGTGCAGCAGAATTTTTTTTGTAAACTTGGCCAGATCTGTGCCTTGCCACAATTCTGTCTATGAGCTCTTCAGGCAGTTCCTTTGACATCATGATCCTCATTTGCTCTGACATGCACTGTGAGCTGAAAGGTCTTATATAGACAGGTGTGTGGCTTTCATAATCAAGTCCAATCAGTATAATCAATACACCGCATTGGACTAAAATGAGGGGTAGAACCATCTCAGGATGATCAGACAGAAAAAAATGGACAGCACCGATGAAATATTAGTTGTCACAGCAATATGAATAAAGAATACTTAGGACCATGTGATATTTCATGTTTTTCTTTTTTTATAAATCTGCAAAATTGTCAACAATTCTGTTTTTTGCGCAATATGGTGTGGTGGAGGTCGTGTACATTAAGGCGGAAAAAAAATAACCTAAGGAGTTAGCAAATGGCCCGCAATATTAACAACGAGTGTGACAAATTTATAGGGGGTCTGCACATACGCCGTACCCACTCGCTACCATACAGTGGTGGAAAAAGTTTGGCCCCTTCCGAGTTTTTTATATTTGTTGCATATTTTGTCACCCTTAAAAGATTCAGAATCATCAAACAAGTTTAACGACATCAAAGTACAAGGGAGTAATAAAAAGCATTTTTTAAAATGATATTCATTTATAAGGGAAAAAAAAACAGCTGTCCAATACCTACGTGGCTACGTGAAAAATTAAGCCCCCCCCCCCCCCCGTAAATCATGAAAGAACTGCAATAACCACATTATTTTAGTAAGCTGAGTTAAATTTCACTAGCCACCCGCAGGCCTGATTACTGCCAGACCTGCTGAATCAAGAAATCACTTAAAATAGAACATGTCTGACAAAGTGAAACATGCTTAAATAGCAACACATTATGCAGCAATCTAAAGAAATTCAAGAACAGAAGAGAAACAAAATAGTTGACATTTACTGTATCAGTCTGGAAAGGGTTATAAAACCATTTCTAAGGATTTGGGACTCCAGCAAACCACGGTCATAGCCATTATCCACAAATTGAGAAAACAATGGTGAACCTTCCCTGGAGTTGCCGGCCAACCAAAATTACTCCAAGAGCACAACGCACACGATCCAAGAGGTCATAAAAGAACCCAGAACAACATTTAAAGAACTGCAGGCCTCACTTGCCTTAATTAAGGTCAGTGTTCATGATTCAAATATAAGAAAGAGACTGGGCAAAAACGGTATCCATGGGAGAGTTCCAAGGCAAAAAGCCATTGCTGACCAAAAAGAACGCAAAGGCTCTTCTCTCATTTGCCAAAAAATATCTTGCTTATCCCCAAGACTTTTGGGCAAATAATCTGTGGACTGATGAGACAAAAGTTTAACATTTAGGAAGGTGTGTGTCCCGTTACATCTGGCGTAAAACCAACACACCATTTCATAAAAAGAACATCATACCACCAGTCAAACATGGTGGTGGTAGTGTGATGATTGGGGGCTGCTTTGCAGCTTCAGGACCTGGACGACTTGCAATAATTGACGGAACCATGAATTCTCCACTCCATCAGAAAATCCTGAAGGAGAATATCCAGCCGTCAGTTTGTGACCTCAAGCTCAAGCGCACTTGGGTTATGTAGCGGGACAATGATCCCAAACACACCAGCAAGGTCACCTCTGAATGGCTCAAGAAAAACAAAAAGAAGGTTTTGGAGTGGCTAAGTCAAAGTATGGACTTAAATCCGATTGAGATGCTTAAAACAGTCCATTCATGCTCGAAAACCCTCCAACTGTGGCTGAATTAAACAATTCTCAAAGAAAGGGGGCAAAATTCTCCACGCGATGTGAAAGCTCCATTGCAAGTATCGCAAAAACTTTATTGCAGGTGTGCAAAGCGTTGGCACCAACAGTTATTAGATTTAGGGGGCAACTACTTTTTCACGTAGGGCCAGGCAGGATTGGACAGATTTTTTCCCTTAATAAAAGAAATCATCATTTTAAAAACTTATTTTTATTTACTTGCATTATCTTTGTGTAATATTAATTTGTTTGATGATCTGAATCTTTTTTTAAGGACATAGCAAAAAAAAAAAAAACGGAAGGGGGCAAAAACCTTTTCACGGAACTGTATACTACATTTTTATTAACATATAAAAGTTTTAAAAATACATTTTATAAACAGCCGGTAAAAGTTGTATAAACTTAAATCGAATAATTCACATTAATCTTTTTTTGTAGTGTAACCTCACCTCCACACCACTGTTTCTGTGACATCCACTTACCATATGTATTGTAACTCTGATCTAGGCATTCCTCAAACCAACCGGTCATATAGATGGGGATTGTCACAATAGCTTGAGGATGGGTAACGGCAGGGCCGAGGAAGGTTAGAAGCACCTCGCAGAGTGTGCTGACTTATACTTTGAGGAAGGGAAACCAATGGATTTAAGTTCCACTAAGTAAGCGGAGGTCAAAGAAGTTCAAATCCCTACGTCATTCGATTCGCCGTAACGGGTAATTTAACCTACACACATATGACAATCATCCTGGTTCAGGACTATTATGTGGGGCCGGTCACCCGGAGGACAGAGGTAGTTATGTTAATTGAACGGAAATTAGTTCTTAGGCCAAGGGGGAAAGCCCATTATCTTGAATAACTTCATAAAACACACACACACACACACACACACACCACGATAAATACCCTACAAAAGGTGTCAACAGGTAAGGTTCTGCTTAGATTTCACCTCCTCTTCAGTCATGTGTTACAAGGAAGCAGGGGACTAGCAACTAAAAAAAATGTTTTTACAACAGTTATTTCTATCTTGGACTCTTTAGCCTGCAGGGGTGGGCAACTGCCCTGCCAGGCCACTTCCTCAGAGTTTACTCAAACCCTAACCGCACGCACAGCAATCATGTTTCAGACTCTAGAAGGCTACAGGCAGGTGATTTATCAGGGTTGGATCAACTCTGCAGGAAAGGCCTGCAAGGGCCAAGTTTGCCCATTCACTGCAGTAGTGGTCAGTAGGAAATACCAGGTAGAATGCCAAACATTAATTTAGCCATAATGTAATAATTAATCTGATCTCATCATCATCCAGTGGTCTGGAATGAATGAGAAACAGAACAAAATGAGACCCGAATAAATCCAGAGAATGTGGCAAACCTGCTTCTCAAGAGCGTCGGAGAAACCTACTGCAAGTACAGGGCTGTTAAAGTTTTAGGACCTTGTGTAAAATGCTTTGAAAAATCAAGATGCTGTCCAAAATATTCAGAAAGATTTTTTATCAATTAACTTCTATTAACTAAATTAAATCAATATTTCGTGTGACCATTCTTAGCGTTTAAAGCAGCTTTTGCCCTCAGTGCACTTGTGCAGAGTTTTTCAGGTAGCTTTGCAAACTGATATTTCCTACTGACACACTATAGCAAAACCATTTTTTTAGCTGGTGAAAATACTAGTGTTCTATAATTGGTCACCACTGTGTGTGCGTGTGTGTGTGTGTGTATATATATATCCAAGCTGATTAGGCATCTCTTCCCTTATTTGTTATTTTAATTGTTTATTTTAAAAAAAAACTGTCAGCTTTACATCACCTTCTAATATAGAAGCGATTTTGAAGTAATTTAGACCAGGACAGAGGACATCAGTGAAAACAGAAAATCAATGGTCAAGAGTAAAAAGCTTATGGATGATGATTATTACTATTATTATACATTAAACTTTTCAGTGACACTTGGCCAAAGGACAAGCTTGCCAATTCTGCCACCGGCCAAAGTGTGTCATTTCTTTGACACTATACCAGCAGCACCAGTAATAAAACAACAAAAATAATAATTGTATCCGAACAGGCTTTCCAAAAAACGCTCCCTGTCTGGTAGTTCCACCATCAGCTCATATCACTAGTCAAATCAATGTTGCCATGTTGGGCCACTCGGTCCTAGAGAGCCGCAGTCCTGCAGCGTTCAGCTCCAACCCTGAAAACAAAACCCACCTGCCTATAGCCTTAGTAATCCTAAAGACATTAATTAGGTTGTTCAGGTGTGTCTGACTAGGGTTGGAGCTGAACTCTGCAGGATGCGGCCTCTAGGACGAACTTGCCTACCTGGGCCACCAACAAAATAAAAAATTAAAAAACAATACTTAGAAAGCGTATTGACATAAGAATATTTACGCAATAAATAAAATCAAAGTAACTTATGTAACACTTTACATTGTCCACAACATTTAGTTTCAAAACGCCTTTTTTTAGAACTTTTATTATACACACTACAGAAAAAATGTATCATAGTTTCCATTAAAATATTAAGTAACACACCTGCTTTGATAAAAAAAAAAAACACTGATAATACTGAGAAAGATTTCTTGAACCTAAAAACAGCATATCAGAACGGTTTCTGAAGGATCAATTGACACTGAATATAGGTGGACCGTTGGGAAAAAAAAAATATGGTTGATTAAAAATTCAGCTTTGCCATCACAGTAATAAATTACATATTCATATAGAAAATATGTTTTAAATTGTAATAATTTGGACAACACTTTATTACCTTTTTACTTCTTTCAAAAACATAAAAAAATAAATACTGTTCCCAAGACTTGAAGTGCACAATTTAAATGAATGACAAATACCAAATAATTTACATTTTCTGAGGAAAATGTGGTAGCTGGCCATTCAAAAGTCACCACCATGATGAAAGGTCTTGTGGTTATTGCAAGGGTGTTCTAACTCCTGTCACTATTTCATTGCAAGTCAATGTGATTTGTCTGTTTTAAGCAAAGTAACATCACACAACAAGCTGCACGACTGAGGTATCAATCGTGTACCTAGTGCAAACTCCACAGGAATAGCTCAGGTTTACTACTTTGGCTTAGGGTTTTGTTTAAATCCCTCACCTTAAGTATGAGCAATAGTAATAATGATGCTTGCAAGCACCACTAATTACACTTCAACAAAAATGCTGTGACGGGAGCAGTGTTGTATCGATGTGTGTGTGCGTATAAAGAGCAAAGGAGTGGTGCGTCACACTGTATACAGCTGCAGATGTAAACTCTGAAGAGTTTGACTGTCCTCCCCTCACTGCTAATGATCTCAATCAAACCTGAGACAAGCAAACAAAACAGCCCAACAAAGGGCCTGATTACCGTGGCAACCAAAGTTAACCACACAGACGGAAGCCCTTACACATCAAACACTCAATGAGCAGATGAAAACAGCCCAATTCATTAAGACAGCAGCCTTGCACTGCGGCTAAGACGGGGCTTTTCAAGAGGTCCATCAATACCTGTGAGCGTACTTGTGAGAGAGGAACGGTGTGACATGATTAAACCGGCAGGTAATGTGACTCAGTGTCACACGACCAAATGCTTTGAGACTCTCTGATGATCAGCTATGCTCTCTTGGGTGGTTTTTATGTTAATTCCATAAGCTCCGTGGGATATTTAATGATGTCTGTTTTTAATTATCTCTAGATGTCAACTAACAGGAACTGCTACAAACAATGCCTTCTTGACATGAAGCATAACACTGTGACACTGTGATAACGAAGAGTGATGTGATGTTAATGAGTTGATGACAGTTGCTGCTCTGAGAAAACAACATTTGGTGGGTCGCTTGGTATCTATTTGGTTGCACTCAGGAGCCCTGCCCAGAGTGAAACCTCAATGGTCCAAAATCTAGCGCCACAAGCGTATTACACATCAGCCGCATTTACAATCAGGGAATAGCAAATGGCTTGTGGCTGGATCACAATGATACATTTTACACACATATAAAACAATGATCAAAGATGAGACAAATAATTTTTTAGGAAATTAAATATTTTAAAAAGATGCATTAAATTGGTCAAAAAGACAGTAAAAATGTCTAAAATGTTACAAAAGATTCACTGTAAAAATATGATATGATCAATAAGTCATGTCAACATATGTGTTTCCATTACTTCAACTTAATCAACAGCCTAACCCATCAATTCATTTTGATAGTTATTAGGCGATTCACTGATTTCTAAAGCCTTTTTATAAAATGTAAGTTTAAAATGAACTTCAATGTAAGGCTAGCAAATGGTTTTTTTCTCTCTTTCAAAGGCTTTTTCCTTGTTTGAACTTCTATCCATCAAAGAATCCTGAATAAATTGTTACAGTTTCCACAAAAATATTAAGTGTTTTCAACACTGATAATAAAAAAAAAGTGTTACTTGTGAAGCTTTAAAGTATCTTGAAGTCTATGACACAACATGGCAAGAAGGCTGTTTAAAATAAAATGGTAACAAAATAAACAGGACTAAATTGTCATGAAACATGGACCGGTTTGGATTTCAAATTGGACCAAAATTAGTTTATAAAATGTAGCATGTGTGCAAACTGTCCTTTCACTGGTCAGAATTATATCTATCTATTAACCAGAGAATGATGTGCGTTTTGATAAGAAATTACAGTGCCTTGTTGACCCAGAGATTCTATCTTCAAGATTCAACAGGTATATGCTCAATGTTATCAGCACATTCATCTCGAGTGAAACTAGGTTCAAAAACGCCCTAAAAATGTCAAACACAAAAACAAAACGACCCAAAAAGAATGGGATAGAGTGACTGAGCGAGAAAAAGTCGGAGAGAGACAGAGTAATACAGACTGGGTCCATTTTATGCACAACACCCAAAAATAGGCAATTGTGTGAAAGCTGCACTAAAAGCGCTCTTTCTTTTAGTCACTCTTCCGCACTGTTAAAAGCTTCCACATGGCTTATGCCGATATGAGGAGATGGCAGAATCCTGGTCGCTCTCCTCTTTTTCAGATGCATGTGTGTGCTGGGGACAATGGTGTATCCTCATTAGGAGGAGAGAGAGGGCAGTGAAAAAACAGCCGAGAGAGGTCACCTCACCCTGCGTAAGGGCTCTGCGCTGGCTATGCATTAGCTTTTAGCGAGTCGGATCAAGTCAAGTTTAAAAGCGAGCATTTCATCTCTCCGCCCTGCTCTCTCTTTCAAAATAAAAGTAGCAAAAATGGAAGCACAATGCCATCTCATCGCATCATAGCTCCAAAGAGAAGAGGAGGACAGAGGGACAATGAGAGCACTCACGCCCCACCATCATCCCCCTCCGCGTTTTACACACAAGTCGCTCTCTCTCTCTCACACACGCACGCAAAACACAACCTGCCCAACACCCTCACTCTGGCAAAAAGCTGCCCCCTGTCTTTGTTCCCATAGCATCAACTCCCACTTTTGATACTGTCATCTCAAGTAGGATATGGTAGCCTTGATACAATATGCTGCCCATTACCATTAAAATAGTTGTCGGGGAGGATGCTGTAGACTTTGGATTACACTTGACTGGGACTGACAACCAGGCAAGCAAGCCATTTTTAGTAATGGCAGAAAGGGAGCGCGAGAGAGGGGTTTTTTTGGAAATTGGAAAAGAGAATGAAAGGGGGATGACGAGGAGGAGGAGGAGGTGAACAGGGGAGAAAGGGAGTGAAAGATGTGTAGGGAAAGAGAGCGTTGTACACAAAAACGCAGAAGGGGGGCTGAGGATTCTCCTGTCTGTAAACAACGTTGAATGCCAAATCCTCTGTCTGGTGGTTTTTGTGCAGAGTCAGTGGTCTCATGTCACTCAACTTTTGCACTGTAAACAAGGTGGCCACAAAACAAGAGTTAATGCCATGGTGAGACTGTCACAATATGGATCTGATATTAAATGAGAAAGAAACTGAAGTCAACAAACAGAACTTCTATTATTATCATCTGAGAGTCCATGCTTATGTTCTGCTGTCATGTTAATGTGAGTTCAAACTGTCTGCGACAAACCCAATAAAACGGACCTATTCTAAAAACAAGTCCATGTGTCACAGTTACAAAGTTGCATAATCCATCAAATAAAAGATTAGAGGTTGTCAATGTTCAGTTGCTTATTGCTTACGTACTTAAGCTGCTTAACACTTATGATATAAAGCAACTGTTCTCCAACTGAACTGTCTCATGAGCAAAAATATGACCAATTGGAAAATTAGGCAGAAACCAAACTGATTCATAAAAGAGAAGCTACAGTACCTTTCCAAATTTTGGGTTTCTCTAATGCTTACCAAAGCTTCATTTATTTGAAAAAAAGCAATACAAATAATATTGTGGAATATTATTACAATTTAAAAATAACTGTTCACTCCAGTCTTCAGTTTCACATGATCCTTCAGAAATCATTCTAATATACTGATTTGGTGAAACTTTTCTTATTATCAATGTTGAAAACAATTATGCTGCTTAATATTTTTGCGGAAACCATTCCACATTTTTCAGGACTTTTTTATGAATAGAAGTTCAAAGACCCCTATAAAAAAAAAAAAGAAAACTTTATACATTATAAATGTCTTTACAGTCACGTTTGGTTTGTTTGTTTGTTTGTTTTTAATGCCATGCCAGCTTCTGTGGCTATTTTCATGGCGAGAAAATTTATGGCTGAATTATATCATGTTTTTACAATTTATTTTTGCTAAAAATTGATAGAAATGTCTTTTTCCAGCATTGGGGCTAATTTCATGGAGTTTATTCATTGTAAACAGATCTGTCACGTTTGATAATTATGCATTAAATTTATCAAACATGACAGTAACAGATGCATAACTGCTTTAAGTTATTGCATTAAACTCTACTAAAGGGACAATTCTGTGTGTTGTCACTTACTCACCTTAATGTCATTCCAATCCTGTTTGACTTTCTTTAGCAAAACACAAAAGAACAGATTCTGAAGAATTGTACTGTTCGCACTTTCCAATACACCTACAATGAATGGGAACGGAGGCTTTCAGGCATCAAAGAGGATGCAAAAGCACAATGAAAGTATCATAAACGTGGTGCATGCAACTCTTGGGGTACATTTTTATGTCTTCTGAAGCCATATGATAGCTTGATAAGAACAGTCTAAATTTAGGTTAGCTTCTGCAACTGGAGAGTCAGTCAGTTCACAAACAAATCATTCAGTTTTGATGACAAAGATTGTACTCACACATCAAGATATGTCCATAAATCGGACACTGCTCACATGAACGTGCCATGTTCCTGATTCATTATGTTGAAAATATTCACTTGTTCCATTCTGTCAGTTTGGAATGGCATGAGAGTAAATAAATTCTACCTTTAAGATACAGGTGAACAAAAGTCAACCAAACTTTAAGAATCCATCCCAAGATGAGACCAGAGGAGCAGGTGATGGGGGATGGGCATGTTTTGTGCCATCCAGTGGGGGGTGCGCTTGGTGGGTTAAGATGAGGTCTGCACCCCCACAGTCATTCACACGTTCCACTTTAAAAGAAGGGATTAAGAAGCTTCTCGTTCCCTCTCCAAGACACACACACACACATACACAAATATGGCTTGGCTTCTTTCTCTCACTTACCATGCCAGGATCATCTATGGGATGTGGGATATGACGATGGAAAGGATAATGGTTGGCCACCGAGTGAAAGAGAGAAAGCGTGCGTGGATGGTGCAGAAGACCGTCAAAGAAAGATGCTGCCCTTGGCACGCAAAAGCATGTAATCAACACAGGCAGTGTTACTATGACAAATACAAACAGAATCTCTTTATCTCCTCTCATTGTTGCGATTGGGCTACTTCAGAAGCAAATCAAAAGTTGACAGCTCCGCTCTTTCTCTCTGTCTTGAGGGCTAGAGCGAGAGAGCGATAGCGTGAGAGGGATATGTGGGGTGTTCCCTTATGCAAAGCAGGGTCACCGCCAACTCAGAGACACACAATAATACTGATTACACGCATATGCTAATTATTATACGCTAATCAAGTACAGTAGCTTTAGATTTGAGCTAATGGCAGGCGGTGGCTCGCTCTGTAGGTAGGAGAAAGCTAAAAATACTATAGGAAAGCTGGGAAGACAGTGGCCTATTAGAAGACACAACAGCACCTGTCACAACTCATCAGTTGTGGAAAATGACTGCTTAGGACAGTAAGGGGTTTTGACAATGTCTTATCTGCGTCTCCGCCTCCTTAGGCGAGCACTTTAAATTTAAAAGTATTGAATTTCAAAGGAGAATTTGGGCTATTTACGGAAGAAAAAGTGAATTAGATGGGAAGAGTTTCAACAATAAAACCTGAGTCTGATGAATATTTCGTCTTTCATCAAAACTTCTGAAGGAAAGGGGACTATATTGTTACATATGAGTCAAGAACAATAGAATAGAATAGAACTGCAGACCAAAGAACAACTGTGAAATTTGTTTCCACTACTTTCAAGTAATGTTGCAATGTTAAGCTGCAGGGATGATTACCTTGCTCAAGTGCACAATTGTCAGTGCAATCTTTTGTTTACCAACCTAAACCACTAAGATGACTTCTAACTAGGCCATGTATGTATTCTTGCTAAAGAGATGTTCACACTGATTTGCAGCAACTGGTGCTTTCTGCAATTTGAGAAACATCGACCATTTGCGATCAGTTCAAAGATGTGCTCAACTTCGTGCAAATAAGCAGTAATGCAATGTGGTGACAATCAATGATTTGCACCAACTGGTGATTACTGCAATTTGAGAAATATCGACCATTTACAATCAGTTCAAAGATGAGCTCAACTTTGTGCAAATAAGCAGTAATGCAATGTGTTGACTACCAATGGAAGTACAGAGTTGTCCAGCTCCTGATACAGTTGGATACATCAGAAGAACATGAACGAAAACAACAGTGCGACTGGACAGATATGAGTCCCAGTCAAATACTGTGGACAACTGAGAGCTGCAACAATTTTTTTTTCTTAGTTCTAGAAATATTCTAAAACTATAGGGAAGAATTACACACCGAATACACAGAGCTATTTTGATAGCTCTGCCCCACACATACGTACGCAACCCAGGCAATGATTAGTTCTGTGAAACAAAGCAAAACCAATGTTACACCGTGTCTACACCGGACGCGAGTGGCACGGCGTGACAAAATACTACAGAAATCATTATAATCAATGATGCCGTCTACACCATAGATATATATACATATCTATGGTCTACACTGGATGCGGCAAATCCCCGACAGAAAACTACTGCTGCTGCATTCTATTTTTGATGTATTGACACAAATTTAAAATGATTTTCAACGGTCGCTTTGTCCAGTGTACTAGACAGACTTTAGCTGTTGCGGCGCAGACACTGTGTTACTCACCTATCGAGAAAAAAAGCAACCTCGGCGTCCGATCGCAGGCCTTCCTTGAGTTCTCTCCAGCGCTGGAAAGCTGATCCAATATTTACACGAGGCCTACTTCTTGCCTTATTGCCTTAAGCCTTCTTTTGTTCCGCAGACGTTTTCCTCTCTTGTTTTTTTTATCCGCCATCTCTATCTT
The DNA here is from genome assembly GCA_018155175.1 of Sinocyclocheilus anophthalmus. NCBI lineage: Eukaryota > Metazoa > Chordata > Actinopteri > Cypriniformes > Cyprinidae > Sinocyclocheilus > Sinocyclocheilus anophthalmus. Next base: position 426,760 of record JADLZN010008188.1, on the reverse strand, counting down.
TTTGTCGCTCGGCTCGGCTAATGTCCGTCCTGTGCCCTGAACGCTCTCTCCTCCGCATCATGAGTAGACACGCCACTTACTGCTGATTGGCTACAATTTTGTTTTGGTACTCTGCCCGACTCAGTTTTCTAAAGCGTTTTTGAATAAATACATACCCCACCTTTAATTAGTATTAAAATTATTTTTTTGTAATATTGTAAATGTGCTTGGAAAAAAATATAATCAGAATATCAACTTGCATAATAATTATGCATGCACAGTATTTTCCCTCTTCCGCTGTCATCAGTAATGCAAGGAATGTTGTGATTGGTTGTCAAGGCAGCCAATCAGAATTTAGCAGCCTCGTCTCTGATTGGCTGGAATTATGGCATATTGTAACGCTGGGTTGTGTTGAGCAAGCCAGCCGTCAACATTTAGAGAGCACTGAGGGCGGGCATCAAGGGAGCTAGCTAGTGAAATTTTGCACGCGCAAAAGAGAAGGTCTGCACAGATCCAAAGTTTTACAGATTTTCAAATGCAATTGATTTTATTGTGCTCAACATACTTTTGAGCCCAAACATTCTTTACAAAACTCAGATTGCTCACATCGTGCAAATGCACTTTTGTGCGCTCAAAATAAGAGCTTTCGCGCGCAGAATTGTGGCCGAGATCTAACCCCATAGGACCGCGACTAGGCATTGGCCTATTACTGGTTTCAAGGTATACCGCAATTTGAAAATGTCACGGTTTCAAAACATTCGTTATAACATTCCTGCTGTATGCGCTGTTTTTTCATGTCTCCTCAAAGACTGAAAGCGTAGGAATCTCTCAGTTTGAGTGCAGAGTAGAGAGTAACACGACCCTCCCCCTCCTGTTGGTGTGAGCACGGTCAGTCACGTGTGTGTAGGATGGCCAAACTTAAGAAGCTTCCCTGGAACTTACGCGATCGGCAACCAGACGTTTTTTGTCTTATTGCAACTCGCCTCTGTTCTGGACTTGCACAAACTGCTTTGCAACGCAATCATTTTCCAAAATGTAATTTATGTGAAAATATGAAGTCTGTAAACGCCGGTTAACACGGGCCAGAGATGCTGAAGAGGGATGCACATATAATTGGTATTTTCTTTTCATCTTGTCTTTGTATAGTTCATATTAAAGCAGTGTTTCAGCAGTGCTGCTGTGTTAACAGCGGTACCTAAGGAAAGACTGTATCTGCTGTTCCAGAAGCGCCGCCTGCTGTCAGAGAGTGAATCTGTGTCTCATTCAGAGCATCTGCTCTTTGCTTTGTTCAGGCATGTAGTATAATTTCACAAAGCTAGTCAGAACAGAACATTCTGTTTTTGCTTCAAATTGGGTTATTATTTATTCAAATTATGTGTATGAAATTATATAAATAAATTATATGTATATGAATTATAACTAAAATTAAATAACTGTAATTTCAGATTTAGGTTAAATAAATTTGTCAGTCTTTATTTTTCTTCTTTTTAAAAAATAAACAAATTCTATTGTTCCTAATATTCTGTATTTTGCTCCAAAACAAAATATATTGTGTTCAGTGGAAAAAAGTTTTTTTTTTTTTTTTTACCCAGTCATTTAAAAAGAACACATTTTAGAGCTGTAACGACAATACCGTGATAACGTGAAACCGTGATATTTTTGCTTAAGGTTATCATACCGTCAAAGTCTCATACCAGCCCATGCCTAACCGCACATAACAACCGTACACGAGCAGAACAGCTACTCGGGAGCCAATGTTGATTTCGCGACACTGTTACTGCACAGTGCTGCGAGATCCAGTGAGAAATGTTTGAATTCGCCGCAGAATGAATAAAGGTTGCTGCGAGATCTAGTGAGATGCATTTAAATTCTGCAGAAATTTCTGTTATAAACAGATCAAACAGCGCTAACATAGAAAACCAGAAGCAGTAATGCTAACTGTAACCATGGTGTTGTGGCAGAAATAGTCGAATGTTATTACATTATTAATTTCAGGGTTTGTTCAGACTTTTGAGAGAGAAATTCAAGCAATTTTCAATGACTACAAGCATTTCACACAACCGTTTCCAGCACTTTAAAGCTCCTAACTGATCCAATTTGAATATTATTTTTAATGGGATGACCAAAATAAACTTTGTGGTAAACAAACACTTATGTAAAATTAAAACATACATCACATTAACACTGTAGATGCAGCAGTGGCACTTATTTGGCTCTTATTCATTTCATTATACTTTTTTCCTTTACTATTTTGAAATAAAAAGCACCATTATAAAATCTCAAATCAGCAAGAATCAGATTGTCAGTTCGCTCTTTTCTGTTATGAGTAAAAAAAACATCACAGAGTGCTTTGAAAAACAAAATTTTCTTCAATTTGCGACTAAATCACACTAATCCCTGAAGTTTTTGGTCAGTTTCATATAACTACAGAATAATAATGGTAAATTAATAAGAGTACCCTATATTCTTTTCTACATAAACATTTGTATTTAGCCACGTTACAGTTGTTATAAAATACATTTGTGTAAGCTTCCCAACTCAATCTTTTCTGTCACATGTGTATAAACGAATTGACACTTAGTACTGCATTTAGTAATGCAAACATAGTAATTTTTATATATATATATATATATATCATATATTTTCCCTATCTCTTTGAATTTAAAAGAATACTGCACATTGTAATCTCTATGAGTTAAGTCTATTTATTATCAAAACATTGGTCAGTAATACAGTTAAAATGGGGAAAATGTGTGAATGATTGCATTGCAGGCTGATTCAAGGTGTGCCCCTAAATTTTCTGCTTGTGCTCCTAAAAATTTTCAGTCAGGGGCTACAGTGCTCCTAGAAAAAATAGAGAGCGAATTATATATACCATTGAAACACTAAATATAACGCTAGAAGTTTGTAAGTAGTTTGCTATAGAATTAATAGCGATCTCATTGATTGACGTTATACGCTATCAGAATTTCATCTTAATTAGCCATATTAATATTAGCAACTGCATTAAATTGCATCATTGCTCAGTTTGGGCATCTGAAAAAACGGTATATAAACATGTTATAAACGGTATAACATGTTATTTGGCCTGTCAGTCATTTTATCAGTTAATCAGTCAATTCCATGCATAACAGCGCACAAACACGCATATGCAAAGCAGATGGCAGCCATCTGTGTCTCACCGTTCAAAACTTCCTCTAACATTCAGAATAATTTGGCCAACAAATCATGAGGGTACGCATTTTGTCAGCACAAATATGGGTAAGCTGACTCATGTCTTTGGAATGATGTGTGCAAGTGTGGGAAATTTACTGATGCAATAACCATAATCTACACGGCGAGTTCAGAAGAATTTGATCATAAGACAACTTACTGAAACATGCGTAAAATCAATTCTGCTTAACTTGGGACAAGAGGACAAGAACGAGGAAAATAAATTAAAATTAAAATAAAGCATTTTAACTAGCAAACTGAAAGGTCTCATTTGATAAAGAAGATGCGCACAGTACTTTAACGTTAACCAGTTTCATCATTATCATTACAAGCACCATTATCTTGGGCTTACACAAAGGGGTGTAGTCACACAGACTACATACTTGAGATCTAAATCGAAATTGCTTGAAAGTCTCATCTCAAAACTCTCTCATCCCAATTGGACGCATACCAACTAAACTGTGTTCTTGACTGCACAACATACTTAGTTGACCATTACACAGTCAGGCTTAAAGGGGTCATATGATGCGATTTCAATTTTTCCTTTCTCTTTGAAGTGTTACAAGCTCTTGGTGCATAAAGAAGATCTGTAAAGTTGCAAAGACTAAAGTCTCAAACCCAAAGAGATATTCTTTATATAATTAAGAGTCAACCACACCTACCTAAAACGGCTCGTTCTAACACGCCCCCACATGTCTACGTCACAATGTGGGAAGATTTGCATAACGCTGCCCAAATGTGCACGCCAAGAAAGAAGGCGTAACTTGTACTCTCGCTGTAGTATTGTTGCTACCACCATGTCATGAAGGCGCTGTGTTTCGTTGTGAAAGCGAAACTACTTAGTTTGGCCTTCCAAAAGAGGACGATATCCGCTTCGTCATGCCTGGAGCTGATCCGTGCTAGTCGCTGAGGAAATACATCAACTTCGCGCTGCAGATCGCCGGATCAGCTTTCACCGTGGCCGAAGCAGAGTCCAGCCCGGGGTCGTCACATGTGGTTGCCCGCTGGCCGCTCCTTCGTCGAATCACTCAAGCCACCGGCCTCTGCTCACTCAAGCCCGCCGTGTGTTTTGTTGTGAAAGCGAAACTACTTTGTTTGGCCTTCCAAAAGAGGACGATATCCGCTTCGTCATGCCTGGAGCTGATCCGTGCTAGTCGCTGAGGAAATACATCAACTTCGCGCTGTCAATCGCTGGATCAGCTTTCACCGTGGACGAAGCAGAGTTCAGCCCGGGGTCGTCACATGTTGTTGCCACAAGCCCCGCCGGCCGTGTCCTCCTCACTCTAGCCCGCCGTCCTCCGCTCATTCAAGCCCGCCGTGTGTGGCACTGTTTTGTTGTGAAGCGAAACTACTTTGTTTGGCCTTTCCAAAAGAGGACGATATCCGCTTCGTCTGCCTAGAGCTGGTCGCTGCTAGTCGCGAGGAAATACTTCAACTTCGCGCTGTCGATTGCCGGATCGGCTTTCACCGTTGACGAAGCAGAGTCCAGCCCGGGGTCGTCACATGTGGTTGCCGCAAGCCCGCTGGCCGCGCCGTTCTCAAGGCCGCCGGCCTCTGCTCACTCAAGCCCGCTGTGTGTTTCGTTGTGAAAGCGAAACTACTTTGTTTGGTCTTCACAATGACACCACGAGAATCAGTGGTTAAGTTTGTATTTACAACACTGTTCCAGAACATTTCAACCCAAATATTCATTTGTGTGCCAGCGCCTTTTATGGAGACTGTTTCCTGATCCTGGTAGAGTAGACTACAATGCTGGCTGTTCTGACTCACAGTCTGTAATTACGTTTTTTTCATTTAAGGATTTGCCACTGACGATTCAAACCCGAGTTTTTTGGGCAGTGTAGAGTAGCGCTTGTTGTTTGTCATTTCTCCGATCACAAATGCAGACATGGTTTTATGTTTACACGGCACGATGCAACGCAACACATAAAAAGACAGTATAAGTCATTATAATCCGTAATTATGTCCCCACTGGATGCAAAAAAATGTTTATGAGTTTTAATGTTTTTGTCTCGTCGCTCAGGCCTGACAGGGCATCACAATATGGTAAGGGGCGTAACATTTCCACCACACGCTTGAGGTATTCGGCCAATCACAACGCATTGGATAGCTTTCCAATCACAGCACACCTCGCTTTTCAAACCAATGAGCTTTGTAAAAATTAATGTGTTTCAGAAAGGCGGGGCATAGAGGAGAAACAATAATGTACAGTATGTGGAAAATAATGTGTTTTTTTAACCTTAAACCGCATAAACACATTTCATTACACCAAATACACAAAATAATGTTCTTTTTAGCAACATCATACGACCCCTTTAAAATTTAGGTCAATGCCAAAAAGAAAAAGGAAAGGGATAGTTCACCAAAAACGGAATAATCTGTCATCATCCACATTTTGTTCCAAACCTGTATTCATTCTTATTAAGACAACACAAAAGAACGGAGATGTTAGGCAGAATGTTCACAACTGCCAGCTTCAGTTACACCTTTCAATGAATCTGATTTCCATACAATGAAAGTGAACTGTTAGGCACAATGACAGCTTCAGTCACATCTCCTTTTGTGTTCCACTGAAGAAAGAAAGTTATATGGGTTTGATAAACATGAGGGTGTGCTGAATGCTTTGCTAAATCAAAATCAAAACAAAGCTGAACAGTTACACTGTCATGGAAATATTTTGCAAGCCATCAAGTTTTACAAAGTTATACCTGGACGCATTATTAACTAACGTGAGCTTGGCTACACTATGATCTATACTATTAGCACTCGTTTTAATCGCATTAAGAGTGTATTTAAGCTTCAGTAAGAACAGATCAGTGTGTCCGAGCGTGTGATGTCTGGTCAGGCCAGCATTGGCTGCTCACCTTCAGTCTGATCTCATATGTCGTGAACCTGTTCCGAGCGACGCCAACCGTCTCGGGGTTGGAAACATCAATCTCTAGAAAGTTACTCGGTGGCCCATACGCATCGCTCAGGTTTTGTGGTTTAGTATACAGCCTTCTCGTGTCTGCTATGGCCTCAGCCATGGCTTTCCGCTACAGGTTTGAGCAAACAAGCAGCTATCGATTGCACTTCCGATCAGCTGAGGAACAGCTGACATGTGACATACCAATACGGTCACGTGGTAATATCCCTGGGCTTTGATTGGATAAAAGCTGTCATAGCGAGTAGAGTTTTTGGTGGACATCTGTAATGTTCAACTTTTATAGGTTATAAATTCCGAACCTTTTGTAGAGTAACATTTGTCATTTATTCAAGCTCCATTCTTGCATTCCTCCAAGTGCAATCTGCAGTGTAATTAGATAAGTTCTGTCAAAGCAAGAACAGTGCACTTTTTGCAAATCTGTATTGTTAAAAATGATAGTTTCTCAATTATTGTTTAGAACCGCCTGCAGAATAAAATCTCGCATTTATTATCGAATAAGCTAAGATTTGGATTTAGCCTCCGTTTATATTTATAAACACGAATTTCTTATGTATTGCAGATATGTTTGTGACATATAAACGTGAATGTGCAACATGCAGAGCAGTGTCTGTTCTCCATAAAGGGATATATAAGGTGTCAGTGTACAGAGCTCAATAAAGTTATTTGGTTTTGAATCAACATGGCGGCATACAGGTTGCGGTGGACAACGAGATGTCTTTTAAGACTTACATTCAAAGAGACAAGTTTGTGGAGAGGAGTTTGGTGTGGACTGTTTAAGGCCGTTAGAGGTGAGCATGAATATTCTCCTGTCGTGGTCAGTGCTGAAAGCACGTGATTACTGCGGGAAATCATTTACGTCATAGTGCTTTATATTCATCTTTATCACACACACACATATTTATTTATTGAAAAATGATGGTAGCTACTATGCTGGAGTATGAAGAATTTATGACTTTGTATAGTCTTCCTCTGCCAGCTAGATCTTTCAATTCTGTCATCAAAAGTTTGTCTCCAAGTTATGTGCATTTATTTAAAGCATACCTTTGCTTTAATGAGAGAAAAACAATTATGCTCAAACTTTTATTGGATGGAGTTTGTCTTCTTGATAAAAAATGTAACAGTAGATATATAAAGCGATTGTTACATTATTCAGTATATACTAGATGTAAATTTTTGTGGACCAATTTTTTTAATAGTACTCATCGGAAATTTTGCATTTCTAATAAAATAAGAGAGGTACATTTTAAGATTTCTCATAATGTCTATCTTATGTGTATTCTATCTTATGTGTAATCAAGTTAAATCTCTTTGGGAGAACTTAAGCTGAAAGGTACATTTCTGCCAGTGACCATGCTATTGATCTTGTTGTTGTTGTTATTTTTGTTGCATTGCAAAAAAATGTTATTCACAAAAACAAATTTCTCAAGATGTTTCCTAGATTTGATGTCTGTCTTGCTGAGATTTTGCTTATTATTAAATCTCTTAAACTCATTGACAACAATAAGAATAACAGGTTTCTTAAGGCTTATGATGATATTTTTCTTACCGATTGAGGTGTTATTGTTTTTTCCCCCTTTGTTATTGTATTTCAATGCAGTGTTGTTCAATTCAGCGCTGTTTCAACAACAATAGCCTTAATAAATTGTAACACTTTCAAAAAAAAATGAATAATTTTATCTATATATATATATATAGATATCTATATATATATATATATATTATATATATGCGAGAGAATTATTATTATATGTTTAAAAAAAAACAACCAAGCTGTCAAAAATATTAACTTTTTATTGTGCTGTATAAGTATTTTATAGGAACACATTTCTTGAATCTTTCCCAACTTTTAATTATTTTACGTTTAAATGTCTCATATTGAACAATCTTTTACATCTGTTCATGCAGTAGGCAGTATGTTTATTTTTAAGCATGTATTGTTTATTTATTGTAATTTATAGTATGGCAATATTTTATTACAATATATGTTCACTTGTGTGTTTTGCATAAAACATACAGTTGACCCAAAAATGTAAATTGTCATTATTTACTCGTTAAAATTAATCTCTTACATATACATTTGTTCATAATCAAGAAAAAAAGTTATGTCACATGAAACAGATGTTTAGTGGATCTACTATTCTTCATTCATCAATTATTGTGTCTTATTGTGAAATATTAAGGAATTATTATCAAGTATTATGTGATATAAGCACTGTAAAAAATTATTTAATAAATAGATCCCAAATATGTGTTTAACAACATATTCTTGTTTCTTAATGATATTCATAATTATTTGCAGGACATGCATCTATATCAGCACCTTGGGCTGCTCATGGAGGACTCATCAGCCACTATGACAGTCTTGTCTGCTCCGGTTCACTGCAAGAGGATTATCAACAAAGAGCTGCACTTCGTCAGTTAGAACAGTTAAACAGAGTGATGACAGACTATACCAACATCCCGATCCTTCTACCTCAACCTAAAGACTGTTTACATAGTCATCCCACCTCAGAACTGAAGAATAATACAAGTAAAGTAAACCTTTGCAGTCCTGAAGAAAAGATGTCAGATGTTGACAACACACAAGAGGTATGGGTAACTGAGCAGTGCAATCTGTGAATGTTTACAGTGAAGAAAAAGCTTAGCAGTCCAACATTCAGTCAGACCCCAGTGCTTGCACTGTGCCATTGCCTAATTTGCTGTGGGACTGTTGTTTGTAGGTCAAAGCAGCCTCAGCCTGTTTGTGTTTGTTGGGGTGGAGAGTGGGAGGAAAGACCAGACCAAGCACTTGCTGGATCACAGCACGGCCCCCTTCTGAGTCAGGACACCCCACCTATCCCTCGCCTCAGTAATGAGGGGTCGCCATTGTCTGGGAAAGAGATTCCCAGCTCCACTTTTAATATGGGGAAATAAATATAAACATGTACAGCGATGTGCTCTTGTGTTGATTATTTAGGGCAAAAAGGGCGAAACACTTTGTGCGTAGGGTGAGTAAATTAATAAATGCATTCTTTTGATTTAAAAGTAAATCACTTATTATATTAAGCATAGTTATTATTTCCACAAAATGAATAAAAGTCATTGTTTATCTAAAGCATTACCAAGGGAAACAACAGTTCATTTGTGAAAGAGAGTGGAAAACAGAGCCTAAGAATGTTGGCATGTGAACTTTTTCCCCTTGGCTGCGTCCTGTGAAAGTGTAGAGCATGACTCCACCTTGTGGACCCGTCCCTGACAGGGCCTGTGTCCGCTCTCTCTCAGTCTCTTCACTGGGGGTGTCCGCCCCCCTCGATCTCCCTTCATGTCCTCCTGTTGGTTCCTGTTGTGTCGTCAGCGTGACCCTAGGAGGCCACCATGCCAGGGGAGCCCATAACGCACTGGTCGGACATCTATCATAATCACATGGCACACAAATCCGGTGTGTGTCCCACACGACGCGTCTCCAAAAGGAACCTGTGCCCCACTAATCTCCCAATCACATGCAGTGGGTCCCCCGCGCCCCCACTGAGAACAACAATTACGGGCATAAGGAATCGTCCGACTGCATGCTTGCTGTTTCGCCTGTAGTGTATCTCGGCGTTTGTGCTGCAACCGGGCTTGTCTGCAGCCACAGACAGTTCTGGACTGGCTCATCAAACACCTTGTACTCTGAAAGTTGAAAGTTGAGTGCTGTGAAAGTTGTGGACATTGTTTGGAAACTTTGAGTCAATGGCACTTAATTGCATGCCAAGAGTTCCCTGGATATTTATTTTTGTTACAATTGGTGACAAAATCAAACCATAAGATGTCTTTATGATATAAGCTACGTAGGCTAAAATGTGCTGAAGCAAACCAGCTTATTACAGCGTTAAAGAAGATGGTAATATTTGAATTTATTTTACAGGTGTCCCCAAAGCCACATCCTCCCCACGGCTACTATATCCATGGTGATGTTGGTAAGCTTTTAAGTAAAACATTTTTTAGCTATGGCAGCAAAATTATTAGTCATTTTAAACATGCATTTAAAGTTTAAAATTACTAATGTTTTAAAATGACTAATGTTTGGAGGGATTGGACTTTACATGGAGAGGCCAATTAATGCTTATTCTGTGTTTTGTTTCATAATCAATAGGCACTGGAAAAACAATGATGATGGATCTTTTTTACTCATTTGTGGAAAACAGAAGAAAAAGGAGGGTTCATTTCAATACATTCATGTTAGACGTACATAGAAGTAAGTTCTAACTAAACCAAAGTGGCCTGTTCTCGAGTAATTGTGGATACATAAATGGCCATATGTAATCTATTCCTGTGATAGCAAAGCTAAATTTAGATAAATATGAATATATATAAATGTTTTTAACATGTGATCAACCTAATGTGTCTTTGCTAAATAAGTGTTATTAATAAAAACTGATCCAAAACTTTTGAACAGTAGTGTATATTTACCTCATTCCATATGAATCCATTTAAAGTAGTACTATTTTGTAGTTGTACAAGTAGTGAATAAACATGCCTTTTATCATGCATGAATAGCAATTAAGGAAAATAACAGCATAAAGTAGAATAGATTCCTCTGAGTTCAAAATTTGATTTTGTCTAGGTTCTGAGAGCATTTGCACTTATTTCTATTGACTTTAATTTGTGCATTGCATTCAGGGATCCACAAACTGAAACAGAGCCTGCCAAAGCGACGGATAGGTAAAATGACAATGTATGACCCCATCTTTCCGGTTGCCATGGAGATCGCAGAGGAAACCTGTCTCCTATGCTTTGATGAGTTTCAGGTGAGGGCAGGAGTAGGGAAATTGGAAGGGTGAAGAGTTTGTAAAATTGTTGAAAAATTTCTAAGCTGCAATTTAATGCATATTTTCTGTGTGTTAGTGCATGAGTGAGGGGAATAATGTAAGCTGCAGAAATATAGTAAGAATTGATATGTTTATATTGATGTAGTAGTTCATCTGACTACAGTGTGGAATAGCTCTTCATAGATATAAGTCTTGTTCATTTTGGAGCCATCTAGTGGAGTGAGATACCTTCACACAGATCTGAAAACACATGCTGAGGCCACAGATAATCGAGATTAGAAAAAAGCTAGAATTAAACAGAAAATTGTATTCTTTTCGAGCCCAAAAAGATGAATAAAAAATGAAACATCAGATACATGTTTGCAGATTTAAACCAATCAATCAGCCCATTTCTTAATCAATAATCAATATTTTCCTTATTTAAATTGAAATGTTTACCTCAGACCTGATCGCTTTCATATATTTATTTAGTATGGGTTCTCATTATTGCCTGAAACCTCACCTCACCAATCGTTGCTCACGGCAATATGGAAAGCACACAGATTTTGTTTATGATGCATAAATGAGGAGCTGACAGCCCCTTACCAATCAGGAGCCACTGCCACTTAAGCATGCAAATGAGGCATGGAGTCGGCCCCTCTTGCTTCCTTGAGTGAGGCGTAATGGAGAGCGACTATGGCGGGTCGCATGCATCCATGCCTCTTAAATGCTAATGAAATTTCTCCATTCTCTTCATTAGTCCGGCATCATTATCAGTAATTTGTAGCCTTCCCCTTTTGTCCCTCTCCACTCCCTTAATGAATGCAAGGTATTGAGAGAAGGACCAAGAGAGATATAGAAAGAGGAAGAGCGATCAGAAACCTCTTGAGGCATTGTCTCAGGCCCCTGTCAGTCGCCGGGTGAAATTACTCATCGACAGAGTTGTGTAAGTAAAGGTTTAAGATCAAAAGAGTGCAATTTGGCACCCGTGTGCGCCACACAAAAGTGACTCTTTGCTGGCGTAATTGGATGCTCATTTGAATATCCGTGCCGTTGTTTTCGCTGTCGTCCACAACAACGCCACACTGAGGGCTTTCTTGCACTCAACCTGGCAATCAATACCCAGAGACTGAAAGTGTGTGTGTGTGTATATACACACTCGCGCATGAGTGTCGCAGTGCCTGTGCGACAAACAAAAAACAAATACAGGACTGATGAAAAGGTCATAATTAAATGACTCCTTTGAAATGAAGAATAGAAGAGGATGGTTAAAGGAAATGTGATCCAATTTATGCCATAGCACCTCGTCTTTGTAACCGACCACCCTTCCGACAACACACACACACGCCCTTGCCACACGTAAGGCCGCTATAGAAGACGCTAATTGGGTTTGATGGGGCCGAAGGTTTAATATGCAAAAAGGGAAACACTTCAATATAAGAAAACAACATATGCTGGGGGAATGGCAGTCATGAGTGTGTCCTTCTAAGAATAGTAGAGCTCAGTGAATGAGAAGATCTTCTACATGACAAAACCATCCTCGGCCCCAAATTTGGCTTCTCGTTGCCAGATATGCAAACGCTAATCAAGTATTAATGCGACGTAAGGAGAAACTCTATATGTGTTTTGACTAAATGCATTTCAACCCTGAAAAAGTAGCAGAAACGTGGGAGAAGATGAGAGCGGACCATGGTCGATCTCATTGTGTGTTATTGACTAAAGGGCTCTTTTTGTCAGGGGAGGGTCAGCTGTGTTAAAGTGTTGCTGCAGATGTGTGTGAGGCAACAGCTCGCTGCTGTGAAAAAGGCAACGTTTAAATGATAATAATGAATGATGATGATGAAAATGATAATAATGAAAGAACCACTCATCCTCTCGCTTCTGAGATTCAGGGACAGCCATGCCAGGCCCTCAAGAGCACAATGGGAGCGCATCTGTGTGTGTGTATGTATTTGTCTGTGTGTGGCCATCTGGCTGTCATTGTGTCACTGATTTTACCTCAAAACGCTATTTATTTATTTATGTATTCAATTATTTACCTTTTTCAGGGCTTTGGCCACTTGTCCTTGTCTCTAGCAGAAAGCTGCGGCTCTGTGTGGCCATTTTACAGTCAGGTGGAGTGGCTTTGTGTCTGTCCTGGGTCTGTGTGCGAGCGCGTTGGGGAGGGTGATGTCAAAGGACCTTGGCCGAGGCTTTGGTTTTAAAATGCAACAACACCTGGTTTTCGCTCATTCATTCGCATGTACACGCATGCACAAGTACACATGCATGCACACAATTGTGGTAATTAGCTCAAGGTAGAGGAAGGCCAAAGGGGAGAGAGTTGCGCCTCGCTCATCTCCAGCTAATACACCTGTGCTCGCTCCTATAGTGCCTTGACTGTCCTGCCTAGAGGACAGAACTCAAACAACAGAAGCTATAGGTTGCTTTATAGGCAACATGAAATGAAAACCAACCTATTTACTGCATTAATACACATTCATTTGTTTTATTACAGTTTGCCAAAAATTCAGTTGAATTTGACCTATTCCTATGAACTTAGCTGATGGTATGCTGTATTTTACATGTGCAGGAAAAAGGAAATAGCTGATGCAGAATATGGGTTGCTATAATAAATTTTTTCGGCAGAGTACAATGAACAATAATCGTCTTTTTTTTTTTTCTTCAGGTGGTGGATATAGCCGATGCTGTGATTCTGAAGCAGTTATTTGAGGGTTTGTTCAAGTGTGGGGTCGTGGTTGTGGCAACCTCAAATCGACCACCTGAAGGTAGGGAGATGTCTGGGTAATGTTGAAGCCATTTATGTGATTAACAGAAACTGGTGTTCAAATGTCCAGGTCCATGTAGAAAATGCGATTTTTCAATCTTATTATTGAACCCTGGAAATAAACTGAAACTTTAAGAAAATTTGAGTAAACATGTGCCTGTCATTACTACATAATCTTCATATTTTCACTTTTTAAAATTTAAATTATGTAACTTTTTTAATTAATTGATTTATTTTAAATAAATTCAAATTATAAAAATTTTAAATAGAAGTATTTCTCAGGTGTACTTGTTTAGCTGTAACTTTTGGGGAAAACTTTTTTTTGAAGAAGAAGAAATTAGTACTTTTAATCAGCAAGGATGCATTAAATTGATCAAGAGGGATAGTGAATACTTTTATGTTGTTACAATAAAAAAATCCTGAAGATTTCTGAAGGATCTTATGACAATAAAGACTGGAGTAATGGCTGGAAATTCAGTTTTGCCATCACAGGAACAAATTGCATAAAAAAAAAGAAAAATCAAATCAGTTCTTTTAAATTGTAAAATATTTCATAATAGACCATTTCTTGTATTTTGGTCAAATAAATGCACCCTTTGAAAGAGACTTCTTTCAAAAACAGGTTTTTATAATTCATAACACTTTTTGCAAAAACAAAAACAAATCTGACAATAAAAGCAATTTATTCCTTTCATTTCCTCCATCAATTTCCAGGGTTAAGTGTGTGTTTTCTGATACTGACCTGTCACCTACACAGCACACATGACTCTTGTACATTTTCACCTTGTATTGTTCGCTACCAACTTCCCAACAATAGACCACCATACCTTTCTCATTCTCCTCATTCTTTTCTGTGGCCTGAAAGTAAAACATGTTCCTAAACTACATGTCCGTCTCGTGTTCTAATCCAGTTCTGCACCATCTCGTGTGTCAGGATCTTATTTCTTCTTTTTCACTCTTTTCTAAAGTTCACCTCCCCTTTAAGTCACTCTTTGGTTAATCGCTGTATTTTGATGCCATGATGTTTGAGGTCTATTGATAATCTGCGTAAAGTCTCTCACTCCTTTTCTGCTTTTTATTGCTCTCTTCCTTTCTTACATACACTCAAACACCTGCCATTGGTTGCTTCTCTGTGGTGGTGGATTTCATGAAACTAATCTGAGGAGTGTTATTTAGGCCCGAAATACAATGACGACTGCATCCATCTGAACTTTAAACCCTTAGTTCTTCAGTAATTTCCTATGTGCTTTTTGGTGTAGCTTGAGGAATGATTCACCCCAAAATGAAAATGATAATTATTTACTTACCTGTATGACTTTTTTGCTTCTGTGGAACACAAAGGCAGTTATCTAGAAGAATGTCTAAGCTGTTGAATGGTGACCAAAGCTGTCAAAGGAAAAAAGCAGCTTGGACATTC
This sequence comes from Sinocyclocheilus anophthalmus, assembly GCA_018155175.1. Classification (NCBI taxonomy): domain Eukaryota; kingdom Metazoa; phylum Chordata; class Actinopteri; order Cypriniformes; family Cyprinidae; genus Sinocyclocheilus; species Sinocyclocheilus anophthalmus. The sequence continues at coordinate 411,692 of JADLZN010008188.1, read as the reverse complement.
TTTTAAATATCTAATTTTGTGTTCCATTGAAGTAAGAAAATCATACAGGTTTAAAATTATGTGGGTGACGTGTTTGGATGAACTATCACTTTAAATCATGTGGAAACTTCAACCTGGCCACCATCAAAGATTTCTCGCCTATACGCCCGTTCATCATAAAACGAGGCAACTTTATTTGATACCCGCTTGAACGTGAGCAGTTAGTCTTTTATCTCTCTCCACCCTTCCCACTCTTGTCTTCCTCTGCCTCATTGTTGATTCAACAGATGCCGTTTTTTGCAATTGCTGTGATGTTACATTAAACTGGAGAGGGAGAGTGATAAGGGTAGAGATAAGACACTCCTTCTGCCTTTCTCTTCTCTGTCTCTGTCTTGGAGCGCTGCTAATGTCTCGTTGTATGAAGTGGCCTTGTGTGCCGAGTACAAAACGGTGAGCGGCAGTTACATAAAGAAACCCTCTCCTAACATTAACCAGCCACAGAGAACAAAGCCTACGCTAAAACTTAATAGCCATCTTATTCCATTTTAATTAGGTGACTAATGGATAGACGGGTACACATGAAAGATGGGAGGGGGAGAGATGGCATCGAAAGAGATTGCTCGATTATTGATATAAAGATGCTGAAATGAAGAGCCACTAAAGAGGCTTGTTTGAACTTGGATATTTGTGGTCGCCCAAAACCGTTTCTTCAGGTAAAGCGAGGGAAATGGATGGACAAATGTGAAAGAGGGTGCACTTCACTAACTATATCTTTAAATAACCCTTTAGTTATGCACAGGGCCTAAAATTAACACTCGCCAAGTGCCAAATGCGAGTAAAAATCAGTCCATGTAACCGTGTCAGTCGCCAGTTGGCAGGTACAACTTTTACGAATTATAACAATGCAATGGAGTGAAATCAACAGACAGTTTTTTTTTTAAAGAGATTCGCTGTTTCTGACATAAGCGAATTAATCAATCTTTTCTGAAGACAAGATCATTGTGATTAGCTGTTCTGTCATAAGCGACAAGAGTGAATCAAATAATAGGATACAAACGGACTGATAAGGTCAGAGCAGTGTGATGGCCAGCTTGTCCCTAGACACGGTTCTAATAACTTTTACCTGAGAAGATTGTGCTGCGGAAGATTAACTTTTCCCTTCTTTATTCTTCATAACCCGAGAATGCGGCAACACGTGCCTGGGGTTACGCCGCCCGGTGCAGTGAAATATAGTTTGAAAGGCTGAGTGTTCGGCTGTACACATACGCTGAGCGTAGCGCTTCAATGCACGAAAACGCACACAATTGTCAAAATGCGCGGTTTTGGCGAGTTACCTTGTAAACGGAGTCTTAAATGAGTTATAAATGACCGTAAAGAGTTGGGAGAAAATATGTGTCAGATCCGCGTCATATGCATCAGGTTTTCAAGAGACAGCACTGATTTTAAAGTGAAACCTGCTGAAGTCTGTCATTGATGTATATCAAAGAACAAAAGAATAAAAGAAATCCTTGGACTGTTGTAGTCGCTGATTAACTTTTATATCTTGAATAAAGATTAATATGTATAGTTTATGCATATATAATATAGTTTATGTGAAGATTGTTTTAAAATGTCTTAAATTAAAAGTTATTTCAGAGCCTATTAAATGTTAAAAATAATGGCTTTCAATTATACTGTAATGTTGAATGGCTATAATTAATAGGTAAAATTGAGGGAAAATGCACCAGGAGGACAAATTAAAAACATTGTAAATATGTTTAGTTATTGTAGTAGTAATAACTGCCTGTATTTGCAAAAAGAGTTTCATTTGATCATGTCACCGGCCATTGGCAGGTCTGGCAAAAAGTTAGTTTTAGGCCCTGGTTATGCACCAGGATAATATGATTAAACTGCTAAAAAAGTGTAGAATTCATTCAGAGCCATCTGTATCTGTCTGTTTTTTTTAATAATATAAATGTATATGGAATATTTAATGACCTACAGCAGATAATTGAGAATCATCAAAGATATAACCTAGGAAAAGATTAATTAGAAATATTTTAATGATGTTTAAACTGTATTTAAAATGTCTGAAAATAAAAATGATGACAAAATGTTTCTTTTTTGCAGATTCATCTTTAAAGTAGTGGTGCTTAAACGTTTTGATTTCAGGGCCAATATTGAAAAACTCCATGATTTTTCCAGTTGTTCATAATTTTCTGGACAAACCTTAAGAATAACAATTGTAAAAAAATATATTTGACTTTCAAAAATGTTTAATTTAAAAAATAAGCTGCAAGATAATCTTGTTTTGAACTTTTGCTACTTCCTGATGTCTAATAAGTAACACTTAAGTGACTGCCCACATTTACACTTTGTGTTACAAAGTAAAGGGGCCTTGTATATTTAAGTCTGAATGTACAGTCAGGGCCGGATTTACGCATAGGCATTCTAGGCACGTCCCTATGCTCACTCGTCCAGGGGGGCCCAAGCATAATGAAGAGATATATAATATTTTTGTTATACTATGGGCTATCTACAACAGTAAAAGAACCAAAACCCCAGAAGACATTGAGCAAATAAATATAACAAACACTAGGGTAAAAAATGACAAACTATTTCCATGTCTTCCACCTTTTTTATGTAGGCTACAGAAATAACGCTTTCTTTCTCTCGTTCTCTCTCACAGATGCACACACAGTACAGACACGCACTCGCGCATACACGTGGACAGAAACTTGTCAACGCCGCCACGTGAATTTATCAGTAAAATAGTTTTGCAGCTAAAAAGCTACATGACTTTTCTCAGTAGCGAGGTTCTTGAAGCAGTTTAACTTAAAGATTCGCAATTAGTAGACGCTGCTGCTGAACACTGCTGAGAGACGCACGTATTCACACGTGCTTAAGCTCTCTCTCTCTCTCTCTCTCACACAAACACTCTCTCTCTCTCTCTCTCTCTCTCTAAGTGCGTTAGACTGCATTAATAACTGCATTAGCCTGCATATCAATGGCTCAAGCCTCTGTTATTAGCTCTAAAATTACGTTATGGAATTTGCAACTGAAGGTTTATTTAAAAACGTAAAAAATGAGTTCAACAACCACAAGATTTCAGGACGGAAACATGACAAATGTCTTGAAATAAATCATCTTAACAATGTCTTGACTCCAGGCCGTTAAAATTATTAGAGAGATAATGCACTCCTGAAGTTGTTATGTGGCCACGACGCTGCACCTATTAATGGAGTGGTCTTTCTCAGTTCTCAAATTACATTCGATTTTTATTGATTGAACGCAAGCACATATTGCGATAGAAAACACTGTAATGGTTTCCACTGATTAAGAAATATTTTTGTTTGCTGGGGTTATAATGATATATTTTAATAGGGAAAGGGGGCCCAAAAATTTGTTTTGCCTATGTCACGAAAAGAGGTAAATCCGGCCCTGCGTACAGTGGCCAAAAATAGCCCTTATAAAAATAGCGACCAAAAATGGCCATGAAAAACAAACCACTTATACTTTGACTTACTGTTTTGGTACAAACATTATAAGTGGATGTTAAGGAAAAAGAGTATATAGGATCCCTTAATATATCTCTCAGTGTGATTCTCATAAGTGGCCTCCAGATGCCTATGGAAAGGCTTTATCTGTTCTTTTGTAGTAAGATCCCTATAGCATGCTTTCATTTCTTGGGTGAGAACTGGCCGAACATGTTTCACTGGACTGTTTATAGCTCAACATTCCTCTGTTATGACAGTTCTGTTTCCTTTATATTTTCTTGCCCACGGCAGCTTTAAACAAGCTTTTACAGCACAGAGAGAAGCATATACTCATCATGGTCTCTTTACATCTGTGTGTGTGTGTGGTTTATCATGCCCGTGTGGCTAATTGAAGTCTCCATTCACCATGATGCAGGTTTATTGTCTGTGCAGAAAGAGAGAGACTTCTTCTCTTGAGCTCATTGTTTGGGAATGTAATGAATTTCATGTACTGCCTTTCTCCTGCGCTGCCCACAGAAATCAATTTCTGCCTCTCCTCGTCCCTTTTGTCCCTCCTCCCCTCCCGTCCCTCACTTCATCAATAGACACTTTATTTGCCAATCATAGATGGAAAATGACATTATGAGGAGGCTAAAGAGTGAATCTAACCAGCATCTCTCCCTCTCGTGCTCTCTCTCTCAGAACTGTACAAAAACGGGCTTCAGAGGGACTGCTTTGTGCCTTTCTTGGCGTACTCAAGGTAAAGACAAAGTCATTCTCTCAGTTAATTTATTTATCCTTTCATTCTATCTCCATCTCTCTCTCTCTTCATGTTTCCTCCTCTGCTCTGTCTGGTTTTTGATGTATTTTATTCACAGGTAAATACCAAACCACATAGGGTTTGCAATAATGCACAAAACAGAAAAAAGGCAGCTTTGATCATACCTGGAGATGAGAGCAACAGACTGAGAGAGAGTGTGACAGACATGGAGGCCGTTTAATGACTGGCGTGGGTTGGTTGGAATGAGACGGCATTGCGTGAAGCTGCTTGCATTTCAAAGTGTGCCCGGCTGGACTCCAGCATGCTCTGATCTGCTTTGCAAGTGTAATTGTATTATTTTACGCAGGGTTGGATTATCCTGTGTGATGTCTGGGGAAGACCATCATCATGCGACAGCTTTCATCATAAATAATAAGACCATCATTTTCAGGCATTTTACAGCAGGCCACATTCTTGCACATTTGATTGGTATATCAACACACCGAGCTCAATGCGTTTTTGACACGTGATTGGCTTGTTCTGTAGTTAAATTATTGGCAGCATGTTCAGAAATAGGTCATCCTAAAAAGTTCACCCCCACCTCCCATCCTCTCTTCATGTTTTCTTACGAAAATTTGCTGAAAATGTACCCACTCTCGGGTCATCCAAGATGTTGATGAATTTTCTTCTTCTTCATCAGAAAAGATATGGAGAAATTTAGCATTACATCATTTGCTTGCCAATGGATTCTCTGCAGTGAATGGGTGCCGTCAGAATGCCTAAACAAGTTTAAATTTACTTGTGGATTATTGTGATGTTTTTATCAGTTGTTCGGACTCATTCTGACGGCACCCATTCACTGCAGAGGATCCATCGGTTAGCAAGTGATGTAATGCTAAATTTCTCCAAATCTGTTTAAATGAAGAAACAAACTCATCCACATCTTGGATGGCCTGATGTTTGAGTATTTTCAGCAAATTTTATTTTTTGGGTCACAATTGTACGGGGAGCGCTAACGGCAATACAAACCAGTCATTCTTTACATGTTTCTTTTCGCTCCGTGATCTTAAAGAGCGACATAATAAGAGGATGCTTTGATGACTGGCAATACAATGTCTTTCTAATCCACATTATATCCTGGTATTCCTCATAGTTAAAGGACCCCCCCTCTGTAGAATGTGCTAAAAATAAAAGCTGCTAGACGCTTCATTCAGGTTGTGATTTTTCTTAGTTTGACCCCTGGGTCTTTTATAGTCAGTGGCCCAGCACAGTCACTCTGGGTCAGACCGTCTCTGTCAAATCCCTGGGGTCCTTAAAGTCACCCTCTATTCTGGCCTGTGTTAATCTTGCCTGGTAAGAGTGCTGAATACATCTCGCCCTGCGTTGCACCTTTAACGTTTGAGCTTCTTTGTTAGGCCATCTGGTTTTGAGGCAAACCAGGATCCCAGTTCAGGGTAACTAGGGTGGCCCAAGTGCCTCCTCTCATGCCTGGTCAACCCTAATAATGTGTGACAGACTCACTGAAATGCACTCACTGGCTCTTGACTGTTCTCTTTCTATATATCTTAATCTCTCTTCAGGGTGGTAATGTTTATTTGCCTATAAGATATTATTAAAATTATTATTATTATTGTTATTAGGGCTGTCAGTTCAACATTTTAATTCAGTATGAATAATCATGTAAAAATGATTTTAAAATATTGAAATATTTCTATTACAATTATTTTTTAATTAGAAACTCCGTTATGTTTTTTTAAACGGAATCGATTTCAGAAAAAGGATTCATTGAATTGTATAGTGTATATAATGTTACAAAAGCTTTTTATTCCAGATAAAGAATCTATTTCTATTCATCAAAGAATCCTGAAAAAAAGGTTTCACAACAAAACATATAGCAGACACAAATGTTTCCGCATTAAAAGAATATATGATGAAAATTATTGCCATTGCATTAACAAAATATATTTAAAAATATATTAAAATAAAAAAATATATTTTTTAGTTATTTTAAATTCTAATAATATTAATACTGTTTTACTGTATTTCTTATCAAATAAAATTGCCAGCCTTTATGAGCAAGAGACTGTTTTTTTTTAAAAGAAAGACAAACAGTGAGGTATATTTAATAGATTATGTAAACAATATATTTTTAAAGCCAATTGTCGATTCAGTGCTTTTGTCTAATGTAATGTCTTTGAATGAATGTTGATATATGTGATCAATCTGATTCATTAATTTTGATTTGGCAGCCATAATTATACATATTAAGTAAGGTCAGAATCCAAGTATTGATTTTCAAGTTTTAAGTAACTTGTAGGCCGTTTCTAGGCGTAGGCGAGCTAGGCGGTCGCCTAGGGCGCCACCAGCTGAAGGGGCGCCAATGAGCGCACGTACTGGCACTTTTAGCAGGGTTGTGATAAAGAGTGGCACGGTCACCCTGAAATATGACTGCCGCCCCCACTGGATCCCCCAACATTATTGGGCTAGGGTACTGTCAATCTGACGATGCCTGCATGCCACTGGATCAGAGTGCTGTCAATTGCTGCCTGATTGTTGCATTTGGAGCGCTCAACAACGCCATTAGATCAGTGGGCTCTGTCAGTGCTTTGGCAAGGTAACACTTTTTTTTGCCATGCTATAAAGCTAAGTTCAAAGGCCAATTTTAAATATTTGTACAGTAAATAAAGTGCACAAAATCATTATTTTGTTTAGGCAGTATTTGTGGCAGTTGATAAACCATGTTGCGAGATTTGTCCAAAAGGTGTGCGTTTTTGCGCCAATGCATTGTTAAAGGATCAGCGTGTCATGTGATATTATATTCCCATATAAACTTTAACATCCAATTAAAAAATATTTGTATAGAAAAATTCGCTAATTCACGAGATCAATACATCCTTTATTAAACCACTTTGTCGAGTTAAATGCATCCTTAGGGGCCGTTCACATGTCGCGCCTAAAAACGCGTAGAAAATGCTAGGCGCGCCGTTTTCTGCTTTTTTCCAAAGTGTCCGGGCGCGCTCCGGAGGCGTCTGCCGTTGCTAAGCAACCATGACCTCCGCTCTCCATGAAGACGCGGAAGTTTCAGCACCTTAATGTAGCAAAAATGAAATGAGGATCCAATTCATTCACTTCCAACAGCGCTTAATGGGAGCAGCGTCATAGAGGGCAGAGCGTCAGGTTATTTAAAGGGGACATTAATGCATTAACGAGTAGCAAATGATTAAGAAGCTGCATTGGTTACTTTTATGCCCCTGATAAAGCTTTTATATATAGTTTGTGGTAACAAAGGTTTGCCGGAACTCATTCAATGCCATAACTGTTTACAGCTCACAAAATCACCCGTTTGTCCCATCACCGAACCACACTCAACAAACATATTGTTCTTTATAGAGTCACTCACATATATGACACGATTAAAGACAAATTCCCACCACCGACAGCCATTCTTCCGGCCTTAATTTTATTCCCGCTCCTAAAATGCTTATCCACTAACGCCAACATGTAATAAATTAATTTCCGTTGCCTCTTTGTGTGATTTTTGTGTAAATTATGTGCAATGTCTTAGCAACTAGGGATTGTTACATATGGCTATACAGGCATCTAGTGGCAACATAATGATATTACAGATACTAAATTGTGTTAAATGTTTATCTTAACAGTCAATTTATAGATAATGCATTCAGATTTGTGGAACTCTATGCGCTGAATCTCCAGAAATTAGTGTCGTTACTATGACAACCAATTTGAATGTGACAAGCAACTGGTGTCTGAAAAGAATATACATACAGTGGGGAAAAAAAGTATTTAGTCAGCCACCAAGTGTGCAAGTTCTCCCACTTAAAAAGATTGAGAGAGGCCTGTAATTTTCATCATAGTATACCTCAACTATGAGAGACAAAAAAAATCCAGAAAATCACATTGTAATATTTTTAAAGAATTTATTTGCAAATTATGGTGGAAAATAAGTATTTAGTCAATAACAAAATTTCATCTCAATAATTTGTTATATACACTTTGTTGGCAATAACAGAGGTCAAACGTTTTCTCTAAGTCTTCACAAGGTTTTCACACACGGTTGCTGGTATTTTGGCCCATACCTCCATTGCAGATCTCCTCTAGAGTAGTAATGTTTTGGGGCTGTCGCTGGGCCACACAGATTTTCAACTCCCTCCAAAGACTTTCTATGGGGTTGAGATCTGGAGACATGCTAGGCCACTCCAGGACCTTGAAATACTTCTTAAGAAGCCACTCCTTCGTTGCCCGGGCGGTGTGTTTTGGTATCATTGTCATGCTGAAAGACACAGCCACATTTCATCTTCAATGCCCTTGCTGATGGAAGGAGGTTTTCACTCAAATCTCACGATACATGGCCCCATTCATTCTTCGTTTACACGGATCAGTCGTCTGTCCCTTTGCAGAAAAACAGCCCAAAGCATGATGTTTCCACCCCCAATGCTTCACAGTAGGTATGGTGTTCTTTGGATGAACCTCAGCATTCTTTCTCCTCCAAACACGACAAGTTATGTTTTTACCAAAAAGTTATATTTTGGTTGCATCTGACCATATGACATTCTCCCAATCCTCTTCTGGATCATCCAAATGCTCTATAGCAAACTTCAGACGGGCCTGGACATGTCTGGCTTAAGCAGGGGGACACGTCTGGCACTGCAGGATTTAAGTCCCTGGCAGTGCAGTGTGTTACTGATGGTAAGCCTTTGTTACTTTGGTCCCAGCTCTCTGCCGGTCATTCACTAGGTCCCCCCGTGTGATTCTGGGATTTTCTGCTCACAGTTCTTGTGATCATTTTGAACACACAGGGTGAGATCTTGCGTGGAGCCCCAGATCGAGGGAGATTTTCAGTGGTCTTGTATGTCTTCCATTTTTCTAATAATTGCTCCCACAGTTGATTTTCTTCACACCAAGCTGCTTACCTATTGAAGATTCAGTCTTCCCAGCCTGGTGCAATTTTGTTTCTGGTGTCCTTTGACAGCTCTTGGTCTTGGCCATGGTGGAGTTTGGAGTGGGACTGTTTGAGGTTGTGGACAGGTGTCTTTATACTGATAACGAGTTCAAACAGATGCCATTAATACAGGTAACGAGTGGAGGAAAGAGGAGCCTCTTAAAGAAGAAGTTACAGGTCTGTGAGAGCCAGAAATCTTGAAATCTTGTTTGTAGGTGACCAAATACTTACTTTACCGAGGAATTTACCAATTTCTTTAAAAATCCTACAATGTGTTTTCTGGATTTTTTTTCTCATTTTTCTCTCATAGTTGAGGTATACCTATGATGATAATTACAGGCCTCTCATCTTTTTAAGTGGGAGAACTTGCACAATTGGTGGCTCTGACTAAATACTTTTTGCCCCAATGTATAGGTAATATATAATAATACATAACTGTCGTATACAGAGAGAATATAATATTATATATAATATTATATATGATATATATATATATATATAATATATATATATATATAATTGGGGAGGGGGGGGGGGAACTAGGATTTCAAATTGGCTAGAACCGGCCCTGATTCTGTCTCCATGGTATCTTTTTTTCCCATGTGTTTTTATCTTATTTTATGTTACTTATTAATCTTTTGCTCCAACAGACACATTATCATAGAGGTGTGATGACCTTATTTTCGTCTTCATTTTGGCTAATTGCTTTTCTCTGCTGTTCCCCGTGTTCCTTTGGTTATGGTTGTCTTGGTCTTATGTGTGTGTTTTCATGGTGAAGGTCTCTGGTGGGTAAGGATGAGTATATGCTGATTGAATGACTTGAAGATGGAGCAAAAATGCAATTTATGTTGGATGACTGCTATTGTTCCACTGACCTTTTGTTAACCTCCTATTTCTAATATATTTTTTTTATCTTTGCTTTCCTTCAGATCCATTTTATCATAAAAATATCTAAACTTTTACGGAAACCTTAAAGTAGTTGAAGAATAGTTGACTAGACAGACTGACTCCTTCTTGATCTGATTAATTAGAGGCAGTTAATAAAGACAGACCTATGAGAGACAACAAACCATTCATAGAGAGAAGGACAGACATGTGTATGTCAGTAATTCGCTTTTTCTTTTCTTGCTGCTGTTTTTGATCTGTTGTCTAAAAGCCTGTTTACACATAGTCCAAGTTTTTATTTATTTTTTAACCAAACTATACTGCCGAGTTCTCTGAAAACAATAAAACCTGAATGGCAGTGTTTATTAAATTAAGCAAAACATTGACCATAACTACAATATTTTGGACTTAAAATTGTGTTAGTCATGTTTTGTCAACTTCTGGCTTTGGTGTGAATAAGCCGTAAGACCAACATTTGAGGTGCCTTGACGTTCGTTAAGTCACTCAAAAGATGTTGTTTTGCCAAGTCACCACTAAAGTTGGTCAGTCATGTTTTTAGCAGACACAGATTAGCAAAGACTGAGGAGCGAGTGATTGTGATGGAGAGGATGAGGGCCATGGCCCGTGGCCTCTGCGGAGGTCTGGGGGGTCTGTGCTTTCAAAGCGAGACAGATGTTCCAAGGGTGATGTTTCTTTAAGAGTCCTGGACAGGGCAAGGAGAGGTTGTGAGAACATTTTGAGTATGTTTTGAGAGTGTTCTGAGTAACTAACAAAGCCGGTTACATGTAAAGGGAATAGATAATTAGGCATAATTAGTGCGTTCACGTCGTTAACCACCCCCATAGCTCTCTCTCTCTTTCTCTCCCTCACGCACACACTCACTAGTCACCTAATCCCTCAATACATTCACTCAAGACACGCACACACACACAGAGAGAGAGAGACAAACACACACACCGCAGTGGTAAAAACACTTTGATGTAAGAGGAGTCGTCCTGGACTCAAAAGCATAAAGGCAGTGTTTTAAGCTGTCTCTCGTTCTCTTTTTACCCCGCCCCTGCTTCCACCCCCCCTTTTCTTTTTTTGCTACCCACAGAGGCTGTAAGACACACAAAGATGAATGGACTACAACCTTTCCCCCTGTCCCCCTCTGCCACCTCTCTTTTTCAGTTCTCCCACCGCGCGCTCTTTAAGCCAGGCTCTGTCAATCCGCCCCTCTTCTTCCCAAACAGGAGGGAAAAAAGCATCAAATGTTTTCGGCTGTCAGTAATGAGGTAGTGGACCTCATCAGGGTCCAATCGCCAGCTATCCTTGGCTTTTGTTGGAGCTCAATGGCAACCCTTGCTTTGAAAAACTCAAAGGCAACTTTTTTGAGGAGTGGAGAAGAGATAGGGAGAGAGCAAAACAGACAGAAAGAGAGACAGACTTAATTTTCATTCTAAATGGTTGTGCAGGGAAGCTGTGGGCATACAGCACATGCAACGATAAGAACTCTTTAAAATAAACTTTCACTATAAAATTGATAACTAAATAATCAATTTGATTTTATTTATTCGTGTAATTTTGGAATTATTGGTCAGATGACATGGGGGGGGGGGGGGATTACAAAAAATAAAATAAACAATTACTATTATTATTAAGAAAAAAAATATTATTTATTTAATGAAATATAATAATACAAAAACTAAAATTATTATATATGATTATTATTGGCTGTGAATGATAAAGAAGGAAAAAAAGAAAGGAAGTTTAGATAGTTTATTGATGCTTTTATTTTTTTATAATGTCTGCCAGGTAATGCAGACATAAAGTTCTTCTTCCACTTTTTATTTATATATTTTTATTTTATTTATTTTGCATATATTTTTTCCATGCATATATGTCCATGTGACCTGACACATCATTAAAAATGGTGTCTTCAGAAATTATACCTGCCTCTGTAAACAGACAGACAGACAAATAAATAAATAGTGGGCTGCTCACCCACTGACTTTATTTATTTATTTATTTTTTGCTGTTTGCAGAGGGATGTATAATCATTTTACAACTTTTGCTAACATTGGGTTGGCTTGTCATGGGCAAATTTTAAAGAGAGGATGTGTTGTTGAAGTAGGGGTGGTCTAATTCAGGGGCTAAGTCTGTTAAAAAAAAAGTTGTCGACATGGCTGAAATTGTCCACTAAACAACAGCCATTAATCTTACTAACAGCAAGTGCTAGTGCTAAATCTAAAATTATATAATTCTAGTTGCCATTTTAATTCCATAGATACAGGTTTTAGTTATTTATTAAAAGGTCAGTCAGTTAGAAGATCCTGCACATTTTGAGGTGTCTGGCGGGTCTTGTTGAAGGACATGCATCAGATTTGCGTGGCAAAGTGCATTCTGAGTTGAGAAGGGCCGACGATGAAGATCTTTGAGGAGTTATGAGTCCTTATTAATGAACCCATCAAAGGCCATAATCATGCAATGATCCACAAGAGGACGTGTCTTCAACTGATTATGAAGAACCATGCGCTGGAATCATTACTGATTGTATTTCTCTCCCCCTCTCCCTCCTCACGATTACATTACTCTCCTGCGAGATGGCCCATCAACCGTTAAGATATAAAGGCAGAAATGGAAAGTTAAAAAAAAAAAAATAGACAGAATAGGGTGTGCAGAGGAATAACCCGTTTTGATGGCTGCTGGGGAAGCGAGGTTGTCGTGGCCATGGCGGCTGTTTACATGGCGGCCTGGTGACAAGGTCGAGCGGGGTTGATGAAGTGACACTTTTCCTTTTGTGTTCTTCTGCTCGTGGTTTGTCAGCCTGTCATTATGGCTGATTCAGCCAATTGGCTCGGACGTGGAACTCTGCGCTCGAGAGAGAAAAGTTGACAGCACTGGAGAATGGGGGGAAGAGGCGAGAGATACAGGAAGAAGAGGAATAGATCGCTCCTCGCTCGCTCTGTGTGGTGATTGCTAATTATCTTTAGTTCAAGGAGGAGGGTGGCGGAAAATTCACTGATTTCATAATTCGCTGGAGCTGTCATTGAGGACTGATTCAGGCAAAGGCCTCTCGCCTAAATACCACATATTATCCACATCCTGTTAAAAATAATCACCCTTCCTTTTCATCAGTCATTTTTGTCATCGTTTCTCCAGCATTTTGTTCCTTTTTTATGTTTTTTTTTCCCCGTCACAGAGGTTTGATATGCTGTGGTTCCACACAGTCACTCCATAAAAGTGAGCCACTAACATGTTTAACAGTGTTGACATAGTACGCATATTTTATTTGACCCTTAACTACATATCACTTTGTTTCAAAGATGCTATTTTAGCAGTAGAGTAATTTCATATCACAAAATAACAGTGCAAAGATCCCATTATAAACTCTCTATACTTGCATTGTGAAAACTGATCAAGTTTATCCCTCAATCTTTTACTGTTTTAGATGGATGGATGGATGGATGGATGGATAGATATTGTTTAGATCATGTAAAATAATACTATGAATACCTGGATGCTAACAGTAGTTTAAAATCATTAGAAAAGGCCAAACTTAATGCATTTCTTAATTATATGGCTTACAACAGGTTAATATGGATCACAGTATTATTTTGTTATAGCAATTAAAATGTTTTATTAACCCACAGTACATGTGGCATTGTCACCCCCTAGGGGTGAGCTGTGTATTGCAATACAAAATACATGGCAAAACTACGGTGGCCGAGAGGTGCAGAACAAATCACAATTCTGAAAACAAAATAACAAATTACAAACGCAAATGCAAGTCTACGAAACAAAATAACAATTCAGAAAGCACAACAACAATTCAGAAAACATTATAACAAGTCAGAAAACACAATGACAAATTCGAAAACAAAATAACAAGTCAGAAAACACAACGACAAATCCGAAAACAAAATAACAAATCAAAAAACACAACGACAAATCAGACAAACCGGAAAAGAGGTAGGTATAGTTTGAGACAGCGCCATTGGTTTGGGATTACTCACCGCTGACTGGACAAGACATCTGTCAATCAATTTATTTAGATTTAGTTAAAAGTAGTTCTGACTCATCAGCTCCAGTGGCGCAGACGGATAAGCGCTTGAAGTTGGCTTCTGGATGCGATCGACCCGGGTTCGATCCCACCTTCTGCCAAACTTTTTTTTCTCCCTTTTCAAATCCCGTATCACATCATAAAGGCATTTATTTTCAATAAAAATTAAGGAAATAATCAAAAAGTTGAAAATAAAGTATCGGGTAGGTAGGGTAGGTGTAGGGAGGGCTTTATTGTAACAATAAGGTGGCATCCATTTAATAATAAAAATTAAAATTAAAATTTACACTCAATAAGTTATTATTGCATATTGTTTTATAATGTACTACAATACTGATGTGCAGATAATTGCCACTATTTGCAACAAGTAGTATACTTGATAGTTGAAATCCTGCTATTTTTAACATAGTGTAAATAGGTATTTGCATTTAGTGTAAATAGCATATTGCTAAAATAAAAATAATGCTATTTTTACCTAGTGTAAATAGAATCCCTTGCTAATACGAGATTTGAAAAGGGAGGAAAATAAAGTTCGGCAAAAGGCGGATTCGAACCCAGGTCGATCGCGTCAAAAAGCCAACAACAAGCACTTATCCATCTGCACCACTGGAACTGACGATTTACCTGCTACTTTTAACTAAATGTAAATAGACACCCCGTATTTTTTATTCCGTTGTAAGGGCAATTCATACAATACATTTTAACTGAGCTACTTTAATACCATCTCCGGAAAAAAAAAAAAAAACTTTTTTTTTTTTTTTTCTACATGACTCTGTGTTCTTCGTCTGGGGTCTTCTGTATAAATTGATGGACCAGATGTCTCATCAGTCAGCGGTGAGCAGTAATCCCAAACCAATGGCGCTTGTCCAAACTATACCTACCTTTTCCGTTGTCTGAATTGCGTTGGGTTTAGACGTGGTAATGGTTTTCGGATGGCGTTGTGCTTTCATGACTTGTTAATTTTTTCGGATTTGTCGTTGTGCTTCGGATGTTATAATGTTTTGAATTGTTGTTGTGCTTTCTGAATTTTTATTTAGTTTTTTAGACTTGCATTTGTGTTTTTTAATTTGTTATTTTGTTTTCAGAATTTTGATTTGCTTTGCACTTTACGGCCACCGTACAAAACAGAACTACTGTCATTTAAACTTGCTCTTGAAACGCTGTCACTTTCTCTCTTCTTATTTGTAACTATTCTCTTTTACCACATTTCTCCTTTGCTGTACAGGAGCACTGTCATACCGTCAGTCTTGACACTGGAATAGATTACCGGACAAGGGAAATGGAAGCAGCAGGAAAACTATACTACATGTAAGACAACTCTCTCTCTTTGTGAAAGAGTGATGTAACAACATTCAATTAATAATTCATTTTAATTAAATTAATAAGTAATTTTTAAGTAAATTATAATTATAATGAAAACGTTGTAAATTAGTTTGGGGAAATTGACATTTTTATTTTTGAAGTATTGTTGTCATTTGTTGCTTGGGGATCCAGTACTTAGCCTTTATGGCTGTAAGCAGCAGAAAGTTTTTAATATGGATAATAATAAGAAAGAAATGTATTATTCTGACAAAGTATAACATATTGCTACATTTCAAAAAGTGTTTAAAGAAATTAAAACTTCAGCAAAGGGACATTGAATAAAGGTCAATCAAAAGTGACGGTAAATAAATTTATATAAAGATTTCTATTTCAAATCAATTCTGTTCTGAACCATGATTTCCACTAAAATGTAAGCAGCACAACTGTTCTTAACATTGATAATCATAAGAAATGTTTCCTGAGCACCAACTCAGCACATTAGAGTGTGAACCTGTAGTAATGGCTGTTGAAAATTCAGCTTTTTACTGTATTTTTAAAAAATCAAATATATGTAGGCTTAGTGAGCATAAGTCTCTTTCAAAAACATGAAAAAATTCTTACTAACCCTAAACTTTTGAATGGTAGTGTATTTATTACAATGATACATTATACATTATATATTTTTTGCTTACTTTACCTAATGGAACAGTTATTTTACCACACATAAATGTTTCTCATATAAAAAGATGGCAGTTGTAATAAATCTGAGTTCTAAAGGGGGAAAAATGTAAATGTTTCAATTGCCTCTGATCTCAACTACCAACTGAGAAGAGAAAACCGAACTGATAATAAATGGCAAGGGAAAGAATTACATATCATGAGTGCACATTAATATAAATATACACTCAGCGTCTTTTTCTGACTTATTATAAACCCTTTATCTCAACAGCTGCTCTTTTAGAGGATGTTAATATGCATGAGTTTGTTGACACCTGATTGCTGCTCCCTCTTTTTCACACTCTCTCAATGTTTGTGTTTTGAATCCAACATCCTGTTCTATTGAGGCACTGTGAAAATTCAAACAAGCCTTCAGCACGCACTGTTTGATGTGACCACTTCAAACCTGGTTAATTTCATATTCAATTATCTTTCTCTTTCACCTTGCTTTCCATAGATCAAGTGAGCCTGATGCAGAGAATGCTGTCAATACACTGTTTGAGGAACTGGCATACAGACAAAATGATGGTAAGCGAGCTAATTTGCCTTTGCATAGATGGGGGTTTTAAGGTTAAGAGTGGATGTTTCTTGACTTAGTGTGTGAGGTTTAATCTTGTATTGTTAGCTGTTTTTATGTGAAGACTTTATCGTTTCAGTGCTAAAGTGTTAGATCTTTCTATTGCAGTCAGTAACTGTATGTCTGCCTCTCACCATTGATAGTAACCAGGCCAAGGGTGCTGAACGTGCAAGGAAGAGAAGTAACCCTGAGCAGAACCTGTGGAACCATTGCAGACTGCACCTTCCAAGAGCTGTGTGAGCGAGTGAGTGTGTAGAAAATGACATCAAATTCTGGTTTGAGATTTGTATTGTGGTGTCTTTTCCAAACGTTTTAGATGTGGATATAGGAGGGCAGTGTTAAACTGGAAAGGAACAGCATTCTGGCACCTTCAAAAAAGGAATACTAAAATACTTGGTGCTTGTCATTCCACCTATATTTAGTTAGTGTAATCACTCTTAGTAAACAAATAAATGAACAAATGGAGTAAGCTCATTGCATTTAAGCATTATACTTCCACCTTCCAATGTGGGCCTCATTCCAATAAAGTCATAAAAAGCCCCCGTTTTTAACACTTAGGCAGGTTCTGAACCCAGGACCCCTCAGGTCAAAAATGTTTTGCCACTGGACCTGGAAATACCATAAAGGCTTAAAGGGATAGTTTACATTCAGTTGCTGGTCCCCATTGACTTACATAGTATGGGGGGGTGCTAATTATAGGTTTAAATGATATTTGTATATTTATTTGTACGTCTGTGTATTTATTTTATTTTTTTTGCTTGACGTTTACATTCATTTTTAAGTTTAATTTAAGTTTCAATAAGATTTTAAGACAGTTTTGACAGAAGTCTCTTATGCTCACCAAAGCGGCATTTATTTGATCAAAAATAATACGTAAAGATATTCTTTAAAAATATATATTTAATTTAAAATAACTGCTTTCTATTTTTAAATATGTTTTAAAATGTAATTATTCCTGTGATTGCAAAGCTGAGATTTTGCAAAGATTCCGGCAGACGTATTTCGGCAGACTCCAGCCTTCAGTCTTCATGATCCTTCAGAAATCATTGTAATATGCTGGATTGGTGCTCAAGAAACATTCTTAGTATTAACAATGCTGTCCATAATATTTTTGTGAAAACCATTTTTTAAAGATTCTTTGATTAAAACATTTCAAAGAAATTTAAGAAAGAGCATTTAAAATAGTTTTTCCAAAACCCAAAAAAAAAATATAAATGTAATGTATTGCCTATTGATCAAGTTAATGCATCACTGCTGAATAAAATAATTAATTTCTTTAAAAAATAACTTATATCAAACACAAACGCATTTCAAAATAGGCTATATTTGGGTGGAAAGGAAAATCATGTCTTTGCTCCAGAATAATCCAGGGAAAATTTAAAAAATACACAAAAAATACCAGTTTAACCTGCTTACTGCTAAGGGATTGATGGATCCCAAAGTCCATATATATTACTCTCTCAGGGAGCTTACTTTATTCTCTCTTATATATCACTCTGCATTTTCCACTTATTTGCCATGTTCATCTACCACTACCATATCCATCGTCCCACTCTCCTGATACTATGTACTGTAATTGCCCATGCCTTCATCCATCCGTCCATCCATCTCTCTACACCTTCAATTCATCATTGCAGCCCTGTGTATGGCTAGTCTAAGCCAACTTGTATGTATGTGTGTGTGCTTGTTTATGTATGTAACCTTGGACTTGGTTTACCAGTATGATGCTTCCTTTTTTGTTTGTGAAGGAAAGAAAGAATGAGTATGCTGCTCTCTAATGGAGCCGAGGCACTGTCTCTGCGTCCTTCAGTGCTTTTGAGAGCGTTGTTCACTTCAACGCACTGAGAGTGTGAGCGAGTGTGTGTGTGCAAGTACATGTGTGGATTTGTCTGAAGAGTCCTCAACTTCCTCGTCTTCATGGTCAGGCTAATGCAGTTGGGACTATGTCAGCATGTGTTAATGTGCCTTTCCACTTAGTTACCACAGAGATACATGCTGCCCAGAGAGGATACAGAATATAGGATGAAATAGAAGATTAGAGACAAAAATTCAAGAGGGAATAAGCACATGAGATGAGAGATGGATGGGTAAAAAGGTATGTGCCAAGGCTTCAGAGACATCAGTGAAGTTTCCCTCTGAATCACAGTCATGGTGGAGAGACCCCTGAAGATCAAGCAGATGAATGTGTGTTTTATATTATATTTCCTAGGGATGCACCGATATGAAAATTTTGGCCGATACCAATAATCCTTTATTTTTGAAAGCCGATAACCGATATGTTGAACGATAAATCTATATCCAAATTTTTTATATACTTTTTGAGAGCCTGATTATAAAAAAGGTCTCATCATTAAAAGCCATATCCCAAACACTTCAACATAAGCAGCATAGTTTGAACGGTGTACGTTTTAAAAATATTTTTACTCTCTCATTACCAAATTTAGTCATAAAAAAGCCTTACAAATAAATAAAATAATGTTTAAATAATGCAAACAAGTCACTGGACGTCATTACACGTGTAAAGAATCAAAATTCTTGCCATAGATCAATAAAACGGAATAGCTTCTGCACGGACAATAATTAAATGATTTGAATTACTAAACCATATTGCTGATGAAAATAACAATAGAAAAATACAAGTGGTTGTTATTAATAACGTATCAATGATTTTGAAAAAATAATAAATTAATACCACTGTTTTAAATAGCAACCGTTGAGCTGCGCGTGCTGAAGCTGAAGAGCGATATGAATACGGTAAACTGAAGAGTTTGCTGGCAGCTTATTTAAGTCAGGAAAGGCATCCTGAGATGAATATGACTACAACATAAACATAATATTACAAACTATATATGTACAAACATGATGCAGTTATTGCGGGCTATAGTCAGAATGTGTGATCCTGTAGTGGATGCACTCTTCCCATAACAACGCACTGAAACACAGCAACTAAACCCAAAGAATACACAACGTTTTATTATAATAATGTTCTAATTAGAATGTTATATACACGACATTCCCAATCATAGTTATAAATGGTTGTGCACTGCTGTTTGGTTTATCATGGTAAACTGAAGGCTCTTTTAAATTACCAACGCAATGCTATATGAGTAAAGCAGATCTACATCAAATAAAAACAATATTACAACGTACAATTGCACAAAATGCTGCAAACGAACAGCGCGCATCTGATGTGTCTCTGAAGGAAATAATGCATTATATATCGGCTTAAGATATCGGCCAAATTTTCTTATTGGGACGATACCGATAACAGAAAAAATAGAGCATTTATCGGCCGATACGATATGGTGGCCGATATATCGTGCATCCCCAATATTTCCAAAAATAATATACACTGGTCAAATGTTTGGGGTGGTAAGATTGTTGTTTTTAATGTTTTTGAAAGAAGTCTCATATGCTCTCAAGGCTGTATTTTTTGATCGAAAAATACAAGTTCAAAATTGTGAGGGATGAAAATCTATTGAAATTTAAAATAACTTCCATTTGATATATTTTACAGTTTAATTTATTCCTGTGATGCAAAGCTTGAATTTAAGAACATTACTTCAGTCTTTTCATTGCGGTCAGTGTTTTGATGAAAACAGCTGTGCTGCTTAATATTTTTGTAAAAACCATACTTTTTTCCCAGGATCTTCTGATGAATAGTATAAGTTCATAAGAACATCATTTATTTGAAACACATTTTTTTTTTAATTTGTAACAAAGTAATACTCTTTAATGTCACTTCTGATCAATGTAATGCAGTAATTTTGAAAAATCAATCACACTCTCAACCTCATGTCATTCCATATCTGTATGACTTTCATTCTTCAGTTTTGAATAATGTAGTGGTCTTTTTTTTTTAATATTTAATTACAATGAATAGAAATCAAATTAAGCAAAAGCTCATGAGGATGAGTAAATAAATGTATTTTTAGTTTTTTGATGAACTATTCCTTTAAGCAGAAGAGCTCACTAAATATGGCTAAACATCTCTGTTTAATCATTACTGTTACCTGATTTTTCATGTGTGTTTATGTGCTTATCTGTTGTTTGCAGCCATTGGGTGCAGGGGATTATTTAGAAATCGCACGGCAGTTTGACACGGTCATCATACGGAATGTTCCTCACTTTCGAGTCGGAATGAAAGACCAGGCTAGACGCTTCACCACACTCATTGACAACTTTTATGACCAAAAGGTAACAACTCTTCAAAACACATACTAACTTTGACATCCTTCAAGCACATGCAGGCACATGTCCATTGGCAGAACCAAAAACACTTGTTATTCATGTGCAATCCTCAAATACATAAAATACAAATACACAAAATAACTTTGTCATTCTTTGTTAGCACCACCAACCTATCGACATGGTTCAAGTATGTGTTTGAACTCTCAGGTTAGAGTGGTGATATTGGCTGATGCACCATTACACTGCCTCCTTGATCAGGGGCCGATGACTGGAGAGGAAGCAAGAGATCGCCTAATGATAGATGAACTCGGCCTTACCGATGTAATGACAACACCCTAACAGTGCCACCTATTGGCATTACATTATAATTCTGAAACTATACATAAACACTGAGAGCACACGTTAAAGCAGCACTATGTAACTTTTTCTGTGTTCAAAATTTGCAAAATGTATATAATGAGCGAGTACATCATTAATTAATCTTCCAAACCGCGTTTTTGTCTTATTCCGAATCACTACGGTACACTTATAATAAGTACTTATATTTGGACTATTGTAGCCTGGTCGGGTCGTCACCGCTGCGGAGTAACACATACCTGCGTGAATCGCCATAGACATAAACTTAGAGAAGTAGCTCCGGTTGGAATGTTCTTCCGCGGGATGTGTGCAGTTCTGTTTATTAACCGCTAGAGCGCCAAAACTTACATAGTGCTGCTTTAATGTTGCATGCATGCATGTAAATATACTTAGTCATGTGTAGATAAAATCTCACTGGTTTATTTTAATGAGCCTTGGTTCTTTGCTAATTCCTGTAGAAAGACATTTGTAATCGTTCATCAGACCTTCATTTATTTTGCTCAGGAGGTCAGTGAGCGGCTGACATTGTTCACAGCAGATGAAGAGGTCTTTGCCTTCCAGAGGACAATATCTCGCCTCACAGAGATGCAGACAGAACAGTACTGGCTAAGTGGGGATCGGAGTCAAACATGAACTGAAACTCCCTTGCAGTAACCAACTACCTCTTAATAGAGTCTTTGTCGCCTCCAAAAACATTTGAGATGGTACATTTCCATTACCAAAAACAGACTCTTAAGCCTTATCTTATTACTTTAAAAGCAATTGGAATTGTCCATATTCTCACATCACCATTAATATGTAAAACAAAATATCATGGACTGCAGGAGGACAATGCATATGTTGCAAAATAAGATGATGTGTAGCACCCTCTAGTGGATCGTGTATTCTGTTGTATTTAGTACGGTACATTATGTACTTTGAAATAATACTCTTACTGTGGGAGAGGGAACAATATATTTATATTTAAATGTTTGATGTCTAATGTGAATTTATGCAGTTATGCTTCCTTAAATATCAAAGCATATTTAAGTAATAATAATTGCTATAAAACGCAATATAATAATTTACATAAAGTAATAATTATGAGATAAAAGTTAAAATCATAAATTATCATGATTTACCAAAGCGTTTTTTTTCTTATGTGGTGGAAATGAGCTTCCATTCCTAAATTATTAAAATGTTTATGAAAAAAAAAAACATTAAACATTGGTTGTACTGGTTGTGGTAATGCTAATGAATCTCCACAAACAAATTGTATTTTATTTTATGTGACTTTATTATTTTATTTGACTTTATTTGACTGTATTTTACTTTACTTTTAATTTTTTTATTTAATTGTACTTTGTTTTGTTTTGACAAAGCATGATGAGCATAACCTCCAAAAACGGTTATTAATCCAGTTTCTTTAAAATCATAACATTCAAAGGGGTCTAGTTTCTGTAATTTCTCCATTTGGTCTGAAGGTGGCAGTAGAAGATAGTTCTGTTGCTTATTCACACCCACGTGCTCTGTGTTATTGTTTTACATGACACAAGGAAAGCATACTGCAGCTCCCTATCTGTTCCTCACAGAGAGAACTAGACTTAAGCACCCTCACATACAAACAAATCTGCAACCTACATACAATACATCTATTACCATATGCTCATAGAGGCTAAAGAAAAACAAGTATCATAAATACACGACCTTGAACCGACACATATCTACTATCAGCTTCCATATGACAATATGTAATCAACAGTGACATTATTACAAACGTAGTGTCTCGTGTACTGAGGATCGCTTTTAGACATTGACAAGAGCTAGTGTCTACACGGTTGTTATTGTAGAGGTCACCTGCAGACTTTTCCATCCATGTAGGGTTAGGAACAAAGGAAAGGGAGACTGAAGTGGGAGGGCTGATTTAAAAAAGATAAGGAGTGAATAGAGGAGCAAACAGTGAAGATGTTACATCTTTAGTGACTAAGAAAACAGTCTTCAGTGACACTTGTTGGCCATGTAATAGTATCACAGAATAGCACCACAAATCGTGCGCTTATGTAATATGAGTTCTGTGTGTTTCTTACAGGTATTTTCGACTGTGAACCTGCATAAATGTCATCTTGAATCTCGATTAATGCGATGTGTCGATACATACAGGTGGAAGAGCGCATTCCTTTCACCGCGCCCGAGAAAATACGCATCTCTGCATGAACAAAGGCGTGCTCGTGTTTTGAGAAGACGTCGCCGCACTAGAGAAGCGCCACGGCAGAGCCAACTTCTTGATTATGAATTACGTCATGTGCTTGAATAAAACGAGGCTGGCAGCAGGGGGCGTGTCGTGAAGAACGAATTCACGCTGGGGTTAAAGGGCCAGCGAAAGGCAAATAAATACAAGACATGCCTCAACATTTGTCAGTGGCCCCAGAGCAAGTAAAACGAGCAATTTTCTTTTAATTAAATAACAATATTTTCGTTATTGTTTATTAAAAGAAATGGTTCCAATCAAAATGTTATTTACAATCATTATTTTCTTTCTTGGAGTAGAATAGGCAATTTTACATCCACTGAAAGTGTAATGTAATTTTAAATGCCAAGATCCAAGAAAGACAAAAAGAAAATAAGTAATAAATAAATAAATGTAGCCTCTCATTGCAGTCTATTCCAAGTACTGTGAAAATACAATTTTGAAACTGAGCTCTGCTTTTGCCATATTTGAAACATAATTTGTGGTTATGTTCAGTTAAGTGTTGCCTTTGGATGTTTCACTCTGGGTTTGATTACATGGATGACAAACTCCATTGATTCTCGACTACAATGTGACTGATTGTAGCATTTTCAAAAATTGATAGTGAAAATTATTTTACTTCAATTTCAGTCTGTTCGTCACAAAAAAAAAAACATTTGGTTACCAGTCACATATGGGTTACTTTTGTGGTTCTATTACTTTCTTGTCGCTTTTCTAGAATGTAGGCATTTAATAGCAACAAATCTTCTCTTCTGTATTGTGAGTTTGTGACGTAACAGATCTGTCGCTTGTTGATTGGATTTTGAGAAGTGGGCACTGCACTCAAAAAATTGGGAAAGATGAATGGGTTTTTACAGGCGAGTTTAAGCAGACTTACATTATTGGAGAAAACCTGCCTAATTTACTAGAGAGAAGTGTGTTGTTTCCCCAGAAGATCCAGTTATGACATTTTAGGTCAAATAAATAAATAAAAATAAGATCTGTAACATGCATTTCCAACATAGGGTGAATTTTCATTTCAAACCACCATACCGACATGTTTCAAAAAGAAGACAATACTGCATTGGAACAGTGGAGAAAATGACAACATTTTTGATGAACTATTCCTTTAAGATATTAGGCTACTTATCAGGCATCTGATTATAACACATTTGCCACATTAACTCTCTTAATTTTGTCCTACTCTGGTTACTTGAAAATGTTGTCTCTAATCTATAGCACATTCCAGATAATATACCCAGATAATGTTGTTTGCATGTCTGAACTACAATTTCTAGCAACTGAATCTATATGTGGAAATCCGATAAACTGATAGGGACTCTCAGTGCTTGAAGTGACTTGTTTGAACATGTCTCTCGCCTGTTGGCAGCTGTGATGGGGAGCAGTGGCCCTTTAAGAGGCGATCCCATGCGCGGAATCTAGGGGGCAGGTCCCTGTCAGCGGTAGAGGCTGCGCTTCCCTTCTCGCCCTCCTCCAGTCACTCAGTCCTAAATTGAGCTCGTTTGAGTGCTGACAGACGATTAGAGTAGATAGTCCTCCTGTGCCTTTAGATAGATAGGTGCAGAGAGAGAAAAGGCTTTCTGGATGGGAATTTTGATGTGTCCAAGGTCGTGCATCAGAAGATGTTTTCTGTGAACTGTCTACGAGCACGCGTAGTTTCTGTCCCCCTTGTTATTTAGTTGTGCCTTTGAGTCTGACCATAAACGGCCGGCGTTTGATCACCCGCTCTGACAGTTTTCAGTTCCTTTGGTCCACTACGTGACTGGGCTTGCTTTTGATGGTAGTGTGCAGTGCCGTTGTGGCGCTTTGTCCCGTGCTTTCGGGCCGAAGTGGCGCACTGGATGAGATTATAGTTTTAGTTATTACCTCAGTGCACCAGTACTGTGGTGGCGACGACAGAGAAGAAAAAGTGGCTCCCTGGCTTAATGTGGCGTGGTTGATGTATTGCATTTTTGCATTCCTATATTATGTGTAAGACGCATCATCGTTGTGGGGTGTTACATGTTTATATATATATATATATATACATATACACACACACACATTTTATTCATTGGTATTGTTATTTACATTAGGGACAATAGTAGTGCTGGTTGACAGTTTTCTATTTTTAACATGCGCAAGTTTGTTTAAATACCCTTAAGTACTTTTACTGATATTTTGTTTGGAATTATGCTAATTAGGCTTTGAAAACGTTGCAAATACTTGTAGACTCATATGAATAATGTAATTTTAAACATGACAGATTTTTAAATTGTTTCTCTTATTGGTCCCGTTTGCATTGAGGCTGTTTTTCGGAATCCAGCCAACCATCATATTATATATAATAATATTGACTAATATTGAATATTGTTATGGAATAGCAATACATTTGTGTCCTAATTTTTTCACTTTCACAATATCAGTGGTTTTAATATCTCATTCGTGCGGTCATCTCCACTGGGATACGAATAATCTAATATGAGTCAGGATGTGTCATTATGAAAGTGTAACGAGCAAGAATATGTGCCATCAAGCAAGTGTTAAACTGAAATGAAAGCGGAGCACTTTGCATACAGTATACACGCTAATCTTTGTTTATATCTTCACGCGAGTCTTGCGCGGACCAACGCATACGTGTGCGCGCGCACCCCACATTTCCAGAAGCGTTTAATTTTCACTGGTTCATCAGACACATCGAAAAAGAATACGTTTAATTGAACGTTTAATGGTTGTTGAAATAGTATCTTAAAATTATCTTATTTTGATGGCAAAATGTTAAATTTAAAGTGCATAATAATCTCTCTCTCTCTGTAATGTTATGTGTATGTATATAATGCACAGTTGTATATAAATGATTATGATGTATTTTATGTCATATGGCTTTAAATTGTATATTGTATTTTTGTCTTTCTGAAACACAGGGAGGGGTGTTAATTATCATTAATATTTGTACTAGTCGCTCAAGAAGCATTTAAGCACCATTTAGAGTAGAGGTGCATTCATGGAATGCGACTGTGACCGCTTCCCACTGCCTATTTAACTTTGACCAAGACAATACAGAGGAGTGTCAGAGAAGGCTGGTAGAGGTGATGGCAGAGACAACCCTGGAGCCACTGTCCTCTCTGGACGTAGCCATCGATCCGGATTTTGAGCCACAGAAACGGCCGAGATCATGCACTTGGCCACTGCCAGAGTCCGGCTCGGTGAAGCCTGCATCCAATGACACTGACATAATCCCAGAGGAAGAGGATGATGAGGATGACAATGCGATGGCAATCAACGCCAACAGTGTGGGTGAAGGAGAGGACAATGGCAGCCCAAGCCTGGCTGAGGAACTGCATCCCGCTAGCGGTCAGGAGAACACAGGCTCCCCGCTTTCTTCTCACCCCACTTCTGCAACCACGGCGAGTCCGGAGGCGAGCGGTCAGGGCAGCCAACAGCAAACTCCCCGGAAGTCATCTTCAAGGAGGAACGCATGGGGCAACCTGTCCTACGCAGACCTTATCACAAAAGCCATAGAGGGCACCCCAGACAAGAGACTGACATTGTCCCAGATCTACGACTGGATGGTCAGAAGCGTCCCATACTTTAAAGACAAAGGCGACACAAACAGCTCAGCTGGTTGGAAGGTAAGCACTCCACTCAAGCAGTACCTCCCAACTGTGTTCCTGTAGGCCACCAGACACTACACATTCTGGATGTCTCTACTAATAAGCTGATGAGTTTAATCAGGTATGAAGGGACATTCTGTCATCATTTACTCACCCTCATGTCATTCCAAACCAAACTTTCTTTCCTCTGTAGAATAAAAAAGATATTTTGCAGAATGTTGGTAACCAAACATATTTGGGTCCCATTGACTTCAATAGTAGTTTTTTAGTCTGTATTATGGAAACCAATGGGACCCCAAACTGTTTGGTTGCCTACACTCATTAAGATATCGTCTTTTGTGTTTTACAGAAGAGAGAAAGTCATGCAGGTTTAGAATGACATGTGGGAAAGTAATTTTTGGGTGGACTATCCCTTTAAGCAGACATCCAACATGTGTACTGTTGTAGGACCCCTTCAGGAACAAGGTTGAGATCCACTGTGCTAGAGAATGCGTGTCATAAGGTGCGCAAGTGTCTCTTTTATTCCATGCGCGATCTGATTCTGCATCACAACCAGAAACACATGTTCTGGCATGTTTGGCCACGCTTACTCACGCACAGAAAACTGAAACTGGAAAGGTTTCGAGGGTGACTCAATGGTGCAGTGACGTCTCCTATAAACAAACTATTTGGATACCAGCATTATGCTGGCAAATTAGGAATGATCAGTATGGAAAATTTGTGTAGCAAAACAATTTGTTAAAGTTAGTTTAGATGGACTTTGTCTTGTGATAATGTTTAAAAGCCATAAATAATATATCCTCAGAGCCAAGCCTAATAAATGTCCATGCATCCAAATGCCTTTATGTTCATATCCACGCAGCACGGCTTACATAAAACTTGGCACGGTAAATGCACCCACTCTAGAAGCTGCCCAGACTGCTTATGTAGGTGTTGAATGGCATTAGGAATTGCGTAACAACTCAGAATGGCACAAGCTTCTCCTTAGCAGTCAGCAGGCAGGACTGCCTTCAAAGGGAATGTCATGGCCATGGGCAGGAGCCAGCACAAGACATATGGGCCTTTCACTTACAGAGCCAGGGCGAGTTGGGGGAGGGGGTGTAGGGTGGGGTTGTTAGTGCAAGGTCAAGGGCTGAGTTTGCGGCAGGAGGCCCAGCTCGCCCGTCCCATTGGCCGTAAATAGCCATGAATTATAATAGTGAAAGGAGAGTTACTGCCGGGTCTGTGGCAACGGCAAACTATGTGGACTCTAGCACAGCATGGAACTGTTTGCACTCCGACTCGTCTAGCATTCAGGACCGTGTGTGTGTGCACGATCATATTTCTCAAACTGCTATGCAAAACATTACCTGTCAGTCAAACACGTTTTATGATCAAATACCATTATAACCACAATTCTAGCATGAGTACACACAAATAAAAACACCTCCCCCTGGCCTCCGTTACAACCAGTAACTGATATTTGTAAAAATGTCTAAATGTGTTCCACTAATCTTGGCTACTGTGTCACCTTGAGCTCTAAATATGACAACTCGGAGCAGATCTGTGTGTACAGAGTGTGGGTCGGTTGTAACTCAACCTCAGATAAACACTCCTGCAATTAGCATTTAAGTAAAACTTGCATGTACATAGTGCATGATACATACACACATACAAACGTGTTTTGCATCATTTAAAGAATTGACACTGAATTTATTTGCCAAAGTTGAAGTTTGCGTGAAATGGAAATTTACTATTTTAAACAATTAATTTGTGCAAATGTTGATTTTTAAAAAATATTTTTTCCTACTTTGTCATCTCAATATCTCAACATTCTGATAAAACCACTTCACTTAAACCCGTTCTTGATGGATAGATACTTGATACTTGAAAAACAGATACTTGAAAAATGAAAACATAAGCAATGAGACCCACCTCGACCCTCTGAAGTATTTCAGGTATTGTTAACATTTGCATTTAACGGTTTGATTACGTCTTTAATTGATTTTTTTTTCCGTACAAATTTTTCGGGCCTAATGTGTACTTGAACCACTGAAGTCCACCACTGATAAGCTACCACTAAATATTGTAGAAACTTAATTTGCTGTAAAGTTGCTTTGCAGATTGTAATCGGTGAAAGCGCTGTACAAATAAACTTGAATTGAATTGAATTGAACGGTAAACTGCAAAACCTGCAAGAAAGGCCTAATTCCATGCTAATTAGGATTAAAGTTGAAAAAATTAAATTAGGAAACCGAAAGAGCAACAAAAGATAAGTAGGCCTAAGATGTCCTATCCAAACACAAAGGCCTGGCTGCCAATGAAGTGCAAAAATGCCCGCCGCAATCCTTGCTACCAGGGTCCCTGGTCCCATCTGCTTAATGCGAGGGTTTGGATGCTGTAGTCCAATCAGGCTTCCTTTGTTTTTCTGTTTGAACACGAACTGTTGTGACTGCAGGAGAGAGAGAGAGGGAGTGACTGTTATAGCATAGATGACATTACAGCACCCTCCTCCTATACTCTCTGCACTGAATGTTACAGGATAATGCTGTGTGTTTATTTAATTATCTGGTTATACAATCGGGCGGAATGTGATTGTGATGTCTTGAAAGTTTTTGAAAAGGTTTCTCTTTTGCAGGTGTACAAGTGATGAGATTTTATTGATTTATCGTTTTCCTTCACAGTGAGCTCCTGCAGAGACAGATCATTCCTCTAGTGCCAAATTATGTACTCTACTCTTAAGCCTTTAAATTATTCAGTGCTTCGAGCATTAATTTGGGTTATTTTATCAATTTTTCAGACACACCTCTTGAGGGTCTCTCACACACACTTGCACATTTGCCAGCTTACTGCTTTTAATCTTGTAATCTTGTGTCCACCACACACTTGTCTCTATCCTTATTACCTTGCGTAACCCTGCTGTTTATCTCACATCTGAAATATAATCAGATTATGTAACTTAAAAAGAACAAGCTACTACTATATTGTGTTGCATCATAATTGTTCCTGGAACACTTAATATGCTGAGCTGCCACACTAGGCCCAATTGAAATCTTTCAGTCACAGTGATGAAAGCGTTGTGGTCACCCTCCTGAGGGTCTGTATTCTGTGAATTTCATTCGGCACGGTTCCAGGATGTAGGTGGGCTATTTCATATTTTTCCTGTAATCTGTTTATTGTCAAGAGGGTGGGGTAAACAAATACAACATTATATAATTATTAGGGCTGTCATCGTTAATGCGCTAATGCATGCGATTAATTTTACGATCCTTAATGCGTTAAAATAATTTAACGCAATTAACGCAAAATTACTGAAGCACAAATTTCTATTCTAACCCTTTAACCCAATTTTGCTTGCTTTTGCGCTTGCGCTTGATGCATTTTAAGAGCCGCTAAACTCCGTGAAGCTTTTTCAGTCCACTGATCCGTAAAAATCCGAATTATAAGGAAACCATGCCCCCCTGCTGACATCATAGAATTGGGCAAAGAGAACAGAGACTCGCGTTGCCGTTTTTTTAGTTAAATTATGTCATTCCCAAGTGGTGTTTTATTTTAGTGTGTCATCTTTCTTGATTTCCCTCTGAGAGAGCGAGCCCTAACACGTCGCGCTGTGTGAAGTACAGGCTGAACGGGTTGTCAACACATCCCACTGCTGTATGGCCAGATGAGACGCAAACTATGTTTTCTTGACTGGATAAGCAGTCTCGCTAGTAAAGTTTTGATGAAGACTGCAATCAAGGTAAAGATGATTGCTGTGGTGTACAGGAGTCGTACAGTAAGCATGTGTGAGTCTGTTATAATAATGCGTGTATGAGTGCTTGACGCACTGACCGCAAATTGTATTTATGCACAGGCACAGATATTTCCGTACATTCACATTGTTTCCAAACACATTCACGATAATGTTTTGATTTGTCATGTTTATGTTGCTGTGTTTAGTTATACTGAATGGATCCGTGTACTGTAGTAGATGCAGTCAGCAGGCGGTTGGTTTAGTTTTTTTTTTTTGTCATCTCCATGTGGTCCTGTTCGGTATCGCAATTTGGCTTCTCTAAAATGTAAAAAAGCTAAAAAACTGTATATATATTATATAAATATATATTATGTATTTAATTAACATTATATATTCACATTATACATGCAAAACGGCACTCCTGGAAGTGCTGTATATAATATCTGTATTTTAACACGATGAAATGGAATTAGTGACCGTATTGTGACGTACATCAGAGTGTAATGGATTATCATGAAAAAAGAAAAAAAATGTAGGGCGGCGACTTGCATAGGTCACCAAAAAACGAGCAAACAAACAGATGAACTGTGCACAATTAGGTGAATTTTCATTTTAATGAAAATGACTTTAAAGACTTTAAATATGCAGAGACAATATGTGGGAGGTGTGTGCAGACATGTTGCTGTGGCTATGACTGTTAACTCATGTACAGTCACTGTTTTCAATGTTAATGTTCATGATTGGTGGTTTTATACATGCCTGGTCATGTTTAGGTGCGTGAGAGGTCTTGAAATGAGGGTCACATAGATGTTTTGGAACACGAAAGTAAGCAATTTTCTGTTCATTTTATTTTACCAAGGGCCGTAAACGGTAAAACTACTTGCTCTAATTCGTATGCACTTTTCCCCCGCACCCAGCAGACATTTGCATATTTGAAAACATTTGAATAAAACAGAATTCCTGATGGGACAGAATCTACAGCGGCACGTCAGAAGCAGATATTCTGTGGTTAAGACATTTGAATGTATTTCTAGTTCAGCCTTTGCTACTTCCCACCTTTTCCGTGCCCCTAATGTACCCGCTCGGTTTTCTAAAGGTGTTGCAGCTCTGACCTGAGGCTTTTGAAACTTTAATTTGTTTTATTCCCGACCCGTCATTTCCAATTACGTGTGTCTGCCCGTCACGGTGCAGATAAATAGTTCTCGTTTAAACTTTAATTGGTACAATAAAGCTAGATTTCTATGTCAGGAGCTTTTGGCCAGACAAAGCCAGCAGTAATGAGAGGAGATGCGGCTTTGTAGAGAGTGATTATTGCAGTGAACAGAGGGAAATGACAGTTTCAGGGAAATACATCCTCAGTGACAATCTCATGCATCAGCCCTTTGAGAGATATCAGAGAAACATTGTCAGACAGGAGTGGGCGATTATTAGCCTGGTTGTGGTGACGCAGAGGGTCTATTTTGGTGCTCATACGTGGATGTGGGTGTGTCGACTTTTGATTAGACAAAAGATTGGATTGATTAACCCAGTTTGAGTGTGGCTTCGATTGTGGAGCAAGTGTTTAAATATGGGTCTGCGATGATGTAAGGCTTTCAAATCCTCCTTGACTAAGCAAATTTATTTTCTGTGACATAACACCACAGCGGCCACATGGACATCGTGAATTTGGTAGTCAAATTTATGATGGCTTGTGTATCTGACATAGCCATAACCACACAACCTAATGGAAACCAGGACAACATTTTTATGGGCCCAATAAGTAGGCTATATGACACCTTACACCTAGACAAAAATCTAGGAAACTTTACAAAGCTACAGGTTTGGATGGCCATCAGTTGGATTATTTATTTATCTTCACATTGAATCCTAACATCCTAGTAGGTCCAAAACTATATTGCACAATTTTATATCAAACATACAAATAATTATATTTGCAAATAAATGCTGATTTTAAAAAATCACAGTTTCCACAAAACTATTTAGCAGAACAACTGTTTTAAGCATTGATCAACATTTAAATGATTTCTGAAGGATCATGTGACCGGAAAGACTGGAGAAATGGCTGCGATCAATTCAGCATTACCATCACAGGAATAAATTACATTTTAAAATATATTAAAATAGAAAACAGTTATTTTAAATTGTAATAATATTTCACAATATTACAGTTTCTACTATATTTGTTTATCAAATAAATGCTGCCTCTGCAAGCATAATAAACTTAAAAATGCTAGTATAGCTAGATTAAAATAAAATTAAAATTATCTGGTTAAAATAAAAAAATTTGTGCATGTATGAAAGCTTGTAGGTCAGGGGTGTCCGGTCTTGCACCTGGAGGGCCAACATCCTGTAGTTTAGCTCTTGTCTCAACACAACGGCCTGATTTCTAGCAATCCTAAGGACCTTGTTTGAGGTGTGTTTAATTGGGGTTGGAGCTAAACTCTGCAGGACAGTGGTTTTCTAGAAGTTTCCACCTAAAACTCTTAGGGATTTTTTTCCACGTCACTGTGGTCTTTGGATTGCTCACTAAGTATCTCTGTCTGAATGTTTCTCAATCTGAATTTCTCTTAAAGTCAAAGTCTTTTCCAAGAACTGATGTCATAACAGTACAGTTTGTGGCACAGCTGCAAACTAACACCTCTTATCAATACAGTGTGTTCTAAATAACAGGCCAATCAGATGTTCCGCAGGCTGTGAGGCCATTGGCACATGCCTATTATCTGTTTTAAGAGTCCATTGCCTTGCACACAATCAGCGGGGGCTTATCTCTTTTCACTGCACCTTCAGTGTTTACACACCTGTCTTTAACCTGCCCGGGGTCAATTCTGGTGATATGGATGTCAGTGGAGGCCAGTGGATCAAGCTGAATAGGGCCAAAGTGCTGACTTAGCAGTAAAGTCTGCAATGGTTCCAGCTGCTGGACACATCAGCAGTTTGTTATCAGCCAGCTCAGTCAGAGTGAGGAAGCAGTATATCAGGAACATTATGGCCTAAAGTAATGTGGCACATGCCTTTTGCCACATATTTGAGGGCAGCCGTTCTAATTTCTAACACTGTTTGTATTTTTAGTTAGATTTGCTCATTTTTGGCCCATTTACCTCTGCCTGCCCTCCTCCCCCATCCATCTCTTTCTATACTCCCATGTGTGCTACAGTGTTTATGGGGGCATGAAATCGCTCCACAGCTCGTGGGCATCTCGTATGCGTCTTACTCAGACTGCCATCACTGACACGCTGCTCTCACTGTTTGTCTGTATTTGTCTGTCTCTCATTTGTTCTTCCTTTGCATTGCACGTTCTCAGAAAAGATCATTCTCTGTCTTTGCATATGCCAATCAATCCCTCTGTAAAAAAAAAAATTCAACCTAGTCAGTCTACAGTAAGTCCAATGCACTATAAACATTATGGATGGTAGAAGAAACTAACTCAATTAAATTAAATTAATACTTAAATCATTTGGTTTACTGTATATTTAATCATTTTGAATTTACACATTCACAAAAGAATCACAGTGCCTGCTTGAAATTTGACAGTGATTGACATCAAGAAATCACTAAGATGTGGCAGACAATCAGATGTTTAGTGCAGCTTTTATGGAGAATCTTTACACCGAATTTGTTCACCAGAATAGTTTTGGAATCTCATTGTTACCTTGAAAACCTGGCATTTTACGTCTGATAATGCTGAAAATGCCATTCTTTTACTCACCCACATGTCATTCCAAATATACTTTTTAGAGATACCAGTTTGTAATGACTTGAGGGTGAATAAATGACAACATTTTCATATTTGGTTGGGCCTTCCCTTTATAAGTATAGCAGCAACAAAAAAGAGGGTTAAAGGGGTAGAGAGGGTGATAAATGGTCAAACGAATTATGGTTTTGGCACAAAAAAATGTACACTATTAATACACTTTACATAAAGTTGTTGCTACACTGTCAGGAATGCCTACGGAGACGAGGGATAATCATAAACAACAGTCTTTAATAATCCAAATGCCGGGAAACACAGGGCAGGCTGGAGACACGCATAGCACATCAAGACATTTAACACCAGACAAAGCAATCAAGGGGCAGACAACACTATAAATACAGGGCTTAACGAGGTGTAACGAACGGGACACAGGTGAAACAAATGAGACAATCAACAAGAGGGAGAAACTAGGTCACGGGGAGCACATGGGGAGAAAAACGCAGAGACAGTCCATGGGCATACCTTTCAAAGTTTGACAATGTTTTTAATACTTCAATAATGAATAATAATTCAGCAAATGATCAAACAGTAGCTATGTTCCCATCCACCTATTTTTATGTGCATTTTGGAATATCACATAAAAAAACAATGCTGAATGCAAACACCAAGATGTGCATAAATTCTAAAAATGTGCTAAATTTATGCGTGCAATTGAGTAGGATAACGTTTTTATCCGATAAAAAAAGATGCACAATTTACGATGGAAACACATTTACCAAATAAATTCCACCATACGCATCAAAAAAGTCATTTGATTTTGCGCGATGGGACGGGATATCGTATTGTGACACTGAAAATCTATTTTGCCATCACAGAAGTAAATTGCATTTTATAATATATTAAAATAGAAAACATGTCTTTTAAATTGTAATATTTCACATTTTACTCTTTTTACTGTATTTTTGAGCAAATAAATGCAGCCTTGGTGAGCATAAGAGACTTCTCTCCAAAAACATTAAAAAATCTTACTGACCCCAAACTTTTGAACTGAAGTGTGTAGAAATAGTTTGCTTGAATGGCATGGAGGGTCACAGGGTTTAATGAGTAAACATGCTCCTCATTGACTGCATTCTCAAACAGTCACACTTTCTGAATCCCACAAACCAAGCATGCAGGGTTCACAGAGTTTACACATTCTGCAGTATATACATATACCCTCTACGACACCCCCTTTGTTTTTAAGGAGTAGTTAAGAGGCCCTGAGTTTGTTTTTTTTCATTCCCGTAGTCTCTGTTGATGCTTTCGACATGTACATTGGCAAATGGGTACAGACATACACACACACACACCCCTTTCTGGGAACGGTAATGCATTTCCTTGCTCATATGCTTCAAAGATAGGCCTTTCCTTTTATGTGCGGATGAAAGCATGTGCGCATGAGTGACCGTATGCAGTAATGTAGCGTGAACTCCCACATTGCAGCCTATTTGTGAGTTTGTGTATATATTTATATACACACAATTTTTATTATCATCACTGAAAGGAGCCACTAAACATTTCTGTGTCTTTGGTTTTACAGTGTCCTTTTCTGTTTCTGCTTTTATTTCTCTCTATGTAGAGGCCCAATAAGGGGTTTGGTAAAGTGAAGTACAATGACCCACACAACCCACACTGTGCACTCTTTCCAATAAAGCTACATTAAAAAATAAAGGGAAAGGCAAACAGAGAAATAGAGACAGACGGCTAGATAGAGATTGGTCCAGTGGGAGAGGATTGCTGATGATCTAGCTGGGAATGACATCAGCTCTCGACTGAAAGGGCTTTTAGACTGATTGATTTGCACATATGTGAGTGAGAATATGACGCTGATGTGAGTTAGCATTCGCAGCATCAGCGCCACATATAATAGTGTGTGTATTATTGGTCTAAATGATTGGTAAAATCATTGCCTTTCCCAACGGATTTTCTTCCCTCTCAGTGCTGCTTGGTAAATATGGGTTAGTGTGCCTTTCCTGTCTCTCCTCTCCCCACTTCTTCTCCCTGTTTGTTTTACTTTTCCTTTTCTTCCACCCAGCTTTTTGCTCCCTTCTATTTTTTTCCCTCTTCCTGCAGCTGTGCAGCGGGATCCAAGGATTTTCCAGGAGAACACAAAGGCTTGGAACAGCCAGGCTTTCTGACACGTAGTGTTATGCTGAGTTGCAGCATTCGTCTAAAGACGCTTTCAACCCCTGGTTAATATATTAGTGTTATTTTGACTTGTTGTTTGATTGGCTTGTTGTATACATTTTGCGTAGTAAAGACAATTTCTCAGTGGTGTGATGTGCAGTGTGAGGATTAGTCTCTAAACTTGAGGCTTAGTCAGGTGGCTGGTCATATGAGCTGACTTAGTGTGCGACGTGTGTATGTACACATACAGTGTGTGCGTACAGAGAGCGAGCGGAGATTAAATTAAGGATCATAGTGTAATCTTCTGTGTGGTTACATCAGCTTCACTATCACACCATGCATCACACCACATTGCTTAATGCAGAGAGAAATTACATCATGAAAAAGAAAAAGGTGGAGAGAGTCAGGAGAAGAGTAAAGGCAGATAAAATGCAGTCATGCATATTTAAAAAAACAGACAAAATAAATAAGGATAAGGAAAGAGCTTTGATTTTCCTACCAGTTGTTGACCAGGATGAGTCTTTGAGGATGACAGCATTTTCCAACCTTTTTGGTTTATGTATTCTGACAGTCGCCTGCCAACAAATGAATAAATGAATGAATGAATGAAAATGTCTGATCTTGCACACACAATTCACACACACTAAAAACAATTAGTTATTTTAATTAGTTAAAATGCTCTGTGGTTTAAAAGTTTGGGGTCAGTTTTTCTTAAAATACCTTTAAAATAACTTTTTTCAGCAAGGATGTATTAAATTGATCAAAGTGCCTAAAGACTTAATGAAAAAAAAAAAAAAAAAAAAAAAAATAATTCACAAAAAAAAAAAAACTTCCATTTTCAATTAAATGCTGTTCTTTTTAACTTTCTATTCATCAAAGAATCCTGAAAAGAATATCATGGTTTTACACCAAAGATAAATAAAATTAAGCATCACAACTGTTTTTAACTTTTACAATAATAGAACTGTGTCCCCTGAGCACATGAGCCTGATATCTGAAGGATCATTGGACACTGCAGACTTGGGTACCGACCTCTGAAAAGTCAGCTTTGCATTGATATCATAATTATATTTTAAAATAAATTATAGAAAGTTGTTTTAGTGTATTTTGGATCAATAAATGCGCTCTTGAGAGACTTTTTCAAAACATTAACAAAAACTTTGAAAACCGTAGTGTCGATGTATACCCTTGTCGTGTTCTAATCCTGAACACAAGGATTTTTTTTATTAAAAGGTAACTGAAAAAAAAATCGGATTAATCATTTGTTATTTTAATTTATAAAAATAATTAAATGTTTTCATTTTTGTAATTAATAAATTTAAGTACTGGAAATAGATATATATATTTTTTCTCTCTCTCTGTTCTATAGGTTTAACAAATCAAAATGTTTTCAAGTATCCCAATAGTTGGGAATCACTGCTCTATTATATGACCTCCCGATGACCCTGTTTGGTGTTTGTTGAATGTGTGTGTGTCCGTGTAATTTTATACAGGAGTTCGAGTTTCTTTGTGTGTGCTAGGGTATGCGGAGTGTATATTTGATTGGCCAACCCTCTTCATGGTCCACTGAGGTTTCGTCTCAGCGGTGAACAGGCAAATGTAACATCAGTCAGGTACCCCATCATTTACAGAAACAAAACCCAGCACAGACCCTGGTTCAGGAATTCTGAAAATCATGTGCAAAGGATGAAAACCTGGCGAGCATTTTTTTTCTTGCTTTAACTCTAAAATTGTACAGAGACTGTGAGAGCTTGTGCTATGCATGAGGAGTGTTATTGGCTGACTTGCACTCCTCCCCTGTCTGTGATTGGCTGGAAGGTTCAGCGGGGCACTCAATCAGCACTGTGGAAGCATATGTAGGTCAGTGTGTAGCTGTGCTGCATGGTGTGTTAGTGTGTGTGTACCATGCGGTCGCGTACTCTGGCAGTCCTCCAGCTCTCTCTTTCAAAATTAGAGAAAAAGGTGGAGGGGGAGGGAGTGAAGGAGAGGACAGAGGAAGGAGTAGACTGTGAGGCCTCCTCTATCCAGTCTGCGCATTAACGACACTAAACGCATTATTGTTTAGTCTTAAATTGGTGACAAACATTTGGAACAACTTTTCTGAATGTAATGCCAAACAGATTTGCATTTCGTGGCCACAGATACTCTTTTAATCCTGTAAAAAGAATCTTGTTTCCATAGAAGACGTCAACAATGGCTGGTTCCTATGACACACCCTCTGAACCAACTTTGCATCTTTGTGTATTTATATGTAGTGGTTTGGGCAAACATAAATCTGTCTCATTTAGTGGTTCTTGTTCTAACTAGATGTACCACTGGCAACCTAAACAGACCTTGGAAAGCTGTAGTGTTTTCAAAGGATGTGGATTTACAGTGAAAATGAGAGAGAAAGGGAAAGCCAGGGTGAGGGGGAAAAGCAGCCTTTAAGCGTTGTCCAAAACTACACTTCTGTATCTGTCTTTAACGACTGAGCTCTGAAAGTGCCCCATGTACTTCTAAAGCACTTCCTTCTGGCACGGCCAGGAATTTAGCTTGAGTCCCTAAGGCGTGCCACAAAAAGCACCGAAAGTCTGTTGAGCTGCTAAGCTTACCCCCAGTGAATAGCTATCCCCTCTAAAAAGCTCCCACTGCACACACACACACACATGTGCTAGGCAACCTGGCATGGGCAAAAACATCAACTCTTATATCTCCAGACGCTGTATGTCTAGACGGAGAGAGCGAAAGGGTCGGACAAAGAGCCTCATGAGTGTCTCTGTCTGTTCATTTTACGGTGAACCAACTCGCGCGCACACACTTAAATATGCACACATACCCAAATACAAAATTACTAAAAATGGTGGGCACATTCTACACTTCAATGAATTATGAATCACTGTTGTTAGGCAGATTGAATGCACAAGGTCCTTGCCGATTTCATACAGCCCACATGCAAAGCTCAGCAGTCTGTCTAGACACACATTGTTAGCAGAAATATGTGATCCAGTTACTTTTTACACACTGTATACAGTCTCTATCCGTCTATCTGCCTGTCTGTCTTGTAATCTTTATTAAAAAAAAATTAAATGGCAGTCAGGACCTTGTAACCTTTGTGTCAGAAAATCCAGTGTTTACACAGGAGTTTCGTTAACACATTGAAACACAAGTAGAGTGTAAAAAAAGCATCAGCTGACAACCACACCTTAAGAGTACACACGCATTATTCAGTTATTTCGGACCCTGTAAGCAGAACCTAAGAGTAAACATCCTCCACACCTCTGTTGGGTTTTCGACATGTCTCGTGATCTGACCGAGACTTCTGTATGTCTGCAAATAAAAATAAAACATAAACGTACTTCCCTTTTCTGATTGCTATTTAAATCAGCAAATTATGGCCTTAGTCACTTAGAACAAGCGTTAGCATTTTTGATGCAAGGAAAGCAAAGTGATTTTTTAAAGACGTATGCATGAGCAGGCTTGCAACAGCTGTGCACTGCTTCTATTATGTAATTTGTGTCAGAGGTTTGTTTGAATCAAGTTAGGACATTTGATAAATAAAAGTATTTTTATTTTTTGGGAGGATGGAGATGGCTGAGTAGAAGTGTATGTGCATGGGCGTACATGTACAGTATGTGTCAGTAGGAGGGTTGCTATGCAGGTTTTTCAAGTTGTCTGAGAGTTGTGCTCTCCAGTCCTCAACTGAAGAACTTGTCAGCACTTTTTGCCCCTCCTATCCCCCCCACCCCTTCTCTCTATGTTTCTAGAGGGATTACTGCACA
Organism: Sinocyclocheilus anophthalmus; assembly: GCA_018155175.1. Lineage (NCBI taxonomy): Eukaryota > Metazoa > Chordata > Actinopteri > Cypriniformes > Cyprinidae > Sinocyclocheilus > Sinocyclocheilus anophthalmus. Next base: position 371,320 of record JADLZN010008188.1, on the reverse strand, counting down.
GACCTCTTTCAAAAGTGGTTTCATGGTGAGATTGAGCCTCTGGATTGGCACCCTGCTCATGTATCAGTGTTCTTTAGTGGATGGAAACCAGTGCTATGTGCCCACGTATGTCTTGATTGTATGAAGTTCCGAAGCTCTTTTTTTAATTCCAGAGAGAGGCCTAGTTCGTCTATGAGTGTGCGTGTGTAATGATTCTGGAAGGAGTCCAATTTGCCGGAGAGCGTGTGAATGCATTGGAGCCGTGCCAGAGAGTTCAGCGCAGTAGATGAGTTGTTACTGGAAGGCTTTTGTTCTGGGTTCCACTAGAGAAAAGTCCTTTACAAGAGTCAGCCAGTCAAAATGGCAGAAGGGAGAAAGGCGAGGAGGAGGGGAAAAAAGTATAAATGTCCTACTTGTGAGACTGAACTATTATCGAGGACTTCACTAACAGCCTTCAAGATTCTGCTGAGATACCCCTGCCATGGAGATATGCGTTCCAGTCCGTAATAAGCTGCATTTTCCTCAAGAGGTCTTCTAGGAACTGTGGCTTGCCTTGGAATCTCACAGCTAATTATGCCCCTAGACATCATAATTCAGACACCTGTGTTTTAACGCAACACAGGCATATCACAGTAAACAGATGAAATAATAGCCTATATATGGGTTATAAAAAGTATTTGGCTATGTAAGTCCACTTAAAGGAATAGTTCACCCCAAAAGTCATGGCCTAATGGTTAGAGAGTCGGACTCGTAACCCAAAGGTTGCGTGTTCGAGTCTCGTACCGGCAGGGATTGTAGATGGGGGGAGTGAATGTACAGCGCTCTCTTCCACCTTCTATACCATGACTGAGGTGCCCTTGAGCAAGGCACCGAACCCCCAACTGCTCCCTGGGCGCCGCAGCATAAATGGCTGCCCACTGCTCCGGGTGTGTGTTCACTGCTGTGTGTGTGCACTTTGGATGGGTTAAATGCAGAGCACTAATTCCGAGTATGGGTCACCATACTTGGCCACATGTCACTGTCACATGTCACTGTCATTAAAATTGTATCATTATTCACTCACCCTCATGTCGTTTCAAACCTGTATAAGTGTCTTTCTTATGTTGAACACTTCACAATTTTAAAGAACCAAACAGTTCCATAGTAGGGAAAGAATTACTATGGAAGTCAATGGGGACCATCAACTGTTTGATTACCAGCATTCTTCAAAATATCATCTTTTATGTTCAACATAAGAAAGAAACTCATACATGTTTGGAACGAAATGAGGATGAATAAGTGATGACAATTTTCATTTTTTGGTGAACTATTGTTTTAAGTGACACTTAAATGACTGATTAAAAATAGTCTGACTAATAATAATAGTATGCACAATGATAATAATATTAATTATCTTTAGTATATTTGTAATTATGCCCCTGACCCATGTTTAATTTCATTAAAAATTCCATTGGTTTTATCAGTAAATATTGATGATATGTGATTAGTTGCAAATAATTTGATTAATCGCCATCTCTGCAAACAAATGATGACCTTTTCTCACAGCTTTAATTTTTTGTAGTTACTTTGACCAAACTGGTCTCAAGTTGCTTTTTACTGTGACATAAGTGTCCAGATACGTTTTAAGGCCATTGCACATACTGTATATGAGGTCTGGAACAGGAAATAGTTGGAGAAAGTGCTCTTGATTGTTGTGGAAGTGAGGTCTAAGAGCAAGACATAGTAATGAAGTTAAGGGCAAAGGTCTGTAGGATATTCTACTGATGTCACTCAACAGCTAAGTGGTTATGACTCCTACGTAATAACCTATTCTTATTACCCACACATGTAAAACTGTGTTTATTTACACTTCTACAGTAGACAAACTGCTGCCGAGAAGGTCTAGATTACTTACAGTAACCTATTAGCATTCCCATTTAAAATAAAATGTATGAATTCTGTCAGAATACTTGACTACTTTTGCATGGCTGTCAGAGTAGAAATGCTTTTTGCAGGCAGATTGTGTGGTTATGTCATCTACCAGAACGGGTTAAGTGGACCAAGCTAACCAGGAAAACCTTGACCCCTTGAATAGAGTGCAAGGGATTGTCATATATCTCTGTGAAAGGAAAGTGTGAGAGCAAGAGAGAAAGTGTGGAGGGGGAGGGGGAAATCAATAGACAGACGCAGCTCAGAGGACATGTCCGTGCGGTGTGTTTCAGTGTGTTTCGTCATGATGGGGAGCTGCAGCATTAGCGAGCATGTGGTTAAGCCTTGTGTGCTTCAGAGAACCAGAACAAAGAGACGTGAAGAAAGAAAGGGAGATGAACGAATAAGTGACAGATCGAAGCCTCCTAAGCCAGATACACAGAGAAGAGACTGTGCTGTTCAAACCAGCCGTGTCCCAGATTCACAAACCCTGACCCAGCACAAGAAAACACGCTCTTGTTTGTTTGTTTTTGTTTATTGAGTTGTTTTGTTGGGGGTTTTGTTCAACTCAACTAGTGTGTGATTGGCTTGGGACAAAAACATGCTTTGCTTTTAGGCTTTTCAGGGCTTTTTTGGTTACAGTGTATAAATGAGAAAGAAAATGAGTAAAGGAAAAGCATAGAGGCGGAGAGGATGGTATGCGTATTCCTGCACGTCTCAATATTTCTATGTTTAGAACTGTAATCTCCTATTCATCCAAACACACGTACGCAGCCAAAGTGAGCCCATCCTTATTCATCTAATCAGTCATTAGCAGGCACCGCTCTTGGCTCTTTTTAACATTATGGAGGTTAAAGGTATACTCAGCAATTTTTAGATTATGTCAAGGTGGTCATTTTGGATTCAGTAGCATGCCAACGTACACGTTTTTAGTTACTGATGCACTGTAAAAATACTTTATTCACAGTCCACCATGTTTTATTTAGCCTATCCTGCAAGCCTGTCCAATAAAACGGGGTTACTGAGATAAAGTGAATAATATTCAGACAGTCATGTGATCATAACCTGGCGGCCCCCCTGTGGCGACCAATAGAATAAAATGATTAGTATTTGTTATTTTATTTTTGTCATCGTCTAATGTTGTATGGACCCCAGTAACTGTCATTGTATAGACAAAAACTGTGCACTGTCACTTTAATGAAAAACATAGCTTACTCTACCTTTCCAGATGAACTCTTCAGTCTACACAGTGTACTAAGAGAACATGAAATTGTCATCTTATCCAAAGCCACATTGCCTCAACCAATGATATCGTCCTTCTCCTTTTCCCTCTATCAAATGCATGCATAAGAACAGTGGTAACATGCTGTACAGAGGCTGTAAAAAAAGTGCAAGCAAAGCAAAATACCAAATTGGTATAAGAGCCAGAGGAGTAGATTTCTACATTATATATTATTTATGATACTATTATTATGGATATTTATTAAAAACTCCCATGAGATTATAATGTAGAAGTAGGTCACCTGGTCACTCAGCAAACGTTTTACTTAAAGTACAATGTGCATGCACGTGCAACGTTTTGCACGTTTTGTTTGTGTGTGTCACATCAGCAGAAACAGGAAATCATGCGGCCCAAAAGTCAAGGCAGCAGGAACTAGGGGAGGGGGGTGAGAATTGCTGGTACAGCAGAAAACCTTGTGACACACTCTGCTGTAACGCTACTTTCTTTGTCTCTTTTTAGGTCCATTGAGACCCTCGTAAATTATACGTCCCTGGGGTGCAGGCCTTACTGTAAATGATCGTCATACAGTGATATTGCATGCGTTGTTGTTATCTATTTTTATCAGGAATGTGTGTGGGGTGCTGGCTTTCCATACGTGCCGAGCTCAGCAAAGTAAAATGCGAGTTTCTACGCAAATATTTCCACACAGGCACACGTGCACACACAGTAGTTTAGCTACTGGTCAGGAGATAAAGGCTGGGGGTCAGTTTTAATAGTACCTCTGGTGATGTTTAGTGGGCTAAAAGTTGAGGTCAGGCCAGTCATGTTTGCTCAAAATCAGTCACCTAAACTGAGCCTGTAATCGCTCCCTGTTCCATCCACTTTGTAGAGAATTCTGAGTGAATTTCATTTTCTATATAGTTATATCCATATTTTATATAAATAATGCACTCTTATTTATCGTGCACAACCAGTATATAGTAGTCTGTGCTATATTTCACATAATCCAAAGCAAGGGGACTCTAATGCAGCTGTCTTTATTTCTGCAAAATTTCTTGAAAAATGTATTTAATAATTAAATAAATCAATAAATAAAAACTGATTTATTTATTTAAATGTAAAAATTATTGTTTTAATTAATATATTTAACCTATTTGCTATACTATGTATCTATATATTTGATTGATTTACTAAAACATTATTGTTAGTTTGATTATATGAACATAAATAAGGTAATGGAAAAAAGGATGGGAAAATAAAATAAATAAATAAACCCCAGTACCAGGGCAATATGAACACAAAAAATCAATTTATTATATCCTATTAAAAAATGACATGAAATATAACTATTTCACCAAGAAAGGTGCTTTATGTTTAAAGGAGGGACACAAGCCAAAGATAAATTTGATGGATGGGTAAATAATAATAATCAAATTTTGGACTGAACAGTTCTTATATGTGCAGGTGAATGTGCTAACAGCACCTTACTAAGGGTTTGTCATCTTGGACTTGTTTGGGACCATCCTGCTCTGTGTTTTTGCCATTGCACCATGTTTCTTTTCTCTTTCCTGTGAAATAATGGTAAACAGGCCTGCCAATGAATAGTGAATGACGATGATGCGATCGGACACGGATATTAGGGAGCTTGATTGCTACTTTACCTGGTCTTAAAAACAATCAACTTCAACACCAATTCATGGAAATGCTGTAAGGCATACAAGAAATTGTAAAACAATGAAACCAGGCTGAGCTTTGCGGCTTGTAAGATATGATCACAGTGTATACACATTACTCAAACACACAACACACACAAAATAAAACGAACGGGGCCTTTTTTAAATGCAGCGCGATGGTGAATAAGAGCGACAAACCTTAGCATAGAGATGGAGCCCCAAACTGATAAACGCTGTTTCAGTTACTCCCGAGACCCCAGCAATGTGACACAACAGCCACTAATGAACAACTTAAATTATGAGACTATTATTAGAGTCAAAAGAAAACATGTTCTATTATGAGTCTTTATTAAATTAATCTACATTTACGTATACACCATGAATCATAAACGTCTTAATTACTGTGCATGTGACAACTTACAGAGGCAAACTTTGACCGACTTATTCACTGAAATGTCACAAGCGATGTGCCATTAGAATGGCACAAGATCGCAGCGGTAGTATCTAAAATAGTGTGCTGTTCAATCATGCTGCTTGCATTTGTAGACAAACAGGTCCGGCACGATTAAAGTGAGAACAAATACAGCCAATGATTGAGCACAGATTTGTTGGGAGCCATGAGAGTTAGTTTTATGCTTTACTGGAAACAAGAAACCCTCTAAGTTTTAACATTTGGAAAAATAAATCGATGCTATACTAGCAGACCTGTATGAAAAGAATTATGAATAAATAGGTCCTACTCTATCCATTTGCCAGGTTAACTGGGCCATAGTTTCCATTGGCTAAACTATCACAGTGTGCTGATTGTCTGTTCAGTGTGTGTATTGTTGAGTCGGTGTGGGGTCTTTTCATATTCCACGAGAGATGCCAAAGAGGGTGTTGGACGTGAGCAAGAGCAAGAGTGGACGTGTGGGAAGTGAGTGAGCAGCTAGAGCAGTACACGATAGAACACATGAAAGGACTGTCACACACATGTTGTGTATTCTATGGTGTTGAGGAGTTTGACTAGGATGTGAACTCAAATCCACGACACAACATTCTCAGGGATTTAATAGTCAAGTTTCCTTTTTTCACCCTCCTCTTTACATTTCTAGACTTGGCGTATAGCATGGGTAGACTACACCCTAAATAGCGAGCTTTAGAGGTGGTCCAGGACAATCTCTCAGTCATTCATCACCCTGACAGGAAGGCAATTTAGTACTTCTGATGAGAGAGAGAGGAAATAATCTTCTTCACTGGATTTGTTGAATGCCGTTAAAACCTGTACAGATGTATATCAGGAATCAGTTCAAGTATCCTGGGTGTTATTATGATATATATTAATCAATTAATATTTTTTAAATATATAAATAAAGATTTTTGAAGTATTTTTTCCTAATTTATTTTATTATTTTTTTTCATGTATTTATTAAAATACAAATGGAGAATTGATATTCCCTATTGGGACCCTTGACATAGATGATACCCAGTGTGTGTTTTAATCATGAGATCCTATAGGTTATTAATATTTATATTAGTTTTATTTTTATTATTTATAGATCTAACTTTTAATGTTATATTTTACTTTTAGTTAAAAGTCTAGTAATTTGTTTATTTGATCTAGCTATATTTTGTATTTGTTATATAGTTTTTTTTTTTTTTTAATTATTCTTTATTTTAGGAAATAAATTAAATAAAAAGAGAAAATGCTGAATGTAGCTAGCTGAACATAACTGCTTTTTACATTTTATTTTATTTAAATAAAAAAAATTTTTATTACGCCCCCCAGTATTAGTTTCAGTTTTAGTAAACTATAATAACCCTGTTATGCCATCAGTTATTAATTAAAGGAAATGGAGAGTAAATTATAATGGTGAAATTAGAAAAATGAAAAGTGGGTTTAAAGTCCTTCTTATTTTTAACACCACCCTTCCTTCCTTTTTTCTCGTTTCCATCTCCAGTGCATTTGTTTAGAGTTGAACAAATGGGATTTGCAGTTCTTTGGCACATGACACATTCCTGTTAATGGGACTATCTGTACCCAAGATGCACATAATATTGTTCTAAGATACTCCCTGCCACCTAATACTATTGCTACAGGCATACTGCTGTGACATCTCGATGAGTCAGTGGCTGTGACATGCTAATGAGAGTGGTTGCCAAGCTCTTGAATCAGAGTAAGCATGTTTATATGAATATTTGTGTTTGCAAGCTATAAATACTTAGCGGAAATGTGAAAAAATCAAAGTTAGGAGTGATTGTGTACATTTGCTGGACAGCACAGATGACACATACTAGGCTACGGTGAGGTCAGCTTTACAACCGGTGTGAGTTTGTGCGTGCCTGTATATGAACGATGTGATTGGCTAAACTGAGTGGGCTGGGAAGGCCACCACCCCCTGGATCTGAAGTCCCAGGATAAACAAGGAGGTCTTTGAACATGCCACATTATGCAATGTGCACACAACACACACATACTTGGGTAGTCTTACATGCTTAAGATGCTTTGTACTGGTCATGTTTTGGAAACACTGGCTCCAATTATTAATTCTGTAAAACTCTGGAGGGAAAGGAATAAAAAATTCCCATAGATTTGCATGCAGTTATGTAATTGTTTCTAGCTGGTTAGTCATGCATGACCTGCACAATTATTTTAATTTGTGTGTTTTGTACTTTTAGCTAGAGAAACTTTTATATTGTTGGCTGGGATGTACAGTATGAACCTCTGAAAGAACAGAAGAATAACAGAAGAAAGATAACAGAAAACACAGAATGTACTGTCAGAGAGAACTGGAGCCCCACTCCACATGCAGTCCACTACAGTTTTCAGTCAATTCACACACACACTTACACTTTTGAATAAGATGCACACACACAAAAGGAGAGACGTCCTGTACTGGCCGGAAAACGAACATTTTGGTTGGATGGAATGGAATGTTCTCTCCTTCTCTCCAGCAGTCAAGGCAGCTGGGAATGGGATAAGGTGAGAGTGGGAGGGTGCGGGTCAGTGTGCTTGGACCGTGTGTGTGTGTGTATGTGCTTGCATTTGTGCATAAACTGCCTTTCTCTTTACCTTTGCTGTGTCAGCGATAGTGTTCATCTAGTCAAAGAAATGACAAAAGAAAATGTTTGTTTATAAGAGGCTTTTTGATATCAACATATTTGTGCATATACATGTATATACATATACATATACATACTCTATAGTTACAATGCAGTGAATAGCAAAATTGACAGGAAGACTTTATAATGTTACAAGATTTTTCAAATAAAATGCTGATTTTCCTTTCATCAAAGAAATCAAAAAAATAACAAATTTTCCACAAAAAATATTAAGTAGCACACCTGTTTTCAACATTGATGATAATAAGACATGTTTCTCGAGCACCAAATCAGCATACTAGAATGATTTATGAAGAATCATGTGACACTGAAGAATGGAGTAATGGCTGCTGAAAATTCAAATTAAACTTCTCCATCACAGAATACAGTAATTTTTTGTAATATATGTAAATAGAAAAGGTTATTTTAAATTGTATTCATATTTCACAATATTAATTCACACTACTTTCGGTAAAATATTGCAGATTGGTGAGCATAAGGAGCTTCTTTCAAACCATTTTTAAAAATTTACAGACTCAAAATCTGTGAATGTGGTGGATATATAAGCCAACCAGTAATTGTAAATATATTGGATTACTGACAAGATACGATTGATTATTATAAATATTGCCTATTTTCTGAAAAGACAGAAATTATGATTAAAACAAAATGGTTTAGAATTAACACTGGTCTAATTATTTATATCTATTTATTTCTAAACTGCTCAAGTGCCTGTTTTTCCCCTCACAAACTCTCTCAAACTTTTGTCTTTTTCTAACTCTCCTCTGCTCTGACACTTCCTAGAAACATAAACACTAGACTGAATGTTTTCTTTTCCTTTTGGTCACAAACATAAAAGCACACATGGACCAAATACTAAGAAAGTCAGTACTTGGGTTTGCTAGAAACGTACGATTATATTCTGCAGATTTCTGGAAATGTAACTTCTGTGTACACCCTCACACACACACACACACACACACACTGCCCTCCACACTCTGCATGTCATTGAAAGGCAACCGCAGTGAAATGTTCAGCTGCCAAACCCATATTCATACAATGGCCCTGCCTTGAGTTACTGCAGTAAGTGTGTGCTCCTGCTGCTGAAATAATGCTGGGTATGTGTGTGATGAAGAGGGGGTGGGGGGAAGGACTTTATGGGTCCTTATGAAGATGTGAATTGTGTTTTGTTATGTGGCATGGTGTGTGAACTCCAATAAGAGAAAGAGATTAGTTGCTCTTTGCTGGCTTTCAAGCTTTCAAAGGAACTGATGTTTTACTATCATCTTGATTTAAACTTCATTTGCAAAAATGTCATTTTGATTTATTTATATAAATCAACCAGATCCGAAACTCTGATTTAATAAATCACAGTGAATTAATATTTCACAGAAGTCTAATGTGATATTTTTTTATGTATTAAATTAAGTACATAATATTAAGATATATGATGAATATTGTCAAAGGGTAAAAAAAAATCTATCTTTCTTTTTTTCTGTTTTGTTATCCAACATTTACTGTATGCAATATTTATTTATTTTAGCTATTGCTCAGCCATAGTCTCAACATCAAAATTATGACAAACCTACAGTTAGATTGTCTCAATATTTAAAATGTCCTCTTAATCAATATAATTTTGTCCCGTCTAACTCTTTCGTAAGGGTTGGCAGGTTTATATCCCTGTGGTTTTGGTTTGGTTGATTTGTGGGCAAGTGCCTGCTGGTTACAGGTTTGTATAGTCACTGGCTTCCTGACATAACAAAAATTACCAGTCAGAGCAATAACATTCACAGAGAGCACCAGATAACCAAAACACATCTCTCAGAAGAAAGATGTGACGAGCCATGTTGGTGTGTGGACATGGGGGGGCTGCATTGATGGATTGTTACACATGTTGTCTGGGGGGGGGGGGGGGGGGGGTGAAACGGACAAAAGGTCTCTGTGTTCCAGAGAGATACTGTATGCAGCTGGGCGCTCAGTTAACAGCCCCCCCCACCACACACACACACACACACACGTGTGCAGAGAGATCATACACATCATACTGACTACTAGACATTTACACAAAATGTAAACGCAACAGTTTGTCATTTTTTTAGTATTAAAATACCAAAAAATTGTTAGTGTCTCGTTAGTTTCAGGCTGAAAGGATGCTTTTCAGATTAAGGAAAGTGTGGGTATGTGTTTTCTGAATTATAGGGTTTACAGGGCGTGTGCACTGCACTTGTGCATTTCATAGTTTGTATGTGGCGAATAGTAAGCAATCATTTTATTGAAAGTATACTGCTTATGGATTAATACGTTTGATCTGGGGGCTTCCTGCACAAATATCTCATGTGGTGGATATAAATCCAAACCTTTTCTTTTTCTGCAAGCAATATTATATTTTATGGTAGTGCAAGGGCAGTAGAGTTGCTATGAGTCAGCTCTGAAAAGTGTTAACAACCACAAAGACACTGATACTCTGACAATCAAAACACATGCACAAACACTCAATAAACACTTAAGGTTTTCTCCTGAGGGCCTTATCTAGAACAGGATTACGCAGTAAGGAAAAGTTAAAATAAGAGAGGTATATTCATGGAAAGAAAGGAGAAAATATATTGTATTTCATGTAATTGGCATAAGTTTGTTTTTGGTGTCAGTGCCACAAGTTTGTTTAGAGCTGCCAAGCAAGCAGAGGAAGAAAATGAATCGGTTTTAATGACTTCATTCACAACATGCTGCTCCATTAAGGTTTTAGTCATACCCTTCCGTCTCTTTTCCCTCACACACACAAACATTATGCCATTGATCTCTAGAGAGACTTGGCACTGTAAACACCGGTATCCGTGGTATCGCTCATCATAGCTCAACACACACATCTCGTGAGTCATGGGACGGGGTACTTAAGTTGAGAAATGTGCTCATCAACATGAACTATGCTTTTATGTCTGAGAGTTGTAAATAATAAATAATAAGGCGCAGTATATATTAGAACGTATATGATAATTGAAATATTTAGCATATATTGATGTCTGTATATCCCAGTGCATCCTTCTGCACTATTGAAGGGAAAAAGAGAATGTTTTAGAAATGTAACCTCTCTGTTCTGCCAAGGTTACCAGCTATAAAACGTTTCCTCTGCTAAGTTACACGGCACATTGTGCTTTCTCAGCCTCTTGAGATCACATTGTACGTGTAATACACAAGGACATCTATTTTCCACTTGTGTCCTATTCATTAGTGCTGAAAAGTAGATAGATAGATAGATAGATAGATAGATAGATAGATAGATGTACTTTTATCAAGTGATTATTTCCTGAATCATGTGATGGATATGATTAATAACCATCAGTTTTCTCTGCTCTCTGTCTGCTTTTTTTCTAGAACTCCATCCGGCATAACTTATCCTTGCATAGCCGTTTCATCCGTGTACAGAATGAGGGGACTGGAAAGAGCTCGTGGTGGATGATCAATCCTGAAGGGGGGCGGGGAGGTAAAGCGCCAAGGCGACGTGCAGTCTCCATGGACAATGGTAACAAATACACCAAAACTGCACGTGGGCGTGCAGCCAAGAAAAAGGCAGCGCTGCAGGCTGCCCAGGAGGGTTCGCTGGAGAACGTATCTGCTGGTGGTCTGTCCAAGTGGCCAGGAAGTCCCACTTCCCGGAGCAGCGATGAACTGGAATCCTGTTGGACTGACTTCCGCTCACGAACTAACTCCAACGCTAGCACCCTGAGTGGACGCCTGTCACCTATCCTGGCCAATCCAGAGCTTGATGATGTTCCAGATGGCCCACCCCTGTCTCCAATGCTCTACTCCAGCCCCAGCAGTCTTTCTCCTCCCTCGTCGTCCTCATCAAACTCCAAAACGTGCCCTGCTGAACTTCCAGGGCTAGCTGACTTGACTGGCACAATGAATCTCAATGAGGCTGACAACCTAATGGTCGATCTGTTGGACAACATCGCCACACAAGTGCAGGTAGTTCAAGGGTCTTCTGCGTTCAGTTTTGGCTCCAAGAGCACCACATCACCCACAAGTTCCTCTTCATCCCAAACTGTGAGCAACAACACTGGTGGATTCAGTAACACCATTTTTGGGTCTACAGCAGGAGGCCTACGTCAGACGCCCATGCAGACTATCCAGGAAAACAAGCAAATGTCATTCTCTAGCGTTTCTTGTTTTGGGAACTCACTTCAGGAGCTGCTGAATTCTGATTCTCTGGTCACGCACAGTCATAGTGATGTCATGATGACACAGTCAGACCCACTCATATCACAGGCCAGTGCTGCTGTCACCTCTCAAAACTCCCGTCTTCGCAATGGCCTCATGCTGCGTAATGATCCCATGATGTCATCCTTCAGTTCTGTGCTCAATGGGCGAAGCAGCCACCTCCAGAACAAGCAACAGGGGTCCAATGTCCAGGGTTCTTTGCGTTCCCTCTCCAACAACAGGGCGCAAAGTCTAGCTAACAATGCTAATAATTTAGTCTCCGCAAAACAGCACCTCCAGCCACAGCCCTCCATGTTGATGACCGAGACTTCGCTTTACTCTGGCCTGAATGGAAGTAACGGGGTGGGGATGTGTCACCCCTCAGGAACAGATCGTTTTCCATCAGACTTGGACCTGGACATGTTTAACGGCAGTCTGGATTGCGATGTGGATTCCATAATTCGCTCAGAACTAATGGACTCTGATGGACTGGATTTTAACTTTGATGCACTGGTGCAAAACGCCGTTAGTCTGAATCCTGTGGGAAACTTCACCGGGACGAAGCAATCCACTCAAAGTTGGGTGCCTGGCTGACGGCAGACATTTAGGTAAGCCAAAATATGCAGTCATACAGTGGCTGTCCATGTCATGGAGAGAAAAAAAAAAGCAATTTGATAAAAGACAACAATTTCGTTTTTTTTGTTTTGAGTGTTTGCTGATAATTGTATTATAACAGTTTTATGATAAAACCTAAAACAATAAATGTACTCACAAATGTATACAAAAATATACTATTAAACAACATCAAAAAACGGAAAAAAAAAAACAAAAAAAACAAGAGACCCCCCACCTACACCCACGAACAGGCACCAGATACAATTAAAAATATACACCTTAAACAAAGACATACGTAATAAAACAAACAAAACGTTAAAGATGGAGTGAAGGAATAAAACAGAGAAGCTATCCATTCAACTCTTAAAAAGATACCTAAGGAAGGGGCCCCAGATTTTATAACATTTTTTAGAAGCATCGATCTTGGAAAAGCGAATCCTTTCGAGCTTAAGGGCGGCAACCATCTCCGCCAACCATTTATGAAAACTGGGCGGTAAAGAGGACTTCCAATCCATCAAAATCACCCATTTAGCTACGACCACACCAAACATAAGAGACGATTGCTGAGAATGTGTTAATGCTATTATAGGGTCAGAACATCCAAGCAAAGCTAACTCAATATCTGGACTGATATCTTCTCCAAAAACATTTATACCACCGAAAAATATTCTTCCAAAACTCAGAAATCTCAGGACAAAACCAAAAAGAATGAGCATGTGTGCCATCTGAGCTCTTACACATAATGGGGAAATTGAAGGGTACATTTTATTGAGTTTAGTTTTGGAATAGTGTGCAACACTTTAAACTGTATAAGTTGTAATCTAGCATTAATAGAGCAGGTATGAATTAGTTTCAGTCCCTCTTCCCAAATCTCATTTGAGATATTAATCCCCGGTATCCTTTTCCCACGCTACTCTGAGGTGATCTGAAGACACTGCAAAATGAGAAACAAACAAAGAAACAAACCGTGTCACCAAATGTTTGTCCATAGGAGGTTGAACCAAAAGATCATACAGATCATAATCCTGAGGCAAATCCTGAAACTCAGTAAAAGAATGTTTTATGTAGTGGCGCACCTGTAAATATCAGAAAAAATGTGATTGGGAAAGATCAAAGGTTTTATACAAGTGTTCAAAAGTGGCAAATTTTCCATCTATATAAAAGTCTTTGACCGTGGTTAGTCCTTTGCCTCTCCACAGTGAAAATACCTTATCCGACTGTCCGGGCAAAAAAAAAGTATTAATTAAAATGGGCAGGTGCACAGAAGGACACATAATATTCAACACGGTCTTCATTTGTTTTAAAATTCTAATGGAATTGAGCACAACAAAATTCTTACATTGTAACTTCCTTAAAGATACAGGATTAGAAAAAAGAATAGCAGCTAGGGAGCTACCAACAACTGACCGAGCCTCAATATACAGCCACTTTGGATGCATATCCATCAAGTTATCGGCAGCTTGATCGCTAATCCGCCAGAACATCATAGTCCTGGCATTAGCAGCCCAATAATAGTGACGGAAAACAGGTAGCGCTAGACCACCCAACTCTTTCGGCTTCTGCAAATGGGCCTTAGAAATTCTGTGCGCTTTAAAGCCCCAAATGAATGGCAAAATTACAGAATCTAATTGTTTAAAAAATGAATGTGGCAAATATATAGGTAGGTTCTGAAACAGATAGATAAAGCGAGGCAGAGAGACTATTTTAATGGCATTGAACCGACCAATTAAAGATAACGGAAGAACCCTCCATTTATCTATAGAGATTTTTAACTTATTTATGGCTTCTGTGAAATTTAGACTGAAAATATGTTTAAAATTTTTGGGAATGACTAACCCTAAATAAGTAAAGTGATCCTCTGTTATTCTAAAGGGTAATGACCTCAAAAAGTGACCATCCAGCCCTTGACCCAAGAGCATGAATACACTCTTCTCCCAGTTAACAGAATAGGCAGAAAAAGAACCAAAAACCTCAAGTGATTCCATTAAAAGTGGCAAAGCAAAAGAAGGATCACTCAAATATAAAAGCAGATCGTCTGCATATAAGGACAGCTTAACCTCAGCATGACCATATGATATACCCCTAATCTCAGAATAATTGCGAAGATGGATGGCCAGGGGTTCTAAAGCTAATTCAAATAACAGTGGGCTTAAACAACAGCCCTGTCGTGTACCACGCTGAAGAGGAAAGAAAGCAGACCTATCTGAATTAGTAAGTATTGCAGATTTGGGGGTAGAATAAAGCATTTTTATCAATAGTTTAAAATTCTCACCAAAGCCAAACCGATCCAGGACTGAAAACATATAACTCCATTCAATACGGTCAAAGGCCTTTTCGGCATCTAACGAAAGAACAGCTGCCTTGGAACTCTTACTCTGATTACTATACAAAATATTTAGCAGGCGACGTGAATTAAAAAAAGAAAATCTTCCTGGGACAAAGCCAGTTTGATCTGTATGAATTAACGAGGCCACATGTTTATTCAATCGCGTGGCCAAAATTTTGGCAATCACTTTTTGATCGCAATTAAGAAGAGTTATTGGCCTGTAGCTAGAGGGCTCTGTAACATCTCTATCTTTTTTCTTAAAAAGGCATATATGAGCCTCATAAAAAGAATCAGGAAATTTTTTCTTTTCAATTGAATGATTTACCATTCTAAGCAACAAAGGAGCAATTGCTTTTGCATTAGCCTTATAGAATTCCACACCAAACCCATCAGGGCCTGTGGCTTTCCCAATAGAGAAGGAGTTAATTGCCTCCAAATTTTCACAGAGAGTAAACGGTTCTTCTAATTCCTCTCTGGCACATTCATTAAGTTTTGGAAAGTCCACCGAATCAAGAAATTGATGCCCTGTAGTGCTCAGCTCAGAACAGCTGGAAGAATAAAGATGCTTGTAAAATTCAGCAAAGCGATTATTAATTTCTTTAGGATGTGTTAATAAAGTACCATTCTGAGATCTTATTTGATGAATGGCCCTACTAGCCTGCACACCCCTCAATTGCGCGGCAAGAAGCTTATCTGCCTTGTCTCCCAATTCAAACTTTTTTTCAAACTTGTTTCTGTTTAAGTTTTATTAACAAATTAGAAACCTGATCGCTCAAAATAGAGTTATATTCATATTTAAACTTAAGAATAGCGTTATGGTCACTCTGAGCTTTAGAAGAACGAAACGTTTGTTCTAAAGACGGAAGTATGGATTCTATCTCAGACAGACGCCTACGCTTCCCCCTCCTCAACGAAGATTCATATGCAATAATACGACCTCTTAACACTACTTTACAGGTTTCCCACAGACAAGAGTCTGAAACATCCCCCTTATCATTGGTCTCCAAAAATGGACTTAAACACTCAGACAGATAGGCCTGAAACTGTTTATCCATTAATAATTGAGGATTGAAGCACCAACAATACTGCGCCTTTGGTAGCAAAATTTTCAAACCCATAAAAATAGGACTATGATCAGAAATTATAATATTATGATATTTGGACTGACTCACCCCCTGAATGAGTTTTGAATCAATAATAAAGTAATCAATACGTGTATAGGATTTATGAACATGAGAAAAAAAAGAATAATCACGAGCAGTCGGGTTAAGTAATCTCCATATATCCACAAGATTTATGGATTTTATCAAATTATTTAAAACACCTACAGACTGAATAAAAGGAGGAACTTGCGAGGAGTGACGATCGAGATGAGGATCCAAATAGCAATTAAAGTCTCCAGCAATTATCAAATTGGTCGAATTAGTATCTGGAATGAGCCTGAATAATTTCCTTAAAAAACCAGGATCATCTATATTTGGCCCATACACATTAACACATGTAATCGGGAAATTATTAATGAATCCGGATACAATAATATATCTTCCTGCAGGGTCAGACACCACAGAGTGCAATCGAAAAGGAATTGATTTCCGAAAAAGTATAGCCACACCTCTAGCTTTAGAGGAAAAAGTGGCTTGATAAACTTGCGAAATCCAATTTGCTCTAAGCCGCATCTGTTCATTGGGTCTAATATGGGTTTCCTGAAGAAAAATAATGTCAGCCGACAATGACTTCAAATGTGCAAACACTTTCCCCCTCTTAATCGGGTGCCCCATTCCTCTTACATTCCAACTAACAAATGTAATATTCACTCCAGCATCACTATTATTATTAGGAATAGTGCCAGTCATACAACATCTTCAAAAACATAAACACAAAATCAGTAGCAACCACAGCAAGAATAAACATTATCTGGTGCAACAAAAAATATGAAGAACTCACGAACTCCCCACAGCTGCCCCATGAACCGAAGCAGCAAGTATTCCCCATCGTCTCGGAGACACAAGAGAGCAAGACTAACTTAGCTTACCTTAGCCAAAAAGAAGAATAGAAATAATGAAAAACACACAAGGAGTAGAGAAAAAAAAAAAAAGAAACTTCTGTACTCCACTGCACAAATAGTCAGTAATCTGAATCGCGTACCACAGTGAGAATTAACAGAATGCTCGAATAGTCCACTTCTATTAGTCAAGATCCATACTCGGACCAAGCTAAATGCGTTGAGGCTACGCTGAGTCATTCGACAAGTTATCCACAAACTTCTTAGCCTCTACCGGAGATTCGAAAAAAAGCTTGCGACCGTTGTAATGCACCGTCAATTTAGCTGGAAAACGCAGGGACCATTTCAACCCAGCCTCTCGCAGAGCTTTCGTAATCGAACTAAACGCACGTCGCCGCGCTGTCACCTCCGGTGTATAATCAGGGAAGATATGAATCCGCTTTCCTTTATATTCCAGAGGAAACTTATCCCGGCTCAGGCGAAGGATTATGTCTTTATCCCGATCATTGTGGATCTGTGCGATAATGGTGCGAGGTCTCTGGCCTTCAGATGGCTTGGGTAACAGCGCCCGATGAGCTCGGTCAATCTTCACAGGTTTGGGGAAGTTGTCTCAGCCGAAAAGATCGGTAATCAAGCCAGAAATTAACACCGAAGGGCACCCCCGCTCCTCACCTTCGCTTATTCCCACAAATTTGAGATTCAGCCTTCGAGAGCATCCTTCCAAGTCATTCAGTTTAGCCCAGAGAGATTTGTTTTCCGCACG
Organism: Sinocyclocheilus anophthalmus; assembly: GCA_018155175.1. Lineage (NCBI taxonomy): Eukaryota > Metazoa > Chordata > Actinopteri > Cypriniformes > Cyprinidae > Sinocyclocheilus > Sinocyclocheilus anophthalmus. Next base: position 353,557 of record JADLZN010008188.1, on the reverse strand, counting down.
CAAGTCTTCACACACCTTTTCAACCTCTCCGAGGCGTAAATCAGTACCGTTCAGGGCACCTTCTATCTCCACCATTTTTTATTTAACACCGGCCTGTTCTGATTGCAGGTTAACCAGCGTAGCATCCAACGTATCCAAGCGAGCACTTAATGCTGTCATCTTGTCCTCTATCAGCTTTTTCAAATCATCCCCTTGGGCACCGATTTGCGGCAAGTATCGCATTCACATTTCCCTGTGAGATAGAATCACCTGGATTGGCGTCCTCCTTTGTTGCAACAGTTTTTGAAGATTTCTTAGACGCCATTTTCCGACAGAATGAATCAGCGAAATAAGGAAAGGCGCACTTAAATCACTAAATACGCAAAACAACTGACTAAAGTTAACTCTCAATAAGTTACTATCGACTGTGAAGTGGATTAACGGTACTTTAATTACAAAAATATTCTAAATGTAATGTCAGCGGAGAGGAGCTCAGAAAAATGCGACTACTCCATGATCTGCGCACGTGCGCCCCCCCAAATTTCAGTTTGATTAGGAAAGGAATATTTTAATAGGGGCCATTCAAACATGACAAAGGCAGGATGCAGCACAGTGGAATGGAAACAAGGTCTAGAGTTTTTTAAGCTTCTTTCAACTTGAGCACTGCAATTTTTGGAACGCTGTCATGCGTGAGATGCTGCAAAGACCCGAGACACAAACACACTGGTCAAAGCTGTCTGTGTACCACATGTTTGCATAGAAAAACCAATGGAAAAGTACTGCAGTGGAATGCAAAATCACTTTTTGTTTGAACGGCCCCTTATACTGTACAGGATGTGTTTTGTTTTTCTTATTACAGTTCTATGAGTATTACTTACTTTTCTTTCTCTCTATCTAGGCTCAGAACTGCAGAGAAAACAACAAACAATAGAATAACAACTACAAAGAAATATCCTGCACAAAAAAAAAAAAAACATCCAACAGACTTGAAGTATCCTTTGCCAAGTTTGCTGTCTGCGGCAAGCACTTGATAATATGCCTGTTTACAGGTCCATCTGACTACAACATTCGGATGATGTTTACCTTCAGTTCAGCAGACCGAGACTATAACAAAAGACTGCCCATTGGAGAAACAAACAAACAGCGAACTCACAGATCATTATGCAACATTATGCAATGTTTGAAATTATCCCTTTCTTAGAGGTGATGTAATCTAAAAAGAAATTTAAAGAGGCCTGTTGTAGCTTTTCTGTCATAAACATAGTTTCCTTGGCCGGGGTCTCTTTCTGCTTTCCCTAACATTTTTGTTAAATGATTAGCTACTTCTGTCATCCTCTAATTACTAACTGTGTAGTCACTGATCGATATAGAGGTGGAGACTTGACCTGAAAAATTACAGAACTCAGGTGGAGTAATGTAGCTCGACACAGTGCACTTAAACCATTGCTTTAATTTTTAATTCACTGTTACCATTCAGTAGTTAGCCTAGTTCCCAATCTGAAATATAGTTGCCTCATAATAATACTTAAGTAATACATTTTTGTGATTGAATATAACCATATAAGGATGTCTGTCTGTAACTGTACTAAAAAGTGGTAAAATTGAAACCTTAGCAGGTGGAGGCGTCTTATTTAGCCAGCAAAGTTATGTTTGGATTTCTCGCATATATAAATGTAGCCAAATGTAATGAACAAGTAAATATTAACTTGCATCGACATTTCCATGCCATACTAGGTGCTAAATAATCAGTGTTGAGCCCTGTCCTATCATTAAGCCATCTGTGTTTCCCTGGCCACGAGGACATAGTATAATTGATTAGCATTAGCAATTAGCATCATGGCGGCATTCAATGATGGATGGGCCTTTCCTCATGAAGCCATCTTTACTGAGCAAAAACAATAAGCTATCTTTTATATATTTGCCAAATTACTTGAAAATGTAGGAGATGCTGGCAGCCAAAATCACAAAACACACAGTGAAATTGGGGACTTTTCTGTCCCTGTATGCAAAATGCATCACTATTGCTCAGGGTAGAGTGGGGTCTCCATTATAACATCAGGGCCTCATCTTGAATTAACTGCAACCTGGCTGTACACAATTTCAAAAATGTTTTATGGACATTTGTACATGAATAACAGTCTTCTGAAGTAAGGAGATGAAGCAACAGGAATCCATCCTGTGTTATTGTCAGTTTATTGATGTCTTTATGGGGGGGTTTGTCACTTTATTAAACTTTTTTTTTTTTGTTCAGTTGTGCTCAACTATTATCACAAATCATGTACAAATCCTAATGTTCTGTGTTTCTGTCCCTCGGAGAGGGTTACCCTTCACTGCATACGTCCTTGTATGCATGCATGTAAATGTACATATGCACCGTGTGTAATGCATATATATGTATACATCCTGCTATACTTATGAAATTTTGTGTTAATACAGATATACCTTTTAAAGTCCATGTGTTATAAAATAATGTAGTTGTTAATTGGGCAGTTGGACAGACATGGCTTACAGCAGGTGTGTCAAATGAAACATTACTGTATGCATTTAACTCTTTATGCACACTACATGCATTTCATAAATTAGTAAAGCTGCTCTAATAACCAATAATGTGTAAAAACAAAAGCAGAGCAGATTAAATTGACTATTTCACATATCTTTTGATTATATGCTTGCAAATTTGGTAATTAGGGAATATTAATCAAACATCATTGACAAGAGAAGTTTAGATGCAAAAACATGCAACAATGTAAATTAAAGTGTTTATCTGTCCTACTGTAGGTAAAAAGTAAAATCTAGTACAAATTACTGATATAATAAATAAATGCATAATTTTAGCCATATGTTTGACACACCTGCTTTACTCCAAGATTCCACACCCTAAAGCTTTTGCCTTCATCATATTCATTTGTCAAACTCAAATTGTAACTAATGATATCCAGTACGCAATGAATTGGTAAATTACCCCTACAAGACATCTGAACCTTGTAAATTTTTCAGAGACAATATTTTTACTGTCTCAAAAATTGCCTTGCACGTATTCTTAAAACCTCTTTCACTAGAAAATAAATACCATAAAATTCTTGTTTTTCCAGATGGCTGACACAGGTACATATTTGGGAAGCTATCTTTGGGAAGCTCAACTTCCCATTTACAACCAGTTGAGCATCCTCAAACAATACATGTTTTATTTACTGCACCCATCATTATAATAAGCAAATACCGCTATTTCCACATTTTCCCACCTTGATCGTAGCCTTCCTCCCTCACCTCCTTCTGCTTATTACATTTGATCTTTTACTTCTTATCTAATAGTCATATGACTTCTCTACTAGATGTTTGTGAGTATTTTTCCTGTGTACTCCATTTTGAATGGTAATCTAGTTTGTATAAGAAATGTTGCGCATGTAAATAAAGCTTGGTTGAGCTATACAGTATGTCTCTGCTGTTGTTTTAAGTTAATTTAAAATTCAATCCATTTAAACCTTGAACAAGGTCCCAACAAGAGATTATATATTAAATTATATAGCGAGATATATAATATATATCTAATCTAGTAAAGCCTCCTTTACACCTGATTAAGTGACTTGTACCCTTAATGTACGCTCAAAGTGTCAGGTACGAGGTTTTAATGTCAATTAAAAGGACAGCAATCACTTCATCTACAGTAATAAGAAACGAGTTCCACAAACAGTTACATGTACAATGACATAAAAACACTCAAAAGCCAAAGACAGTGTGGACAGTCCGTTCTGACGGGCCTACGGAACTGTATGGAATTCCCCACCTGTCTATGCAACACAGATGCACTCAACACACAAAGTTCACGGCTTGTTATTATAACTCTAGGGCATTCTGTTTTGCATTATACTATGGATAAGGGTCGGTGTATGGATGTGTGTATTCCAAGGGGTTGCTGTGGGAACAATATTCGAGGCAGAAACCAAATCTGACTTCAAGTTAAAAGTCTCCATCAAAATTAATACATTTATATAAACGCTTTAAGAACAGTGTTGTTATGTGACAGATAAAAAATAACAACTACTAAAAACTATTTTGGGACGGAAATAAAATAAAAAGTAGGAACTGTTGACTTGGAAATAAGTGAAATAAAAATAATTTAAGTATAAAATGACAAAAGTTAAAAAAAAATTAAAGCTAATAGAAATATAAAAATCTAAAATATATAACTAAGAGTCATAAATAAATAGTACAAAAATATACCAGTAAGACCTAATAAACAGCATGCCATGGTGTCAGGTTGAAGAGTAACTAGTTGTGAAAAGTGCGGTGAAGGGTAAAGGAGTCTGTGAAATTTGTGGGAAGAGTAGTAAATTAGTCAATCATTTATGAAGTCAAATGATCCTTCGTAGACAGCATCATGCTTATGATATTTCGTTCACTCAGGGGTGCGCACTCCTATATCTATGATGACAGATAAGTAACAGTGTGTGAAATTAGGTGTGTACAGCATGAGGTATTTTATAATGGTGCATTTGTGTGTAAACAACAAATAAAATGCTATAAATGGGCTAATGGACGGTTATATTGTGTGTCACGGGCGTGCCATGAATGCCTTCACATCTGACTCCTCAGGTGAGGCCAGACCTGTCAGTGCTGCGGTCTGACCGGTCAAAAGCTGTGTGAGGAGAGATTGATGACATGGGGATTAGAGAACTGGGCTTTGGTGTGGTGATGTCATTGCTGAAGGGATAGTGTGACATGGTAAAAGAGCGACAGAGAAACAAAGAGAGAGAGAGAGAGAGCCAGTGTGGGGGATCTCAGGTTTACTATCCATTAGGCAGTAGAATACAATCTGCCTCAAAGCAATGTTACGTACAGCATTCTGGGATCTGTAACTGAAAACACCATTAGGCCTTGTCACTCATGTACAGTACACCAGCAGGACATAGGCATGTATACACTCAGCATTTAGAGCAGGGATGGGACAAGATAGTCAACTAGTCATCTAACAACTAATGAGCCAATTAGTGATTAGTAAAGATGACTTGTTTTTCTTCTTTAGTGCTTATTTGAGCACATCATATGTTTCAAGGCATGAAACACAGGTCTATGTTGACCAGCAGTTTCGTCCATTTGGAAGAAAAGCGCTGAGCAAATTACTACAAGGCGGAAAGGGTTTGTACAATGCAATATTGCAGAAAGATAAAGATTACATCTCTACATTAAGCCAATTTAGAGCAATGCTGCTAATTACTGTCAGGCTTCAAATGAATGCTGTACAATTTTCACAATTTTTCTATTATTAATTATGCATAATTTGTTTTGTGAGAACTATGATAGTGCTGTGAAATAAAGGGTACAGTTATTTAGGTTTTATTCACTGAATATCACTTACCCTATACAATATATCATGTGCAGTGCTGTGATCAGTGAGAACCTGAAATCAATGGACACATCAATCTACTCAATCAGCTGCGCATTACCTCGCTCTTTTCAACCAACAGAGGCCTGATCTAATTGCACAGCACAAGATCCTGTGAGTCTGTGGTAATCTTATCTTCAGTCACTGGTAGCCTCATTTAGCAACTGTATCTAGTACACTTGAACCAGTCACACGGACTTCATCCCTGTTTAGTATCTCCTCATTTAGTGCTGCATCTCACACAGAAGTAAAGAATGTTTATTGTGGTCTAGTCCCCGTTTCTCGCTCCCTCCTTTTCTCCCTCCTAGTGGATTCGTTTACTTTTCTGACAAAACATGTGCAAAGGTGAAAAGGTCAAGTCTGTATTATGCCATGTCCCAGCCCATATCGGTCTATTGGGTCCAGCCCGAGCAACATCGAATTATTTGAGACTTTTTTTTCCCTTGGGGCCTTTCATACGCATCGTGATCTACGCAACGGCCCGGCCGTGTTTTTCTTTGGCCCCCTTCTTGTTTTGGTGTTTAAGGGTTTGATTTTTTTAAGTCTATTTGTTTGCACTTTCTCTTTGTGTCAATCCTAGGAGCAGGATTGGATAGCGGAGCAGGCAACAGACTGAAAAGACTATGAGCAGGATTCAACCTCAGGTCATCACGTAACACTCCACCAGGTCCAATCTGACTCAGCCCAGACCATGCGTGATATAACATCCCATTTGCAATACCTTAGATCAAGTCTGCCTGTAGGTGTCTTCGGATTTTATTTGAATCATGAAGTCACTTGCATCAGAAGAGTCCCATTATAACATTCGTACAATTTGTTTCGACATTACTAATTATTTACATCCACATAAGCACTTTAATCTCGATAATTCATTTTATATAAAAACATTTTCTAACAACCACAACGGAATGCACCACTGTGTATGCATGCAGGGATATTCTCATACACCAGAATCTTTGCTTATTCTTTAGATAAATGCATTGGGTGGACCAGCAACAAGTTGGCCGGTTGCCACCCGGACCATATGTAGCCTAACACTTATTGAATTATCTTGTGCAAAGGATATGTTATAAAAAACCATTTCTCTCCAAACACACGCGATGGCACACATGTGTATGCATGGCAGGGGAAAGAGGAGGGCAAACATCTGTAAGCACTGATACTGTTGCAATGGTCCCACAAAGCAATTCCGCTACATCGATCCGTATGATCTTTCTCCTATTCTTTCATTCGTAGGAATTCTCTCTCTCTCCCTTTCTTTCATTACAATCTCTCTATGTCACTGAGACAGACTAAAATGAGTCTCTATGCTTGGTGAGACAATAGAGCGATAATCTACTGTATACAAACTGTGCCCTGATGATTTCTGACATGATTACAAAAGGAAAGTGGACCAAAGTAATGATTTATTAGCACCATTATGTGCATCTCTCACATAACATAGACATATTCACCCTGACCCTTCTCACACAGACACAAACACCAACCATACAACAACACACTCTCTTTGTTTCCCAGGCCAGATGAGAGCTGTAGATTCTATTCATTATAGAGCACACATATCCACGGACATAAGCATGGGAATAAAATCACAGAATAATGTACTGTAGAAGGTGTCCATTAGAAATAGATAGAGTGCATTTATGACAATCCTTAGGGAACCTTCTAATCAGCAGTGAAGGGAGAAATAGGGCTGTACCTATATAAATCTTGGACAGGGACAGGGGAAAGGGGAAGGCAAACAGTAGTGTAGCAACCCACACAAACACAAGAAACAAAGACAAAGAGTCCCATTGTGTTCACATCCAATCCTCAAATAAACCTCATAGAATCATATCTAAAGAAAAATTAGAATTAAAGAAAAGTCCTTTACCATGCTGTAAGTGTATCTGTTGGCTGACTACATGTACAGTGTTTCATTGTTTCATTATACTGTATATGCATGTTAGGTGACATCTCTGCACCATATCACCTGCCATTATGACTGCAATAATTAAGCTGTAATGAATGTTAGCTGTGCCAACATTCCATTATCTAACGACATTATTAATGTGCATTAGTCTGATTATTCCTTTACATTATGTACAAGTATGTGTAGACTGGTGGATAAATGGGCCTTTTTTAAGCTCAGAGTGTGTGACAATATTGTCCTGCACATCCTCAGAAGGGTTTGTCGAGAGGTGTGTTGCAGTGACAAAAGACACAATGTGGATATTATCACCCAGGGTTGGAAATTAATGGGGGTTAAATGACACCAAAATTCAAGATATCGGTGCAAAAATCCTCCTGTATTTATTATTTTTATTTATAACATATGATGTTGTTCAGCAGTATGACATGAGCAAGAGTGTTGTTTTCCCTGAATATCAGCTTGCCTGCAAATGAGATACTGATTTTACACAAATGTTCAATAAACAAGAACTTAATATGAAGTGAATTACATTTTAGGCACAGTATTGTCAATATTGCCTGTCCAAAAAAGATACAACAGAACCACTGCATGACTCAAGTGACAAACACTGGTGTTTTGTTAGTGAATAAATCTGCATTTTTAAATCTGTTGAGTAAATGATTCAATGACCCATTAAAAGCAGTCACTTGCTTTGTTGCTGAGTGAATCAGTGGTTTTAGTTTCCTTCTCAATTGTATAATTTACTTATTTACATACTTACATTTTTCATTTTATATTTAAACAGATCACATTGTATTATTTATGCAAATTGAATCGCAGTGTAAATGCATAATCCTCACATGTTTCTTTGCTAAAGCTATAGGACATCTGCGATTGTGTTGTGGTGATGATGATGATGCAATGTTTTGCAATGTCATTTAAAAATGTCAGGATGTTCAATCAATAGAAATTGAATTTCAGGTATAATGGGTGGGTATAGTGGGTAGGGACGATGAGTAAAGACCAATCAGGGACTTTACTCCAGGAGCACGCTTGGATTGGATAGAATGCTCAGATTGACAGCCATCGCATTTACCATTTGCTATAGAACAGAAGTGCACAACTGGAGGCTCAGCACTCATCCACCAGAATCTTTGCTTATTCTTTACATAAATGCATTGGGTGGACCATCAACAAGTTGGCCAGTGCCACCCTGGCCCATATGTAGCCTCAACACTTATTTGAATTGTATCTTGTGCAAAAGCTGCTGAATTCATTACTATATTTGTTTAAAATATACAGCACCCCACTCAGAGCTCACAGAACAAAGTGAGAGAGTATGGCTGGCTTTTCTGGACAGCACCGTGAGCAGATGAGTCAATCAGCAGTCTGTCGTCACTGTGTCATAATCAAAGTCACTGTGTTAGAGAAGAAACTGGCAGTGTTCAAAGCAGTCAGCTGCTTGTTCTCACTATTTTTCTTTCAGCAAATTAGTATGTTAGATGGAAAGGTCAATAAATGTGTTTCCAAAAGCAAAACAAAACAGGCCTATATTTATGTTCATGTTAATTCCAAAACAAACCATTCAGGTTTTGGTCTCTCACCACCATACTATAAAGGTTATATTCAACACCGCAATGCTAGAGATATTAATAATATATATATGTTATATATAGATAGATTATATATATATAGATATATATATATATATGACATGCTTTTGTGTATGTGTGTGTGATATATAAATATCTAAATATAATAGCTTGTCAAGACAGCTCTGCTGCAACACTGGTCAAGTGCTGGCACAAGATTTTGGCTCCAACAACGCCATTTTTATACTTACAATCCATCCTGGCTTAGTGTACATGCTTGACCATGTGTTTTTATTTATACCGAGCAAGCTAAAGCATGTCTGGTACACCACAGGTGTTTTTATTTATGTCAAATAAGGTAGAACAAGTGACTGAGTAGGTGCTGGGATGAGACAATGACAGCAATGTATTTTGGGATTTGATTACTTGCACCACTGAGGCTTGACAATCTGAACAGTCCCCAGGTCGGTCAGTTGACACATTAGGCACGATTGTCCTCTATCCTGCTGGACGAATCAAACACAGATAAATATGCAAAGCAGCATGTGGACTGCAACAGCCAGACAGGCCTTAAAGTGGAGGACTTCAATTATCTCATTAAAGTAAGTCGGCATTAAGCTGATCATCTTTTCTTGCCTATTGTTTCTTGCGAGGGGGTGTGGACATGTTTTTGATTAATGGTTATGAGAATTTTAAAAACATGAATTTTATGAAATAATGATGTGCACGGATAAAACAAAATTAATAATGTATATTAATTATATAAAAATATAAAATGTATAAATATTAAAATAAGATCAGATAAAAATAAGAATGGTCAATTTTGATTTCATGGTCACTTTAAACAATTAAATATAGCAGAGTTTCATAGTTTCTCTAAACAAACTCATTACTTAAATTCTTTGTCATAAATTCACGTTTTCCTTATCACTAGGTGAGGGAGTAAATGTGTGTCCAAAGACTGCCCATAAGGAAGTGGTTGCCAAGGAGACAGCAGCAAGAAAATGATGGTCCTTCCTTGCAAAGCAAACCAATTTACCTCAGTGACGTAGAAGAAGTGCAACCTCCGTCAGTGGTGTATGTGCATATGTGTCAAGGTTCACAAGATAATTAAATTTACACCGTTCATGCAGCCCTCTAAATACAGATGTGTGCACCTCGTGCAAGTGTTATCTAAAATCTGACAAGCTGAGAAATACAGTATGCATGACATACTGTTATCAAGATTGCCATCCTGGGCACCACACTCCCCTAGTGACAATGAAAGAGGGCAACCATATCCATGCAGCTATTGACCAATGAGCACTCTCGTACTAACTCCTTATTGGTTAGCTCCTTCAATCACATTACACCAATGAGACTTCTTGTATCCATGAGAATGAAGCTGGTAGAGCTATTTAAATCTAACCACTGAGCCAAAAGATGCCTCATATGTGCATTTTATTCTATGAGGAACAGAGAAACTGAAGGTTTGTACGTATAGTGTTGGACTGACATCTCATGTCAGTCTTATTTGCAAAGTAGTTTTGACTGCTGTATACGAGTAAAAGAAAGAGTAAACGTGTTGTGAACAATGCTTCATGTATTGGATTTGCATTATGAATATTATTGGCAGTCTACATCAGCCTCAATTAAAATCTTTGACGTTTCTAGTAAATAATTTAGTCAAACGGTGGACAGTAAAACAATGTGGACAGTTTCTTAAAATGAGAAGACAAGCTCTGTGGGAAGTTACTACGCTATAAGCTTACCTGTCGTCTCGTGCGTGATTACGTCTCGCCTCACAGCTGCATTCGGCGTCTCTGTGGGCTCTGAATTTTAGGATTTTTCACTGAACTTCAGGCAAATACGATGAGTTTTGGGGAGGAATATAAATGAAGGCGTTATTTTATTTAGACTAAATAAAAATAAATGTATTTTCTTCATCGAATACGTCAAGTTTTGAACTGTCTCACCTGTGCTTTTTCCCGTTGGAAATAATGTTGAAATGTTAATGTTGAGGCCACACACCTATATAACAATCTTTATGTAATTATGGATTATGGTTCCTAATGAACTTGTTTTAAAAATAAGTCTTTAAAAATAAAATGGAAGAAAAGATGCCAGAAAAAAGCAAAAAGGCAGTAAGGTTTCACACAACAAAAGCCTCCCTGTGTCACATGACCATGCGCGTGGCCGTGATTGACCCTGTGGCGTGCGTGCGTGCGTCCCTCTTTCTGCTGTCCCACAAGCGCTTTCTGGATTAAAGATGCTCTCTTTAAAACTGTGAAATGGCCTAAATCGTTTGGAAATCAAGGTAAATGGGAATATCGTTTTTCTGTGCTGTTCACATTGTCTGCTAAGAGCAACTAGTTGTCTAACGTTAAAGAAGTAGACTGCAGGCAACGCTTGATAATATGTCGTGGTTTATTGTTATTTTTTTTGTCGGTTTCCTGAATACAATATCACAGATCAAGTTGTTCATTGTAAGAGCTTATTTATTTATTTTCTTTAAGTTTTTAGTTTCGTTGTGCTTTAAATGTTTTGTATTTTTTGTTTTGCTACACCAGAGCTACTGTAGCTGCGTTGTGCGTTTCCATGGTGACGGTGCGTGGACGCGCGTTCTTGTCACACTCTGGGGTGCGTTTCCCAAAAGCACCTGGTTGCAAGTTCCGTCGTTACCCAAAGAGTTCCGTGGAACATGCAACCGTAATTGGCTATCGATGCTTTTGGGAAACGCAACCCTGGATGATATGACATCGGTTGTGTGTGGGATGCATTTTAAAAAGTACTAAAATCGAAAACAAGTCCTACAGGGTAGCAAACCACTTGCTGTAATAGGCTATGTAGACTGAAGTAATAAAGATGAGAATGTCAGAAACATATACAATTAAAAGTCTGCTACATATTTCTGGGACAGCTAAATCTTTATATTTACAAGAAGCAGTTAATTTTGGTCATTTTTCTCCTTCATTATCTATAGTTATGCATCTTTTCCAGCCAATTTTGGTTATAGGATAATGGACAAGGTTTCGGGCCCTTGATACTGGTACACACCCCTATGGATCAAATATGTCTTTAATGGAGCTTCAGGACAAAAGTGAGCATGTCTACAGGAGCACTGGCCTCAGGAGACAGACGAGTGCTGAGATAGTGTCAGAAGCTCGTCGCTCTCTCAGAACTCTTGCCACACAGCGGCCTTTCACACCTCAGGAGAAGCATCGGCAGCTCTTTGGAGAATCATCTTCTCGTGCACGTGATGGACGACCACCGTCTGCATTCAGGTAAAACAACATTGAAGATGATAGATTTATGTATTCATCCCTTGTTCAGAATGTATCATGCTCATTATAATATTTAGAATGAATTTTGATTATAGAGTGCAACAGAGCCCATCCACTTTTTCAGTGGCCTTGGTTCTTGAAGTACTAAAAAAAATTCTCCATTTATTATCTTTATTATAGTTATTTTTTTTTCTCATAGGATTTTAAGAACTCTTCATTTAAGAGTTATAAGGCATGATTCAATCATCAATTAACAACTTTGTAGCTCACAGTAGGCCTGTTTTCAAATTATTGTTAAAAATCAGTTCCACTATTTAGAAAATGAATGGAATTTTTACTTCCAGAACCAGACTTTTGCACTCTTTAAAGTGCTTGAATTGTAACATTAGCTGTTTGATTATTCTTATAAAAGTAGTATGCTGGTTTTAATTGCCTTCACAAATTTCTTTTCTAGTCTACATGCCCAACATTTTGAAGCTCCTGACTCCAGGCCAGGCTCTGGAACTCGTCTCAGCCCACTGGAACATGTAAGGAGCCTTTCAAAACTTTATGTCTGACTATTCAAACGAAAACAGGAAACAGTAATTCAAGAGTTCTCTCAATCCCAGAAACCCAGGCTGTCTGTGTCCCTGGATGAGGATGGCGGTGTTGATGAAGCAACTCTCCCCAAACCCCCAGCTGAACGAGGGAATACAAGAATAGGATCAGGAGGTTCTCGAGCCAAACTGCTTAGAGCAGCATCCATAAACAGGCTACCACCCGTGACACCAAACACAAAGAGTAAGAAAATAAATAAAACAGTGTTTTATTAACCTGTTTGTTTTCTTTTTTTTCTCCTTTCAATGAAAAGAGGGTAACACTTTACAATAAGGTGTCATTTGTTAACATTAGTTAATGTATTAACTAACATGAACGAACAATGCATTTATTACACTATTTATTAATCTTTGTTAATGTTAATGAAAATACAGTTGTTCATTGTTTGTTCATGTTAGTTCACAGTGCACTAACTAATGTTAACAAACACAACTTGTGATTTTAATAATGCATTAGTAAATGCTGAAATTAACATTAAGTAAGATTAATAAATGCTGTAGAAGTATTGTTCATTCTTAGTTCATGTTTACTAATGTTGTTAACTAATGTTACTAATGAACCTTATTGTAAAGTGTTACCGAAAAAAGTAATAGTCCATGTTCACCTGTCAGGCAGATTGATATAACCCTCTTCATTGTGTCCTTTGTCAATCCCTCTGAAGAGACAGTCAGCTAACTGATAAAGTATTTCACACTGAACCAAAATAAATAGACACTTTTTAAAAAATCTGATATAAATCAGTTTACGTCCCCAGGATGTAACTCTGCTCTGTATGCCCTGAGTTTGTTTGTATTGAAAAAACAAAATGTGTGTTTGTCCTGTCAATAGTTTGCTAGATTGAATTTTATTCTGAGTAAGTAATAAAATCATTCAAAAAGTTCAATGACACTGAAGGACAGTGCTAGACTGTAAAAAGTTTACATGAATGCAACTTTTCCGGTTAAGCTTCTGTTTATTCAAACTTAAAACAAATTGTCTGCGTATGTATATATGTAGTTTGGGGTCAGCAAGTTTTTTTTTTAAGAATTTTACAAAAACAAAATTCTGTTTAAAACACATTTGTTTTCAAATATTCATTAAAGAATCCTGATAAATTTATCATGGTTTCCACCAAAATGTAAAATATTAAGCAGAACAACAGTTTTCAGCATTTTATCATATTTATAGATAATGTTGATAATATTTAGAAATAATTTTTTCATAAACATTTTGAGCACCATATCAGCGTATGAGAATGCTAAAAATACGGTTTTAATATATTAAATTAGAAAACAGTTATTTTAAATTATAATATTTCACAATATTACTGTTCTGTTCTTACTGTATTTTTTATTAAATAAATGCGTCCTTGGTGAGCATAAGAGATTTCTCTCAAAAACATAAACAATATGTGTTGATTATATGTATTATTATATGCGTTTTTGTTATTCTTTAGCTAAGCTGTGTCGTTGTGTGCCTATTCAGATATGTCTCTAGAGGCAAGGATTGGAGCAGACCAACCAGGTGACAGAGAAAAGTTACAATGTTCTGATATTACAGAGCATACAACAAATTCTTCCTCTGAAACAGACCTGCACATACTTACTAAACACAGGTATGCTTTTGAGCACAAACATCTCTTTTGCTGTCTTCTATGTGCACTTGAAGGTTTATTGTTCTTTTAATGTACTCTTACATTTATAATTTTATTGAACACGTTTAGAGGTTTGAAACCTCTGTAGATGGGTAGCTTTGAAGCAGCATGTTTATGACAGGGACTCACATCAGGCATTTGTCCCTTTGTGCTACATAACAAAAACCTCTACTGTCAACGGATCATCAAACTCCCTCAGTAAACCGATTTATGCTCTGTGCCAAAGAAGAGCAATAAACCATTTTCATGTTTGTTGACTCTCAGGACACCCTGTTCAGAGACTGAACTTGTTTATTGTTAATCATTCTGAGGATCAGTAGATCACAGTGGTGTCAATCCTTCCTAGAGTTGGGGTACTCAGACTCGTACTCGGACTCGAGTCTGGTCTCGAGTACAGTTTTTTTTTAAAGGACTCAGACTTGTCATGGACTCGAGCCTTTTGGACTCCAACCGAGTCCAGGGACAGTTGACGGTTGTCACTGACTCAATGCATTATCACGAAAGGGATAAAGTGATATTCAGTATTTGTATGTGTTTTTAAGTCTTGTCCAGTACTTGAAAGCCGACGGGGTTCTGTGCTCACACACACCGAAAGCGCGCTCACAGAATGTGCATCTCAGTCAGCGTGCGAATGCCGAGTTCTGTTATTCTTACGTTCTGTTATTGCTACACACTTACACGAAAAGTTGTCAAAATGCCCGTCTTGGAGACTATTCATGTAAATGCAGTCGGTTTTGTCTTAAGTAAACTTGAACAGTTGGGAGAAATACAGAAGTGTCAAAAT
Source organism: Sinocyclocheilus anophthalmus (assembly GCA_018155175.1). Classification (NCBI taxonomy): domain Eukaryota; kingdom Metazoa; phylum Chordata; class Actinopteri; order Cypriniformes; family Cyprinidae; genus Sinocyclocheilus; species Sinocyclocheilus anophthalmus. Next base: position 338,435 of record JADLZN010008188.1, on the reverse strand, counting down.
ATTTGATCTATGCGTCATATCTTAAAGCAACAGCATAAAAGCCGCCGACTGCGTCATAAATGTTAATCAAACAAAACAAAAGGAGACATTCACTCACTCACTGCTCTTGACTTGAATCACTTATTAACTTTAATACGAATCATCTATATTTAATGTATACAGTGAAGATTATTTTTACATTTATTACTTCATGAAATGTCTGTAGTAGGCTATTTCTATTTCTGAAAAACTAAAAAAAACTATTTAATTTATATTTGAGTAATATATTTATTTATCATTTATCTTGTAAGTAATACTTGGAGTGTTTACTTGCCTTCAGTAAGCTTGAGATTGTTTTATTACATTAGTTTATTATTTTCTGCTTTTGTATTAGTGGCAGTTTCTAGCTTCAAAGAAAAATAATTTTTCTAACATCTTTGTGGTTTTTCTAGGACAAAAGTTTTTATGGGTGCATTATTTTCTAATAATTCAACGGCCCGTTATCAATTATTTCTTACATAGTGTAATTTATTGTAATTAATGTAACTATAAATGCTTTCAAAAATAAAACAGGTGTGAGTTGTCTGTGACTTATGGAAAGTATAGGTAGGGCTTTTATACACAGTGTGTGCCATTGTACAGACTAGGTTTATCCCTCACAGCCTCATTTTCATCCAAGAAAAAAATCAAAATGCCCTGTCTAAGGGGTCCGTGTACTTTGGCGTCCATTAATTTTTCTTTTTTTTTTTTTTTACCCAGAAATAAAATGAGTTCTTCGTATGGTTCAAACACGGGTGAATAGAAAAGCAGGACACAAGCTAATTGATTAGTCACAAACACTCATATTTTCTTAAAAAAAAAAAAAATAACATTTATAAACCAAAAAAAAAATTATATAAAGCTTGTTTTTTATTGAGATAAAAGGTGCATTTTCTGCTCTTAAGGTCCCATTCACCAAGATACCTACTCCTTTACCCCCACTCTTGAATTTATACATTTACTTTAATTCAAGTCCCGCCCCTTAATTTTTCACATTCTAAAACCTGTTTCACTCTGAAATATGTCACAATACATATATCAATTCAGCCATAAGTTCTGTTACATGACTTTAAGTTTGCTAAGCAAAGCAGGACACTAATTATTAATAAAAAATCAGAATAGCAGGATGCAATAGAGGTTTGCTTTTGTTACATTTAAATGGATATTGCGTTTTTGTAGTTGTAAAGGTTAAAACAATGTTAAGATACTAATAAATAATAGAGTTTCGTTGGACTCGGACTCGGCCCATTTTGGACTCGGACTTGTCTCGGACTCGACTTGGACTCAACTTAGGTGGACTCGAACCCAACACTAATCCTTCCGTTACCAAAGTTATCAGAGTTAAAAGGTATTCTCTTTTGTGTACATCCATTTTTGAAATGCAACAGAATTGTGTAAACCATCAGTAAGACCACATTAAAAGATTTGTTTATTCAAATCCAAGCGCCCTCATTAATACGTTGCCCAGAATGCACACTTATGAAAATCGCAATGCTTCCAATTTGGATGCATTTACTGACACTATGGAATTTAATAGTAAGTTAAAGTCAGGCAGCAAGCCCTCTCTCTCCCTCTATATCTCTACCATATCCTTGTTATAGTAACTAATGGAGCAATATTACATTATGCAGGCAGTTTGTGGTTGGCTGGCTGACTGGTCTGTTGACCACCAGTACAGTCTCATTTGAGATTCACACGATGAGATCACGTCTCGGCCGAGGCATCCCATCAACAATGAGGCATTATCCAGACAGTACAAAGCCCAAACATGATCAATGCCTCAAATATGCTCAATTGTACCATAATTTCTTCTCAATCCTTAAAAAATACCCATGTGACATATGCTAAAGATGAATGATGACATTATACTGTACTATAAAAATTGAGGACTGTAAGCAGTACAAGTACATTTGAGACATAATATGTCAGTTTAACCTGCTCTTAATGACAGTAAAGACTTAAATCGTGTTAACGGATATCTTGATATTTGAGATAAAATTCACCGTGACTGTGCATGACTAGCTCTGAGACAAGCACATGAACCTGTGGTTTCCTGTCTGTTGTAGTATTTCTTATAGGCACGCATATTTTAATGAACATTTACACAAGCACATTTTGAAAGTTATCTATTTTCCACCAGTAACTGATTTTGAAACCAATGACAGTTTAAAAAAAAAAAAAAAAAAAAGATATAAAGAGAAAATTGGGCAATGACAGGCTACATCAGACTCCTCACACAGATGACCTCTTGTGTCTGCAAGGAAAATTCTATGATAATACTGCCATTTATAAATTAATAAATATATAAATGTTTTATATTTCTTTTGAACATGCGTTTATGTTGATGCATATTAAGCATTTTTATCTTCAGACTTTGTAAAAAAAAAAAAATAAAAGTATAGGTTAAATATAAATGTTTAAAAAAAAACATCTAGGTTTTTGTAATTCATCTAACCAGTCATTTATGCTCTGTCTGCTCTGTATGAACATTTATTTGTTTGTGATTGATAGGATACTGCAAAATGATGTATCCAGTGCAAGAGGATCAAAACCAGGTATATTGCTATATCTATAATTTATATATCTGCACTTGAAACCGACGCGTGATAAACAAGGCAAAGGTCTGACAATCTTGCTAGTAGCCGCAAACATCTGATCGGATTGGAAACCTAAACCACTTTTGCTGCTGCAGTTTCTCAAGGTTCTTTGTCCAGATGCCAGTTGATAGCCGTTTGATCTGTTGTTTTCGCAACCCCCTGCTTCCTGCAGCTCGTCCACAATGCAAATGCTCACAGAGACATTTGAACAGAACAGACACTAATGAAAAAGCTTGTGGGTGTGAAGCTCTGACCTTTTCATGCTATGCTGAACATCCTGTATTACATTCATATGCTTTAAGAACTGCTCAAGTGAACTTTTCTGAATTTCCCTACCGGGATCAATCAAGTACATCTGTCTGTCTGTTTATATATTTGTCTGTCTGTCTGACACCCATCCATTGTCATTTCTGCTGTTAGAAGTCAAGATTGGGCAGGGAGACAGAGGAGGGGCATTGAAAACTATGGATGGATATTCTAGGGTCCTGGAAAACACTAAAGTTCGTCCGGTCCTGTAGGAATAAGTGGCAGTCTTTTGCACCAAGGGGGTAGTGATGAAATTTGTCGGATGGGGGATTAATATGCAACAGTGTAAGGGTCTGATGAACTTGAAAGGAGTGTAGTAAAGGTCACATCCCCCCCTGCCCCTCCCCCGCCTGTTTTGGCCGGACATCATCAGACCAACAATATGTTTGCATAGAATTGGTCAATTCAAAATGAACATATATTAAAAACAATGATTTTGCTTTCTTAAAGAGTCTATTATGCTTTTTCACTTTTTCAACTTGTTGCTGAAAATGTTGCTGTTTGAGCATAAAAAAGATCTGCAAAGTTACAAAGCTTAATGTCCACTCCAAAAGGAGATATTTTATTGAACAGAAATCACTTTTCAAAAACTACAACGAACAACTCGTTTGGACTACAATGCATATTTTACGGGTTTTGTTAAATCACAAATACCGACGAATGGGACGAGACCTGTTTGAGCTGCACTAGAGAAGGCAACGAGTGTTATCACTATGTCGGAGACATGCTAGCTTTCCCAAAGCAGACAAACGTAGAGTGTTTACAATCATCCAGGTTTAAATCACGCTCAAATTGGTTTGATTTTGACAATATTTACACTGAAGCTCGCAGGCGGCTATGGTAAGGGGCATGACATTTCCCGACCAGACGCCGAGTGGAGCCAATCACAACACACACTGGCCCAGCCAACCAATCACAGCACGCACTGGCCCAGCCAACCAATCACAGCACATTTTGTATTTGAGAAGGCGCGCCTTCATTTGATTCAGGACTAATCGAGCAGTTTGTGCCAGGCTGGGGAGAAAGGTTTTTTAATAATGTAAATTATGTGAAAATAATGTGTTTTTCGAAACAACCTAGTATGAGAGCCTGTTCTAGTACACCCCCCAAAACAAAATCAAGACTTTGTAAAAGAGCATAATAGAACCCCTTTAACGCTAAGGCTTTGTTTATGGTGAAAAACCCTGATTTCAACCCTGAGCTCCAAAAACATATTTAATGGTTTATTTCAGGTTGATACCTGATGACTTTTCATTATCTTTTGTGAACATAGTTTTAACATAACCCTCCATGAAAAATGTTATATTACTTCTGTTTGGGCTCTTAGAAATATGAATATAATGCAATGTTGCTAAGATTTTCTGCAGCACACTCTTACAGTCTTCTTTATTATTTATGGAATCTTTGTAAATGATTTAAGAGAAATAACACAGTATGCAAAGATACAAATAGTCAATCCCCCCAAAAAAACATGAGGGTTTTATTTTCCAATCACCCTGTTACAGTTTCTTCATGGTCCAAAAACATTTTATTTGAGTGGTTTCTTATTTTTTGCTATTACTAACATTAGCTTTAGAAAGATAGGCGCAGTTGTGGGGTTATTGGATTGTGCTTATGCAAGTTCATACTAAAGAGCTGCACTTTAGCACTTGAATGTGTCCCAGAGCGAAAGCAAATCTGCAGGGAGAAAGAAAAACACAATATCTGAATGCAGAGGAATAAAAACAAAGCTTATGTTGAGCTTGGCACAGTATAGACTAGAGCTTTGAAAGTCAAAGCACGTGGGGGAAAAGAACAGTGAAATGCAATCTAATAGCAGTAAATATTTAAGCACTTTCAAAATTCAATCGAAATTCATTTAAAAGATAAATATCAAATATTTATTGTGCCAAGAGCCTCTCCATTCATGCATGAAATACCATTCGTATTCTCCATGGCATCATCAGAGGGTGCTGTTGGGGAGAATGCCAACCATCTTGGAAACAGATTTGTTTTAGCAAAAAATGCAGCCTGTGACTTATCCCCTAAAGGCAAGTTAGATTCAGCAAGAATAAGGCATTGTCAGTCCACACAATGGTTAAAAAGCATGTAGAGATGGATAATTATTCCGCAAGCAACAGCTAGTCTAAGATGCAATGATGAAAAAATATTATTTATCAATTTTAATTGAGCCCAGGGGATTTTTAGAGATATTGATACTCTATTGAAGTCTAATCTAACTTAAAACTTAGTGACATACCATGTTGTTGTGCTCATAGTCGGTACATTTGGAAAGACAGTAAAGAGTTATTATATACAGTACGCACTAATGATGCATACCATACAAGGGGGGAATTTGCCCTGAAGGGCCATGTTAACTCTGTCAGTGGGTGTTGACGTGGGCCAAATGTCAGTGAAATGTCAGTGAGCCTACTCTGTGTACACATCAGTTCAGCTGAATGAAAGAGGCTGTGTACCCCACAGACTACTCTTCTTTCACTGTCCTTCACAGGGACAGTTGAAGGATGACAATGCTGCAATTAATACTGTGTGAGACATTCGGTTTAAAATGTGACCTTGACACTGTTATCTATTTTGTGCACTGGAACATACAGTATACTGATCAGGTTTTGTCTTTTTCAAAAACATCCCTTATAGGTGATGCCGTATCAGATGAGACTGTGGGAGAGCTGTGTAATGCATGCAGTGGTCTCCATGATGCGCTGACAGAGAGAGGCATGCTGGGAAGGCAGTTTAAAAAGAGGTCCTCCATCCTTAGAACACTCTTCAGGCTTATAGATGTGGGATCGGATCGACTTAACCTAACATTAGCCAAACTTATTCTGGCAGTGAGTATATAGACACACACACACACACACACACACAATATGTCTTGTATTAGGTTAAAAATCTGGGTACTTATTCTAATCGATTCAATAAAATTCACCTATAAAAATCTGGTAACCTTTAACAATAATACTTCTCGCACATTACAAAAATAAAAACAATTTTTACAACTGTATTTACCAACTATTTTTAAACTGAAAATTATTGTTGCAGTATTTTAACTATTTTTTTTTTACATTTTTAAAAACATTTTAAGATTTTAAACAGAAGTGTGGAAAAGCACTTCTGTGTGCTTTACTGACAAAGTACATCAAAAAAGTTATTTTTTAGAGTCTGTGCAGCTGCATTTAACAATGAAATGTGTCAGACTTCACCGCAAACATAATTGCACATTCAATAATATCAATTTTGTTTGCACATTCCACAACACTTACTCATGCTGACATTTTGCAAGCATGTTCATGACCCTAAATTACATTTCAAGAAAAACATTATAGTATTTTTGAAAACCCAACTACATGATCATTTACAAGGTCTGATCTTAAACAGCCTCTACTTTGTAAGATAAGAGGAGCCTACTAGTATATGTAAAGTTTGAAATCAAGCAGTAGCCTTATTGCTTTTGTCTGTATTACAAGCTCAATGTGAGTGGAAACAACTTGCTGAACATCTGCAAACTCGTCTTCAAAATCAGCCGGAACGCTAGTAATGACGCCCTGTTCCTCAACGACGGCATCCTAGGTTGGACCTGATTGTGGCATTACTCACCAAGTTACTAAATTCAGTCAGTTATTATCTCCAGCATCAGCCCATTGTGTGTATGTGTGTCCACTGTCCACACACAGACTCCCTTCTGACTCTGCTCCACTGTGAGGATGTGTGGAGTAAAGGTGAAGCCGTGCTGTACTGTGTCGGCTCACTGAAGCTCCTCTCAGGGAACAGCGCCCTCTCCAGGCTGCTGCTTTCTAAAGGCTTCATCGGTGTATTGCTGCAGCTGTCAAAGAGACTGATGCATGGTCCATCTTCAACTTCAGCTAACATAACTTCTCACAGGTCAGAGGGAGAAGGTCAGCGTATCATCGCAGGACACACACTGGTACAGGTGAGTAATCGTTGATAGCTGCTTAGATTAGGCAGGAGTCAAGGTCAAGGTTGCTATATTGTTAGCTGTAACACGTTTTCAGTATGGCAATCATGTTCGCAAATACACATATACCCAGATACCCTAAAGCAAAGGAAATCACAGACAAACCTTTACAAATCTTAAAGGGATTGTTTATCTAAAAAATTACCTGTTTGGCTTGCTTGCCTCTGTGGAACACAAAAACAGATATTTTAAAGAACGATTTTGGTTACCATTGACTTCCATTGTATGGAACAAGAAACACTTCTAAAAATGTCTTCTTTTATGTTCCACAGATGAAAGAAAGTCATTCAGGTTTGCAACAAAATAAAGGTGGATAAATTGTGACAGAATATTCATTTTTGGTTGAACTATCCCTTTAAATCGCAGAAAGGACTTTTCTGTGATGTATTATCATCTTTTTTCTTTTGTTGTCTCAAAACAAAAGATCCCATCGTGCATATATCCACAGTGACCGAGGTTATGTGCTTCCCCTATGTGCTGGAACAGTGCTTTGTGCAACACACACACACACTACCATAGATAAACAAATAGGTTTGCATTGCAAACACTGTAAATCTGTGTCTTGAAGACTTTAAAACAAGAGGAATTCAGCATGCTTGAACCCCACCCGGACGTTTCTCAGAACTCTGCTCTGGGAGGGAAACGGAACAAAATATGAGCGTTTCATAAGGGTGGGGTTGCATGGGGTCGAATAAAAGGGCGGATTTTAATGTGCTTTTCCTCTGCTTTTGTTTTTGCTTTTGTCTGGGAGGATACCCTTTTCCCACTTCTCCGTGTCCATATTTGACTTCATATTCCTCCAGCACAAAGTACGTCTCACAGGAATGATTTAACTCTGCCCAAACAAACTTCCTGAACTCGGCACGCATGGTTTGATGTTCAGCGCCAATTGCCGTGCCATTCATTAATCTGTTGGCAGACGGAAATGAGGATTTTTATAAAAGTACGGCCCGATGGGCCAAGCAGCTCTAGCAGGCACCCTCCATGTACCCTAATTAGTGTCTTGTGCTCTTGATGGATAGATTTATGAGGCCACTTTAAAGACCTTCCGTTATTTCTTCTTGATTATAAGTGCTTCCTTTTTTATATGCATCTCTACCCATTAGGCAGTAGTACACACATATGCACACCTGCAGCACAGTCCCTCATTCAAGCTCAATCGCCAAACACACATACTCGTACATTTCTTGTGTGTATGTGTGTGTTTTTCTCAAACACACAGTTGCTCACAGTCTTGACCTCTTGACCCTATCTAGGTCACAGCAGCTTTGAGAAATATAGCTGACCAGTCAGAGTCTCGGCCTTCCTTCCTGTCCAACAAAGCATTCTCTACTCTTTGCTTAATTCTGGAGAACCACCGCAAAGACCTTGACATCTGCATTAATGTGGCCCGAATATTCAGGTGAGTCTGTCTGTCAGTTGTCATTGTGATATGTGTGTGCATTCAAATGAAGTTAGTGTTTAGAATAGCGATTCTAAACCTTTTTAACTCCAAGGCCAATATGTTTTCAAGTGGATTTTTAAAATACTTTTTACCTAATATATGAATTTTATAGAGCTTGACATACAGTGGGTACGGAAAGTATTCAGACCCCCTTACGTTTTTCACTCTTTGTTATATTGCAGCCATTTGCTAAAATCATTTAAGTTAATTTTTTTTCCTCATTAATGTACACACAGCACCCCATATTGACAGAAAAACACAGAAATTGTTGACATTTTTTCGATTTATTAAAAAAGAAAACTGAAATATCACATGGTCCTAAGTATTCAGACCCTTTGCTCAGTATTTAGTAGAAGCACCCTTTTGATCTAATACAGCCATGAGTCTTCTTGGGAAAGATGCAACAAGTTTTTCACACCTGGATTTGGGGATCCTCTGCCATTCCTCCTTGCAGATCCTCTCCAGTTCTGTCAGGTTGGATGGTAAACGTTGGTGGACAGCCATTTTTAGAGATGCTCAATTGGGTTTAAGTCATGGCTCTGGCTGGGCCATTCAAGAACAGTCACAGAGTTGTTGTGAAGCCACTCCTTCGTTATTTTAGCTGTGTGCTTAGGGTCATTGTCTTGTTGGAAGGTAAACCTTCGGCCCAGTCTGAGGTCCTGAGCACTCTGGAGAAGGTTTTCGTCCAGGATATCCCTGTACTTGGCCGCATTCATTTTTCCCTCGATTGCAACCAGTCGTCCGGTCCCTGCAGCTGAAAAACACCCCCAAAGCATTATGCTGCCACCACCATGCTTCACTTTTTGGACTGTATTGGACAGGTGATGAGCAGTGCCTGTTTTTCTCCACACATACCGCTTAGAATTAAGGTGGCCCCCCCCAAAAAAAAAAAGGTGTCCCCCCCTATCTTGGTCTCATCAGACCATAGAATCTTATTTCTCACCATCTTGGAGTCCTCCATGCGGGCTTTTATGTGTCTTGCACTGAGGAGAGGCTTTTGTCGGGCCACTCTGCCATAAAGCCCCCGACTGGTGGAGGGCTGCAGTGATGGTTTACTTTCTACAACTTTCTCCCATCTCCCGACTTCATCTCTGGAGCTCAGCCACAGTGATTTTTTTGGGTTCTTCTTTACCTCTCTCACCAGGCTCTTCTCCCCCGATAGCTCAGTTTGGCTGGACGGCCATTTCTAGGAAGGGTTCTGGTCATCCCAAACGTCTTCCATTTAAGGATTATGGAGGCCACTGTGCTCTTAGGAACCTTAAGTGCAGCAGAAATTTTTTTGTAACCTTGGCCAGACCTGTGCCTTGCCACAATTCTGTCTCTGAGCTCTTCAGGCAGTTCCTTTGACCTCATGATTCTCATTTTCTCTGACATGCACTGTGAGCTGTAAGTTCTTAAATAGACAGGTGTGATATTTCCTGGCCTAGAAATCACATTTGGATAGGAGTACCTCATTTAATTTTCTTAACTGTGGAAGTTTAAAATAATTAAAATTAGGATAATTATAAGTTTAAATATAAGTAAAAAAATATGTATAAATATACATTTTGTTTTAAATACAACAATACAAATAATTTAGATGGCTTTACTTTTGTTACATTAAAGTATTCCATTTATGAAATATCATGCATCAGTATCATATATAAATATTAGATTTTTATAAATGAAACACCGTATGTGTATGTCTCATCACATCATTTACGTATTAAAAACAGTTTAAACAAAATTTGAAATTAAATGAGAAATATCTTGATTTTTAGTAATTTTAATGTTTTATTACAAATTATTTGAAGTAATCCGGAGTTCCCCTTAGCAGTTTTCTTGGGCCCTGTAATTGGCCCCGGCCCCCTAAATGAGAACCACTGGTTAAAAACTTTGTAATGCATGCTGTAAAATGCATTTTAAATATCCGCCAACTGAGGTAAGTTCTAATTTTAGTTTGAGGAATTGAGCTTTTTGATTAATGTTGATAAAGTTGTACCATGTCATGTGTGTGAATATGCTTGTGTGTTCGGTCTTCAGCAAGCTGTCCACCTACACTGAATGCTGTCATGCACTAGCTGAGACACCACGTTGCTGCGGCCTATTTTTGGACCTGCTAAGCAAACACGGCAGGAAACAGGTGAATTTGGCCCAAGTATATGTACACTGTCCACACACGCTCAGACATATGCTCAAACAAGCATACACACACATGTAAGCATATAGGCTGCATGTTCCGCTTTCTGCTCTTAAGTGAAACTTGAGCAGTGGTCTATGAAGGTGTGTGTGTTTTTCTGTACAGACAGTTCAGATGTTCTTCTCTCTCTTTCCTTCTGGCACTAAGAGTAATGAGATCATGTGCTCCCAAACTCATAAAGAATAAACACAGTTCACTGTGTACTAGGTATCATAAGCACAGTTCCACATACACCCTGTGCCTCACATAGGGACATACTGTCATCTGGCAGAGGTCTCTCTCTGCACCCCACTTTTTCATACATTCTAAAAGAAAACAAAGGAGTTTTTGAAAATCAGTTTAAACCATCTGACAAAATAAAGTTAACCAAAGACTGCTAGATTCACAGGAGTTTCAAGTGATTTTTGCATGGGTTTAGTGGACCATCAAATTGCTAAACATCAGGCCTGTAAATCTTTAATCCTGATTTATCTCACAATTTGTTTAGAGTTAACATTAAATTTATTTTAGTAAATAATAGGCCTGTGTGTAATTATTAGTATTTGTTTGTGTGCAGTATATTTAATGTAAATGTATGCAACTTGTGCTTTATGGAGAAAAAAAAACAGTTTACACATTTCTCAAACTGCTTCAGAACACACAATGATAATTCAATAATGAGAATCTTCCCCACATTTTATGGTACATATTTTAGACATGTATGCTGCTGATCTGCAGTCCTAGTGTTTGCATAGTTATTTAAATATAAGCATAGAAATACATATATAGTACGCTATGGAGTGTTACGTTTTTGAAAAAGAAAAACGTTTTACAAATAAAGTACTTAAAATCATTACAATATTAAAATATAAATTATATAATAGAACTATATCAACTTTAGTAGTAATATATCAGGACAGACAACTATCACAAAAAACACAGCTGTGGATCTTTCAGGTAACAACACAGTATACGAGTATATGTAAACGTAATGGGGTCTTTTTATAATCAATAATTTTCGCTTGTGGACTTTTATGTGAAATATCTTATTCAGCAGTACTAAAATAACAATAACTGCATTTTGTATGATCCCTCTTATTTTGGAAAAATAATTATCACGCCCCTAACATTGCAGTTCTTCAAAGTTTCGTTTTGGACTTCGACTGTGTGTGTGTTTGTGTGTGTGTATATGTATGTGTGTATATGTATGTATATATGTATGTGTATAATATCTATATATATATATATATAATATATATATATATTATATATATATAATATATATATGTGTGTATGGTTTCTATATATCTATATATATAGATATATATATATATATATATATAATTATTATAATTATTATTATTATAATTATGAATTCCACCTTGCAAAGAAGCTAATTACTGTAAAGTGGGATAGATAGATGTAATCATTTATCCATTAATGCCAAATAAGTCAAATTGAATAAATGTGTTAATATATGTATATGAATATTAAATGTTATATTGCATGTACTGTCTTAGACCTACTAGTAAACACACTTGCCCTCTGTCTTTTTGTATGTGCAGGATCTAGTAGTGCGTCTCCTGTTCACACTAGGAAATCTGACAGCCAAGAGCACTGAAGCCAGAGAGAGAGTCTATGAGGAGGAAGGCGGGATAGATGTCCTCTTAGATCTTTTTCAGGTCTACCAGGAAACACCATCGCCCCCTAAGCAATGCCATGCCCCTGAGAGAGAGGACGTCCTGGTCAAACTGATCAGACTGCTTGCCAACCTGGCCATCCATCCCACCGTGGGCACGGCACTGGCTGCCAACACACTGTGTGTACAGCTGCTGCTGGAAGTGCTGGGTACAAAACATAATCATGAAATATACGCACACTCCTCTAAGTGGTTAATTAGTTTATAGTTCATTCAACAACAACAACAAAAAAGTGTTTACAGAAAACCCACTGGGAACGTACTTCATAGATACTGTAGTGCATTCACTCATGCATTGTCACTCTCAAAGCACGTGATAAATGCTTAGCAGAAGCGATGTGACTTTAAACACATAGCAACACAGATGTTTCGTTTACTTCCTTGAACTTGAATGAATGTGCAAGTTGGTTGCTCTGCACAGTGCAATCACATGCTGTTCTCTCCACGTCAGTTATTGGTATAGGCCCTCAAGTTGCTGCATCCTCTCCAATGACGAGAAGAGCCAGAATGTAAACTGCATGTTTTTATTATGCATAGCTCTTTTTTTTTGTGCAGCCTGATGTTCTCAGAGATGTTGCACTGTGGTTTGATGGTGATGGATGGAAGCTCGGTTTTGGTTCTGCATGTGAACGTTTCAGAAGCAGGCATGTTAGTGTGAAGAGGTGGTTATGCATTTCCCTTCTGAAATAGAGAAAGAGATTTGTGTCCTGTGGAAATATACATCCCGTGTCATTTTTAGAATGTGAGAAATAATATTAAAACTTTCTGCTCGATTCCTGCAGTTAGAAATGAGAGGATGCTGTAGTTTTTAGAACCGTAATGTGGACAGTTAGAGAGGAAATGGGTGGGAGATTTATTGTTTCTCGCTTATCTACCTTATGTCTGGTACATTAAAATGACATCCTGTTATGATGAAAATAAAAATCGAGAAGGAAAAAGAAACTGAGAAATCAAGGGTAACAATGACAGAGCATTCACCACAACAAAAGGTGTTTCGAAACGAACACACGCTTTGCAGCGTGATGCACAAACACTGACAGAGCAAACCGCACTTCGAACGGGAAATACAGGATCTTATTACAGTCACACGCGCTGGCAGATTCTGACTACCTCAATTTCGGATTTATCGTGAAGTACTGACACTAAAATTCACACAAATGGTTTTGAAACTTAAGGAGGAAGTGACACCTGATTAGCGCTCTGTGAGATCTAATCTTCAGTACCAAGAATTGAACCATCTTGGAGCTGCTGTACTATAACTTGTCTAGACAGGTGAATGTGAAATAAAGTATTCGGCACAGTAGTTTGCCCTATAATGGGGTGTAAATAAAACTATTCTGTTCTGAACTATTCTGTTCTGAACTATTCTAAACTGTTACTGTCTGTTTTTGCTCCGATAACTAGATAAAGTTAAAACAAAGCCACAACGGATTCGCTGCAACAATTTGTTTTTTGAACAAATTGGTTGAATGATTCAATGACTCGTTCAGGCAGTTCTTCTAGTTTCGTTTCTGATTGAACAAATCATTTGAATTGATAGTTCAATGACTCACTCATAAAGACGGTCATTTGTCGCCACCTATATATATCCTGCAGAATAGCTACAAAAGCAGACAAGTAAACCCTTACGAAAACGAATCATGGTTTTACAACAAAAAAAACAAAAAAAAACAATTATTGTAGTTAAACCATAGTGTCACGAATCCGGTCTATGAACTTTCAATTCACTCACCACCAGAGGTCACCCTTCCATTACATTGATTCTCCGCACACACAAACTGTTGCATGTCATCCCGACTACATATCCCATCATCCATTGCACTGATTGCACACAGCTGTAACCAATCACACATTCACTATATAACACTCACTCTGATCCCTTTCAAACTGCTGAGTATTGTTTAGCGCATATCACTCACCTAGCGATAGCTACTCTATGGAGCAAGTTCTAGTTTTCATTGTTTAATCTTACTCTTGCCTTGCCTGTTTTCTCGTGTTCTGATTCTTGCCTGTGCATCCTGGATTACCCCTCTCATCTCGCCCTGTTCGAATACTGTTTGCCCCTGCCTGGACCTTTGCATCGTTATTGGATAACCCCTCGTGTCAAGCCCTCTGGATATTGTTAGCCACTTATTGACCACGCCCGTTTTGGATTACTCTTCATCTTGCCCTCATATACCTGTTTGCCATTGTCTGAACCTTGCCTGTTTTATGCCCCTTTAATAAATCTTTGCAGATGGATCCGCACGTCTCTAGTCTCGTCGGCTCCGTGACACATAGTAACCCAAATTTTTTTTTTTTTTTTTTTTTTTGTTTTTTAAAAAAAAAAAAATTTTAACCAGTTTTTTTTGCTACATGAACCATAGTTTAACCTGGTGTTGTAGGGTGTAAAACTGTGGTGTTTATAGGGGGGCACATGGTAATCAATCCGCTAAAACAAACAAACATGGTTGTTAAAATGGCTGTTGTTAAAATAATATTGTATTAATTAATTCAAAATAAAACTCTAAAAGCCAAACAATTTGTTTTAAATTCTATATGTGAATTTAGGCATCACACCATTATATTGCACAGTAGAAAAATCAATATTCATTTTTAGATGATTATATGTATATGTACTACAATTATATGTTTTATTAACATTTTATTAATGTTTTTATTTTATATTGTCCGCTTTCATTTTTAATTTACTTAAAGTTCTAGTCTTGGTGTTTATCTCGTCTTTTTTTAAATGTCAAATTTTTTTATTTCAGTTTTAGTAATTTTAGCACAGTTATTTTAGTTCAAGATCAAATAAATGAAAACGTGTTGTCAACTAGCTTTTTTTTAGTTAACTATAATAACCATGTTTGACATTTGCTAGATATAACAATGTTATGAAATTCTTAGTGCTTTCAATTAATAGAGTTGCTCTATTAATTAGATGTTAGATGAGGGCAAATGTAGTCCAGATCAAGGAAATAAACAAGTACAATGAATTAGTCTACTCATATTTATAATGCTTCCCAATTCTGTTATTTATGCCATTCTGTGACGTTTTCTGTCTTTGTCATTGTCTCTCAGAGTGCAGGTGTGTGCAGGAGAGTGAAGAGTTAGTGATTAATGCTGTGGCCACCATCAACAACCTGTCTTTCTACCAAGGCGAGAGCTCAGTGGTCCGTTCCCAGCACCCACACATCTCACAGTGTAAGACGAATGTGTGTGTGCCTGTATGTTGGATCTGTCTTGGTCCTTCAGTAATGTCCCCCTCCTGCCTGTCCTTCTGTCATTGCAGTGCTACTAAAACTCTTGCTGAGCTCCAGTATGGATGCTGTTTTGGAGGCCACACGCGTGTTTGGAAATCTGTCGCAGATCAAAGACGTGAGACACTTCATCATGCAGCACAAAGGTGTGAGACACTCTCTCTGCCACTTTTTCTCTCTCCAAACCCCCAGTGGCTGACGTTTGTGTTGATCTTTTGTGTCTCAGTGGAGCAGTATGTGGTAACCCTCCTGGACTCCAAGACCCCTGATGTGTGTTTCTCTGCATGTGGAGTTCTCATCAACCTATCTGCAGATCCAGAAAACAGGGCCATGCTGAGGGCCACGGGAACCATTCAGAAGTAACTCGCCTCTCTCTTGAGTGTGCTTTCAATTTGTAAGTGTACTGTAATATGTATAAGTACTATGCATTCTCTCTCTCCATAATGCAGGCTTATTGACTGTCTGCGTGACTTCGGGCCTCAGGACTGGCATTTGGCTGCTGTGGTGTGTCAGACTCTGTGGAACTGCTCTTTAGATGGAGAGCTGCAACACACTCAAGAGCTGTTGGAGATCTTGCGGCTCTACACTGGTACATAAACACACAAGCATCAGGACTGGCATTATAGTATGCTAATTTGGTAGAATGAATTACAAAAAAGTGATCAAAGTTATTGCTTGCAACAGTCAAAGATATTGAAATAATGCATGTGTACATGGAAAATAATTAAAATAACAAATTTCACTAATTATAAAATAGATCTAAATATACATTATATTGTATTATATTATATTAATACAAATATTTACATATATATTTAAAGTTATATATCCACACAGACCATGCCTATTATGTGTGTGTTTTGTGTTAAATATTGTATTAATAATATAAAGTAATCTAATGTAATTTGTATTATACTCTATTTTATTACTGACATTTTGTTATATATTATATATATATATCTAAGTATATAAGTAAAATACATCTGTATATTATACTACCTTATTAATTATTATTTATTTAAATTATATGAATTCAGTTGACAGCAAGTTTGGTATGTACAAATATGACGAAGAAATCACTTTTGGTCAAATGGTTAAAATTTTTGTATGAACTTAATGTAGACATTTTGTCCTGTGTTTTGGACAGACAGAGGAGCTTTGCAGTGGTCTTCTGATGATGGAGTCAGACAGGTTCAGGAAGCATGCTGGGAGCTGCTCTTTTTGCCTGTAGCTGAGAGGCTTAGACAGTGTTTTTATATTGAAGACACTACTGGCATCATTCCGTGACACACTGACACACTCCTCCTCTCCAGATGTCACGCTTGTCTGTGTGTATATATGCATTTACTGTATGTACACCTACAAGCTTAGGAATGAGTCGGTGTGTATATTGCACTTTAATACAATGTCACTTTTGATATTGTGAACATAGGGAATTTGTCAATTATGACAACACATTTTTAAAATAAAATAGTTCAAATGTTTATTACACAACCTTATGCTGCTGTACAGGAGAAAGCACGAATTGTGTCGGACAGAAGGCAAGCCTATGTTCATAAACACCAAACTAATGTACATGCAAAGATCACTCAACAGCATTTCCGTGATCTCAAAGATTTTATTTAACAGACACTTCCAGAAAAGTCTGTAAGGAACACAGAATAGAAACATTGTCATACTTCCTTAATACAATCACATCAAACTGATATATTATGGCACTGGCTTCCCTCCTTTTAACAGGTTACACTTCACAGCTACAATCTATACATTAATATGAAGTTTACAAAGCTGCCCTAGAGGTCATTTACATACATGCTTAAAACCAATGACCAAAATTGGATTGTGAAGTTTATTCAAATCACTCTTTACTGCGATTTAACGTTTTCCTCTCAGTCTCCATCATGTGAAGTCTGAAGCGGTTTAACAGGGATTTTTTCAGATATTTTATTAAGAGGGGAACCCAACTTCTCGCATTATTCTTTTAAAATGAGCATCAACTAGCCTATGGTGATTTCCATTTAATAGCCATTTACTGGCACTAAATGACCACCAGCCTCATAACAACAAACAGGGAAAATTTCCTTATGGTTCCCAGGTCAACAATGTTGCTTTCTTTAATCCTCACTGTAAGAATTGCCGCATTCAACGTTGTTTACATCATTAGTGCACAGCAGGGGATGCTTTTCTATAGGCCTGTAGTGTCTGTGCTGATATATCACTTTGCTACAAGGGTCTCTGCTGGTGGGTGGAAGTTCATGGACATAAAAACATTGATTATGTGACCTAAAGCTATATAAATGATATCTTAAAATGTGTTATTGTTAATTAGCACAAAAATAACCGTCAGTTCTCGTGGTATAAGGTGTTTGGACTGTTCAAATCTTATTTAATACTGAATGTTTGGTGTAATGCATCATCCTAATGTGACTTTTTGGGAAGAAAACAGAAAGTTTGATTAAATTACAAATGATACAACCAGTGAAATACCATGTTTTATTTTTTTTAAACAAATTATTTCTTAAAAAATTGTCAGTAACTGACATCAGTCTCTCAAGTCTGACTTAAAACCTCCTCATATCCATCTCCAAAAGAAAAAGTACCATCCCTCTAGTCCTGCCATCATCAGAATGCAGTACTTAACTGGTTTAGTAAACAAAAAGACAGCAGAGAATCCACTCCGCTTGAGAAGAAAACACATGTGCACACACACACACTCAAAACAAAACTGTTTAGTTACACTGGTTAAAGTTCTGATAATGAGAACAAGCATGGTTTAACCCCACAAGCGTGCGGGTCGCCTGGTTCAGCGTCTAGCTCTGGACAGACTGTAGCGCATGACAGGCAGCCACGTAAGACAAAGTTCTGCTCACTAGACAGCACTTCGATATTTATGGATACATAACAGGAGTTATTTAGTAATAATAAACCCCAAAATAATGGCCGTGCATTCAAAGGAAGACAGATAAGGCAGATGGATCAGAGCAACAGGAAGCACATCACAAAAGGAAGACCTTTCTGCTTTGAAAGTCACTAACACAGATAAAAAAAGATAGAAAACGGTCATCAAAAAAAAAAATGGCTACATAAAAGCTGAAGCTTAACATTGTTTAAAAAAGTGCTTTGATATTTTTAATGCGTGAAACCCCAAAAAGAGCCTATGTTTGGATTTTTTTTCTCTATTCCCCCCATAGCATTCACACATTGGAAATGTCACAATGAAACAAAGTGGTGTCTTACAGTAAACTCTAACAAGGGCTCAGACAGCTATTACTTTTGAATTGCGCTCTCTCACTCACACTAATACAATCGTTCCTGGATTAGCTTATATAAATGGGTGATGGTTTGGGTGTCTTGAGGCCTCTCAATTGAGAAAAGCAGCATGAACAGACGGCACCTCAGCATCTGTTGCCAGTGCTGCGCATGACTAGGCACGCATTTATGCAAAATCAGTAATGCTTCTATCTCTAGCCACTGCTGAACAAAAAATAAAAACAATATGGAAAAAAAACACTAGTAGATAGTCATGTTAGTGCAGTCTTTCTGCACAGGCGCTAGAGTTGCCATTTGTGTGTGTGTGTTTTTTTAAATCTCATCTCACAAAAAGAAGATATGATTATATGGCATCTTATCGCAGATGCATTTGAAATACTAAAGGAGGTCTGGCCTCCAGAAGCTCGCAGTCTCAGCTTGTCCTCTTACACACTAGAGGGATTCCACTCCCCCCAGTGGCCAGTTTTGGCACCGCAGGCTGAGCAGCCACACAAGTGATTCAGCAAGTAGGTTCAGTTGACAGTTGTTTTTTTTTCCTTCTTTTAACAAAACAACCTTGTCATCGCCCTCCGCCGCCCGTTCTTCTTCTTCCTCAGTTTTATTTTTTCCATTTTTTGTCATTTTTACGTTTATTCAAGTGTCCAACGTCAACAACAGTAAAAAAAATTAAAAAAGGTAGACAAGAACAGCACTTCATGTCATGTAGCGAGTGATAGCTCTCAGAGCGTAGAGCAGTTCTGCCTGCATGTGCGCTTCCATAAGAAGCAAATTAATGTGGACCTGAAAGACAAAATAAAAGAATCATTATTAACTTGTACTGAGATGATTTAACCTTCAGAAAGAACCTGTTGTCTGTTCATTTTTTTGGTCTGAAGTGCTTCTTACTTTCTCAGAGTGCTGGAACTGCCTCCAGAAGCTGTCGTACATCCTCTTGGTGATCTTCTCTGGAGTGCGCACCATAGTTTTGATGTAGACTTTAAAACTGCGGTCTAGCAGTTGGTTAATTTCTCCATAATCATAATCATCGTACCTGTCGTGTATTAGACAGAGAAAGAAAGATACCTCAGCAATATGATTTAAATAACTAAATACAACTAATATCTATATAATATCTAAACAAATTTGAATAAAAACCGGACTTACCGAATCCCGAACATGCAGTGGATGTAGTTCCAGATGGCTCGACGAAGCATGGAAGTGTCCACACCCTGGTGTGTCGCCATTGTGTTGTACGTCAGATTGTACGCGATCTGGAACTTTTCATCCAGAAGCTGTCCAAAATCCGGATACAGCCGATTCACAAGGGAAAAGCCATGATCTTCCCAACTATAGTCCTGTCGAGGGCAGAAAATATCCGATTTTTGTTATTTTAGTCCTCCATTTTCTTTCGACTACCAATGGCAACAAGCAAGACAATGCGACTTTCTTCTCACCTGCACTCTGAGGGTGGGTACATGTTCTCCTCTTCTGTAAAAGTCCTTGTAGCCATAACTAGGGTCTTCGAAGTGTCGTGAAACATCTCTGGATGGTATACATTCCTCGTCCTCTGTTGATCAAACATGTTGTTTTAACAAAAGTCATCCTGGAATTGTTGTATGAAACAAACCTAAAAAAAAAAATCCACTTACCAGAGGTGACCACCAGCATGCTCTCGGTCTTCTCCCTCTCAAAACGAGTGGCCATTTCCTCCTGACTGGCTTCCTCTTCGTCATGACATTCCTGGAGCTGCTTCATCTTCTCCATCAGCACTTCCACCTCACCAGACAACTCAGACACCTAAACACACGCATACAGGAATCTAGGTCATCACAAGTTTAATGTGCACTCTATGGTCAGGAATTTGAACCTTGCACTCCATGCATTCCACAGATCCCTTTTCAGGACGACTGGATGGAAGACTAGCAAATATTAGAAAATCTTCTTTGAATACATTTCCCTTTGTCTCACCTGCTGGTTCCCAAACATCTCCTCTAGGGCACCGTTGCCATTGGCAATGTCACAAACGCAGTAACCGCTGAGTGAGGGCGGCCTGAACGTATGTCCTCCATCTGTGTGGATGTCAGGGTTGATGCCGCAACCAAACGTAAAGGAGGCCAGAGAGTGATAGAGTGTGAGTAGCACCACAACATGGATCAGCTCAGCCAGTGACCAGCTGTGCTCCTCTGCCTTCAGTAGACGCTGTTAAAAAATGTTTTTATAAGGTTAAATGAAATGTAATAGTGTCCACAACAAAGAAAAGGAAAAAGATTTGAAAAGTCTAATTCTTAGAAATGTACTCTTGGTATTCAGGTGGTTTTGAAAAACATTTTCAAGAAAAGTTTAAGTTTAATGACTCATAACCATCAAGTAAAAAGTGATAGCATATTTTCCATACACAGGGAATACATGTGAGTGCAGACAACTTATTTACTGTTTTCAATTTTTTAAGGCAAGGACTTTTATTTACAAATATGAATTATTCATTCATAAATATCCCAATTTTAGGGGGAATCACACATTTGACAAATATTTTCAAATATTAAAACATTAAGCTGTGAAGCATTTTTTCCCCCAAAGGAATATTACATAAAACTATTAAATACAACTTTCTTTTCAAGAATTTCAATCTTTAATTAGACTTTAAAAAAAAATGATATTATGATATTGTTTCTACTTGACATTTTTCATATTAGGCACCCCAAATAATATCCAAACAAATATTTATTCAGAAATTAACATGCTTTTAATTTATGGAATTTAATCAACATGATTTTAATAAATTAACATACTTTTAATTCAATTTATGCTCATCAGAGAATAGGATCATTCAAATCACTGTATGTACTGTATGTTAAATAAATGCGCAGATTTGCCACACAAAAAAAAACAATGCCATGTAAAAGGCACATATTATTGTCTCTAACAGCATTATAAAACTTCTTTGCGCTTGTTAGAGTTGCGTAACAGCTGTAGGTGAGTATCCTTGTGTGACTGTGAGGTTGAAGTCATACCTCAATGTGTTCTTTGGTGAGCAGCCAGGGGCGATGGGCCAGGATCTTATTGAGCTCCCCAATAGCCTGCAGCTTCTGTGGGGCTTCTTCCAGACCATTCAACCACTTGGGATCCCCTCCGACCTGCAGGAAGTCATTCACGTGCAGGTTGACCAGATACGTGCACTGGTGCCTGGCAGCAGCCTGTTGAAGTCAAATGTGCATTTAGAAAAATCTATCAATGTGATTTTTGAGTTGAATACAAAAATACAGTCTGCAGTCTCACCATTATCCCTATGTAATGTCTGCAGTGCAAAGACAATGGGCCGTCCATCTGAAGCAGGTAATGCTGTGTCTTAAGAAAGCTCTCCAGATACTGAGGATGGAACCCCATCACTAAGGAGATGTTGTCAAGGCGACCGAGCACTGCAAAGGCGTCCTCAAAAATCGACTGTATTCTTTCATCCAATTTACTGACTTGAAGTATCTGGGACAACAGGGGAATAAAGATGATGTAAACCTGGGGAATTCAGTACTGGTAAAATAGTTTCACTAGAGAATGTGATGAGAAACGCTTTTAAAGCCAAAAAAAGTGTGTGGGGGGTGGGTTCAATTTGTTGATTAAAATGGTTGGAGTAAGATTCATGCCAACTTTAAATCCAGCAGGGTTTATGTTAACACTAACCTCTTTCTCTGGTATGAATCTACTTGGTCCATTTCCCACCGGTCTGGGGATTCGCACTCCAACGTCCTAAAAAGTTCAAAACCAATAACATGATTACATGATCGACATACATGTCAAACCCCGAGAGAAGCACTTGGCATGAAACTGCGATTATTATATCGAAGAAATCCTGGCATCAGACTGAGAGCTCTTAAAAACAACATCCTTCCTCAGCTCAAATATCAATGGCTGGTTATAGAATTTTCTCTGCCATGGGCTAGAAAATAAATTCTTCATAATACATAACACAATACATAATGCAATCAGTAACAACAGTCAGACCTTGAACATCATTCATCTGTTATTGATACTATAGAAGCTGTCAAAGGCACAAAGAGAATGATTCAAAACAACCCAGATTCACTATGAACAAAAAGGTTGTCTGAGTTAGCAATATACCAGTGACATAATCATGCCAAAATAGCTGACTCAGACAGGAATATGCAAGCAATCCTTTAAAAATACATTATTGAATGCTATTAAACTTGACGCCGTGAGCAACTCAGTCTGTCCCCTTGCAGCAACATACATCAGTTCCGCACAATGGCAATCTTGCATATATGATTTTAGTGCGTTGCTTGAATAAAAAACAGCATTTAGACAATGTGACACTGACTTTAATACTGTCAGTCATTGATAAAAGACGAGCGTCTATTGATCCGATGACAGAAGACAAAAACAAGCCAGCAGTGTTCATGATGCAAGTACAAAGAACGGACTGCACTGCAGCAAACGGACTCGATAAACGGACAATATTTAAAATCAATGAAAAAAGTAGACTAACAAAACAGGTTAACTAAAGGCACATCTGTCATTAGATAAACTCGATGTCAAGCTCTTATTCGCTTTCTTACCTTTTTACTAAGCCGCTCGCACTGTGTGCAAATTTTGAACAAGTCTGTCATGGTGAGAGAGGAGCTTTCCATAGTTTCATTAGATGCCGATGCGTGCCTCATATTGCGCTTTTCTGCTTCTAAATAAAAAATGAGCGCGACTATCTTGTATTTGTTTCAGCTCCCGCTGTTCCTTGAGGCATTTGGTTACGTTACCCGTTCATATCAGCTGCTGAAGCTCCCGAACAGAACACCCACTCTTTCCTAGCCCTCTTGTGGTAAATAACAGGCTGTAAATATGACTGACGAGCCCAGTAGCCAATCGCGTTGCGAAAACAACCTACGTTGTCCAATCAACGCCAAAGAGGCGGGGTTAAAAGAGACTTACAACGGTAATTCACGCAAAAAATACAATTCTGTCATCATTTATACACTAACGTCGTTGCAAACCCCTTTCATTATTGAAAAGAACATGTTAGGAAGAACGATAGCCATTTACTGGGATAAAAGATGCAATGAAATTGAATAGTGACCGTTTCACGTTCTGCCTAACATTTCCTTTTGTTTCACACAAGAAAGTCAGTCTTGGAACAACATGAATGATAGCAAATGACAGAAATGACATTTTTTGGTGTGAACTAAACATTTAAAACATTTTATTTATTTATTTATATATATATTTATTTATTTGATTTATATGGAAATTGTCTATGAATTGTTGAGCTGATCTCAATGCACTTTCTTTGCTTTCTAATGTTGGTTAATACTTAACAGACTTTTAACTCAGTCTTCCAATAAACCTATTTACATAATCATGATTTGTCTAGTCTATATAACATTGTTACCTCAAGCTGTTCCAACTGCCCGGTGAAAGGGACAGATTTAAGTAGCCTAAGCAAGTGGGAGGGGATGTTTTTCCTTGAGCAAATGCCAACTGCAGTAAACAAGCCCTGCAACGTGAATGAGGACGATGGCATGGACTACAGTGAAAAACAAGCCAAGATCAATTCCTGCCGTCAGCTTTATATGCCCCACAGGGGACATGTCAAGGCACCTAATAGATAAAGTGACGCTTTTGGCTCAGAGATTGATTATTTTCTAGGGGGGAAAAAAAAACCTTCTACAGGTGCCTTGGTTTTCAAACGACTAAACTAAGAAAAAGCAATTTGTCAAGATGACGCAATGCACTTTAGAATGTTGTTCATACAGTTGAGCTTCAATCTTGCCAACATATTGAATGATTCACAACTAAAACATAATGCATAAAGCATAATGTCTTATATTTCCTTCTATATATTGAAATGCGCTATTGTAGAATATATTGTGGAGTAATAAAGCCCAACCAACATGAATTAAAGTTCTGTGCACGAGCAGAAGGCTGTCAAATAGTGTAGATTTGGCATTGCTCATGAGATGAAGAGTAGCTATTCAGCATGTTCATTGAGTCTGAAGGGACTGTCCTACATCGGGGGGCTGAGGGGGTGTAAACAGACCAGAGCAGGAGTCAGCACTCTCTCTGGTGATAGGGGGTGGTTAACCTGGCTCACTGAGCCCTATGGCTCAGCAAACCTACAGAAGAGAATGGTCAGCGTTTGCCTTGCGCCCTCCTCCCCCAGGGCACCCTTTCCTCTCTTTATTAAAAGAGCCATAACTATTATCTTAGAACAGACTTCAGGTTTTACTGTACCCACACCATATCATAACACTGGGCTCAGCTGCTCAGTTGGTTATATCTATGGAAATAGACTACAAAAAAGTGGAAAGACTCCATTCACATGCAGAAACAAACCTAAAACACAACTAATAATAAAAGCTTTCAAAATGATAAGCATAAATCTTGCTTTTAGAGTCATTTTAAGTCCTTTTTCCAGTGTATTAATGAAGTCATTTAAGCATCACACAAGAGGAACATGTCCGGACATATGCATCTGATATACTTAGAAGAATATACAAATGATCAAATTTCATTTTTTGTACCAGTAAAACACGTTAAACAAGGAAATGATCATTTAACAGATGGAAGTCTATTTTATTTCCGCATTTTCTTCACTTTTATGAATTTTACTAAAACTAAAATATTTAGCTATATATACAGTGCCATGCGAAAGTTTGGGAACCCCTTGCAGAATCTGTGAAAATTTGAATTATTTTAACAAAATAAGAGAGATCATACAAACTGCATGTTATTTTTTATTTAGTACTGTCCTGAGTAAGATAGTTTACATAAAAGATGTTTACATTTAGTCCACAAGACAAAAATAGCTGAAATTATTAAAATAACCCCATTCAAAAGTTTGGGAACCCTTGGTTCTTAATACTGTGAGTGCTTACCGTGTGATCTATGACTTTTTTTTGTTTTGTAGGATGGTTGTTCATGAGTCCCTTGTTTGTTCAGAACAGTTAAACTGAGCACTGTTCTTCAGAAAAATCCTCTAGGTCCTGCAGATTCTTCAGTTTTCCAGCATTTTTTTTTGCATATTTGAACCCTTTCCAGCAGAGACTGTATGAGTTTTAGAATCATCTTTTCACACTGAGGACAATTGAGGGACTCAAACACAACTATTAAAAAAGGTTCAAACATTCACTATTGCTCCAGAAGGAAACACGATGCATTAAGAACCGGGGGGTTAAAACTTTTGAACAGGATGAAGATGAAGATGTCAAAATTTTTCTTATTTTGTTGAAATATTTTTTTCCATTTAGTACTGCCCTTCGGAAGCAACAGAAGATACTTGCATGTTTCCCGGAAGACAAATTAAGTACAATTTACCTTGATCTTCAAATTAGGCTCTTAATGCATCGTGTTTCATTGTGTCAAAAAACAGTCGTAGATCATCCAGGTAACCACACACAGTATTAAGAACCAAGGGTTCCCAAACTTTTGAATGGGGTTATTTTAATAATTTCAGTTATTTTTTTGTTTTTTGGACTAAATGTAAACATCTTTTATGTAAAATATCTTACTCTGGAACAGGGCCGGATTTACCTCTTTTCGTGACATAGGCAAAACTAATTTTTCCCCTATTAATATAATAGGCCTATTATTACCACCCAAGCAAACAAAAATATCTCTTAATCAGTGGAAACGTTAGTGTGTTTTCTATCGCAATAAGTGCTTGCATTCAGTAAAAAAAAATCAAATGTAACTCTTAATTTGTTTGAGAACTCAAAGACCATTCCATTAATAGGCGCAGCGTACCACTTCGGGAGTTATTTCTCTAATAATTTTAACGGCCAGGGCTCACAACCACACATCAAGACATTGTTCAGATTATTTTCAAGATATTTGACATGTTTCCGTCCTGAAATGTGTTGAACAATTTTTTAAGCACCTCATCCCAAACCGTCAAAAACATCATTTTAGAGCTAATAACAGAGGCTTGAGCCATTGATATGCAGGCTAATGCAGTTAATAATGCAGTTATTAGAGAGAGAGAGAGAGAGAGATTAAGAGCGTGTGAATACCTGCGTCTGTGCATCTCTCAGCAGTGTTCAGCAGCAGCTGTCTACTAATAGTAAATCTTTAAGTTTAACTGCTTCAAGAACCTCCCTACTGAGAAATGTCATGTAGCTTTCAGCTGCGAAACTATTTTATTGATAAATTCATGGGGCAGCGTTGACGACAAGTTTCCACGCGTTCGGTGAGTGTGTGTGTGTGTGTCTGTGAGAGAGAACCGGAGAAAGCGAGATTTCTGTACACAAAAAAGGTGGAAGACATAGAGAGAACCGGAGAAAGCGAGATTTCCATACATAAAAAAGGTGGAAGACATAGAGAGATCCGGAGAAAGCGAGATTTCCGTACATAAAAAAGGTGGAAGAATAAGAGAGAACCGGAGAAAGCGTGATTTCCGTACATAAAAAAGGTGGAAGACATAGAGAGAACCGGAGAAAGTGAGATTTCCGTACATAAAAAAGGTGGAAGACATAGAGAGAACCGGAGAAAGCGAGATTTCCGTACATAAAAAAGGTGGAAGGCATGGGAAATAGTTTGACATTTTTTACCCTATTGTTTGTTATATTTATTTGTTTAATGTCTTCTGGGGTTTTGGTTATTTTATTGTTGTAGATAGCCCATAGTATAACAAAAAATATTACATATCTCTTCATTGCATTTGGGCCCCCCTGGACGAGTGAGTATAGGCACGTGCCTAGAATGCCTATGAGTAAATCCGGCCCTGACTCGGACATTAACTAAATAAAATAAACATTATTTTTATTATCTCGCTTATTGGTTAAATTATTCCCACATTTTTCTGCAAGGTGTTCCCAAACTTTCAGCATCCGACTGTATATATATATATATAGTTATATAACAGTATATATAATAGATATAATATAAACCTCAAAAAAATAACAACCTATTTCTTTCATAAATATAACTCTAACTCAAAACTGCAGCTATGGAGATCTCTTTAGTATTTCCTCAAGTGTGAAAATCCATTCAAGACTATATATATGCTGATTTCTTGGAGCTGTGAGAAAAACAGCCAACATCTGGCAATAACTCTGACTCTGTTCGTAACTTTCCTACTTTCTCTTTCGTGTCAATGAAAATTATTGGTGGGAACACTTTCCTGAGTAACATGAGTGTGTTTGTAGAAGGCCTCTGTGTGTGAATGTGTTCTCTTCTTCTCTGCTCTGGTTGTTTTCTTGTACTGACCGGCGCCCCGCTAAAACCACAAGGACAAAAAGCCCCCCCCCCCCCTTCGGATGTTCAACAAGTGGCAAAAAAGTTGCCTGACGCAGCCCTGGTCTGAACCAGTTCCATCCTGACCTATCAGAGAACAGGGGGAAGAAAGAGTGAAAAAAACACAAAGACATAAGCCTAGCAACAGTAGTCAGCGTGGGGCAATCATAGAGCATGGGGTTAACACATTGGGGTTCCAGATCCATCTTTTTTTTTTTTTTCATCCCAACTCGGCCCACCATAGTTCCCGGGGGGGTCTGAAAGAAAAAAGTAGCCTAACTAACTTTGAACGGTGGGACTAGGGGGGTGGTTGTTTCTCAGTCTATTTTGATGACTAGGAGTGATATGTTTTTATGGCCGAATGTATCTGCTGCTCTGTATGCAAAAAAAATGTTGCAAGCTGACTAAAGTCTTTGTAGCCTTGAACTTTAGACTATGTGGTGTGACAATAAGCACAATGTAAAAAATAATAATAAAAAGAAGGGAAAGATATTATTTCAGTGACCCACAATCCACATTTATTGTTTTTGCAATTTATCTGATTCATTCTGACAATGCTTAAAGTCTTATTCTGTTTGTGTTAAACAAAGATCCTTTTAAAGTCAATATTGCAACAGGAAGGAGGAACAGGCAAATAAACACTAATTCTGCAGTAGACTGGGGTATTTCTTTCTCTTAGTTCCCAGTAATCATACAACTTTAGATTTTAGTCATTATCAACACTTATCGTTAAATTGTGCAAAAGGTGTTTTCATTTAAATGCATGTACCATTGAAGCAGCCTTGACCTGCCCGAACATGTCCCCATTGTTAAATAGATCAATGCAAGTATCCTATGTGTGACCAATAAGAACTGCAAAAAGAGAGATAAAATGTCTTAAAGAACAGCATTAAAATCTGTTGCTTTATTAATTCACTACCATTCTAATTTGCTGGACAAATTATTTTAGACTAACATAGCATGGGCTCACTGGGTCGGTTATTTGTATGCAGGGTCCAAAATATACAATGGTGAGAGACTACAATTATAGGCCTATAGGATCATTTAACTTTTGTTTTTCTTGCATATTAGTATGAAAATGTGCAGGTTACTGTGCCAACTTCAAAAACATCATAAACAAGCTGTCTGACTGTAAAACAGCACCTGTCATAAAAACATAAAGACGACACATCATGATCATAATATATTTGTTTGGTTAATGCAAGAATATTCCACACTAAGGTAGAAGTCTTTGGAAGATGCAGAACTAAAATCGAAACATAAGTTTTACTTATTTATTTAAGACTTTGACTTAAATTATTTGCATTGGTTAAATCAACGTGTCAAATTCTCATTCTCATACTTTGACTTAATATTATATTACAGTTCCTTGGAAAGTTAACAAAAACTCAACTAAACTAAAAACTAAAAAGTAGCTCCATTTTATTTACTGGTCTTTTCAGTGTTAATTTGAGCCTTTTTCTATATCTTCTGAGCATGTATCTGCCTGGCTGAGGCCAGTGAACTTGCATTACTGTTAGAGTTCAATGACTGTAGACTGTGCTCAGGCTCAATAGCTCTTTTCATGACACTAAACATATATCCATTCAACAGTGCCTTCCTCCATTATCAGATCCACCTTTCCTCTCACTCTTTCATCCTTATATCCTCTATGTCACTGGTCATTTCTCCCACCCAACTTCCCATGTTCCTCTCTCAGTCTAGTACTTGGATTCAGCTTGGGAATTCTGAGAACCGGACTGATTGGAGCAGCTCAGTCTTGCATCTGTCTTCCTGAAAGAGGTGCGGTCCGCTAGGAACAGCGATACAAATGTACACTACACACACACACACACATACACACACATCCAGACAGTCAGAGGAAATGGCACTCCCAAAGCACAAACTACACAGCATATGCATTCACTCAGGACTCAACAATAAGGATTGCTTCTACCAGCCAACAGTTCAGATTTTTACTTACCCTGACAAAAGAATTAAATAATATAGAAAAAGTAAATGATAGGAGCTATAACCATGCACTGTTAGACATTTCTGTAATTTCTACAGTTATTTACTGTATATCACCCAGTATAATACTGCAAATTCGCTTTACAGTAAATAACTGTAATACCCTTTGCATCATGGGAATTTTCTGTGACGTCAAACCCCACATACAGTGACTTACTGTATTTTTTTTATTTGCTGTATACTACTGTATTTGCCGTAATGGCCTCTTTGGCGCCATTTTATTGAGGTTGCTTTATTTTCCTAATTTCTCACATTTGGATTGACAAGATTTGACTTACATCGTGTCTACAACGACGCAACAGCTTGGGACTGACTACACTGGATGTTACATGCTTGTAATGATTGGAAAATCCGTTTGTCCTTCATGTCAGAAACGGCACGAGCGCTTGGAGTACATCTGTATGTCAGAAATATACCGGGGCATCACTTTACTGTCCGCATCCACTGTAGATAGTATAATGGGTTCTATATTGTCTTTTGTCGAGTCACGCCCCTCGCATCCGAGGAAGACACCGAACCAGCGTGGCAGCGCCGTGGGTTTTGCCCGGGGATGAACCCGCGAGAGTGGAAGAGTTGCGGAGAACATCTGCGCTGTGTGTCGATGCACC
Source organism: Sinocyclocheilus anophthalmus (assembly GCA_018155175.1). Classification (NCBI taxonomy): domain Eukaryota; kingdom Metazoa; phylum Chordata; class Actinopteri; order Cypriniformes; family Cyprinidae; genus Sinocyclocheilus; species Sinocyclocheilus anophthalmus. Next base: position 307,897 of record JADLZN010008188.1, on the reverse strand, counting down.
TTATGAGAGAATAAGACCAGTAAGCAAGGTAAAAAATATATGTACGTTTGTCTGTCTCAACATTTTTGCACACCAGTTTAACCTAGTAACATTTACCCGTCAACATAGCGGTAACAAACTTTACTATGGTAAACTGCGCTGTCGTTTCAAACGACTTTTGTCAGCTTATTGAATTACCAAATTAATAAACTAATGTGAAATTTTGTTCAGGTGTTAGTAGTTAATGTTGGCCAGTAGCCTATTGAGAAAATAAAATCGTATGTTAGCTAGGTTAAACACGTTTTATGGCTAGCTGCCTTTCTAGTGTTAGAATTTGTTTGTTATAGTTTTTAATGGAATTTAAGATTTACTGCATTTTTTGTATTTGTTTTAAAGGCAACTGCAATGAAGCATCAAGAAAGACATGAGCAGGCCAGCCACCCTGAGACTGATAATTCAGGTAAGAGAACAACTATGGTTTTGAGAGATTTGTGTATTCTATATGGGGTTTGCCTTTTAAAAGTGTGCTATTTCTACTTGTTTTTCAGACACATAAGAAACTTCTTTCAAAAAATATTAAAAATCTTACAGACTCCCCAAAAAAAATATGTTTGTGAGAGGGTGGCCCTGGAGTCAATAACTGTAGTCAAAAAGACACATCAAACGTGTCTGCAAACAAATAAAGAAAGTATTTTCTGAGCGCTAACTTTACTTCTAGTCACTACTGTAATTTTTTTAGCTGGAATCAAGGTAATATTTAGTAGATGTTAAACGTGAGTTCGCCTCAGGTTCACACAGCTGTTTTCGCTGAGTAAATCACATGTGTAGTGGTGCAGACACAGACAGTGTCACAACCAGATACTGAAGTGTCCAAATGCTATTATTTTAAACATATCCATTGTTTTGTCATTTTAAACTTAACAAACCACTTTTTGTGAAATATTATGCATGAAAAGTGTGCTTGTGGTATATTTATTTCCAACAAATGCCATTTAGTATGACATTTCTTTATTTAAAATAATGACATTCAGACATTTTAAAGTCTGGCTTAAGTGTCCAAATACTGTTTTTAGGGCCAGTGTCTCTCTCTATTCTATGTCTCGTTCTCCCTCTCTTTCTGTATAGCTGCAGATCTGCTTGTTTTGCACGTGAGGAAGCCAAAGTACCCGTGGATGTTATGTTAATGGTGAGTGTTCACAGCTGTTAAAATACAGGGGGTATAGCACGCACACAATCCAATATGTATATTTCTAATAGGGATGTGTGCGACAACTAATTTGACTGTCGTTTAAACGAAAGTTTGTAGCCGAGCTAATAGGAAAAAACGTCTGTGCGTGAGGTAGGCAATACAGGGGTGACCAAGTGTTGGCCCCCTTTCTGATTTCTATTTTTTTGCTGTTTGTACACTTAATGTTTCAGATCATCAAACTATGTAAATAATTAGTAAAAGATCAAACAAGGTAAAAACAAACCGCCGTTTGTTTTAAATGAAGGTTTGTATATTAAGGGAAAAACCAAAATCAAAGAAACTGTCAGGCGCTGGTGTGAAGAAGGGTTTTGCCCCCCCCTGCTTAAAACTATGGTTTATCACCCTGAGTTCAATTTCTCTAGCCAACCCAGTGTGCTGAATGCTGCCACCACCTGTTCACAATCAAAAATCTCTAAATAATCCCAAAGCTGACAGTCAATGCGAGCTCAAAAGAAATTCAGAAGCAAATGAGAAAGAATGTAATTGAGATCTATCAGTCTGGAAAAGGTTATACAGCCATTTCTAAAGCTTTGGGACTCCAGTGAACCACAGTGAGAGACATTATTCACAAATGGCAAAAACATGGAACAGTGGAGAACCTTCAAAGGAGTGGCCGGCCGACCAAAATTACCCAAGAGCACAGCAACGACTCATCCAAGAAGTCACAAAAGAACCCACAACAACATCCAAAGAACTGCAGGATCTTACAACACTTGCCCTCAGTTAAGGTCAGTGCTCCAGACCTCCACAGCAACATAAGAAAGAGCTGGGGCACAAAAAAAGTAGTCTGCAGTGGCAGACCGTTCCAAGACGAACACCGCAAAAGAACATAAAGGTATCTCAGTTTGCCAGAAAAAACAATCTTGATGATCCCAAGGACTTATTGGGAAAAACTCTGTGGACTGCGAGCACAAACACGCTTGAACTTCGATTGGAGGTGTGCGTCCATTTACGTATTGGCGTTAAAAGTACACTGCATTTCAGACAAAAAGACACTCATACCCACAGTTAAAACGTATGGTGGTCGGTAGTATCATTTCCCTGTAGTGACCTGTTGTTAAGACTTAGGTGAATGGTTCTGGGGCTCCTAGTTTTTTTGCGTGCTTCGTGGACCCTGGAAAAACAAGGAACATGCTTTCATTGGTGTATGTGATAAAGGAAAACAGTGAAATTCGGGTTGCTCACTGTTGTACTCCTTTGTCTGCTTTACAAAAAAAGTCCGATGCTGAGCGGAGCAGAAATGTTCGGGCCTTTTGTCCGGGACCATCTGGTTCGTTGACCCTCCAACAGCTGAAGCGAACTTGGCACGGTCTTTTTGCTGCGCCCAGGGGGAAATAATGATTCCACAAAACCACACCTTTAGCAAGTCACCCTCTGGACTGGTGGCTTTCTCCTACTGGAAGGAGAACACAAAAAAGAAGAAAGATACACAACAGAACAAAGTATTCGAAAAATGAACAATTGTGGAACTGTGGCCTTCTAGGTCAAAGCCCAGTATCGCTTGACCTGACGAATCCATATGGAGATGCGCTGCCTGTTTATGGACCAGACCTTAAAAAGGCGGGGGGGGGGGGTTGTGGGAGTGGTCATGCTCGGAAACAACCCCTTCCAATGTGGCTGCGAAAATTACAACAATTATGCATAGATGAGGGGAACAAAAATTTCTCCACAGCGCTGTAACAGACTCATCGCAAGTTATTGCAAACGCTTGATTGCGGTTGTTGCTGCTAAGGGTGGTCCAACCATTTATTAGGTTTAGGGGGCAAACACTTTTCCACACAGGGCCATGTAGTTTTGGATTATGTTTTCCCTTAATAATAAAAACCTTAAAAACTGCATGTTGTGTTTACTTATCTTTGACTAATATTTAAATTAGCTTGATGATCTGAAACATTAAAGTGTGAAAAACATGCAAAAAAAATAAGAAATCAAGAAGGGGTCCAACACTTTTTCACACCACTGTATAATAGCCTATATTTGAAATACTTAATCTACGAATCACTGTCAAATCCCTCAATGAATTCCGCTTGCCGCACACTTGCCTCGCGTTAGCATAATTTAATTTTAGGCTGTGGGGTGGTGGTGGTAGTCACGGTCGTTTTGTTAATAATTTTATGCAATTTAATTTTTTTATTTTTTTTTGTTTTGGTTTTTTTTAACGTTAATTTAGTGTCGTGGTCGTATTTTTTATTGTTTAGTTTTAATTTTTTTTTTAAAAAGAAGAAAAAAAAAAAAAAAAAAAAAAAAAAAAATAAAAAAAACAACGAAAAAAAGAGGCATACATCAACGTCGGCACAAGCATTATAGCTGCTTATTTATTAAAATCAGCGGGGGAAATGCAGAACAATGGAAAATCAATCAATAGCCTGACAGAATTCTTAATCTTCATATAATGTTAGCCAACATATTAAAACACAAGTCAACAACAATAGGAAGGTTTATCAAGAAATAACATTTTAAACGGCTCTTCTTTTAAAACTACTTTGTGTGGCTTATATTGTCTATAAAACAAACAATGCAACAATGCCCCTTTTAATTACTCAGCCATGCGTTATTTTGTTCAGTGAGAATTCTCAAGTGGTATGGTGTGAAAGACGGGACCTGACGGCAATTAACAATTCAACTTCATTGCTGCATTTGAAAAAAAACAAAAAACCGCTCGGGAGGCAGGTAACTGAAGTCGACAGGCCGCAGGATACCGAAAAGCAAGCGGTGATAGCGTTTCAGAATAGGAAAGCGCCCCCGCCACTCTCTGACATTCCCGCATACAACGAAAAGTGGGTTCTCTAGTATAGAGGAAAATAGCAATAGAGGTGCGCGGGGGATGGCGATGATCGCAACACGGCGGGGGTTATGTAAGCGAAGAAAATGAATGGCGTGATTGACATTTGCTGGATTTGGCTAGTCTCTAAGATAACGCCTAAGTGCCTGTATTGAATATGATTACGCATCGCTCCAGTAGAGTTATTGTAAGACAATTTGACATTACACAGTTTACACAAAATGTTTCCGTTTCCTTCTAATTCAAAATAATCCCACACCTTGCTTGTCTTTCGCGTGGTCATTTTTGAACTCACCGCAACTGACACGAAGAAAAAAGGGAAAACGCCATAGCAAGTGAGGTCTTGAGGTTTTAAAAACTTTCGTTTCGCTGTTATTTTTCAAACGTTTTATTTTAACTTGTTATTTAAAATGTTTTAAATGAAATGTTAAAATGATGAATGTAATGTGAATGATAAAATCATGTTTATTTTTTCTTTTTTTCTTTCTGTCATGTAATTGACTATTGTTTTCAGTGTCGACTAGTAGGAGCTGTACCGTTTAGTCGACTAGTCGACTAGACCCGCACATCCCTAATTTCTAACATACTGTAAATAAAGGCAAAAACCTCTTCTTCAGCTCAATACAAAACAGTGCTACAGAATTAATGACTGTCCCTTATCATCTGATGTAAAACATAAGCAGACTTTGCTTTGTAACAGCGATGATCAATACATAAGGGTTTAGTGGTCATGACAAAGATGTGTGGTTTACTGAAAATTTCCCTGCATGAGCCCTTGATTTAACTTTCATGTAATTATGATGTTTAATAAAATAGGTCCACTATATGGTGAGTCATTACCACCCCCTGGAAATAAGTATTGCTTGTATAAGTATGCCTATCAGCGGTGCCACAGGCTGAACAAAACAACACTTCCTCAATTAGACAAGAGAACACTGTTCCTCAAAACAAAAATAAATAAGTAACAGTCACAGATTTTTTTTTTTATCACGTTTCTTTTTATCCACAGTTCACAGCTGTGGAGAGCTAGCATGATGATCGTTTATATGCCCGCCTGATCTGCCAACCTATGAAATCTTACATAACCAATCTTGGAAAAAAAAAATAATGGTGTCACTGAACTTACGGTTGATTCAGCATCTATCATACAACATCAAACCTGAGAATAGGGACTCTAAACATGACATATTAAATCCACTGAGGGCAGGGCAGCAGATATGGGAATGATAGGATAAACTGGTGACATATTAATAAATATCAATTAATCTGCTCTTATATGAGATTACGACTCTTATGAATACTGTTATGATGTAAATACTTTCCATAAACAGCCTGACCTTCCATTATACAAGAAAGTTACCTATATAATCCCAAGAACATTAAATGAAAACAATTTCGAAATATCTTAATGGTCAAGTAAATAACCTTCCTTGTCTTTTATTTCATTCAATACAAAAAAGTATCAATACAACTAGTAAAATAGTTGATTTTTCTTAATAACAATCAATAAAAAGGACTATTTTATCCCAAATATGTGTGCCATGTGTGTTTATGCATAAAAAACATAAAAGGAATACTCTGTCATAATTTCCAAATCAGGTTCCATTTCAGTTAGAATGCTCCCTCAGAATAGAAGTATGTCGATTTAGGAACAGAGCCATTGATTTAGACTGATATACAGGTGCATCTCAATAAAAATAAGAAATCAGGAAGGGGGCCAACACTTTTTCACACCACTGTATACATATATATTTGAAATACTTAATCTATGAATCACACTGTCAAATCCCTCAATGAATTCCGCTTGCCGCACACTTGCCTCGCGTTATCATCATTTCATTTTAGGCGGTCGTTAAAAAGAAAAAAAAAGAGCATACACTCAACGTCGGCCAAAGCATAGCTTATTTATTCAAATCAGCTGGGGAAATGCAGAACAATGGTAAATCAATCAATAGCCTGACAGAATTCTTAATCTTCCTATAATGTTAGCCAACATATTAAAACACAAGTCAAAAACAATAGGAAGGTCTATCAAGAAATAGCATTAAAACGGCTTTTAAAAACGTACTTCGTGTAGGCTATATTGTCTAAAAATATAGATTTGTCCACTGAGAGGCAGGCGCATATATGGGACTATAGGATAAACTGGTGACATATTAATAAATATAAATTAATCTGCTCTTATATGAGATTACGACTCTTATGAATACTGTTATGATGTAAATACTTTCCATAAACAGCCTGACCTTCCATTATACAAGAAAGTTACCTATATAATCCCAAGAACATTAAATGAAAACAATTTCGAAATATCTTAATGGTCAAGTAAATAACCTTCCTTGTCTTTTATTTCATTCAATACAAAAAAAGTATCAATACAACTAGTAAAATAGTTGATTTTTCTTAACAATCAATAAAAAGGACTATTTTATCCCAAATATGTGTGCACCATGTGTGTTTATGCATAAAAAACATAAAAGGAATACTCTGTCATAATTTCCAAATCAGGTTCCATTTCAGTTAGAATGCTCCCTCAGAAAAGAAGTATGTCGATTTAGGAACAGAGCCATTGATTTAGACTGATATACAGGTGCATCTCAATAAATTAGAATGTCGTGGAAAAGTTCATTTATTTCAGTAATTCAACTCAAATTGTGAAACTCGTGTATTGAATAAATTCAGTGCACACTGACTGAAGTAGTTCAAGTCTTTGGTTTTTTTAATTTTGATGATTTTGGCTCACGTTTAACAAAAATCCACCAATTCACTATCTCCACAAATTAGAATACTTCATAAGACCAATAAAAAAAAAACATTTTTAGTGAATTGTTGGCCGCGTTGACTGTGGACTTCAGAAAACACAGTGGACCAACACCAGCAGATGACATGGCAGCCCAAATCATCACTGACTGTGGAAACTTCACACTGTACTTCAAGCAACATGGTTTCTGTGCCTCTCCACTCTTCCTCCAGACTCTGGGACCTTGATTTCCAAATGAAATGCAAAATTTACTTTCATCTGAAAAGAGGATTTTGGTCCACTGTGTTTTCTGAAGTCCCCAGTCAACGCAGCCATCTACCAGGAAATTTTAGAGCACTTCATGTTTCCTTCTGCTGACAAGCTTTATGGGGATGCTGATTTCATTTTCACTTGGCACCTGCCCACACTGCCAAAAGCACCAAAAGCTGGTTAAATGACCATGGTGTTACTGTGCTTGATTGGCCTGCAAACTCGCCTGACCTGAACCCCATAGAGAATCTATGTGTATTGTCAAGAGGAAGATTAGAAGACCCAGACCGCAACTGCAGATGACCTAAGGCCGCTAATCAAGCAACCTGGGCTTCCATACCACCTCAGTAGTGCCACAGGCTGATTGTCTCCATGCCACGCCGAATTGAGGCAGTATTTAAAGCAAAAGGAGCCCCTACCATGTTTGGGTACATGTACAGTAAATGAACATAATTTTTCGTAAGGCCAACAATTCACTAAAATGTTTTTTTTTATTGGTCTATGAAGTATTCTAATTTGTTGAGATAGTGAATTGTGGGTTTTTTGTTAAATGTGAGCCAAAATAATCACAATTAAAAGATCCAAAGACTTAAATTCAATGCACACATACTGAAGTAGTTTATTTAATACACGAGTTTCACAATTTCAGTTGAATTACTGAAATAAATGAACTTTTCCACGACATTCTAATTTATTGAGATGCACCTGTAGATCTGAAATTCTTAAGAACTGTTTGCTTGCAATAGTGAAGAGGAAACGCATTAACAGCCTGACAATTTCGCAGCATCATAAGCTCCTATTAAAAAGCTCCGGTGAACTAATTTCACTCTGAGTGTCCTCTTTCTTCATCAATATCAGATGAGGCCCGAGCACAACAGGACGGTCAAACAAAACCACCTAGGCCTGGGCCTCAGGCCTTGCCACAATCAGTATGAAACCACTTAATATTTTATTGTTTATGAAAGACCAGCAGAGACTGTATGTTTCTTGATTTCCCTTCCCCAGCTGTAGAAATTTCCATCCTTGAAAAAAAGGAAATAATTTACAAGCACTAAAACCCTCTGCACACGGCCCTTTCTCTCCTTCTCGAGAAATAATGTAATTAGGATCTGTTTAATGCACTCAGGTGGAAAGCTTTACACTAGATAACACAAATAAACAACATCTCTCTCTCTCTTCCTCACGATACAGTATATCATGTCACGATTTTAGAGCAAATGACACAGAAAACCTGCGAAATCTTCAGAACACAGTGCAGTCTGAGCACATTTTCATCGAAATTGTGCACGTGCACAAGCATGCATACTAGCCAGGAGTTATAAGTCAGTCACTTACATATCAACATGTCAGGGTAAGCAGGTTCACAGTCTTTGCTTATTATGTGCGTTTGAATTATCCTATATGTTCTCGAGACTCCACCCTAACATGCTCACCTGTGCAACACTGTTTGCTGAGCAGTTAATTAATTATGGACCCAAAGCAAGACTTTAGTGAATATACATGTTTCATACTGCACATTGTCATGTTGTGGTGGCATTTATATATATATGTCTAAAATGTGTCTATTATATATATATATTAATATATATAGCTATATATTATTATATTTATATTATATAAATAATACTTTTTAGAAAATACCAATAACATTAAAATATTAATATATATCAATAAAGTAATAATAACAATAACTCATAATTATACAATCACTAATTAAATAAACTAGTCATTTGAAATAAAATCTAGATAAACTAGACAACCTCACCAAGAAAAAAAAAATCTGACATCTATATTTAGAAAGAGAAGAAACATATTTACTAAAAGTCATGTTTGACAGAATGATAGGACTACTTTTTGCCCAGACACTTAAACTCAATGCTTTCGAAACCACTTCTTCTCTTTTTAAGTACAGCAAAATAACTGTTGTTCTACTGCTATGAGCTTGAAAAGAGAGAAGGAGGTAAGGAAAATTGTTATTTATGAAGACAAAATGAGGAAGTGTGCCAAAAATTCCCCCTAAACACCCACACCACCCCCTCCCGACTCATTCTTTCTTATCCTTCCATATGAGAGAAGAGGAGAAACAAGTTCTGCAGACTAGCAGCTCTCTGACTGAATAACATGTTGCAAAACTGAGACAGACAGAGAAAGAGTGGGGAAAGCAGCATGATAAATCATTGACAGACTCATAAACTGAACAACATGTCAGGAAATTACAATAAATGATTCAAATTAACTGTAACTGCATTGAACTGGTATGTTGGTCATACTGAACAGGAAGCAGAGAGAAATGTATGGGGTAGACATGAGCCAAAAACTGAATGCCAGAGAAGTGTTAAACTTGGTTCTGGACATGCTTTCGCAATGAATATAATGAGAACAAATGATGTTCTGCTCCCCTTCATGAATACATTGGCTTCATACACATATGAATATTAAGCCATAATATAGCCATATGGCCAGCAGCAGGAAAGACTAGACTTGTCAAGCAATTGCCAAATTAAACTATATACAACCACAACACCTCTACAGAAGACAGAATCTGTGAGGAAGCAAATCTAACTGTAACAAACTGCCATGGAAGCAAACAAGTAGCAGCAGTGGAAACTCCACATTCAAACTAGCCTGGCTCATGAATTTTAGTGTGAAAAGCAAAGATGAAAATCATAAAATTATTATTATAGACCAGTGATGGGCAAACTTGGCCCTTCCAGGCCATTTACCTGCAGAGATTTGATCCAACCCTGATAAAACTCACCTGCCTGTAGCTTTCTAGTAGTCTTGAAGACAATGATTAGCTGGTTCAGCTGTGCTTGATAAGAGTTGGAGCTAAACTCTGAAGGAAAGTGACCTGGAAGGGCCAAGTTTGCCCACCCCTGTTATAGACTCATCAATCATCAGGGTTTAGGTAGAATGAAAAAGAAGAGAAACAAATTTAACAGAACAGATATTGTGGATGTGTACCAACATTATGTGTGTGTGTGTATACATACAAACACACATATATATATATATATTTATTTACATACACACACTAAATGTCATGAAAATCCCTCCAATTCATAATTACTAGCTGCAAAAATTTGATTGGCACCTGGTTGCCATTATTTGTTTCCGACTGATAATTGCAGGATGTAAAAAAAAAGTATAAATATTTATATCTATATAAAAGTATCGTTTATAGCGCCACTATTGGAATAATAACTTGATGAAATATAAAATGGTAGAACATATTTTTGCTACAAAATTCTTATGATAACTTGATTTGGGGGGTAAATTATAAGAAAAGTGATCAGGAATATTAGGATTAGTGAAAATGTACACTACTATTCGAAAGTTTAGGGCTGCTAAGATTTGTATTTTTGATCAAAAATACAGTTTAATTTTACTGAAATTTAAAATGACTTATTTTAAAATGTAATTTATTCCTATGATGGCAAAGCTGAATTTTTAGCAGTCATTATTCCAATCTTCAGTGTCATATGATCTTTCAGAAATCATTCTAATATGCTGATTTGCTGCTCAAGAAACATTTCTTATTATTTGTTGAAAAAGGTTGTGTGGTTATGGTCAATATTTTTTGTGGACACCATTATACTTTATAATCAGGATTCTTGCATAAATAGAAAGTTCTAAAGAACAGCGTTTATTTTAAATAAAAATTATTTGTAACATTATAAACATCTCTACTGTCAATTTGGATGAATTTAACACAATTTTGCTGAATAAAGTATTCATTTCTTTCAAATATGGTACAGCTTTTGAACAGTAGTGTAAATGTGCTTATTACAGCGAATTGGTATGTATCTGCAATTTATCTGAGAGCCAAAGAGTTTTAGTGCAGAAAATGCAGAAGAAAAAAGATCAAGAAAATCAGAGCAAACACTACAGGGATCATACAATAGCTATGGTGCTTGGACCTCTAAAAACAACAGATAAGATGTGCAGATAAAGACAAGAAAACAAGCAAGTCAATAAATATGCCCATCATGAAGGGCTGTGTTTGGATTTCCAAATCTTTTGTTCCCTTTCAGTCGGTCACTACGAATCACATCGTGACCGACGAATTGGGATCGAACGAAAATCTGAAGGTCGCTTAGAGGGACCAATCTATGAAAGTACTTTCGAGTGTAAACTAAGTCGCGGTGGGTACCATGCACATTGGGCATGCATTATTGCATCCAGCCTGCTGCTGATACAGCTGAGTCTAATTAGGGCAGCAGGTGCAAGCGCTATTTCAGACTTTTCCCCACCTTCGGAGCCGCGAAGATCCCATCGTTCTGCTACCTGACTACTCTCCTGAGAGAGAAAACTGAACCAGTTACAAGCGTAAACGTCTCTTGGAGAGCTCGTTGTGTTGGTGGACGCGCTTCAAGGGAGTGGTTGTGGTTTCCGCTATGGTCGAGTTGAGGAAAGGTTGCAAACACCAATCGTCTGCACTACCAAACCCCCTGAATATGAGTGTACGAACAAGATGATCATCTCCCCATTTTCGCACTCACAGGCAGCTAAAAGAGTTTTTTTTTTTCACATAAAATCAATTTCGGGCGTCTTTTTAAAGACACGTTGCTTGGAAAACTTGACGTTTACGTCTTTAAAAGACACTGTGGCTCTGCTATAGACGACAAAAACGTATCACAGGAAAGGAGCATTTCTGGATGCGGTTCGTTACCGATTGCGCTGGTGATGGGTCGACGTTCCTGCCTCAGTCGAATATACCCTGGGCATGAAGCATGCTGAGGTTGTTTTTCGTGGATGGCTCATGCTCCCATTGTGGGGTTATGACCATCTCGGAGTTGCGGACCGGTCTCCGTTACCTGCAAGGGGGCGGAGTACCCGTGCCACTGCCCAGATCTAGGGTTTCCTCTGGTGGCAGCCGGGGGTGTCCTTTTTCTGGCGGTGGGCGAACTGGTCTTACGGTCACGGTGAGGAATTCCCCTGAGAGAGAAAGGGGATGCCCAAGCCCGCCTGCACTTTGAAACCAGCGGAGCTCTCAGGAAGATCGGGCTGGACCCTTCCGGGGGTACCACCTGTTTCTTCCGAGGCCCCCCCCGACGATCGGATGTCGATTGCAGCATCGGTGGGTGAGCCAGAGCTTTCTGGAGAGGAGATTCTCTAAGCGTTGCTCTCCTCCGGACCGTAACATGCCTGGATCGGATCCAGAAGATAATTTCTATGCTTTCCCCCCGGGCCAGGCGTTGGGTAGTCTCGAGTGAAGACTTTCACCGTGGTCCGCCGACCCTCACAGGTTGCACTCTGTTCTCTCGGTGTGTCCGCGCTGAGATTCTGTTTATCACCCCGCCTCTGTGCCTGTTCTTCCGGAGGTGCTGAGGAGAGCCCACAGTCGTGGACGCACCTTGGGAATCTCCACAGCCTGCCGGGAAACCGATTTGCTGGCTCCTCCAGGTAATCTCCACTCACACTACCCTCGATGGTGGGGCAGCTAGGGGGGTACAAGGGTCCCCCCGGTGGAGCGGTCGTTGCGATGCAGCTGTGTCCTAATACAGCCTCCAACCGGCAGGGAGAACCGTCCCTCCCTCCGGAGTTGGGCGTGGGTATTTTCTCTACTACTAGGCCAGTACGTGCCTAATACGACCAGGTTGAGAAGTGCCATTCCGCCTTTACACGCTCGGCGGTAATGCAAGTGCACCAGGCCAGGCACTGTGAGTTACCTTGCTAAACGAGGTGGTGGTCACCAATCCAGCCGGAAGTTTCAGAGGAGACTCCACACCGAACGAGCGGACCTCGCAGCACACGACGACGAGGTATTTCGGCGCGGTCTGCCGGGCGGATCATGGCGATTTACCCCTATGGTGAGTGCCGGGAGACGTGCGCACGGGGTGCTGCTGTTCGCTGGACAAGGACAAGGAAAACCTGGCGGTGATGACGGGACGAAGACAACAGGTCTTGAAACAGGCGCCAACCTATGGTACCCGGCCGGCCTTTCGGCGACACGGTGAGAACTGGTGCCCACGGGTTTCGACTGCTGACCAAACAGACTGAGGGCCATCAGTAGCACAGTGCCTAGCACGGAACGGACAGGCGAAAGTAGACCGGGCATGTCCGTTGCCGTCGCCGAGGTACGTCGCGCAAGCCCTGCCAATCCCTGCGCAAACAATATCTGGGGGCAGAGTGGGCTCCAATAAGCGGGCTCCAGCAAAGCTGTGCCATGGAGCCGGTCGCAGGGCAGGCCGCCCCGCCCGTCCAGGCCCCCGCCAAACCTAATGGCAAGCGAGAGAGCAAGAGGCCCGAAGACGGACGACCCAGAGGTGGAGGGAGACTTGCTCTTCAGAGATGACTAGGCCAACACCACCCCTGCCCACCCGGAGAGAAAAGGGACCGAATCGGAGAATCTGTTGGGTTCCCACCAATGACCGACTCGTTGGTACACCAAATTCATTCGACATAAGATCAATTCTTCTATTTCTGGGTCCCCAGAGGGGATGGGGGGTTGTGGACGATCCAGAGCCGTATCACACTCATCCTCTTCTCTCGCCAGTGAGCAGCAGTGGGCTGATCGGTAGGACGAACCAACGGACTACCCACGCCCCCTCTGCTCGAACGCAGGTCAGTGTAACACACACCCAGACCCCGCCTCGGACCGTCTACGAGACGCCCGGAAAAGTCCGGTCCCTGGGTCAGATTTCCTGTAGACTGCCCCACTGCGGGTACGCATGTAGTTCCGTTGGTGCCACTTGCGCGGAGTCTGGGAGCCTGGCTTGAGCTACCCAGCCCGTCTCGATGGCTCCATTGAACCGTCAGGCTCGGCTACGCGATTCAGTCACCCGGCGTCCAACCCACCCAAGAAGAGCTCCCCAAGTTGTACAGTGGCATCCGCTTACAACAACATCAAGAGCGGCCGCTGGTCCTGTCTTGCGGCGTATGTCGCAGTCCCCTACTGTCCGCTGATGCGATAGAGGCCCGGATCCCTCGAAATCCAGCCGATATCAGACAGGGTATTACAGGCTCCTACGTCATTGTAACCCAAGAAAGGCGTTTGGTTACGACCAATCCTGGCCTGCTTGTCTTGATCACCGGAGCCCCCCCCCCCCTTCACCGGTTTTACTACGTATCAAGATGTTGACGCAGGAGAACGCAATCTTCGGGTGCAATTCCGTCCCCGAGATTGGTAATTGCCGCGGATCGACACCTGAAGGACGATGTACTTCATGTGTCGAAACCCTTCCCGCAACCACAGACCATTGCAATGTGTGTTCGCGTCCAAAAAAGAAAGGACGAGCATCAGTACGAGGCCTGCCCTCACGGGCTGTCCCTGTTGCCCCCGGTTGTCACGTAAATTGCGGATGTTACCCCCTTGTTCCCTTGAAGAAAGAGCATTTCGCAGTCTCACTACCTCGACTAGCCGTCTTAAATCAGTTTGTGCGAGCACAGGGACTTGGTGCTTTCACCCCTCAGCCTGTTGGGCCTTCAGGTCAACTGGGAAAAGAGCAAACTCACCCCAACGCAGATGATCTCTTTTCTCGGTATGGAGTTGGACTCGGAAGGCCATGGCGTTCCCACTGAAACAGTTTCAGAGGCTCCTGGTGCATATGGCAGCTACGGCGGCAGTCACGCCGCTGGGGCTGCTTCATATGAGACCACTGCAGCACTGGCTCCATGGCCGAGTCCCGAGGTGGGCGTGGCAACGCGGCACCTTCCGGGTCCAAGTTACAACGGCCTGCCGCCAAACCTTCACCCCGTGGGCAGACCTTGCGTTCCTCCGGGCAGGAGTGCCCCTGGAGCAGGTCTCCAGGCCTTCTGTGGTTTGCACGGATGCCTCAACCACCGTCTGGGGGGCCACGTACAACGGGCTTGCAGTGTCAGGGGTTTGGACGGGGCCCCAACTCCACTGGCTGCCTCAAGTTGCTGGCAGTGCACCTAGCCTGGGGCCGTCTCAAAGGGCGCTTACGAGGCAAGCATGTACTAGTCCGCACGGACAGCAGCTAACCGGCAGTTCATACTCACCGAACAGTGTTCTGCGTGCTACCCGTCGCTTATGGGGATTATCGCAACTCGCAAAAAGAAAAAAAACCGCACCCACCAAAAGCCTCTCCTCATGGAGTCAGAAGCCATCTGAGTCGTCTTCGTGGCTTGTCAACATTCCTGGGCTGTACTCACCCGGCAGCCGCCGAGCTGTCCCGCGCTGCGCTCACCCGGAGTAATGGCGACTGTCCATCGCCAGGACGGTACCAGCTGGTTTGGGACGTTTGCAGAGACCGCGTCAGATACACCTTTGCCTCTAACTCCAGAAACCTCCACTGTGCCAGAGATTGTTGTCTTCAGCCTGACCGAGATACAACACTCGGCACGGACGCTCTGGTACACAGCTGGCCGCGGGGCCTTCGCAGGTATGCGTTTCCCCCATTGAGCCTTCTGGCACAGTTGCTGTGCAAGGTCAGGGAGGACGAGGAGCAGGTCCAACTGGTGGCCCATTTGGCCTTCCCGGACCTAGTTCCCAGAACTAATGCTCCTCGCGACAACCCCTCCTTGGCCGATTCCTCTGAGGAAGGATTACTGACTCAGAGACGGGGCACCCTGTCCAGACCTCGAAAACGCATGTCCGGGGATCCCCTTTACGGACGCAGAAGGTCTAGGTGGCCTACCCCAAGGGGTAATTGACACCATCACTTCAGCGAGAGCGCCTACACTTGAAGTGGAACCTGTTCATTGAGTGGTGTTCTTCTCATCGAGAAGACCCCCGAAGATGCCCGGTCGGAGTTGTGCTGTCCTTTTTGCAGCACGGGTTGGAGCGAAGGCTGTCTCCCTCCCCCTTAAAGTTTATGTTGTTGCAATCACTGCTAACCAAGACCCCGTAGAAGCTGTCGTTTGGGAAGCATGACTTGGTCGTCAGGTTCCTTAGGGGGGTGAGAAGGTTAAATCCTCCACAGCCCCCCTCTATTCCCTCATGGGACCTGACTCTGGTGCTCACGGCACCCTCAGTCGGGCCCATTGAGTCTTTTTGCAGGCGGTTGAGTTGAAGTTCCTTTCAATGAAAACTTTGCTCCTGCTAGCATTGGCCTCCATCATGAGGGTAGGGGACCTGCATGCATTTTCGGTCAACGATTCATGCCTGGAGTTTGGGCCGGCTGATTCCCAGGTAACCTTGAGGCCCCGGCCCGGCTACGTGCCCAAGGTTCCCGCTACTCCCTTCAGGGATCCAGTGGTGAACCTCCAAGCGCTGCCCTTGGAGGAGGCAGACCCAGCCCTAGTTTTGCTCTGTCCCGTCCGAGCCTTAAGGTTCTACGTAGACCGGACGCAAAGCTTCATGACCTCAGACCAGTTCTTTGTCTGTCACGGAGGCCGGCAGAAGGGAAATGCCGTCTCAAAGCAGAGTATGGCCCACTGGATAGTGGATGCATCACACTGGCTTATCAGGCACAGGGTGTGCCCTGCCAGCTCAGGTTGTTGCAGCTCACTCAACTAGAGGTGTTGCATCCTCTTGGGTGCTGGCTCGTGGCGTCTCGCTGACAGATATTTGTAGGGCTGGGGGCTGGGCGACCCCTAACACATTCGCTAGATTTTATAGCCTTCGTGTGGAGCCGGTATCCTCCTGTGTTCTCACCTTAAATGGGTAGAAGCACTGAGAGGCCCTGGTTTCGGGTCGGCTTGCAAAATCACTCCCGAGAGTCCATACAGTAGACCCTGTTGAGGTCCTCCGTCCCCTCGGCAGCCAGACGTGGCGGAGCGTTTCGAGACGCCAGGCCTTGCATCAAATCACTCGCTGAATCCCTGAGAACCGGTAGAGGGCTGGGTTCCATATGTACAGGCCTAAGTGGTTCCAATATGTGTAAAGTCCAGGGTATAGCCTCGAGCCCGTGTTTTCCCCCCGGCAGACTTCTGCCATTTCCAACAGAGTTGTTCATCACCTCCATTCTTCGATATGCACATAAGGGTGTCCATATGGTATTGCTCCGAAACACTCCTTCGTAGGTTCGAGCTTCGTACCGCCCTGTTATCCAAGATAGAACGGGTAGTTTTCCCATGTTATCCCAGTCTTACTCATTGGTTATGCCATTGCAGCGTCGCTGTCCTCTTGTGAAGAACCCTGGCCTACGCCAAAAAGTAGGGGCGCAGGTGGCTTCCACAGGACACTTGGAAGGGGCAGTAGCGTGTTGCGCGCGTGGTTAGGTGTATCCCACTTTCGTCGGTCCCCCCGACAGTGACGTCGAGAGTGACCGCTGAGGGAACGGCTCGGTTTACGTATTAACCCTCCGTTCCTACAGTAGGGACGGGACGTCACGCCCGTGACGCCACAGCTCCTTACCACCAGCGAGCGGACCGGGTCACCGGCTCGGCTCCTCAGCGAAAACCTGGTATGCATTGCACCGGCTGACTTTTTATGCTCATGCTGTGATCAGCTGCAGCTGGATGCAATAATCGCATGCCAATGTGCATTGGCTCGTTTAGTTTACACTCGAAGTGGATTGGTCTCTCTAAGCGAGATCCCAATTTCGTCGGTCATCCGACGTGACGTCTCCGTTCCACCTTCAGGGAACGAGGGTTACCATACATAACCGAGACTTTCCCTCAAACGTCTCCTCCACACCCTCCACAGCTTGAGGAATAGAAATAATAGCGTGAAACAGTCATTGCTCTACTCATAACCTTTGTGTCAAGCTCAAGCAACCAGACTGTCCGCAGTCCCGCACTGTCTAGGGCAGGGGTGTCAAACTCATTTAAGGTTGAGGGCCGGATCGGAGAAAATGTCCCCTTGTGCTGGCCGAATTAACTTTTGTTAAACCCTAGTTTGCTCACAATTAATTATTTAAATTAATATTAACCATACAAACTACAATATAATTAAAAAAAACTTTTTTTGTAAAGATGATGCTTGGTTATTTTAGGGGTGTGCAATATTGTGATAATTACCATATTTTGCAGAGTTTGGTTCTTTTGAGATAGCACCTTGGTTGGTTTAAGCCTGTTATGGATAAATAAATATGACACTAAAGCCGCCAGTAGATGGCGGCAAGTCTCCGTCTTAATGAGTGATCCATTGACTCATTCATTCAAAACGGCTGATTCGTTTAGAAACTAAGCTAGTGATTGTCTTTATGAATGGGCCACTGAACTGAATTGACTCAAATAATTTGTTCAAAAACGCAGATTAATACGCAGTGCTGCCTCGGAGACACACGATTGGTCTTACTTCGGCTTTGTTAAAAACTTTTTCTTGCCAAAACAGAGATAAACAGACAGAACTGTGACTAATATAACACACTTAATACTAGCATCTTGTTTGTTGAGCTGTTATATAAAATCTATTCATTTGCGATTGCGCTGACATTCGGGAAAGCAACACTCTTGATATACCGGTAGTTAACATTACTTAACTATCACAACATAAATATAAACTAAATTTCTTACAGGGAAAAAAAAAAAAATTTTGTTTTTTATTTTTGCCATCATATATTGAATGGTATATTGCATACTGATAGCCTTATCCGTCACTGAAACCTCTCATAGTTGTTTGTTTGTTTTTTTTTGCAAAGTTCCAAACATCTCAACTCGCACATCTAAAACAACAGTTAGGAATATTAGTACACAAAAATATCGCACACATCACTAAAGGCAAAAATCCCGCGACAATCATTTAATTTCTCCATCGACGCTGTCCAGTTACGTCACAGTGTTCGGTTAATATGCCACATTTACCACAGCCACCGAGTTGTGATTAAACAACCGTCGGCGTTGAGATTAGGGTAGAGCGGGGCACAAAGTAAAACGTTTTTGATTTCTCAGATTTTGTGTATCCAGGCACCTGTGGTTCAGATATTTATATATTTTAATCCACATTATTCACACTTGGCATACACCATATAGTCGGCTTTGTTTCATGATTACAGTTGTATACGTTTTTCTTTATTTACCCTCAAAAATTTGAAGTGAAATGTGACAACATGCCCCGTTGTAACATCTGAGGGGCACGTTGTAACTTGACCATTTGACAGCTTAAAATCTTATCTGATCGAAAGAAAAAATATACAAGACACGCTAAAATATTTTGTTAATAAAATAATTATTTTTTTCTAATAAAATAATGGCATTTTTTAAGAATTAAAAATAATCTGATTTTGGGGGTTTGACAATGAACACATTGCAACCATGCTTTGGACGGCCCACATAAACGAGCAAAAATAATAATAATAATAATTTCTGAACATTAAACATTGACTGTCTGTCTTTATTCACCTGTTTCTCATTGTTTATCATTAAAATGTATTAAAGTAAAGTGTGAGTTACATCGCTAATGTCATAGAATAGCACGGCAGGGCACATTGTAACGCAGTGTTACAACATACCCCATCTGTGCAACTGGAATTTAAAACGGGTTACTGTCTTCTGATAGTTAGCGAAGCATTAAAAAAAATATCTAAACTGATGAATAACAGATTGGAGATTAAAATAATTGCAGATTTGTCTCATTTTAAATGAGTCATAAAAACTTAGATGAAAATTTTACTTAAGCCAGAAATATAATTTTACTACGGTAAAATAAATGTTCAGCGATATCTTAAAAAAACTTTTGCATTTTGGTGCACTTTTTTTCTCTATATAATGTAATGTTGATTTGGTAACTAGTAAATGCTGTAAATTAGTTTATGCTAGCATGTGTGGAAATATTTAAACCACATGTGTTACAACTTACCCCGCGTTACTTTGTGCCCCGCGCTCCCCTACTTTCTTTCCATTTCTCCTTAAATAGCCTGTCCGCCCTTCCAGGTCAAATTTCTTCTTTTGGACATCACAGAAAATCACCAGAAAATTCCCACACAAGCATCAGTTACAACGCAGCTGTCATCATATTATCCTCGTGCTGCTCGAGAATCTGGCGCCGCTTTAAAACACTTTAAAATGGTGTCCCGAATCCCGAGGCGTAATATCAAAGTAAATAAATTAGCCATTTGTTCCGCTTTAAATTCAAAGTTAAATATTGTAGCGAATACACTTTATTTAATTTTCTAAATTGTTTTATTTATTATTTTATAATATTGTTTAAATCATCCTGCGGGCCGGATTGGACACCTCTGAGGAACACCTCTGATTCTCAGAGGAAATACTCACACAATGAAAACCCCCCTTTACAAGGGCCACAACCTCTCTTCACAATAAGCAACAACCATGAACAGTGAAACAAACACCCCACCACACCACACACACACACACACACAGCACAAACACACAAACACACTCAGAGCACACAAACACACAAACACACACATGCGTATTATGATCCACTAGCATAATGCTTTAAACAAGTGCAGCTATCCATTCGAATGACAACTAAGACAGCAAACACCTGTGACTACATGATTTGCCCAATAGCTAACACCCCAAAGGCTCATGGGTACTTCAAATTAAAGCCACAATTCTAAATCGAGCATTCTGACCAAAAACATGCAGCAGCAATTCCAGTGAGAGGAAGAAAACTTAAAAAGAAAACTAGGTGAAAAGTCATCTAAAGAGAACGACTGAAGAAAGGTTGGGAAAGAAAGAGGGAAAGAACAACTTAAGAAAAACAACTTAATTTCCTGCTGATAACCTAAATCCTAAAAGAGTGTGAAAGCTTGGATTAGTTTGGAAAAGTGGGGCTTGTCTGGTACTCTTTTTCTGCAATAGGGCAACAACATTATATAATATTATTTACCTGAAAATTTTCTAGATATGAGATTTATTATTGTACGCAACAATGCAAAGGTTATAAAAGAACATTTTATTTTTCTTATGCAATGCTTACAAATGTACACACACACATGGGTGTGAGAGTATGAATGGATGCACTGTCTGTAAAGGTTTCCTGCTGAAAAACATGTTTTGTACCAGATGAAAAAAAACCATGAGGCCTGTGGTGTGTGTGTGGAGAGAGACAGAGAGAGAGAGAGAGAGAGAGAGAAAACAAATATTTATTTTAAGGCGAGGCAGAATATATTTTTGCCACTTTCTTTTACTTATCTATTAATTTTCACCTTCTTCCTCTCACCCTTTCACCCTGACCCTACAGAGGTTCTGCACACTTGAGGTGTGATCTTGTTCTGTTGTTTTGTCAATGGGACAATAGTTGGAATGTGACATGTAGAAGGCATTAGGCAATGTATACTCACAGTATTGTTCAGTCATCCTGTGTTGCTTAACTCTGTGTCAAAGAAATAAGCATGCGTGTTTTGTAATGTTAACATGTTATCTTGATGCCGACAGAATTAACACTGTACACATATGGCATAGAAATAGATATTTTTGTGGCCAAATATGTATTTTAATACATGCTAAATATGTGTTGTAAACAGAACAGCTTAAGGAAATATTTATTTTAAACTGAAAATATATTTAGTTTGAACCTTCAAATGTCAAAACATATTATAAACGCACTTCAAGGGAAATCCTAAAATTCATAAACACAGTTTTTAAACTTTGAAATTAAATTGTATTTCGACCGAAACTGTATTTTTAAAAATGGGCAAATTTTATATATATCTATACAGAATATATATATATATATATATACAACACTGAAACTGTAGGCAAAAATATGATTATTTTTTTGGCTACCGGTTGCATATTTCTAACATTAAGACGGGCTCACGAGCAATTTAGATTTTATGGGGGTCTTTGGTGACCTTCTCTACAGTATTGTGTGTGTGTTGTGTGTGGTGTGCATAGTGTATTTGAATACAGTAGCGCTACTGTGGTTGGGCTGAGATGTGCCCTTGCAGAAAACAAACACTGATCACATTACCAGCAGATAAACTGTGCATTTCAGCACAAATCCACACAGCATCAATTCTGGTCCTTTTCTGACATTCCAGCATGGACGTTCATTTATAGATCATCAGATGACAGATGACCTTTCAAAACAAATTCAGGAAAGTCACTAGATTACCATTAGCATAATGACATTATCTGTTGTTTTAAGAGGCAAAACAAGGACAGGCATAATTTATCTAAGTCCTGGTCCTCTCCCCCGTTTTCACTGCCTTTCTTATGGACTTCTTTTCAAACTGTTCTACACAGAGTTGTGAAAGCCTCTCAAATACAGTGGGGCGATTGAGGAGTGTAACTTGTATGCTGGAGTACCTACTCAGGGCTCAAAAACAGGGATGGTCTGATGGCCCGGAGCCACTGCGAGTGTCACATGCTTTGTTGGTACATTCACTGACTGCTATTGCTAAATTGATGATAAAATAATTATGAAATTAAATCAAATTAAATAACCATCATAAGAATTTTTTTTGTTGTGGGGCCTCTGCAAGGCAAGTACATATCAGACTAGCCCATAAAAAAATCCTTATTGTTGAGCCCTGCTCCCTTTCATGACCCCCCCCCCCCCCTTTTCCTGTCTCCTGTTCTTTCCTCTATGATGCAGGCCTCATGAAGGTCTAATTATCTATAAGTAAATACCACATTACCACGGAAACAGAGAGAGAGAGAAGAAAAAACAGTGAGATGGACAAGGACATCAATTTTCTCTTTTTTGGCCCTCTGTCTGACTTATACTCATGGTCTCACGCTAACTTGTTCTGCATTTATTGCTCTATTTGACTTGTTAACTTTCCTTCTAACAGGCAAAAATCAAGGCTTTTGACAAAAAGCAGGGTCTAAAACCTGAGATGATTCAATAGCACAGACTGATTGCAATAACTTGCTGTCACAGGGACTCTAGTCTAGTAGTTTGTATTTGTTTGTGCAATGACAGGAAAAGCATGTAACAACCTTTCACCTGAATGCGTTTTATTTATTGAAAAGTTTTTTTTTTCTGTGGAAATGCCATATTTGGAATGACAGTTTTAATGTCCTTGATAGTTTAGCAACCTTGATGACCCCAACAACAATCTAAATTAGGAGCTTCAAACTAAATTTCTACATCACCTCAGATAACAGATAACATGGACCAGATATTGCCAGATTCACAAAGGACAGAACTGCTCATACACATAAATAAGGACAAAAACACACCGTTTTAGTCAAATTCACACAACTGAACACTTTAATTGTACCTGTGAAGAGCATTGTTTACCTAGCTTACAGTATTTTACACTATGTCAAGGTTACATTAAATTGATTAAAAGTGACAGTAAAGACATTTATAAATTCATTCATCAAAAATCTGTATCAATCAATAAAGTATCAATATTAAAAACAACTCTTCTGAATACTAAAAACACCAAATTGAGCAACAAATCTGCATATTAGAATGATTTCTAAAGGATCATGTGACATAGAAGACTAATGGCTGCTGAAAATTCAACACTGCCATAAACAATTTTTTACATTTTATCAAAACAGAAAACAGTTATCCATGTGCAAATGCAATATATGTATATATTAATTTTCTGTATATGAAATATACTGTAATATGAAGTAAAAACATAGATATATGAAACCTATTACAAACTGGACATATATCTTGTTCATATAAATATGTATGTTTGTGTTTGTGTGATTTATTTTTGGACATAAATGTTATTTACATTTATATCCACCCTAAAACCATCAATAGATATTAATATTATAGAAGTAAATGTAAAAGATGTATTTAAGACCCTTTATTTTTAATGTATTTAAAAAAGTACTACAAAAACATAAACGTAAAGATTTTATTTGCATATATGTTGTTTTTAAAAAACGTTGCATATATAAATGAAATATATATTGTTGACATATATGGTTGATACATATAATACCAAATAAAATCATCATATGGATATTATTAACATATACAAATTTTACTATGGGGATTTTGTATATGTCAAACTTAAATCTTAAGTTTTATTTGCTATTGCCTCAAAGAAAAATACATGGCAATATCACTCTTGATATAGAGCATTATATGTCAAATATTACATTTCCGTATGGGTACTTTAAATTGTAATAATATTTCACAATATTTCTGTTGTCACTGTAATTTTGAACAAAATAAGATGCAGGTTTTTGAGCAGCTACTTTTTAAAGCTTGCCCTAAAGTATCTTAATATTTAACTGCCTAATGTTACAGGAATACAGGAAAGCCAGAGAGAGAATGGCAGAGGTGCACGTCAACAAAGGCCTTGATCTCGCAGAAACCGACACGTCTGCTACAGTCTTACTTTTTCTCACACACATGTGCTTGAACCTTCAGCAGCTGTGGTCTGGCTAGAGTCCGTGAGAGTGAGATCAATGACATCATCACCCTCTGACTGCACTCTCAAGCTTTTCATCTGACCTGCTCATTTCTCGAAAGATTAGATTTGTCATTTCCAAAATACCCAATAATTGACACATGATCAATAATTGATTTAAAAAAGAGAGGAGGAGAAGGAAGGAAGAAAGTTAATGAGAGGAGAGAAGAGGAGAGGAGGGCTTGCCGTCTCACAGCAGGAAGTCCGGAGACAAAGAGAACATGTAGCACCAGCTGCCATGATGACATCACTGCGGTAGTGACAGTGCTGGAGGGCGGCCTTTAGAGTTCTGGAGGGCCACTGGAGCGGAACCCAGAACGCTCTGTCCCCTTCTCACTCTATTTTCAACTAACAAAGCACACAAAGCAATAAATCTTCCATTCCCATGGTAGAAAAAAAATAATGCACCATCATATCCAAGATGAGACAGTCTCAACGGTAACAGCACCTGTCACAAAAATGTGGAGACCCAATGTGATTAATGCTTTGGTGGTTTATGCAAGGAATGTTCCACATATGTGTTGCCAAATGGAGTTAAAAAGTTAATAGAAGACGTGCAAGCCATGACCGTCACTGATTTTTATAGCTGTGGATGGGTTTCAATGCCTTTGGTTTGAATTGTGCAAATCACTTACATCAGCGGAGTCAGATTACGTCTTTAAAATTAAATTTCAACTGTGTACTTTGATGTGGTTTACTTGGTATGGTGAAACTTTCAGTAATAAAATAATCTATGTAATCTGTGGTTTTAATGTTTGGAATAAAAAAATGCTACATGTGATATCTTTAAAAATCCTGTTCAGTTCAGTTAATTTCCTTTATTGTCATTTACAGACATGCAATTAAGCAAAAATGCAATAACGGTTTGTATATGTTAAAAAACACCAAAAGAGATCAGTAGAACAGCTACACTATTGTTCAGAAGTTTGGATTCAGTAAGATTTTTATTTTTGAAAGAAATTAATACTTTTAGCAAAGATGCATTAAATCTATCAAAAGTATCAGTAAAGCTATTTATTATGTTACTGTTTCACTGGAGTTGGAGTGATACAAGGTGCACAATTAGGAATACAGTTCCAAAAGGTTTTTAAAGGGTTGGTTTACTGTTTTTTTTCTAGGCTTGATTGTGTTTATGGGTGCAGTCTAACATGTTAATGCTTAGTTTTTAAAAAAATGCATTATTTTTCACATAATTTACCTTTATTCTACACCCTATCCCTTCTCCCATAAACACGCTGATCATTTCCTACTTTTATGAAGCCCCTCCCTCAGAAATACACGATGGACCCTGATTGGTTAGCTAGTCCAGTGTGTTGTGATTCGCTAAACCGCCTCTAGTGCGTGTCTGAACATCACGCCCCTCACCTCAGCGGCATGTGCTCTGGTTGTATTGTAAACAATGGCGTCGTCTATATTGCTTATCAGTTTGAGCCCGATTGAGACGCAAAGGATATTAGTGAAGAGGGCAGAACCTATGCAAGCACGGCTCTTAATGGTATGTTTTTTTATTGTTGTTGTCTCATACTTTTAGATACGCTGTTATTTGTAAATGCTACTGCTTCTGTTAGCTTTTAATACACGGTTTTATTTAAAGCTGATTAGAGGTTTAATACAGTACGGCAACCACAAGCGCGTCCATGTATAACGTTTCTCATAGCTATGTGAAAATAAGTGTATAATTGGAACACCAACATCCTGTATTCGGACGGTATTAAAATCACCAACTACCCCCTGTAAATGGTGAAAATAACTTGTGTCCACTTGAGAAACAATTAATGTCCGACACTGAAGACTGGAGTAATGGCTGCTAAAAATTCATCTTTGCCATTACGGAAATAATTTACATTTTAAAATAAATTAAAATAGAAAGCTGCTATTTTAAATTGTAATAATATTAAATTTTTTACTGTATTTTTGATCAAACAAGTCAGGCGGCCTTGGTGAGCATCAAAGACTTTTCAAAAACATAAAATCTTACTGACCCCAAACTTTTGAACAGTACTGTATTTTTGAATAATTTATGAAAAAATTTGGATAATGACTGTAAAACTAAGGCAGTGATAATGTCATTTGGTAATTATAGTTAAACATTAAAGCTGCAGTCCGTAACTTCTTTTTGTTAAAAATGATCCAAAATCAATATTTGAGCAAGTACATAACCATCCAGTGTTCAAAACTATTGCCTTATTTTAGCCCGATTCACAACGGTTATCTTATTATAATGTTTTCTCATTTGAGTGGTACGGGTAGGTTTTCGCGGGAAAATTCGAGCATGGCACTGCGTCATTAAGTCACGTCTGTAAACATAAAGAAGTTATCCCGGCTACTAGGCTATCGCATGTGAGGATCATGCAGGTGGCAGATCGTTAGTCTTTTCTCACAGCAGCTAGAATAATTAAATGTCAAAAAATCATTTTGATGGCGGATTGTAATCCAGAAAGGATTATATGAAACACATGTGAATTAAATTAAATTATATTCCAGTTTTAAAAGTGCTTCTGATTACAGATAGCCTGGGTTATGCAAGGGGAGCATAGATTAGACTTAAGAAATCAAAAAAATCTACACACACACATATAGGTCTAATAGTCACGCAATGTGAGGTTACATTAATAATCTGAGAATAAAAGTATTAACAATATAATTATTTGCACGGTTGATTGATATGAGCTAATCGATCGGTAGATGAAATCACCATGGGAGAACAATTTATGGTATGCTTTGTTCCTAAGAGTGGTCAGACACAAAACGTTGGGGGCAGACTGTATAATTGTTCAGATGAACATTTAGTCTTATTTGGGGTCAATATTCCAAGACATAGGCTAGAATATGTGATTATACGTAGAGGATTCACACCGGTGCGGTTGACTGACTGCCACACCATTACTCCTCAAAAACATTAGATCATCCGCAGCTGGAGCCATGCCAGAGTACCAACCCAAGCAAAAAAAAGGTTAATTCCGCAAGTAGTATTCCAGGTTGGTTCAAACCGAGAAGATGGCGACCAAAGAGGCAAAACTTACGGACTCAGCTTTAACTAGTGATGTCAAAAGATTAATCGCATCCAAAATAATAGTTTTTGTTTAATATATAAGTATGTGTGTATTGGAATATTTATTATGTATATAGAAACACACACACAAAAAACATATATGTTGAAATATTTTACCATGTATTTACGTGTAATATTATATTTAATAAATATATAAATATAAATATTTTATATATAAATATATTTTTTCTTAAATATATACATCCATGTGTGTGTATTTATATGTACATAATAAATATACACAGTACACACATATATTATGTAAACAAAAACTTTTATTTTGGATGTGATTAATCGCGAGTAATCGTTTGACACACTAATATTAAATAACTTTTATATAAACAATAGAAGTCTGTGGTATGCCTAAGTGTGTGTGTGTGTGTGTGTGAGAGAGAGAGAGAGAGAGAGAGCGAGAGCGGGAGGAGAGAGCGAGAGGAGGAGAAGAGAGAGAGAGAGAGAGAGAGAGAGAGAGAACAGTGATAAATTCTTTCTTTAGGTATCTGTTTACTTTGGACAAACCACTGTTTTCAGAAGTATTAAAGTACAGCTGTTGGAGGCAGTGGGTAAAGGGGTAGAGAATAGTTAGTTTGAGAGCAGGTGTGTTTAGTTTGTATAACAGTTATTGCCATCAGTTGATTGTGTATGTGTAAGCGTGTAAGAGTGATAGATGAACATAGTATCAGCTATGCCAAAACGTATCCCAGCAAAGGTTTGACTTGGCACCTAACTCCAATCCAACACACACACACTTTTTAACAATTTAAAAAATGGCCCACTGTAGTTCATGAGGACCTGTTTTCTCAGTATCATGCTGACAGACTTAAAAACAGAAAAACACTGTTCTCTACCTAATTGATAGTGGTGAGTTCCTGCCGGCGAGTTTCTCACACAAAAGCCCTTTATGTGCAACATTACAGTAAATGCAAGAGGATCCCTTTGGCAAGATTAGATAAAACACCAAGCAATGAGGGAACAGCAGCGCACACACAGATGCACATACCACAGAACACGTGCACACACAAGTGTGCACAAACACACATGCACTTAGCAACTACAGTGGGCTCAAAAAGTCTGAAAACATGTTGAAATATTAAAAAAAATATTTTAATGAATAATACTGACCCTTTGTACAGATGGTCAGATGTTCTTGCTTCCACTGAAGCACAAGATACTCTTTGGGACGTTCTCAAATCATGCCAGATCACATGATCATTAGGTTTTACACAAACTTGTGGAGTTAATGTAGCTCAAGTGCTGCTATGATTAGAGCAAAAGGAGGACACATTGAATATAAAATATATGAGGAGCTGCTAACTGGGCACTTCAGAAATTAAAGGTAGACTCATCAGCTTGCAGGAATACAACCACCACTTGCAAACTGCAGGATGCAGAATGTCACACTTTGATGTCAGAGCACAAAAATAACCTCTCTGTGGGCGTGACACACCGACAGACACAATGTCATAAGGGCAAGAGTGAGGGTCAGGTGTGCAACCTGGACATTGAGCACAGTGACGAAAAGTTACTGTCAGCAAAGTGTCATAACTCGGGCACCTGGGAAGACGTCTATGCCTTTCTCACTGCCACAAAACCGCAATAGCACTGAACAGTTCATGATATCCTTGACTGACCATGGCTCCCAAAGCAGCAAATTAAAGATGAGTGTGGAATGGAAAGTTTTTGTTTTAAGAGCTGTGATGTAACAAAGGGCGTGAGAATCTGTGTGTATGTGTATGTGTTGGGGAGCAGGAAGCTCTGATGTTTAGGGGGCACAGGGTATGGGATGATCTCTTCCCTTTATCCTGCCGGACCTCTCTCTCACAGACTCACTCTTTCCCTCGCATGACACATTCACACACAGCTCTCAGCCTGTATCTCTGCTACCTCAGCATTTGTGTTTTTTGACAGGAAAGACCAGAGCCAGCTACCCTTAGTAACAATGATCCCTCTGTCACTGCCTATCTGTATATATAGAGGTGGCTGATATACTGTTGTACATTGATAAAAAGCAAAACTACGTTTAAAATTGAATAGAAGATACTGGAAATTCAGTCAATACTCATACATTTACACTACAATTCAAAAGTTTCTGGTCAGTAAGATGTTTTTTGTTGTTGTTTTTAAAAGTAGTATTTTAGTTTCTTATGTGGAACACAAAAGAAGATATTTTGAAGAATTTTGAAGGGCCAAACAGTTGTTGGTCTCCATTGACTTCCACAGTATAGAAAGAAATACTATGGAAGTCAATGGGGAGCATCAACTGTTTGATTACCAGCATTCTTCAAAATATCTTCTTTTATTTTCAACATAAGAAAGAAACTTCATGACAGGATTTGGGACAGGTAACATAGTGGTGAAGAAATTGTTAAATTAACATAATATGTAGTTACAAAAACATAAATGAGTAATTTTTTGGCCCACCATGGATCCACATGCAGAATAGATAAAATTCTCTGAAGGGATGCATAAAGACTGATTTACTAAGATAATGACTTTGATGTCCATGTCTGTGACACAAACCAAAAATACAGTAACCTTACTTGCCATCGGCTTAGATTCACTGTTATGTATCGCAAATTGTTGTGCCACAAGGTTTGAATTATCAGTTAGGCCCACAGAATGGTTTAACTGCAATGGGAACGTGTGGTTTGGTAAGTGGCTATGTGGCTAATGCAAGCGGAAGATACTAGGCCCGATACTACCTTTAAAGCGTGGGAGAAAATTGTGCATGTGAGCTTGGGATGTGGTTGTTAACAGTGTGTTGTGTGGTAGAGTCGTGTGCATATTTGTTTATCTATTAGAGATTCCCATGTTACATTGACTCTAATTGCCTCTAAAATATGCGTGTAAGAGTGTGTCGATGTGAATGTTATCTCAGGGTACAGGGAATTTGACCCCCCACACCCAGGGTAAAGACAACCTGTCTGCTTCGCAGCATGAAATCCTGGTTGAGAGCCTCACACTTTTGTCAGTGGAAATTTCGTGGTCCAGGATTAAACGAACTCTTGCTGGTTCTTTCAGGACGCAGCGTACATTAAGCCCCACTGACTGTAACACTCTCTAACTCTAGTAACATTATCTCCACTTAAAACATAAAAAACTAAGACACATCCACGAGGACATTGATATTAGCTAGATGTTTTGATATAGCTGAGGTAGCCTTGAAGAAAAAACTTCAAACATAATGTGATTGATGAAATAATAATTCATTTGTTCTTTAAGTCGGCATGTGAAAAGAGTACACAAATTATTAGGAAAATGTTGGTGAGGCGACACACTCACAACCAACCCAGAAACTACTGACAAAAGTAAGAACAGTTGATTCAGATCATGCATCTAGGACATAAAGAACAAACGATCCAGACACCCTACAGCTCAAGTACACAAACTAACTGTGTATGAAAAAAAAAAAAAACGGAACATGCTGTTCTACCTAAAGAGGAATCCCTGAAACACAGCGCCTCTTCTACACCAGTGGAGCAAAACCTGCACACATACCACACACATCCACACACACAAACACACACACACACACACAGAAACGCATAGAAAACATGCTATGTCCAAGAAACTTAAACACCACTGCAGTAGAATGTGTGAGAGGTCATAGGTGACAACACTTCAAATAATGCACAAATATTACTATGGAACTGACAAGGAAAGATTTTCACTACTAGGTGTGTGAATAATGGTGTTTAGCCAATGGATAGTGGTGGAATAATAATTAGCTCATTGTAGTCATTACGAGCTCAGCTCTGTCTAGTAATAGATTGTATTGTATTAAATTGTTTCATCTAATACAAACAATGGGCATCTTGCCCTATGTTAGAAGTAGTCTGAAGTATTATGAAAAATTTCTATCTAATAAAAATTGTAATTGATTTCTGCAGGAAATGTAGAGTTTTTATGAGTCTTGCACTTGTTTTGACGGGAAGATGTTTTGGGGCTATGAGTATAGGCACCAAATACTGAAAGTAAAAGTAAAAGATTTTCCATTTAGGTTTAATACAAATCAGCAATCAAACTAAAGCGTTAAACAGACCAAAACAAATATTCTCATGAATAAAAAATTCACAGCAAAAATTTTATTTATATTTTAACTATATATATATAATAGATATATATAGTATATAATATATATATATGCGTGAATGTGGTGGTGTGTAGTCGTGTGTATAGACCATGCATAAAGTGCAGCTTCTATGATTATAAAAGCTGATCATCTCTAAGAAGCCTTACATGTCATAATTAATATGGCCATTGGTGTCACTCTTTTTTTATTAAATACTCAGCAAGGATCGATAATTTGATGAAAAACACGTTAAGACATTTACAATGTTAAAAAGATTGGCTATTTCAAATTAAAATTCTTTAGTTCTTACTATTCATCAAAGGACTCTGAAAATCACAATTTTCGCAAAAATAATAATGCAGCTGTTATGATTTTCTTCTTTCAGATGA
This sequence comes from Sinocyclocheilus anophthalmus, assembly GCA_018155175.1. NCBI lineage: Eukaryota > Metazoa > Chordata > Actinopteri > Cypriniformes > Cyprinidae > Sinocyclocheilus > Sinocyclocheilus anophthalmus. The sequence goes on along the minus strand of JADLZN010008188.1, from coordinate 276,211 downwards.
ATCCAGTCAAGGTTATATTAAAAATTTTCTTTGATCTTTCAAGCTGTTTCATGGTACTCAGAGGGTGTTGCATGCATCTGTCCAAAATCAGTTAAATAAAATGCGCCCATCCATCCAAAAAAAGTGTCTCACACGGCTCCGTGGGGTGAACAAAGCCCTCCTGTAGTGAATCTATGCGTTTTTTTTGTAAGAAAAATATCCATATTAAAAAACGTAATAATCACTTTAATGCAGCTTGCGCTCACTGTTGCTACATGGAACAGCACATGGCGGATGAGGTTGAGGCAGGCTGCGGGGGGGGAAGCGCCAGGAGTCTCCTGAAACCACGTTTGTGAAAGGGGGCAAAGGGGTAAGCAAAAGTTTCCTTACTTAGACAAAGGAAAACAGTCTCTGATCGTAGCTGTATACGAAATATCTGACATCTTCTTACAAATCCTCGTTTTGTTCTTTACATTAGTGATCATTGTTTGTTCTGTGATCTCTCCCCCTGCGATTCCGAGCGAGGCCTGACTGTGACTGTTACATGCGTCACTTCTGGCGGAGCGATTGCGACAAAGCTGACCTCATAACATATTCCCCGGAAGGGCTGCCAAGTGCTAAAAAAACAAAACAGCGAGCGCAAGCTACATTAAAGTGATTATTAAGTTTCGAATATGGATATTGTTCTTACAACCACAACACATCAGATTCAAACACTACGAAGGCAATACATTATTGGTCTCACTCCCAGCGCGGAAAGGCATACCTCAACCAAGCCGTGTATATATGATGCTTTTTAAAGTCATTAATTTTGGTGACTATTTGGTGAATACGGTAACAGAAGAACATGTTGAATGCAGGTACTGTTCAAAAAACCCATTATCAGTTTCACAATACTGTACATTGGGTAGGTCATCACTATGCATCCCGGCCTCTCTCAACAACGCCCGTGCGGTGTTTCAAAAAGCCCACCTCCCTTTGACAAGGGCACAGTCCTGCTGTTAACTTTGAGCCACGCTGACCCAACGACAAGAAAGACCATAAGAAATTTAACTAGAAGGTGAAATTAAGGTGGGCTACTTGTGCACCCTTCCAGGTTGGACACAAAATAAGGACCCGAACACACTAAGCTACGAGTCGAAAAATGTAAAGACCCTTACCATAATCGCGAGATTCAGCTTTCAAAGTAAATTTCAAAACAGTTAATAATGTCATTAGTTTTACCATCAATTCAAGCCCGAAAGGGCAACAGAGTCGAGTGACAGACACAGTGATGATGCAGTACACAAGTCGCGGTTAAGACAGATGACGTGCTATGATTTCTGACAGGCAGTTCACTCTTCTGTGATGTGACCCTGTTCCCATCACACACACACACACACAACGCGTTACTCTGCGCTGCGCAAAACTCGCATTTGAACAGTCAATAGAAAATACTTAAACAAATAACAAAACAGTCGCTGATTCAGACCCCCCCCCCCCCCAGCGCCAGATTGTCATAGCAAAGTCGGAATTTACCTTTTTTTTTTTTTTAAATAGCCTTTGTGCACAGCCAGCTTTGTACTCTTTCTAGGTTAAAAAAACTGTCGTCTATAAAATGCGTTGCACAAATTTGAACCTCTGGGTTGTGCTGTTCTGTTGTAAAATAAATCTTAACCATGATTCCTAATTGCATCTACTTCGGAAGGCCAAATAAAGTGCTTTTGCTTTCGCACTGAAACACACAGCGTCTCACTGACCTGGCTGCATCAACACTACTGCTGTTCCTGAAACCACGCCTTCTTTCTTTGCATGCACGTTTGGGTGGCATTATGCTAATATTTCCACATAGTGACGTAGACATGTGGGGGCGTGTTAGAACGAGCCGTTTTAGGTAGGCGTAGCTGACTCTTAACTTTTATAAAGAATATCTCTTTGGATTTGAGACTTTAGTCTTTGCAACTTCACAGATCTTCTTTATGCACTAAGAGCTTGTAACACTCCAAAGAGAAAGGGGGGGGAGAAAGGGAAAAATTGAAATCGCATAATATGACCCCTTTAACGGCTTTTGGACGGATGCATGCAACACCCGCTGAGTGGCATTAAACAGCTAGAAAGATCAAAGACCATTTTTAATATAACTCTGACTGGATTCATCTGAAAGAAGAAAGTCATATGCACCTAGGATGACTTGAGGGTGAGTAATTTATGGGCTAATTTTCATTTTTGGGTGAACTAACCTTTTAAAAAGGTAGTGTATTTTCGATGTCTGCTAAAATTAGATCAAACATGAAGAAAAATAACAAAAAATGTAACAACCCAAAAAACAACTGTGATCAAAACATGTCTAAACATGTCTACTTACAGGTAGGCCTAAAAAACAGTACAGAATTGAGTTTAAGGGGGGAAGGGAAGCGAGTGCTCACACAAACATTCACATATCAACACAGAGGCCTTTTAGACCTAATGAGCTAAACTAGAGCTGTTTGTCTCCACAGCTACTTAACAGATTGACTTAAGTATGAGAATGAGCACTGAGTTGCTACACAAACATGTGAGGGGTGGGGTGAGGGGATTCAGAGATAACACGCATAGAACACATACTGACACGAGTAGGGGAATGTGAGGAACTTTGTGTGTGTCAACAGAGTTATAATGTCTGCTAACATTAGAAGCTATAGGTGCAAAAGAGTAAATGTACTGTATGTCAAGTTCCTAAAACATCATTTTATGCAATAGCAGAATTATGTACTTGTAAAACTTTGTGCACTGTATTTAACTATTGGGAGGCATTTTATGACAAAAAGTTTGTGACACTGTCCGTCCTGTCATTTAGTTACCCTTTTAAAAGCTAGATGGTGGGGCTATTGTGTTGCAACAGGCATTTGAGATCAGATTCATGCTTACACACACTTCCACTACCTCATTCACAATGTGAGCCCCCTCTCCCTGTTCTCTCTATTGTGTCACACAACACACGCAGACCAACTCCCCTCAGCTCAACTCCTTCAGCTTCATCCTGAGATGGTAAACAAGCCAAGATAGGGGTAGATCAATGGGGGTGGGGGGAGAAATTGCCACTGATTCATTTCATAACTCAAGGGTAACTAACACCTGTCCTTGACCCTGTTCTGAACTTTACTTCTACTTGCCTTACACATCAGGGAATGTTCATATGAGTTTTGCAACAAGATGATATTGTTTGCACTCTTTTAATGCAGTGTAAGGGGCCGTTCACGCAGAATGCAATTTTACATTACACTGCGCTGCTTTTCCATAGTTTTTTTCCCGACTTCTCTTTTGCTAGTTTAATGACGGGAAAAACAGTCTGCGCGCCCGGTGCATGGTCTAAAAGGGTTGTCCCTATTCTCTTAATGAGTAATGGGTGTGTTTTGGGCATAACGTGCAATAAACCAATCAGAGTCTCATCTCCCATTCCCTTTAAGAGCCAGTTGCGCTTGCGCCATGGCAGATTCACTATTTACATGGCGGAATTTGTAAGCACAAAGACAGAAGGGGTCTCCAGAGAGGAGACGGATCTGTTTGTGCGCGAGCAAATAGGTAGCCTAATTCTGGTACATGCAATGACTATTCATTATGACATGCAGGCATTTTTATATTTATGTAGCCTACACAATAGTAATCTTTTACATTGTAATCCTCAAATTTTTCATATTTGGCATGTATGTGTGCTGCTGCGTGTCCCTTGTGTGTGTAATAAGCAGAGTGTATGCGCGTTGTGGACCTGCCTAGGCGCATATTACTAACGTGCTGTTTAAATAACAAAAAAATATTTTTTTTTGCAACTGCGCCATTGACTTTAGACAGGTTTTAGTTGGTCAGTGGTTGCAGTCTGTGTCAGTTGCCTCACACTAGCAACGCGCCAACAATGCGCCTGAACCACACCTAGTTTGTAGACAGCAGCCCATGGGTGCACAAATGGGTACAAATGCATTTACTATTTAAACAATGTATCGTCAGGACGTAAAAATTATACCTGCGGCTGGGGCCGAAAATAGCAAAAACACGTGCGTCGACTGGCTCAAGCATTGCGTCAACGGGTGTATGATAGGAACCAGCATTTTTAAAAAGGGAAGAAAGGTCAAACATTATCTATATATAATATAAGATTAGTTATATATATATATATATAATTAGATTATATAGTAATATAAACTAATAATACAGTATATTTAAATAGTACCTTATTTAATAGCTGTGTAAAAACATTCACTTGCAGTTTAAATGCTCTTAATTATGAGTAACTTGGGAAGTTTCAAAGCAGCTTCCCAAACACTGCTAGCCAATAAATGTCTTCAGTGAAATGTGTGCTGACAGGTGGCAGGTGAATCTAGACTGTCATATTGCATGTCCAAACAACTAGCAGCTGACCACACAAAGATAAACAGACAGTACAAAATGTGCCCTCACAAGCCACAGACTCTCGCTCAGCTTGAAATGTGAAACAATGTTCCTCTTTTGGGTTTTGCTACCGTTATTGCATATAAAACTCTATTTAGCTTTGTCACATAATTTGTTGTCCCGTGATCAGACTGGCCTCTTTATTTGTTCCTATTAGCACATAATGATTAAGATTAGGCCTATCAGTTAGATAACAACAATCCCAAACACTCGGCTATGGTCTGCGATAAATGTGGCATATCAGCTCGAGCCTTCTGCTTGGTTCAACTCTCCTGCTAACATGCTAAAAGACAATGATACCAATTAAATATACCTTCTTATAGCATTACAGCATAATAATTTAACAAACATATAGGGATGCATGATATATTGGTATCATATTAGTCAATATTACAGCTAATTTTCTCTACATTTATCAATATCTAGATAATGTTTAATTTAGACCATTTATTGATTATTGGTCAGAACATAAACAATAATTTTTTGTCTTATCAGCCTGAATTGTAATATCATGCATCCCTCCAAATACCACTCAGCGCAATTATGTATCTCAGTGAACTGGAATTACGTCATACTTGGGTTGTTTTGAGCATGTATTTCTTTAGTAACACTCTTTGTAATCCTTGTTTGTCATGTTTATCAGTCAAAAATATGGCAGCCATGCAAATACAGAGTGCAAGGCATGTGTCACAAACACAGCAATAGATCAAGCCTTCAAAAACAACACAATTTTCAAAAAAAGACACGCGCACAGCCCACTGTTACAGACACCTACAAGTATGCTTGTCTTGATTCATTCACAATGAAGGGTCCCGTGCCTTCCACTGCAGATAGTTTTCTGTTATTAATGCATTAAAATCTGCATATTTTCTACAGTCAACATCTCTGTTTACTAGAACGGTCAATTGGCTTTATTAAATTGAATGCATTAGCTAATCAAGTTAGGTAAATTGACATCCAACTGAAAGAAAAACAAGAATGACACTGAAATAGAACTTCTCTCAAAAAGTCTGACTCCCTCATGATGAAATACCTCAATCAAAAGTAGATGACCATGAAGGCATGTTTTGTTAGTATTGTGGTTTTTAAGTGCAGAAAAACTTTTTTTTTTGGCAGATGGGAGCTACTTGGGATATGATTCCCATGGGATATGAGGAATGCCTAAACAGGGGCAATAAAGGGGGGTAGCTAAGGATGCAGGAGAATCAGCGGTTTAATGTGGGTCAACTCCTTTTGTCTCCCAGGCATCACCGAAAACAAACAGTTCTCCATTTTCCTAGAAATTTCTGGGACATATCCAACCATATGGTTCACACCACCTTTTTCAAGCCCCCTTTCCGTCTTCTACATGCTTCTGTCTCACTCTCTCTTTTTTTCAGTTAGCAATGTTCTTTTTTACACAGGACACAAACACATTCTAGGATTCTGGAGGTGTGTATCCTCTCAGCCAATCACAGTGCGCTCATGCTGTGCATCTCAACCAATAACAAAGCAGTGGGGGTGGAGCCAGTGTCTATGAGTGACATTGCTACTCGTTTATCACTGTACCCCTTCTCTTTCTTTTATCATCTCCCTCTCTCTTTATCATTCTCCCCCTCTCCCTCTACTGATTTATTATTCTAATGAAGCAGAGGTCAGAATCTGGCATAAATAGACTCCCATATTGGAAGGTATTCAGAACCCCACCGCCCCCACTTACACATACTGATGACAGTTATTAAGTAAGCTGGTTGGGGAGTTGGGCTGGCCCATAACTCCAACTGAAAGCACTATCTGTACTGAACAGAAACAATAACACCTGGCCATTAGCTCTACTGATGGAGTCAAAACACACACACACTCTGTGTTAATTTTAACAGTAACTTTTAAAGGTTTATTTTAACAGATAGAGACAGAATATCAACCAAATAATCCAGAAAAAACACAAAGGTTAGAAATGTATTTGCATTTCAGTGAGTGAAATAAGTATTAAGAAATGATCCCCGAACCAACCAGACCAAAACATCTCTGGTGCTGCGGCACAGATTGCTGATGTGCCCATGTGTGGCACACCTGTTAGTCCTGGCGCCACTTAAAGAAGTACTCCTAATGTCGCGTTGTTAGATGTCTAAGACACCTGTCCGGACACATCTGTATCGTGTCGCATTCCAACCTCGTCCACCACCATGTCAGGAACAAAGTCTTCAAAGTAGTTTTTCAGAGACAGGAGTTTGTGATTCGTGCACAATGGCTTGGTATGGGCTACAACCATCAGCAAGACTTTTTGAGAAGGTGACAACTGTTTGTGTGGATTATTGCTGGACAGTGAAAATACAAAAACACCGCATCTGCCCTTGGTCTGGACGGAGCTCCGTGGGCAGAGTCTTGCCGGCTCATTGGGTAAGGATGATCTGAGCAAATTTACGTGATCACCCCGAACTACAAGTGAAGGGAGCTTGTTAATGAATCTTAAACCATTGTTACCTGAGACACCCCAAGCAAAACTTTGGTAACACACTACACCGCAATGGACTGAAATCCTGCTCGCGGGGGCCGCAGTTCCCCCCTGCTGTCAGAAGGTGCACATGTACAGGCCCAGTTTGGGGGAAAGGTTGCCAAAGAACTCTACATATCCGAAAACTGAAGATGGGTCATGGATTGTTCCTTCCAGCATTACATGACCTGAAACAACCCACCGCCAAGGCAACAAAGGAGTGGCTCAAGAAGAAGCACATTAAGTGTCATTGAGTGGCCTAGCCAGTCTCCAGACCTAAATCCTATAGAAAATCTGTGGAGGGTGCTGAAACTTTGAGTTGCCAAACGACAACCAAGAAACCTTTTAGAGAGGATATGTAAAGAGGAGTGGATCAAAATCTCTCCTGAGATGTGTGCAAACCTGGTGACCAACTACAAAAAACGCCTTACCTCTGTGCTTGCCAACAAGGATTTCTGCACCAAGTACATTTTTGGGCTTGTAAACCTCCATAACGAATTAAAGGGCCGCTTAATTCTTTTGTAAGTGGGGGAAACTTAACAAAATCACAGGGGATCAAATAAATATTGTTCCCCACTATAAAAGATGGTTGCCAGGGACAACAGTCATTTTTTCATTTAGCATCCATTAATAATAAATATATTTGATCAGAGAATTCTGCTTTTTGAAATCTGTGATCACATTTTACGATTCAGGGCAGCGTAAGATGGAAAAAGTTGGAAATAAAACATTAATAAAATCAACTTTTTTTATAGAAATCCATTGGTCTAAATTTTAATTTAAACTGTAATAATTTTATAATGTTTTTTATTAAACGTATTGTCTATTGTGATAATATTGCTAACCATCACTGTGATTATTTGATGAAAAACCGTAATACTGTGAAATATTACAGTTAAAGTTAAGTTTTCTATTTTAATTAATCTTTTGTAACATTATAATGTCTTTACTGTCACTTTTGATCAATTTAAATGCATCCTTGCATCCTTTGTTAATTTCTTCCCCAAAAAATAAAAAATAAAAATCTTACTGACTCCAAACATTTGAACAGTAGTGTATGGATACAGAACATAATTCATTTTTTTTTAAACTACATATCCATACACCAGAGAACAACACAAGCTGGCTTTGATGGTGGGACTAACTGTGAGAAGTTTTTAAATAGTTACTTATGTAACATCAAATTCAAACCTACAAATATTTGTAAACCAAATGGTTTTATTTCAATAAAGGGGGAAAACAATTAAGTGTTTAATTAATATTTAGTTTTACAATAGTTTTGACATGCCACAATTTAAACCATGTCACAAAGCTTGTGTATTTGTTGTAAGGTCATTCTAGGCATCAAGATCATTCTAGTTCAAGCTCTAAAACAAGAACATTATAACATGTGCATCTAAAATTGACCCACACACATGATCCAATGAGTTCACATAAGGTTATGATCAAGTTATGTAGTCTATGACCGTCAGAAGCAAGCTAACAGTCTTGGCTGCATATCATACTGCAACATATTCAACTAGGGCCATTGCATGACACAATCCATAGCTGACAAATTTACCAGTCAAGCCATTTGCACACATTTGGCTCCTAGCAGGCTCTTGTGGCTTTACACTGATTTATATAAAGAGCTAGTTTATGTGTTTTCTCAAATAACTGGAAAAAATGTGTGGAAAAAAGATTCCTTTTTGAAATAAAAATAACATTGCAATATCTTTTAGCAACAGCTACTAACTAAAAACAATCCACATTAGGCCCACTGTGTGGCTTTGGGTTTGATATTAACCTTCAGTTGTTAAATAAATACTGTAAAAAAAAATAATGTCACATGAATATCTTAAGACTGTCAGACAACTGACCACACTGCCCACGTCCAGACAGAGAAGACGGCGGCAGGTGACACTGCTGTGGAAACCTCAACTAAAAATACAAGCATATCCAGACATACCAATAATAATGTCAGGACTTCTGTCTTCAAAGGGGTTGTGTCTGCCTGAAAAACACAAAACAATACAAGCACACACACAGACATAGACACACTAACAAGCAAACCAGACTGCCGTTCGTGAGAGAGACGAATATTGCACGATTGTTTTGTTATACTCTTCCCTAAATGTGTGCAACGTGTTATCGAATGACTCAGCACCAGCTCTGGCACACGTGTTGCTAAATCAGGGTTAGAGGCGGGTCACTGATTCAAACCTGTCCTAAGAGCCATCCGCTTGGCAGAGCAATCAAGCCATACCTCGCCAAGCACAGCATTCAAAATGCCATATCAGGTTTTTTTTGTATGCTTGAACTGGTGCAGGCCTGTCAGTTGTTTACTTCTGTGGCTCAGATAGGTTGCTGTGAAGATAAGGAAATACAGATGAGAGTGTGACACTTTGATTATGTTGATTAGCTTGGGAAAAGCTCTGTGATCTTTCCACAATCAAACGTTTGTCAAAATAAAACATGAACATACAAAAAAAATTCACTGTCTATACCAGGGGTGTCAAAATCAGGTCCTGGAGGGCCAGTGTCCTGCAGAGTTTAGCTTCAACCCTAATTAAACACACTTGAATCACTAATCAAGGTCTTCAGGATTACTAGAAACTTCTAGGCAGTTGTTTAGGTGCTGGACAGTGGCCCTCCAGGAGCAGAGTTTGACATGTGACCTATGCAACACCTAAAAAAAAAAATAATAATAATTTAAATCAATCTAAATCAATTTAAACACCACAGCAAAAACAAATGCACGACTTACTCATTTAATAAATAATAATAATACAAGAAATTAATATGTCTTATGTATTAAATTTTCCATATTAAAAATAAATATAAAATAAGTATATAAATTATTGCCAAAATTAAATGTGCTTCGTAAAAATATGATATAAAAAGTAAAATCTACTAAATATTTAAATGATAAATATTAATATTAAATTACTTATAAATTATGAATATAAAAAAAGCAAAAAAGCTATTAAATTCAACTAGAATACACCTCCTTTACAAAACAAAACAGTAATTTAATATGTATATAATTAATTAATCTGAAATAGTAAATTACTACAATTCTAAATTAAATTACATAAATTAATCTAAATTGAGTCTAAAAGTATTTTTTAATCGTGTTAGTTATACCACAGAAGATTAATTTAGTTGCAAATGACATAACAGAAAGATTGGTATCATTACATTTTTAAGTATGAGCTTCGTACCAAAGTAACAGCACTATGTGTATTTGATCAGAGAGGCGGAAAATGCCAAGGGTCTAGAGGGAGACATAAACATGGCTAACATTCAGCTTACGAAATTGATAGCCCTGTTTTCTGTTCTTCCTTTCACTCCTCACTCTCCCTATCTCTCTCTAGATGTGACTCATCTCTCACTCCTTTTATTCAACTTCTAAACATTCCACCTCTCAAAGTTTACTTATGAATGAGTTTGTCTTTTCATCTTTGTTGACTTAATTTTTCTCATTTTTCAACTTCTCACTGCCTCAGACATCACAGTGATCTGTTGCTTGCAGACATGCCAAGCTGTTTGGGTTCCAATTTATGTACACTTTGTACCAGCAAAAGGCTAAGAGTGATATAACCATCAAAGAAAGCTTTCCAAGCTTTCCACAGGTTCCATCAGAAGACCTGCTGAGATGCTTAAACAGTGAGACCTGCATCAAATCACAACAAAGAAAAAGATGCTACTTGCAAGGATGAATGACGTGAATTAACTCTATAAGCATGCAAGGCCTGTTCCACTGTTGCATTAACTGGAGATTCATACCAATCCCAATGCACATGCAAACACTGAAATGTAATCTGTAAAAAGCTTCTGTCAAACTTTAGAACATAGTGTTACAGCAAAATGTGGCTTCACAATGGCTGCAGCAAATCGTTTCTGCCAACCCAGTGGAAAATGACGCACATATAGGGGGGCTTTATTACAATGAAGAGGATTTTCCATCCTACACCTGCCATTGTCTTTTTCTGTAGAAAATGGCTTCCATAATGCTCAAATACTGGGATCAAAACAGAGATGTTACTTTAGAATAACAAAAAGTGATGCTATGGAGAGAATGCACATGGATAGTGTGATACAATAAAGGTTAATGGTCAGTTTTAATATTTTTAGGTTTTGACTCAAAGTATCCTGCACAGTCACCAGACCATCCAATCTCCAAACAGATTTCTTCTTCTACTTCACCTGACAACTCAGTCTATTTCTGTTCTCTATTTCACATCCCTCGAATTTCCGGGATTTTTTTTTTCTACCTATGACATTCTTATGCTCTATAACAACACACACACACACACACAAAAATAATACCCACTTCCTCTTTGGGTCTGGTTACACGTGGGTTCTGTGGCACATGTGGCTGTGGCTCACGTTGCATCTTTTTATTTGCAAAAATACAGGATCTAAAATCAACTATCCCCCCTACTTCTGGTGCCCCGGATGTGGCCATAATCGAAGATGGAAACTTCTCAAGGTGGTTTGTTTCATCGGGTTTGTGATCATCTAACACAAGTGTGATATATCAAAATGTCAGTCTCCAACTTCAAGGTTACACCAAAAAGGATTTATGTCTGAAGAATAAAAGTAGATGTTTATGTCAATAAACTGAATCAGTTTCTCTCATAGAAACACAAAGAACACTTTAAATGTGAAAGATTCATTGAGAAGCATTGAGATTTCAGAGGAGCTTACATCTATAAAAACTAAATTACAGGGTTTAACATGCACTTCACAGAACATAGGAAATGCTTCATTTGTGGTTTTATGGATAGATGGCTATCATGGTAAAGTACTTCTCACAACAATAAAAAAGTGTCCAGAACCTGTCCATGATGTGCTTGATGAAAATGTTAAACATTGGTTTTCTCTTCCAAACACATGAACAGTTGCGAAAGCTCTCATTAAGCCCTTTATAGAGTATAAACACTCACACACACACACACAAATATCTATGAGCTCCATATAATTAACATTAACAGCATTTCAATCTTCTATACTTATACTATACTTATGACACACTGAAATACATGTTACATACACATACATGATAGCACAGACCTTGCTGATAGATGTTGTAACTAAATCATCCAGCAATTCAAAATTAGCTGTGTATTCGAAATAAATTGCATCTGCAAGCATAGTAAATTATAATTCAGTAGATGTTTTACCAATGGCCAATCCTTGTTTGGAGGGATCTTAAAAGCATTAAGTTGATATTTTTTTCTCGCCTTTGACATCACAGTTCAGTATAGTTGTTAGTGTAGGTCATGCCGATCAACATTGTTGTGATGTAATTTTCCTGCATGTAATGGGTCTGCCAGCTGAGCAACTGCTATTTGGATATAATGGTATTGTAGACATTCATTTAGCAATCTAATCCTATTTGTTTAAGAATAAAGAAATAAAACAATTCTGCAAGCATTTAGGTCAAAAGCGGTGGAAATTTCCACTGTATCAAGCTTAAGGCAGTCAAGTTAGTAAGTGGTTTTATTATGAGGTAATGGCACCCTCTGGTGTTCGTAATTTTACACTATGGGAAAAACTTGGTTTTGTGGTAACTCACCAAATCACCACAGTATTGTCACAGTGTCCAGTTGCCAAACACAGCTTTTATATAATATTCATGACATGATTTCAATGCCATTTTGAGTAAAAGTCAACACTGCTGCACACATTTGACGTAATCTAAAAAAATAGGTCTCCTCCCTGACCACTGGGGCTTGATCTGCTATGTCATTCCAAAACTAACTATAACATGTAAAAGTTTGAAACCCAAAACAAATCCATTTGCACAGCTTTACATGCATTCATTCATATTAATCAACAACAGATGGGCTGTAATCTGATCCTTGTACACAGCATAACATCCAACACTCTAAAAAATTGTGCTCACTTGCTTTGTCCTCATCTTTCACATTCGTAATTCTGCCAACAGCAGATTCTGTATTTCATCTGCACTGCTTTCTTCATCCTACTTATTTCATGAGGTGTTTGTGCAGATCAACAGAAGTGGCATTAACAGCACTCTCATAAAAGCATTAACAATGCTTATAACACTCCCAGACCGAACCAGCAGGGGAGAGAAAATGTCACATATGCACACCATCTTAGAAGCCAAAGTGCTAACTGTGTGGTGTTATGTTGTGTACTGAGTATTTGGGGGAGTGTATGTCTTTCATTCCATATTCCATCCAAGGACTTGTTTTTTTGGAACAAGGCCATTTTTCACATCCAAATAGGCGTCATTCCTCTAGGGCAGTACCATTCCTCAATTCCTAGAGTTGAGAGAGGTTTCTAAGGCTTTCACCCTCCCCTCAGTGGAGTTACCACAAACAAGTCCCCCTCCCCAATCATGTGGTTGTTGTGCTGCAGAACTCCATGCTGTCATGTTAGCCCCCTTCCTTAAATGGGGAGAAAACACAGTCTGCAGATTGTTTTCCACTCATATTCTTTCTCTAAGGTGAAGTATAATTAAAGTGTCTATTTATCCTTTTCTTTTCTGCTCGCTTAACCCTCTATTGCACAATGCTGCCTTAGGGTGACAAACCCATTTTCATCAGTCTGCAATCACATTTTCATCTTCAGTGCATACAAAATGGCAATAAAATTGTTAATAATGAAGAGAAGACTTATAATAAACGGCTGTTTTGGTCACACTACATCCTGATGGCTATGTTTTGGCTTTTTAGGCATAGTATACTGTTAAGGGGGAAAAAATTGCCATGTGAAAAAACTATTTTCTTAAAAGAAACCTGAAGAAAGAAAAATGAATCTTGAGCACCAAATCACCATATTAAAATGATTTCTGAAGGATCACACGTGACACTGAAGTAACTGCTGCTGAAAATGTGGCTTTGCCATCACAGGAAAAATTACATTTTAAAACAAAAAAATTTACTCTTTAGATGTTCACAAACATTGCCTATACTGTATTTTGATCCAGATAAGCATCAAGACTTCTTTCAAAAATGTAACTCACCAAATTTGAAATAGCTAACATTCATTTATGAATGAGGCCTATTTTATGCAAGAAAACTGAATTAAATATTTTAACATTGCTTTAATGCATGCAATAGCAGATTAAATAATTTTGTATTAGAAAATAACCACTACTAAGACTGCAGACATGTAGACTTAACATTACTAGCACCCAGCTCACTAAACCGGTGCCAAGTACCATGGTGACACCCAGCTTCCATACACATAACAAACACACACACACACACACGCACGCGCGCGCATACACACGCAAACACACATCCAATCCACATGACCCTCACAAGGCCCAAAGCTAATTTAAGACCTAAGGGAAGGAATCATTTTCAAAGCCTGGGTGGGCAACAAATACACTACTCCAAGGCTTTCTGTAACATGTCTTACTCTCTATAATGAACATTTTCAGCACTGTACTGCAACATTATTCTAGGAAGCCTGGTGTCTTGAAGGCTCATATTTAGTGTCAAACACCTTTGTTTGGACCGAAAATGCCCTTATAATAATCAAAATAAGTAATATGGGAACATAAATATAAATATTATTCATCAAATCATCTTTGTGTATATCATTTGCAAAGTTAAGTACTTTGAATTTTTAATTCAGACAACTAGTGCCACCTGCAAATGAGAAATATGACACTATATGAGCCATAACGAACAAAATACGGGCCTTAGGAAATATGGGCATCTTATATAATTTTTAAAACTCCTTTCAGACCAGTGGACTGACACTGACCTAGATCTGTCTCTCTATCCACAGCTTCTCAGGGCTTATCACCGCAGAAACATGCATTAGTGCACACACACACACATAAACACACTCACAATGAGCAATGCCCATTCTGGTGCAACTCATTCAGGTGTGATGCACAACCAGAGGACACATCCTGTAAGTGTGGTATCAAGCAAGTGGGCTGCACCAACCACAATGACAAAACAATGCTGTGCTATATCAGTAATAATTTCTTGGATTACTGCTTTCTGAGGTCACATCCTAAATGTGTGTCTACGCCTGCCAGCATCTGTGTGGTGCTCACTGGATCAAAGGTCAATTTTATATTTTTTTCTCTACTGCTGTGACCTCATTTGTCATGGCCCCTTGAATCCCATAATTCCGGATATTAGAGCAGACGGCTTACCACTGATACAGTAAGCAGAAAGGGTTAAAAGGTCAACACAAAACAAGGGAGGAACATCCTATCATCTAACAACACAAAACAAAACCTATTTATGCAAAGAGAGGGCTTTGTATAAATAGCATAGGAAATGATTACACTACATATATATATATTTATATATATATATTATATATATACGTATATATATATGATTTAAACTATTTGTAAACGTGTCGTGGTGTCTTTGCATATTTTTAGTAATGTGACATTTTGGGTTAATTAATCCCACATCTGTGTTAATTACCAAAGTTGCTGATCCAAAAAAATAACACTAACAAAGCAATCTGCAACAAGTACATGTTAATATTCTGACATCTAAAGCTTCGTCTCTGACTCTCTGATAGAAAACCTTTGGAAAAATATAGAAAATTTAGGATCATAGGAAAATAACGGCCAATCACATTCAATGTACAAACATGGGCCAAATGGATTTAGATGTTCTGGTAAACCTTTAAACAGCATCTGTGACTAAGGAGAGCCCCTGATTCTCTCTGACTCCTCCAGT
Source organism: Sinocyclocheilus anophthalmus (assembly GCA_018155175.1). Lineage (NCBI taxonomy): Eukaryota > Metazoa > Chordata > Actinopteri > Cypriniformes > Cyprinidae > Sinocyclocheilus > Sinocyclocheilus anophthalmus. The sequence goes on along the minus strand of JADLZN010008188.1, from coordinate 260,680 downwards.
GAACTCTGTGACACAAAAAGCCTCAAATACTGTATAAATGACCCAGTCCCCTAGCTTCCTCAACCCAGGCAGAGCTATTTTTAGATGTGGCGTACATGCAATCCTGCATAAACAAATACATGCTGTGTAAACAACAAACATAATAACTGCTACACTTCACTTCATCATATCTTGTCTATCTGCGGTCTCAAAATATTCTTCTTACATTTTCTTTCAGTCTTCACTTATAAGCTTCTGGCATATATACTATTAGTATGGTTTGAAATGGAATGAAAATAACATGGGATCACAGGAGAACATTATTAATGGTAGAGCCAAAACAAAAAATCCCACTTATTTATTACTTGAAAATTGCCTTTTAAGAATAAATGGCCCTTCAAGGGTTCCCATAGTTTCTGACCTATTTTAATGACTTTTCCATGATTTTCCAGTTGTATGAGATGAATGGATTAGGATTTTAAAAAACAAAAAAGCATTTTATAGAATATCCCACTAGAAACAAGTAACTATCCAGGCAAAAATACTTAAAACTGAGTATAAATAGAAAAAATAGATTGACTATCAAAAGTTCCAATACAATTTAAGCCTGGAAATCACACTTCACAGTTCCATGGGAACTCTGTGTTTTAAAAAAAATCACTGATATGTCTTTTGAAGCAAAACTGAACTGAAGCTAAATAATTATAATTAAATAATATGAAAAAGAGGTGTTATGAAATATTCTATTCTTCTAGTTAAAGGCACAATATGTAAGATTTTTTTATTAAAATATCCAAAAACCACTAGAACAGTTTTATATATTTTTCTGACTTGTGTACTTACATTATCCCAAATGTTTGAAGAATGTTTAAATCCAGAGAATACAATTTTAACTAGTGCCACGGCCGTATCTAGAGTGTCATCTGTCTCCTCCAATGACGGCATAACCCTCGATTTTGCCGTATTATTGTTCTTTGGGTGAGAAACACGTAGGCACCCAAGCCCCTTTAAAATATTTGTGTGTTTGTTAATTAGATCCGGTGACGACCCGCACTAGTAGCATTATAACAGAAATCTTTCACATTTAAAGTGAAGTGTATAAAAGCAGCGTCTGGTCTTACAATTCCGCTTCTGTTTCCGTAGTGGCGTGTCAGTGTCGACTGGTGGCATAATAAAAGCTCCGCTGCAGTGATATTCAGAGCCGTGTGAATCGCTCTCATTCAGTTGCCGTCGTTTCTTCATACCACCGTATGTCTAGGTCATCGTTAATACTTAGCTCATATCCATGAACATGATTTCTTTTTCTGCCCGAGTCCCGTCGGATTCGCTTCGGCTGTGGGGATGTCAACAGCACGACACTCCATGTTCCACACCCAGTCACGGCGTCATCTAACTACGCCTTTGTTTCTTTGTTTGTTTTGAACACGTGCCCTCTAGCGGCAAAAAATTACATATTGTACCTTTAACGTTAACATTTTTAAATTTTTGTGGAAATTCGGGATTTAATGCAATTAATCTTGGAGGTAGGGCTCCACCGAATAGACTATCACATGTGTGACAGCTGGGTGGGTACAAATACATGGGCTCTTGGTATGCTTGCCTAAATGTCGCGCTACAATGATCCCGCAAATATTATATGCCACGTTTGTCTTTGTTTTTTCTAATTGTGGGGAATTGCTTTTTAAACAAAATCGCTCCGGTATTAATTGGAATCAGTGGGTGGTGTTGAACATACAATCCACATATTTACTGTTAACTCAATAATTATTAAAGTACCGACCTGAACCTTCTGAAGCAAACACATGCATTTCTTCCTGATGTCTTCATAAGGACACCGTTTGGAGAGCATGAGGACATGAGTCAGGAGAGCGTTGAGATCACTGGACAGACTGTCATCCATGGCTGGGGGACAGGAGGACTGCGGGTCCGGTATCGGCCTCATGGTCTCTATTCTCTTCATCACCTCCTGGTGAATGAGCTCCATCGCTGCGTGTCTGGAGCTCGAGTCTCGACTGCCCAGAGCATCCCACCTTCCCGCAGCATCTCTCACATCCATCACTGTAACAGTCTACTATTCTTCAGTTATACACCTGAATGACTGAGCCATGCATAAGACAAAAATGTGTGCCAATTATTAATATAGCTAAAATAATCCTAAACCACCAATCATCTCTGCTTCAAGCTGGCAAAGGAATTCTGCAAATCCCTCCAAAAATGTTCCATATTATCCTGCTAGTATAAACAGACTTGCAAGTGCATGTCTTAGCAGGCATTATACGAATGATGTGTATTTATAATGTTCTGAATGCTATAACAAAAGTTGTCAGGGTTTTTGTTTTCTGTTGTTTAAACAGTAGAACTGACACATTTTCAAGTGTCTAGGGAAATAATTCTCCATAGCTTTTGCTATAAAACTGGTTATTTTACCAAAGAAACTGAGTATGATATTATACAGTAGGCACATTCTAAAAAATCGTTGAATGATGTTCGCAAGTTCTGTTATTAGCCAACAAGCATATCCCTCAAAGGTTACACAATTAATAAAGTCACAGGTATGGTCGGTAATTATTAAGCGCGTTCTATTTTAAAAAGAAATGTGCAAAATATGTCAGAAAAAAATACTTACTAAATTCACATTCTCTCTAGTCGTCCCCACTGCCGTTGAATGAAACCTTCCTGTGCTCTGGCTCTTCAGTCGATTTCAGTCCTTTGCACAGCGGCTTGAGTTAACAATTGATTGACAGTTACCACAGTCCAATAGTGTTCTACAAAAAAAGGCTGATGGGCGGAGATATGCTCATGGCGCACCAATCAACGGGTAGAAAGGCGTTTCTGTCAGGCCGCGCCTCCCAATGCAAATAAAAAAAGGGAATTGTAGTTCAGACGCTCGTTAATGTCAACGTTCTCTTGGCGGCACAAATACTACGCAGAACTACAAATACCAATAGCCACAAAAAACATTGGTAACTGCAGGGGCCCCGCCACCACTTGTTTATCTCAAAACCCTTATGATTAATGCAAAGCTTTCACCAGATATTCAGCTATATTATTCAAAGGAAATATGTGAGCTAATCTCTAAAACAGAATAGCTTTGACTATGCCACCTCTTACTTCTTTGTTTCAAAGTTCCTCTGTATTATTATATGAAGACATCCTCAATAAAAAATAGAACTGGATGACAAGTAGAATATGTTGTCAACATGACTAATTCAGAAATAACTGGAAAGATACGTTTAAATTTGTGGTTTTATTATTTTTTTATTTAATAACCTAGACCTTGAGGTTGTGCCTGGGGCAGTAGAATTCCAGCATTGTCAACTCACTTTATTGCTGAAAGTATGTCATCTAGCTATCTATCTATCTTATTTGAATATATATTGAAGAAGCTGTGGTCATTGTATGCATGCGGAACCACTGAGGGCGGTAAAAGAAGAGGGAAATTTGAAACTGGGCGGCGCTGTCGGCTACAGCTGTTAACAGGACACTTTCAGCTAATTCACCCGATGGACCGGCTGCATCATTTAGTCTTTCATGTGTATCGAAGAGACTAATTCATAATGGATCACTTCAGAGATCAGGTATAGATGCTTTATGCTAAACATCTTTATTGCGGTTGTTATTATTATTAGCGATGTTTAACATTGCTGTATCACAGTCGTTAGCCTTGTTAGCTTATTCACATTTTGTACGTAACGTTAGCAGCCCAGAGAACAAGTTTTGGGTTCCTAAAACGTATATTTAGCCAAGAATAATTAATTATCCAGGAAATGTATCTTGACTTTAAAGTGTTACAATATCTTTTTATACAACAATGTGGCTAACTTGCTTTTTCGTTAGTGAGTTTTGCTGTTTTCTGACTGCGTTGTATGATTTAACAGCCATTTTTTTTCTCTAAACACGATGACTCGGTATACATAACTGTATTATTATCGTTCGCTCATCCAAAGTGTTGGGTTTCGCCATAAAAATGAATAATCTGTTCATTTTTGATTTCTGAATTACAGAGTCTAAATCTGGACTCTCCATCTAAACAGAGTTATGTTGGCAGTTTTTACCAACCTCCAGAGAAGCTGTCAAGACCTCTGTACATGAACACAGCCACATATCCACAGGAAAGAAAGAGCTCAGGTGTGCAGGACATCAGCCCACAGCTTTATCAAACAGTACCTGATGCTGGAAGCAGAGGTGAATTGAGTTATTAGATGCCGAGGACCATATTATGTAACCAAATATATAAAACCAAATGTAAATGTTTCCTGCGTTTGAACAGCAGTGATAGCAGCCCTGAAAACACTGCAGGAGAAGATGCGACGCTTGGAGCTGGAGAGAGTTCAGGCAGAGAGGAACGTCCAGCATTTCTCTAAGACTGTTCGACATCAGGCGGATGCTTTTGCACAGAGAGAACTGGATCACAGCACACAAGAGAATCACTGTACACAGAGGAAAGGTACAAGTGTTCCACAACAGGTTTTGGTCTGTTTAAATAATAATTGGAAAGTCCAGTACTGTATTAAATTAGTGTGTACAAACAAAGTTGTCTCTGTTTCTCTTCTTCCTTTCAGAGCTGGTTTCCAAGCTTCATTCCACGGAAACCCGCTGCTCTCTGCTGGAAAAACAGCTCGACTACATGAGGAAAATGGTGGAGTGTGCAAAGAGAGAGAGAATCACTCACACAGACAGACAGGTGAGCAAACAGACAAAAGCAACAGAGGTTGTGCACTATATTCCAAGAGCTTAAACATTTTGTAAATTCTCATATGAAAAGATACAGCTTGTGTACAAACTCAAGAGCTTTTGAGCTTTCAAAGCCTCTCTTAATCTCTCTCGGTTTCTCCTTTTCTCTGTTCTGATTGGTTTTTAGGACTCCGTGTGTAGGGAAAGCACACATACAGACCCACAAATGCAGACACAGCTCAACAAATTGGAAAGACTGGAAAAGGAGTATCTAAACCTCACCAGTACACAGTCTATAGCTGAGGTACAAACATATTGGGGCACATTGGCTAACCACCTGGGCTACATGCACTCAGGTAATTTTGGAAGGAAAAAAAATCCATATGGACACAGTTTTCTTTTTTCAATCTGTTGTGGTGTCTTTCATCTACAGAAGAAGATTGAGCTCTTAGAACAGAAACTTTTAGAGGAGCAACATGAACGCAAAATTGTGCAGGAGAAAGCAGAGGAGGTAAAACAAAAAAAGAGGCAAAATTGCAAACATATGTTCAAAAAGTAGATTTATAAAGCATGTCAACTTTCCCCATAGAAAAAATAGCTTTTATTAAAAAGCCATTGTTTTTTTAATTCATGCTGTCTGCTTTTCGTGGCATCAGTTGCAGCGAGAGCTTGAAAACAATCTCCTCTCCCTTTCTGCTGTGACTCAACCTAAAGGCAAGAAAAAGAAGAAAGAAAAGGCCTCTTGCAAGGTAAAAAAAATGCTCTGCAGTAATGTATAGTGAGCACAAGGTGGCAGTATATTTACACAACAGAATACTACAGATGTATTCTGCATTGAGTTGTGTTAATATTTTCTTTAATTTCTCATATTATGTCAGAAGCACTCCTCAGTGAAGGTGGATGCGCCTCCCACTCCAAAGGCTAAACGCCTCCAGTTTGTGGCTGGAACAGTCAGTATGACCTCACCTCGACACATAACTTGATTATTATTTACATTTATACATGGTTATTATTACACAAAAGTGACAGTAAATATATTTACGGTGTTACAAAAGTTTTTTTTTCCAAATATTTATTTATTTATATTCTATTGATTCTATTCATCAAAGAATCCTGAAAAAAAGAAACACAATTTCCACAAAAATATTAAGCAGCAACTGTCTTCAGTATTTAATAAATGTTATCTTGAACAGTTTTCTCTCTCTCTCAGGCGACCAGTCCCAGTCACTCAGTCAATGCCAATGTTCAGAGTGTTTTGCACCTGATGAAGCACAGAAACCCACAGCTGTGTGAGAGAGTCAGCGCACTGCAGAAGTCTGTTTCTGAGAACCAGCGGGCCCAGCGCAGACCTCCGTCCTCCCCCAGCAAAGCAGCTTCCACACTGGGCAGCCTTTCTGATCTTCTGCTCGCCCTTCAGGATGAACTGGGACAGATGAGCTTGTGAGTTACACTATCTTAACCATCAAGACTAGTTTTTGTAATGCATTAACAGGGACAGTAGTATACAATGTAAACATTGTGTGTGTGACAGTGAACACCAGGAGCTGGTCAAGCAGATAGACGAGACCTCTAAACAAGAGCTTCATGACGATCTGGAGCGAGAGCTGGACTGTCTGGTCAAGAGAATGGAGGAGAAAGCAGCTCAAATCTCCAAACTGTGCAAACATCAGCAAACAGTACGTTCGTACTTTGTTACAGCTGAAGTTACACATTACAGTTTCAACAGTTTTTTTTTGTTTGTAATAGTATTTAAATAAAAACATCCTTCAGAAAACACTGATGTATGTCAAGCTGTTTTTGCTCCTGTAGGTTCAGAAACTCTCCCAGCCATCTAGGCTAAAGCAGCAGAAGCATCATAGGGCCGCCAGTGTAGAGCGCAAAACCAGGGCACAGAGTGGGGTACAACCACTGCCACCGTCCTCTGTCAAAGCCTCGGCCAGCACGGGACAGAAACAGAGCAGGAGCAGTCAAGAGTCCCTGAGGCTCCTCAGAGAGACACAGAAACTGTGCTCTAGCCTCCGCAGACAGGACATTGCATGGGAGACATAGTTACATTGTCCTGAAACACACATCCGGGGCTTAGAAGAGTTATAGCACCTCAAGAGGACACTGGAATGATACCTGAAATTTGCCCTCAGAAGATCAGAAAACACTGACTCGTCTGATTTTACTCCAAAAACCTATATAACTCTGAATGACTCTCATGAGATTTTTAATTGCTTTTTATTTCTGTTAATATTTTTTTGAATATTTTGTAAATAAAATATCTACATATATTTATAGTACAGACCAACTTGGTTTCTTATTTCTGTAGTCTAAACTTTGATCACTTTTCACCATCCAATGGATAGAATTAATTCCTGCCATATAATCACTAAATAATGAAAAAAGGCCTGTCTGTAAGACTTTTTATTTATTTCACCTATTCCAAGTGTGAGAGAGTAAAACCCGGAAAGGTAGTGTTGGTGATGAAAAACGTGAGGGGAAAAAAGTGTTCTTGCAGCATCAGCTTTTGTGTGGTTTCTTTCTTATTTGATTTACAATCAGCTGACACATTGTTTCCTACACAGTTTCCACAACAAAATGATCCCATTCTCCGACATCTGATCTTGTTACAACTACAAGTCATGATGGTCACCAGGTTTACACCTTGGAAAAACCACAAATATGAAAAAATATAAAAGAGAGGAGAGCAGATGACAAAAATGAACAAAAGCATTCTACATGTAACCAGGCAGAAAAGAAAAGACTGTTTTGTTCATACGGTCTTATTGGATTATGCTTTGTGACACAGTACAGATTAAATCGGTATTTCATAAACTTATTTGAATACAGGAAGTACTGGCAAACACAATGTAATTTCATTGATTCTTGGTGCTCACAATCCATGATTATGATGTCGGCATGTTGACTGGTTATTACAGTGCATCATGCAAAATGCCTTTGTAATACTGAATTTCTCTTAAATGATTCATGACCTTTATAGTCATCTTTTCAGTAGTGTAATACGAGGGAAAACATTGAATCCCAACACATGCACATCCTGTCCAGAGAAGAAACCTAGGTATTTGATGCAAAGTAAGCAAGAATAGAGCTGACCCTCAGGGTGAGCGCATATCCTGTTAGTTAAACATTACAGTGTGTGTGTTTTAAGGACTGTTTTCTAGGACACAGTGACACTGAAATAGATTAAATATAGTCCAGGGATTAAAAGACATTTTAATGAGAATTCTCACTGGACTTATGTAAACCTAAGTTATTTCAAGGCTCTTTATTCTCAATAATAAGAGTTTCTCCACCTCTATATTCCTTGAATAGGGTTATACAGAGAGAGAGAAGAGGGTTTTTTTTTTTTTTTTTTTTTTTTTAATGGTTGTGTGATAAAATAACTAAATACAATATATACTGAGACAATTATATCACCTCTAGCAGCTTTTAAAAATAATTGCCAAAAGCATCACTAAAAACCTTTACACTGAAAAAAAAACAATCCTTATATTCTGCGAACTGTGGCCTATGGAAGCCCATTTCCACTTCAGACAAGACAAAGTCACAATTGTGAAAAATGCCACTTTGCCAGATTTAATGGTGCATCTGGAGATATAAAGTCACAATTAACTATTGCGGTGGGAATTAATCTCAACGGTGGCTGAAACTATATATGGTACCATAAAAGTGTCAGTCACAAAGGTTTCTTAAAGAAAAAGACAACATAAAACACCCACAACCGTTTTACAATATTCAAACTTTAATTAATTAATCACATATCCAACCTAATTGCGAATGCAGATCCGAAACGAGAGAAAACACAAGAACAAAAGAAAGAGTTCCAGAGAAATAAAACCAACATAATAGAGCATAAAACAATTAAGGCACACATTCTGAACACAGGCAACAGTAAGCGTCTTCTAAGTGACAGGAGTGTATATGGGGCATGTGCATGTTTATGTGAAGCAATAAAAAAAAAAATGCACTACAGGACAACAGGCCAAAGGTAATTACAATCATTCCCCAAAAAAAAAAAAAAACAGTCAATTCAGTTAAATCTTAGCAATTAGATAAAATGGTGGCACAAGCAAGATGCTATACTCCATGTACCTCTCATTATCCACTCAAAACTTCAATAAACCAAAGCTTCACTCTAAAACATTCAAGTCCCTTTGAATGCAAGTCTTCAGGACAATAGTAATCTTCATCGTCTAATCTTAAATAATTAAGGCACTTCATCTTCAAAAGGTGCAGCAAGGAATGCAACACTAGCTCAGAGCAATGACAGAATATGGCATTGTTATGGCTGTTTCTGTGGAAATCTGATGCATGCATGCACACAAACAAAGGCATAAGAAATCAAGGCCACAGACTACTTGAAGTTAGGTTGAATTCTCTGAGTGTGAGAGGATTTTGAGCCGTTTACCTTCTCAAACATTAGCATCCTTCACTGAGCTCTGAATATGGAATTAAAACCGACAGTTCATCCGAAAATGTAGCATGTCCTTTACAGCCCTTTGCCTGCACAGCTAAAATCCACGTGCAACTAAGTGGGATCTTTGGATGTAGCCTGATGCTAAACAGACAATACTGTGATGAGTTGTGAAATTGTGTTTTATGTTCATTATTGAAAAAGAATACACAATCGAAACACTGTGCAGTCTGAACTTTTCTTAAGTAAACTGTTTTTAATTTGGCAAAGCTGAAGCGAAATAGCAAACAATAGGATTTCATTTGACTACACTATAGGCACGATGAAGCATCATAGCAGCTTTTCAGTGACTCATGCTAAAATAGACACCGTTGGCATTTAAGCACTGTGATACGACAATGGACAAGCAATTAGAGTGGTTCAACAAAGAAAGTGAAGCCTTAACAGTCCTCTGAGAAACATGCTGGGAATGAAACACTTTGACATTAGGATGTCAACAAAGCAGATGAAAACGAAAGCATGCACCAAACAAAACAATTCATTTCTGCCATTACAAAATTTGCAACCCAAATAATGCAAATCACTTCCCAAGCCAATGGCATTCTGACTCGCAGAGGACGTTATTAGCTGCAAGCTAATCAAGATTATTACATTTCAAATTTCATAACACAGGAATGAAGGGGGAAAAAAATATACAGGGCCTCGGCCTATAAATGTGCCAACACACTACCCAGACAAATGATTTTATGAACAGAGTACCAAACGAAATACACTCAGCAAGGCAGGAATTAGGCATAGTGTAGGTCAATTCTGCATTTGAATCAAATCTACCCAAAATCAGTAACTAGATTTAAAAAAATCAAACCCAAGCATTAAATTATGAGACTGACTTAGCTCTATTCTAAGACTGCATCAAAATCTTCAGATAATTGTAGCAACAGAAAAACAAAATGACAGAATAAGCCAAACATATCCTGAATGCACTTTTCTAGGGCATATTTCAGTTCTCTTCAGGGTATTTATCACAAATGCTGCTAAAAAATATCAGGATCAAATTACAAGCCTGTTTTAATCACCCTGAAGTATTACACCTCAGTTTAAGACATTTTAGTGCCTTATATATAACGATATTGATTCAGTTTATGGTCAAAGAGGTCTGATTATGTACAAATATCAATGTTTTTGAAAGGGAGTGCTAGCATCCAACCGACGTTTCTGCACTAGCAATAAAATAAACCTCCAGAACTGAGAGAAGCTTTTAGGAACCATGACACATTATCCAACAAATGAATTCACTTTTAATTATCTACTCTGTATAATATAGCAATCAGTCCAGCCGGCAGACACTAGATCTACATCATCGAAACAAGCACGCATGCGTGTCTATAAACACACTGACATACAGACACACTTACACAGAGCCTGGCCTCGACGGAGGCCCAACACAAACGCATTCACACTTTTAAGGCAGCAAGCCACTGCCTCCACCTAAAGGCACTTTGACTCAACTGTCAATCATTCTGAATGGGATCATGGATCCTCCACTCTCATAGTGCCTCATTCTATTCGCATGTCCGGCAGAATCGACTAATTCTAATGAAGACTCATTTCGGCTGTTAGTAGAACTGGATTGGCGGAGCTTTTATTGTTTCAAATCCACATAAACTCCCAAAAGTATAACTTAAGAAATGCTGGCAAGTCCCCCAGAATGACAGGATGCTAACTATGGGTATATAATGCATCTCTGATATTACCCAGCACTCCACTGACATATTTGGGGGAGAAAAAAGAAGCGAGATGCCGGTTTTAACTAGTTTTGAGAACTGATGTCTGGTTCTCTAACTGTAGATAGTTAACAGTGAGGGACTAAGCTTGGGAATGTAATTTATTGCAACATTTTGGCTCTCTTGTTTGGCGCAAGTAAGAGGAATGGCCAAAAAAAGTGTTTGGGGGTCGGGGGGGGGTATTAAAATCACACACCACACACGGACAGATACAACCCAAAGGACTATGTGATGAAAATTCAAAACAAATTTGAAATGAATGGGAAAAACTTTGTTCATTCAGTCTTGAACTATATAGATATATTTTTGAACATGGTGATGATGAAAGACTTGGTGGAATATTGAGAACCATCAGTCATGGCAACTATATAAAATACTGTTCTAGTAAAGTTACCTGAAATTAACACTGGAGGTTGGGAAGTATTGTCAGAGGCATGATGAGAAGTTGCTCCCTCTCATGCCTTTCAGGGGAACCACCATGATATTGAGGAGACAAATCGCTGTTGTCATATAATAAAACCTTTACGGACAGCTGTGGTTGTACACGAAAGCAGGACACATTTCGCATACACCACAATGCATATTTACTCTGTGTTGGGTGTATTTGTGTTAATGAACTCGAGTGCTTGTGAGAGCTCTAACGTTAACAAACCAAAGCTCAAGTCACAGGAATTAAATATCAAATATGAGGTTAAACATGGGGAATTACAAGAGTATTTAAAAATCTGTGAGTACAATGTGTCCGTCTCTTTTTTGGGTCGGACTGTGGGTTTTGTGGTGCCGTGTGGTGCCTCCAGGTGGCAGTGTGTTACAGGGTGTGGTAGTTACGATCCTTGGATTTGCAGAACTTGTAAAGGAAAAAGATGACAGCTTGAAGGCCAAGGACTAACACAATTCCACCGATGAAGCTGGCGGCATCAAATGTGGATGATTTGGATGGAGAAGGAGAAGGAGCGGGAGTAGGAGACGCAGACGTGACATCTGTGGAAAGGCCAAATTTTCAGTGAAACTTAAAAGCATAAAGGAAGTGTTTCACTCTTTTAGAGAGAGCTGTACATACTTGTGACGGTGCTGTTTTGAGTTGGAACAACTGCTGTGGTGGGGGCTGTTGTGGTAGCTAAACAGAAAAAAGTGCTGTTCAGAATCATTTTTCTACCTCAACAATAAACAGTAAAAAAGCAGACACATCAAATTGTATAGCCTGTTCTGTGTTATGAACGGATGCAGGTACATTTTTATATTTTATGGCTCTTTATTTATATTTTATGGTTGATAAAATATTGGCATTGGGCTTTGCAATTGGCTTTAAATTATGTAGGTATGCGTTCTGAGGTGTGTATGAATGCAAAGGAGATGAATCTGGATGGCCGTACCATTGATGGTAGCGTTTGTGGTGGGGCTCACTGACGGGGCCGGGGTCGGCTCTGCAGTTCAGAAAAAATGCACATATTAAACCCACATCATCCCAACATACAATTGGCCATGTCATATTTGCAACTTTATTTTTTTGCAGTTGATGAGTGTAAAAATGATCTTAAGATAGGACACGACGTACCTGTGCAGTTCATACTGATGCAGCCGACTGTTTGGTTCTCAGCACTGCCGTTAACACACTTCGGAATCAGATTGTCTGAAATGTAATGAAAACAAAACTATTTATAAATCAATCTAAGGAGAGAAGAAAAAAACAACAACAACAACAAGACCAAACAGTCACTGTGCATTTGAAATGCCCCCCCCCCCACCAAAAAAAAAAAGGGAACTTGCTACTCAAATTTTCTGAACTATTTCTTGTTCAAATAATCCTTGCTGTACACAGAGCTGGAGAAAAAAAAAAAAAATGAACCAAGTTAATCATATTAAATCAATATTTAATAACGGTAGACACATGAAAAAAAAACATACCATACTGAGTAACAGGTTTACTGGTCTTTAAAAATAAAAGAAAAAGCTAAGTGGTTTAAAAAATAAAAGGCAAAAAATAAATAAATAAATACATTAAAATAAAAATAATAATTTAAAATGGATTATAAAAATGAAGAAAGAACTGGGTGATCGTATCAATTAATCAATCAACCTTACATACCATCAGATAAAGAATAAAATCACAAACACTTCCTGGACTCATAAAGAGGTTATGACCCAGAAATAAGTGGATGAACTGACAGTATGTCATATTGACATAAGAAAGCGATAAAGAGAAAGAGTATGAGGAAACAAGGAAGATTTTCCAGAAACCTCTGTGTCACTATCAGCTGGTTTCCATTTAGAGTATCCTCCCGTCACACATGAATAGCATTGTGTGCAAATACGACAGACAGCTCAGCGCAGAAATTCCTACTAATAGCAATAATTCAATTTTTACGCATTGTTTCGTAATCCACTTTACCGACACTGTTGTCTTCCTCATGTTTGTCATTGACTTAAGTTTAGAAAGCCTCGAGAGTCACAACAGTCTAATTCACTAACTGTGCGTACACACATATGTGCTTAAATTCTTGTCACACAGAAAACATATACACCAATTAGTTTATGCTTTAAATTATTTAGAAATTAAATACTTTACCATTATAGGAAAAAAACAGAATGTAGAACTACAAATATATAAATAAATCTCAGTATCTATGGAATTTGTTAAGATCGTTAAAAATAGTAAAAAAAATAATAATATTATATACATTTTCATAAATCAAAAAACTATGTTCTTAATGTTTGAAAATAACGTAGTCTAGGCCTGTATAAAAGATATTTGGCTGTTGCTACAACTTGTGTTGTTTTGTGACTCAGCCTTCTCTTTCAATACGAGTGTCCTGAACCGTGACATGCTTTGAATATTTTATGTCAAAAGTAAACTGAGACCCACGAAAACATCTTAACAGGTGGGTTAAACTATAGATCCGTGTATGGAAGTTCATTGTGTTCTTTATGGCCTCAAAACAGCCAACACTGAGAAAGAAATGTCACATGCTTTTGTGAAAGGTCAAACTCTCGTGTTGAAATTCCATACTATGACAACACCAAGATGTTTTCAATTCCTTGCTTTCTGAATAAGTGCTTCACTTGCAAAAATGACCATGCATTCCACACTGCTTCTCAGCCCTCAGCAGTTTGTACAGACAGCAAAACAAATTCAGTTACCCAGTCTCAAGTAATGATTGAAGGGAAATGCATACATGTTCATTACTTTAAAAGGAGTGAACAAGCACTCTGGAGCAATCAGATGAATGAATATGATGTCAACCGGCCTGCTTTTACTGGTTTTCACAGATTAGACCCCAAAACTGCCACTGAGATTCTATTCTTAAAAGAGAACATCTGTGCCTCTGTCTCAGTACACGTAAGCCAAAGCGAAGCACCACATACATTTCCTGGTTTCTTTATCAAAACATACTAAACGAATAAGAGAATACATATACATACATTATAGTAATAATATAGAATATAATATATATATATATATACTACATACATTATACTAATATATTATATATATATATATAATATATATATATATATATATATTTTTTTTTTTTTTATATATATATATATATATATAATACATACATTATTATATATAGTATATATATTATATATATATATAATATACATTCCATTATATATATATATATATCTATATTATACAAATTATTATTTACATAACATTAGGATATATATATATATCGATATAGATATAATAGTAGTATAATACATTATATATAGATTATATTAGATATATATATATCAATATATATATATATATATATATATTTTTTTTTTTTTTTGTGTGTGTGTGTGTGTGTGTGACACAAATCTGTAAGAAAAGCACTACATACATATTATAAAGGAGTGTGAGATTTGGTCAGAAGTTTACATACATGCTATCAAGTTATGATTACATCAGATAAGGTTAGCAAACAAGTCTAATTGTAAATCTAATATCTAATTCAACTGATGTAATTGTTTTTGCGCAAACATTGCACCTTCCAGGTCGTCTCACCTTCCTCCTACACCCACAAAGAGCCATACGTCAATAATTCACATGAGCGCATTTACAGCTTATGTCACAACACGTTGATTTAGCCTGAACATTGTTTTAAACAGGCCATGAAAACCATAGCTTTGTAGAAACACCCTCAAAACGAATCAAAAAGTCCCGTCCTGAAAACAGATCACCAGCATTTACCCCATATTTTGTACCTCGACACAATAAGAAACTCAAAATTATTCGCAAACCTATTTCTAATAATCTAAACACTCTGAAACATTTTAACCTGATTATACTAGTCTGCACTACAGGAGGAAAGACCCAGATATTTCCAGTAAGTTGTTTCATTGAATTGGTGTAAACCGATCGCGTCATCTCTGGGGAGTTGATAGCACAATGCTAACGCTACTGGCTTTGTTATAGGGGGAGGTGCGGTTACAGACACTATACCTGCTCAGGCCCGTCAGACCACTTCTCCTTACTGTCAAGCTCTCATACATAGAGAAACAATACAGACTATCTGAATGTGGAGAATGACAGCTGCTGTTTAATTTAAGATCGAGAACAAAGCCTGTGAAAGTGCAAAGGAAGTGGTTTATAACTGTATTGTGGTAGACAGTTTAATATAAATGACCTGCTTTCACTATTAACCAGAGGACAGATTTCAAAATAAATAAAAAGTTATTAAATAAAAATAAATAAACGACACAAAAAGAGAAGAACGTCCAGGGGACATGTGCTAGTCAGGTTATCATGGTCTAATACTAAGCTGTGTGATCCGAAAGCAAGGCAAAGTTTTGTAACGGTTCACCAGATGAGTACTAAACGGATGAAATGTAGACAATGCAAAACGCAAGTAAATCCTTCGTCAACACCATTTATCACTAGGTTTGTTTTGGCCTACATATGATATCTATATTGGTGAAGCGCACGCGTCACGGATCAAGGGCGCAAAAGGAAGAGCCAAGTAATCAAGGGATACTATGTCTAAATGGTTGTCTATTGAATAGCAAATGTTGAGAAGTCGGGGTGATAGTTGCCCCGGGGAAGGAAAGTGGGGGGGCGAACGGGAGTTTGGTGGGTGACCATTAGTAGGATCATAATGCATGGACTGCTGCCGAGTGTGCCGTCAAGTTCTGAGTAGTGGAATAGGGAGAGGATGCTGAAGAGAGAGGGAATAGTCTGAGGTACCATTGAGTGTAGAACAAGTGTGCATTCCACACCTACATTTCCTGCTGGTACAGAGAATCAAACCCACAATCTTTGGGTTACAAGTCAAACTCTCTAACCATTAGGCCACAACTGCCATGTACCCTAGTGTACATGTATCAAGCACTCTTGTTTGCCTTAACCACCTGCAGAGTGTTCTGATAACGCTGCTCTGATCTGGCGTGCATCAAGATAATAGCGACACACTCCAAGTTGACACCACGGACTAACAGCAACAGTACAATTCGACAAACAACAAAATGGCAATGGGCAGTTGCAGCCTGACTTGTAACCTGTAGGTTGTGGGTTCGATTCTCAGTACCAACAGGAATTGTAGGAGTTCCACCCTCAATACTGAGCAAGGCACCAAACCAAAATGACTGCAAATGGCCGCCCACTGCTCTGAGGGTGTGTTTTTATAGTATGTGTGCGTTCCGTGTATGGGTTACCATACTTGGCCTACAAGACACATTGTCACTTAAGTAAGTAAAGTAAAGTAAATAAATAAATAAAAAGTGATCCAACAGTGCCAGAAAAGGTTATTATGTTCTGTTAAAACTTATATGCTTATTTGCAGCCCTGTAAAGATATTTTGCATCACATGTGGACCCGGTAAACGTTATTCTTTTTTTCTTTAATATTTGGCACATTTGCTGTCTGACTTCAGTGCAATGACTTTATGCTGGGCAAAAGTGAAAACCTTACATCTGATTTTTTGATGCACCTAAACTCAAAATGATTAAAAGTTTAAGATCACCTGTCTTAAAACTAAATAAAACAAAATTTTATTTTATTTAAAACAATATAAGAAAGATATTTCATTATTCATTCATGCTGTAATTTTAATTTTCCACTCCTTTCACCCATGATATGGCTACTTTTTTGCTTGCTTACTCTCCCGTTTTTTTTTCCTTAAGAGCCTCGAGCACCATAGCAACAGTGTGTGTGTTTTATTAGTATGTTTACTCTCCCTGATTCATTTCACGTCATCCATTAGCAAAGAGGCATGGAGAAGGACTCCAGGGATAAAAGGGCAGTTACTTCAGGCTCACACTGACCGAAGCCAGCATTAGCACTGAATGAACCGCCACACACATAAACCCTGGTTTACAATCTCATCTATTATCTGTACACCACATTAGGAACACTTTAGGCAGTTACAGGATCTGTGTTTTGAATCAACAATGTGCAGACCAATGCTAATCATCTGAGATGATTTGGTAGAAAATCCATAATTATAATCTGGGAACAGGAAAACTAAAGGTTATGCTTTTCATTTTCTCTTTATGTAACGGGGAAACACAACTGGATAGCAAACTAAACTGGATATCAACACCACTGAAGCAAAAACAAAGCTATATATTCACACAAAAAAAATAATCACATGCTGCTAGAAGGCCAAATCCATTTAACATTAATGAAATGAGTACTATGCTAAAACAGATAATTCACTGTGACTAACAAGTCAGGTTAAGCATGTGTGCATCATACCAAATAGATCAAAATGTTGGCTTGGAAAAATATAGCAATAGCTTAAAAGAAAAGTTTCAAGTGTGCTTAAGCAAGGTTCATATATATATGAAGGTGATTGTTGTCATATGAGCCAGCTGACTGTTGTCATATGAGCTTTGAATTTGACATGGAGGAGGGACTGACCTGAGCAATTCATCCACTGGCAGTGAGTCACATTTCCACATGCTTCACAAGATATCAATGAACCACAGTCTTCATCTGCAAAAGAAACCACGCATTAAATAGCATGCCTAAAAAATGATGAGATTTCCATCAAGCATGTCATATTCAAGCAACACATTGGCATTTTAATACAGGTTTCTTGTGTTGTTGACCTAGGTTTGTTGCCAGAGTATGTGTCAGTGTTATCTCTTGGCCTTTAAACCTAAAAACAAGGCACACGGATTAACCACAAAATATTAGTAACACATTCTTCAAGTCTCTAGCTGAAACATACCGGAGCCATTCCCACTTTATGCCAACCTAAAATCTTTTCAGCTAGTGAATTGACACATTTAATCTTAAATTGTGTAGATGTGGAGTAACAGAAAAACTGGCAAGAGGACCAATGAGTCTTGTGACCAAATGAACATGATCTGATGTCTCTGGCAAATCACACACAAACCAAGGTCATTTAAAAACATTGTGACAGGTTTAAAGCTGATGTGAGATAGAAATGACGGCAGATTCCCCCCCACATTGTGAGTGTAACGAATCACAAAAGAAAGCCCTGTATACATCTCCAGAGAGAAGCCTGTCATTTTCACCAAAGGTCCAGTTATGACATTTCGATTAAACATTACAAGGTCAAAATTGCTCACAATAAGATTAATAACATGCATTAAATAGATAAAGAATGAATTAGATTTTCATGCTGGGCCCAAAATGGTTGCGTAAGTAGGCAGCCCAGTAGATTTTAAAACACAGCCCAAGTGCCTAGTGCCTTTGCCCCAACAGAGAGAGAGAGAGAGAGAGAGAGAGAGAGAAAGTTCTCTGGTTTATTTTACAGCCCAACATGTGATTCTCTGGATAAATATAGATCTTCACAACGCAGTAGATCTCAATGGAAGCAAAGCCACAAGACAACAAAATAGAAACCCTGATGTATTGGATTACATAACAGTGGCAAACCAGCGATCATTGTGAGACACACGAAAAGTGATTAATTATTTCAGACAGGTTATTAAAAAACTGTACAGTTTGAGTTCAGTATTGGGCAATATCTAAAACGCATATGGTAAATCTGAATCACGAAAAAAATCGTAACGAGGCCAAAGTGCATCACCAGCGTTTAACAATATGTTATTAAAACTAAGGTTGGGAATCAATAACCAGTTCTTTCGAATGATTCATTCAAAATCACCAGCAAAGAAGGTTTTTGTTCTCGATTCTTCCTTCGCCGGTATGGACGAAACACCGTGGATTCTTGTAACTACATCACAACTGAATCTATAGCGCGAAACATACAAAACAACCAGGAAATTCCAATTCAAGACCAAATGACTCTTAAGAATCAGGTATTTTTGTTGAATCAAACACATGGGCTGTGTTCGAAATGGCATACTTGCTTACTGCATTATGTTAATGCTATATTGCCCAATTGAACTCATTTCATAATTGATGAACTTTACATATTGGACACAACTGAATCAACGCTGAGCTGTCTTTAATTGAACAATGCTATTTTTGGCAGTTACACTAATTGGAAAAAGTGATATGTTCTAGTTACACTAAGTGCAAATAATGATAATTTCTGTTTAGCCTACACTAAACAGCATTTTCTTTAGCAACAAGCATGTAAATAATAGTTAGGTGGCAGATATTTATACTCCGTGTTGTGGAGTAACTAGTTACATGTAACAGCGTTATGTAATTTAATGACAAAATAAATGTAACTGTAATCAGTTAGTTACTAAGAAAAAATTGGTAATTAAATTACAGTTACTTATGAAAATGTTAACGATTACAAAGGGGATTACATTTGAATATTTACACACATCCACATACAGATTTAATTGATTTTTTTCCCAAATTGCACTGACTACTCTGAGATATACGGCCCTATAATTTCCGAAAACACAGACTGGTTCGTAGAATCCAGTCATAAAAACGGAATTCCTATAGCCTAACGCGGACAGAATATGCCACATTTTGGACGAATAAATCAAAAGTAGGTCAGTACACTTGAATCAAAGCGCGATATGGACTAGTGTCTGTGAATATTAAGCCACAAAAAGACAATATATGAATCCTGCACGTTCTGCGTGTCTGTGGAAATCAGGTGCGTACTGGCCATCGGGAGAACCGGGACAATTCTCGGTGGTCTGGCAGCTGATTTGGCCCGCTATTTTAATATTATTATTGTATAATTGCCTGCCGAATGTACTAAAGCGATTATTTCCGAATTCGCCATTCGATAATTAAATCTCTAATAAATCATGAATCGGTTAGTAGTGACTGGCAATGCTTCGGCTTGCGCGCTCTCCATCAAACATTTTGGATCAGAGTAATCAATGCGAGACAGAGAATGGAGAGGACTGTGGAAGCGCACAGGTGGAGCAGAGAAGCAAAACTAGGCCTGCTGTTCAGGGTTTCAAGTGCAGGTCAGTTTCATCTGTAAATATGCTATTGTAGTTTTGTCTTTGTTTACTTAGTTAAGCAGCAGCAGCCCATTGCTCATCAGTCATCACTCAAAATACTGTATAAAGGACATCATTATTATCTATTGTAATGTTACAGTAGTAATTTAGCAGACAAATAATCAGATTTTATAGGTTTAGGGGGAGCTAGGGCAGACAACAACACAACCATTACGAAAATTAACGATGATTTTACTATAAATCCAAAGACAATGGTGGTACTATTGTTAACCATGGTCCATACAAAAAATAGGATTGTCCATGTTTCAGAATTTGTTGCGGGTGTATGAGTGTGAGATTTCCCAGCCTGAAGTTTTTTTCCCAGTCCGCCCCTCGTGGAAATTAATGGCGCAGACATGCGGTTTCATTCACTACACATAGGCCTACTGAAGCTTGCAGTGTTTTCAGCCTCTGCCGCCTCAATATATGAGTACATGAACACATAAACATAATCTCTAGAACTGCTCTGAGTCACTTCATGAGCATTTTACTTATTTTGAGAAAACTATCATCATATCATATACAAAGAGACACCAATGTTTCAAAAAGACACTAATGTTTCAGGAGTTTAGTACACAGAATAGGACACATGCTTATTAGATAACCGTATTTGAGTTGATGTATTTGCTTTTATTTATTATTATTTTTTAACTATTTTTTCCAAACCATTGTTAGATGCGGTGTTTCCTGTAGTTATACAAAGATTTGGTTTCAAAAACAGTATAAGTAAACTATTTATTATGATTTTAAATCTGCATTGAACTTCAGAACAATCTCATCTGCAAAGTAAAAGGCGGTACTAAAGTCTGATTTTGTGGTGGATGTGTTCAAATTTGATCATCTTAATTCAAGTGAGAAAGGATTTTGAAAGTCTGACAGTGTTAAACACTACTCTAAGGTTAACCCTGCATGGTGTAAATGTTTGAAAATGATTAACAGTTAAAAACATTCATTAGAAATTTAGAAAAGTAATCAAAAAGTAATCAGTTACATTACTTTAATAAAGTAATTGAAAAAGTTACACTACTATTACATTTTAAATAGGGTTACATGTAATCTGTAACCTATTACATTTCCAAAGTAACCTTCCCAACACTGATTATACTTAAGTATTGTAGTACATTATAAAACAGTATGCAATAACATATTGACTGTAAATTATCATATATAGAAATTTTATTAGATGAATGCAACTTTATTGGGACAAAAACCTACCTACAGCTAAGCATACCTAATAACACTGTATTATAATGAGGCATTTTATTTCCTCTTTTCAAATATTTACTTAATTTTATTGAAAATAAATGCCTTTCTGATCTGGTATGCAATGGGAAAAGAAGCACGAGTTTGACAAAAGGCAGAATCGAACCCGGGTCAACCGCGTCAAAAGCACACATCCCGCGTGTTTTACTCACTGCGCCACTGATACTAATACTACAGATAAACAGGCGTCTTTTGTAGTGCTGTTTATCGCAGCCAGGCTTCGGTGGGCAGAGTTAATGCAAAAAGCCTCTGTAAAAACACTCAGTTTCTTTTAAAACTGCTTGACAGCGGAATTTAATTCTGTTTGCATAATTGAAATATTATTTTTATTTATACATTATATTACTGCAATATTATTATTATTTCATATCTTCGAAACAATAGGGCCTACTGTGTAAAGTGCTACAGTACAGAGATAAAGGTGACATCATTTAACTTGATTGGAAATGTGCCATAGAGATTAAAGTACAATTTATGTCCTACTAACGATAACGTTTTTAGATACGCAGCGATAGTTTGAAGTTTATATGTATATGTATATACATACGTACACATACAAGTGTTACATTTATAATTATTATTCCCCGTCTCCAGTTCACTCCATTCCAGTTTGAAGATGAAACGTCACATGGAGCGCGTTGCGTTCTGGGAAATAGTCTCCCATGCAGTGTGTTCAGATGCATAAATCAAATTTCAGCAAATGTAGCAGGTAATCCGGGCATTCCATGCATACAGAAAATTCACATGCTATTCACAGTATTCACATAGCATACTGCAATACAGTAGGAGTTGTAGGAGTTGTATGGTAGTATGCCATTCCGAACACACAGCTTCTGTACTGATTTCAGTGTACTTGAGTTATATTTAGCAGATTCTGGCAACTATAGTAGGCCAACCTGGTATTCCATGCATGCAGAAAATTGGCATACTATGCACAGCATACATACTGAATACCGCAGAAATAGTAAGAGTAGTATGATAGTATGGCATTTTGAACACAGCCATGCACAGCGACCAAAGTAACTTAGTTCGATTCCTGAAAGAAGAAAAAAAACGACTCTTGGGAACCGGTTCTTTTTAGTGGATTAAAATATGCGGGATGGTCAATGTAGTCGGATTACCGTCCAAATGATTCTTATGAGTCGGTTCATTAAAAAGGTCTATCTAATTTACATAAGACTTTTCAAAGCGAATTTATTTCTTAATAGTTGTATCCGTTCTTTTGAAATCTAAAATGACCTTGTCATTTGACAACAGACTAACGTTACCGAGGGCAGTTGATGCAAGAAAAACTTAATCATTACCCAACATTTATTCCTCAGAAGTACAAAAATAATCCGTTATGGAACTGGAATCACAACCACTCCTAATTAATTACACACTTAAGGTGCAGCCCATGGCGTGATAGAGACGGTTTTGGTGTGTGTTGTGCCAACGAGACTCGCTGTTTCACTGTTACATTACAGATTCGACATCCACTCACCCTGCGCAAATCCCTGGCTTGTCAACGATCCGAAGAGGGCTAGTAATATTGTCACGAAGAAAAGCCTCCAAAACATGGTGTCTAGTTGGTTTATTCTCAGTCCTGGTTCGGGCGTTCAGGTCGAGCTGTCTGCAGTTTCACTCTAGTGCTGCTGTGGATGTCGCTGCGCTTCCTGCTTTCTGCATCACGTGACTGGGATGACAAATGTGGTTTAAAAACCTGGGACAAAAAACTGCTTTCCTGCAGGGGGCTTGGCGGCTCACAAACATAAATCTTCATTGAGCAGCAATCAAATGTCAGGACGTTTTGTGTTTGATTGAAGACATTTGTGTTTTTTAAAAGTGTACAATTTAAAGGTATTAATTCCTAGGTCTGGTACTTGACATGCAAACAGAAATCCGCACCGACAGCTGCTATAAAAACAAGTTGAATAACAAACAGTCGTGATTGGCTCATCCTGACAGACGCCGAGAAAAGTTACATGGACCACATGCTACTTTAACCGCTATCTAGGTGATATTTTACACGCAAATAATGACACTGTGAAACTTTAATAGCATTTGAAATGAAAACACACATTGAAAAGTTTAAATATAAAGAGTATTATTTATTTGGGCCGCTAAGCCCCGCCCTTTTTCAGACGTCGTTTCACATGACACTAGCCATTCCACTATCGTATGCCACGTGTTTGCCTGACACTTCCTCCCAGTGTTGCCATGTATAAAAATAAAGCTCATCTGGCGAAATCATACGTGCAATATGTGTTTGGCTTATTAATAATTTGTAGAGCAGCCGTTCCAACCACTATAAAGTACTTTTACCATATGAGCCTTTACCAGCCCTCCCAACAAAATGCCGGTGGACATGCCCACAGGTTCATATCTCCCGAGTTTATTTTGCAACGCCATATAGGGTGCAAACACTCACTGGTTTTGAGACATAAGAGAGCTTTATACACAACTTTACCGGACTTTAGTTTTAAAAAGGCAGCATTTCTAGATACCATAACTTAACGTACCAAAACTCAACCTACTTCAGATAGTTTATTTTTTTTAATTATTTGACATAATTTTGGTATCTGACCTTTGTTGGCCCATATTGAGTGACAGGCAAGAAAAAAAGAAGCAGGCGAACGCCTCTGAAAATATTGAAGAGATTAATCCAAAATAATTCCTTGTCTTGTGTCAGTTTTACAATAATTCGTCTTCAAGCGCTCACGAATCGGTGCACTGAAACTATTAAAATAATCATTTTTGTTAAAGTATTTTATTATGTATTGACATTTCACCAGCAAGCAACAACTGCTGTAAAATCCCATACAAGTAATGATTAATATTTGTCAAAACTATGTTAGTTCAGAAGAAACAAAACTGTAGGCTATGAATTTTGTTTATAGGATTATAACATGACAGATATTGGATCATGAACTCTTGCTATGCTGCCACCCAGTGGACCAACCAAGTGTTAAACCTTAGTGTCCAGGTAAATTTTTTTAAATAAAAAACTGTTCATATTTATATGCACCTATAACATAGCACAAAAAAAAAAAAAAAATAGATTATATATATCTATTATAACAAAGAGAGAGCTAAACGAAAAATATTATATAATAAAAACCGAAAAATATCTTGGATTATATCAAATACTTGGATTAAGATGAAAATACACTGAAAAGTAACATTTAGTAAGACGTAATAGGTCTACATTTCACACCTCCTTATTTTATGTTTTTGCTCTATCAACCTTAAATCACCAGAGAGCACCATTGCAATAAATATTGAACCGCATTTTTGTTTTATAGGCCTAGATAATCTGTAGTCCAATCCAGTTGTATCATAGTTTCTATACCCAGCTAACTGGAAATCAGTATCAGTTTTTTAGGCCTGAAAAATGTTGCCATTAGATAATATTGGCACAGCCTAAATCTTTGCACATTAACTATTGTCTACAATTAAACATGGCCAAGTCTAGAAACACCAGAAGTGTCATTCTGTCAGCAGATGGCGCTGTATACTTTCCCACCAAATTCACTCTCATACTGCATTTACTAGTCCAATCTTTCTAAATAGAGTGCTGCTCTGTCAGTGAATAGAGAGTAGCCTATAGATAATATCCAGCCTATCATGTTGCTTCACATGAGATTCATACCAAAATATGTATTACTACTGTTAAATATGCTAAATGTGAAGCATTTGTTTAAAGGTACAATATGTAATTTTTTGCCGCTAGAGGGCGCGTATTCAAAACAAACAAAGAAACAAAGGCGTAGTTTGATGACGGCGTGACTGGGTGTGGAATCATGGGAGTTGTCGTCTCATCCCCACAGCCGAAGCAATCCGACGGGACTCGGGCAGAAATCATGTTCATGAATGAGCTAATGATTTATTAACGTCGTCGTATGAAGCAGGGTGAGGCGGAAAGCCGTCGAAGTGAAATGAGGCCGCTGAACAAGCGCGACACACGGCTCGAAAGCAGCGGAGCTTTTATTATGCCACAGTCGACCGCTTCCGCTCCTTTCGGTCGTGCGTATGTGGGGTAAAGCAGCGGAATGACACTATAGATACAGTCCGTGTCACTAGTTAAAATTGCTTATTTCTCTGGATTTAAACATTCTTCGAAACATCTGGGATAATGTAAGTACACAAGTCAGAAAAATATATAAAACTGTTCTAGTGGTTTTTGGATATCTTAATAAAAAAATCTTACATATTGTGCCTTTAATTGTGTTGTAATATCCATATGCATATTTCATGTCTCTTACCACAAAGTATTTTCACAGAAAGAAGTTCATCCCTTGCTGCCTGCACCATGAAGCCTTTGTCTGAGGACCAAGCTCTTTATTCATCTTAATCTTCAATCTTGTCATATATTTGTCAATTAAAGTAGAATGTACTTTTAGGCCATAGAAATTTCGACGAATAGGCTTCACACCCATTTTTCCAATATTCCAAAATCCTCATTAGTAATTTTGAACTACCTATCTAAAAACCTGCTTAAAGCAGCCTAAGATGGTTTGCTGGTTTAAACTGGTTTAAAATGGTCTCCCATGCCGACCAAGCTGCCAGCCTGGACAAGCGGTCTTAAAAGTACACATTCCTTTTACATTGTTTTATGTTCGTTAATAATATGTTTATGGTTTACATTGTTTTATGTTCATTAATATGTTTATGTTTTAAGAGTATGCAAGTTCTCACAGACCGAAAAAGTTCAATTGCAAATGAATACGAGCTTTTTAATTTCACCTAGCGAGTCTAGCCACCAGAAATCGCGTTGGTCTGAGGTAGCCATAGCAACAGAAGCCCGCTCGAGCCGTTCGGATCGGTATGGGGTGTACATAAACATAATTGCTGTCATTATTTATTACTTTTAAAATTTATTACAGATTTTTAGATAACCTACATAATAACAAGTTTATCACAAAAATAGTGGTTTGTTTAAAAATAGTTGACATTTGTTATTATGAAAGTTGTCAATCAGTCCACATCGTATGTTCCATTTGATATTTAGCGCTGTCAAACGATTAATCGCATCCAAAATAAAAGTTTTTGTTTATATAATATGTGTGTGTACTGTGTATATTTATTATGTATATATAAATACAAACACATGCATGTATATATTTAAGAAAATTTTTATTGATATATAAATATATGTAGGTATAAGATACCATATAAGAATTAAAGGTATATACATGTAAATATTTAAAATATATACACTCTATCTGTGTGTATTTATATATACATTCTAAATATACACAGTACACATACATATATTATGTAAACAAAAACATTTATTTTGGATGCGATTAATCGTTTGACAGCACTAAATTTACATTCACATCACTACTTATTTGACGACTTGTACCGACAGGCCAAGTCTGGTGGATCCCGCCCACTAACATCAAAATGTTAGAGAGAGAGAGAGAGAGCTGGGCTGCACACTGATAACTGAAGTATATCATCAGTGCAGCAGCTGTCTCAGAAGGAGGTAAAGCGATGTCTCATTGACTCAGGTGCGTAATGATCGAATTCCTGTGCAGATGTTTCCATTGTTGCTTGTATTCTTGGTAACTGCAGGTACAGACAGATGTGCGGCAATGTCAGTCAATGAGAGTACAGGAGGCATTGCATTGTAATTATGGCTCATTTGTCACTGAGTGCAATCAATTAAGCCATTGATGCTTATAAATGCTGAATGGAAACGATAGAAGAAGCGTAGAAACGATTCTGGATGTATGGCATAAGACATTTGTCTTTGCTGTTACGCATCATACATGTAATAGTTATTTTTTAGGATTCTGTTTTCTCTCTTTCCCTGAATTTAGACTTCGATTAAGATTGTAGTGAGATGAGCGCATTTTACTTCTGTTTTAAAACAAGTATATCTTGTATAGCCTATAGTCGCATTGGGTTTTAAGGGGACACAGTCTGTGGTTCTGTGTGCAAACACATTGCATCCAGTAGTTGTGCTTTGACTACAAAGGCACGTCTTATAGTTTCATTGACTGTCCGTCATCCGGCTGTCTGCGCTGTCCGCGGTGCTGAAATCGTCCCTGCAAGGACGTGAAAACGACGACCTCGCCAACAAAACTTGGGAATGATGCTCATTCTGACATCACATGTTTCTTCGACCAGTGAGTCTTTCGTTCGATAATTATATAGTTTGTCTTCATAGTTCACAGAAAGCTTCTGAAGTGTCACCTAACAGAGACCGGCGCGTATTACGTATTTTGATTTGAACTTTGTGTTTTAAGCTATGCGTCTCAAACTTTAATATAATATTCCTTTGTCTGCTACTAAAATTAGTTCGTAAATATACCGCTTATTCTTAATCTATGTAAATGAATGCCAAAAGGGTTATTAAGGGTGCTGTTGTTACAAAGTGCCCCACTAGGTGAGCTCTAACAACAACCGAAAACATTTTAAATTTTGTGCACGTATTGTGGTGATCAAATGTGCTTGTTCAAATAATTGTTATGCCACCCCACCCCATATCATTTAAAATAGTAGGCCAATAATTAAAAACTGCAAATGCATCAAACATTTGCTAAAAGCATAATAGTTACGGAACTTTGTGGCCTATGCACTATCACATTTTGTGCAATCTTTTGGGAAGAAATAAATGGGAAAGTTTTACAACCCCTGGAAATAGTATTTCTAGTTTTAGACCGATGAAAAGCGTGTGGATTTATTTATCAGATGAAATGAAAACTGCTGATATACCACTTCTGTCATCAATCACACTTAAATTCTAAACCAAGCATAATCCATTTGATTTGTTCCATACATCTTTTATATTTTACTGAGTCTTACAACTGTAATCTCAGCATTTAGGCTGGTGGTCACAGTGATTTCACCCATGTAGCTCATTTTTAATTGGGTAAATTGTTACAGCATCACTCCCCTACTTCATCGGTGTTAAACGATACGTTGCACTGACCTTTAATGGATGCATGCTTTTAAAACGCTTTTTTATAATAAATGCACTTGTCTTCCCTAACTAACTCTGTGTTATGTTTTCTCAGCAGGTGTCAGGGCGCATTCATGTGGTCTCGCGTGCGCATCATGGTCTCTTAATTGAATCTGGGACTGCAGAGAAACGAGCACCGCTGGCACGAGCAGCTCGCAAGCTATGCCCGTCACACAATGTGGAACATGGCACGCTTGAAGATGCCCTGGGTCTCGTGCGGACAGTTTCCACTTTTCCTGTGTCTGTTTCTACCGACACTCTCATCTCATGCGCTTGGGAACATATACAAGCGTTCGGCGGTCCAGCGCGCGGCGGCCCGGTCTGTCGCCCGCATGGATGGCGACGTGATCATCGGTGCGCTGTTCTCCGTGCACCACCAGCCGTCCGCCGAGCGTGTGGCCGAAAGAAAATGCGGAGACGTGAGGGAGCAGTACGGCATCCAGCGAGTGGAAGCGATGTTCTATACGCTGGACCGTATTAACGCCGACCAGAACCTGCTGCCCAACATCAGCCTGGGCTGCGAGATCCGGGACTCGTGCTGGCACTCTTCTGTGGCGCTAGAGCAAAGCATCGAGTTCATCCGAGACTCCCTCATCTCTATTCGGGACGACAAAGACGGATCTAAGTGGTGCATCGACGGGACCCCTTCCAACCAGCCTCCTCCTAGCAAGAAGCCCATCGCTGGAGTCATAGGTCCGGGCTCCAGCTCGGTGGCCATCCAGGTGCAGAATCTCCTCCAGTTGTTTAACATCCCCCAGATCGCTTATTCGGCGACCAGCATAGACCTGAGCGACAAAACTCTCTTCAAATACTTCCTCCGTGTCGTGCCCTCTGACACGCTGCAGGCGCGCGCCATGCTCGACATTGTCAAACACTATAACTGGACTTACGTGTCTGCTGTTCACACGGAGGGTAAGTCCGTTCTCGCTGTTCCTTTTGTTAAAAGTATGAGACCTTTAAACAACTTTTCTAAACGACGTAAATGCCATACAGGCTTCACTGAGGATTGTAACACGTTTTCGTTGCTCATTTTGGCTCATTGACTCAAGCTTCTGTATGTGTTTGCTCAAAATGTTTGTATAGTTTAGAAATCTACAAATGATCCCTAAACTATGTAAATTAGTAAATTAATGTGAGCTGGTGTCTTGGCAGGGGCAGACTGGGACAAAAATTCAGCCCTGGCACATTACCACACCGACACAGCCCCACCCACACATTCACTACTTACATTTGTGTACAGATGGTGAAATAATATAAGCAGTACCATATATGTAACAGATATTTAAACATTTAATGTATGTGTCTGGCAAACAATGCTTACTACTTTTTAAAGAGCTCACGTTTATAACAAATTTACACATACAGTAAAAACAAAAGAAAAATAATCTGAGGATGTTGTAGAGTCTGTGTGCTGTCTGTTTATGCCATTTGTCTGCTGTTCCTGTCCTTCTCTACAGTATGATGTTCTTTGTTGTCACTGTCAGTCTGTTGGGTTTGTCCTACCTCTACCATACTCCTCCCAGTCTCTGCTTGGCCTACCGTAGCATCCTTCTTCACATCACTGGTGTTGAAAGACCAGGGGTCTACTGATTCCAGCAACATCCTAGTTAATGAACACAGTATGGGACTTAAACATTACAGCAAAATATTTTCTCACTGACTGCTCTCAACATTGGAATACACATGAATACAAACAAGTAATAATAGCAAAAAAGGGCTTGACTCTGCAGTCCACCCTACCTAAGGATTAATTGCTTACTGTAAACTTATGTACTGTATGCGTGCTCAATGTTTTATTTTAATATATGACTATCTACATATTCAAAGAAAAGTTCACTACAAATGTCTATAGTACTATGGCTATTGCTATATGTTTTTGATGTGTTAGACTATATTGCAAATAGCCTACATCAGTTTTTACCCTAAATACCACTTTGTCTGCTGATATTTCAGTCATTCAATTTAGTAACAGGCTCGTTAACACTTAAGTTAACCAATTATCACGAAGCAATGACATTTTAAAATATACTGGGGTTCTACGCTAAGCTTACAACTGTTTAATACAATGTAGGCTGCTGTCAAAAAACAAAACAAAAAAAGCACAGGAGTTAATTGGCAGAAGTAGTGTGAAAATGACTTGCGCTAAGCTGTATTTTCTGTTTTCTTCTTACCTCTGCGGCACTAACTGTTCTCCGCTGCAGCAGCCGAATTTAAACTTTTTGAAAAGAGTTTGGTTAATTTTATGCATTTAGCAGCGTCGGACTTGAGCCCTTTTTTTTTTCCTTTCTCAAAGTTTGTCTGCACCACCTTTCCTTTTTTATGGTTCATTATCTAGCTTTTACTGAAAATCAGCTCGTGTAGCAATCTCTCTGTTAGCGTGCTTGATTTTGACTGAACGGTTCGGTCGGCCCATCTCGGGACCAGGCGGCCGGCCGTTGCCGACTGGGCCAAATGCTTAAAGGGGTCATATGATGCTTTTTTAGCATTATTTGTGGTCTTTGGTGTACAGAACTATTTTGACCTGCTTCAATGTTTCAAAAAAAAAAAACAAATTATTTTTCAAATACTGTACATTAATGTAAGTCCTCTATGCCCCGCCTCTCCCAAACGCTTCGTTTTCGACAAGTCCCTCCTTCCGTCAAGCGCAGTCTGCTCTGATTGGTCAGTTGACCCAGTGCATTGTGATTGGCCCGAAAACCGGAAAGCACTCGTCGGAAATTAACGCCCCTTACCATAATCGGTGAGCCCTTTTTTTTTTCCCATCTTTCAAAATAAAGTAAATGACAGAAGCCCCGAAAGGGGAACGAAAGGGGAACAGAGTCACGTGACACAGTGATGAAGCTGGTCTCTCTAGCTCTCTCTCGCTCACACACGCGCGCGCACGCACGCACTCACACATGATTCGGCACAACTCCGCTTTGAACAGTCAATAGCAAATACTTAAACTTAAAACAGTAGCTGATTCAGAAGCGCCAGGTTGTCTTAGCAAAGTCAGAATTACCTCCTCTCATAGGTTCACGAAACGGTCGTCCATAAAAAAAATTGCTGTTCTGTTGTAAGTAATCTTAAAGATTCCTAAATGCATCCTTTCGGAAGGTCAAATAAAGTGTTTTTGCTTTCGTCTAGAAACACACAGTGTCTCCTTGACATGGCTGCTTCAACACTACTGCGGTTACTGAAACCACGCCTTCTTTCTTTGCGTGAACATTTGGGCGGCATAATGCAAATATTTCCACATAGTGAGGTAGATATGTGGGGCTGTGTTAGAATTCGCTGTTTTAGGGGGGCGGCAAAGTCGTACTTTATAAGAATATCTCTTTGGTTTTGAGACTTTAGTCTTTGCATTTTCAGGGATCTTATCTATGCACAATCAGTTTGTAACACTTCAAAGAGAAAGGAAATTTGAAATCGCGTCATATGACCCCTTTAACATTTATTTATTATTAACATTATTATTATTATTATAACTATAGAGAAATCGTGCAAGTGATAAAAACCCACCCTATGCGTTGTTGGCCCATAAAAACAATTTTATTTATATATATATTTAGAAAAAATCTGACCACATGAAACAAAATGGTCCGGCCCCTCTGGCATTTGCCAGAATTGCCAGATGGCCGCTCCCCGCCCCTGTGTCTTGGACTGAAGGGAGAGAGTTTTTAGCACTTTTGTGTTCTTGGTACCACTTAACAAAAGTATTACCTCAAAGTAGTTTAGAAATATTACTTATCCCAAAATTGTGTAAAGTAAGGCCAGGACACGAGTTACTGGAGATTGTAAATGGAAAACATTACATTTAAATTGTGTTCCTTAAGTGACAGTCCGCAAAAAAAAAAAGTATCATCATTAATTACTCTAATTTAACGTAGTCAGTCCAACATGTATGACTTCTGTATGGGTGAATACAAAAATAAAACAAGAAAAAACAATATGAAGAATGTTTATAACCAAACAGTTCTGGTTCCCATTGACTTTCTATTGTATCACCAACAGTACAATGGAAGTTAATGGGACTGTTTTCTTGCCAACATTTTTCAAAATATCTTCTTTAGTGTTCAACAGAAGAAACAAACTCATACAATTTTTAAAAACGTGAGTAAATAATGTCAGAATTTAAATCTACTTCAAAATTTACTCCTCCCATTTTATTTGAAACATTTCAATTCAAAACAGCAAAATAAATAGGTATAGAAAAAACAACATAACAGTCATTGTGGGTGTTGTGCACATATAGATCTAGATATAGATAATATAATATATATATATATATACGCCCATACCGTGTACCTATGTGCAATATTGTGGGTCCATAGAAGAACATTGTTACAAGACCTTCCTGTCTGGTCAGCTGTGACAAGATTTCAAGTTTTTTTTTCAAACATGTAGATTAAAGCTAAAATAGTTCTATCATTTAACATCCTTTAACATGATTGCAAATCAAGCCAGAAATTTGACTTATATACAGTATATACAGGGTATAGACTTATATACAGAATCTTACAACTTCTGCTGTCACTTTAGGAGGGTGCTGGTATGACAGTGGATTTCACCATTGTAGCTCTTTTCTAATTGATTAGACTCCATGTTACAACACTCTCTAGTTTCCCTTACTTTGTCTATAGGTTGACACAATTAGATTAGGTTGTGTAAGTCTGACTTTAAATATAAAAGCGTGAATGTATAACACACAGGATTTACGTGTTAACATTTTTAATTAAGTAAAAACAATTGGAAATTTTGTATTTGAAGGTAATGAGTCCACCACTCTTTAAATGAACCTAAATGGTAATGCACTCCCATTAGAGTTGTTGTGCAAGTGGACCAAAGACCTTTTATTATTTGCATATGGAAGCATGCTTTAATGACTCAGTTTCTCCATACATAATGAGGGTAATAATGTATTCTCCCCTTCTCGCTCACAACACACACATTTTTTGTCACTCCCTCCAGCACTGTTGTGTATATCACTTTCAATTCAGTTGGTGATTTGTTTATAAAATGTCCAGAGGTGGAAAGCTTGTCTGTTAAACCACACATTGTGATGATTTATGTCCTCATGGGCCACATCACTTTTTTTAATTCTGTTCCACTAGCTGATGGAATTGAAAGTAAATAAGGTCAAACATGCTTGGTTTATGAACTCTTTAGGTTACTGTCAGCATACTTACATTTACATTTAGTAATTTAGCAGACGCTTTTATCCAAAGCGACTTAAAACTGAGGACAATAAAAGCTCAAAACTACACAAAAAGCATCAATATTAAGTGCAAATTACAAGTCGCGTGACCAACGCCGTACACGTACAGTGTGTAATATATATATAATATTAGATATATATACACACACACCATATACACAAACAAGAACAACAAGTGAACAGATAGAAAAAATAAAAGCTAGTGCTCTCTGATTGATTTGGGCAGGTCATCCACCAGGAGGGAACGTTAATGAAAAGTCTGTGAGGATGTTTGTGCCACTTTTAGATGCACAATAATACGCCGTTCCACTGTAGAACGCAACGCTTCTAAGAGGGCACATACTCTGATTAAGAATTTAGTAAATGGGTCAACAGGGTGTTTTGTAGGCAAATGAATCCTTGAATTTATGCAGCAGCGACTGGTCGGCAGCAAATTGATGAACAGAGGTTTGACATGTGTTCTTTTCGGCTCATTAAAGATTAAACTTGCAGCAGCGTTTTGGATTAATTGTAGAGGTTTGATAAAAGTGGCTGGAAGACCTGCCAAGAGAACACTGCAATAGTCCAGCCTGGACAGAACAAGAGCTTGAACAGAGTTGTGTTGCATGGTCTGAAAGAAAGGGCATGATCTTCTTGATGTTGAATAAAGCAATTCTGCAGGACCGGGCAGTTTTAGCAATTTTGTCTGAGAAATTCAGCTTATCATCAAATCACAACTCCAAGGTTTCTAGCTGTTTTTGAAGCAGTTATGGTTGATGAGCCTAACTGGATGGTGAAATTTTGCTAAAGTGATGGGTTTGTTGAAACCACAAGCAGTTCTGTTTTGGCAAGGTTGAGCTGAAGGTGATGGTCATTCATCCTGCAAGAAATGTTTTAGACAAGCTGAGATGCGAGCAGTTATCATTGGATCATCAGGATGGAATGTGAGGTAGAGTTGAGTGTCATCAGCATAGCAGTGATATGAAAAGCCATGTTTCTGAATGACAGAACCTAGTGATGCAATGTAGACAGAGAAGAGAAGTGGTCCAAGAATTGAGCCCTGAGGCACCCCAGTAGTTAAATTTTGCTACTTGGACACCTCACCTCTCCAAGATTCTTTGAAGGACCTATCTGAGAGGTAAGACTTATACCACTGGAGTGCGGTTCCTGAGATGACCTTTGTCAATAGGGTTGATAGGAGGATCTGGTTGTTAACCGTGTCAAAAGCAGCAGACAGATCCAGCAAAATAAGTATAGAAGATTTGGAATAAAATATTTTAAAAATATTTAAAAATAAAATAAAAACTTCAGTGAATAAAACACAATGTAACTGCTGCTAAGTTACAATTTTAGTAGTAATGCCCTCCTTGTTTTCATATTTCATCTACCTACTTCTAACAAGCATTTGTTAAAAATCAGAATATCCTAAAGTAGGCACCTTAAGACAGATTTAAATAAGCAATATAATGCTAATTCTAAGTTCACTGCTCTGTTGGTTTGGTGATAAATAATTAGTAAGATGACTTTTCCATCTCAGAATTGACTCTGTAATGGTTTATCAGGTACGAACTGTGGACTCATAAACACAACATCAGCAACTGTCTCGGGACATTTCTGCCTGTTGCTCATAGTAACAGCAGAGATCTTTGATTACATTAATTACCCAGCCAAATATAAATTAATCTGTCTGTTTTAGAGACATTTTAATGGCCATATTTAAACAGGCACCAGTTTGAAACAAGCTTGATAATCTTTAAACAAAAAAAATACATATAGTTCTATTAATGTAAATCCTGCTGAAAAGTCAAAAATAAAAGCTTGGTTGCTGCTTTTAACTGGTTTAAGCTGGTCATCCAATGTGGTCTTCAACTGGTTTGGCTGATCTCCCAGTGTGAGCAGCTAAAAAAAGTACCAAAAATCCCTCTAAAACCAGTCAAGTCGGCACTCTAGTTAGTTATCACCAAAACAACAGAGCAGTGAACTTATATTATCTTGTATAATATTTTGATTTTGAAGTTCATTTGAGTTCAGTATCTTAACTCACACGTCTGTTTTTGTTTGTTGGTTTTTGTCTGCATATAATTTTATGATTCTAAGAGGCAATCTAAAATTATTTATAAAAACCACACACACACACACATATATATATATATATATATATATATAATAGATCTATTATCAACTTTTTAATTTTAGTTTAAGTTCAGCATATTTATTAATCTGACATTTATGTCGTATTTTAATGTCAGCTTTATTTTGAATAACCAAACACATTTTTCATAGTTTTAGTTTCAGTTTAGCTAGTTAACAATAACAACACTGGTGCCATGTGTCCTTCTATACCAAATACATGGTTTAGAAAAAATTTAGTTTTAGGGCTTATAGAGAGAAAGAGAAAAAGGAAGCGACAAAGAATGAAACCTAAACCTGCAAAATACAGTTGTTCCAAACAACCTAAAAAAAGAGAGAAACAGAGTAAAAAAGGAATTGTTAGAGAGCCACAGAACTGTGAATGTGCTCAAATTGTTACCCGCACACCCACACTACAGAGACTGACCTCCAGACAGTCATCAGTGACCACACACCTCTCATCTTTCCTGATTAGACAGCGCTGTTCTTATCCTGAGCACAGTCAACAGCAGTGACCTCTGCTGCCTACACAATAAGATGTAAATTTTGCCTGGCAGCCCAGACGTAGGATGGAACAGAAGATGTTTTAAGTGTACCATTGTGAGCCTGCAGCTTTTGTACGGACCCGTTTCTGATTCATACAATATTTTGAAAAGGACACAGTGTGTTCAAGTGACCTATTATGGTAATTTGCAGTAATTCTCAAGAGCACCACAAAGTATTATTGGTGTCCTACTTGTCTAGTTACAGTACAATGCCTGTGGAATATAATTAAAGGATAATGTTCAGTCAGCCGGTCCTTACCGCAAAATAAACCCAGACGGGGTGATCAGGTCTTGAATCACTCTGAAGGGATTCATTGCTTTGGCTACTTACATAATAAATAAACATGTGGTTGTGAAATATGAGAAGAAGAGGGATATGAGCTACTTAAAGGGGTAGTTCACCCCAAAAACTACTGTCATCCTAATGCTATACAATTGAAATCAATGGGGTCCAAAACAGCATTTGACTTTCATTGTGTCCTGAAATTATGATGGTTTGGAATCACATGATGGCGAATAAACAAGCTATGTAGAAAGTCTGTTGCTGTTTATCAGTTATTAAACAAGAATATTTGATTACTGAATGCTGTGATCAACCATTCAGAATCATGTATTCCAAAAAGGCATTTATATGAGATTTATATATTTGTTTTTTTATTTTTTATTATTTTGTGTTTTCATTCTAACTGTATGACGCCATTTCTATCCAAAATGGTGGTGACCATTTCTCCATTTCATGTTTTTCAGTTGCCTGTCATTTTGTGTCCTCCATAGTCAACTATCATCCATTTCTTATCCTGGGCTCTGGCTGGTCTGACAGGTGTTGGATCAGTGGCGGTAATCCATCCTCCATTCTGTGTCTTTGATTAAAGCTGCACTAGTTTCATATGAGTTTTAGCTTATCCTTTATTAACCGTCCTACATTTTGTGTCTGAACACAGGTAACTATGGAGAGAGTGGCATGGAGGCCTTTAAGGAGTTGGCCGCAGAGGAGGGTCTATGTATTGCCCACTCTGATAAGATATACAGTAATGCTGGAGAAAAGCACTTTGACCGTCTGCTTAAGAAACTGCGGGAGCGTCTGCCCAAAGCCCGCGTGGTCCTCTGCTTTTGTGAAGGAATGACGGTCCGTGGCCTGCTGATGGCCATGCGGCGCCGTGGGGTTTCTGGAGAGTTCCAGCTAATTGGAAGGTAAGGCTGAAAACCGTTCTGTTTCAGGGCAGGAGAAACCACATCATTCACGATGCTTAGAAATAATTTGATCATGTTCAATCATGTCAGCGGAATAAATTGCAAGCTTTGGAAGAGACACAGAGGGCAAAGATTCAAAATGACACCCACACTGTCTTGCTCATGGTTATATCACTGAATAATCTTTGATGCTTTTGCATATTGTGTGCAAAATAAGCAAATGTGATTCTAATGCCGTGAATAATTATTAGTACATTTTACATGTTGCTTTAATTGCCTATGTATGTGTTTCATATTATGGCGAATGAAGAGCAGACATTGGAATGCTTGGAAATAAAATTGTTGCTACCGAATACACAAGTTTCCAGGGAAACCAGATGAGATTAAATATGGACATTGGGAACAGAGGGGCTTTTCACACTTTTCACCACTAATGAATAATTTTTGATTCAGTAGCTGGCTCTTAAATCCCTGGAAATTGCCTCCTGCCTTTGTTTTATGTGGTGTGAGTGTTTGAGTTTATGTTTGGGTGCGTGTGCCAGAGAGGGTGGTCACTTGTTTTTAGATAGGGATGGAAAAATGCTGTGGGCTGGGTATTAAATATTCAATCTCACAGCCTCTCAGGAAATGTTTCTGATGCCAAATAACCAGTAGGCAAGAAAAAGATGATCCTTGGTCCCCCAACAGTAAATGCATCATGCAATCACTTGTGAATGGAAATTAAGGATGTGCCATATGTTTAGGGCTTTATTTTTAAAAAATAAAATAAATGACTAAAAATAAAAAAATCTATTTCACATTACTTTAAAAAAAGTTAAACAGTACAAACTAAAGCTAAGGCATGAATCAAAATAATAGTAATAAAAATAATAATAATACCTAAACATTGCATTTATGTCGTGCAACGGAACTTTCAAGTTTCAGCCTAACTAAAGCTCAAGCATGACATAAGCCTTTACTGTCTTCTTGGAAGGCTTTGTGGCTTTTGTGAGAGGCACAAATCAGTGGACAGGAAGTTAACTTGGAACAAGAACAAGAGTCCAAACACAATTTCTAAACACATTGTTCTGCAACATGAAATTAGAGTTATTTAGAGAATAAACCCTCTTAAATGTCCCTACACGTGTGTGTGTGTGTGTGTGTAAAACTTGTTTTTGATATTCTTCATATTCTTTGTGCGGGTCAGTTCACAGCAGTGATAGAAACTAATCTTTTCCAATAAGTTTAAATAGATTTTTACAGTTTATGGGCATTTTACCTTTATAAAGCCTTTTTTTTTCTAAAAGTGTGCATCATCTTTTGAGTCAAATTCTTACATTTAATAAGTCAATTATAATAATAATACATTTAAGCTGTTACTAAACAAATTAAATCAGTATCAACAAAATTCATCTCTGCAATGCAGAGGAAACACAGAGCTGCATGGGATGAATTTCCCACACAAGAGGGACATGAATGCATTTAACCTGCATTTACAAATGCATAAATAATGTTTTGATATTTTAAACATAATACTGAAAACTTATGTTTGAAATTATTTAAAAAATGAAAAGATAATTTAAATGTGAAATTAAAGGTGCAGGTGGCAGCAAGTCACTGTTAAGATGTGAGTCATTGCGATTGAACCAAATCCTTTAAACGGTTGATTCATTCAAGAACAAAACACCATCATGTTGCTCAGACACGCAAAACAGCGCTGTGGCTGTGTTTGAAATTTTTTTGTTGGCAAAATAAAGCAAAAACAGGCAATATAGTGTCTAAAACGTAAGTCTCATAATATTACCTTCTTGTATATTGAACTGTTGAATAAAATCACTTTTGTAATCATGCTGATTTTAGAGGTGAAACTGGCACTCTTCGTGTGATATTGACTAACTTTCTTTCTTTCTGTGGTATTTTTATGCACAATGACGTTTAGTCTTTCACAAAACATAGCTAACGTAGAGACATTATAACTGGCCACCATATTGATTTACGGTCTTAAATGTGTCCAGCGCTTTTTTTAAATGGCTGGTCCCTGTTTTTATACAGTCTATTGTCTGGTCCAGCATTTATCGGGTTGTGCATCAGTAATAATGATCCGTGGGGAAACACAGTGTTCCGTGTGTAGTTACAGTAAATTGACTAAACGAAGCCTCGAGGCAAATTTTTTGTATTCGAGTTACTCGAGGTATTCGAGGAATCATTTCAGCCCTACATATGTTATGTGAGTATTTTCTTATCAAGATAATGGAGTAGATAGAGGGGGAGCAGAATCAAAAATGGGGCCTTATCAGTATAGTTATTAAAGGGGTCATATGATGCGATTTCAATTTTTCCTTTCTCTTTGGAGTGTTACAAGCTCTTGGTGCATAAAGAAAATCTGTAAAGTTGCAAAGATTAAAGTTTTAAATCCAAAGAGATATTCTTTATATAAGTTCAGAGTCAGTCACACCTACCTAAAACGGCTTGTTCTAACACGCCCCCACATTTCTACGTCGCTATGTGGGAAGATTTGCGTAACGCTGCCCAAATGTTCACACAAAGATAGAAGGCGTAACTTTTAGTCTCACTGTAGTTTTGCTGACGCTGCAGCCATGACGTGAAGACGTTGTGTGCTTCGTTGTGAGAGCGAAACTACTTAGTTTGGTCCTCCAAAAGAGGACGATATCCGCTTCGCATGCCTAGAGCTGATCCGTGCTGGCGCTGAGGAAATACATCAACTTCGGCTTTCACCGTGGACGAAGCGGACTCCAGCCTGGACTCCGCTCATTCGGACTCCGCTCATTCGTCAGATCCGCCGGGTGCGCCTGTCTAGACCCCGCCGCCTTCCCAAAGCCCCCACTCTATCCGCCCATCACTCCCGCAAGCAGGCTTCCTTCCCCTCACGCTGGGCTGCTGTGTTTTTCGTTGTGAAAGCGAAACTACTTTTTGTCCTTCCAAAAGAGGACGACAAACAATCAGTGGTATTTCACCACGTTCCGAACAGTTTAAAACCAAATATCCAGATTGTGCATCGCATTTTATGGAGACTGTTTACTGATCCTGTGAGAGTAACGTTAGACTAAAATGCCGGCTGTTCTGACTCATGTAAGTACGTTTTCTTTTAAAGGATTTGTCACTGATGATTCAAGCGCGAGTTTTGGGCAGTGTAGGGTAGCGTTTGTTGTTTGTCATTTCTCTGATTACAAATGAAAACATGGTTTTATGTTTAGTTCGCGAGCATTCATGCCACGCGACAACCACCGTATAAGTCATTATAATCCATAGTTATGTCCCCA
This sequence comes from Sinocyclocheilus anophthalmus, assembly GCA_018155175.1. Taxonomy (NCBI): domain Eukaryota; kingdom Metazoa; phylum Chordata; class Actinopteri; order Cypriniformes; family Cyprinidae; genus Sinocyclocheilus; species Sinocyclocheilus anophthalmus. Next base: position 219,961 of record JADLZN010008188.1, on the reverse strand, counting down.
CTGTATGCAACAAATGCCTTTTTTGTAATGGGTTTTAATGTTTTTGTCACGTCGCTCCGGGACACGGCATCAACAGTATGTGAGGGGCGTAACATTTCCGCCTCACGCTTGAGGTATTCGGTCAATCACAACGCATTGGATAGCTGGCAAATCAGAGCACACCTTGCTTTTTCAGACTGATGAGCTTTGTGAAAATCGATGCGTTTCAGAAAGGCAGGGCTTTAGAGGAGAAATAATAATGTACAGTAAGTGGAAAATAATGTGTTTTTTTAACTTTAAACCTCATAAACACATTTCATTACATCAAATATACAAAATAATGTTCTTTTTTAGCAGCATCATATAACCCCTTTACTAAAACTTATATATATATATATTATATTAATATATATATATGCTATATATATCTACAAATATAAAAAAAAAAAATACTACTAAATACTAACTCGCACTGGGTTCCCATAAGCCATTACACGCCATTGTTATTTTTTTGCTCCATTCTCCATTCTAATTAGTCAGTCGTGCCATGGGGTCAATTTGGTCAAGCAGTTCAACGTTTCCCTAATATTCACCTAAAATTCGATTGCTGAATAATTAAGGTGAATAATGTTTAGTCAGCTAGTCGTTATCACAAAAGAAACCCCTTCATGATGATACAAGACCCGTCAGATATCGCTAAGTGGACAGACAAATGGGTGACCAGTGTTTTAAGATATCATCATACAATCAAACACACTTTCTGCACAGTTCTGGGTTTGATTTACAAAGGCTATTATCCGATCAGTCAAACTGTCTGATAGCAAAATCAGAGCAACACTGGATAATATTCTCGGACAGAATCCTTGCAGACTTGAAGATCTGGAAATGAATTGTAGCAGCTATCTTGTTTAATCTATATCAAGGCAACATCTATAGCCCACCCACGTACGATCACAAGCAGGCCATCATATTCAGCTAACAGACTTTCTAGGTCAAAACATTGTGTCTGGAGTCTGGATTTTCGTCTGTTTTCGTATTTGCATGACCCTGTCAGAAATGAACGTGTGTTTTTTATCAGTACATGTTTGAGAGGAAAGGAGAGAGTAGGAGAGACAGACCGCAAAACCGCTTTTGGGAACTAATGGAGATTTATTCATTAAAACGTCTTGCATTGTCATGATAATCTGAGTCCAAGCCTTCAAGCCAAGACTGTTGATGATGTGTATCTGAGATGGAGAAAGTGCAGGTGAATAAGAAAAAGAGAGAGAGAGAGTGAGTTTGGAGAGCTCTTCTGGGGAAAAGAGGATGAGGCCCAGGTGTTCTTCTCCTTTGCTTTGTTTATTCATAGCCAGCCCAAAACCAGGCTATGTAATTTTCCACAGCAGCAGAAAAAACATTGACTTTGTAATTTCTAATCAACATCTTCAAGTCTCACGGGCAGCTTCTTTTGAAAGCTTATTGCATTGGATTCCCCAGAAGTTGTTAGGCTACACTGTGCACTGTGTTTGCTTCTGCCTCTTAATGATCATGGTTCATTCCCGCTATATTTTTTACTCCTTATTTAGAGTCCCATACAGCATGTGCCCCAGAGATATTTTCATAGTCACACAGTATTGCTCTCAGGACAGAAAAACAACATCAGCTCTTCAGTATTTCAGCTGTGTCTCAAGCACTGTCAGGAATCCAAATTAAATGTTTAAACGGCAGCACTCTCCTCCCCTAGTGCCTTCTGTGTTCCCAGTCCCAATAATCCTTTTGCGCTTTCCTCCAAGAACTCCTTCTCGCCTCTCATTACACATTCAGTTAAAACAACAGAAAAATATATATATATTTTCAGAAAAGAGAATTTGTGTTTCTTCGTCTACAAAACTGGCACCATGATGATAGACTAATGCGGGTAGTTTATTAGTATTCTGGTTGTTTGACCATTGCTATACAGTTGCAAGGTTGTTTAGGTGGTTGCTTACATATTTGGAGGATATATATACTTACAATTATTTATATATATACTTTCACTTGGTAGGTAATATATTAATTAGTACACTATATACACATTTTTGTGTTATTACTGTACATCCGTTAGGTTTCCCCTTGCAACTTGAGTGTCCCCGAGAAGCCCTCTCTCTTTAATTAACATCACGCTGCCTCTCAGTTCTGCTCATCCTGTGAGAATATTGAAGATTTTTTTTCTATAATCAGCTGTCAGCTTGTCATTGTTTTTGACATGTGTCTCTTCATGGATGGGAATTAGTAGCTTATGATGTGTCCCATTCCTCAGGGGCCTTACACCATGGTATGGTATGTTATGGCAGGGATCGACACTTATTTTCCTTTTTAGGAGCACTTGTGCGCCTAACTTAAAAAATTTAGGAGCACAGTCAAAAATTTAGGAGCACCTTCTAATCAATAATCAAAAATTTGATAAAAAATTTGCCTTCCCATTAAGAGGTGATATTTGACTCCTTAAAGTGATTTACAGTGGAATTTTGTTTACCTTTGTAATGGCATTTTTCTAAATTTATTAAAAGTATGTCAGCCTTAGGTCAAATTTTTTAAAATGATTTTTTATAAGTTTTTTTAAAGACATATTGTTGCACACTTGTATGGTGATATTTTTAATATATTTATATACTATTTATTATTTATGAACCACAACCTGTTTACAGATCTTTTTTTTTACAGTCTATTAAATATATTACATTAAAATCCATTAATTATTCTTATAATGGATTTACCAGTCTTCCATGCACAGGAATCCTTCACGATCATACTAATAGGGACGTGTTTGCAAAAAAATATTATCTATTATTAATATCAATATCATCATTATTTTCAATGTTGAAAACAGCTGTGATGCTACTATATATATATAGATAGATAGATAGATAGATAGATGCATGCATCATACTTTCAAAAAGTATTTTTTTTTGTGAACTTGTTTGTAGAAATATAACATTTTAAATACTATTTCTAAAAGGCATAATTATTAAAACAGAAGTTAAAACAGAATTACATTTCCTGTAATTTATTATTTGTTTACAATTTTCAATAAATAATTTTAAATTACATTCATCAAATTGGAAAAGGACATCTGTTTGATCGTTTGACCCTGCAACCATCGCTAATGATAAACTGACTTAAAGTACTTGACCTCATTTTATCTGATTTCAGCAATCAGTATTTTTAATAAAGCATTGCGTCCTTGAGCTCGGTCCTGGCTCACTTCTGCTTCTTGTGTAACCTTTTATGGTTTCATGTTCTAAACTTGCCTTATGGCTTTAGCACAGTTCTTTCCCACATTTGTATTTAAGTGGGTCATTTACTCATAGGTGCGCTTGAACTCTTCAAATAGCTTTTCTTCTGAGGTTATTTTCTCCTCAAGGAATGTGGAGAATTGGATTCAGCATTCTTCAGTGCATTCAGTACTGCATGATTGCCTGTGACCTCCTTGTAGAAGTTATCATTTGCGGATATTGCGGTTTTGTAAGAGAACTGCTCTTGTAAAGCCCCGCGGAGGCTAATTCTCAGGAAACATCTCTTTCTCATTAGCCCTCCATTTTGAACGTATTAAAAGATTTATTAGTCATGAGGGCGAGCAGGGAGTGAGAAATACTGACTTTAACAGGTTTTCGAAATGTCTGCATATGGGAAGTTCCTACATTTGGCTATAAAATCAGTTCATTAGAGTAAAACTTGGGATGTAACTGTAAGAAGGGAGAGAAAAGATGCAGGAAGAGAGAAAAATAGACTGTTTCAGTGAGATTTTGGCACAAAAACAACCCTAGAAAGCCAGCTGGTTTGAATCAGCATTAACATTATATAGACGCTGAGAAGCTGCAGATATAAACCTGTTTGTGTTGACCTGCCAGTCTTTTGCAGTGCTTCACATGAGCTCTGAGGTCACTTTCAAGTCTTTAAGGTTCAAACAGCTACAGCGAAACTACATTAGAGTGAGGAAAGCCTGCAGGCATCCCAGCAGCCCTGTCATTGGAACTGTATTATACCACGTCCCATAGGGCTTCAAGCACATCTGTTTTGTGCTCAGACTGCTGTTATAATGTTTAAGAGGTGGATTCTACACTGTTTACTTCATGTCACTACGCAAGTTTTCAAGTTTTGTCCTATGTGAATTCAAAGAATATTAAAAAAAGAGGCTGACGTTGAAAGGTTTTGGATATGAATGGACTGATTTGGGGTGTTCAGCAGGGGAAAAAAGGACATGCAGAGAGGACATGACAAAGGCTCATCATGTGTGTATGTGAAAAATAGAGAGAGAGAGAGAGTAATAGAGGCAGATGAAAGCTGGTGTGGGGCGAGCGAGAGCAGGGGTGATGGGGGCTCGCAGCAGCAATGCTGCTTGTGAAACAGAGCCAGGCTGCTGCTAACTGGAGCGCCATGAATTAGTAAAGGCTTCTGGATGAGTTCTAATGGCCCTCAGCCTAAGCCTGCACTGTCTTACTCAGTCCTCTAGAGAGGATCGAGCAACAGTCAACCAGAGCACACATGCACAATATACTAGATTTGAATGAGTAATGAGAGAACGGAGGATACCACACCAAAGGAATTGGGTGGGGTTTCACTACCCAATTTTCAATTATATTTTTGGTCTGCACAAATTAAGCACATGTTAAGTTGGTTTATTTAATTTGATAATTTGATTCACACTTGGACAGGATTGAATCCACAATATGTTTTCCTAGACTGTTATGCTCCCTACCATTTATTCATAATGTACAAAAAATATTTTCACTGTAACACATACTTTTTTTGGTGTGGAAGGATGTTAAGAAATATTTATCCATTCCAAATAAGTTGTCATTTAAGAGTCTCCAATTGCGCTCAATCCTGATCTTCTTACTCCCATACAGAATATTGGCCTTGACTTGGAGGTCAAGAGGAGTGTCGGAGTTAGCTCATTTATTTGATGACGGCCAAATGAGATCATTTAAGACAGTAATTTAATCTGCCCAGTAAAGATTTTTATAAATTCCTTCAAATCTGACACTTTTTAGAGTTACAGTTAAAAGAAGGTAATATACAACTTGATCTTACTGAAATAGAAAAACAGCTTTTTTCCTCATTTACTCTTGAAAAGAAGATCTCTGAATTATATACAATGCTGTCTAATGTTGGTCCTTCAACCTATGACTCTTTAAGGTTGATATAGGAAAAGGACTTAGGGTCTAGTTTTAGTGATGAGGAGTGGCAATCTGTCAGTTCAAATACCTTCCCCAAAAGTGCTTCAATTTCGGTTCACGAACAGCGAGAAAATCGAAAATGATGTGGTGAAGGTGAACATGTTGAGATTAATCTAAGCAGAGAATTAGGGATGGATTGAGCCGTGATGAAATCAAACAGCTCCTGTCCTCCTACAGTATGTGCCATCGCTGCTCTAGTTAGCCTGTCTTCAGCCTCAGGACACTGCCATATCTGCCTATCATAGCAGCACAGTGAATCTCTACCTGAGCTTCAGCTCATTCATTATTCATAGAGGTAATAAAACTCTCTGTAGAACTCTGCTCTATCTAATCTCTGCCATTTTCCGCTCTACTGTGGGGTGCAAAGCTGTTTAGGGAGATGTATTTTAGGTCAAAGCCTCTAAAGGTAATTTTGTCTAATTTGCTCTATGATACCACAGTACTGCTACTGTCGCACAAGTGAAGTTAGGCAAGCAGAGAATGATGAAGAAATGGATTTATGCCATACTTGCAGTAACTGAATAACAAAACATAATAAGCAAAAAATGCTGACTGTGAGAAATATGTGAGTGGAGAAAGAGGAGAGAAAGAAAATGGAGGTCCAAAAGTCTGCAGTCACTAGTAAAAATGCTTGTGTTTTACATTTTACATTAATTTATTTATATTATAAATACATGCATAAGAGCAACATAACAAATTAAGTGAAAGATGACTTGAAAATAAAATTGAAAACATAAGACACACTGTCTTTTTAATTTATTGACACCAGCATCATTTCAAGTTAATCATTTTAATAATTTGAGTAATTTGTTTAAAACCAGGTTATTTGTTCAAAATTTCCATACGTTTACAAAATCCTAAACTGTTCAGTTTACTTCCAGGATTACATTATATCAGCTAAACAGAAGCACTCGCAGCCCAAAACTGAAATGCTTTGGTGCCCACTGGTGATTTAAGTGAAACTGAATCTCATTTGTATGCAGTAATAATTAATAATAATAATAATTTATGCATTTAGCAGACACTTTTATCTAAAGCAACTTACAGTGCATTCAGGCTATACATTTTTTACCAGTATGTGTGTTCCCTGGAAATTGAACCCACGAATTGAACCTTTTGCACTGCTAACGCAATGCTCTACCACTGAGCCACAGGAACATGCATTAATTAGTATTAGGTATGCAGTAATATGAAAGCCGTGTTTATACAAAGAAGCTGGATTTTTATGACACAAATTCCTCATCATCTGACATGTTATGTTCTCTCTCTTTTACTGAAGCGATGGCTGGGCGGATCGTGATGAAGTGGTAGAAGGATATGAGCAGGAAGCAGATAGTGGGATCACAATGAAGTTGCAAACGGAAGAAGTTCAGTCATTTAATGACTACTTTCTGAAGCTGCGTTTGGACACCAACACAAGGAATCCATGGTTTGCTGAGTTCTGGCAGTACCGCTTCCAATGCCGCATTCCTGGTCATCCTCAGGAGAACCATAACTACCAGAAAATCTGCACAGGTAAACAAAGATCCAGAAGCTGCTCAAACGATATCAATATGAATACTATCGGTAACATTTAATATTAGTTTTAAATAAAATAAACAAGTAGAAGTATACAATTTTCATGATATATTGTCAGTTTGGCAGTATGTTATTTTGCATAACTAATATCTGTCTGATTGAATTAATTAGTTTATAGGAATATATTATATGCATGATATTTTACTGAATTATTAATGGTAACTCTGTATATTTCCCTCCATTTTTTTCATGTAATTATCCTCTGGTCGGTGCTTTTAAAGGTGATATAGGTAAACTGAGTTGTGCCCCCTCATCTTTTGTGCTTTTCGAATAATTGTTCTCTTTGCCTGTCCACATAGAAATATAGTTGAATATCTTTGTACACAAAAACAAATATAATCTTAATGTAATTGAATCACTAAAGCCTATTAAATCTGTGTAGTAATGTGGAGGTTAGTTTTTGATTGTTTTTAATAAGTGACAAGAGCTTATAGTTTGTTATTGTTCTCTTCTTCTGAAAGACCCTCATAGTGGTAAGTGAGAGTTGATGAGAGACATTATGATGTTATGATACCTGCACTGAAGAAGCACTTCACTATGGCAACAGACAGCACAATAGGTTGGACTGTGTTTGACTTCTTTGATTGGCAGAGCTATTCTCAGTTATGAAAATGATGTTCAGTTCAGAGAGGTATCGCATACAATGAAGATGGGAAATTAAACAGTGACAGAAAAACATCGGCTAGTTTAATCATTGTCATTATAAAAAGCTGTAGATTGAAAAATATTATGAACATTTATCTGAAAGACTGGTACGAAGGCTGTTCTTTTTCTCATATTTTATGGTTGTATCCTGACCATGGGCTTGGAAAGGCATCAGATTGATATCGATCATAAAATTTTGATGAGCTGTATCTCTACAAGACTTCAATTTAGCCTAAAAGTCGAGCAAAGTCAGACAGTATGCTGCCAAAACAAGATATCAGTCCAGCTTTTCTGTGCTGCTTGTAGGGTAGGCTTGATGGCACTGAGAGCACAAGAGAAGCTTGTTGCACAAGAAGAAATAAGCCGTCACAAAGTGTGTGTGAGAAACCGTGTGAATGTGCAAAGAAAAGACACAATCACAGTGTAACAAGGTACCCACACTGTCTGCACGTGTGTGAGAGTGAAGAGTTCACCTGGTTGATTTAGTCAAAGTCACTCAAATCATTTTCTGAATCAATATTTTTGTCTTTTTTCAAATATAAATATCTACACATCCTTAAAACAAAACAAATGTACTTGAGAAGCAAAACTACTTGAATTTAATTACAATAAAAATGATTAAAATCTTACCCCATTGGCAAGTTTGTTCTTGTTCTATGCATAAATCTCACTACAGTTTGATAATTTAGTCTTAAAACAAGAAAAAAAGACTAATCGGGTAGGGAAATCAATTTAATGGGTTTTTAAAAAATATATAGCCATTTTTCCTTTCATGTCAATTTATTTTGTTTTAAGGATGGATGTTATAAGGAATTTTTACTGCAAAAACAAGATCAAAATACTGATTAAGAAATTAATTTTTTGCCGTGCACAGCTTGTGCAGTTCCAGGAACTGCATTTAAATTATAAATATATTTAATTATCTAGTATTATTTTTTTTCAGTTTTTGCTTCTGATCTCTCTTGAATGTATATGTAGCACTGGAATGGCTTTTCCATTAGTTGGCTTATGAATATGGCTTTTGTCCAGTGGCTTGCCAGTTCTAAGATATGAAACTCAATGAAAGCATGTAGTTTGCCAGCCTGCCAGGACTCTCCTTCCCTTTATTCAGTCTCTTCAGTGTGTTAAATGTGATCATATTTTAATATTAGGGGCATACAATTATATATTACATTAAGATAAAGTGACATTCTGCCTTTAGTCACTCTGTAATAATCAGAAATTTGCAAATATATTGGTTTATATTTTGACAGCACAGAGCCTCTGGCTGTACTTAGTTTTTCAGGGTAATTTAATTCATTCAGCATCCAAATGTTTTATTTGCTAAATTGCCAACAAATTCAATAGATAAACACATATAAAAACACAAATCCTGGATGGATGAAGGCAGAGTGGCACAAATACGACTATAGTCCTCACTTTAATCTTGCTCACATTGGTTTGAAATCTTTTCCTGTCAGGAAATGAGAGCTTGAAAGACAACTATGTCCAGGACAGCAAGATGGGCTTTGTGATCAATGCGATTTATGCGATGGCTCATGGTCTTCATGATATGCATAAAGAGCTGTGCCTAGACCATGTTGGCCTGTGTGAGGCAATGGATCCCATTGACGGCAGTAAGCTGCTGGACTATCTACTGAAGACCTCCTTTTCCGGCGTGTCTGGGGAGGAAATCTACTTTGATGTAAATGGAGACTCACCTGGGAGGTAAATGACAAGAATACTTTGTATGCACTAGTACTAGTATTCTATTTTAAAACCTAGTAAGCTACATATGGAGGCAAGGGTAGACAAATTAATAATGTTTTCTCCTTAGATACTCAATTTTAACCTCACATTTGTGGAGTAGTTAATCCCAGAAATGTTTAAAGAAAATAAATAAATCAAATTGTGGAGAAAGCGGAAAATATATTGTTTATTATAAATAGATTATAAATAACCTAATTTCATTAAATACTGAAAAGTTCACTAGAATAGTTCAGTGTAAATAAGAAAGGACTGTTTTATACAAAATCAGTTTTGTATGCTTAAAGGGGTCATATGATGTTGCTACAACATATCAATTTATTTTATGTAATATAATTTGAACATTATTTTTTGTATTTGGTGTAATGAAATGTGTTTATGTGGTTTAAGGTTAAAAAAACACATTATTTTCCACATACTGTACATTATTGTTTCTCCTCTATGCCCCGCCTTTCTGAAATGCATCGATTTTTACAAAGCTCATCGGTCTGAAAAGCAAGGTGTGCTCTGATTAGCCAGCTATCCAGTGCGTTGTGATTGGCCGAATACCTCAAGCGTGTGACTGAAATGTTACGCCCCTTACCATACTGTGATGCCGTGTCCCGGAGCGACGTGACAAAAACGTTAAAACCCATTATAACGAGGCATTTGTTGCATCCAGTCGGGACATAATAACTGATTATAATGACTTAAACTGTCTTTTTAATGCGTTGCATCGCGCGGGCGCATAACATTAAACCATGTCTGCATTTGTGATTGGAGTAATGACAAACAACAAGCGCTACTCTAACTGCTCAAAACTCGCATTTGAATAGTCATCTCAAATTCTTTAAATATAAACAACTTACTTACAGTCTGTGAGTCAGAAAAGAAACATTGTAGTCTACTCTCCCAGGATCAGGAAACAGTCCTCCATAAAATGTGCTGCACACACTCCGATATTTGGTTGAACTTTATGGAACCGTGTGTCCTCTTTTGGAAGTCCAAACAAAGTAGTTTCGCTTTCACAATGAAACGCACAGCGTCACACACGGCGGGTTTGAGTGAGCGGCGGCCGGCGGGCTTGAGAACCGCGTGGCCGGTGGATTCGAAGAAGGAGCGGCAGGCAGGCTTGCGGCAACCAAATGTGACGACCCCCACCACCCCGGGCGACTCCGCTTCCGCCAACATAGGTGAAAGCCGATCCGGCGATCCACACGCAAGTTGATGTATTTCATCAGCGACCAGCACGGATCAGCTCCAGCCATGACGAAGCAGATATCTTCCTCTTTTGGAAGGCCAAACTAAGTAGTTTCGTTTTCACAACGAAACACACAGCACCTTCACAACATGGCAGCAGCAACAACAATACTACAGCGAGAATAAAAGTTTACGCCTTTCTTTGCGTGAACATTTTGGGCGGCGTTATGCAAATCTTCCGACATTGTGATGTAGATATGTGGGGGCTTGTTAGAATGAGCTGTTTTAGGTAGGTTTGGCTGACTCTTAACTTTTATAAAGAATATCCAAGAATATCTCTTTGTATTTTAGCTTTAGTCTTTGCAACTTTACAGATCGTCTGTAAAGGGAAAGTAAAAGTTGAAATCCATCTGACCCCTTTCAAGATCGTTCGGTTAGCTTATCAACATGCTTGATGCAAAACTATTGCATGTGCGTTGCTAACGTGCAAATTAATTGTTTCCAAACCATCACACATCGAAACAAAACAACAAAAACAGCCTACATTGAAACCCCTCTACCTACTTGCTTAGGGCGACCATACGTGCCATTTTCCCAGGACACGTCCTGGCCAGGATTTCTATATTGCCTAAATATCTAGGTTTTGGCTTTGTTTGCGTGTGCAGACCTCAGGTGTATGACATCAAAATACCATACAGACCGTTCCTTATGCTTTCAAAATGCTCTCTAGGTATTTTGATGTCATACACCGATCGGTCTGCACACGCAAACAAAACCAAAACCTAGATATTTTAAGCAATATAGAAATCCTGGCCAGGACGCGTCCTGAGAAAATGGCACATATGGTCACCCACTTTGCTAAAATAAATATTTTAAGGTGGTCTCTCCAGCCTGACCAAACTGGTGCTGAGCTGATTTAACCTTCGACGGTCAGCTGGCATTCCACTCTGACCACTTGAAATGTGCCCAAGACCACTGTAAAACAAACCAGCTAAGTCCAGTTTAGTTATAGTTCAGAGTAAATCCCATTACTGTGTGTAGTTTTATGCCTGGATTGTTACAAGTGGGACTGTAGCTTACACCCTGCAACATCACTAGGGTGACCATATATCCTATTTTTCCTGGTCCTGACTAAGATTTCTAAATTGCCTAAAATGTCTAGGTTTTGACTTTGATTTCCTATTGGCATGTTCTCTCTCTACGTCCTCTCATTCAGTTATGTATACAGCACAATGCCTGCACGCTACTTTTCAGTCCTTACCTTCAGCAAATATGAAAACAAAGGCAAAATCCGGACATTTTTGGCAATTTAGAAATCCCATCCATATAACATGTCCAAAAATAGAGTACCTATGGCCACCCTAAACATCACACACAATTGTGTGTTGAATTAGAGTGTTCCAGATGAGGCGTTTCAATGAGTGGAAGGAAACTGCAAGTGTATCGAGTCAGCTCATTAGGTTTTAAGTTTAATGTCAATATGACGGTTTGTACCTGAATGGCCAGTGTGACATTGAGCATTATGAATACCTATTCTCTAAGGCAACAATTGATCACACACCCTCTCAGGTTAGATTTGGCACCCTTGCCAACACATGCAAAAAGGTGCGTATCAGATGGTAATAGACTTTGAGTGGAACAGATTGCCTGTCTCAAGGAGATGCTTCAGTCCTCACCACTCCAATACCCTGATGCGGTCAGCTCCTGTCACCCTGGCTATACACGAACAAAAGATGACAGCTCCACTGCTGCCAAGACCGCCATTGCCTTGTGTACATGTGTGAGCTTGTGACACTTTGCCTCATCTGTTAGCTAGGGAGTGTCATTAGTATGGATGAGTGGGCTGAGCACTCGGGAGGTTGTGGATTCATATCCCAGGTGGAGGATGCAAAGTTGAGAGACTTGGATGTGTGAACATGGTAAAAGTGTGAACTCTGCCTCTTGCTAGTTCCCAGGCTTCAGCAGCACTGAGCTACTTATTATGGCAGACTTGCTCTTTTTCTTTCTTTTTTTCATTCACTTATATCATTACCCCTCTCTCTCTTTTACTTTTCTCTAAGGTATGATATTATGAATCTTCAGTATGTGGAGGAGCTGGGCCGCTATGACTACATTAATGTGGGGTCGTGGCATGAAGGTCTCCTGAGCATCAGTGATTATAAACTCATGACGAACCGCACTGAAATGGTCCGATCCGTCTGCAGCGAACCGTGTTCTAAGGGACAGATCAAGGTGTGTATGTAGCATAATCATGTATGTATTGTATTTTCAGTTATATACAGTTAGGTCCATATATATTTGGACAATGACACAATTTTCATAGTTTTGGCTCTGTATGCCACCAGAATAGAATTCCAATGAAACAATCAAGATAAAATTGAAGTGCAGACTTTAAGCGTTAATTCAAGGGGTTGAACAAAAATATAACATAAAATGCTTTTACAACCATTTTTATACACAGTTCCACCATTTTCAGGGGTTCAAATGTAATTGGACAAATAAATATAATCATAAATAAAATGTTCATTTTTTATATTTTGTTAAGAAACCTTTGCAGGCAATGACTGCCTTAAGTCTGGAACTCATGGACATCACCAGAGACTGGGTTTCCTCCTTTGTGATGCTTTGCCAATTGCCAGGCATTTACTACAGCTGACTTCAGTTATTGTTTGTTTGTGGGTCTTTCTGCCATTAGTTTTGTCTTTAACAAGTGAAATGGCTTTTTTTTCTTTGTATGTATGGATTACTTGGGTTGTTACCGACATGTGGTGAAAATTTCATGTCAACAGCACCTTTTAGAAATATATTTACTGAGAAAAATGGTTACGTGTTCAATACTTATTTTACCCACTGTATATGTATGTATATATATATTATAATATATATATATATTATATATATACTGTATATATATATATATATAAATACATTTGTACATTTGTTAGTTGTTGTGGATTAATGTAACTGATTTTAACTAATGAAACTTGTAGAATTGTGAAGTGTTACCGTAGTGGGCATCAAAGTAAAAATTTCTGGGTGTTTTCTGATGGTAGGTGATCCGTAAAGGAGAAGTGAGTTGCTGCTGGATCTGCACTACATGTAAAGATAATGAATACGGTCAAGATGAGTTCACATGCAGAGCTTGTGATCTGGGCTGGTGGCCTGATGATGAACTGGCAGGTAAGAGACTTTGTTTACATCTCATTCATCCTCCTAATTATCCACACATCTATTAAAATAGCTCTTCATTAAAAAACTTAGACCAGTATTTCATTGAGAATAGCTCAAACTATATTTGCTGTATTCCTCCAACGTTTATGCTTTAGATTCTGTTCAGCCCATATCTCCTTTCGGCTCCTCTCCTCTCTATGCCCTTTGCATCCTCCTTACCCAACACCCAACACTTTCTATCCCTATGGGCTGTGAGCCGCACGGTGAATGCTGTATTTTGACAGCTCTTTGCAGCAGCAAGCAGAGCTGGATAACGGTGAGGTTGGAATCCCATTAGTACCCAGCAGCTGTGTGTCAGGCTCAACAGTTTCACCACGGAACCTGAGCAGCAACAGGGAATTCTGATTACTAGAGAGACAGACTGATCTGAGATAGAGAAAAAGCTCTGTCATAGTGACTGAGAGAAAGAGACCCTTCAACAATGTATAGAAGGCTTTGTCATAAAGAATGAGAGTGTTCAGAATCCATAGAAAGAAATACACACAAAAGTAGGGCATATGAAGTTTAAGGGTCAATGACGTAATGTTCTTCTATTCATTTTAAAAAATAAATGAAAAAAATATATATATAAAATATCATATAAAAAAAAAAGACAAAAAAATTTACAGTGGGTATGGAAATTATTCAGACCCCTTTAAATTTTTCACTATTTGTTATATTGAAGCCATTTGCTAAAATCGTTTAAGTTAGTTTTTTTTTCCTCATTAATGTACACACAGTACCCCATATTGACAGAAAAACACAGATTTGTTTACATTTTTGCAGATTTATTAAAGAAAAGCTGAAATATCACATGGTTCTAAGTATTCAGACCCTTTGCTGTGACCTGAGTTATATATTTAACTCACTTTTGATGTCCATTTCTCTGATCATCCTTGAGATGGTTCTACTCCTTCATTTGAGTCCAGCTTTGTTTGATTATACTGATTGGACTTGATTAGGAACGCCACACACCTGTCTATATAAGACCTTACATTTCACAGTGCATGTCAGAGCAAATGAGTATCATGAGGTCAAAGGAACTGCCTGATGAGCTCAGAGACATAATTGTGGCAAGGCACAGATCTGGCCTTGGTTACAAAAAAAATTCTGCTGCACTCAAGGTTCATAAGAGCACAGTGGCCGCCATAATCCTTAAATGGAAGACATTTGAGACAACCAGAACCCTTCCTAGAGCTGGCCATCCGGCCAACTGAGCTATCGGGGGAGAAGAGCCTTGTTGAGAGAGGTAAAGAAGAACCCAAAGAATCACTGTGGCTGAGCTCCAGAGATGGAGTCGGGAGATGGGATAAAGTTGTAGAAAGTCAACCATCACTTCAGCCCTCCACCAGTCGGGCTTTATGGCAGAGTGGCCCGACGAAGCCTCTCCTCAGTGCAAGACACATGAAAACCCGCATGGAGTTTTGGTGAGATGGTGAGAAATAAGATTCTCTGGTCTGATAGAACCAGATATAACTTTTTGGCCTTAATTCTAAGCGTATGTGTGTGTGAGGAAAACCAGGCACTGCTCATCACCTGTCCATTACAGTCCCAACAGTGAAGCATGGTGGTGGCCGCATCATGCTGTGGGGGTGTTTTTCAGCTGCAGGGAGAGGATGACTGGTTGCAATCGAGGGAAATATGAATGCTGCCAAGTACAGGGATATCCTGGACGAAACCCTTCTCCAGAGTGCTCAGGACCTCAGACTGGGCCGAATTTTTACCTTCCAACAAGACAATGACCCTAGCACACAGCTAAAATAACGAAGGAGTGGCTTCACGTCAACTCTGTGACTGTTCTTGAATGGCGCTGCCAGAGCCCTGACTTAAACCCAATTGAGCATCTCTGAGAGACCTAAAAATGGCTGTCCACCAACTTTTACCATCTAACCTGACAGAACTGGAGATGATCTGCAAGGAGGAATGGCCGAGGATCCCCAAATCCAGGTGTGAAAAACTTGTTTCATCTTTCCCAAAAAGACTCATGGCTGTGTTAGATCAAAAGTGTGCTTCTACTAAATTCTGAGCAAAGTGTCTGAATACTTAGGACATGTGATATTTCAGTTTTTCTTTTTTAATAAATCTGCAAAAAGTCAACAATTCTGTGTTTTTCTGTAAATATGGGGGTGCTGTGTGTACATTAATGAGAAAAAAAATGAACTTAAATGATTTTATCAAATGCTGCAATATAACAAAGAGTGAAAAAATTAAGGGGGTCTGAATACTTTCCGTACCCACTGTATATATTAGTGCTGTCAAATGATTAATTGTGATTAATTGCATCCAAAAGTAAAAGTTTTTGTTGGGTCGCGAGTCGGAGTGTGTGTGTGTGTTGGGTGTTGTATAGGGTGGGTCATGATTGTTATATGAAATACAAATACATGCCTCTATGAGTGTAAGAAAATATGGTTGTTAGGTTATATATTACATATATTTATTATAGGAAAATAAAGAATATAATATATAACTGTTATATACATGGAATATTTAAAAACAAATACTCTATGTAGTTTGTATGTATATATCATCATACATATACAATTTATTTAAAAATTTATTATTTACATATATATTACTGTAAACAAAAACTTTTATTTTGGATGAGATTAATCGGGATTAATCGTTTGACAGCACTAATATATTTTAAACATTCAATTCATACACCACTGTTGGAACGTTTGAGGTCAGGAAGATTCTTAAAAATGTTTTTGAAAGACGTCTGTTATGCCCAAGGCTGAATTTATTTAATCAAAAATACAATTATTTTGAAGTATTAGTACAGTTCAAAATAACGTTTTCCATTTTTAAATATTTTATGTTTCTATAATGGCAAAGCTGAATTTTATTATCAAAGTTGAAAACATAATATTTTGGTGGAACCTGTATAAATAAAGTTCAAAAGAACAGCATTTATTAGAATTTGTTTTTAAATAATATGAAAGTCTTTAATTGACCTTTTGATCAATTTAATGCATCCTTGCTGTATAAATTAATGCATAAAAAAAAAACTTTTCAATGATAGTATACATACAGTACAATGAGTAGTATATGTACAGTCCTAATATCATTATGAAGAAAAAAGCATCATTACTGCTTCACTGCTTATTATTTTAAAAAATACTGTCTGCATTTCCAATATTTGTTAAAAAAAAGAAACATTTTACCTTGAAAAATATATTTAAAAGCTTCACAAGTACATTTACATGTATTCCAGGTGTAAGAAAACCATAATTCCATTTGAACTTAATACTTAAAAATACTTTTCTTGAAAATTGTATCTATATTTTTCAATACCATATGAAACCAACATGTGTTTTTTTTTTACGATTTGCATACTTTTAAATGCCACTGACCCTTAAAACTATGTTAAGGCATTAAAACGCATGTGTACACACATAGTACATACACCACATGACGACACCATACAATCTTTGCCAAGAAGATGGGCAGATCCAGAAGTCCTTAAATTCTGTATTTGTTTTGGCCTGTTTTATTTTCCATCCATCTTGATTTCCCATCTGCTTATTTTATTCCAGAATGCCAGCCTCTCCCGCTCAAATACCTGGAGTGGAGCAGCGTGGAGTCCATTATCGCAGTGGTGTTCTCCTGCCTCGGTATTCTGGTAACTCTATTCGTCACCTTCATCT
This sequence comes from Sinocyclocheilus anophthalmus, assembly GCA_018155175.1. Taxonomy (NCBI): domain Eukaryota; kingdom Metazoa; phylum Chordata; class Actinopteri; order Cypriniformes; family Cyprinidae; genus Sinocyclocheilus; species Sinocyclocheilus anophthalmus. The sequence continues at coordinate 202,779 of JADLZN010008188.1, read as the reverse complement.
TCATCCAGTACCGTGACACGCCGGTGGTGAAGTCCTCCAGTCGTGAGCTTTGCTACATCATCCTGGCGGGTATCTTCCTTGGCTACATCTGCCCCTTCACTCTCATCGCACGTCCCACTGTGATCTCCTGTTACCTGCAGCGCCTTCTAGTGGGCTTGTCGTCTGCCATGTGCTACTCCGCCCTGGTAACCAAAACCAACCGCATTGCACGCATCCTGGCCGGCAGCAAGAAGAAAATCTGCACACGCAAGCCCCGCTTCATGAGCGCCTGGGCGCAGTTGGTAATCGCCTTCATCCTGATTAGTTTCCAGCTGGCCGTGGAGGTTACGCTGATCGTGCTGGAACCCCCCGAGCCAGTGAAGAGCTACCCCAGCATCAGGGAGGTGTACCTCATCTGTAACACGAGTAACTTGGGCGTAGTGGCTCCGTTGGGTTACAACGGCCTGCTCATCATGAGCTGCACCTACTACGCCTTCAAGACCCGCAACGTGCCTGCCAACTTCAACGAAGCCAAGTACATCGCATTCACCATGTACACCACCTGCATTATCTGGCTGGCTTTTGTGCCCATCTACTTCGGCTCCAACTACAAGATTATCACCACCTCCTTCTCTGTCAGTCTCAGTGTTACTGTAGCACTGAGCTGCATGTTCACGCCCAAGATGTACATCATCATCGCCAAGCCCGAGCGCAACGTGCGCAGCGCCTTTACGACCTCAGACGTGGTTCGTATGCACGTGGGCGACGGGAAGGCGGCTCCTTGCCAGAGCAACAGCATTCTCAACATGTTTCGCAGGAAGAAGAACAACAACAACGCGACTGGCAGCACTAAGTGAGTGACAGATAATAATAGGTTTGAGTCACATTTCTGAAATATCAGCTAAATGCACATACAGGCTATGAAACATATGGAAATAAAATAATAGTATTTCTTTCTCAGTAGCACGCCAAGTTGGACTGCAGCGATAGCTCTGAAAGTGTTCTTTCTAGCATGTGTGTGTATTTGAGTTGTCTCTCCCATGTTTTTCTACCTGCTGCAAACCAAGAGTATGTATGTAGCTAGAGCCAGACACTATCGGTCATCCTCTATCTGTGCTGAATCCTCGTCCAAAACCTAATTTTCATCAAACTACCCATCCACATAGTCCCTCTCTCCTCCTCAGTATTAACCCACTTTTCAGTGTGCCTCCTCCCCCATGTCAAACCTTCTCCTGACTAAAAATGTAACCCAGTTCTCGTAGAGGCTGTAGCTCCCATATCCAGTTCCCTTCTAATGCCCCATTCACACTGGTAGCGATTTTGTCGTTGTGATGTTGCGTGATAATTTACCTACTGCTGGATGCTTTAACGTTGATGGGTGGGCTTTAGAAAGTCTGATCACAAATGAGATGTATTCCAGGCAAAATTAAGATTTTAATGAGCAATCTGGCTGCTAAAAAGTAACCTTATAACATAAAATAAACAAAGTACTATTTGTTTGTAGATTACAGCAAGTCATTGTGCGTTGTAAACAAGATGAACGATTATGCATGAAACAGACTCGTCGCTGCTCATTTGCATAAGCATTACCTACTCTCAACTTTGACTTTTTACTGGATGCCATAAATGTAAACTTTTGTAGCAATTTTCACTCTCGTTAGTACTCGCCATGTCAAGTCACTACTTATTTGCATCAAAGTAAATGTCTGCATAAACGTAACTCCTATTGATATTCACTGGTTACTATATTGATTTGCTCTACATTTGCATAAACGTAAACGTTTGCATAAACTTGACTCCCATTGGTAGTTGACACATTGCGTCCCTGCTCAGTTGCATAAAATTAAACTTTTCTTAACTTGACAAATCACTTGGTATCCTTCAAATGAAGTCACAGCTCATTTGCATAAAGTTCACTCCTGTTGGTAGCTGCTGCATCGAGTCACTGTTTATCTGCATAAACTTGAAGTACTCTTAACGTCGACGCCTCATCAAATCAACGCTCTTTTGCATAAACCTAAACTTTTGCACAAACTTCCCTCCCATTGGTAATCACTGGTCATTTGCATAAATGTAAATGGTTTGCATAAACTTTTCTCTTGCTGGTATTTGGCACATCGCTGCTCATTTGCATTAACGTAAACTTTTCTCTATTTTGATGCATCACCAGACACGCCCACATCACATTGCCAAAATCTGCCCACTCTTGTTAAAAACAACTGACTTCCAGACGCTTTGCCGCTACAAATCTCTGTCAGTGTGAACGCCCCTTGATTCTGACGCAGCTTTCAGCTCTGAGGCCTTACTGTCCAGTTAACTTAATTACACTAAGAGCGGACAGCGAATGCCATGTTGATCTGAAACTGAGGGGAATTCTATGAATCCCTTATTCATACTGCATGATGTTCAGTTTGAGCAGAGCAGAGCAGAGAAGGGATGGCAGAGTATGAGCCATCGTGGCTTTCATAATGCTCTGTAAGCAGATCATTATGAGATACGCACATGGCATGTTTGAGGGATCTCTGTCAGAGACTTCATGAATTAACAATGTTGAGTTACGCATCGTGTGCTAACCCTAATCATGAGAGTTTTATGGCTGATAATTGTATGAATTGTATGAATGATGACATGCATAATGATCATTTTTCTGTGATGTTCTTCTCTGTCTCTGTGTCACATTCTGGCGTGTCTTCGTGGGAATAACATTGGGTCTCTGTTTCATTCATAGTCCTAATGGAAAGTCTGTGTCATGGTCTGAATCAGGTGCCAGACCCCAGGGGAGGGGGTCGAGTGTGTTCCACAGACTGTCTGTGCATGTGAGGAGGCAAGCGGTCGGCCAGAGTCAGACGGCAGTCATACGACCCCTAACTAATGCCTCACAACCCCCCGAGTCTGAATATGATGCTGGTCTCAACACAGCCCCCACCGGCTCTCACCCCGACAACAAGGATCTCTACAACCTCAGCGAGGGGCACGATGGGGGTCCCCAACATCCTACAACCCACGAGGGAGGGGTACCACCTTCCTATTCCCCTCCTAATTTAATAGACCACAGCACTGATTGTCCTCAAGAGAGGCCGGTGGACACCCTGAGCTCAACGCTTCCTGATTTTGACCAATTTGTAATCGGCACGGGCAACAAGTCGAGCACCGTCACCTATAAATCGTCCGCCAATCAGCTGCCTCTTCCAATGCAAGGGGAGGCGTACCCTGAGGAAGGTTCAGAGTTGGAAGCTCTTGACCTCATTCAGGGGTTTCTGTGTGAGAGTGCCACACAAGAAGAGGAGGAGGAAGAGGAAGGTGTGGAGGAAGAGTTGGCACAGAGTAAGCTGACTCTGCTCACTCCACCTTCCCCCTTCAGGGACTCACTTCAGGCAGGGGGGTCCATTCCCGGATCCCCCAGCTCTGACAATAACCCTCCCTTTTCCCAAAGTATGAACTACGCCCCAACACAAAGCTCTTTTACGCTGTAAAACCACATGCTCAGGACAGCGCTGTTTATTATTCGATCACTGCAGGATATCATTTGCTTACTTACTTATCTTCGGAAGTCTTCGGAAGTCTCTTTCGGAAGGCAGGAAGAACCCTAAAATTGAACAAATGGGATGTCCTGTTGGGAATATTTTTCTCTGAGGCAGTGCTGGCAGCATCCATTTTCCAAAATGCTGCAGAAAGTTGGAGTGCCAAATATGATTGTGTTGCTGTGCCTGAAATCCACTGGCAAGTGACATCGCAACAGTCCAGGAGTGATAATGCCAGCTTGCTGCTTTACTATTTCACTCTTAGCAGGATGAGACACACTTTCTTGGATTTTATGTGCTTTTGAACTATGTAGCTGGACTTGGTTCTGATTCAAAAGTTTCTTTACTATTGGCAACACAAAAACAATCATGGAAAAAATGAGGGTTTAGGATGTAGACGGCACAGACACATAAGTGCAACAGTACTGAGAGTGCAACAAAGAGAATCAAATCTCATAGCAGGTTGCTGTGTATCTGGTTTTGGTATCTGATTTCCATTTTTTAAACCGTTTCAGTAACAGTGCACAAGTCAGAGTGAAACACAGAAATCATGTGCGCACAAAACTCACTTGGTTGACTGGATGAGTAAATGTGGAGTTTCCCAGCTAAGGTGTTTTCCAGTTTCCATGTGGCTCCCAAATGTAAGTTTCAGTGCTTTTGCTTAGAGTCAAGGGCAAGAATGCTGATTGTAATGTTATGTATAGAATACTATTTTAGCTTAAATGTGGAGCCAAGGTTAATAAAAGAAACTGTGTTTTTCTCAACTTTACTTTGTCTCATGCGTGAACTCATCCTTGAAAAAAGGAAGCTATGTTTTGCAAAGGTTTGTATACTGTTCTGCCATCTATCGTTTTCCACACAGATGGTGTCTTTGTATTTCTGCTATATGTTTCTATGATTAGAATGTGAGATATTTGTAAGTTTTAAAAACAACGTCTTATAACTTGCTTTTTGTGATAAAGGGACATACTGTATATGGTGGCAATGAAGCTGGAGTAACTTTTCAGCGACTTTTACAAACTTTTAATGTTCCATTTTTAAACTGTAACTATGAGTAGTTGCTTCTAGTGGTAACTTGTAGCATTTACTGCCAAACTCGCGTAGGATTATTACATGAATTTACTACTGTAACGCTTTAAGTTTCACAGGACTATTAGAATGCAACTCTCAAAAGAACAATATTCTTGAATATCTTACATATTGTAATTGTTATAATGGATTGTAATATTATTAGGTCTTTTAGTGTAAGTTGTTTGGAACAGAATCATTTGTTCAATGTAAAGTAATTGACAAGATCACCTGTTTACATGGTCAAACATAAAAATGAGGAGAATGCTCTTTCTGCCAGGACAAATCATGCAGTAAAATAAATATTTTATATTTAATGCTGTCTTTTGTTTTTCACCACCTTTTCTGTTTAAGAGCTTGATGCTTTTAAATGGTTATGCACTTTTATCTTTATTTTATGAATTGCAAATACAAGTGGGTTTTTAATACACTATTAAGAACAGTTTAGTATCAGTTTAGTTTTATTATGGCATGGTATCATTATCTTTAATATCTCCGAAATGAGATTTTAATGTTACTTCATAATAGCATCATTCTCTAACCTCTCACATCACCATAAAAGCGATTTATTCATATTCGAAGCATTCAAAATGGTAAGCCTACATCAGGTTTTTATTTAATCTTCGTGTTCGTTTCCGTCTGCTTTTGATCACACCAAATATGAATATCTTTGCATTCGAGACTCGCACTGACTCAGGAATCGCACATGTTGAAATTCAAACTCTTTTATTTAACTTCCACGACTCACCAGACCGCAGCGCGTGAGAGAGAGAGTGTGTGTGTGTGTGTTATTTATTTATTTATTTGACCCTAAAGCCCAAGCGGGTGAAAAAAAAAGCAAAGCAATCCAGTCGAGGCGTGATATTTCCGGGTCCTATGACTTATCAGGTGGTTGTCCGGTGGGAGGAGAGGGAGTGTGTGCTTTCTGTTTGAATACTTTCCTTACTCACGTCCCCCGAACCCAAAGCACTTCTCCAAACTGTGTGAGGGAGTAGAGGGGAAGTGGTTGCTCAAAGTTGCCCAAACTTTCCTCTCTCATAACTGACATTTGGCAGCATGGCAGGCGGGTCTGTGTCGGAGTGTAAGGAGTATTTGTTTAAAGTTTTGGTAATCGGGGAGCTTGGTGTGGGAAAGACGAGCATCATCAAGCGATACGTGCACCAACTCTTTTCGCAACACTACAGAGCGACCATAGGAGTGGATTTTGCGCTCAAAGTCCTCAACTGGGACAGCAAAACACTAGTGCGGCTACAGCTATGGGACATCGCAGGTAAGGACGTGTAAATGGAAATGTCTTAAATCTAAGTTTCATTTAATAAACCTACAGATACAGTTTAAAAAGTTTTGTGTTGTATATGGCCACCATTATAGTAGTTATAAGGGTTTTCCCCCTTGTCTCGACATTAAATAAGCCCCCAGGCACGCACAAGGTAGCACATGACTCTTGATGTAATGAGTTTAGACTATGATGGAAAGTCCGAGTTCATTCCTAGTTTCGGTTCCTTTGAACAGTTCGTTTCAAAGAATCATATACAGATTCAACTTTTCTTATAGCCTACTGTAAATCATGACGTGATTCCGTTATCGCGTAGTATCCTGTATTCCTGACTTAGCATATTACATATGCGATTAACCGTTTCAATAAAGACGATAAATAAAATATAGCCTAAAGTCTGTAGCACAGTTTGCTATCTGCATTTTTAATTTCAATTAAGTTTAATTAAAAGCCTAAAATGTAAAGGATAGTTTAATTTCATGTGTCCACTTTGATTCAGTTCAACACAATCCAAATAATTTTCATTTACAACTTAAACTCAACATTTAGGCCTGCTATCCCTCTGTTGAAAAAGTTAAATTAAAACGTACTTTCTTCCTAAGCCTGTTACAACTGTCGGTCAGTTGTAAGTATATTTTCAGACAATTGTATTTTTAACATTTTTTACCACCACGCTTTAAGACAAATGCTTTTACTATCAGCCCACTCATTGGTTCTCGAATCATTATGTTCAAAAGGTATGCTCTCTGTTCATCGAAATCATTCCAAGTGATTTTAAAATGTTCAAATAATTAAAAATTCTTGACTCAAAAACCGCCAGGACAGATTCAATCAGATTTGTGAACGAATCGTTGAGACCGAGTTAGTGAACAGGTTCAATTGTATCATTGAAAACAATTCGGACATCACTTTGATTCCAGATCTGCTCCCGGTTATGCACCCCAAGGCTACTTAAAGGGTTAGTTCACCCCAAAATGAAAATTATGACATTAATTATTTACCCTCATGTCGTTTCAAACCCCTAAGACCTTCGTTCATTTTCGGAACACAAATTAAGATATTTTTGATGAAATCGGAGAGCTATCAGACCCTCCATAGACAACAACGCAACTGAAATGTTCCCAGGTCCAGAAACGTAGTAAATACATCGGTAAAACAGGCATCAGTGGCTCAACTTCAGTTTTGCGATGCTACGAGAATACTTTTTTTTTGCACAAAGAAAACAAAAATAACACAATTTGCATTTTTGTATTTACCCTCTTCTCCTTAGAGTTACGTCTGTCCACCATTTTAGGGAGAGTATGGCAAATGCATAACGGCCCGCGTTCACCTGGGGCATCCAAACAACGCTTATTCCATGGTCTGTCGGAATAAAGGATTCTGATTGGCTGGCAGGTATGCAGTAAAACCGTTTAATGCAAGGAGTTGAAAAGGCCAGGTTTTAATCCCCACCCCGTTTCTATCTCCGCTCGCCTGGGTGGTCTTTGGCCTCCACTTTGTACAATTAAAAACCTGTAATGCAACCGGCTAGCTGTTGATTATCCCTTACTATTGGTTCAGCGCGCCACTTTCCTCCCGAACGTAAACAACTCTGACTTAGGTGTCGACCAATCTTGTTCTGGGTACTCTCCACATGGTTTTGGAAGGAAGAACTTCGGGGAGGAAGGATGGTTAAATGGAGTTACAAAAAATAAAAAAAAGTATTCTTGTAACATCGCAAAACTGAAGTTGAGCACATGCACATGGACTGTTTTACCGATGTCCTTACTATGTTTCTGGACCTGGGAACATTTCAGTTGCGTTGCTGTCTATGGAGGGTCAGATAGCTCTCTGATTTCATCAAAAATATCTTAATTTGTGTTCCGAAGATGAACGAAGGTCTTACGGGTTTGGAACGACATGCGGGTGTAATAATAGTAATTAATGACAATTTAAATTTTGGGGTGAACTAACCCTTTAAAATGAAACGGGGAAATTCTGGCAATTATGACCTTTAAATAAATGCAAAAAAAAAAAAATCAGTTTGGAAAGAATGCGCTAAACTTTCTGAAAGCCCAGAATAAGTGTGAGTCCTAGCTTACTGTGATCACGTTAGCGAACATAATTACTAACGCAATGTAGGTCATGTCACTCCGTGAGCTGCCTATCTAGACATAGTAGGGGCCAGAATGTGTTAAAAATGTTGTCTCAGTAAACAGACCTACAGCAGCCTACCACCAGTGCTGTGTAACTGAACGTGCTTTAGTGAAAAGGGAAGTGAAATCACGTATCAACTGAAACCTTGACGTGACGTTATGGAATGCAAGCAAGTCATAAAACAAGAACGCAATCTCTTTTTGAGCTTTCTTTCTTTCTTTCTTTCTTTCACTGTCTCCCATGTGAGGCAACCGATAATGAGAGAGAATTGTATAACTGTACTAACCTTCACTTGCTTATAAAATCACATACGGCAGATTGCCTGGCGCTCCACATGAAAAAGGAACACAGCTCTTATAACACTGCTTGTGGACTTTTCATGCACTTCACATACATCTATAGGCTACACGACTGGAATATACCATAGCTATTCTGTTGTTCTTTTTTTAATATGCAATAAAAATTTCCCCACCCATACGATACACTGTCATACATTTAACCCTGTAAAGCCTGACATATGATATAATAGTAATATTTTTAAAACATATTATTCTAAGTCTAAAACACGTTTGTTTGTTTTTTGATACATCAGGCTTTAATAACCTATACAGTATGATATGATGAGGAACTCAAAGAAAAAAACAATTTTATCCAGAGCCCCAAATTAAAAAACTGATTAAAAAATAAAAAAAAAAGCAATTAATTAAATTGTGTGTGGTGGGTTATATATATTAATATAATTATATATATATATACACACACACATTTGATGAATGTAAAAATAAATGTTTTTCAAAAGTCTGTTGTATAATATTTTGATTACATGGCATTTTAAAGGATTTTTGTTCTTAAAACAAAAGAAGGATATATAGATAATCAAATTAAATGTAAAGTAGCTCCAGTACAGCTAACAACCCCCTCACTTCATCTTAAAATATTAATAACAATATAAAACTTATGAAAAATATGAGAAATTAAAGATTTCACAGCAAAATTATGCATGTACCACAACCTGAAGGTGGACATTTTTTCAGGACTTTTACTTCCTTAACATGTATCTATCAATCAGTCAGAAGGTGGAAAGCATGTAGAAGATTGACTACAACAGGTTTTTCAGCAAAGGTTTGATCAAGTTGATAATTTAGAGGCCTTAGAAATCCATGTATCAAATATGATCTAGTAAAATTTGTAGGGTTAATAATGTGCTTTATAATTCAGAAGGACTCAGCATTTTCACACTAAAGTGCTTGTGAGACATTGGAGAGCTGTCTATCTGTAATCTATTGACTCTTTCTCTTCCCATTGCTGCACTGCTGCTATCATTAGAGGCAGACCCACACTGCAATCTCTATATTTCCCCAAAGACAGATTATGTCTTTCCACTGCAGTATTTTTCGAGCACAATAGGACCATGGAGGCATGTGTAATTCAATATACTGTACCAGCTGTCCACAGCAAACAAATGGACAACTTTAGTTTTCAATTTAATTTCAGTGTCATGTGTGTCAGCCTCCTGTGAAATTGAATCGTGTGGATTTGTATGGCTGGGATGGTTTATTGGTCTAAATAATGATAGATCACCTTATACCTTGCCTACCCTGCACCCTAAACTCTGTACTCTGGCACGATAAGAGTATTTTTAAATTGAAATATATCTCTGATGTGCTCTTTGAAGCCATGTTTCTTTAATAGATATTATGATGTCAGTCTGATACAACTTCACTGTTACTGGGACACAATGCAGAGACAAAACATCTGACATCTGTTCTTGGTTACACACATGAGACACTAACATTCTTGTTCACTATTATGAAACTGAACAAGACATACAGCAGAGGAAATGTATATGATTTAACTGTCTGTATTTAACGCCAAGGCGACCAGCTTAATTTCTGTTCATCTTAGAATATGAGGAAAGACTTTTTTTTTAAATTTTTTGGAAGAGTGATAGTTAAGATTTTTTACTTCAGGAAGTTTCAAATGATTTTTTCGCGCAAAATTGGGCGGAGGCGGCCGTTGCCATCTTGGCAGCGCGTCACTCCCGGATAACCGAAAATGGGCAAAGAGGCGGGAGCAGGTTGCTGAAGCCACGCCCACCTAGCTCGACCGGGTGGGGGACAGGCCAGCGGGCAATCACCTGTCACTCAAGTGGCCACTCCCTTAATTATTCAGAAATTTAAGGCTTAATAGGAACTTTTAAAAACGGATGAGTATAAAAAAAAAAAACATTCAACCTCTCACAGTTGCCTTTGAAGGCAAAATAAGCTATTATAGGGACCAAAAATACAATTTTTTTGTACCAGGCTGTAAACATGTTTTTTTTTCTGCTGTGAAGTTGGGCATTTTAACATGGGGGGGGTCTATGGGATTGACTCCCTTTTGGAGCCAGCCTTTAGCGGCCAGTCGATGAATTACAGTTTGTCACTTCCTTGTTGGCTTCACGAGAGAGAGCGGGAGGTTGCCGCTTGGCTCCAGACTCATTCTTTCCACTAGTCGCTCTTTTGCGACTAACTTTCTCAGTTGGTCTGACAAGCACATTTTTTTTTTCTACAACATGGGATTAATCAATGCATGCTGATGAACTTATCATAGGTTATATGGAAAACGGAAAAGGGGTTAAAAACATTTTTCCAAACCGTTCTTTTCCTCAGTAGGTAGTAGCCTATTATTGTGAATTGGAATTTGTTGAACGGGGGAGTTCCTCTTTTTTTGGCTGGGTATAAAGCCGGCGCCCCTCGGATGCTTTTCACTTTCGATGTTGCGATCTTGTCACGTTTTACAATAAAAGATAGTTGTCTGTTTTGCCTACATCTATACACCTTTCACTTTTTAAGACAAAACAAACAGGAGGGATTTCATTGTTTAGTTTAATTTAAAAAGGACAACAACAATTAAAACCCAGTAAGATATGACCAAACATTGTTCACGTTCTATGGTTTAAGAGTCTTTGACTTTACTTTTAGCTTAAAAAACCATCTATTGTTTCGCACTCGCGGAGCAAAAAAAGTGGGCATTTTTGACTTTGTGGGTGTTTTCAAACTGATGGGTGTTTCTAAATGATGCAATGAAAATGATCCCCCTTAACTAACCCCATCCCTAAACCTACCGTCACTATGACGTCAGGCAATCAGGAAACATGGTCTAAAAACGCCCTGATTTGGTAACTCCCATTACTTTCCTGCAGAGACCTATACTTGGCTCCTGCTGACGCGGCGAGTATAAACCAGGCTCTTCACTCTAAGCGCTGCGCAGTTCAAACGATTTGCCGTTTGATGTTTCTCATATGCAACAGAAATGGCAGCGCGTATGAGTTGGAACAACGTGGGTTGGTGCAGACCAGTGCCCCCCCCCCCCCCCCCCCCCCGAACGCTACAAAATTAGTAACACAGGCAGAAAAATGGTAGCAGGTTGGAGTCCTGCAATTAATAGTAAATATAACCAAAACAGGTTATTATTTTTTTTATATGAATAATAAAATAAATATAAGGAAAACTCGCCCACTTGATTTTGTATTATTCTTTAATTTTATAGTCCGTATGAAAAGGTGCATTTCTATTAAAGGCACGTCCATGGCGAGTCAGCGACGGCATTAGGCAACTTCATTTTTGCACCCGACACTGACGCAGGAAGTGCTAGTTTATTAATAAATAATTAAAATACCTCCTTACTATTTCCCCCTGACACATTCATGATAATTACTTTTGCCGGTGCTTTGCAGCAAGCTTTATGCGTGCACTTGAGCGCGGAATAGCTATAAGCCTAATACGCCTGCCAAGTGCTTATATATTAAAGGATGGTTAATATATTATTATATTAATCAATTTAATATAACGTGTGACTAGTTGACTAGAAAAATCTTTAGTAGAGGGCTGGCCTATTCTTAGCACAAGGAAGCGCTCCATTTTTTTAAATAAAATGCTATAATGACATTACGAAAAGCGCGACAGCTGCAAATCACGTCGTTTGCATTGCATGAGTTATGTATGCGTACGGAGTCAAATGTTTTTTTCGTTTGTTTCTTTTTTTATTATCTTAATTTTTAAATACAATAGGCTATAGCATGTATATAATTGATTCCAGGAAAAAAATCTGTGGGGGTGCTTTTGTCTTTCTTTGGGGTGCTGAAGCACCTGCTAGCCACTGCCCTAGCGTTCGCCCATGATTACAGGCTGTATACCCAGTTTGGGGAGGGAAAACATATTATTATTTATTTTTTTTTTTTTTTATTTTATTTTTTGTACAGGGAGCGGAATTCATTTAAAAAAATATGTATATTTCATGTCAAAATTAAAAAATAATATGATAGCAAATGAAACATGCATACAGTTCTGTAAAAAGGCATAAAAACAAAATCGTTTAAAAACATAGAATGGCAAACAACTCAGTCTTCAGCCAAAAGGAGTTATAAAACTTTGGTTTTTAGCTTTTAAAAGACATTACAAACCCTGTCTAGTTTCATTTCTTGACTCAGAATCCTGAGGCAAAAAGTATTGTAAATAAGAACTTTAATAATTTAACTAAATTTTTTTGATCGTTCATAAAGTTTCATAGAAACATTTCTTCAAATTATCTGTAAAATTACCGTACCCGTCGTTCACTAATTTTTGACCATTTTGCGTATTGAAGTGCAAGGCCAATTATGAAAAATAAAACAGGCCTATAGGAAAAAAAACCACATTATATTACATTTTAACATTATATAGTTAAAAACACATTATTTTATAGGAAATGGAGATTAAATGAATGAGATTAGGTACATTATATATTTAATAAAATGTACAACAAATAAAACACATCAAGTATATTTCTGTTAAAAAAAAGTATAAAACAAAATTTAAACCCTAGAATGGCAAACAAATGTACATTGTCTCTAGCCAAAGAGCTAGTTTTTAGCATTTAAAAGCCCTTTTTAGCGGATGGAGTGGCAGTGTTTCATCAGCCGTGGATTGTCCTTCATTTAGATGCCAGTGTTCCTTTAAAATCGTTTATGTACCCTTCTTCCTTCATTGCTTTCTCACTCAGCCTTTTATTCTCTCGCCTCAGTCTTGGTTGTCACAGTGAGCTGCAAGGACAACGTCAATGAAGTGTGAATTACAGAGGTTGCATTCTTTCATTCTGTATGTAGGTGTATGTGAGAATATGTCTGCATGGAGAACAGCTGGAATACTGTTGGCTACTTTACTGTGTGGTGTACCATATCGATGTGCGATTAAAAACACAAGCATCTCAACTGTTCACTGTGACATCCTGGCCCAGTTCCCAAAGCTAGTCCAGACCTGTATCATCCTGGATAAAGTTGATCAAAGTCTGCCCCATTTATGCATTTACTTCTACACTGCTAATTAACCATGTTAATCATGCACATAATTGGTAGCTCAGTGGTACTAATCAAGTACTCTGTTTTTCTATACCCGCACCGACTAGCGATTATGATAATGACCCTGAATTGGATGACTGTAATCAAGGCCTTCTGCAAATACGTATGTGTCGGACCCTGACTGAAGCCAGGGGCTCACCCGCCTACCTTGGCCCAGAATAGCAGTGCTCCACTGGGGCTGTCTGAAAGGGACATGCTTATTACAGACATGGAGCTTTAAAGAAAGTCTGAACATTGTGCCGAGTCTGTCTGTCTACATTCTATCGTTTTATCGTTCTATCATCTCCATCCATCCATCCATAAAATATATGTCCATTGTTAATGTATTTATTTAGTCTTCACTTCACATGTTGTTAACTTGTTTTCTAAATGTTTTTTAAGAAATGTCTAATGCTTACCAAGACTGCATTTATTTAACCAAAAATACAGTAAAAACAATAATATTGTAAAATATTACAATTTAAAAAACTTTTTTCTAATTTAAAATACTTTTTCCTGTGATGGAAAAACAGAATTTTCAGCAGAAATGTTCTTTCAGAAATTAATCAAAATTTATTTATATCATTTTACTATAAAAAAAAGTACATTAATAAAAAAAAAAAAAAAAAAAAAAAAAATTAGTTTTTTTTTTAAAAAAAAATTTTCTTAAACTACCAGTTTAACAGTGTTCTCTGTCAGTATTGGGTTGTCTTTGGGGGTGGTGATTGCAGATAGCCTTTGCCCCAGTGCCGTGAAGCCTCTGTCTCTGGTCATTAGCTGTACTGTTGGTTAGGGATGTAACAGCGGCCCAAAGCGTCTGAAGTGTGTTGATGTTCCACGAAAAAACAAAAAAATATGCAGCTGGCTCGTCTGGCTTGGATTGTTGCCATGGCAACACACCCACAAGATTGTTATCTTGATAAAGGCCATGCAAGAGAAACTTCAGGTTGCCATGGCTATGGACAGCGAGTATCCCTGTCTCCCTACGCCACCATCCTCTCTTTTCTCTCACTGTCTCAAGCTTTTAAGTGATCTTCTTTTCAGGATCACCATAATTCACATTAGCAGTCATATTTAGAAGTATACAGATTTGTTGTGACATTTAACTAAGAAATTAGACAACAGGGTACTTTAAAATAAGAAAAAATGCTGCTGGTCACATTACTGTAATAGTTTGAAAGTTACAGCATGTGGGTCAATGACATGACACTCTTTTTATCCTATACATTAATTGAAAAAGTATTCAAAATGAAAAAAAATGCAATTATATAGTTACTTTAATGAATATATTTTATGATATAGCATGTTTTTACTCTGAAAAATTTAACTGTAACCCAGTTCATTGCAAGCCGTTTCCTAGAGATGTCAGTTGTCTATGACTGATTGAATTTCTGTTCCACATATGATTTCTCATTGAACTGATATATTGTATTAATAAAGCCAGTGCCACTTGGTGTGGTTTTAAAAGGAAGTAACAGAAACTGCTATCAGAACTAGTCACTGAATAAACCTTTACTATCATTAAGACTCACTCAGTGTTGTCAAAACAGTTCATATTAAATCATTAGCTGCTATTGACCTCTCAAAATGTTGATCGGCCCGTCTCTATTGCCGCCATGCAGTCAAAGCTTTTGTTTACCTCGGGTCCCTTTTTGCAGTTGAGAAACTGTCAGTTTGTGTTGTGCTATATTTGCACATGCTACAGGCGGGTCGACGTCCCATCGATTCTTTTGTGAGTTGTAAAAACAAGTCCATTGATTGGTGATAAATGGAGATTGATTCTTGACATTGTTTCCCCAGGAGGGAGAATGAGGTCTCCCACCACACAATTATTGACACCATCATTCCTGACCCTCTCATTCCCTGCATTAACAATTTGAAGCATCTACGTTATTGATCAGAAGCACTCAATAAATTACGAAAAATAATACAAATTACCTAAAAAGTCAAAAAAGGCCTTTATTAAAAAACAAAAAACAAAGTGCAGATCTCTTGTGGTTTTCCTGCATAACAAGCCCTGGTTTGTCAACCACTGTAATCATCATGAATTGTAATGTAGTAAAGGTTTGAGACTTTTACCCAAGTGACTCTTCGCTAAGCTGCCTTTGGTTATTGTTGCTAATTCAAGTTTTACAGAACATTCACGGATACACGGAAGGAACTGGATATTTCCATAAACATTTCCATGCAATTTTGAGTAAAATGTGTTCATAAAGTGGTAACCACTGATTTTAAAAGGATCTTCATTAGGATGTTGAAAAAATATATATATATTTTTATACAATCTGCCATTTCATAAAAAAAATTACTTTACAGCACCACACCCACCACACACACACACACCCACCACCCACACCCACACACACACAAACACACCCACACAATATTATATATCTCTATATATATATATAGAATTTAATATCTGTCTGCTGTAAAAAAACCATTATATAGATAAACTTGAACAAACGGTTGGATGGTTTGTTTTCTCAGATCAGGCCATCAGGTCTCTTGCCTATAGAGAAAGTAAAAAGTTTGATAAAGATATCTTCAGTACAAATTGTGTTCACAATCCACAATCAAAGAAAAAAAGTGCATTCTTGAATTGCGCAAAACTAGATGAAACTCAGAAATGTCTTTTCTGGTCTTCTCATTAGTGCAATTGAAACGTACCTCAGAGAAGCATGGAACCAGGGAAAGACCTTTCATTGTGAAAAACTATTCCATCACACTGTGGCTTTTTGTCTCAGTTAATACAAGAGATTTCTACTTCCATTTGCCTTTGTCATGTCGGGACTAACCTTCAAGCTTTAACCACTATCTCTCAGCAGCTTCTCCTTTTCTTTCGCTTAAGTAGGGACGACTTTTCTGTGAAGCTCTGAAAGGGTAATTCGATTTTTCTTAAATACCCCAACACAGGAACCATTAATTTAGAGAACAACTACCAGTTCCACAGCATCCACAGCATTACTGTGGCATAACGTAATGTTATGATCAAGGGACCATTCTGGACCTTCACATGCTGTTTTTAGGAAAACTAAAAAAAAGCATTTCTGAGTTTTTCTTGGCTGGTGACAGCTGGCCCTAGGCACAGATGCGTCAACGAGTGCTGTGGCTGGGTTCTCTGGGTATTTCAGGATCTAATTAGTCAGAGCGAGTTTTTAAAAGAAAGAGATTTTGAGGCTGATGTGCCCAAATGGACCGGTGAGCCAAGAATTAAGGTTGTCTACTTGGTGTCAGCCCTCCAGTGTGTCACATTGAGGTTAAATGGTCTCAATTTAGACCAAGAAATCAGAGGCATTAGCTGCTGAGACAAATAAGGAGCTTTGGCGTGTGAATGCGCGTAGCTGGAAAAAACGAAGAAGATAATGGAGGTTGAGACCGTTGGGGGGGGAAAAAAATGTGCTCCATGTTTCACTTTGCTTGATCACTGGAAAACAATTATTAGACATCTAAAGGTTACTCTAACACGCTATTAAAACCTACTGTATGAACGCAGCGGTAGGAGAGCAGGGTTGGGATGGACAAAAAAATTTGGGGCCTTGTAAAAATCCAGTTCATGGGCCCACACGTTCCGCGGTGAATGTCTTGAGGGCTTTTTGGGACCTTTAAATAACTAAATACCACAAATCTATAACAGCAGATATTACTGAATATGATGCCGTTAACTATATTAATATTGCTTATTTTGCCTATTAAAAATGCACAATTGACAGTAAAGCACTGATTTTGGTTAGGATGCAGTAAAGTACATTTACTGCAATAAATAACAATAAATGTATGCACAGCTGCATTCTGTCTTTTTTAAATGTATTTTTCTCTTAAATTAAAGCTTATTAGAAAACGTAATATAAAGAAATTAAAAAACAATGAGGGCTGTAGTTGTGCAATGGGGTATGAATTGTTCAGATTCGATCTGTAAATTACATTGTTATGCCAGTAGGTGACAACAAGTGATTGTCTTTATAAATGAGTCATTCATTCAACTACACTTATTCATTAATTAATTACTTCAGTGACTGCCATAATAAGCGAGCCATTGCATCATTCACTCAACTTTCAGTTTTCGCTGGTCGAGCAAAAATAAACAGCAGCTGGAAATATTGTGTTTAGAAAATAAGTTACTCAATATTAACTTCTTGCTTTTTTTATTGATTAGTTCCTAACACACTTACTCATACTGTTGGTTGCTAATATAATCATAACAGGCTGTGATGACCAGCCATGATGTTTGGAAAAACAGCATTCTCCTTTGCATCATATTGCTTGAATATGCTGAATATTTCCACTCAAGAGTAGATAGAAATTTAAAGTAGCTTCCACAATACTGATTAAATGAATTTTACAAACTTGGTGCTGTTTGTACACAGAGAAATGTCAATATCCTTCAGCCTTCCTGGCACAGAAGCGAAAGATATGAATCTTCTATCTCTCTCTTATCACAAACACACACGTATTGCCTCGCTGCACTTTCCCAGCTTCTCTCACTCTCCGAAGAAAGAGTGAGAGAGTGAAGAACAAAGCAGTGTCAGGCATTACAGACAGGCCCGTGATCACTGTCTTCCTCTGTCTGAACTCTGATCTGAGAGAGTGGTTTGGGCTCTGGCTTAACTGCTGCATAAACACTAAGAACCAGCATATGCTGGTAAGGTATGTTTTGACACTGGGATGCTGGTTTATGCTGGTCCTTTGCTGGTTTATGCTGGTCATGTGCTGGCAAAGGACCAGCATATACCAGCAAAGGACCAGCATATACCAGCAAAGGACCAGCATAAACCAGCAAAGGACCAGCAAATGACCAGCAAATGACCAGCATAAACCAGCAAATGACCAGCATAAACTAGCAAAGGACCAGCTTAAACTAGCAAAGGACCAGCTTAAACCAGCAAAGGACCAGCTTAAACCAGCAAAGGACCAGCTTAAACCAGCAAAGGACCAGCTTAAACCAGCAAAGGACCAGCTTACACCAGCAAAGGACCAGCATAAACCAGCAAAGGACCAGCATAAACCAGCAAAGGACCAGCATTAAACCAGCAAAGGACCAGCTTAAACCAGCAAAGGACCAGCTTAAACTAGCATCCCAGCGTCAAAACATACCTAACCAGCATATGCTGGTTTTTTTCCAACAGGGTAGAGTGTTGTAGACTCATGAAACTGCTCTGAAGTCTTTTCGTTCCTGTGGGAAACAGCACACTGCCACAAGCCATGGATCTGATTCTGAGGGGTCTAGGTTACATGATGCTAGGTGTTCACAACTCACTTTTGAAAGATAGCATTTAGCTTAGCATACCGCTAAAAATATACCCTATATATATAACTATCCCTTTACAATTCCCTTATGTTGGATGTCATATGTGACTGGAATTTAAAGTATGTAACAATCACAGTAATCGCAAATGATTGTGATTAGTTCAAATAATCGCGACAGGCCTAGCTTGTCTCTTTGGTTCAATATGAGAACGGTTTTGGTCTCTAGTGAAGCAAGTTCACTGTCTCTTGCTATCATTTTCTCCTTCTCTAATTGTCTGTTGCTGGTCTCCCTCTTCTTGTCTTGTCTTGTTCTTGTTCTCTTACATTTTTCTGTTCTCTTCACCATCTCTTAGTTTTAATGCCTTGCTGTGTTGTATCAAAAAGGAGGTCAAGCTCAGTTTTTTCCTTTTAAGCTAGTCAGAATAAATGGCAGGTTCAAAAGCTATTTCTTAACCGCTTTCCACAACGTGCTGTTTTGTACATTAAAAAAATGTATACTTGAATATAAAAGCTTGGTGTATTCTCCTGATTTTTACACATCAAGGCAGTAAATGTAATGACATAAGCGACTGTGGTGAATTTAGGTGAGAGGGATATGAGAGGGGTGTGTGCACTGAGTCAGTTCTTTGATGTGTTATTAGCAACTACCGCTGGGTGCATCTTTCGCTCCACTCCTCCTTTTTTCTGTCCATCTAGCTTTCAAAGATTTTGCGCTGTGCTGGGCTTTATCCCTCCCCAGGCAAGATGAACTATGAGACCGAGCAGCACATCTCAGACTGATTGTGACCAGAATCAGTCAGTCTTTGTGTTCTGTGGGCTGAAACACGAGAGCACAGTATTGCAGTGATTAACATAAACCTGCTTTAATTATAGCAACCACATGCTCTCACTAACTCCCATTATAAAACTGTATGGAAAATATGTTAGGAATTCCAACTGGTTGAATTAAAATAAATTCAAATGAAATGTTTGTTACATATTTTGTTGACCTCTCTATCACTCATAATAATTGTGCTTGTATTATATGTTTGTCTCATGTTTAGGTCAAGAGCGGTTTGGGAACATGACCAGAGTTTACTATAAGGAGGCAGTGGGTGCGTTTGTTGTTTTCGACATTACTCGAGGCTCTACGTTCGAGGCTGTTTCAAAATGGAAGCACGATTTGGACAGCAAGGTGAAACTGGCCAATGGCAATCCCATCCCTTGTGTCCTTCTCGCTAATAAATGTGACCAGAAGAAAGATGGATCCAACAATTCCTCACTTATGGACAACTTCTGCAAGGAGGCTGGGTTTTTGGGTTGGTTTGAAACATCAGCTAAGGTAATATAAGCTCATTCTGTGTTCACTTAGCCACTTAAATGTTTGTTTGTGCTTGGTCAAACTGAAGGAGAACTTGTCACGATACATTTTTGCTAAGAATAGAAGCTTCTTACTACACCTTTCCTCTCTAATAAGCTCAGACGACCATGAAAGCTGCCATATTAGATCAAGTATTTAAAATGGCTGACATTCTCCATGGTATTAAGGCCAAAACGGCACCACTGCGGCAGTCTTAAGAACATTAGCCACTCCTCCTGCCTGAATCACCAGACGTATGTCAAATGCGCAATGTGTAACTTATCACGTGAAGCAGCAGGATGTATGGGATTTTTGAGGGAGAAATTTTTCATCTCAGCTTGAATTGTTGAAACTTTGCCCACTGATTTAAAATGTAGAACTAGTAGCACAATGTTTAGTAGTACATTGGCTAAAACTCGAATATCAAATTTTATTGATACAGCTATGTTTATAGATTGACTGAGTGCATTGCAAAACATATTATTTTTATTCATTTTAATTTATTTTTTATTAAAAGGAGTTATTTTTATTGTATTACATGTAACGTTTATTATTATTTATTAGCTCTAAAAAGGGGAATATTTATGACGAATTATAACTGGTTATGATTCATAATAAATATTTAGATTATATCTTCGAATTAACTGTAGCAGAATCAATATTACAATTATTTGATCTGTCCGTCCACCGAGCAGACAATATAAACATTTATCAATTCAAGGAAAGATAATTTTTGGGGCCCCGGCAAACAATACGGTTCCTCTTTGTAACAGTTGCTAGCAGTAATTCTTAGCGAAAATGTAGCAAGGGTTTCACAACATTTCATTGGGACTTCAGAACGTGCGCAGTAAACGGAGACCAATTCGTTGTGTGAAATATAAGGATGTAATAAAATGAAACTATATCTAAAACTTATAACCTAAAAACTAAAACATTATCTACACAGAATGAAACAAAAGTAAGGGAAAAAAAAGAGAGAGAATAGGAAAGAACTGGAGTCATTTTCACATCGCTTAACCACAACCTTTTGAAATCATCAAAGAATCCCAATAATCACCTTAAAAGGTCTGAAAAACCCTTAAACCACGCATCGAATTAAGTTTAAGCGGGGTTCTTGCATGGTTGTCGACGCTGGAAGAAGAGTTCCGCGAATGCGGTAGATAAATGGGGAGGTTCTTTGATGAGGTTGTGAGGAGCAGCTGGAGAGTTTACTTCTGGTTCTTCGGAAGAAAAAGGTCCACAGCGACTAACGTATTTGAAAGTAAATAACTGCCAGGGAAAATAAAAAAAAAAATTAACAAGGAAGATCTTGAGTGTCTTGAAAGGTGTTGTCTCAAACGAAGAAGTTTTCTGAGCCAAGTTTATTCCGGGCTAATCTCTTTTGAGAATTCCTATTCTGTGTGTACTGGCCAATAAGAGTCATGAATTTTGAGCGGGAGAAAATTTATTTGTCTCTGTTTATGGCCCATATGCATGTTTATTGGGGCCGGTCTGCGGAAATAGTACCGTAGTTTTAAACACCCAAATATCGTACAGTCAATATGAGGCGT
Source organism: Sinocyclocheilus anophthalmus (assembly GCA_018155175.1). Classification (NCBI taxonomy): domain Eukaryota; kingdom Metazoa; phylum Chordata; class Actinopteri; order Cypriniformes; family Cyprinidae; genus Sinocyclocheilus; species Sinocyclocheilus anophthalmus. Next base: position 181,307 of record JADLZN010008188.1, on the reverse strand, counting down.
TTCACAGCAATACGTAGTTCATTGTCCGAGGGATGAAGAAAGGTAACAGTGATACCCAGGAAACAACCATTGGGAATAGATAACCCCAAAAGATTACCATACTGACACTGAATTCAGGTTTTTTATGGCTTTAAACTAATTACCAAATAAACGATGGGTCATTCGGTCTAACTAATCGGGGGAAACGTCTACACAACCAAAAAACAACATGCATTATTACCAGAGACAATATAATGATTAAATCTTAGTCTAATAAAAGAATGTTCTTGTGTGGTGTGTGTTGTTAGTTGGGTGTGGGTTGTGTGTGTGTTCGTTTGGCATTTAACTACAGGGGCTCATTGGGATGAATGTGTTTGAAATCAAGGATTGCAGGATTGCTCGTGGGGGGCTGGTTAAAATTCTTCTTGCCGGCGAAAGAAAAACCATTGGCAAAAATTTAACACCATATACGACACGTAAAAGTTTTCTACCCGAACTGTAATTTTATGCAAATGTCAAAAGGCTTAAAAGGGGTATTTTAACCATAAACAGTCCAACGTCATGCATGATCTACGCAGACGTTACATACAATTCAAAAATAACTGTGGAGTCATTTAAAGTGGAAAAGTAGAAGTAATTGGGTCATTTTTTAATTAAAATCAATTATACTAAATTCAGCAACAGGATGCAAATGTATTCATCAGGAAAAGAAATGGCAGAGTGCAGGGGTTGATAATGTTTTAAATAAATAACTTTTGAACTTTCTATTCATCAAAAGAATTCCTGAAAAAAAAAAAAAAAATATATATTATATATATATATATCACTGTTTTCAAAGAAATATTAAGCAGCACAAAAACACCCGTTTTCAAGGTGATACAATAGAAATGTTTTTTGAGCACTAAATTAGCATATTAGAATTATTATAATATTTACTACTATTACGTTTTATTGTGATTTTGACCCAAACAGAATAAAACCCTGGTTAAAACATAAGAGACAAAACACTTAAAACACCTACCTGACCACAAACTGAACGGTTGTGTATTTTTGCTTTTTGACACAATAATAGCAATAATGTATTATGCTCTGCAGTCAACATCAGTAAAAACATGCATTTTGAATTGATTTCTTTTTAATTCATCAATTTGTTTTATTATTTATTATAATTAATTGATATTATGTATTCAACTATATTTAACTATTATTATTTACGCCCTTGTGTTTGTGACATGGAAGTCATCCTGTCTAGATAAGTTATTTTTCTTAGTGCCTGCAGTATGCTGACTTTCACATGGTCTTTATTACAAATGGTTGTCTCTGACTACGATCCATAGTCACATATTGACAGTATCAGCGGAATACTTAAAAAAAAAAACGCTGCACCCCACAAGATAATGCCACACCCACCAATATGTGTGTTTAGAGTTGTACATCAGCAGTTTCTTTGATATATTTTGCACATTAATCTCTTTCCTATATTACACACATTTGAGGGATGCTAGGTGAGTCTGGATAAATTAAGTTGGCTAAAGAGAAATACTCTGGGATGAGAGAAGGAAGAAAAGAGGAACATGAAGGAGGAGAAGGAAATGTCTGTTTGTTAATTCCGGGGAGGACAGTGTCTTGAAGAGTGTGTGGTTGTGTAGGTATTCAACTCCCTGTTAAATTGTACCCCTTGAAATGCATTTTCAAGTCACACGTTTTGGCCTTAAATATATCTTTACTGTGTCTTGCTATTTAAAAAGTGTTTGGTCGGTTTCTGTCTGTAGCAGTGTCTGGTCTTAACTGTTTAACAGAAGGTGTCTCATCAGTCAGTCTGCATAAGCACATGTTTCTGAAATAGATCTCTCCATTAGGGACTCAAGCACACAGATGTCTGGCAGGGAGCTCTGGCACCTGTCGTGTGTAAATGTGTGTTTGTGTGCACGTGCATGTTTGTGTATGGTAAATGTGTCGGCTCTTATCTGTCGGGACCTCCTCGTGTTCAATCAAGCCTCTACGCTGACTGATCTAAAGATCGTTTCTATCTCTCTCTTTTTTATCTCCTGCTATTGCTCCTCTCCCAGTAGACCGCATGTGTATTTTGTTTTTGCACCTTGCCCCACTTTTTTGAACAAATGACAATTGTATAAAATGTTGGAAGACCATTAAGCCTTGGAGTAGAAATATAAATCAATAAATACATACATAAAACGTATTGTGAGATAACGTTTTAAATAAGAAATAAAATCACATTGGGAGATATAATGTAACAGTTGTAAGAAATGAAGTCACATTTGCAAGATATGAAGTGACATTGGGAGATATAATATAGCAATGATGAGAAATTGCAATTAATTTTTTTTTCTGAGATAGAAATAGGTTTCCATACAGTATAAAACACATGAAACTTTATATATATATAAAGCATGCATTAAAGAATAATTTTCCTCCTTGTTTTTCAGTGAACATGACTAAACAGCCTTAAAAATAATTTATTTTGGGAACCACATGTTAAGCATTATCTCATGGGAAACTTGTGTTATTAATGCTTTAAAACAATTAAAAAAAAAACACACAACATGAGCAAAGAAAAACTAAAAAAACGGATTCAAAGTTGTATACTTGAATTAAAAAGTCTACAACAGGGGTGCCCAACCCTGTACTGGCGATTGACGGTCCTGCAAAGTTTACCTCCAACTATAATCAAAGGACAACCTCCCTTTAATTTTTAAGTGTCATGATACCTAATTAGCTTCTTCAGGTGTTTTTGATTAGGGTTGGAGCTGAATTTTGCAGGACAGTCGATCGCCAGGAGCAGGGTTGGGCACCCCTGGTCTACACATTTTTGATTCTTGAGAAAATGGGTCTTTTTAAAAAATGTTTAGACATTTTTTCTGGATAGTTGGGCAAAATACTTACTATGAAATGTGTGGGCAGACCGGTAGGCTACAGGGCTTCTGTGAGCTCTTTAGTTTTAATTGATTATCATTATAATTTCATAGCAAGTCTTTAAGTTCAATCAAGCTTCTCAATGGCCCATGCAGATTTCAAAATGGCAATCATTTCAACCATCGTTTCTACCAAAAGATGTCACAACTTCAGTTCATTGCCCTTTAAAACAAGCAAGAGCACAGAACACTTTCTGAAAGTCATGTCTCAAACAGTCTCATGATGTTCTTAACCAGCTTGAAAACCCAAGTTATTGACACTGCTCACTGCAAGCAAATAGTGTTCCGTAGGCCATGTATTAGCATTATTGATGATCTTGTTTTTCTTGCCCACTGCTGGACATCAGTTGTCTAATAGAAAAACGGTCATTGTCACTCAGCATGGCCATGCCACCTTTATTGTGTTCAGTACTCTGGGTGAATGACAAATATGAATGGTTGGCTTTTGTTTAACCTTTCTGTTTTCTGCCCTTTTCCTCAAATCTGTCTCATTCGCACTTTATTGCTTTGAAGCCACAGACTGCTGAGGGATAGAGGGATGTAAATGGAAAGACAGTGAATTGTCTCGAAAGAGCGATGAGAAGAGAGACGTCGTGTAGGCGGATGCCATCAAATCCAGCTTCATGCTGAAGTACCTCTCAAAGCTTCACTAAGCACTCAGTTTAGCTTAACAAGTTAGATCTATTGACCGTTTTGTAAATGATCTCAATATTCTGGAAAGGTTCCAAACCTGTATGACTTTGTTTCTTCTGCAGAACACAAAGAAAGATATTTTGATGAATGTCTCCATGTTTTATGTCAATACAATGAAAATCACACCGAGATCCATTGATATTTGGGCCCAACTGTCTTTCATTGTATGTTCAAAAACAGTTCAAGAAACAACAAAATGTCTTCTTTTATCTTATGGAGAAGAAAGAAACTCATACAGGTTTGGAACAACATGAGGAATGATTTTCGGGTGAATTATCCCTTTAACATTTGACTCTGTTCACTGCAGGAGAACATCAACGTTGATGAGGCTGCCCGGTTCCTGGTGGAGAACATCCTTCTCAACGATAAAGGTCTTCCATATGAAGAAAACAATGGTGACAAGATTAAACTGGACCAACAAACAGTGCCTGCTGAGAGCAAGTCAGGTTGTTGCTAGTGTGGATGCTCTTGTGTGTCCCATCATCTGACGTGGAAAGGAGGCCAGGGACCAAGCTCAACAAATTCCCCAATCCCACCTCATCCCAAACCCCTGCCACGGATCACAGCATAACCAGGGGTCAACAGTTTGTGCTCTAAAAGGGGAGAAGACATCACTGCCAAAGGACAGATGATCAGATGAAAACATCTTTCTGATGCTTTTAATGACCAGTTTTTTCTCTCTCACTCTTGTTCTGTGCCACGTTTGTCCTTTTAATAGCGTCAAGCAAGTTACTTCAGTGTGTGCTTGTTGTAATATTGCTTAAAACGAATGAAACTAAATGGGTGTCATAGGACCAGGCAAATACCAGTAAAAGATATTAGCCGAAATTAAATCAAACGAATGTGGGTGAATTAAAAAAAAAAAAATCTGGACTATTTGCATCTGCTGCTGGGAATCGCCACCCTAAATTTTTGCAGGAAAAGTTCTCAATATGTCACTTTATGGCAAAATAGTACATATTCCCAGGGCATTTAGTCTGTGTCTGTGAAGATCCAACCATCACTCTTGAAGCTCTTACCACAAAATAATTTGATCATGAAAAAATAAATAAAAAGAAAATGAATTGTCCTCTAATGGGAGATCTGTAAGAATCATGGGCCTAAGCATGTATATTTGTGGTTCAGAGAGTAAGATCATGTTGGTTTTCCTCGGGCTTGTACATGTTAATGTTAAAATGTTTATTAATTGTTTTTTAATTGGTACTCAATGAGGGATCTGAGCATTTGCTCTGTCCATGGCTTTATTTTAGAATTACCTGAAGGCAAATATAAATTTTAATATGCTGGAACAAGTTTGTAAAGTTTGCAAACAATTGTTTGTTGAAGTAACAATGACAGAATAAAACTTTTAAAACGGTTTATAGTCTTCTTATGTGTGATCTCAATGAACATGTGAGAGGATGTGCTGTAAAATTTGAAATTCTTACAAAAGCTTCATTATAATATAATTATGATAATATGAAATGTGGCAGTATTTATTGGTTGTCTTTCAAAGCTGTATGAGAATTCAGAATGCTATTAAAATCCTGGATTCAGTGCAGGTGAAACATTGCCGTAGGTCATCTCATGAGGGAGGATGAGCTGTGTATAATGGGAAAAGGGGACAGAATCAGCTATGCTTTAATACACTAGCAGGTGCTGTAGATGTGTTAGAGTGCCATCGATTTCAGAAAAATTGTACAAGCAGTAATCATGCCATACATGTATGCGGTGGTTGATAGACTAATGTGTATTGGAGAATGGGTTCATTTAGTCATCGTGTTGAATATGTGCAGAGCTGGGTAGTAAATGATTACATGTAATCTGGATTACAGTAATTCACGAATTCCAAAAATGAAGTACTTGTAATTCGATTTTAAAATATGTGTAATCAGACTACAGTTACTTTTTTAGGAATTATGATAACAGTAGTATTTCACAATCCAGAAATGTAAAATAGTCAATGTAATTTAAAGGGGTCCTATTATGCTCTTTTACAAAGTCTTGATTTTGTTTTGGGGGTGTACTAGAACATGCTCTCATGCTTGGTGGTTCGAAAAACAAATTATTTTTCACATAATTTACATTATAATATTACCTTTCTCCAAATCCTGGCACAAACGGCTCGATTAGTTTGATGAAGGTCCGCCTTCCGAAAACCAAAATGTTTTGTGATTGGTTAGCTGTCCCAGTGCAATGTGATTGGCGAACAGCTTAGACGGTATTTCAGTACTGCCACGCCCCTTGCTCCGTCTTTCAACAAAAGCTTTTTGGCGAATCCGGCACTACTCACTCGTGTTGTGGAAGCTGTCTTTAGTAAAATGCGCAGCACACAATAGCATATTGGGTTTATAATGCTCAGGGACAGAGTTAAAAAGTAAATGGCAACCACTGTTTCCTGACATCATCCGCTTTCGGAAAGCCCAAACAAAGATGTGAAAAAAAAGGCCCAAACAAAAGGTGAAAAAAAAAAAAAAACAGATTTAAGTCCAGGCGGTCGCGCACCGCGAAGAGGCAGCGTCACGTTAGACAAACGTCTTTAAAATTTTAATACATTATTTTCTATGAGTGTAGGCACTCCGGCGGCGCCGTTCGGCGTCTGTCCGCAGCGCCCAGCTACGTCTTGTTATACTTGTAAGAATTGTTCTAGACTTGCCGAAAATTTGAAGCTACAGCACAGCAGCTATTCTTCGTTTTCTCTGATGCACTAACACTGCAGCAACACTTCTTCATCGTCGTCTTGTCTGATGCACTAACTCAACCAAGCGTTCTAACCACAACCTCGCCCCCCCCCACCCCCCAACCATTCGAATTTCCGTAGGCGGGAATTATTTGTAATGATATTCTAATGACCGCTTTGTGATATCACAAAGGGCGGAAAAACCCAAACGCTGTAGTCAAAACTAGTTGTTCGTTGTAGTTTTTGAAAAGGGATTAAAAAAAAAAAATAAATATCTCCCTTTGGAGTGGACTTAGAGATTTGTAACTTTCTAGATCTTTTAATGCCCAAACATACACACTACAAACTGACTAAAAATCAAAAAGTGAAAGCATAATAGGACCCCTGGAAATGACCATTTGATTTATCATTTTTTTTTTTTCCAGATTTAGAAGTTTTTTCAATATTGAAGAAAACTTATGATGGAAACACATATTAATTGGTTCACTTATTTGGTGGTCTTTAACACCATTCTGTTGATGTATAGTAAGGTTTGCACCTATATTATTACTGCATTAGAGGTAGTTTGAGGCACCATGAGTAGGGTTATGGGTTGAATAAAAGTTGACAGGTACGTGCAAGTGTACTTCTAGTTCAAGGTCGAATGTCTTGGGGAGGCACAATTCAATAAAGAGTTAAGCAGATATTCTAAATCAGGCCAGATACTAATTTACTCTAATGATGAGGTTGGTTTTGTTGTGGACATGTATTGGTGCAAAGTTACCTTATGGTGTTAACAGAATGTAGGTAAGGGGACCATCAAAAAGAAAGTGTTACCATTCATTTTATGTGACTGAATCAGTCTGTAGGGTATTTAAAACCACTGATTATATGTCTTAGAAGGTCTTTTGTCTTTCAAACAACATTAAAATGCACAAAAATGCCCCTCTTCAACTTCAATATTTACTTGAAGGAACCTGGAGATTTTAAAAATAAATATTTTAGTAAGTATACATTTGCATGTCATGTTCCTCTGACGTAGTTTGTCACATGGACATTGGGTAAACATAAAAATATTAATTTTTTTTTTACTAAGTTTTTCTTTTTATTATTTGATAATGACTCTTTAACATTTTAAAATTTTTTATGCATTTAATCATATTAGTTTTCATTAAAACTCATAACCCATTGCAGTCCTTTCACCCAACCCCCAATTTGGGGAAACCTGGAAATGGAATAATGGAAGGGAATAATTTTCTTAATCTTGTTATTTTTATTATTTCAATTATAGACCAAGATTATCCTATTTTAAAAAAATGCGATTAAACGAGATAGCCCATAAAGTTAATATAAAAAGTCACATCTAAAAAGCAGTCTGATTATACACACCACACAGCAAATGTGCGTGTTTTGTATTTTTATTTTTTTATTGTACACGGATTACTTTACTAAACTACATTAATTCCTATTATTTTATTTTTTATAGAAAAAAAAACTGACATGGGACTTGTTCAAAAGGAGGAAAAAACCAATAACAAAAATAAAATTAAAATAAATATGATGCGGGACGTAACGTATCGCGTTGATGACCATAATTTACTTGTTGACGCCAATGTAAAAAAAACTGATTCGGTTAAAACACAAAAAAAAAGATTTCAGGTTGTGGAAATCGGTTCTTTGAAGGGGGAATAAAGCGTTATTTATTCCTTAATGGTTGTATGGGGGACATTTCATATAGGGCCTTTACCAACAAAATGAGTGGTCGGGTGTGTAAGACCAAATTTGTTTTCATTTTTAAAACGAAATTTAAACAATACTGGCAATATGTATATAAATGTAAAAACGAACAAACAAAAAAAAGCATCAGGACTTCTACTATTATATGCAAATTTGAAATAGACACGTAAACTGTACCGTCTTCATTATTTGTCTTTGTTTGTTTGTTTGTTTATGTTTTGTTTATATTGTATTCTTTGTTGTTATATATGTTCAGATGCAATAAACAAAAGACAAAACTAAAGATCCTACAAAAAAAAAAAAAAAAAGAATCGATTCTTTGAAATGAACTATTCGAGAGGAGAGAAAAGAGACGAGTCTTTCTTCCTATCGCTTAACGACAGTGGATAGACTCAAGGGTTTGTTTGAGGAGGTCAGGAGGAGTTCATTGGCGCGAGGTGGTAATAAAGCCCTGAGCTCGTGCTGTCGGCAATCCCAAGTGATCCTGTCGCCTAGCAACATGGCAAACTTTCCCTACTGCCTGAGTCTCACCCTGGGCATCGCTTCCTGTTCATCATTATCTTTCGTGCTTTAATCAGCCAAGTGTTGCTTCAAACTACGAACTCTTAGATTAGAAATAAGGCCTACGAACACTTGCAATGTCGAAGACACCCAAGAAAAAGGGGGGAGTCCTCCTCACGCAGTTTGTCTTGGGGTTTCCCCTTCAGGGGACCCTATGCAAGCTCCCCGCCTCCTTTCGTAGGCCTTACTCATTATCGCAATATAGAGTTCGTAGTTTGAGCAAGGCTACGAACACTTGCACATGTCGAAAGACACCCAAGAAAGGACTGGAGGAGGAAGATCTCTTTCTTAGCGGTGTCCTTCCGACTTGCCAAGGTTCTAGGCTATTTATAACTCTAAGAGTTGACATAGTGTTCAGAACCGTCAAGCTTACGATTTCTGCTATGCTGTGCCCTCCATAGTTTGTTTAACTCTGATGCTTTTCCGACCGTTGTATCCTCAATCGCGAAGGTTAATGATGAACAGGAAGCGATGCCCAGGGTGAGACTCAGGCAGTAGGGAAAGTTTGCAATGTCGAAGACACCCAAGAAAAAGACGTCCTCCTCCAGTCTCGTCGCTTCTTCGCCTGGACACTCTCCCAAAAAAGAGTAAGATTTGACTGAAGATTTATTAACACAAACTCGCTATGTTTATGCCCTCGAAATATTTCAATAATATTGATAAGTCACAGATAATATAATTTATAAAACATTTATTCCACCCTATATCTTTACTGTATTGTGTTTGTCCTTAGCTTACAGAAGTTGTTTATGTTTTTAGTAAAATATTGGGGGGCGGTCGTTACATGTAGTTTTGAATTTGACAATATGCAACATTTGTTTCTGGCAAGTTAATGTAGCACATTTTCCTGACAACTTTTATGAGTGCCTAACACGAAATTGTGTATTTTGCATTAACAACAACAACAACAACAACAAAATACATTGGCCTTCCTTTCTACATTAATAACACATAGACCACGTTTTCTTTGCAGTAGGTTAATACACACAATTTACAAATTTCTGTTTCAGTCCTGTTATAATAAGTTAACTTAGCATTCAGTTTAGCTAGAATTTTGTTCCCTGAAGAAGAAGAAGAAGAAAAACAGTGTTTGGAATAATGTGTGCAAAGGAAAATAAAGTTTTAAACCTTAATATATAGTACTGTAGGTAGAGAGAGAGATTGATAGTAATATGCAGTTTAGATTGAAAATAACAATTGAAAAGACCCATCACAAAGCATGCAAATTCAAATGAAATTATTATATTAAATAGTCATCTTTTTAAATAGATTACATAAATGGGGTGCTATTATGCTTTTTCACTTTTTCAATTCTGTATGTTGCTGTTTGAGCATAAAAAAGATTACAAAGTTACAAAGCTCAAAGTTCACTTCAAAAGGAGATATTTTATTTAACAGAAATCACTTTTCAAAAACTACAACGAACAACTCGTTTGGACTACAACGCATATTTTCCGGGATTTGTGATATCACAAATACTGACGAATGGGATGAGACCTGGTTGAGCTGCACTAGAGAAAGCAACGAGTGTTATCACTATGCCAGAGACACGCTAGCTTTCCCAAGACAAATGAACTTAGAGTGGTTACAATCATCCGGGTTTAAATCACGCTCAAATTGATTTGATTTTGACGCAATATTTACACTGAAGCTCACAGGCGGCTATGATAAGGGGCGTGACATTTACCGACCAGGTGCTGAGTGCTGCCAATCACAGCACACACTGGCCCAGCTAACCAATCACAGCACATTTCGTATTTCGGAAGGCGGGCCTTCATTTGATACAGGAACTATTTGAGCCGTTCATGCCAGACTGGGGAGAGAGGTGTTGTAATAATGTAAAATATGTGAAAAATAATGTGTTTTTTGAACAACCTAGTATGAGAGCCTGTTCTAGTACACCCCCAAAACAAAATCAAGACTTTGTAAAAGAGCATAATAGGACCCCTTTAAATCTCTAGAGCATCCTCAGTGATCAGTGCATCAGAAAGTCCTGAAGAGCCAAAGAAAATTCTCATCTCTCTCTGGCCGGAGTGGAGCGACACTGAGGTCAATGCTGAGAAATGGGATGCAACTAAAGCCTCTAAGGATAACAAGGTGAGAATTGATGAGTCAGATGTGATTTAATATTCAATGCCTTTCCTTTATAAAAGCTTTACAGAGCTATGTCAGGATTGGTGAGAGCAGAAATCTGTTTCAGCAAACTGCTTAGCTTGAGAGATGTACTGTCGCATTTCAATTGATGAGTTAAGAGTGTTTGGCACCATGCACTTTGTAATTTGATCATAATTTTTAATAGCTTTTATTCTGTTTTGTATTTGTTTTCCTTTGAATGTGAATCTAAAACCATATTGAGCATTTTTTGTAACAACATTGCCAACAGCTCTTTGATGATTCAGAAGGGAAGGTTGAACTTCCTGCCTCCTTGAGAGTACACACTTGGAAACGTCCTTCAGAGTACATACTTAATAAGGTAAGGGTTTATCAGCCATATTAGTAGCTTTCACATCTCTGGCAGGTCCAATAAACAAACTTGAAGAAACTGAATTAACCTGAGTAGGTAAAGTTGAACAGAGTTTGCAACATTTGTCAAGTGTACTTATAAATACAGAGCTCTGGCATGAAACTCAATCTGACCTAATGACATTATCACATGGCACAGCTGATTGGTTCTCTCCAGTATTGGTAGCCAATGAGCTCGCTGCTCAACATTCAAATATATGATTAGTGCTTGCAGTAGCAGTTGCAGCTTGCTTCAGAAACCCTCCACCTTCCCCAGCTCCACCTGTATAGATCTGCTACGAGGTGATTCATGTACGCTATATGGGGGTTATTTCATGTATGTTATAATTGCAGCAGCAATATTTCTTACATGCTCACAGCAGCACGTTGTGGATGTATTGGCATTAGCAAGTCTCGGTACTTGATCTGCCGCAGTAGCAGCAGCAGTGTAGCAGATCTATTCCACCAAGACTAAATACATTAACATTGTCATGTACATTACCATGCCAATCCCTCCGAGAGTTGTCATGACAGAAATTTAGTTCTGTTCGATCTGATGTATAATGACATGACACTAAACTAATCCAGTCCTGACATGAACAACCAACACGCATGCAAAGCATACTTGTCTATTTTGTGTGGGTCCTGTTCTTTAGTTGCATGTTTTTTTGGGAAAATCCAATCTTAGCCTCTGTGCTGAGCCTAATTGATTAAATCTGTATATGCCGCTTTCATAAGAGTTCAGGTTGTGATTAAATTACCTCATAACTGCCCAGCACAACATTTCACAATTATTCCTCCATTTTGATGAGTCTAGGCAAGTCATGGGATGCTAAATAGTCACAAAAAGCAGCAAAATCACAAGGCAATCAAGGCTAGGCACTAGAGGTCTGAAACCAATTATTTCTGCCATCTGACTAGCTGTATTTAAGATGTTTAATTGACAGAATGAATGAAGGTCAGCTCTGTTGTCATTTCCATGGCAACAGTTGGGATAAAAAGATGATAACTGTGATTCTTCTCTCCAAGTATGTGAGTGATACTAAGAGCCTTCAATTTACATTTGATTAAAAGTCCATTAACTGAAGATCATCAAATATTCATGGATTCATGTCCCTCAGAGGGTCAATATGAGCTGTGATAGTAGTGGGGAAAAAAACATTGGAAAATGTGAGATATATTTTTCATTTCTTTGTGCACACAAATTGTAATATCTAATACACTAGTGTGCACAACTATAATCACATTCAATAATCAATAATAACTTTCATAATTTGGGGTTGGTTAGTGTTTTTGAAATAAGTCTCTTATGCTCAGCTGCATTTATTTGATCAAAACTACAGTAAAAACATAAAAATTGTCAAACAGTATTATAGGAACTGCTTCCTATTTTATTATATCTTAAAATGAAATTTATTCTTGTAATAACAAAGCTGAATTTCCAGCAACCATTACTACAGTCCTCCGTGTTACATGATCCTTCAGAATTCATTCTGAAAAGCTCATTAAAAAATGTCTTCTTGTTATGAATGTTGAAAACGGTTGTGCTGCTTAATATTTTTGTCTAAAACATTATACTTTTTTCCCCAGGATTCTTTGATGACTAGAAAGCTCAAAAGTAATACAATGCATCACTGCTGAATAAAATTGTTAATTTCTTAATAAACATACAGACTTTGAGTTTGTTCTAATTGAGCTGAAGCTAGAATGCTGAAACTCATCAGTTAGATCTTTAGTAACTGGAATTACTGACATAATATGTATCTCATCCTTTCAATCAGACTCCTGTTGTTGTGGAAAATGAAGCTGCCTTCGACCTTACCTCAGCAAATGAGCATTTACTCTCAAGTGAGGTGAGTCAGTAAATCATTTCGAATGGCCTGCGTTACTGATTGGAACTAAGAATAATTAGTTTAGTTGGAATTAACCTACACTGTCACTCTTCGTCCTGCATGGCGGTTTCACAGCTTATGCGATGGGTCATTAGTGAGCTCTACATTCTGTGGAAAGTCTGTAACACAGGAGAGGAGAAGACCATCTCCACAGAAATAGTTCCCAACCTTTGGAAACCCTGGGAACACATTTACTCCCTGTGTAAAGCAGTGAAAGATCACATGCCCCTCTATAATGCCTATGGGAAATATGTCATTAAACTCTACTGGATGGTAAGTTCAGGTTGTGTATCGAAAACCTAATACTTGTATTGTGTAACACTGAAGTAGCTAAATTTACATGCACACACACAGTGGTCTAATCAGTATGTCACTATGTTATGTCAGATGATCCATTATTCAACATTCATAAGTGCAACATTTTATTTGTTTTTACCAGATGCTTTTATCCAACGTGAATTACAAATGAGGAATAATACAATCAATTTAACATAAAAACAATTACTAAAAGCTAGCAGTGAAATTGTTTTTTTTTAGTAATGTTGAATATTTTTATTGAAATCTAATTTCTGTCAGCTTTGTGCCCCTTTGTTTTAAATAACTAGAAGAGTTTTGTAAAAAAAATCAATGAAAACTCAAAGTAATGGTCTTCAGTGGAAAATAACCTGGAACCTGGAATAACTAAAGGAATAGTTCAGCAAAAATTGACATTTCAGTCATAAAAAAACTCACCCTCATGTTATTTTTAAAACCATCTTTTTTTTCATCTGTTGAACACAAAAGAATATTTAATGAACAAGAGGTTCCGGTTGGTGATTCACGAAATTGGCAAATATGCCCAGAATTATTGGGATTGGCTATAGTGTAAAAATGTACACAACAAATGTACACAGGCCACTCAACACCTATTGTAGCATATGTCCATCTTTTCCTGCTGGAAGGACACTGTGTCCTTTAGGTGGTGATTAAGTGAGAACACAACGCTTATCAGGGAGCCAAGAGAGTCGGTAGAACCGTGACTATCAGATTGCTCTATCCTCTGGGCACAAGAAACTGAGAAACAATTATTTACCTTAACAGCTCCTAGTCCTAAATGAGCAAACAGTGATCTACACGCAGGTAACAGTGATTTGTTTGACAGGTGATATTAAACACTCTCTCAGGCACAAAAGCATTTTAGATAAGGCCTATGTGCTGGGCAATAGTTCTTTTGTTGATGGCTTATCTTCTAAGTTCACTCTCTTTAATAAAACTCCATTTGAGTTAATGATGTTTTGCACTGTATTTTACGCTGCTCATTTTACTGTGTACAAAATATGCACTAATCAACCATGGCTTATCTGACTACTGATTGAATACACCTTTGGTTTTGTTGAGATGAGATTGATGGTGAGCAGATCATTAAAAACTGAATTTTATATTACTGCGGTATATATCACAGCACATCCATGAGTGAATTAATGTTATTTAATAAATGTTGAGTCCCATAAATCATGCTATTAATGGCCTGTCCAGATGGAATGTGTATCCATTATATGAAGATTTTTTTGCAGCACACAAAAATGGTATTCAATCCTGTTTTTTACCTTGATATTTTAGAGTGCTGTTTCATTAATAATGCACTTTTTTTACAAGAACCGTCTTCTGCTTTCTTAGGGAAGTTGGAGGAAGATTACTGTTGATGACATGCTACCATTTGACAAGGATGATAACCTTTTGCTTCCTGCTACTACGAACCAATCAGAGATTTGGCCTATGCTCTTGGCTAAAGGCATACTGAAGGTGGCCAGCACTGAGTGAGTCTTTGAAAATAATCCAAACAATTAAGTGTTTGAAATGTCTTTTAATCTAATTTTTTCAATGAATTAGTTGATCTAGTTCACAAAACCAGCCAGGATGATTCTTTCATGAATCTTACTGACCAGGTTCTCAGTTTTAGCTCACTTGACTCAGTGATTCAGATGTAATGGTTAGCTCACTGAAGTGGATGTTTATTATTGAGTAACGACTTAAGTTTCAGTCTGAATGTCACACAAAGCTTGGAATATAGAGACCACTTTAATTATATTTTAATTATACTTTAGCGTCCTTTTTGAAACAGCCGTCTCCATGCATTGTAATTGCATGCAAAGGAGCAAGTACATTATTCAGAATATCTGTTTTGTGCTCCATAGAAGAACAGATTTTTTCATGATTTAAATGTTTAATCTAGTTTAGGAAATGAGAATCTCTGAGCCACTTAATCATTTATGGTTCTAAATAATATGAACAGGAAACAAAAAGCACAATGATGTCCTTCCAGGGGGCTTTTTCCCAATTAACACACATATACATGCTGTAAAATTATTTACTGCCAAGGTTTGGTGCAGAAGTGATCACAGTCGTCACTCACCTGAAGCCACAGTACATTCTTTTTAAAGTGTGCTTGTCCTCTTGTGTGGCAGTGATAATGATGGAATGGTTCTTTGCGTGAAGATGAACAGTGAAATCGTGCAGTTAATTAATAGCTGCCGGACTGGTTGAATACAGCATCCCATGAGGCACAATTAGAGCATCAGCCATCTGGTTTCTTCAGAGAAAGAGAGCAAGAAGGTCACACACACACACACACACACACACACACACACACATAGACATGCACAGAGCAATGAGTGTGCATATTCATGCAGCCCTTACTGAGCGTAGAACAATTGCTAGTATTTTAGGATGTACCCACACTTATTTGTATGTATTGTAATGGGTGTCCAGCAAACGAGTAACCTGTTAGATGTGTGACAATGATGTTATGGTGTTCTCTCTCCAGTATTCCAGTCTCAGGCTCCGGGAGAGAGTTTGGAGAGTTTACAGTCATCCATTGTCTCACCGGCTGGATACCGGAGATTATTCCTTTAAAGTGAGACTTTCTTTAAACTCTCTTCAAACTCAAAATCTCACTCTACTGTGGATTCCTAAAGTTTCCAAATACTGTATGTTTCAAAGCTGAGTATTAGTCAAAGGTCAGAAGAAATTATTAGGATTTATTAGCTGAAATGTATCATTAAGTTATTACAATTATCATTGAAGTCTATAGCATTAATCATTTTATTTTTTTATTAAGTAATAAAAGTACTGCTAGACATGGCCATATGGCTGTTGTGATGCCTGATTTTTAAATTAAATGTGGTGATTAAAAGGTTTCTTTTTTTGGAAGATTCAGCGCACCTTTATTGATTTACAGATTGATTGTCAATTAAGGTTAGTACACAACTTCCCAGTGACCCTACATAGGACACACAGTTTGGAGAATGGATGGATGGAGTTTGTGGTGTCCCTTACAAATACAAAGTTATTACAAAATGTTAAGAATTTTGTCAAAAACCCTACTTTGCCTTGGGCATTTCCAAACTTTTATTCTGCACTGTACATTTTTACATGGTTTATACAGTATAAGACAATGTACATTATTTTTTTTTAACAACAATTAACAGGCTGGTATGAAAAGTTGACATGAAAAGGAAATTCACCCAGTCTATTTTCTAAAAGCATATTTATCTAATTGTGAACACTTCATCCATGTATATGTTTAATTGCATTCGGTGTTTAACATTTTGCTTTTTTGAGAGCTTTTAGTTAAGTTTTATAGTTAATAGTTTGTTCTCTCAGCCTACCATTGTCTTTATGTCTGTGGTATGTGCTAACAAGCTTCATTAAGTTGTGCTCTGCGATCCACAGAATGTCCTTCTTTTCATCACGCTGTGCACAGATGCCACCCTTATTATGAGAAAATGGGCTGCAGACACTATGTTGTTGTTCTGCAATCAAATGGCTGGTCTTCACCGCCGTTCCGGTTACTGCAGGAATGTTGTTGTTGTGAAGTTTGCATGTAACTTTCTCTTCTCTAGCGTTTGACTCTTGTCTCTGTAGTTTGTTGTCACTTCCTCAGCAAAACTCTCACATCTGCTCTGGTTTTGGGAAACACGGCGTGGTGTCTTGTAATTTACGCTCTGATGAGTTTCCGTGTTTCATAGACTCCTCAGAGACCAGTACACACATTCAGAGAGTGTATGCTCATATTTTGGAGAAATAAATTGCTGTGAGATGAGTGCACACATCTTGCTGTCATATCTTCTTGAGGGCTATCATTTTATCAAGGCTTGACTTGTGTGTGTGTGTGTGTGTGTGTGTGTATCAAACTAGGGTCTCCTGAGGTCATTTACTCCATGCTGCAGCCCTGCAGGATCTTGTAGTCGTATCTCGTTCCAACAGCTCACATATTTGCCAGAACATCAGAGAGCCAAGAGAGTCCAAGAAATCCATGTAGCACCTGATAGCCAAACATTTTGACAACATTTCAGAATGAAATTAGAAAACATGGGCTGTAGATGACTGAAAAGAACCTTTTCAAAGATTACCAAGAATGCATATTAACTTAAAAAAGTTCAAAGATCAGTTTGATTAAATAAATGGAGCACTGACTACAAACTTTTGAACATTAGTGTACATATAAGGAATGTTAAAGATTCAAATTAAAAACAAGTGAGAGAGTGTGTTGTTTGCATTTGTTTTTATTGGATTAGACTTTTATTCAAGCCGTAGTGATCACCTCTCCTAGTTAATTGAGCATTGCTTGCATTTCCTCTAATTGCTGTTTATCGATTGGTTCAAAGTCCAGAGGCTTGTTTGTTCAGCTTTATTAGTTTCATCCATTGATCCTGTGACTGGACATTAAATTGATACAAGCCTTTTGTTAGTCCAGGCTTAAATAGGCTTTAATCAATTGAGATTATTAGATAAATTCACATTAAAATGCTAATTAAGCGAGAAAGATCTAATCTTCCATGTGTTAATGTCATTCTCAGATCCTGGTATACAGGGAAAATTTGGGAATTTCTGAGGGACAATATTCCTCAATTCCAGTTGGAGGACGAGAGCTCAGAGGAGACTACGACTGCTGACCTAACGACAACAGATTCTAATATGAACGAGATCAAGAGTGAATCTCCCACAGTTCTGAAGAACAGAGGTACAGACCCGCACACACATTGCAGTCATTTATCCATTAACAGTATGTGATGTGTCTGATTAAAAGACACCGGCAGAGAGAGTAAATGAGAGAATTGATATGGCAAGATAACCTGCTGTGTAAATGGCTCTTTTTTGAGTCTTCTAATGAAACTTTAAAATGGTCTGAGTGCTTTAGGATTCAAAGTAATTTAAGTTTGACTATGTAAAGTGTTTAACAAGTATTTGAGGCTTCTCAGTCGATAATGCTTTCTGTTAACACTCTTTGTCAATTAGGCTAATGAAAACCATAAATATGATAGTTGTTTTTTAATTCACAACATTTTTATTTTTATTCTGAATGTTGCAGTGTGGAGGTTTAGTGGTACAGTGGTAACCTTTAGACCTCATGCATATAGATACAATGGCAGTATTCAGTGAGTGTAGGGGTATTATTAGCCATAGGTTTAAAATCTTTAGGGCATCACATGATCAATCTGAAGCTCTGTGGTTACCACCATAAAGCTGTTAAGAGTGGAAGACCTCATTTTTTGGATGACATCAATTTTTGATGGGTTTCAGTTTGTGTGTTGGTCATCTACTGTACATGCTAGTGCACACCTAAATGTTGATAAAAATTAACCCTTTAGTAGATATACAAATAAATAAAAAATTAGAAGTATCTTCTGGGAAAAGGCACAAAAATATTGATGACTCAATATTTAAAACTCAGTTTTTAATACATGATTTCAGGGTCTGGAAAAGTCATGGAAATTGATGTAGTCAATCTAAATTTTTCTGATAATGCTGAAGTTATTTATTTGCCTAGAAAGTACTTTTTTTTTGTGAGTATCATGGGAAAAAATCATGGAAATTTATAATATAATAATAAATGTATAATATTATGAAAGTAATGAAAATGTAGTTCCACCCTTATACTGTATACCATAAGACATGGAAATTGCTATAGTGAGTGTCATGAAAAAAGTCATGGAAATGTATAATATCCTAATAGTATCCTAAAGATATCGCCATAGTCAATAATTTTTTTTCTCATAACGCTCAAATTATTTCTATTATTTCTATCTAAATTATTTCTCATAACGCTCAAATTATTTCTATTATTTCTATCTAAATTATTTCTAATTATTTCTCAATTATTTCAAATTTTTTAAAATTCATATTCAGTCATCACAAAAGGATGGAAAGATCATCATATTTCATGTTTTATTATGAAAAATTAATAAAAGTAGTACAAAAAAAAGAGAGAAAACAGCAATTGTCATTATCGTGTGGGTCTTTTAAGAAGATCCTTAAGGTTTGGCCTGAAATGTAATGTTTTTCTTGTCAGAGTCTGCTACGAGGAAGAATAAAGTTGACGACCAAGACAGAAAGACCATTCAGTCCAAAGCAGCTATCTATGCAAATAACTGTGAGTTTGAAATCTCTTTTTTTGTGTGTTGTTTGTGTGCCTACAGACATTTTCATATATGGTTCTTTTCCCCTCTCTCCTCACCATACATTATTCACTCTGAAAAATGTAGTTGAGGTATGAATATTTGATCCTCATACAGAAACACTCTATATGCTCTCTGTAAACGGCTATTAATAATTTGCAGCCAATGTGGCATTGAGCTTTCCATAAAGCAATAGTGATCTGTTTAGCAATGCATTAAGGGTAAAATGACCCATAAGTATCAGTCTGTCCTTTCTGACCCCTTGTCTTCAGGTAGCACCCAATTCCATCTCCATGCATCACTTCTTCTGCAGGTTCATGTATTATAGAATCAGTGCCACAGCCATCACTGAAAGATGTGTATCATGAGCATGAATAAATAAAACAACCCCCTTTCTGTGTTTGTGTGTGCATAACCGTATTTGTGTTTACTCCGAAGAAGTGTGCAGCAGTGCTAATCTGTGTGTGTTTGTGTCAGACTGTGAACAGAGCGCCAGTGTTTTTCTCTCAGGTAGTGTGATCTGAATTGAATTATCTGGCATGACCTCAGGCAGGCACTGTCAATTCTGTCACTGTGCAGTTTATGACTGAAATATGCAAGGAGAGCAAAGAGCAGCAAATCACGTGCAAACACACACACACACTCACACATACAAAATATGCATCAATTTTATACCAACCTGCTTTGAAAAGCTCAGTGCTGTTGTGATAAGGAGATGTAATTGTCAGTATGCATGCAAACATGGATTTCCGACAGGTCTGTGGAGACTAACGATTTGATGAGTCTATTGAGACTAATGGTTTGCTGTTCAGATAGACTGTTTTGGATAATTGGCTTCTGCAAGTGAGTGGTTCAGATTACACTGGGATAATGCAGTGTTTGCTGCTGAAATTCGCTCTCTCTCTCTTGTTATCCTCCGTAAACATTCCATCTCTCCTTCGTTTGCTCTGTCCTCTTATCTATAGGGTCCTTTAATCCATATAATGAATCCATCCCCTATGTCTTCCTCTCACGCCCTCTAGGTGTTTGATACTAATTAATGGGTTGGAAATTATAACATGCTTTGACATATATCACTTTGGTAGCGTGGCCTAGATCTTCAGAGCCTAAAGTGGTATCTCTTTTATTGAAACATACACACACATGATCGCTATTCATTCTATTTATGGCACTTTCCATGAATAGGACACAAAATAGGTCCTGCACTTCTTAAAATCATTTTCATTTATTTTTCAACAAACTGTGAAAGGAGGTGCTTAACTTCAGGTGGCCAAAATTATATAATCTATTTAATTTTCTATTTTCTCTGAGGTTTTCAAACCTTTTATCACATTTAGGAAAAGCCTAAATACAGTTTAAAACTATGATTTAAAAAAAAATAAAAAGTGCATTTTAAATTCTTATTTTATCACTCTGAGATATAGCTAGTTTGGGCTCAAAGGTTGGTTTGTAATACTGATTACTAAGAAGAAAATCAAGAAAAGAAAATTAAAATTAAGCAAAATATTATTTTTGGCAATTAAAATTAGTTAATAAATGTATACATATAAAAATGATATAAAATATTATTAGTTTGTCAACATTTTAGTATTAGGGTTTTAATTGTTGGATAGATTAATCAAGGCAGGCTAATGTTACTGTCTTTATTCTTACAATAAATAAAAAGGAACTCAGTAACCAACTATACTTTATTTTATGGATAGTATCTTGATAGTATTCAACTGTTTGCAGTATATTGTGTTTCTAAACATGAAGAGCAAGTGGTCAAATTAACTTTATAATTTAACCCACAAGCTGAGCGTGGCCCCTTTCTTTTCTTTTTCCCTCTCTTCCCTTTGGCATTGAGCTTGATCATGTAACAGTCAGGGCAATGATGGCCTGATAAGAGATCAGAGATGGCCTTGGGAGGTAAAGATCAAACACTGATAATGCAGTGCCTCTGTTCCTTCCTCTACACTGGAAGTTTGTGTGCTATGTGAATTAGGAAAATATGGCTTGACAGATTACAGTGCCCTCTCCGCTGTTCACGCCTTTGTCTTTGAAACACATGCCTTGATCGATCCACTTATTCTCTCTTCCTCTTATTCAAAATAGACTGCACTCCATTCATTTCATAATGCTTTAAGTATTAAAGAGACGGAAGCCTGACAACGGGAAAAAAGTTCATCTTAGATTTTGAGGGCCTGCAAAGTTTTTCATGCATATAAAGAAATGACACCTCTTTCATGTATACTTCTTTTAGTCTTTTTCACAAATGCTCTTTCTTTCTTCTTTCTGATTTAGCCACTGGTCCTATTCCTCAGATGGTTGTGTGTGCCAGTTACCAACCCTTGCATCTGATGGAGAAAAGAACGTCAGTGCTTACAAGGATGGTAAGCACATGTTTTTAAATCCATAGAATATACACTACCTTTTACAAATTGAAGGTCAGTGATTTTTTTTAAGAAGTCCATACTTCTATTTAACACGGATGCATTAAATTGATCAGAAGTGACAGAAAAGACATTTATAATATTTTAAAAGATTTCTGTTTCAAATAAATGCTGTTGAAACTTTTTTCAACAAAGTTTTTTGCTGTTTGAACTTTTTCTTTAAATAACCCTGAGAGAAAAAAAACAGTATATTAGAACTGATTTCTACAAAGGATCATGTGACACTTAAGACTGGCGTAATGACTTCTGAAAATATTGTAATAATATTTTACAGTATTTGTGTTTTCACTGTTTTTGAGCTCAAAAATATGCAGCCTTGGTGAGCATAACTAAAGAACTGAAACTAACAAATCTTACTTGAGCCCAAACATTGACTGATATATTATATTATATTATATTATAGTATATTTTGAATAGATGAAAATGGGGACAACCCATGTGGATGTGTCATTCGATTAATGGATTTAAAATGATATCCCCATGGGCTGTGCGATTTGGGGGAAAATATCAAATTGCAATTTTTTTTTGACAGATATTGAGATTTGATTTGCGATTTTAAATTGGCAAAGTCAAGCTTCAGCTCAATATTATCAATAATGTGCAGCACAATATGGGTATCATTACCCTGCTGAAAAAAAAAAAACCATAGAAACCATCACAGAAATTCTTATAGGTTCCATTAAACCATTACAAAATTCCTTTTTGTTTTGGGCATTATTCCAATAGGAATTACTGTTGTTCTATTGGTTCCCATCTGCCAGATTACATCCCACCAATAGAATCCATCAAATAGACACCATAGTTTTCATTAAAACCAAACAAATTCCCAGTATAACCTGAAATACATTCAATTTGTTATTGTGTTTTGGGAGGTGTTATTGTTTTTTTTTTTCAGCAGGCAAGATTATAAATGATATAACTACTTTTACAGAATTAACTTAAAAATTACTGAATTGTTTATTTTTTATAAATAAAGAACCGTATTTCTTAAGTCAATTATTAAAGTATTACATATGTTACATAGGCTGATTTATTCATTTGAAGTATTTGGGATTTTAAGAGCAAGTGGAAAATGTGCTGAATGTTTCATTTCATCCAAGTGAAATTAGCAAGCAGTTAGACTGAATTTACATTCGTTTTAAACGTGGAGCCAGGCGAGAGTCGACACAGGTTGCGCGCGTGCGTCAAGCCTCGTCCATACTGCCAGATGCGCTCGTGAAGACTTGCGAGTATAAACGAGCATTACGAGACAGACTGCGTGAGTGCGGCAAGCATGAACGGCTCATCCGTGACGCCCCCCCCCCCCCCCCCCCCCCCCCCCCCCCCCCCCCCCCCCCCCCCTGGGATTCGCGCCGCCGTGGGGCAGAGAGGAGGCGAGTATGAGAAGCAGTCACAGACACAGGCTGTGTGTGCACTCTTCTGAATTGGGAATAGCCAACATGCATTATAAACTTATTTCAAATTAATCTGTTGGGGAGATAAAATGTGCAAGATAACGTTCACGTACTAACAAAACCATCTAAGAATGTATCTTTTATTCTTCAGTACTGAAAACAGAACCTAGAAGGGAGCTATATGCGGTGTGACGCAGCTCTTGGAAATTACCTTTTTTGTTCGTTGTCTGTCATTTCAAAGCTTACTTACTTACTTCGTTTTTCTTTAGTTTTAATTTGCCTAACTATCGATCTGACCCAGTAGACGCCATAATCCCACTCTGTCTCTCTCCCGCGTTCTTTTTTTAAAATTTTTTATTTTTATGGTGGGTGTTTACTCAGTTGGCTAGAGCAGTGCTGATTGGGGAGAACGGAGGTGCGCTCACTCTATTGGTTAGTAAGACTGCCACTCAAGGCTGGCAGTCATGCATATGCTCTGGAACAAAGTAATATCGCGTCCATATCGCAGGCTTTGCGATTAGGAAATCGCAACGTCTCAAATCGCGATTTCGATGCGATTTCGATTAATCGCACAGCCCTAATCCCCACCCAGTTTGTTTTGATATGATGCCTCCACCGAGCATTTACCTAAAGCTCATTAGTGTGCAAACCTGCCCCAAATGGTACTCTCCCTCCCTCAGTTTTAGTCTCAAGCAATATTTGGCTCCGTTTGGATTAGAGCTGGCTGTCTAATCCATTATTAAGTTTCTCCTCTGTAATCTACGATCGTGGTGGGTGGTGTGTTCTCCAGGCTGATTCGTCTGAGAGTCTGAGGCAGTATGGGCTCTCTCAGCTCTTCAGTCACCCTGTGCTGCTCACCTGCACTCGAGACTGCCCCCTGGTGGCCCCTCCTAAACCTCCCCCAGTTCCTCAATGGAAACTCATCAGACCCCGCAAGCAGACTAACATTACTGATGAACCCAAAGGTAAGATGTGTTTTTATGTGTGTGTATGTTTTAATTTCGCATGTAACTATTTTATATATATGGATGAATTCTAAATAATATTATTTAAAAATATGATATATATAATTGCTCTAGATGGATCAAACTATGTTTTTGCTCTTTAGAAGCCCCTGTTCAAAAGCCAGAGCAGTTCATTGAAGTTTCCAGCCCCTTTATCAACTACAAACTCATGGCTATGGCTGCACATGACATGTAAGCTCTGTGTGTGTGTACCTGTTTTTCTATTCTGGTGGGGACTTAAACCTGAATACACACAGACTCATGGGGACTCGTGTCACGGTGGGGACCTAAATTGAGGTCCCCACTGGTAAACAAGCTAATACATCACACAGAATAAAGTTTTTTGAAAATCTAAAAATGCAGAAAGTTTCATGTAAGGGGTAGGTTTAGGTGTAGGGAAATAGAATATACGGTCTGTACAGTATAAAAACCATTACGCCTATGGAGAGTCCCCACAAGGATAGCAAACCAGACGTGTGTGTGTGTGTGTGTGTGTGTGTGTTTGTGTGTGTGTTTGTACTGCAGACTGCACTACCAATTACATTACAGCAAAAATAGCCAAGCTAAGATGAAGACTATCCTTTAGAGAAAACCGCTAATATATTTACTTGCAGTATAGAATCATTTACAAGCTGCACATGCAAGTGTTTTAACTTAATAAACACCTTTATTGCTGGCAAATTATAGGATGCCTTTCCAGGGTTAGTTTCCAGAATTTAATGTAGGCATCATCAGGGGAGGACAACCAGAAACACTGTGTGTGTGTGGCGAGTCTTAAAGGAATAGTTCACCTAAAAATTAAAACTCATTTACTCACCCTCATGTTGTTCCAAAATTGCTTGACTTTCTATTATGTGAAGAAAAAAAAAACTCAAAATATATAATAATAATTTTTCTGATTCATTCGACAAACATGAAACAAAACTTTACTATATTTTATACCTAATTTAAAACCTTAAGACTGAATTGCAAACTGGTTTGTGACTGAGTCATTCAAAAGAACTGAAACAAAAGTGATGTACGTGCAAATCAGGCATCGCTAGTTCTGATTCTGGACAGTAGTGAATCTACTGCCTAACAGTTAATGCACTGTACTGTATGTATGTATGTATGCATACAGTATGTATGTGTCAATTTCTCTGTACACCAGGTGGTAATTGGTACTTTTTCATATCAGTCAATCCACAATTTCTCAGATCCGTCAGCGGGAAGCTTGAACCTAATGGAAAAGTTTTTTACTCAGTCTGTCAAAACTGATCCAAATGGCATGCCTGCTACCCACCAGACATGAATTATTTAGAGTGTCTGAATATGAGCTTTGTTTTATTTCCAGGTATTCAGTTGCACGTGTGAGTACATTAGCACAGTGTGTGCTAAAAGCAGTAATTGGTTATGTGGGAGAGTCAAACAGGGACAGAGACTGTGTTGAGGTTCTCATTGTACTGCTCTTGAGCACAAGACCGTATTCAGTCACACTTAAGTAGTCTGAAACTCTTTAGAGCATGAAACATTTGTGCTTAACCTAAGGAAGTGGTGCTTTTGTTTTATTCTTTACTAGGATACAAACACAAGATAGTAATGCTTGTAATTAAATACAGTATTTGTGTGTGTTTAGGGAGCAGGGTGGTGTAAAGAGGCGTGGATATAATTCTAATCTGACCTCCTTCTCTGAAATGGATGATAGTGAAGATGACCACACTAAGAATGACATCACCCAGAACAGCCTAAATGCATTGGACACCACTGAAACCACCCAGGTATCTCTGAAAGAAATGGATATGTTGTCTTAAACTATTATGTGATTGGTGCACCACCGTTTAAAAGTTTGGGATCAGTAAGATTTTTTTTTACTGTTTAAAAAAACTAAAGTCTCCTGTGCTCATCAAGGCTACATTTGTTTGAATAAAATACAAAAACAGTAATATTGTGATATATTCTTACAATTTAAACGAACTGTTTTCTATTGTAATACATTTTAAAAAATATTCCTGTGATGGAAAAAGAAATTTTCAGTGCCCATTACTGCAGACTTCAGTGTTTTTCAAAATCTTCGAAATCGTCAAAATCAAAATCAAAATCATTGTCCTTTAAAATCTTTTTAATATGCTGATTTTTTCCACACAAAACATTATTGGCATCAACACTAAAGACAGTTCTGCTGCTTTTTTAATATTTTAAGATATTTTGATGAACAGAAAGTTCAAAATAACAGCTTTTATTTGAAATCTAAATTTTGTACA
This sequence comes from Sinocyclocheilus anophthalmus, assembly GCA_018155175.1. Lineage (NCBI taxonomy): Eukaryota > Metazoa > Chordata > Actinopteri > Cypriniformes > Cyprinidae > Sinocyclocheilus > Sinocyclocheilus anophthalmus. Next base: position 154,865 of record JADLZN010008188.1, on the reverse strand, counting down.
TTATAAACGTCTTTCTTTCAGTTTTGATCAAATGAATGCATTCTTGCTGAATAAAAGTATGCATTTCTTTCAAATCTTACAAATCCAAACTGTCGAACAGTATTTTATGTCGTATAAATGGTGACTGCTCTCTCTGAACAGATGCAGTCGAGGGTTTGACTGTACTCCAGGGGTTGTGCTGTGTGGCAGTGTGTTTCAGTTTATGCCATCTGTACAAGCAGTGTGCATCAAAATGTTCTGCTCTCTGGCTGTAGTGTGACTGGTGGCCGGGAGGCCGAGTCAGGCTATGACATCCTCTAACGCCTCTCTCTTTCCATCTCCAATGTCATTCTGCCTGTCTCCCTAATCAAGAGAGCGCCTCTGGCAGATCCAGCATTAGAGAGATAAAGAATAAGAGAGAGAGAATGGTAAAACACGCGTGCCTCGTTGCATAAAAGGACAGGTCATGTCCTCGGAATGATATAAAAAGCAGCACAATTAGCCTGTCAGTCAGTAGAGTGGATGTCTCACAAGGGGTTCAGCTTAGATCGGACTGAGACAGATAGCTTCCATGTAGTTTGTAAGATAAGTAGATGTGTGTGTATGTGCCTGTGGGATCTAGCTGGATTGAAGCACCCTTACAGGAATAGTTCATCCAAAAATAAAATCATTAATGTCTTTTACTTACATTATTTACAGTGGCTCTGACCTTCTGTAGAACACAAAATTTGACTGACTATTTATACTGGCCTATCTTTTCAAATTTTTTTTTCATTAAGTCAAGTCAAGTCAAGTTTATTTGTACAGTGCTTCTCACGATACAAATCATTGCAAAGCAACTTTACAGCAAATTAAGTTTCTACAATATTTAGTGGTAGCTTATCAGTGGTTAGTGTACATATGGCAGAAATATCAATTTAAGACGTAATAAAACAGACGATGAACACTATTAACAGCAATTATTATATGATGCAATCAAACTTATAGCAAAATGTGGTAGTTCTGTATGTTGTTTCAGGGTTGGCATCATCTGAGGTCCTCTGAGGGGTTGGCATCATCTCTTCTCAGGTGTTCTGGATCCAGACTGAAGCTTGTGTAAATCCTAGTTAGGCAAAAAACTGAGAAACAAATAGAGACATAATTAGCGTAGCTGCTGTTCCAACCAAGCAAAATTGATTTGTTTAACCCAAACTAAAGAATAATAATGTGCATTTGAACTGATATAACTGCAGTACAAGATTATGAAATGCATTATTTCAATGCTTGGCCAAAGAGATGTGTCTTTAATCTAGATTAAACAGAGAGAGTGTGTCTGAACCCCGAACGTTATAAGGAAGGCTATTCTAGAGTTTGGGAGCCAAATGCAAAAAAGTTTTACCTCCTTTAGTGGACTTTGCTATCTATCAGAAGTCCAGAGTTTTGCGACCTTAGGGCGTGATGGATTGTAGCGTGGTAGAAAACTAGTATGCAGGAGCTAACCCATTAAGGGCCTTATAGGCAAGTAATAATATTTTGTAACTGATACGGAACTTAATAGGTAGCCAGTGCAGAGACTGTAAACTTGGGGTAATATGATCATATTTTCTTGACCTGGTAAGGACTCTAGCGCTGCATTTTGGACTACCTGTAGCTTGTTTGTTGAAGATGCAGGACAACCACCTAGCAATGCATTACAATAGTCCAGTCTAGAAGTAATGAATGCATGAACTAGCTTTTCTGCAAACAGGTAACATTTCGTAACTTGGCAATGTTTCTAAGATGGAAGAATGCTGTTTTTGTAACATGGGAAATATTAAAGACAAGTTGCTATCTAATATAACACCCAGATTTTTGACTGTAGAGGAAGTAACCGTGCATCCGTTTAGTTGCAAATTGTAATCCAAGAGATCTGTGTACTGTCTTTTGGTCCAATAAGTAATATTAATAGTCTTATCCGAATTTAATAGGAGAAAAAATATTGGTCATCCAATCTTTTAAATTTAACACACTCTGTTAGCTTAGATAAATTAGAAATTATTTCATCTGGTCTTGTTGAGATATACAGTTGAGTATCATCGGCATAACAGTGGAAACTAATCCCGTATTTCTTAATAATATTACCAAGTGGCAACATGTATATTGAAAATAGCAGTGGACCTAGGACAGATCCTTGTGGCACCAAATGTTTTACTGGTGATAATTGCGATGACTACACTTTTTAAATGAACAAGGTGGTAGCGATCGGATGGGTAGGATCTAAACCATCTTAAAGCTGCCCTTGAATACCTGTATAGTTTTATAATCGATCTATGAGTATGTCATGATATAGTGTCGAACGCAGCACTAAGATCAAGTAAAACTAGCAAGACACAGCCTTGGTCTGACGCAAGAAGCAAGTCATTTGTAATTTTAACAAGTGCAGTTTCGGTGCTATGGTGGGGCCTGAACTGGAACTGAAATTCTAGAGAGATACTTGTGTGCAGAAGGAGCGCAATGAGCGACACACTTTAGACATAAAGGAGATTTGAGGAATGGGTCTTAAATTAGCCAGTTCACTAGGAATCAGTTGTGGTTCTTAAGAGAGCTTAATAACCGCCGCGTGAATGGTTTTGGGATGTGACCTAGAGATAATGATGAGTTAATAATATTGAGAAGTAGTTCTTCTGCTGCAGGTAACAAATCTTTCAGTAATTTAGTGGGTACAGGATCTAACAGGCATGGTGTTGGTTTAGATGCAGGATCAGTTTATTTAGCTCTTCCTGTCCTATAGGTGTAAAGCACTGCAGTTTATCTTGTGGTGCGATGAATGAAGCTAAAGTATACGCTGTAGAATCTACATTTGCTACTGTATTTCTGATGTTATCTATTTTATAAGTGAAGAAACTCATAAAGTCATTACTATTAAACTGTGAGGGAATATTTAGATCGGGTGGCGTCTGGTTATTTTTTAATCTAGCCACTGTGCTAAATAAATACCTTGGATTGTTTTGGTTATTTTCTGTGAGTTTGTGGATTTGCTCGGACCTGGCAGCTTTTAGAGCCTGTCTATAGCTGGACTATACTGTTTTTCCACGCAATTCTAAAAATTTCCAAGTTAGTTTTTCTCCATTTGCGCTCAAGATTACGAGTTTATTTCTTGAGATAATGTGTATTACTGTTGTACCATGGCGCAGTTTTCTCTAACCTTTTTCAATTTGATGGGGGCAACAGCTTCTATTGTATTAGAGAAGATGGTGCCCATGTTTCTAGTCATTTCGTCTAGTTCATGTGTTTTTATGGGTACACAGAGCAGTTGAGATTAATCAGGCAGGTTATTTGTGAATCTGGCTTTGGTGGCTGGAACAATAGTTCTGACCCCACGATAACGCGGAGCCATATAGTTAAAATCAGTAATACGCAGCATTCACGATACAAGGAAATGGCCAGTAACATCATCACTTTGAGGTACAATACCTATATCATTAAGAATTTTAAAACAGATGAGGGCCCAGTGAAGTTTGGCGTGACTCCAAAAGAGTTTTTTAGGTCAGTAAACGCAAGTCCTAATGCTTCATTTGTATTATCAACGTGAATATTAAAATCTCCGAATATTAGCGCTTTATCAACAGTAACCAACATGTCTGAGAGGAAATTTGCAATTTTTTTTAGGAAATCTGTATACGGCCCTGTTGGTCTATACACAGTAGCCAGAGCAATAGATACGATAGATTTATTTTGCATATATGACAGTGTAACATTAAGCATTAGTATTTCGAATGAGTTAAACCTGTATCCTGTCTTCTGAGTAACATTGAGAATATCACTATATATTGTTGCAACACCGCCACCACGACCAGTCTGACGGGGCTCATCCTTATAACAGTAGCCTGGAGGAGTAGACACATTTAGACCAAAATAATCACTAGGTTTTAAGCCAGGTTTTAGTAAGACAGAGTATATCAAAACTATTATCCGTGATCATTTCATTTACAATAACTGCATTGGGTGAGAGTGATCTAATGTTTAGAAACTTTAAAAATATTTTTTGTTCATTTATTTTACATTTTTCTGGTTTAAATCACGATCAGATTTTTTCTAGATCATGCATTAAATTTATATTTTGACCTCAATATTCAGGGAACAGACACAGTCTTTATAGATTGTACAGCACAAGTACTTCTATCATTTAAGCGGGTAGAACACAAGTCATCAGGGCAGTTATTTGAGATTTGACTTACTAGTCATATGGTGCGTAGCGTCCTGGAGATGTTGTCCGACATGAGTTCCGCTCCGACTCTGCTGGGGTGCAGGCCATCAGCGCGAAAAAGCCTAGGACGCTCCCAGAAAAGATTCCAATTATTAACAAAGAGCAGTTTCTGTTCTTTACACCATGACAATAACCATTCATTTAAAGCAAAAAGTCTACTGAACCTTTCGTGTCCTCGTCGATACGTGGGAAGCGGTCCTGACACGATGATCGTCGTCGCGGGCAATGTGCTGCGCACCATCTCGATCAGGCTCCTGAAGTCCCTCTTCAGTGTCTCCGTCTGCCGCAGCTTGGTGTCGTTAACCCCCGCGTGAAGCACGACCGCTCCGGTGCTCTCGTTTCTATTCTCGTTACACTTGTTAATTTAAATAAAGAAATTAACCTTATAAAAACCTACATGAAAATTAGAGATGTTTCCTTGGCAACTAGCTAAAATAAGTTCTAAGTCCTTACTTAATTACTTAAACTTATGGAAGCCCATTTCTGCCACGGAATTAAAAATAACAAAAAGGTAATTGCCACTTTTTATCTCACAATTCTGACTTTTTATCTCACAATTGTGAGTTTATATCTCTCATTTCTGACTTTTTTCTCAGAATTGCGTGACATAAACTCACAGTTGTGACTTATAAAGTCAGAATTGCTAGATATAAACATAATAGCTAGAAAAAGTCAGAATTGCGAGATACAAACTTGCAGTTATGAGTTATAATGTCAGAATTGGGGGATATAAAGTTAGAAATACTACAATTTTCTTACAACTGCCATTTATTTCCCACAATTCCGACTTTGTATCTCACAATTCTGAGAAATAAAGTCTTGCGAGTTTATGTCATGCAATTCTGAGAAAAAAGTAATTGCATAATTGCAAAATGTAAATAATAATTGCATTATTGCAAAATGTAAACTCGCAATTGCGAGAAGAAAAAGTCAGTATCGCAAAAAGAAGATATTTTGAAGAACATTGTCAACCAAAAATTGGAGCCCACTGACTTCCATTGTATGGACACAAATCACTGAGACATTTCTCAGAATATCTTCTTCTATGTTCCACAGAGAGAAGAAAGTCATACAGTTTTTTTTTTTTTTTGGTTGAGGTCACCTGATCTATTTTAGACCTATATTGAGTTTCTGATAATGTTGCTGAATTAGGTATGAACAGGAGCTAGTTTACCACAGTAATGTGTGAAATGCGCCCTGAGGTGTTTACTACCATATTAAAAAATTACATTTAAATTGCTGGACTGCTGGTTCTCTTCTCTTCTCCCTATCCCACTCACTCCCTTCTGCTCTCCATTCTTTCCCTCCATTCCACTCTCTCCTTCTCCTCACCTCAGATCCGTGGTGAGTCACAGTCTATCTCTGAATCACTGGTGCTGTCGTTGGTTAGATGTGGCGTAGAGAGAGCCCCTAATTGTCCTCCACATTTAAATTGCACAGTCGGATGACTCCTCAGGCTTTAAAAGGCTTTCTAAATGACACAAGGTTGGGTTCAATCATGGGGAAAAAAGCACATTGGTGAAGTTTCGTAGGCCTTCAGCTGGATTGTTTCCATGGCATCACACCGGGTTACTTACAAGGTAAAAAAAAAAACGCACATTCGAATAGTTTTACAAAAAGGTGTCTCAATTAGCGAATAAAGACTGACATGCTAATCAAACCCGTGTCCCCTAATCCTGTCACCATCCGAGTGCCCTTAATATTTATGGCACTCACTCTCCTGTGAGCAGTTAATTGAAGGAGAAAACCCTTTCTGGTGGGAGTCCAGATGTCAGATTAGCTTCTGGAAGCCAAACGGGCTCAGCGCATGCTGACTGAATGAATGTGGACGTCCTCTGTCTCCACTGCTTTCCTCTCCCCTGTCTCTCCCAGCTCACCCTGTGCACTTTTTATCCCTCCATTTCCCCCCAGGTAACAGCAGAGGACAAGAAAAAGGACGACAGCATCGCCAATGGTGAGACATGTCTCCGTAAGCAATGCCGCGGCTCAGTCCGCACTGTCACTCAAACACATAGCGTATATGTGTAATGCTCATATTTGCCAGTTATATGTGTTATGTATCGCAGTTAGCAGTAATTTTTAGGTTGAAAGCTGACCTGGAAACACCTCAAGCGAAATATTTTCATTCAGTAATCCATGCCATCATTTACAAGCTTTTTTTCAGTTGGATGATTGGGAAAGCATTACTCATTTTCAATTGAGTGCTTCTGGAACAATGTGCAATACAATGAAAGTGAAGTGAAAAGAATGAATTTGTAAAGGCAGACGATAATTCACCTCACTTATCTCCCTCAAGTCATTGTTTAGCCATCAGAGCAGTGAGGCTAATAGCTGCTGTAATGATATGATAGCTGGCTGCCTTCACAATTGCACTTTCTCGTTTATCCCTCTCTTCCCCCATCCAATCCATCTTCTTTTCATCAGCACAAACACAGATGCAAACACACACACATAGACGCATGGCATCATCTCTATCTCTGTGATCATGATCATGCGCTCACCCCTCATCACGACAGGCCAATTATGTGCTTTCCCAGAGAGCCCAGTGTGTTGCTTAGTAACACCTGTGGATAAGTAAATGAAGTGAATGGCTTGCTACAGCATCTATATTATCATGGTCTAATACGTCAGCACAGCACGCTGAGTGTAATGACTTCAAGCTGCAATGTATAACAGTATTTCTCAAAATTGGCATAATGAATTGAGTGACACTAATAAAAGAGCATTTATAAATTCAATACAGTGCCTGATTGGCTAAATGAGCTTTACTGATTAGTACCACTGAGTTAATCATGGTATCTTCATGAAAAGCTAATCTATCCTAGAAAACAATTTTATGCTGGTTTAGAATGTTTCATTTTTATTCTCAAAGTAGTTGCTTGCTTGAAGTTTAAAATTTTTACATTTGTCATTAAATGAAAAATCCACTATTTTCTATAGTAAATGTATGTTATTTGTCTTATTGTGGACAAATCATATATGTATAAGTTGTAAGTCTGCCCCTATCCAATCAACAACAATGTATAGTACCAAGTCCCTGTTTCACTTGGACACACATCATAATACAGAAGAAAATATCTGTTGCTACTTCTGTTTCATAGCAACTTTAAATTTCAGTAGTTTCTTGATGTTGTAATATGGCCTTACTATTTCAGCACTGAAAAAGGCAAGGTCACTAATGTGTATCCCTACTAGCATTGCTTACTTGTTTTGTAATAGACTATTGTATAACATTTTTTTATTTTTCAATCTCCAAGATATGGAAGAAGTGAAGTCAACTTCAGGGCCTGACAAAGAGACCGATGGAAAAGATAAGGAGAGACTGCAGACAGCCAAAGAGTCCAGTGGTTCATTGCTTCTGTCCCAAGATGCATTAGCATCAGACAAACCCCCGCTGCTGGAGACCTGGGTGGACCTGCACAACTTCACTAAATGCTTCCAGTAAGGGTCAATCATCTTCAGCAACAGCCTAAGCCATATTATGCTAATCCTTTGCTATTTTGTCAAATTAACTCCTCATGCTCTTAAATTCCTATTAAGCTGCAGGCTACAATATGCTAATAATCATGTGTTTTGCAGAACGCTGTTGGTTTTTCACAAGCCAGATACTTATGCACATCAGTGTAAGACATCACACTTTAAGGTAGGGTTTTAAAGGAAAAGACAAACTTAATGTTAAATGTAATATAGTAATATTTTTACTAGTGTATACTGAAACTAATAAATATTCTTCTTCTTTTTACATTTGGGGTTACATTTATTTATAATTACATAATTAAAGTAGGGACATCAACATCAGTTAAAAATTGTGCTGCTTAATAGGCTATATGTGATGCACTTTTTTTCAGAATTCACCAACAAATAGAAGCTTCAAAAGAACAACATTTATTTGAAATGGAAATCTTTTGGCATTATAAGTGTCTTTACAGTCACTTTTGATCAATTTAATGTGCCCTTGCTGGAAAAAAACCCCCCAAACACAAACAGTTTGCTTAATGAATAAAAAAAAATCTAATTTTAACAAATGCTTCCCTATTACTCTTAATTTTCCCCATGAGCCGTAGCTGTGGTAACACCCTTGCTGACTGTATATATGACATTCAGAATGCATTATCATAAAACACCTAATATAAGAATCATCTAAACCTGTTGTTGTGGCATTTGTAATGGTGCTTGGTATAATTATGGTATCTGTGGTGGGAGGGATGTGTTGTGTTAGGAAAGAACATGAAAGTGACTCAATTCTCTGTTAGAACTCCATCTCCTCTCGGCTGTCTGCTGCTGCATTGTCCAACGCTGTGGCCTCCACCCACTCCGTGTCCGCTCATGCTAGACAACCTGATTCCACTGCAATTGTTCACACACAGGTACTCACACATACACACAAACACAAATTAGAGGTTTTTGATAACCATGCTGTTTTTGCTCTTCTCTCCCCATTTTGCTGTAATGCTGGTGAGCTGGACTTTTTTTTTTCAAACCTTATCCACTGAGAACATGTGGTCTAATTTAATATTTGGTAATTACTGTGAGTGTGAGTTTATGTAATGTGTGTGTGTGTGTATTTTATTGTCTCCTGAGAATGCATACAAAACCGAAACGCATTAATAAGGTCTGTGCTGATGTCTGTTCCATTCCATTGTTCTTGCTTCTCTCAGTCTGCAGATGGAAAAGGTACTCACTTCCTGTTTGTAGATAGCCTGTTACCCACAGAAATTGCCATTGGATTCTCCGCTTTGGTGCATTGGGGAGAGAGTGTGGAAGAGAGTAAGGACAGATAGACATACTGTACACACTCAGTTTGTCTGTTCACAAGAACAAGGATCCTGTCTAAAGTGTGGGTCTGTTTTGTGAACAGAAAAGGAGTCATCAGCCAGGCCTGGTTCTCTAACAGCTAAGCCTTTCTCGTGGAAGAGCATAGTCTCTGAACTCCCTGTGGTGCAGATTCAAACTACTGCTAGTAAAGCTGTGTTGCTTTCTCTTCCTCCAGGGTAACTATATCACCGCAACTGACAAATTTTCAGCAGCCATTACTCTAGATTTCTGTGTCACATGATCCTTCCGAAATCATTCTAATATTATTTCTTATATGATTCTAATATAATTGCTTTGGAGTTCAAGTAACAGCATTTATTTAAAACAGAAGTGAAACGTAAAAAAAAAATAATAATAATAAATGAAAAATAATAAAAAGAAATTACTACACTATTTTAGGTCAATATATGACAGACATTAGTAAGAGTAGCACCATATTTATTTTTTGACAGCAATGAAAATAAGGCTGTTAGAATGGGAAGTACAGTGTGTTCAATGGATTGTACTCTTGTTTAACAACATGCTAATTGTTCAGCTGACAAAACATTTTCCAAAAGACTTTTAGTAGACAAAAACTCCATTCCAGCTTTGAAAGTGATCTAAGTGATCTAGGACCTTCGCCATTGCAAATACAGCCTCATTTCCGTCCATATAAAATATTGTCAGATGTTCTTGCATCAGTTGGAGCTCAATGTGCTATTTGGAGCATTTTGAAATCATGCAGTGATTCATGTTAATATCTTTTGCAATATAATATATATATATATTTTGTCGCGGGGTGAATGAGAACACAGACTCAGTACTGGTCGAAAGAGCCCCGGAGGGTAATTTATTGCCCACACACTGATCACACATGCTCTGATGAATGGTGCTCGGTGCCCGTCTCAACCTGGTGCTCGTGGGGTGAAGTGCCGTGGTGCACTCTCCCTGGGTGTCTTCAGAGTCTGTGAAATAAGGAGAACAATCGTTAATGCCGCCTGGAGCTCTGGGGTGCTCTCCCGCTGGTGTCTCTTCCCCTGGCTTTTAAGGCCAGCGGGAACGAGCTCCAGGTGCGCCACTCATCGCGCACAGGTGTTGTGCGTCGGTGATCAGTGTGGCAGCGGCGTTTCCAGGGCGACGCTAATCTGGACTCGGGATACTCGCCACAATATATATATATATATATACACACCACGTATATATATTATAAATTACAATTGAAAACATAAGGTGCCTCATAATTGTCCCAACATTGATATCAGTGCTGTGACAGTCGACACTGATGTGAACTGTTGCAGTTGTTCAAATCCAACAAAAAGCTCTCAACGTCACTACCAAGGTTCATGTAATGTATTGCGCTCTCTCTTAGGAGCCCAGAACAGAAGAGAGAGATAAGAAGATGGGCTGAGATACAGAAAGAGAGAGAGATATGAACCAGTCTGCTATTTCTAGCAGCATAGTGGCCTAAAAGCTGGAAGCCTACATTCAGAGGTCATACTGAGGGAAGGGGAGGGCCAAGTGTAGGCACATCTGAATTGTTTTTTGAGGATCATACATTCAGGAAAAAAAGTAATGTTACCAAAAGGCTCTCTCATTCCTTTGTTCTCTCTCCCTCTTTCTCCACTTAATACTCCTTGGTGTTGAGAAATCTGATTTCTGTCGACAAATTATGTAAAGCTAATATGTCATTGCAAAGCTGGTCCAGTTCCATAGGGGTTTATGAGGGTGCTTAAAAGGCGTAAAAGCAACTTCAGTCAAAATTGTAATAATAGCTTTTATAAGCATAAGGAGATTTTGCTGACTACAAATACATGTACGAAATGCTACATGTACGAAATCCCTACATCATCACTAGTAACAGTGCATGATCTTGCAAATCAGTCTTCTAATTTGAAGTTATGAATTATAACTATTTTGCTGTTTTGCTAGCTCAGTCTTAATGGGCCATATGTGCTTTACTCTTATGATGATCACATACTAGGTACTGCAAATAATTTCAATAGCATAAGCGTTTACTCCTGGTTGTAAGTGTGAAGGCATGACTATAAAAATAGGTATGTTCATATAGATCTGGCAGTTTATTTGATTAAAATTAGATCAACTTACTATATCAATTTGTAGTGTTAAAAACACTACAGACCAATGACTATTAGAAAAAAAAACACTATAAAATTTGTAATCAGCACTGTTTTTTTTCTCTCACTAGGCGTCATGTTCTTCATGTGCACACAAGTGCTTCATTGGCCGTCCACCTACATCTATTCAGCATGTCTCCTTTTGTTTTTGGTGATGAGGAGTCTGTTATGCTACACCTTGACAAGGCATGCACACATTAACACACACATTTGTGACCTTGGACCACAAAACCAGTCATAGGTCACACGGGTATATTTGTAGCAATAGCCAAAAATACATTGTATGGGTCAAAATTATAAAATTTTCTTTTATGCAAAAAATCATTAGGATATTAAGTAAAGCTCATGTTCAATGAAGATATTTTGTAAATTTCCTACAGTAAATATATCAAAACTTAATTTTCGATTAGTAATATGCATTGCTAAGAACTTAATTCGGACAACTTTAAAAGCGATTTTCTCAATATTTAGATTTTTTTTTTTTTGCATCTCAGATTCCAGATTTTCAAATAGTTGTATCTCGGCCAAATATTGTCCTATCCTAACAAACCGTACATCAATTGAAAGCTTATTTATTCAGATGTATCAATTGTAATTAAAAAATGTACCCTTATGACTGGTTTTGTGGTCCAGGGTCACATTTACTCGAAGTTGCATTGACTAGTCAATTAATCCATTAGTCCTGCCACTGGTCAATGTATCAGTTCTTTATAGCAAGAACCGGATGACAAAAAAATCTCAGTTGTTGGGCTTCATCTTTCTCATCTGAATTGTCTAGGAGAGTCTGAGGTTCTGTGAGCAGGCTGTAATGATCATGAGATCCCTGGGTCGAGTGATCAGCTGCTTCTCAGATCTAGAGGAACTACCATCAACCACCAAAGAACTTGAGAAGACCCACGGTGTAGGCATACAGCAACAAAGGGTGGGTTATACACAGGCCTGGTGCAATGGGATGGACTCTTGCACCCTCTGTATAACCACTGTGTAACCAAAACCTTGTATTTGAACAAACTATTTTTCATTTCCTTTGGAATTTTAACAGCCACAGAAACACCTTCATTATTTTAATTAATAAAATATGTGCTCTTTCAGAATTTGAAATTGAGCTCTTTATGACTCATCACCAATGTTCACAGCACTGTACCAGCGAGCAGCCGTGAAATGCCATTGCTAATCTTTTGAATTTCTAGTTTAATTAAAAACTCATTGTTTCTTTACATTTTTCATTCTTAATCTTTTAATTAATTTTTAGTTGTTGAAGTGAAGTTAATTTTAAATTAAACTTTTTAAACTTTAATTTAATTAAACTTTTGTGCTCATTTTAAATTAAATTTTAGGATTGTTTGGGGTTTTATTTATTTTTTGTTTGGTTTTGTCAAAACCATGCAACCTACATTTATTTTGTCACTATTAAACTGAATATTGACAATGCTTTAAATCAGAAGTTTGCATCATTGATTCTGCTATTTTCCTGTTTAGTACTATGAAGCTGCTTTGAAACAATCTGTACTGTATAAAGCACTATATTTAAAATAAAAAAAAAGTGGCTTGACTTGACTTTGCATTCCAAAGACCCCCTTAGTAAGGGGAAATTGAGCCATTTGTCTTGGCACTGACTGTATATTGCTTTCATTTATATTTATATACTTATTATTTTTGTCCCATACAGGTGTTCAGTGAAGCTGTGTATCATATGTTTTGCTCTGCACTGGTGCGGAAACTGACCTCTGAGGAGCTGTTTGCGGTACAGACTCTGACAGGGGACCCATCGCCACATGGCAGCAATGATAAAGCCTGGGATGCACGATCAGGTGAATGTGGGGCTAACAGAGTATCTCTTTGGGTTTAGACCTATTATAGCATGTGGCTCATCCTGACTTTATGTACCCATGTGTTTTTTTCTCCCTGTAAAAGATGACATTCCAGAGCACTGGAATGGCAGGCAGGCCACAGACAAGGAAATGCAGGCAGCCACAGTGTTGCAGGCAGGTTGGAAAGGATACCTAGTCAGAGAGATCCTCACTGCAGCAAGACCAGGTAAAGTCCAGCTTCATTTGAAATAGATATAATGATACCTGGTAGAAATGGAAGAGTGGAGACACTATATTCAAGACTATGACAATATCAGGGCTTAAAGTTCTCCGGCACCTTGCCGGATCTTCGGCGTGCAGTGTTTGGCTGCGGGAAAAAAACAGTCTTACATTTAAAAAAAAACTTGTTGATATCACTTTCGAGTTCATGAGTTTGCCTACCAGTGGTATGAGAGGAGCACAGCTTTCACTCTCAACCAAACTAACATTACTAGCCAATCAGAATTTTTTGCTCTTATAAATATGAGACGCGCATAATAGTATCCAACTGCAGAGTCGCAGCCCTGATGAATGGAGAAGCGCGACACATTGAAAAAGCTGTGATGCCCAATGGTCAAAGATGTCCATCTAACGCATATTTATATACAGTGGGTACGGAAAGTATTCAGACCCCCTTACATTTTTCACTCTTTGTTATATTGCAGCCATTTGCTAAAATCATTTAAGTTAATTTTTTTTCCTCATTAATGTACACACAGCACCCCATATTGACAGAAAAACACAGAATTGTTGACATTTTTGCAAATTTATTAAAAAAGAAAAACTGAAATATCACATGGTCCTAAGTATTCAGACCCTTTGCTGTGACACTCATATATTTAACTCAGGTGCTGTCCATATCTTCTGATCATCCTTGAGATGGTTCTACACATTCATTTGAGTCCAGCTGTGTTTGATTATACTGATTGGACTTGATTAGGAAAGCCACACACCTGTCTATATAAGACCTTACAGCTCACAGTGCATGTCAGAGCAAATGAGAATCATGAGGTCAAAGGAACTGCCTGAAGAGCTCAGAGACAGAATTGTGGCAAGGCACATATCTGGCCAAGGTTACAAAAAAAATTTCTGCTGCAGTTAAGGTTCTTAAGAGCACAGTGGCCTCCATGATCCTTAAATGGAATACGTTTGGGACAACCAGAACCCTTCCTAGAGCTGGCCGTCCGGCCAAACTGCTATTGGGGGAGAAGAGCCTTGGTGCGAGAGGTAAAGAACGGAAGCCAAATATCACTGTGCCTGAGCTCCAGAGATGCAGTCGGGAGATGGTAGAAAGTTGTAGAAAGTCAACCATCAACGCAGCCCTCCACCAGTCGGGGCTTTATGGCAGAGTGTGCCGACGGGAAGCCTCTCCTCAGTGCAAGACACATGGAAGCCTGCATGGAGGACTCCAAGATGTTGAGAAATAAGATTCTCTGGTCTGATTAGACCAAGATAAAACTTTTTGGCCTTAATTCTAAGCGGTATGTTGGCGAAAACCCAGGCACTGCTCTTCACCTTTCCAATACAGTCCCAACAGTGAAGCATTGTGGTGGCAGCATCATGCTGTGGGGTGTTTTTCAGCTGTAGGGACAGGATGACTGGTTGCAATCGAGGGAAAGATAATGCGGCCAAGTACAGGGATATCCTGGACGAAACCTTCTCCAGAGTGCTCAGGACCTCAGACTTTGCCGAAGGTTTACCTTCCAACAAGACTATGACCCTAAGCACACAGCTAAAATACGAAGGAGTGGCTTCACAACAACTCTGTGACTGTTCTTGAATGTCCCAGCCAGAGCCCTGACTTAATTGAGCATCTCTGGAGAGACCTAAGAATGGTTGTCCACCAACGTTTACCATCTAACCTGATAGAACTGGAGAGGATCTGCGAGGAGGAATGGCAGAGGATCCCCAAACCAGGTGTGAAAAACTTGTTGCATCTTTCCCAAAAAGACTCATGGCTGTATTATATCAAAAGTGTGCTTCTACTAAATACTGAGCAATGTGTCTGAATACTTAGGACCATGTGATTTTTCAGTTTTTCTTTTTTAATAAATCTGCAAAAATGTTAACAATTCTGTTTTTTTCTGTCAATATGTGGTGCTGTGTGTACATTAATGAGGAAAAAAAAATACGTGAAAGATTTTAGCAAATGGCTGCAATATCACAAGGAGTGAAAAATTTAAGGGGGTCTGAAAACTTTCCATACCCACTGTATATATAGGTGCTGTCAAATAAGTTCACGTTTTTCATAAATGAGAAAGGTGTGAGACGGCAATCACAGTATCTGAGCATCAAGTACTCACAGCATTTACAATAGTCCATATTATGGCTATTTATTTTTTGCTTTCTTTGAAAATGAACTAATATTTTATTCATTGATACATTAAAAGATTGTTTTCAATAATACTATCATATATTTCAGAGATATAAAAAAATATAATCTCAAGTAAGTGTTTTTCCTTACCTCTCAGGCAGAGTCGGGTACACGCAGGTGAATCGCTAATATTTGATGTAACGGGTGGAATAGTATTTATGTGTAGGGTGTGGTGCGGGTGCAGGCTGTGACAAGCACGGGTGGGTTGCGGGTCCAATAACCAAGGCTATTTCGACTTGGTCCAGTACACGCTGAGCAGTGTAGTCAATCGCGCTGCCACTGATTGACAGCTGTAGTGATTATATTAAAGGGAGTGCTCTTTGCTTGCTTTTTGTATTTAATCTATTCACAATTTGAATAAAAGTTTTAATAAATGAGTTTTGTCTACCTCATGTAGGAGATTTAATGCAGGTGCGGTTCGGGTTGTCTTTGTCAAATGGTTCTGGTATTGGATAATTAGTGTGCTGTCATAACGTGTCGGGTGTTCTGTTAATTACTACGATTGTGGGAAGATCATTTCACCAGCCAGGAAAGGTGAATGAAAATGCCTCTCTGTGATGACATATGCGTGTGTGATTGGGCCCTTTTGGGCTCATGGAAGACCAGTCGTGCCACTGCATTCTGAAACATTTGTCGAGGTTTGATTGTGCAAGATGCTGCACATTGGTGGTGGTTGAGGAGATTCCCCCTTCCATGTAAATCGCTTTGAGTACCCAGCGCTATATAAATGTAACGAATTAATAATTAATTAAATAAATAAAACAACCTTTTATTGTACTGTTGAATAAAATATTAGTTAATTATCAAAGAAAGAAAAAAATTAATAGCCATAATATGGACTTTTGTAAATGCTGTGATACTGTGATGCTCAGATATTGTGATTTCCTTCTTACATTGCTGATTTCACCATTAAGTCTTCACCTGAACAGTTTATGTTGCTGTATATGGTATCATTATAATCCTTGGCCATCAAAACATAGGGGTAGACATCACCTTTTCTGTGTTATCATGTTTGATTCAGAAGATATGACACAAAACACATCATTTGGTAATAGCGGAATGTAAAATGGCTGCCATGGCAACCACGAGGTGTTTTTGCGATGGCTCCATTTCTGAAAATGTTCAGGACCCTAACCTGTACAATTGTACCAAGTTTCATGCTTGTATGAAAAAGTGAACAAATCACCTTAAATGTTGCACATATCACCTGGACTAATAGGAAAATTAATTAAAAAGCAGCAGAGCTTTATAAACAGCTCAGAGTAATCATGTCATCTCCATAAGAACGCTAGACGCTCATAAAACAATTTACCAAATTTTTGAAAGGGTCGTGTTTACACATGATCTCTTAATGGTAACTTACCGGTAGTTTACCAGTAAAGACTGTATGTGTGAAAGGGGCTAAACTCTTCCTCTGCATATGCTGTGAGTTTGGGTTGCTTAACGTTCATCTGGGAAAACTGTGTGCATTATCTCACTAGATTTGTAACGTAAATCATTTATAAACCTTTTCCAACACAGGATAATACATCAACCCGTTTCTAAATATGCCATTTATTGTACATCATGATTTCAAAATAAATGTTTCTGAGTTTGCATGTGGCCAAATATAAAAATTTAGTGGATTTAAACATTGTTTAATCACGCTGTAAAGTGAAACGTCACCAGGCCATTGCCGCCCTCTGCAGGTATTTGTTATAATACATAATGTACTTAAGTTGTTTATGTTCATATTATGTATAGGAATATTACGTATTTTAACAGTGTTGTTCAATAAAACCATGTAATTACTTGGTTTTGATATTTTATTTGAGCCAATTATTATTGCCTAATCGTTATAATATATAAATAGTCATACTAAAGCCTGGTTTTCACCTAGTGTCGATAAGTGGTGATATAGCTCATAATTTTCCAAGTGTATGATATAGCTTTCATTCTTCAGGTCAACCATATATTCATGAAAAAAAAAATCAGTTTGAATAAGGAAAGCAATAACTTTGCCATAGTATCCTTTCAAGTGGTAAAGAAAGGACCCCCCCGACCCACCCCTGGAAAAAAGTTCAGGTTCAGGATTTTTTTTTTGCTTTAACCCCTGCAATATACAGTATATATATATTCAAGACACTATGGCAATTGTCTTTGCAATCTGATTCATACCCATTCTCTTGTGGTCAGTTATGTCTGACATCTGTTCTGTGGGTTTTTATGTTCGTGAGAGAGAGAGAGCTGCAAGGCCCTGGAGCTCATACTTATCAATGAAGCTGCCAGTCATTCTAAGCGAGTATGACAGCAGAGAGAATAACACACCTCTCCATCTCTCTCTCCATCTGGCTCCATACCTCCAAGCATCACTCCATCCCCAGCCTGACAATATGAGTGACAGGGAGAGTGGCCGAGGGAAAGTGAGAAAGAAAGAGTCAGCAGTATCGGAAAGGATGAAGGGAAAGTGTGAGAGGAAGGAAAAAGGAAGCTGAATCTTACTGAGCAAGATAATGTATATTTCAGGAAGCAATAGCATCCGGGAAGCTCAAAGAGTCAAAACACACAAGGAGTCTCTAAAGATCCTAGTATTGCTCATCAAGCTCTATTTTACCATCAAACAACTCATTTATTGTGTGAAAATTACAGTGTAGATCCAGTAGTCACACACAGATAAACAGAACTATATTCAATAGACTTCAGAAGTAGGGATGGACTGATCATGTTTTTCCACGGCTGATTAAAATTTTTTTTTCAGAGCAAATGGGATGATTTCGAATGCCATTTTTTAAGCAAGAGACAAGAAAGAATGAACTAGCAAGTAAACATCTTGTTCCTGCACTCGTTACAGGCTGAACTGGCCTTTAATAAATAACAAATATTTGTAGCCATTTGAAATTAGAGACAACCAAAGATCCGACATACATATAGTATGAGCAGTTTTTAAATTTTTTTTTAAATTAGATTGCGTAATTTCAAGATTTAAGGCCAACACAGAATGTTATGGCTTTAGCTTTGTGAAATTATGCTACATAAAACATACCTGCACAAAACAAAAATTCATATAAACCCCCACCCATAATTCAATACTTCCAATATTTCGAGCATCATTAACAGTGCTTGCTCTGCCTGGGAACAGTGATTTGTCTGGTCATCTTCTCTTGTATCAATCACCAGCGGTCCGCTTCGGCTTCTGTTAGTGTTCTGTTGTTACAGACTTAGTAATTTTTTCTCACAAGTTACATTTTGGGAATTATTGCAATGCAGTTTTTTTGCAATCCAGACAGGATCACACCCAAATAACACAAAAAAACCGCTAGTTGAGACCAATACTGATAATATATCATACTGTATCTCACTATATATAAATATCATATATTTATATATAATATAATATATTATTATAGATAATTGATATTAAGTGTAATATACTAACATTTTTTTGGCTTAGAAAAAAAATTCAAAATTGTCTAGTTGTGCAAAAAAAAAACTTTTTTTTTTCTAAATATGTTTTATCTTCACAGCCAGGTGGGAGCTGGTACAAGGTGACATTGTATCCTCTTCTTGGCTGATGTCATTCTCTATATCTTTCTCAAAGTGTTTCTGTCATTACGACTTTCATTCACAAATGCGCCTCAAACTGTTTGTCTCCTACCTGTCAGTATGAAATTAATTTCATTTTAGGGGCATTTATTCTTTCTAGCACTCATCTGGCAGTAGATGGGCAGATATAATAAATATAATTTTATGTGAGAGGAGAGAAGAATATTTCAATGAACAGAGTCAGACCTGGCTGGTAAAATGATTGGCATTATAGAAGCAGAGGGATTGAGATTTTTTGAGTTAATTTATCTGTCACAGAGGCTTTTCTGCATCATCTTTTAATCTAAAACTGGGCCAAATCTAACCATGTTATCCAATCCAGTTTCACAGCTCCAAGGTGAATGTTGTGGGTTTTTATGAGTGCTTATTACGATGTGGTCATGTTTGTCTGTGTGTTCTTAGGCACCAAAGAAAATCTGAGCGTCGCTAAAACTCTGCAAGAGATGTGGGCTCCTGTGGAATCCGATCTAGATAAACATGCTGTATCTTTACTGAGGTGAATTATTCATTTTAAAGAATAATTTCTCTCCTCCATTGTGTCTCTCGGTGGTACCATCTGCTGTTTACTGTCTGTGTGCCTGGCTTTAGATGCGGGGAGGGTCTGTAGAGAGTGACCTCTAGCCTGGGGGGTGAATGTGGCATGTGTCTGGGCTCAGTGGGTGGGTGGTATCTTCTCTCAGCGCTTGTAGCCTAACCTAGTCGACTCTGACAATCTGGGTGTCATAGGTCGGTTTTTGTCTGCTTGAATCTTTATCCAGTACTAAGTGTGCATTTCTGGTAGACACATGGTTGCTAATGGTGAAGGAATAGCAGAGCTGTACCCCTGTGGAGAGGATGAGTGCAACAGAATAACGTTCACTGACTATTCAGTGCCCATACCAGAGGTAGCGAACTCCTGGATTCTGATCTTCAGGTCAGGAACACTCATTTTACACTTTTAGCAAACCAATAGTTTACTAAAAAATACATTTATATTAAGAAATACAAACTTTGAACTCAAAGTTTGCTTGTAATTTTAAGCGATTTCTAATTCTTATGCTTAAGCGATTTTTCTTGTCTATTCGCATTTCCAGGGAGGTGTTTCATGTTCCTAAGAACATGCTGCTTGTTCCTAAGATCTTCTCCCCTCTTCCTGTATGTATTGTGCATGTCATCAATAATGACACTTTAGAGGAGATACCCAAAGTCTTTAACAGGGTGGAGCCATACATGTACACCCCAAACAAGGTTTGTCTCTGTCAGTAGGACAACTCCTCTCCCATGTTTTTTTAAAACTTAAACATTCATTTTATATTGTATGTCTTCTTCACACTCTATAGGAGGGTTATACATTTGTAGCTGAGGCGCAGACTGGAGACACGCCTGTGATTGGAGGAAAATTGCGAATGTTTCTTATTGGCTGCCGGGAACCCCTGCCACAGCTGGCCAGAGAAACACCAAGCAATAACTTTTCTGTAAAAGAGTTGAAAGGTTACTACATCCCTTATCAAAAGGACATCATCTGCAGGTTAGCACATACATAAAGTGTACTAAGTAATAGCTTATTATTATTATTACGTTGAAGTTATATTGAAAGCACTGCAGAGCTGGACAATCAGTTGTTGCATCAAGACTGATCTAAACTGTGTGTTTTTTCCCCTGCCAGGCATGTGGTGAAAGTCTCCAGTGATCACAGTGCTACTGTGCAGTTTCAGACTTCAAAATCAGACGTCCACATTAAACTCAGTATCCTAGATCATGAGAAAGAGGTTGCCAGCAGTCAGGGCAAAGGGCATGTCATCATTCCAGTCTACTGCTTTTTAGCCAGCAATGGTTTGTACACACACACACACACACACAAACATCTATCTGTCTGTCTGTCTGTTGCTTCGTTCTTCGTCCTCCTGGGACGTTCATTTTTACGGGTTGACAAGTCTTAATTACGACATCAGGTGTGTTCAAGTCACTTTGGTCAGAACAGGATGGCTTTTCTACTTAAAACTTCTCTGCATAAAATTCAAAGATTTTTTAACTCTACGGCTACAAAATGATGAATAAAAAATGTGCATCATTTTGTTTTTGCTTTTTTTTCTGTTTTATACAACTTATGAAGGTGATATTCTAATAATCTAACTGAATGTATATTCTATGGTAATTATACAATCATATATTTAGTATTCTGTATGTAACTTCTATAGTTTTATTTAACATTACAAAAAACAAATTTAACATCAAATTTTACAGATTCTAGCTATTATTCTAGAGACTTTGGCGCGCCATTGCATCCGATATGTTTTCTCACTGACACGCTACCAACTTGGAAACTCAGGGCTTAAAGAAAATTGAGTTTCCCACTCGTAATAACGACTTTGTGGTGGCGTTCATGTGTGTTTAACTCGTACATATGCTCTATCCGACATTACTGGAACACCCATGTCGTCTGTCTGTCTAACCTTATAAGTTTGGACATGTTTTAGCTTTTGGTCTCTTTGGGGGCCATCAAACAATGAGTTTTTGCTTTGAACATTCATGAGGTGGCGTGGTATGGGACAAAAACGCAGGCTCGAATGCTTTTTTGTTTGTTTTACTTTAAGCTCCTGTTTTTAAAACCTGCTCGTGCAAATGGGGGGGGTGGGGGGGGGGGGGGGGGGGGGGGGGGGGAGGAGGGGGGGGGGCGCAAAACACACTATCCTGTTTTGTCAAATGAAATGTCTTTACTGCCTCAATTTAATGAATCCTTGCTGAATAAAGTATTTCTTTCAAATAAATAAGTAATTTTTTTAATGGTAGTATATTTATAGTGGCCCCAAAAAGTTAAAAAAAAAAAAAAAAAAATGTGAAAAATTTAAAAACACTTAAAATGGTATTAATTTCACTGCATTTACAGATTTTTTTATTTTTTTATAAAAAGGATAAAGAAATAGATAGACAGTAATCTATTGATCAACTTAACTTGAATTAATTATAATTCATAGATCAAAAAGAAACATATTATACTCTTACTGTCATTATTTTAATAATTTGATGCAACTGCTGCAGCATCACATATTTCGGTTACAAATCACAGATAGTCTTGTCATCCACCTACGTGATGTTCTGTATCTCACAAAAACTAAGGGTATGTGGTACTCCTTTCGTTTTTCCTTAGTCCAATTTTTCTTGTCCACCCACTCCAACATTTTGTCTTAAACACATGTTCACTATATAAGTCACTGTCCATTACTTAGCTACAGCCTAACTCTGCCAGCTCTAGAGTGTATTTATAGGGTGTTCATTTGTGTCTGTATGTGTGTGTGGGTGTGTATTGGTTACCGGGCGGTTCTGTGGCCCAGCGGGGGCGAGGCAGGATCAGGGCAGCCTTATAGCAGAAGGGAGAGTGACAGGAGTGGGCGGAGGAAAGGAAGGGAGTGACCAGCACCCTACAGACACACTGGTACCTGTCACCACAGGACAGCTTCTGCTGTCACTTTAGTGTGTGTGTGTGTGTGTGTGTGTGTGTGGTAGCATCTGAACTTCTAGTTACAAAGTTCTAAGAAAGAATACATTTTTTTCTGATTGTGTTTATATATTGAAATCAGTCTGTTTGTATGTGGATTGCTGATCTCATATAGTTTACATGCCCTTTATGTTCATTCACTGATGTTTCTTTCTGATGTTTTATAATTGTGTGTATGTGTCTGCAGTTTCATAAGTATTATATACAGGCGGAGGTGTTACAGGAGAGCTGGCCTTTACTTGAATCTCTCTCCTCCTTCATCCAGAAACTCAGAAACATAGAGCGCAATGAAATGAGAGGTACGGTCAGTCATACAGAAGATGCTAAGGGAATAATGCAGTGTATTGGACACATATCGTCCTTCATTGATTAAAAACAAAGTTTTAGTGACTAATTTTTACATTTCTATTTAGTTTTCATTGATTATAACAGCGACACAAATTGGACCAATGACAGAAATGATGAGAGATGCAACACTTTATAAGAATGCATCATAAAATAGTGCCAAATTACCATAAAGACTGGACAATACAGGATACGGCAGTACTTTTTGACAGCGAAATGTGCTAAAAATGCTGTTTTTTTGCTGGTTGATCCAGCCCTGATGATTCAGACTGGATCCACTCAGTTTGGCAAACAACTGCCTGCTGAAGTTTCATGCCATCGAATCTCACCTTTTGGAGGTTGTTTGTATCAGCAAAACAAAATTCTAAAATCTTGTTTTTTTTGTTGTTTTTCAGTAGTAGAAGCCAGGCTTGGAAAATTAATTAAATTAAAAATGGAAGTAATTTGATCTGCCATTCTATTTAGTTTTGATTACTATTAGCAGTTAACATTTAAGAATTTAAAACTCTTGTTTTTATTTATTTATTTTTTTATATATGATTTTTTATCTTTAATGAAAGCATTTATCACTGCTTGTTTTTGTTATTTTTTTAGTAATAGAAGCTAGGCTTGGAAAATTAATTAAATGAAAAAATTGAAGTAATTTTATCTGCCATTCTATTTAGTTTTCATTGCTATTAGCAGTTAACATAAAAAATTTTTTATATTTTGATATAACTTTTTTTATCTTTAAATAAGCATTTTTCCTCTTGTTTTTGGTCTTCGTAATAGATTTTTATTTATTTATTTATTTTAATCCTTGTCCCAGACTCATCTGGCTGTATGAGATTTGAATCTCTGCTCATGTTTTCTCATTCAGTCTGAAGCGTACTGAATAGGCTGACTCTCGTCCCACCTGTGCTTCTTTTGATTAACTGAGAGCTGGCCATCAAAAATATAATGGAAGCCAACTAAATTCATCTGCTTGTGGTTAATAGGGAGATGCGATTTGCTTTGCCCTTGGACGGGTGACATAAGGTCATTTGCTGTGGGTCAGCTCAGTGGAAGAGCTGAAAACAACCTTGATTTTATTGAGAAAAAATGAATAAGCAGGAAGCTCATAGAAATGGAAATGGAAAGGATTGAGAAGGAGGGAGAGGAAAAAAGAGAGCTAATCTATTGGATGCTTGTGTATTGTGATATGGTAGTGGAGATTAACTAGTTTGCATGATGGCCTGGCTCCAGTAATAATATTAAGATTCTTTTGTCCTCCTGATCCCTTGATATTAAATTTATTCCTTGTTTTGTTTTGTTTTTTCTTTTTTTGTTTGATTGTGAATCCATAATTAAAATGAATCTAGGTGGTTAAATGCCTCGGATTGGGTTTTTATCACTGGTGTGAGTGTGTGTAGTTCCACGTGTGCTCACTGTACTTTTGCAAGCGTGCGCGTCACAATCGACACGGGCCTCTCGTTTCATTTCCCGATAAGCTTGTGTAAATGGGTCAATGGGAAGTCAAATGAAGTTGGCTCTTGGCCTCTGGTGCCCTGGGAAGTATTTCTGGAGGAAAGTGAATTGAATTAACCCAGTTGAGTGGCTCTCAGAGGAGCAGGAGCCACCCTGAACAGTTACTACACACACCAATCAATAAATGCACATGGGAACCAGGCCCAGTGCACTGAACTCTTGCCGGATGTTCATCGGCACATATCCACCTTTTTATTGTTGTATAAATGGGCGCGGCCATTTGTAAATTATATGGGTCTGGCTTCCGGTCTCATCTGCGTCCAGCTATTTTTAGCTGAACAAAACAGTTCGTTTTGCTGCTTGATATTGAAAGTTGGTGCATCTTATATTATTTTAGTGTATTATCTTAATTATGAACACACTGGTTTGTAGTGCAAACTGTTTTACCGGTTACTACATGTTGTTTATTCTCCTCGTTATTTATCTATAGCGGCTAATGAACCGGAAGTCTCACCCATAGGCTTACTTCCGCGTTGAAGAAAAAGGTGGATAGAAGGCATGCAATATGGCTGCCCTTTGGGTTTCCGACTGGAATGACCTCTATGCTTGCTTTCAATGCCCTGTGTCTGAGATTTGTGCAGGATCCTGCTGTATTCGCATATCATGTAAAAAATCAATACAAATAAATTTAACCTTAAATTAAAAAAATAAAACCTCTCTTTAATTAAGTACAAATCACATCCCTGCAGATTACTCTATTTTACATTTAATCTGAGCATAATTGTTAACAAGCAATAGACAATCCACACTCGAAGACCCAAAATAGCTCTCTGTTATACTGGTTCAGTCTCATATTCTCAGTGAGTTTGATATACAAAGAGTGAGTTGAGACTAAGTAACATGTTGGTAACACTGTGCTGTCAGAAAGCACAGTGTGACTTCAGATTAAATCAGTTATCAGGGTTCTGTGATGGTGTCTTTATGGATAAGTAAACTGTCCAGTAGGATGTACCCTTACACATAGAATAACTGAAGAAGGTGAAAGATTTAGTTCTGTTTTTTAAATAGATCAACACTGCCATCTAGCAGGATCTACATCTACATTTACATTTCTAAAAGCCTCAGGAGGCTTTGAATAAAACACTTTACTTTAAAGGTTTTAAGTGTTATTATTGTGTTACTGCATTCTAATTTTTATAAATAATTACTGTTTTTAAAATAAATGACAACTGGTTGAGCCAATGCCAAGTTTTTACCAACCTAGAAATGGCTTGCTTATTAATATACATTTACTTATTATAAACATTTTATAAATATAAATTTAGTACTAATTTTGTACTTATTATAAAATTACTTTCATTTACTTATTAATATGAACTTACATGTTAATATAAATATTGACAAATTACATGCCTTATATTTACAAAAATAAATCTTGTATTTAAATAAATGTGTTAATCATGTATTCAGAATAAAAGTAATTTTATTATTAATTTTATTTTATAGAGATACGTTTGGCTCACTTTTGATTGAAGACCTCTGTATTTTTTTCATTCTGTATCATCTTATCTGTTTGACATCTATTTTTCTTTGGCAGTGTTTGGGGATATTTTGGATAGCACATCCACGCCTTTGGGTACAGACCAACAAAACAAAGAGGGCCAGAAATCTGCTCCCAAATCAACCCAAAAGGCCAAGGAACGAGACAAGGACAAAGATAAACTAACATCTAAGTCAAGCTCCATTATGGAGCAAGTCAGTACACTATATGTGTGTTTGTGCATTTATTTTAATGTCAGTATCGAATCCCACCATATGTTTAAATCATTCGCCCCCATATTCTCCTGTAGAAAGAGCTTCTTTCGTGAATATTGTTCATTGTGCTTTACAGACGTGCACATTTCTCTTAAGTTCAAGTTTTTTTTTCAAGTTTTTTTTAACCTTGGAATGGATCAAGATATAATGTTTCAATTTATAAGTTTGAGGACATTTCAGGTTAAGCTCTGATACAGTGCCTCTTTGTCAGAAATGTAAGAGAGAGACTTTATATTTTCAAATTTTTCAAGGGATGAGTTGTAAGTATACACTACTGTTCAAAAGTTTGAGGTCAGTTTATTTTTATATATTTATATATATTTTTTTTGATTCAGCAAATATTGATCAAAAGTACAGGAAAGTCATTATACTGTTAAAAAAGATTTCTATTTCAAATAAATGCTGTTATTTTGAACTTTTTATTTCTGAAAGAATCTTGAAAAAAATTTAGTATGGTTTGCACAAAATTATTAAGCAATTGTTCTCAGCATTGATAATAGTAAGAAATGTTTCTTGAGCATTAAAATGGCATATTAAAATTATTTCCGAAGGATCATGTGACACTGAAGACTGGAGTTATGGCTGCTGAAAATTCACTTTGCCATCAAGGAATAAATACCATTTAAAAATATATTTAACAAGCCAATGGTTATTTTAAATTGTAATAATATTTTACAATATTATGTTTTTTACTCTATTTTTGATCACATAAATGGTGTTTAAGAGACTTCTTTTAATCTTACCGACCCCAAACTTTTTAACAGTACTGTAAATGTCAGCTTGTTTATTTGTGTGTGCAGAGTTTGGATGAGAGTAAGCCCCACTGGACCCTGCGTGTAGTGAGTGACCACAGTGAGGCAGGAAGTATAGAAGTGAAGAAAGACACTGAGAAACTAGAGGAGATCAGAGCCATGAAACTGGCCTGGGAGGCAGCTGAGCCCGGCAGAGCAGCAAAGGTACCACATAACTGGAAAGGTAGAAGTAAATCTGCTATGTGTGCTCAAACAATCCTGCATGTGTATCTGATTGGTTTGTTTTGAAGGCTCATCAGTCTCGGCTGCACTATCTCAAAGAGCTGCAAGAACGTGCAGAGAGTAAAGAGCCTGTCACGGCAGAGACAGGTTAAACACAAAGATACACACAACCAGATTGTTTAATACAGTTTTATATGGGCATATTTATTATATGGCCTAATATTTTCATTGTTTGTATTTTGTAGACAATCAACCTCAGCCCCAACAGAGTGGAGAGTTCATACAGAAGACTGACAAAAATGATATTGATTATGCACCATTTATCAGGTACCACAATTATATTGTATATTATAAAAGTTCAAAAGTTTGGGGTTGATAATATAAAAAAAATAGATATTTTTTATGTTAATCAAGGAAGCATTTATTTGATCAAAATTACAGTAATAACAGTAATATTGTGACATTACAATTTCAAATAACAGTTTTATATTTTATTTTAATACATTTTAAAATGTAATTATTTCCTGTGATGGCAAAGCTTTCAGATATCATTCTAATGCTGATTTGGTACTTAGAAAACATTTCTTCTTATTATCAATGTTGAAAAGGCTCCTTGCTTAAAAACCCCAAACTTTTGAACGGTAATGTATATGATCTTCGCTTTCACTCATAGTTTCGCTCTCTTTTTGTTTGAAGGAAGTCTTTGCCGCAGCCTCGTCTGAAAGATGAAGTGTTGGAGGAGGAGCAGAGGAGGGAACGCTCTGAAAAGTTCCAAAGTTTCCGCCTGATCTGGGACAATATTCTGGAACAGCGTAAACAGGAAAAAATTGCACGCAAGGAAATGATGAAACGACAGCTAGAAACTTACATTGGCTTTCAGGTTTGTCATGTGTCGATACTATAAATGCAGATTTACACCACACAAAATCATTGTTTTTATTGTTGGTATTTGTACCATAGCAGAGAAGTCATTAGAAAAAAAAAACATTTGATTTCCTGTTATAGGACACAATGGATGCATATCGGCAAAAGATGCTGCAGACTCGTGAGGCATTCTGTTCCCGCATCCTAAAGGAGCAGTCACATAAGAAAATGGAAGAGCCACCTAAGGAAACAGTCGAACAGGTTGAGCTAGAGAAAAACCCTACTGCGGTCCAGTCAAGTGGACGTAAGAGTGGGGGCAAGAGGAAGTGATCTGACCGACCAAAATTTCATAGCAATCAAATAAGCAGTCACTCATTCTAATATTACTCTTCGTTTTATTAAGACTATTGCATTGCCTGTCCTTTTTGAAAATATATTAAGAAAAGATTTATTTTGTAACAAGTGAATTCAGTTTGTAAGATTAGCATGCAGAGTCACCTTTCACTGTCAGGTTATCTTCCTCTGTGATTCTTTATTTAAATGGTTACTGTCAGGATTGATTTGAGCAGCTCTGAAGGACAGCCTGTCTCAGAGTGGCGAATATTGTTTCCCAGAAGACACTGCAAGAGTAGTTCCGGAATATTATTGTTCCTATACATTCAAACTAAGTACTAAATGTCAATTTATTACATACTTTACAGATTAAATGAAATAAAAAATAATTAGATCCTTGTATGGTTTCCAAGTTTTTTTCTAGTTAAAAAATGTATTTATATATTTTATCACATAGCCGCCATGAGATAAAATGAGTGCTGGAACTTAAGCACAAACACAATGACAATGTGATGTGATTAAAAAAATAAATAAATAAACACTTGATGAATCTCCCAAGTAAATTAAATTACTTTTATTATAGGAATGGATAGTGTCTCTAGGTTACGTATGTAACCATGGTTCCCCGAGGGAACGAGACGCTGCGTCGAGTCGCTTTGGGAACCCCCTTGCGTGACCGCGTTCTGAAGCACGTGTCAAATCAGTCCAATGGAGACCAGAAAGTATAAAAGCGCATCCAGCAGAGTGCAAACCAGCTTCGATGAAGTAGCGCCTGCAGGGATGCAGGGAGTATGGCAAAGAGACGCAGCGTCTCGTTCCCTCGGGGAACCATGGTTACATACGTAACCTAGAGACGTTTCCCTTCAGGAACTCGAGCTGCGTCGAGTCGCTTTGGGAACGAGAATACCCACTGCGCCATACTACCAAGTCCCTGACTGTGTGTGTATCAGATGAGCACATCAAGAAGAGAGAACTTGGGAACCTGGGGTAGATGCCAGGTCTAGGGTGTAAAAACGGACGATTTGGGAGAGGACCATCCCCGCCGCGCACAATGTCCTCAAGGCCACACCCAAGTTGAAAGCCTGGGAGGCCGCCATACTCCTGGTCGAGTGCGCTCTGACTCCCATAGGTGACGGGAGGCCAGAGGACTCGTAGGCTAGTGAGATGGCCTCGACTACCCACCTACTCACAGTCTGCTTGGTCGCCGGAAATCCCTTCTTTGGCGGACCAAAACAAACAAAAATCTGATCTGCCTTACGCCATGGGGCAGCTCTGTGTGCGTAAGCGTCCAGTGCTCGAACTGGAAAGAGCAGATTAAGCCTTTCTTGGCCTACTTCCTGGTACGGAGGAGGACAGAATGCCTGAAGTACTATGGGCCCTGGTGAAGAAGTGGGCACCTTAGGGACATACCCGGCCCTCAGTTAAAGGAATGCCCTAACCATGCCTGGAGCAAATTCCAGGCACGAAACAGAAAGTGCCTGAAGATCCCCGATCCTTTTTAGTGAGGAAATAGCGAGGAGAAAGATGGTCTTGAGCCTGAGCAACTTGACCGAAACTTCTTCTATGGGTTCAAAGGGGGCATTGCATAAGCCCTCCAGAACCACAGCCAGGTCCCATGATGGCACCTTGGTGCGCTGTACCGGCCTCCGCCTCAGGGTGCCACGGAGGAAACGAGTGATAAGTGGGTGTCTTCCCAATGATTGACCACCCAGAAGGGCGTGGTAAGCAGCTAAGGCCGCCACGTATACCTTCAGAGTGGAGGGAGATAACCCTGCAGATAATCTCTCCTGCAGAAACTCCAGAACTGTACCAATTGGGCAGTTGACTGGGTCCTGCAGTCGCTGTCCGCACCATGAAGCGAAAAGTTCCCACTTCAAGGCGTACTGTTTCCCAGTGGAGAGCCGTCGAGGAGGGACACCAAGTCCGAGAACCATACTCGGGCCGGCCAGAACGGGGCTACTAGCAACATATGGACCCCATCCCGGCGTACCCTCTCCAGAAGTCCCGGGAGCAGAACAATCGGGGGAAATGTGTACAGACGAAGCCTCGGCCACGTTTGTACCATGGCATCCAGCCCCAGTGGAAGTGGATGCGTGAGGGAGAACCAGAGCGGACAGTGTGTCGTTTCCTGCGACGCAAATAAATCCACTTCCGCCTGGCCAAATTCCCTCCAAATGAGCTCCACCACCTCGGGGTGGAGCCTCCATCCCCCGGGCCTCAGCCCCTGTCTCGACAGGATATCTGCCCCCTGATTTAAATACCCAGGGATATAAACTGCTCTTAGAGAGAGGAGCTTTCACTGAGCCCACAGAAGGCTCTGGCGCGCCAGCTTGTACAAGGGGCGTGAGCGCAGACCCCCCTGCCGATTGATGTAGGAGACCCGGTGGTTGTGTTGTCTGTGCGGACAAGCACATGTTGTCACCTTAGGTCTGGAAGGAAGTGTTCTAGAGCTCGAAACACGGCCAGCATTTCCCGGCAGTTGATGTGCCAAAAGAGATGATGGCCTTCCCACCGACCCTGGGCAGAGCGGCCACTCATGACCGCTCCCCAGCCCGTGAAAGAGGCATCTGTCGTTAGCGTTACACGACGACAAGGAGCCCCCAGCGACGGGCCTTGACAGGAACAAAGGTTTCTTCCACATGTCTAAGGCCCGTAAGCATCGCCGCGTGACCTTGATCATGCGAAGCGGATTCCCCCTTGGGGAAAATCCCTTGGTTCTGAGCCACCGCTGTAAGGGTCTCATGTACAGCAGGCAAAAGGTATCACGTTGGACGCTGCTGCCATCAGGCCCAACAGCCTTTGAAACTGTTTGACAGTGAGTGACTGGCCTTCTCCTACTCTCGTGACTGTCGTGAGGATTGACTCGATTCGAGCAGGAGACAGACGTGCCTGCATCGAGGTTGAGTCCCATACCACGCCTAAATAAGTGGTTCTCTGTAGTGGAGAAAGAACACTCTTCTTGGCATTTAGTCTTAACCCCAGCTCTCTCATATGGGCGAGGACGATATCTCGATGCCGAGCCGCCATCTGCTCCGATTGAGCTAGTATTAACCAATCGTTGTTATAATTGAGTATGCGGATGCCCTGGTGTCGCAGTGGAGCCAGAGCAGCATCCCCACACTTCGTGAAGTGTGGTTTGATAGTGACAGGCCGAAGGAAGAACTCGATATTGTATCTTCGCCCCGAAACAACCTCAGGAAACATTCCAGTTTTTAGAGGGAGTATGGGAAACATTGAATAAGTCGTCTTCTGAATCTATCGTAACAAACCAGTCCTCGGACTTGATTTGAGATACTATCTGCTTGATAGTATGCATCTTGAACTGAAGCCGTTTGATAGCACGGTTCAGAAGATTGAGATCTAAGATCAGACGCAACCCCCGCCATCCTTCTTCGGAACGATGAAGTACCGGCTGTAGAACCCAGACTGTCTGTTGAGAGGAGGGATCACCTCGATGGCCTCCTTCCTCAAGATAGTGTTTACTTCTTGTTCAATTACCAGAGCCTGCTTGGGACCCACTAGAGTGGGGAAGCCCCTTTGAATCGAGGCGGACGAGAACCGAACTGGTTTCTGTAACCTTTCTCTACAATCTGCTGGACCCATTTTGAGATATTTGGTAGAAGTTTCCACTCTGCCAAAAAATCTACTAAGGGAACCAGCCTCTCGAGGCTGGCGTCTGGTATTAATAGAGGAGCCAGTTCGGTGCCCTGAAGTGGATGACCGGCAGGGAACGACCGACTGCTGTAGCACCCTCACTTGAGGGTGCGAGCTCTCCCGTGCCGTACCGTTGCCGGGCGGCAGCTGGGAATTTCACTCGTCGGAGCTCACTGTGCCCTGAAGCACCGAGGTGGCAGGGGTATCAATGAACCTCCGTGAGGGCACTGAAGGAACAGTCGACCTGACTGCTGTAGCACCCTCACTTGAGGGGGTGAGCTCTCCCGTGCCGTACTGTTGCCGGGCGGCAGCTGAGATTTTTGCTCGTCGGAGCTCACTGAGCCCTGAAGCACCGAGGGTGGCAGGGGTATCGATGAACCTCCGTGAGGGCACTGAGGAAGATTGGGCACCGTATACTGAGATGTTATCCTTTCCTCTCCATGTGGGCTGCCCTCAGGGACCTGACAATGGTAGGACCATTTAGCCGAGGTCCTCTTAATACAAATAACGGTCCGCAGATCCGTTTTCCGTCTAGAAGACCCCAACTGAGAGCATCGCCCCGACCCCCGATCTTTCTGTGGAGGGGTGCGGGTTGCAACGCTCTCTTTTTGAGACTGGCGATATGAGGAGCTTGATGGCTTGGGCTGCTCCCGCTCAGCAGCCCCACCCCTGAGCAGGTCAGCCTGGTATGCTTGTAACACCGCCATGGTGTGCAAACATGCGCCAGTCTGACCTACCGCCTTATAAGCTTTCCCCACCAGACTCGATGTAAGCCTAACGGGCCTGGTGGGAAGTTTCGGGGCCTTCAGGGACGATGCTGAGTATGGGGAGAGATAGCTCGCAAGCGTCTGCCCCACCACTGGCATCGCCCCATATACCATTCAGCCCCACGATGTTCTTTTGAATAATCGAGACTGTGGGGCTGTAAATACGGGGAAAAAAAAAATGAGTAACGGTTCTCCCCGATCTTGACACCTCAGCATGTAGATCTTCGAAAACGGAAGGCCCCCGGCGTGAAGGCTGTGATCTGGATTCAGAAAACGCTTGTCTAATTATTTTTAGGACGAGCGTCCTGTTTCTAGGCTGGCCAAACTATATTTTATTTTGGTGAATGCACGAAATACACCCCATAATCACGAATCACACCTAATACGCGAAGGTCTGTGGTGGCGAGTCCACAGTCTCCTCAGTCTCGACACTCATCACATCCAAGAATGAAGCTTCTGGCTCTACTCTCTCTCGGGGGGGAGAAACCGCAGCGTGGGCTTCCGAACCGTGAGAGAGAGCCGCGGATCTAGTGGGTGAGGACCGAGAAAAGGACGAGCCCGTCTCGGATCCCTCCGCTAAATCCACCCGCGATCCCCACGACAACAGTCTGCGCTGTGCCTCGGCAACTGCGGGATCGCGAGCCTGGCCACTCTCCTCAAACACAGCCAGGCGAGAGCGGAGCGTGCGCAGCGAGAGCCGCTCGCAGTGATGACAATCAGCTGCTCGAAAGCTGACCGTGCGTGCTCCGCTCTTAAACAAACGACACACAAATCGTGTGTATCCCCCGCCGCCAGATATCGTGGGCAAGGAGAAACACAGCGTTTGTAATGCTGTTCGCTCGCCATAAACTTTTTCATGATTGCTTTTTATATATGCTTGTGCGGACAGACAACAGTAAATAAACAGACACATACACAGAGCGCTACTGAAGAGCAGAAGCTGGTTTGCGCTCTGCTGGATGCGCTTTTATACTTTCTGGTGCTTACGTTACCCTGCTTGTGACGTCTCGCTGCTCCATTGGACTGATTTGACACGTGCTTCAGAACGCGGTCACGCAAGGGCGTTCCCAAAGCGACTCGACACAGCTCAATTTCCTGAAGGGGAACTACATTAAGCTGTGATAAATGATCTATGTATTACTATTTAGCCATCATTTGAGATATTTGAGGATATGTGTTACAACAGAAATATATAAATCATTCCAACATGTTACTGTTAAGTGAAGGTACATTGTCAATGTAAAGAGCATTTTATTGGACAAAGTTGCATATTGCAGGATGAGTCATCAACATTTTTGGATCAGTTTCCAGAACATAAAGCATATATATAGCAAATCTCCTATTTTAATTTGGTCATGGTTTTTTTTCTTTGACAACATTTATTGATTCATGCCACGATGCTTTAGTTTCCACTTCAAACTAATGTGTGAGACCTCCGGTTTTTTTAAATGGAATGCTGGATTGAATCAGAAAGTTTCCTGCCAGCTGCATGCAGCAAAGTGACCTCAGTTGTCTGTAGGATTGCAGTCCTTTGTATTTTAGTTTTTCTAGGGGTTTTGGGAGGCCTGCTCCAAGAGATATTATTCAAATCCAGTGGCCGGTTAGAACATTACTCACAGCCTCTCATAAGATGTCTCTGCTCATAAGGATAATTGAGGTTAAATCTCTCTGTGTCCCTTTTCTCTCTCACTGTTCTGTTGTCTCATCCCTACAACAAACACAGACACAAACTTGAGTTGGGTGTTTTTGTCTCTTGTCTGTGAAGCAAGACATCTGAAGTGATGTAGGGTCTGGGATATGTCTGTGTGTAGGTGTGTTCCCTTTTCTCCTCAGTCTGCAGTCAGTTCTCCTCCAGCTATACCAACCCTCACCTCCCCAGAAATCATATGAGGGAGCTAATCCACTAAGCCAGTCAGAATTTGCACATGTACTCGCAAAACATGACTTCTTTTTTGCGTTGCAGTCGTCGGCTCAATATAAGGTATGAGGAAGTGCTTGAGCAAATGCACAAGATTTAATTCTAGTCCCTGAGTGCCACACACCACAATAATAATAAAAAAATATATTAATGCCTCATATTAGCCAGACATGACCTCTTCTGGCTGATGGCACTGTTGAGATTAGACAAAGGGCTCAAATATCAATTGTAGTGTCCATGTTTTTACCCCATGTCTGTCTTCTCACACATTCACCTCTTATCACAGGAACTGATCAAGGGCAATGACTGACCTTATATTGGTTTGTGTCTCAAGTTGGAGTGAAGATAAGATAAGTACAGCTTTACATTTTAATCCTGAGAGGCACAAAAGTCATTGTCGAAAGATAAATCTTTTCTCAGTTAATAATGAAATCAAATGATAACTTTCTACTAACTGCTACTAAGCCCTGATAAATTCCACCAGGAATATTTTATATTATATTATAAAAGTTCAAAAGTTTGGGGTTGATATTATAAAAAAATATATTTATGTTAATCAAGGAAGCATTTATTTGATCAAAATAATTACAGTAATATTGTGACATTACAATTTCAAATAACCGTTTTATATTTTATTTTAATACATTTTAAAATGTAATTATTTCCTGTGATGGCAAAGCTTTCAGATACCATTCTAATGCTGATTTGGTACTTTGAAAACATTTATTATTATTATCAATGTTGAAGCTCCCTCATATGATTTCAAGAATATTTACGTGTGTGGTGCATAGACTCCCAAAAGCAGTGACTTGACACCTAAATATTCAGGTGAACCATACCAATATTGGTTTATGAGATAAATCCCTGCTGTTTATGTAATGCGAAAATGATTGTGTGTTGACAGCTTTAAGACAGAATCCCCATCTGGAATGGTGCATCATCTGGGCACATGATATGTGTTATGATGGGACTTTCTGTTCAGCGTCTGATAACACAATCTGAATGACAGCACTTAATTGAGAAGGTTTCGTAACTGCATTAGTAATGGCCCAAAGCAGCGTTTTGCTCTCATAATTTTGAAAGGGTGCTAGAACGTCACGTCCAGTTTCAGCAACAAACAACCAAGCATATACATAATAGACATAATTTCCCTCAATATATTTTCACGTGCTCGGTCAGAGAAACGTTTACGAGCTGTATTTCTTTTCGGTGTTTGAGAGGAGACTTAAATGGCATTCAATAATGGAAAATGCGTTAATTGGAGTAAAGAAAAGCTGTATTCTTACATTTTATGGTCCAAAAAGGTTATTCAGCGCTAATTGGATGCTACACTCGGGGACAACGCCAATATATGATTGTTTAATGACCTCTACAGTTCACTGTGATTCACAGATTCACATGAGCTAAACCCTAACCCTAAACTTAATGTCAGCTGTCTTGCTTGTCTTCTCACCCCTAGTTGAAGCATACCAGTTCAGAGGAATAGTCATATAATATTAACCATATAGTGTCTTAACCACAGAAACAATAGAAAAATGGGAAGAGAGTGGACAGGTTGTCTCTCCATTCAGACGATTGATGGCTGTCGTTTAAAGTGATCTAAAACCAGGGTGGTGTTTAATCAGACTGGTTGTTGGCAATGATGTGTATAGATGTTAGAAAATGCCCTTACATAGTGCCATTTGCCATCTTACACTTGTGCTGAGAGATGCTGTTGACAGGAAGCTTTGAAATAGTTTTCTGACTTGGCCAAGAATGATGAGAGCTGAAAGTACAGAGGTCGTGCTGGCTGCCCTTATATGCTGTAAGCGGAAACTAATGGTATTATTTAAAACCCTGACAACACGCAAGACATGCCATTCAACCTTTGGAAAAACCCTTTTCCTCTTTGCTTGATTTTTGTGCTTGAGATAGTGTAGAATCAGATACTGCTTTCAGAGACATATTACAGAAACTTCCTTAAGTTCAGTAATGACTTTTGTCTAAAATGAGATCCTAAATTGAATCATCATGGTGAACAGATAAGATTCTAGATTTTTTAGAGAGAAGTTTGTGCAATACAGGCCTGGGAGTTCACATTTAAAAGATATTCCTCACTTTAGTCCATATCAGGACAAATGCTTCAAATTTAGAACTCTGAACACTTCAAAAATGTACACTTACACCGTACTTGACCTTATCAGTTAGATTGACCTTTCAGTCAGTCACAGGATTTATAGTCCAGTGTCTATGAATAATACCTATTTTAATACTTAATTAATGAAGCTCATGATAATATGTATCTGTTTTTCCTCTGTCATTCGAAAGAGTCTCCTTTATGTTTAGCATAATTTCTCTGTCCTTCTGTATCTTATTGTGCTATTTACGTTACAGGTCCTCCCCCCAAAGCTCAAAGATGGGTGTTTTAGTGTCATTGCCAGCAGCCTGCAGTTTAGTCCTCACAGTGAGTTCATCTGTCTGTATGTGTGTATGTGTGTGAATGTGTCTGCTGAGAATTGTTGATGGGTGTCTTATCGCATCTGTTGATTATTCCCGCTGATAGCAGATGTGTTGCAATGAGTGCAAATGAGACATCCTTCTCCTAATGTTCCTCCTTGTAGCACCAACTTTTAGTTGTCAAGTCTGTACACCCACACACACATTTATCTAAAATGGGGACATACTGTACCATAGTGTAGTCTTCTGTTGTTTTCATGTAATGCTAATTACAACCACATCATTTTCCCAAATGAGGATTTCACCCTTTGCAACTACAAAACTAAACGATCCAAAAACAGAAATGCCTTCAAATTCTTCAAATTATATTAGAAAGAGAGTCAAACAGATATGGAATGACATGAGGGGGAGCAAACAATGACAGAATTTTTCATTTTTGTTTGAACTATCCCTTTAAAAACATTATTTTGAGAAACATCAAGATAAATTTTGGGATTGTTTGCTGAATGGAAATATTACTTTCTATCCAAATCGTAAACCTCTCATGCCTTCTCAGATCATTAAGATGCTGTCGATGCATTATTTAAGGCGGTAATACAGAATCAACATCTGTTCATGAAGCAGATGATGCAAACAGACTGAATTGGCATTCAGAGATGCGGATCCTTCTGAAGGTCTCTTGTGTGAGAGCTACTTACAGACCTGTAAACCAAAGACTATAAACAATTTGGCAATCTGATCACATTCTGCATTCGTGTTAGGAAGCATAGCCTATTTGAAATGTAAATGTAGCTCTCGTTGTGCATTTTTCTAAAGCCCTGTGCTGTGTGTGTGTGTGAGTGTGTGTGTGTAAATGTGTGAGTTTATTTGTTATTATAGCTTAATGATGTCCCTTTAAAGCCATGTCACATCCAGCTCTTTCTTTGTAGGATTAGGGGTGGATTAATTTGAATACACTGTTCCTTATAATACAGTTCAATTTTAAACACACTTTACATTCCCCTCAGTTTAAAACCCTGTGTTCAATCACAGAAGACGGCTATTTGCATATTGAAACACTTTATGAATTATTCATAACTTGTTAGAGGTCATCAAAACAAACTAATAATGACATGGGCCTTCTGATTATGAAATAAAGTACACAATCGCTGTGTAATCATCATCAGAGTAAAATAGGTGCCCGGTTTAAAAGGGGGCGGGGCTAAGCATGCCAAGGGGAAAGGGACATCTAATTAGATTGGACAGGCAATTGACATCATAGGATGTAATGAATGCAGTTTTTGTGGTGATGCAGAGAAGATTATCTTTATTACTGTCAAAATGTTCAGATATTTTCATAAAAAGATTGTCAATGTTTTTTGATTGATGCAGAGATTAATTACTGTCAAAAGTTTCTGATATTTTTATAAAAAGTGTGTCAATATTTTTTGATTAGGGAGAAATAGAGATGTGAATTATAATATAATTTAAGTTTTAAAAAATAATTTCTATAGAGTTGTGATGCTATAGCGATAAATAATAATTGTAAATATCAATTTAGCATAACTCTTTAAACAGTTTAAAATGAAAATGTGTGTTTGTGAGTGTGTACTGTACTGTACAGTTTTCTTTACATTTGTTTTTTATTTTATTTTGTATTTAATTTTTAAATATTTAAAAAATGATGTATTTATTGCACATAGTAACTAAATTAACCTGATAACCCGCACGAGGATGCTAGCGCACGCTTTTTTATTAATTTTTAAACTTTACATTTTCATTAAACACATCAATTAAAATAGGAAAGAGAGGTATGACTAAATAAAAAAAAATGAAGTTTTTTTTTTTATTGTGATCGTGCAATGGTATGTGCTAAATTGCAATACTGCATCTATAATTAGAGGGGTTTATAGCTTCTTGCATGAAA
Organism: Sinocyclocheilus anophthalmus; assembly: GCA_018155175.1. Classification (NCBI taxonomy): domain Eukaryota; kingdom Metazoa; phylum Chordata; class Actinopteri; order Cypriniformes; family Cyprinidae; genus Sinocyclocheilus; species Sinocyclocheilus anophthalmus. The sequence continues at coordinate 115,993 of JADLZN010008188.1, read as the reverse complement.
CCCAAGTCAGCAAAGGAGTACCTTGCTTTAGTAATGCTTCTGTAAACTTTGGCCCCTCCTTAGCAAACTAGCCAAACATTCATCAGTGGGAGGGTCTTAACAAAGCTTACAAATGTCAATCTCATACCCACTTAATGCAGAATATTAAACTCTCTCTCGCTCTTATTATTGTCATGAATAAAAGGGAGCAGAGTGATTGAGAAACCATTGAAGTCATTGATGTCAGTGTGTGGTTTATGGAGTGTTTTGTGTGTGTAGCAAGCAGGTGATTGGTCAGTGCCTCATACGTACATGAGGCACATTAAACCCTTACCTTATAAGGGTCTCTTCAGCCTCTCCCAGGGCCTGATAAGGAAATGCATGCAACGCTTATCTCCATCGTAACAGTATGAAAGGGTAGAGAATCAAAGGGATCTCCAAACCTCAGTGAAGGCCTAGTGTTTGTCTTCATCAGCGTGGTTGTCATGGGTTCTCAGCGACTTTATTTACATATACTGTGACTAACTTTTTATTTTAAATCTGTTCACTGATCAGGCCATAATACCCTATTTTATAATGATATCTAATCTAAACTGTGAATAGTTACCCTAAATTTACATGGATGCATTGGCTTTTTATTGATGATTTTATCCTTTACAACTGAATCCAAGTTAAACATTTTTAATTTGGATGAATTGGATGAATATGGTATTAATTTGATTTTGCAATAAGTAATTAGTTGGACATGCTGTCCGGCATGTACAGTTCTTCTCAGCAGCTGGTTTGATTAAGTGGTGTTAAAATTTTCCCCAAAATAATCTAATTTCATCTCATGGACGGAGACAAACTGGCCTCTACCAGACATTCATTGCAGATCGCAAAGAGTAAACTTGGCCTTCATTAAACAGGGGCAGGTGTCTAAATCACTTGCTAGCAACACACTCTTAAACAGCAGTGGCAAGACTGACGGTTGAGCCATTGTGACCTCTACTTTCTGACCCTCTTTATCTTACATCAGACATACGAAAGCAAACACTGAGCTAGATAGCTGGCAAACCTTTATAATGATCAGTTTTCAGATTAAAAGTCTAGCTAAAAATCTAATTGCAATTGCACACATGATTGTTTTCTGTAGTGGTGGATTCATGTTTATTTCAAACGGTCTTACATGAGAAATACCTCAATTATATCCTGCAAACTAACATTTACATATCATATTTATAGTTATAGCTTTTGTGTAACAATTTAACATAACGAAGCCACACCGAGATACATTCAGACAAGAGTATGTTTATAAATACATTTTATACACATACTATTTTTGTTATCTTGAACAGATTTCCTGTTTAATGTTGCTTAAATCAATACACATTTATTTGTATAGTTTTTCACAATGCAAATCGTTTCAAAGCAGCTTTACAGAAAATGCATGTTTCAGAAGTTCAATAATAAGCTGTTTAATATTTAACAGCAAGTTCCATTGTGACAACTTACCCCATACAGTGTCACACTATTGGAGTGCATAGTCACAAATTAACATGTTTTCAATTAGCCTATTCTTTTTGCATTAATACATTTTGACCAATGAATTTCCATGACTTTTACATTCATTCAGAAGGATTTTAAATAATAATGATGCTAATATATGTTTTTTAATAATATAGATTTCAACCCAATTAAATATTTTGGGGCTGAATATAACAAGAAACATATCGTCTCAAGAAATTTTCTTGACTCCTTGAAATGTGCAGATTTTCCATGACCGTGAGAGCCCTGTTTCTTCCTAGAGAACAACCATGGATATCTTTTTGTAGCCAAAAATTTATATATAGAGATATGTGCCTATGGAGAAATTAACCTTAAAAATAGTCATAATCTGAAAAAATATCTCCCCTATCAAATCTGTTTTACAGCGTGCAGGCTAACCTAAAGAAGTGATGCATATTATGACTGTTATGTGTTAATTGATGCGCTTTCCATCCTGCATCCCTGCGGCTCCACTCCAGGTGCAGAGTCCAGCCCCTCATTTCTGCAATGTGACGCTAGGCTCACTCAGCGCTCCACAGTCTTGCCTGGTCACCGGGAAAAGCGTTTGGAAGGCGGCTTCAGCTTCAGTAGTCATCCAGTCTGGAGTGCGCATGCGTGGCGCTGCAGCGGTGTTTCCGCGTTGAGTGGAGAGCAGAAGGGATCGAGCGAGAGAGGGAGAGAGAGGATAGAGGGAATTTGAGACGCAGCGGGACGCAGAGTCAGAATAAACGGACACCCCACAAACGCTAATAAAAAGCAAAAAATATCAACGTTCACAACCCAAGCTTTTAGCCATGGAGGACACGGTGAAAAAAAACACTTAAAATGTGAGGTTTAAAGAGACGTGCTGCAGAAACGAGCGAGAGCGGCTTTCCCTCTCATCATCCACGGCTGATCTCGACTCGGTGCTCCCGTCCCCCTCCGTCTCTCGCACCGGGGGGAAAATGAAGAAGTTTAATATTCGTAAGGTGCTGGACGGCTTGACGGCCGTGTCGTCCCCTTCTCCATCCCCGCAGCTCGGGGCCAAGGAGAACGAGCTCATCCCGGAGACGCTCCAGTCTGAACACTTCCAGCTCTGCAAGGTGGGGAAGCTTTCAAGTGAATGTGTAACATCAGCTGATGTGTGTGTTTTTTTCTTTAATAAACCTCGCGCAAGTGCCACTTAGTGCATGCTGTGATTTCACTTTATCCACAGATTTACTAGAATAGCTATATGCTAGAATATAGATAACGCGTGTCTTTTCTGTTTAGATGTGATGCATCACATAATGTTGTAATGAAAGAAATAATTTTAATCTGTATGGAAGCGTTATGATGTCATTCGTATGTTTTATTGCAAATAACAGTGTCCAGTATCTTTTGATTGCACACCGCTGGAATGCGTTTTTACATTAAAACGCTGGTATATGTCAGCCTGTATACACACTGTACTGTCATACTCTGCTCCCTCAAACCCAGACTAAATGATTTTTTTCACAAGCTGTGCGTGGAAAGGGCTGACTCTGTGTTTGGAAAATGCGCACAAATGCGTAAAATATTCATGCGTGACACAAAGATTCGTTTATACCCACACGGTTACGTTTGCTGGCCATAATCTTCCGTTTTAGTGTCCATGTTTAAACATGCTACTTAAATTGCAGCGTCGGTATCCGGTGTTTATAGAATGAGCTGTTATGCTTGAGTGGAGGGAGGGGGGGGGATAAACAACCCGTTTCTTGCATAATCTACTGTGCTGGGATTAACGTGTAATTTTGGTATTTTCTTGTAAACCCAGAACATTCGTGACTCTTTTTGGACGCACACACACGCTGAAGCCTACAGTATGTGTTATCGAGAAATTTTGGCCATCATCGGTGCCAATAGTGTTTGTCCTAGTTAGCACGATCACTAGGTTTTGTCTAGCCTAAGAGTTTGTAGACGGCGAGTGTGAATGTTGTGTGATGGCCAAGTTTGAAGTATTGATTTGGTTTAGCTGCCCTCTCTGGATTAGATCTTGTACAATGGATGGAGTTAATAGTTCTCGGTGAGAAATGGGTTATCTGTAGAGGCTATAATCTCTTCTCATCTATCTCGCTCCTCGCAAACCCCTCCAACTGAAGCCCATATGGATTACAAACCCCACCGTGTGCGGAAACTGTAGGAGAATGACAGCACTGCAACTGGGGTTTTAATTCATTTTAAAGATTCGAATCAGTTCGCTCAGTCAACATTGCTACAGATTACTTTGTTAGTACAGTAGGTGGCGACAAGTTCCCTTTGTGTTATGCGTGACGTCTTGAACGCATTTACTCAAGATCAGCCGATTCGTTCACAAATCTTACTACGCTATATTGAAGTTTGTGTCTAGAGATCTGCTGAGTCACAACAAAAATCCCAAATGATTTAATAATTGTCATTTTAGCCTCCATATTTGTCGACTGCTGGGCATTATTTTATCAGTTAGGTTAAAAAAGTAATCTGAATAGATTTATAATACATTTTCAGCATACAACCAAGAATGGCAAGCCAATTCAGTGCGTTTATAAATGTGAGGCCTCCTTCAGTCCGAACAGCGACTTCTTTATTGAAGGGGGCGTATTCGTTTAGTAGGCCCAACCAATAAACGGCTTCTTCACAGCCCGCGCTCTAATACTATTTGCTCGCGCTGCTGTCAGTCTTTGAAGGCAGGAAAAAGTAATTATAGTAACAGCATTATAGGTGCGTCTTGATACTCAGAAGTGCTATCAGTGTAGGCCTAAACCCTCTAGGTTTTCAAACAGACAGAGTGCGACAATGACAGCTGTTAAGCTTAGGCCAGTGCTGTAAACCTGCATAGTCAACCATTGTTGTTCTCTGGATACAATGCAGCAAGGTCCCAGTAGGGCGCGCTGCAGAGCCTGCGGTGGACATCCAACCCCGCCCACATCCACGTGTGACGTCGAAAGTCACGCCCATCCCCGATACAACCCCGCCCACGTCCGAGTGTGCCGTCGGAAGCCACGCCCATATCAAATACGTCACCTTGTGATTTCTCTATCCCCCTACCGGGGAAACCCAGAAGTATGTCGAAGCAATTTATGGAGGTTTAGAGGATCTAAATCAAATAATGTTGTCCTTCGTTTTACTAATACACGTTTTCTTATTTTTTGTAAAGGATGTCTAGGCTAAAATGCCACAACTTAAATCTAATATTTAATAGGTCTAATATACAGAGCTGATTTCGTCATCACAACAGCCTGTAAAACGCTTGCATTGATTAAAGTAGGCTAATTGTTAATTAAAACTTTTAAACCTTACCTTGTTCATTTATGTAATGATATAAATTCACATTTATTACGATCGATTTTGACCTACACTCTTAAAAATAAAGGTGCTTCACGATGCCATAGAACCCTTTTGTCTAAATGGTTCTATAAAGAACTTTTAACATCTGAAGATTATAAAAAGGTGAGAAAGAGATGGTTCTTTAAAGAACCTTTGACTGAATGGTTCTTTGTGGAACCAAAAATGGTTCTTCTATGGCATCGCTTGAAGAACCTTTTGAAGCACCTTTATTTTTAAGAGTGTACCCAAGGTAAAATGTATAAAATTTAAAGGGGACAATTAGATTTTGGTATTGTAAAAGTATGTAAAATTATTGTAAAAGTTGGTATTGTATAATTGTCATTTAATTTTCTAAAGATGTGTTCCACTTATCATAAAGCGTTAACATTTGAATGACAGAATCAACAGTTCTCCATATGCAGTAGGCAACACACACATAGGCTGAATAAAGATAGCTTGCATTGATCGATTATATAAGTAACATGGCATTGACCTTCAGGCCTTGTTCATCACAACTTGATATGAAATGTGTCCAGGTCCTCCACATACTTAAAGATGAATAAAAGAAGACATCCATTGTTTCATTGGGTATTTATTTATTATTTTACAAAAATAATGAAATGTAAAATTTTACAAAAAATATACATTACCAGTCAAAAGTCTTTAGAACAGAAAGATTTTTAATGTTTTTTAAAGAAGTCTCTTCTGCTCACCAAGCCTGCATTTATTTGATCCAAAATACAGCAAAAACAGTAATATTGTAAAATATTTTTATTATTAAAATAACTGCTTTCTATTTGAATATATGTTGAAATGTAATTTATTCCTGTGATCAAAGCTGAATTTTCAGCATCATTACTCCAGTCTTCAGTGTCACACGATCCTTCAGAAATCATTCTAATATGCTGATTTTCTCGCTCAAGAACATTACTGTTATTCTTATCATGACATGCAGTATACACACACAGTGGGCAACAAGTATTTAGTCACCACCATGGTGCAAGTTCTCCCACTATAAAAAGATGAGAGAGGCCTGTAATTTTTCTCAAGTATACCTCAACTATGAGAAGACAAATGAAAAAAAAATCCTGAAAATCACATTGTAGGATTTTTAAAAGAATTAATTGGTAAATTCCTCGGTAAAATTTTTTGGTCACCTACAAACAAGCAAGATTCTGGCTCTCACAGACCTGTAACTTCTTTTTAAGAGGCTCCTCTGTCCTCCACTTGTTACCTGTATTAATTGCATCTGTTTGAACTTGTTATCAGTAGAAAAGACACCTGTCCACAACCTCAAACAGTCACACTTCAAACTCCACCATGGCCAAGACCAAAAAGGACACCAGATACAAAATTGTAGACCTGCACCAGGCTTGGAAGACTGAATCTGCAATAGGTAAGTAGCTTGGTGTGAATAAATCAACTGTGGGATTAATTATTAGAAAATGGAAGACATACACGACCACTGATAATCTCCCTCGATCTGGGCTCCACGCAAGATCTCACCCCGTGGGGTTAAAATGATCACAAGAAATGTGAGCAAAAATCCCAGTACCACACGGGGGGACCTAGTGAATGATTTGCAGAGAGCTGGGACCAAAGTAACAATGGCTACCATCAGTAACACACTGCGCCCGCCAGGGACCAAATCCTGCAGTGCCAGACGTGTCCCCCTTCTTAAGCCAATACATGTCCAGGCCCGTCTGAAGTTTACTAGAGAGCATTTGGATGATCCAGAAAAGGATTGGGAGAATGTCATATGGTCATATGAAACCAAAATAGAACTTTTTGGTTAACTCAACTTGTCGTGTTTGGAGGAGTAAGAATGCTGAGTTGCATCCAAAGAATACCATACCTACTGTGAAGCATGGGGGGAAACATCATGCTTTGGGGCTGTTTACTGCAAAGGGACCAGGACGACTGATCAGTGTAAACGAAAGAATGAATGGAGCCATGTATCGTGAGATTTTGAGTGAAAACCTCCTTCCATCAGCAAGGGCATTGAAGTTGAAACGTGGCTGGGTCTTTCAGCATTACAATGATCCCAAACACACCGCCCGGTGCAATGAAGGAGTGGCTTCGTAAGAATCATTTCAAGGTCCTGGAGTGGCCTAGACAGTCTCCAGATCTCAACCCCATAGAAAATCTTTGGAGGGAGATGAAAATCCGTGTTGCCAAGCGACAGCCCCAAAACATTACTGCTATAGAGGAGATCTGCATGGAGGAATGGACCAAAATACCAGCAACAATGTGTGAAAACCTTGTGAAGACTTACAGAAAAAGTTTGACCTCTGTCATTGCCAACAAAGGTATATAACAAAGTATTGAGATGAATTTTTGTTATTGACCAAATACTTATTTTACACCATAATTTGCAAAATAAATTCTTTAAAAATCCTACAATTGATTTTCTGGATTTTTTTTCGCAATTTTGTCTCTCAAGTTTGGTAACAGGATGCAAATTACAGGCCTCCCTCCCTCTTTTAAGTGTAGAACTTGCACAATTGGTGGCTGACTAAATACTTTTTTCCCCCACTGTACATACATAAATGCACACATAGACTACACGCGACTGATTCCTTTCTCTGAGAGATTAATTCACAGAACCTATGCATGACCGTTAGGCGGGTCATCAAAAACATTTGATAGAATATGTCCAGCTCCTCCAGATACTCAAAGAATAAAAAGACATCTCTTGCTTCATCCGATTTAGACCAAATATATATTTTTTTTACTTACCGACACGGCAAACAACAACTTTTTTTAGCGGTTGGCAAACAATACGAATGATCTTCTTATCGATGCTTCTTGTTTCAAAATGAATGAGAATGTGACGTATTTTGACATGGGCGTGGTCTGTGACGTTACTCTTGGATGTGGGCAGGGTTGGATGTCCACCGCAGGCTGCAGCGAGATGCTCCTCGCAAGGTCTGTGTTCTCACTGCCTGTCGTTTTTGTCTATCTATAGCACATCAGGATTGTTTGAGCAATTCAAAGGGCTGGGTATTTAAATAGTTGGATATATTCAGTTGAAATTGATATTGAATTGTCCCTGAGGGGAAGTTTGACTCCATTGTGCTGCACACATACACATGCTTTGCCACTATGCTTCAAATCAAGACCGTAAATACTACAGTGTACAACCAGTATTCTTTTAGTAATATTTATTCTATTTTGAATTCACTATTATTTTTATATTTTCAATTTTCATATTTTAGTTTTAGTCATTTTTACGTGTTTTTGTTATTATTTAGCTTAAATGTATTTTTATTTCAGTTTTAGTAACTCAATTTAATGAAAATTAAAATGTTGCTTTGGCAACTAACTGAAATAAGTTAATCTAGTATTTTTTTATATTAGCTTTGTTTTAATTAGCATTTTTTAAATTGTTTTAAAGTTAACAATAACAACACTGTAAAACATCTGTCACATTAAAAATGATGAAACATTCATCATAAGCAAAAACAGATATAAAAAAACGGATAAATAAAAATGTAAACAAATAATTTAAAATAAATAAAATGTAAAATTGTTTAATTGCTGGCTGAAATTTGAAAGTAAATTTCTGTGCTGGTTATGCCCTCAAGCTTTACATTGTGTACTTTTTAAAACATTTTCTTTTCTGATTTGATCCTCAGACTATGCGCCATGGCTTTCCTTATCAGCCCTCCTCTATGGCATTCGACCCCGTCCAGAAAATCCTTGCCATCGGGACTCAGAGTGGGGCTTTACGATTGTATCCTTTTCACAATGGAAATGAAATAATCTCTGCTCTGTTTCAGGTGCAGTGTGAACCTGTCAGTAAGTATTTAGTTTCTTTGTCAGCTCTGTTATTAGGTGTTACTACTGGTGTGTTTAAGGGCATTGTCAAGCTAAAAACAAATTCATTAGGACATGGATGACCCACTGTTAGTTTTGCCTTTCTGAAATGTGACTACATTATGCTGCACCACAACATAACAAGCTTCATCTGCTTTAAAGTTATGCCAGTTGTTGTGCTTAAGTGAGTTGATCCGCTGTCATAGCTTGCCAGTCAGACCTGTCATAAGTTTTTTGTAAAAGGACGTTTATTGTTACTGGATTGGAATTTGGGATCATTAAGACACATCACATTAGTTCAGTGACTCTTTCATCACCCTCATGAATGATCCTAGTACATAAATTCAGATATTAATTATACCGAACAAGTCACTAAGGTCTATTCCCATCTCAGAGATGGCAAAGAACTTCCTGTCTAATCAGAATCTCTATTCACACTCTGTATTCAAATAGATGGCCTTTGATTTTGAAATGAATTTCCACGTTCCCCAATTCATTCGTACACACAGCAGCATGGCATTAGTATCTTTTCACAGTGAGTGTGCGGTTCTAATTGAAAATATTTCTTCTGCTGTCACTTCGGGATAATTTGCTGTCAGTCAAGTCGGAAGAACAGCTCGCTTGACACTGCCCTTTGTCAGATGTTGGATGATATTGGTGGAAGTTGATACATGCGGCGGCTCTTCAGAGAACAGCCTCTCTAGAAACTGATTGCCTTTGCTCTCTGAGGAGTTCGGTGATACTTAGCCTCTTTGAGCGACTGTGATCAGATAAATGTCGGCTGCCGTGAGATGAGGGCAAATGAAAATTTCCCTAAGAGACTCCAAATTGTGATTAGTGCATCGTCCTTTCTTTCTTTCTTCGCATGTCATCCCGAGCTATCGGCAGTGCAAAACAAATCTCAAGATTCAGCTGAATGGGATGGTATGAATGAAGTCTTACCTTTTGATTTTGTGACTAATTTTGGTCTCTGTACCTAAGCTACAAGGCTAGAGTTAGTTGACAAATCTTGGATGGACTAGCAAAACGGTGACTGATTTATGGTCAGATATACATGGTACAAATCTCATAGTATTTTGTAGTATTTGCAATGTTGTCTCATTCATATTTGTAGATATATATTTTTTTAAATGTCTGTGTTTCGATTGACAATGAAACGCAGTTAACAGCTTTTGAAACATGAAGCCTTTTAAATGTTCAAAAGTTCAATATATATATATATAGAAATAAATTAATCCTTCTATTCAGCAAGGATGCCTGAAATGTCAAAGTCCAGTTAACATTTCTATTTACAATACGTGTTCTTTTGAACGTTGCACAAAATTTAAGCAGTGCAACTGTTTTCAACATTGAATCTAGACAGAGCTTGAGACCCCAACTCCACCCTTAAATTATTTCTGAAAGATCTTCAGGACACTGAATACTGGAGTAATGATGCTGAAAATAAAGCTTTGCATCTCAGGAATAAATTACTTTTAAAATGTATTCAAATTGATTACTTTAAATTATAATGATATTTCACATTATTACTGTTTTCTTTTAACTGATTTGATCTAAAATAATTCAGCTTTGGTATGTAAGCCTCGTACACACCGGGTCCGATTATCGCGGTGCGCTTATTCGCCGCCGATTTTTCGACGCGTCGTTTGTGTCATCCCAAGCTCTTTTTTCGCTGGCCGATGACTGAGTGAACGTGCAAATTCGCTCCCTGACATTAGATGGCGCTTAATGAAAAACAGAAATACCCCGGTACACGTCGAATCCTATTTAATCTGCAATTCCTCTTTCCTCTCCATACCTGCCGCTATCTGTCGCGTTTGTCATAAAGCCCTTTGTGTTCAGACACCAACGAGACCAGCAGTTCTACATTCATCTTGCCTCGATGCATCTTCTTGGTCTACTACTTACTTCCTCTTCGTCCTTAGGTATAAAAATGTATGCTCTGCAAGATTGTTTTGTGCTTGAGCGCCACCAAGTCCTGTTTTACTGTAACTTCAGCAGCTCCAGGCACGTGAACAAAAGCACCGATCTCATTTGGTCGGCCAGTTTTTAACGTGGTGCGTCAAACCAAAAAAACGAGCCAGAGGCATTTTTTTTTAAAATTGCTTTTACGCCTCGCGTTTTGCGCGTCGGTGTGCACACTCGCATTGGCGCCCTTTGTTTGGTCACGAGGCGTTAAACGTCGGCGATTATCGCGTGCGATATTCGTCCCGGTGTGAACAAGCCTTAAGACTTTCAACAACATAAAAAAAAATTAATAAATCTTTCAGACTTCAAACTTTTGAACACTGGTATACAATAAAACCCACCTATTAATTCCAATTAATTTAATCTTCTATGCAAAAATGTTATCTAAAGTTTTAGATGCTATCATCGCATTGATAAACGTAGTCTCTGTCCAAACATATGAAAATATTAATGTGCTAGATGTACAATTAATGTGTGAATACCTATGAATGCTTGTGAGATCACATTGGTATGGGTAGTTTATGCCACACAGTGTGTGTCTGTAGCTGTAAGCTGCATAGCGCTGTGAAGATCTGTTTTGCAGTTGTGTAAACTTCTTCCCCAGTTGAGAATGACTGAAAGTGGCAGATCAAGAGACCAGAATGGCAGAATCCTGGCAAAATCATCCAGAAGATTAGAGCAGAGGGAGGGAGAGGAGAGTCTTCAGTCTCAGGCCAGCAGGCAAATGCGCTGCGATCCCAAAAGCGTTCTGCTTCCCACAGCTCGCTTGCAGAAAGTGACACGACAGTCAGATGTTGAGAAAGATCAGAGACAGAGAGAGAATGTTTTTTTTTTAAGCTTTGGCATCAAAAGTGTGTCATTTCTGCAGCACCAAACTAAACACTCCCAACTGTCTACCATTGGTCGGACAAGCATATAGTCCCACGCCCAAACTCACACCATTGGTTGAGCCAATTTTGCAGTATTGGGATTTTTTGTTGTTGTTAAGAAAATTACACAATTCTGCTTTAAACCACCTTATCGGCTATGGTATTGTTCATTGTTCGATCTATACCTTGGACTTTGGGGGAGCCCACTTTTTTTTTTTTTTATAACGAGGGGGGGGGGGGGGTCTTGCGTGTGCCTCAAAAAAGGGCTTACAATGACTTACAAAGATACATAACAGCTACAAGTGTATGCACTACTTGCTTTATGCTAGCACTATATAGTATAAATCACTATACAGGATTACCCTATTATACTTTATCGACACGAATTGATAGGTGAAACAACAAACAGCCAAATAGTCTATAAACAAAGCATCGGGCTGTTACGACGTTACTCGTCATCAGGGTACAGAAGAATACCATAATTCCTCCGTTCAATTAGGCCTAAGACATCGAGAGTCACGCAGACCTATAACAACCCAGCCACAACACATAATTGCAAATTACATGCTTTACCTTAACACAGAATCGACCAGAGTTCAACGTTTATATTTTTTTCTACTAATCTTTGAGTTAACATGTACTAAACAAGAGTGGAATTTGCACCGCAGCGCCCCACACACCTTGATGCTCATGACAAGAATAACATGTATAGTTATCTTTATTGAAGTGAACTAGGTTTAAATCGCCGTCATGCATGAATGAATTATATTTTTGCAATTTTACACATAATAATCCACGATGATCACATTACACAAAACTGAAATTGCACGTCAAAATAACATTGTCAATATTTTGAGACCCCCCAAAATTTCACAAATCACGTTTTCAGGGGAGCCCATGTCTTATTAAGGGGAGCCGATCTCCCCCGTAGTTCGCATTGGTGGTCTACCATTTGAATAATTAAATTGCGGGTGGTGAAATGGTGGTTATTGTGTAGCAGACAGTTTTGGGTGGTCCCTGTCCTTTGAGAATTGTATTTTCAAGCGCAAAGGAGAAAGAATGGCAGACTCATAACTCAACTAGCCTCGTGGGCCCCAAGACTGCGGCTCGCACGCAGATCTATTGATCAACCTCTCAGACACACACACACACACAGACATGCACAAAGTGGTGTGATGACCTCATGGTAAAGCAGATACATTTTAAATAGTCTCCTGAGTATTTGCACTTCCTCTTTTTGCATTACACTGTGAGATTGTTGGCTGCTATGTACAAATATGTCTCCAACACTGATTCCTTACAGTCATAATCACTGTAATCTAGAATATAACCCACTATGAGTCTGATAATTTTATTCACATTGATCATCTCTTCAAATTTAATGAAGGGTATTTATTTCTAAAGAAGACATGTCGCAATGATCAACCCTCGTCTCCATTATAGGTTGCAGATTATTGAACAGATTATGTTCAGGGCTTGTAATGAATACACTTGAATTTAATGTCATTGAAAGATATGAAAGGCTGTGTCCAAAACCTTGCATCCTTGCCACCCAATCAGACAATGTTTTTCTATGAAGATAACTTATCTGATTATAATATCGCATCTAGTGATGTAGAACAAATTCAAGTAAGCTTTAGACATAACTAAGCAAATATTTAAAGGAACACTCCACTCATTTTCCAACTCCCCTAGAGTTAAAAAGTTGAGTTTTACCGTTTTCGAATTCATTCAGTCGATCTCCGGGTCTTACGGTAGCACTTTTAGCTGTAGCTTGGCATAGATCTTGGCATAGTTAGCATCTCGCTCAAAAATGACCAAAGAGTTTCAATATTTTTCCTATTTAAAACGTGACTCTTCTGTAGTTACATAGTGTACTAAGACTGACAGAAAATGAAAAGTTGCGATTTTCTAGGCCGATATGGCTAGGAACTATACTCTCATTCCGGCGTAATAATCAGAACTTTGCTTCCGTACACATGGGGTCGCAGTGTAAAAAAGCAATGATATTACCAGCTCTGAAAGCGGCTTATTGGAAGTTACCTAGCTGGGACTACTTTCAGGCGCTGCGTAATATCATTGCGTAATAATATTATTCAGCTTTTATTCATCAATTGATGAATTTGACAGCAAAGACTTAGATTCTTGAAAAAATGCCAGAAAAGTGTATTACAATTTTAACAGAAATATTAATCAGCACAACTGCTTTAACATAGACAATAATATGAAACATTTCAAATCAACATATAGCATGATTTCTGAAACATCATGTGACTCTGAAGACTGGAGTAATGGCTGCTTAAAATGCAGCTTTGCCATCAAAGCAATCAGTAAAATTTTTAAATATCTGAAAATAGTCATTGTAAATTGGTTTGCATAAGTGATGTCTTTCAAAAACATTTGTCTCAGGTGGGACATAAAAAGTCGAAATTATGATAAATTAAATCTCAACAACCTTTTAATTAGTTTTTTACTCTGAGGCGAAAACTGACTTCCATAGTATATTGCCTGAGAAGGCAGCATTTTTCAGCTTACAGACACAGCCGGAAACATCCATTGACCATTGGAAAATGGTATTGTAAAAAAAAAAAAAAAAAGGACACCAACACTCTCATCTACACATACGTCGAAGTACCTCATCTGGTCATGAATCAGTAGTCGTGATGCTACACTGTTGCGAGAATGCTGAAACGGGTTGATGCGTCCTTGTACGATTCCTAATGAATCTGAATAGACTGCCGGACATGGCTGTGGTGGGTATTTTGTGTTTATGCTTGTGACTTGTTTTTGCTTTGAGTGTCAGGCATGTTATCTTAGCCTAACACACTACATACGCAGCACTGCTCGAGGACCGCTATGCCACTCTTTACTTATCCACGGGCGAGGCCAGCATCTGGAGAGCTTGGCAGCAGGTAATGTGTGTGTGTGTGTGTGTGCACGCTTGTGTGCACGCTTGTGTGCTGTGATCGGCTCAAGCAAAGGAGTTTAAGTCCATAATGACACAGTAGCAGCCATCTATGATTGAGTGTGTGACTGTTTAACTTACTGTACTCTGTAACTGCAGGAAGGGCCACCAATTCAGACAAATCTGTTCATATTCACTAGGCACTCAAACCTCATTGCATTAGGGATAGAACGGTACAGAAGAACCTACAGTGCCTGGTGGTTTTTGAGAAGTTATTGTATATTCTTATTTTTTCCACAGTGTCCACATTAGGAATGTGCAAAAATAGATCACTTTAAAATCGACTGGTTATGGTTCACCCTGTAAAATTGAGCAGGTTAAGGGCTTGTTCACAGACCAGACGTCATGAGACGGGGTTCTTAGCACCTAGATAGAATGCAGTAGAACTGAACTCAGAGGTCTTAAAAACTTCTTTCAACTTTAAAAAATGCTTCTTAACTTGACAAATCGTCTTAATGCAATGCTCATAGTGAGAGAAATTTGTGCATTTGTATTCTGACAGTAATTGTCTTGAAATTTATTGTTGAAGGTGGTGAATTTGTTGGCTGTGTCGGCGGTGCTTTAAATGGGATGCATTTAGCGACGCAAGTACTCTGAGAGGGTTTTAGCATGTTGACAGTAAGAGTCACCGTTTTTACTGTCATACTGTCAGCATGCTAAAAACCCTCTCTAAGACGTAGAAGAATATTTGATTTATATATATATATATTGAAGAAGGTGCTATTTTAAAGCACCTTCTACTAGTGTTATTATATTTTATGTAAAATACATATAATAATGTGTATATATAATATATGTGTGTGCATATACGTATATATATATATATGTATGTGTCTGTATATAGTTGGTGTTTTAAATTGGATGCATTATTATAAATATTAATTTTATATTTATAAAAATGCATTTATGTGTAATTTGTAACTTGGTTAGTTTCATCTTACCTTGTTGTGTCTCTTACGGACTCCTCAGCTATTCTTCATTGATTTTAGGGGACAGTGTGCTGGCTTTGCATTGTTTCGGGACATTGTTTCAAGTTGGCTTCTCCAGCCCAACCTAATTATGCCCTCCCTCAGCTCTCAAGGTCCTCACTCACATCACTATAATGCTACACCCACATTAATCTGGCATTTCTTCATCTCAACGCGCCCTGTCTGCATTAGGTTCACTTCAGTTCACCCCATCCTGGCCCTGGGAATTTCAAGTCTATCAGCTCATGTTTATGCTAACCTCTTCAAAAAAGCTCCCACAATACTTGGCGCTTTTTATTTTCTGTGCAGTAGAAATGGAATCTGCCCATCTGAAATGCTCCGCTTTTATTGCTCTTATCTAATAAGCACTGCATATATCGCTGTCCGTTTCCCCTGAGGCTTGCATGAGAAAACCTCTTAACGACAGAGACATGAAAAAGGCCTCGCGTGTGTCGGTACCTGGTCGTCATATGGTCTTTGTGACGTTTGCAGAGAAGCTATTAAATAATTTACAGTAAATTACCCTCCTGGTACAGTCTAGGAGTGTCGGCCCATCAGACAGGATGCAGGACAAAAAAAGGGCTGAACTGGAGCAGGCTGACACCCTCATGTAAGGGCGCTTGTGAGTCACCACTTTCAAGGAAAGGGTAATGGAAAAGTTGCCGAAGGATTCAATATTGTCTTCACTTTCAGGAAAGTGTTTGTGATGTCTCTCAAAGTTCAGACACATTCTCTTTCCATTAAGGCAAAAAGGCAATAACAAATAACACAATAGCAAATTGCAGAGACCTGACACCAGTTTAGCAAGATAAACAGTGCAGATTGTTCACATAGAGCCAAATATTCCGTTCTTGTCCATTGTTTCTGACGTTGCTCTGTCTGTTTTGCACCTGCTCGCTCCTCCGTACGCCTTCTGTTTCTCTCCTTTCTGTGTCTTTACCTCCTCCTCCCCCCGTCACTGCAGTGAATTTTTGTTTCTGTCTGTGCTAAGTGGTTGCTATGCAGTTTAGAAAGTGCGGTGCAGTTTATGGGATGCAGTTGCCAGGCGAGAGAGACTCCTGCTCTCTCACGGTAAACTCGGCAGAATTGTGAGTCCCTTGTGCCTTTGAGGTCACCTACCTGCTCTGTAATTACACACAAAGACGGAATACTGTGCTTCATTGGCTCTTTGGCAAACGAACAAACATTTTGCCGCACTCATATGTGCATACAAGCTCAGCATTTTGTTTTCGGTGCGATATACGTGTGCAAGGAAGTGGCATCCGTCAGTCAGTCAGTCAGTCACAACACACGCGATCACACACCCCAGCTTACACTTCATCACGCTAACGAGGCTTCGCCGAGCTGTCTGTCAGCTGATCTCTCTTGCCATCAAAGCCTGTCTTTGGCTCATTGATCTGTTTCATCACTTCAAAGAGGCTTCCAGTCCCAGAGCCCCTACCACTTTCCTCTTCCCCTTCACCCCTCCATCACTCTGCACTACTCCAGCCCCTTCAGCCGAGCTTCTCCCCTGTCAAATGTCTGTGTCACACACACATTTGCTCTGATTAGGTATTTTGTGTCTAGATCACAGCACGTGTGAAAGTGGACAGCATTCTTCGCTTATCAAGGTTGTGTTTACATAGCTTTGGAAAATCATTGAAAGTGTTTGTGGTTTTATCAGAAAAAGTAAGATGTAGAAATGCTAAATAATTTCAATTTTAGTACACAATAAAAAATTAAATGTTAATCATTTTGATTAGTTTACTGTAAGTTACCATGCCCAGTATGGTGAAGAATTATAATAGATTTAATGCTACATGTACATTGTTCAACCAGTGTATTTCCATAGTAAAATTTTGTTAAAACTATGTTTTTCTAAGAAAAAAAAGTATAATTTATGCACTTTGTAGCTCACGGCATTTCATTGTTTTTTTTTTTATGTTTGTTTGTTGATTTTGTTTTTTTTTTTAACGATAAACGCTAGTTGTTTAGTCATTTTTTACTGGCATTCACAATTTTCAGCTGTACTTTTCAAATGTTTAGACATTTAAATTTGTAGTCCTTTTAGATCACAAAAAAAGCTCTGCATCTTATTTAATATAAGAATTATAATAATTCTTATTTAATATCTATGTGCGTACATGTTTTTATTGTATGTAGTTTATTTTAAACTATGATTTTATAGACTTTTTTTTAAAGGTGCTAAAACCTCAATATCGATTTGATCTCCCAAAAGTTTTAATGCTAGTTTGTGTTTTTTGCCAGTTGTTCTTATATATATATATCTTTATATATATTATATATCTATTATATTATTATATTCTATATATATATATATATATGTCCGAATCCGTCCCTGACTTCTGTTGTTATTTACCACCAGAGGTCACCCTTTCCATTTCATTGACTCTCGCACAACACAAACTGTTGCATAGTACCCTGGACTACATATCCCATCATTCCTTGCACTGATTGCACACAGCTGTTACACTGATTGCACCCAGCTGTTTCATATCACTCACTCACTCACTATTTAACACTCACTCTGATTCCTTCCCTCTGCCGAGTATTGTTTAGCGCATATCTCAGATAGCTACACTACAGAGCCCTCATTTGTTTCCCTGCCTTTGCCTTAGCCTTAGCCTTAGCCTTATCCTTAGCCTTAGCCGTTTTCTCCGGTTTTGATCTTCACCTGTTTTCCTGGATTTCTCCCTTTAGCCTTGCCCCTGTGACTCTGTCTGCCAATCGTCGACCCACGCTAGCCCTAGGATTATTCGTGTCTTGCCCGTCATATTCCTGGTTGCCACTGTTTACCCTGCATGTTTTATGACCATGTCTCTGTCTTCTCCAAATAACGCTTTGGTTATGGATCCGCACGTCTCACGTCTTGTCAGCTCCGTACAGAATACTCGGCCACACAAGGATCCAGCGGCTTTTCAAGTGGGCATTGGCCAGGTATGGACACTGCAAGGCTGTTGTTAGCCCTCGAGCAGGGCACACGCTCGCTCGAGGCATACGTTCAAGAATATCTGGACATTGCCTATCACTCTGATCTACCGGACTGTGTCCTAATAGATTTTTTCTATAGTGGCGTTAGGCAATCGCTGAAGTCCAGGCTCATCCTTAAGGGGCCGCGTTCGTCACTATGTGAGTGTATGGACTATGCTTTATTGACTGTTGGCTCTTTGTGGACTGTGGGTGGGTGGGTGTGTTATCGCGGAGGAACGCAACCCCCACTTTTACTCCCTGTATGGCCTCCTCAGACACCAAGCACTAGATTGCGTTCACAAAATGGCAGCGACAGATGAATCTGATCACAAAATGACAGACACAACAGCACCCCATCAAGTCACAGTTGATCGTCATAAGTCAAGTCAAGTCAAGTCACAATTGATCTTCATGAGTCAAGTCAAGTCACAGTTTATCGTCATGAGTCAAGTCAAGTTTACAATTCATTATCAATGGGTCAATCTATCACAGCTGCTCTTCACGAGTCAGTCAGTCACAGTTCCTTTTGCATGAGTCTAGTCAATTCACAGCTGATGGTTATGAGTCTAGTCAAGTCACAGCTGATCTTCATGAGTCAAGTCTGGTCACAGCTGATCTTCATGGGTCAAGTCTAGTCACAGCTGAACTTCACGAGTCAGGTCAAGTCACAGTTCCTTTGCAAGAGTCTAGTCAAGTCACAGTTGATCATAATGAGTCAAGTCAAGCTACAGTTCATTATCATGAGTCAAGTCAAATCACAGCTGATCATCATGAATCAAGTCAAATCACAGTTGATCATCACGAGTCAAATCAAGTCACAGTTTATGATCACGGGTCTAGTCAAGTCACAGTTGATCATCTTGAGTCGAGTCAAGTTACAATTCATTATCATGAGCCAGGTCTAGTCACAGCTGATCTTGCGATTCCATCCTAGTCCCGCTGTTTCTTCCTGAGTTCAGTCACTCACCCTGATTCATGACATCTATCAGTCACAGCTGACTTTCATGATCAGTCGTCACAGTTGATCTTCATGAGTCAAGTCAATTCACAGCTGATCTTCATGAACCAAGTCGAGTCACAGTTATTCTTCATGAGTCAAGTCAAGTCCCAGCTGATCTTCATGAGTCAAGTCAAGTCGCATTTGATCTTCATGAGTCCAGTCAAGTCTCAGCTGTTCATCCAGAGCCTCATCATGTCTCAGCTGTTCATCCAGAGCCTCATCACGTCTCAGCTGTTCGTCCAGAGTCCCGTCACGTCTCAGCTGTTCGTCCAGAGCCACGTCACGTCACAGCTGACCTTCTAGAGTCTCGTCACGTCTCAGCTGATCGTCCAGAGTCACTTCATGTCACAGCTGATCATCCAGAGTCTTGTCTGTTGCACCCAGATTGTCGGGGTCAGTCCGTCGGTATCCCAGTCTGGTGTCCAGTGTGAGGGATGCACCGCTGGTGTCTGCACTCACCGCTGGTATCCCCAAACCCACTCACTTTAGCCCTCCTGTTTCTGAACTCATTCCCCTGTCTGCAGCACTTCCCATATGGGGGTTGCTTTATGGTGTATCTGGGTCGCGTACTCCACCGCCGATTTGCTAGTGGCAGCAGCACCGGCTACAACATCTCCTGAGGTGGCGGCTTATGCTGCAGAACCTTTCCGAGGTAGCGGTGTCCACTGCTGTGTTCCCAGAGGCCATGGTGTCCACTGTAGGCTCTTCAGAGGTGGCGGCGCAGGCTGCAGAACCTCCCGAGATGGCACACTTGTCTCAGTTCCTTGCGTGGTGGTGGCGCCCAGCAACGCACTTTCTGCCTGTTTTGTTCCGGCCAAGGAGGCCGACTATGAACTCTCTGCCTGTTCTGGCCAAGGAGGCCGTCTACGAACTCTCTACCTGTCCTGTTCCGGCCAAGGAGGCTGTCTATGAACTTCCTACCTGTCCTGTTTCCGGCCAAGGTGGCCGTCTATGAACTTTCTGCCTGTCCTGTTCCGGCCAAGGAGGCCGTCTATGAACTTCTTGCTTGTCCTGTTCTGGCCAAGGAGGCCGCCAATGAACTCTCTTTCTGTTCTGTTCCGGCCAAGGAGGCCTTCTATGAACTTCCTGCCTGTCCTGTTCTGGCCAAGGAGGCCATCTATGAACTCTCTGTCTGTTCTGTTTCGCCCAAGGAGGCCGCCTATGAACTCTCTCTCTGTCTTGTTCCGGCCAAGGAGGCCACCTATGAACTCCCTGCCTGCTCTGTTCCGGCCAAGGAGGCCACCTATGAACTCCCTGCTCATCCTGTCACAGATATAGAGGCCGCTTGCGAACTCCCTGCTCGTCCTATCACAGCTATAGAGGCCATTTGCGAACTCCCCACTTGTCCTGTCACAGCTATAGAGGCCGATTGCGAGCTCCCTGCTCGTCCTGTCACGGCTATAGAGGCCGTTTGCGAGCTCCTTGTTCGTCCTGTCATGGCTATGGAGGCCGTCTGGGAATCCTCAACCTGTCCTGTCACGGTTATGGAGGCCATTTGTGAATTCTTTGTGTGCTTTGTGTCGGCCAGGGAGGTTGCCCCTGAATGCTCAGTCTTGTCTATCAACCCCAATTTTCTGTCTGTGTTGTCTGTCTCTGCTGTCTCATTGTTACAGTCTCCGCCATGGTTTCCTGATAGGTGTGGTTCACCGGGGGGGTCTCCTTTTCCTTCTGCTCCGCCGTGGTGGTCTGTCTGCTCTGGTGGTCTTCTGCTCCGCCATGGTAGTCTTCTTTCTGGCTCTGGTGGTCTTCTGCTCTGCCGCTGTGGTCTGCTGTCTGGCTCTGGTGGTCCTCTTCTCCGCCGTGGTGGTCTACTGTCTGGCTCTGGTGGTCCTCTGTTCCGCCGTGGTGGTCTACTGTCTGGCTTTGGGGGTCCTCTGCTCCGCCGTGGTGCTCTACTGTCTGGCTCTGGTGGTCCCTCTGCTCCCGCCGTGGTGTTCATACTGTCTGGCTCCTGGTGTACTTCCTGCTCTGCCGTTGTGGTCTACTGTCCTGGCCTGGTGTCTTCTGCTCCGCCGTGGTGGGGGCTAACTGTCCTGGCCGCTGGTGGTCTCTGCTCCGCCGGGTGGTCTTCAGTCCCTTCTTTCTTCTGTTGTGGTCTCAGCTCCCCTGGCTGCCGGCTCTGCCTGTTCCTGCTCCGCCGTCCCTAGGAGGCCTCAGTGTCCTGGTCTCTCACCTTCATGTGGCCCTCCATCCCTCTCCCCTGTTCGCCCCACTCCACCGCCCTCCGATCCGTAAGGGTTTTTGAGCTCTGAAGCCGCTCCTTGGGGGGGGCTCCGTCACGAATCCGGTCCATGAACTTCTGTTTATTCACCACCAGATGTCAACCTTTCCATTTCATTGACTCTCGCACTACACACTGTTTGCACATCACCCCGGACTACATATCTCATCATTCATTGCACTGATTGCACTCGGCACAGATTGCACACAGCTGTTAACACTGATTGCACCCAGCTGTTTCATATCACTCCCTCACTATTTAATACTCACTCTGATCCCTTCCCTCTGCCTAGTATTGTTTAGTGCCTATCTCTTGATAGCTACTCTACAGAGCCCTCATTTGTTTCCCTGCCTTAGCCTTAGCCTTAGCTGTTTTCTCCGGTTTTTGATCTTCGCCTGTTTTCCTGGATTTCTCCTTTAGTCTTGCCCCTTTTTGATTCTGTCTGCCGATCGTTGACCTACGCTAGTCCTAGGATTATTCTTGTGTCTTGCCCCGCCATATACCTGTTTGCCATTGTCCGACCCTGCCTATTATGACCACGTCTCTGTCTTCTGCTAATAAAAAGCTTTGCATATGGATCCACACATCTCACGTCTCGTCAGCCCCGTAACAATATATATATATCTATATATAGATACTACTTTTTTTTGCCAAAATGTAAAAAAATGTTCGCAAATAACAATTTCTGGAAACACTATTCTCTTTTTTTTTTTAAAACTCATTTTTGGATAAGGTACTGTGCGGGGCTTCTGACTCGTTTGGAATTTGTCCTTTAGTGTTATGCTGACAGATTACCATCGGCCAGTTGCCAGAACAGCCCCACCTTTGAGAAAACGAGGGCTAATTGTCCTGCTGTTGGTTTAGCAGCTGGACTGTGATCCTGGTAACCCCATCAGCAGTCGTGGGATTCAATGCACATAACACCCATGAAATGGCCTTTGATCATTAAGTACCACCATCGAAGTCCCTGAATGGATCTCATGGCAAGAGTACTGGACACACTGTACTGGAGTGTGCGGTAGCAGGTGTGACCTTGACAGAGAGGTGGTGTGGGTGTGCAGGTCAAACCACTCTGTATTTTTCTCTCTTTCTGCATTCACGCTTTCCTGTGGGCTGAGAACCGCTCACATCAAGCGCTAACAACAGCAATATCCTTCTCTTTCATGCTCCCTTTCTCTGCCTGTTCCTCCCACTTGTTGTTTTATAATTTCTGTTATTTCTCTCTCTCCTTTGCTTTATCTTAGCTTTTCATTCCGTTACTCAGCTCATATCCTAATGCCTTTGTCGAATCTGCTTTTTCTTTCACAGCGATTCTTTGTGTCGGAAGCTTATGTTAGTGTTGGTTTATATAGGTACTGAGATAAATCTGTACAGGAACATATGACAGTTTAGGGTGTTGGTGATGACAACATTTTTTAAAATTTGCTTAATGGTTTATATTTCATGACAATTTGACGTGGTGAATGTTTAATTGCTTTTAATGGGCAGTGATGTATGGGAAGCTCCTGCAGTGTGGTTGAGTACCTGTGTTTGTGCAGGATTTTATCCCCCCGCATGATATGATATCCCCTGTTGGACCCAGGGGTATCGCTAGACCCTTTTTACTGGGACACAAGCCTCTGTGAAATACCATTGTGCCCAAGTAAAACATTATTGATATATCCTTGTCTGACTATGGCGATTACTGTATGCTTTAATCAGTCAAACGGGTTTGCAAAAGGTCTGAAATGGTTTGATTCAGTTAGATTCATCTGTACAGTTCATTAACATGCTGAATCATTTTCAGTGCTTTCTTACGCCATAATAGTAACAAAATACTTTATAATACAGAAAACAAGAGCACTGGATGAGATGAATATTTACCTAGAATCCATTGTTGGACACAAAACTGCTAAATGTCTTCTATCGTTTGTCAGCAATGAACAGCTTTTAATTGCATGTGCTGCTTGTGAGCACCTCTGTACTGCAGATACATTTAAACCATATATCCAGTATCAAAAAAACAAAAGAATAGCAAAATAAGCAGAAGGAGCAGAAAGCCGAACAATGGTAAATGTGTCCACACCTTAACTGGTAAGTCTGCTAGCATAGCATACTAGAAACTAAAACACTACCACTATGGATTTGATTTGATTGTTGTTTGTAGTTGTTACTATAGGCTTTTTTTTTTCAAGCCATTTTATAAATGGCTTTCTCTTAAGCTTCTTAAAAAATAGCATTCTACTGTTGTTTAAAATGTTACTAGATATCTATATGTGCTTTAGCCCCATCATGGTGTTATGAACCATTGATATGTTGCTAAGATCTACATCTTTTTCACATGGCAAAGAAGACAGGATCTGTATCTAAGCCGTGTATTTATGGCTGTATCTGTGTGCTAATTCACAATATCACACACTTTAAATCCCAAGCTCTAACACCCTTTACACCAAATTACATAATTGTCTCTACCAGCTGTGCTATTTTACCACAAGTATAAATTATTGCGCATTTTTTGCGTGATTGCAATAGACTGATATCTATTGCTACAAACTGCTGCCTTTAGAATCTGATTTTAATTTGTTGTGCTGTTAGTCCATGAAATACACAGTGCAATCAGTGCAGACACAATACCATGCCTCCCTTCCCCCACGTCTCACACACACACACACAAGTATAGACACAAGTGACTGTGATGTTAATTCCTGTCCTATGCTGAGAGCACTGCTCTACTGCTGTCATGACATCATAGACCCTATAGAGAGACAGAGAGAGAGAGAGAGAGAGGTACATGTGTAATATGTGGTATGATGAGTCACCGTTTTCTTAATGCTCATTGAGGCACACGGCTGGCATATCTCGCTCAAATGTGCACATACATACACACTCATGCTGAACCTGTGGGATTTGGGACATTCGTGGCCACAGGGATGTTTGTGTGTTTACGTCTGATTAGCTCAGATTGCTGATTAGGCTGTGATGTCAAATGTACAGGGAAGGTAGAGATGGAAGATGGGAAAGAGCGAAAGGATTGGATCGAGACAGAAGGGCAGTTATTTCAGTATTCTGAATCTTGTCACTTGTGATAGAAAGTGTGATGTGGGTGGCATTGTGTGTGTGTGTGTGTCACAGTTTAAACAGGGTTTCTGGTCCAAGTGTTGCTTTTTCTGCAACCTCCCACATGCTGCTTCTTTGGCCATGTTTGGCGAACAGCGGCCTCCTATGACAGGGCAAACACCCACACAAACAGACACACATAAACAAGGACCAGCCCAACTGAACATTTGTTGAACAAGAATCTATACCGAGCTCTCTCTCTTTCTCTCTCCCTCTATCATTTATGTATGTGTATGTATCTATCTGTTTGTCTCTCTGTCTATAGATCTATTATGCTAGCATCTATCTATCGTTCTGTCAATCAGTCTATCATTCTATAATTTTATCTATCTGTGTTGCTGTTTATCATTCTATATATTGTAATATCTAAAATTCTATCAGTCTGTCTGTCGTTCAGCCTATGTGTCTGTCTGTCATTGAAAATTGTCATTTTCGTTGTCATTCTGTATCATATTGATCTATCTGTTGTTCTATCTGCTGAAATACTTAGGTTTAGGGTTTCAAATCTCTAGCTCTAAGTATAAGCAATAGTAGTCTGTTAGTGATGTTTGCCTTAGGAGAACAGGCTTAAAAATTCCCTTTCACTAACATGTCTGGACGTTTATTCTGTATTATTAAATATTTGAAGTCACTTTCATAGAATTGCTCTGTGTGCTCAGATCTTATTGTGCGCATCAGATGTACTTTCACCCGTACACCGACACACCAAAAGAACACAGGAGTCTTCCTGTTAGTCTCTGCTGGCCTTTTACTCTATTACACATTTGCTGCAGAACCATACATTTTTAATGCACTTCCCAAAGTTGCACACTGTGCTCAATGAGTATGTGTGTGTGTTTGAACAAAAGCTCATCTCACCCGTGTGCCCTCTGTATTGAAGAGTTAATGGTGCAGGTGAGTGTAAAAGCTTTGCTAGTAAATGCTGCTTTCATAAACATTGTAAAATCAGCGTGAGCAGAATTGTGTCTTGCTGTTTGTGAAGGATACCGTGTCAGCTTCCTTTACCAAATAATTTTGTAACGCTAAGATATTTACATAACGTCGAGGTGATATAAATAAAGTGGTGTTCAGATATCTGGGACTGCAAGTGAAAATACTTTAGATCTGCATTTTTCTAATTAAAAAATTGATTTAGTGTTTGTATAAAACCTAATGATCATGATATCTGACATAATTTGAGAATGTTACATATAGCATCTTAAAAGAGGGGTAAGCGATTTTTCAAAAACGCTTTAGAAAACTTATTCGGGCCAAGAAATATATAGTAGAAACAGGATTAAACAAACGAATTTGATAGTTAATTAAATAAATAAAAAAAGCAAAGGAATAGGGGAACACACAAGCTCGTTTTTTTGGCATGGGAGCTGAACACGCAGCAGCTAGAAATACAGCTTGGGGGAACCCAAAATACAATTAACAATAAATAAAATATAATAGAGATGGACTATCATCCAGGTGGTTTTATAGAAACATTGGGGTGGCCGGTATGTGCCTACGGTGCAGAAGACAGCAAAAATTCCAAAGAAGCAGTTCGGGCTGACTAGAAAAACAAACTTGTAGCCAATCAGCAGTAAGGGGCATGTCTACTCATGATGTGGAGGAGAGAGAGTTCAGTGCATAGGATGGACATTAGCCGAGCCGAGCGTCAGAAAGATAGAGATGGCGGATAAAAGACAAAAGAGGAAAACGTCTATGGAACAAAAGAAGGTTTAAGGCAAGAAGTAGGACCCGTGTAAACATAGTATCAGCTTTCCAGCGCTGGAGAGAACGCAAGGAGCGGAAGGCCTGCGATCGGATGCCAAGGTTGCTTTGTTTCTTCTCGATAGGTGAGTAACACTGTGTCTACAAAAGCTAAAGTCTGCCTACACTGGACGCGACAAAGCGACCGTTTAAAATCATTTGAAATTTGTGTCAACGTCATAAATAGAACGCAGCAGCGTTTTTCTGTCGGGGATTTGTCGTGTCGTGACTTGCCGCATCCAGTGTAGACCATAGATTTGTGTATATATATTTATGGTGTAGACAGCATCACTGATTATGAGTTCTATAGAATTTTGTCGTGCCGCACCACTCGTGTCTGGTGTAGACACGGTGTAACAATGGTTTTGGTTTGTTTCACAGAACTAATCGTTGCCTGGGTTGCGTTCGTATGTGTGGGGCGGCGCTATCAAAATAGGGGCGTGTTTGTTTTGTGATTTTGTGTGTTGTGATTTCAAATGTCAACATTGGCTACCAGAAATCGCTTACCCCCCCCTTTAAGCGTCAATAAAAGACTGTCTGTAGAGAGGAGTTCACAAACGTTACAAATTATTTGATTAGTTGCCTAGAAATAGTACAGCATTTTCAATATTTCTTAATGCACGTTATGTAATGTTTCTTTTTTTCTTCATTTTTATTTTCCTGCAACTTTCTGTTTATTTCCAGGTTCAAATTAGATTTTGAATCACAGCTTTTCAAAATAGTCCCAGATGTTTGGACTGCACCATATGTCTGTGCAAGTCTTTGTTCACTGTGCCACTGTTTATTAGATGTGATTCTTTTTTGTGACTTTTACAGAGGTTGATGCATTCCTGAATCATTAAAAAGATTTTAGATTTCCTCTATCTGATTCTAACTCTGTATCCTGTGGGTATTGTAAACAGCTGTGTTTTGTATCGCCAATCAAACTGTCACGCTGATGTTTATGAACAAAGCCTGGAGGAGCTTTGGGAAGGCAGAGCACTGAAGGGGTGTGGTGGTGCTTTTAAAGCTGGCAGACACATTGCTCTGGAGAACAGAGACTGTGTGTGTGTGTGTGTGTGTGTGTGTGTGTGTGTGTGTGTGTGTCCGATGTCTTAGAATCAAAAAGCTGATATCCTTGGAGGACATGCATTGAGGACGAAGGTCAGAACATAAACAGGGGGCATGCTACACATGTATTCAAGAGAACAGAATGAATGTATAGCAGGAGGAAGTGACAGCATGCAACGAAGTGAGAGATAATGACAGAAAAAAGAAGAGAATTAAAGCAGAGGAGGCTGGTGGGGGTTGTGCACCCATATCTCTTTTCTTCTCTCATTCTCTAGCCCGTCAGCTTTAGCTCTGGGCTCTTGTGACATCGTACACAACACAACAGCATTTACATAATACTCACATCCACGCAGACTGGGATATCAGAAAGGGAGATTGGAAGGTTTTCATTGACGCCAAAGCTGGATCCAGTCAGTCAGATGGGGACAGAATTCAGACAGTATGACTATTCAGGATTCAACATGTACAATCAGGGCTCAACAATAAGAATGGCCAGCTGGCCTGGGGCCAGAGCGAGAGTGTTTCAGGACAGTTGGTGGAATAATCACTTGCCCTTTCAGGCAATTGCTGCATTATTTTATATTCATTGGCTTGCCTTGTAAGCATAGGCATTTGGTTTTATGTGATATATTCTACATTGTTTTGCAAAGTCCCCTTATTTGATAATATTATCTAACAGATGTGTTTTTGAAGAAGTTGCAAAGATGACTTGTGTTAATCTTGGAAGCATCAGTAAGAATGTGCTGAAAGCCAAAAAAACAATCAATAATGTTTTGCATAGTTTGCCATCGTTTTTCATAACAAGTGGCATTACTGTACATTATTTCTGTAGTTTAGCTATAATGTATGGAGTGATATGTTAGTTTTATAATTTGGAGCTTGTTTCAGATTTTCTGTTTCTTTTCAAAACATCTTATAAACAAAAATTGTTTAAAGAAAACTGAAAAAGATTAATATTTCCAACAAATGTAAAAGTACTAATTGCTAAAAAATTGGAAGCCAGTAAAATTATTGCAGCAGAAAAAAATCCTTATTGTTGAGAGACCGAACTATGTGTCTAGATACAAAGTCCCTTTCTGGGAAAGGCAGTTCACTTCATGGCCATATTTGTGATGCCTCCGAATAGCTATTTCGGGCATGCAAGACCAACTTGTGTTTTTAAATGGGGAAATACTGAAATCTCAAAAACTGCAAGCCAAGTTCACATTAAAATAACACATTTCGAATCAGCAATAGAATGAGCTGTCTCATAAATGTTGTTTTATGCTTCAATAGCATTGTTTGCAAATGTACATGTGCGGTTCTAGATGTGGTTCTAAGGTTTCTAACACCAGCTGCAGTGATGCAATGACTTTACCAATTGGTGATTGGCTCCTTTATTTAGAAGGCGGGACTTGCAGTACTAGAGCCACCATAGCAATTTGGTAGATATTACGTGATATCAAAATTAAATAATACATAAAATAATCTTCTTAGGAAGAGCATTATCGGTCCATTCATCCATCAGTCCATTTAGCCATCCATCCATAAATTATGGCATGAGGGCCAAATGTCACAATGATCTTAACATACAGTACTTAGATCAGGTGTTTTTATCCAAACTCAACCTGTGATGTTTTTAACAATGTTATTTTGTTCTGCTAATATATGTAAGTCGGTAAGTTAAAGGGGTCATGAACTGAGAAACTCTCTGTTCTTTTGACATATAAGAGGTCATTGTACTATAAAAACATCCTGTAAGTTTCAGAACTCAAAACTTTGTCATTAGTCTAAAAACAGCTTATATTAAAGGCATCTGCAAAACCGACAACTTTTGTAATGTTCTACTCTGATGTAATAGTGTGGATAAGCACCACAACCGCAGAAGAAGATCAATGCCTGCTTCGACATCACTGCCTATTTAGCCCCACCCACTGATTCATGCATGTAGTGTTTACGAGAGAGGCAAACATGCAGGTCTATGGAGAAACCAAATGATAAAGATGGCTCTGAAGACAACAAGATGCTGTGCAGTGCCAATTTGTGGAAAAACAGTATTTGCATTGCCTTCCTTCTGATCCCAACTTTAGGAAAGAGTGAATGAACTTTATTTTTAATGAAGTTCCAGACTGTGTCAGTGAGAACTTGGTCCTTTGTTCAGTTCATTTTAATGCTGATTCGTTTACAAACAAGGCACAATTCCATGCGGGATTTTCAAAAAGATTAAAACAGACGATGCTGTGCTGACTATGGGCCAGATTTACTAAACAGGGCAAATTAGCATTAGAGCGCAATTCAATAAAAGCACCGATGGGAGGGGAATATTCTGCGGGTGATTTACAGACGCAACATCTCATTACCATAATGACCAGTGCAATCTACCAAGAGCAGCGCAAATTAGGCTACCGCCTGCTTTAAGGTATGCTTTTTTTGGACGTTAAATAATAATACCAGTGAATTGACGAGCGCAAATCTTAGTAAATCGTGTTGCGTGATTCATTTAAATACTCTCTTCCCATAAATTTACCAATTGAAAGAGAAACTCCTACAGATGTATATTCAATAAGGTTAGTCGCAAAAATAACTGTCCATGCCTTTTCAGAGCTAATTTCCCACTGCGTGTCTTTAGTAAATCCTGACAGTAGTTTTTTTTAATGCCAAATGAGGGTTTGCGCTGCCACAAGCTGATAGTAAATCTGACCCTATATTGGATCCAACTGTAATGTCACAACAAGTGTGAGTAACTTTTTTTTAATTAAATCTCACTAGGATTTATGTTTGACGTTTGCTATGTATTGAGTTCTTATGATTTTTTTACTTAAATTACAGCAGCATCCATCTATGAAGAATGTACGCTGTCAATCATACACAACTATTAGCCAATCATAACAGTGGGCGTTATGATAACAGTGGGGGGGAGGGGGGAATTGTAGAAGTGAAATGGCAAGTGAAAGTTTTGAAAGAAGCTCCAGTTAGAACGGGCTTAAAACTGTAAACTAATCAATGTCTTCTTCCCTATGTCTTTGTCTGCTACGTATATAAACTGCATAGTGTTACTCCTCATTTTCCCATCCTCATCTCATCCATCTCCAGTAGTCCTTCACGTGGTGTGCGTATGAGATGTTAGAGGACCGTCGGTGTGGACTGATGGAGGTGGTAATGATATTATACACAGCAGTGTCCATATGTTCCGCCCCACGTACGCTCTGATGCAGACACGCCGTCTAATGCGATATGGCAGGAGGACGAGCGCAGTAAAGGTCAAGACAATTGGGAGACTGTCACTCACGGTAATTTGCGTTGGCTGAAATGCCATATAAGTGGTGTGCAAGGGTATCATCAGGTGGCATTGAGTATGAGCGTGTGTTTTTGGAGGTGTTCGGTGCTAAAAACAACCGTTTAACCGTGGAAATATTCCTGTCCCATTGGGACACATCTCGTATCTGGGAGCGATACAGTCATGTCCTTGAAATACGCACTTAACCCCTGTCTGCTGCAGGCGAGACGTAGTACATCTCAGGGGAGGGCTGTTGGATTTATGCAGCCTTTGGCTGTGCCTAACTGTTCTTTTCCAGAGGCAGAAAACTCATTTTGTTTTCTCTTTCTGGTTTATTTTGTTGCTAATGGGGTGCAGTTGAAGAGATCACAGCTGGAGGAGATTATACAAATGCTAAAAAAAAAAAAGTGGTGTATGTTTAACACAATTTAACCAACAAACAGAAGCTTATAGGCAGATTGTTTACAGCAGTACATCTGGTTGTGTTTTTTATATTTAGTCTTTTTTTTAAAAGCTTAAATGAAGAGTTCAACCCATTAATGAAATAATTTACTCACCATCAAGACATTCCAAACCAGTAAAAAAAAAAATGTCTACTGATTAACACAAAAAAGGTATTTATAGCACAATGTGAAAGTTGTTTTTATTATACAATGAAAGTGAACGGTGATCACTGCTGTCAAGCAAGATTTTCAGTGAATCATATGTTTAATTTCAGTCTGTTCCTCAAACAAACTGTCAGATGGCTTAGATTCGGAATGTAGTGCATGCAAGTCATTTAGTGATGCTTATATTGTGCTTTTTGGAGCTTAATAGACTTTGGTCCCCATCCACTTGACTTATATGGAACAGAGCAGCGTAGACATTCTGATAAGCATCTCCTTTTTATTCCACACAAGAAAGTAAGTCATACAGGATCAGAATGACAAGAGGGTGAGTAAAGAATGACAGAATTGTAATTTATCCCTTTAATATAAACCAAAGGAATAAATGAGCATTAGTAGATTAGAGGGAAGAGAACAGGATAAAGGAAAGAACAGATAGTGCAGCAAGTTGGCATGTCTTAGATTGTGTTGAAGGATGTTTCTTGTCCAGGCAGCATGCTGACTCATGGGCAGAGGGAAGAGTTGAGTAGTGCTGCTGGCTTCACACAGAGGCTTTGTCCTTGATGGAATTCTCTAGAATCTGGAAGAGGCTGAGGTATTATGGGTCAGTGCATAAGCTCGCTAATGTTCTGGCTTTTGATTCACCCTCTGGCTCGTTGAGAGGGGTCAGCAACAATTTGTAAGCACTCAAAAGTGACATGACTTCTTTTTTTCTCTCTTTCTCTGTCTTGCTCTTTCACTTTCACGTTTCAGTGCTTGTATTTTTTTAATTCACATTCATACTTTGTTTTAATTTGCTGTCTTCACCAACGGATGGAGCTGGTTGGATTAACGTGGCCTGCTGCCCGCAGACAACCCTTCAACTTATTCACAAATCGTTATTGCTAATTTAAGAGTGGCTAATCATTTTCTTCTATGCCAAATTTGAAAAACAAAGAGGCAAATTCAAAACTCGCTTAAATCCTCAGCGGCCAGAACAGAATGTTTTTTTCACTTCAAACACTTAAGGACATTCTGTTCTTATACCTGCTCTTCTATCTTCTGTTATCGTTTCTTCATTTATTCTCTTCCCTCTTTCTCCCTCTCATTAACTCCCCTCCCTCCATCACTGTTTCCATCTATCTCTTCCATCTCCCCATTTGTCTCTCCCTCTGTCTTTCGTACTCACCTTCTCTTCTTTTTTACCCCCTCCTTCTTTTCCATCCGTTTAATGGCTGGCTTATCGGCACTATGCCTTGGGAATTGCTCCAGTGTTGGAATTCTTGACTGTGTGTGTGCTATATGGTGTCCTTGGACAGATAAGATAGTGAAAGAGCAGTTGATTTTGCTGTAGCGTTAGAAGGAAACTCAGGGGAAAACGCATAGTAAAGTCTCTCAATGGGAGTTGGCTCTCCATTTGTTAAATTAAAAGCTAGATATTACCCATCTTTATTGTGAGTGCATTGCGCCATGACCTTGTTGAAGTCAGAGTAGATTGTCCTGCCAAAAATCATGAGTTTTTGTCTGTGTGGACATTTCAGTGTTGCGGAGAATCTTACCAAAGCAACACTTCTAACCACATTTTTAGCAGCATGACAGTGTTTTTTTTAAATTGTGTAGTTTTTTTCTAGTAACCAGTTACTTTTTCCAACAAGTAGTGGTGTTTTTTAATGCCACATTTTGTGTAGGCAGCTTTACTGTTGAGCGTCCATATTCTCTTAAATTATTATCTCTAGAGTAGAGTTAGAAAATCTGATTAATTCTAGTGAATCAGGTCATTCATTTCAGGCTGCTGTTCATTACTGTTTAAAGGTAGTATTAATTTATCTAATTAAATTTGGTGTTGTAGTTAACATTCATTCATTCAAAACCCCAGAAAAAATGGCTTCATTATAAATATTTTTTTTGCTTTAAAAATGTACTTTAGTAACTTGGATATTGGATAGGGGTAATAACTTATCCTTTAAAGTTTGATGCTGTCAACCTAATTAAGATTGTTCAGAAGCATAGAGATATATGGCTCTGGTGAAATTGTGAATGTTACCATTGACTAGTTTTATCATTTAAAGTAGCTTTTTAAATATGTAACTCTTTTTTTTTTTTTAGCTTTAATGTACTGCATAACATATATCCTGAACAGTGAATGACATTTGGGGGGTGTAAAATATTAGCACATTACAATATCCTCTACTTATAATCCTCTTTCCACTCCTCCTTACATTAAGTGCAAATGAGCTTATGTATGTTTCATTTCTGCCTTTTCTTTGAAAACCTGACAGAAGTGTTCTGGACTAATGCATTGCGGTCGTTAGTCTAGTCTTCCTTCATGGGGCCATGCGTTTTAATAGGACACCTTGTATCAAAACATTTATTCAACAGCCATAATGACTTGTGTGAATTTGAGACTTCTCATAGGGTATCAGACACAGCATCATAAACAGTTCATAGTCTCACCGAATGTTTAAATGTTGATTGATTTGATGTTTAGAGTGTCTTTTGTTGCTCCCCATGGGTAGCGATATCCTGTTTCATTCACAATACCCAGTGTGCTTCTCTCTATTTCAGACATCGATTATGTCTTCATCTATTCATCTTAAACACAATGCACATTTGATAGGAGAGATACAGTCAGAAGACATTTTACAGACTCATACGAATGAGATGAAGCACTTTGAGCTGTATCAATGTCCTATAGCAAAGTCTTAAAGCTGTATAACCTAGTTTTGAGATTTGAACTGAGGCATTATCTTTGCAAATGGTAGTTAATATGATTTGTTGAAAAAAAATGATGGAGACTTTAATTAACTGATTCAGCTTATATAACTCATTGGCAAACAACTAAGAAGGTTTCACTTTCAAATTTTAGAAAGCCCTTAAGAAAGTGTCCTGCTTCTACTTTGCACTATATATTTTCTCTTTTGGCCTCTGGCAACAAGAGAATCTACTAGCTTTTCATTTCCCCTTTCCCTCTCTTCGCTGTTCTCTTGCCTTTGCAGCTTCTTGGCTATTATATTTGTGTTGTGTGTGTGTTTTACAGGGTCTACATAATCCTCTGTGAGTGGTGAATGCTAGATCTAAATTTAGCTTGAAGAACAGGGTCATTAATACTCTCTCTGGCCAATCTCCAGGAATCAATCACACCCACCTACAGGGAGAGAGGCTTTTAATGATGCACACAGCACTTTCTTTCATTTGTGAGTCCTCCTGTATACTTCTTACTGTTTGAATGTTTCTTTATGAGATGATCACATAAACAAAAATAGCTATCTGTCTGTCGTATGTGTCTGTCTCTCTATATGGTTTATGTCTATCAGTCCGTCTGTCTGTAGTTCTGTCTTTTGTCTGTCTGTCCATTTATGTCTGTCCATCTGTTGTCATTCTATCTATCGTTCTGTCTGTTTGTCGTTTGTTGATTTGTTTTGTCTGTTTGTCTTTTGCATAGACACAAAGAATCTGTGATTTACAGTTGTCGGTCTCTTGGTCAGTTTATTTAAACCACATTGTGTGCATCTTTTTCAGCAGTGTTGAAATGTTATGTGAAAATCATGGCTGTAAAGCGCAAGCTATTATGCTTGATTCAACACATAAAAGCTGCTAAGATATAACATGGAAGGAAGCCAAGATTGTGGAGAAAAAATGTCCCTGTATGCAAATTTCCCAAGACAGGGCTGCTTTCGCTGGAAAAACAGCGAAACAGTAAGTGCATTAAAATGAATCATCCCCGGTTGCGTGTTAGCTGATTACAGTGGTGCTGAGTATAGGATGTTTTAATAGAGCACACTGCATGTCAAGTGTATCTGCAGAGTGGATTGTTTGAGAGCGTATGTGCACTGAAGCATGCTCAAGGTGAAGGCAGTTTGTTGCAGCGCCATAGCCACAGTGCTTGCAACTTTAATTGTTTGGGTCCCCAATAAATCAAACATGCCTCTGGAGTTTATTTATTTAGAAAGCGTATTAGACAAATTAATCATTCCCAGGAGCATGGGAGTGAAAGAGAGAGTATGCTTGTATTTCTCACACAGTTGGTAGCATCACTGGAGCTCACTGTAACATGTTAGCTCTCTATGTGCATATTCGTGTGTTTGTGTGTTGTCTTGTCTCTCTTAGGGTAAAGCATGACTGGACACTCCTGATGTCAGAACAGAATAAACGTCACTATTGACCCCGTAGGCGGCCTTCTTTTTCTTCCTGCTTTTTTTCTCTCTCCCTCCTTTAGCCTACTTTTGACTGACTTAATGTCTTTGATATAGCCACACTGACATTAGCTCTGTTCCAAAACCTAATAAGTGGCCTTCTAAGATAGCGTTCTTACAGAAATGAAAAATGAGGCTCATTTCACTATTGATTTTAATAGATTTTGATGTTAGCATGTCTGTAAGATAAATACAAAGATATTAATTTTTAATGACCCTGAACTGTTTTTATCAATACGTTTTAGTATTGAGTGAAATATAAGTTTCTAATCAATGTTTATCTAACCTCATCTGCCCTTTTTGCTAAGCGTTATAAAAGATATCAATATGTCAAGCCTTTCGCATTTGGTCAAAGCGAGTTTTAGAAGTTGATATAATCTAGTCAGTGGAACTGCTTTTGTGTCTACGATGCCTTAACAGGCTGCCTCTGTAGACAGCTTAATAGGTTTTGGAACAGAGCCATAATTAATACATTAAATGCATGGTTACTGTCTAGTAATGTCTTAGACTGCTCATTGCTGTTTGTGAAAAGATTTAATGGGTGATTTCTTTATAGCCATGAACAGCCCACTGGATTTTATTACGTGTGGGCATAGAGTCAGCAGTGTTTTTCTCTTCCCAGCATTCCCTTTCACACTTTCTCTACTGCTTTGCCCTCTTATCAACATGTTTGTGATGTCAGGGAGTTTTGGGCTTTCTTTTTTTTTTTTTTTTGAGTTTCTGTGCTGTCATTTATGCAGTGATGATCTCTCTCATTAGTATTTTTGCTAGTATTTTGCATCTGACTTTGTTTTTGTTTGACCCATACCGATTGCCCCTTTCCTCACCATATCAGCCGACCACTGTGTGTGTTTTCTCATTACACGATGAGGGTCCAAAGTGGGCAGCTACAGGTGATCGGAGGATGTATGAGGATTCAAGGCGTGTCCTTATCGACATGCACAATTTCCTCCGGTATCTTCCATCCCTGTCAATTCAAAGCGCCTGTGATGGATAGACGGGATGAGCCACTGAATGACTGTACTGGTTTCCTCTAGGTGATGAATGAAGGCTGCTCAGTGCAACTATAAAATGCAGCTAAAAAAGTGTCATTCTAGTAATATATTGATGATAAAATCTACGGTTTATATTTATTATTTAAATATGTGATATTAATAATTCACATTTCTCTCATAATACTCTCATACAAACATCAGACATGCATCTGTGCTCATAATCCTCCTGAGTGTGAGACTCCATTACACGTTTTTTTATGCATGCTTGTGTATTGCTGTTTGCATCTTGTCTCTGTGCCAACAATTTGAGCTCTAGTGATCACTCTTTTAATCTGTTTTAATTGTTCTTCCCTCCCTCTTTCCACAACCCTGATTGCATATACGCATATACGCATCTTGCTCTCTCCTCCCTTCATTTCTCTTTCTCTCTCTCCATGCTGTGGAAATATGAGTGTGTGCAGTTCCCAGTAGAGGTTATCATCAAATTCTATCTCTACAGCACAAACACAGACACACACATTCACACACCACGTGCCAGGCGTCCAGTGAGCCTGCTGAGAAATTACATACTCCTCCCCAACTTTTTGCCATTTTAATTAAAATAACTTTTGTGAAGTCATTAATATTAACTCGATCAGTCTTTTATGAAAGTAGAGGATGCTTGAATATACATGATGCATGCCTTTATGTGATTAAGGTTTTTATTATTAATGATTTATGATGTTAATTGCTCCTTTTTAACAAGTAACAGTAATTGACCACTCCATAAGTGTTTTTTCCCCTAAACTATGGTTTAGAATTCACAATGAAATGATACAAAAAAAGACATGATAACATATTATATAATTAGGCTGTATATTGTTGTTGTTTTTACTATTATATACCTTATTTATATAAATATGTAATATCATACTTTTATCAATATATATTCCATATTTAGCCACAAGTGAGAATATGGTATTAGTACACTTGATTTGTGCTCTAGTAAATCAGGACCTTTTACTTTTTGACAGTCTTTTCAGACTCTTCAGA
Organism: Sinocyclocheilus anophthalmus; assembly: GCA_018155175.1. Lineage (NCBI taxonomy): Eukaryota > Metazoa > Chordata > Actinopteri > Cypriniformes > Cyprinidae > Sinocyclocheilus > Sinocyclocheilus anophthalmus. The sequence goes on along the minus strand of JADLZN010008188.1, from coordinate 78,458 downwards.
CAGGGAGAGCCTGTCTGTAACATTGGAAAATGTTGTCAAAACAACAATAATGTTTATAAAGTGAGCTGTTATGTTTTATTACCGGCTTTCATAGAGCAGATTTGACAGTGACTGACAGACTTCATTGCTAGCAGCCATGCCAGAGAGATTGGCAGAGGTAATTAACTTGTATGTCCACAGAGGGTGAACAATGACTGACATGCATTTACTGGAACAGTGCCTTTAATTAAAAAAAATTATGATAAAATGCTGAAACAATAAGTGGCATGTTCAGATTTTGACCCAAAAGTGTCCTGATCTTGTTAGCCTTGATTTTCCCAATTCTCTCCTTGACTCAGAACCCTTTCAGATTCGGCCGACCCGGTGTGGAGTGTTACTGTCAGCACGAGAGCGGAGCAGCCGTCATCCAGCTACAGTTTCTCATAAATGAAGTGAGTGTTTTATGTTTTTTTCCCCTCTTTCTGGGTCCTGCCCAAACTTATGCCAAGAGCCTATTCCCATGGAGCTCGAAGAGGCAGTTTAAATAATCCAGGATGAAGCCTCAAGAGGCTTAGATGATCCCTTAACCCAGAGCCTTTGCTGCCACAAACCCTCTTGTCCTCCAGAGTGGGCTTGGAGGGATCCTACAGAGGAAGCTGATATTACCATTTCCTCCCCAGAGTGTTGCCCACAGTCAAGACCACAGGGATCTCTTACACTAAGCCGCCTTGTAGATTGTGCTCCTTGAAGTCAAAACGATTAGTTCACTCTACGTTCACGGGAATATCTGGCTATTTATAAAGACTTTTTTACCTTGAATTAATTTTAAGTGCATCTTGATTTGTTTTGAATGTTGATCTTTTTTTGACTGAGTGCTTTTCTCTTTGCGTATATTTCATTTTAATCAACACATTTCTAATGTGCAATATAAAAAAGATATTAGCTGTATAGCAAATTAGCTCAATAAAGGGAAATATTTATGACTAATTATAACTGGTTATGATTAATAATAAATATTTAGATTAGATCTTAGAATTAACTGTAGCAGAATCAATATTACAATTATTTGATCTGTCCATCCACCGAGCAGACAATATAAACATTTATCAATTCAAGGAAAGATAATTTTCCTGGCCAAGGAACAGTAGCTTTCCTACTTTATGCAGTACTAGCAGTAATTTAGCGTGTAGCAAGGGATCAACATTCAGTGACTCCAAATTGTGAGCAGCACACAGAGGCAATCAATTGTGAATATAAGGGATTTAATAAATGAAACTATAGCTAACATATAACTAAACTAAGCACAACACATATATACAGAATGAAGGAAAGTAAGAAAGAGAGAGAGAAGAGTAAAAGAATGGCAGTATTTCACATCAATTAACCACAACCTAATGAGAATCATCAAAGAATCAAAAATCACCTTATAAAAGGGGCTCAAACTTAAACACGCATCTAAATAGTTGTAAACGGTTACTTGCATTGGCTTTGTTGCTGAACAAGAGTCCTGATGCGGTAGACACGAAGGTTCTTGATGAGTTCTTTAGGAGTGAGCTGGAGGTTTTCACTAGACTTCGCGCTGTGGATCACGTAGAACCCGGCTTCACCGTGACAAAGCGGAGTCCAGCCCGGGGTCGGGCTGAACTAGACTAGAAATCAGTGGTTAAGTTTTTTTTACAACACTGTTCCAGAACAGTTTCAACCCAAATATTCATATGTGTGCAGCGCATTTTAGGGAGGACTGTTTCCTGATCCTGGGAGTAGACTACAATGACGGCTGTTCTGACTCACAGATTGTAAGTAAGTTTTTTATATTTAAAGAATTTGCCACTGATGATTCAAATGCGAGTTTTGAGCAGTGTAGAGTAGCGCTTGTTGTTTGGAATTTCTCCGATCACAAATGCAGACATGGTTTTATGTTTACGCGGCGCGATGCAACGCAGAGCGTAAAAAGACAGTATAAGTCATTATAATCAGTATTTATGTCCCCCACTGGATGCAACAAATGCCTCGTTATAATGGGTTTTTATGTTTTTGTCTCGTTGCTCCGGCCGGACAGGTCATCACAGTATGGTAGGGGTGTAAAATTTCCGTCACACGCTTGAGGTATTCGGCCAGTCACAACTCACTGGATAGCTGGCCAATCAGAGCACACCTCGCTTTTCAGACCGATGAGCTTTTTAAAAATCGACGCGTTTCAGAAAGGCGGGGCATAGAGGAGAAACAATAATGTACAGTATGTGGAAAATAATGTGTTTTTTGAACCTTAAACCACAAACACATTTCATTACACCAATACACAAAATAACATTCTTTTTAGCAACATCATACGACCCTTTAATATGCTGTTTGGAAATGTCCAAAATGTACTCATGTTAAAAGGTACAACCGGCATATAAAACATATCAACATTACCATTAGTTTGTTTATTTATTTTAGCTATTTTAATATAAAATAGTGAATACATGTTTTACTCACTTACTTTCTTATTCATTTTATATTACTATTATTGGTCTTTTCTGAAATTTCTAATTTCTGATAAAATTAGTAATTGTAAATGTTCTTATATTAAAAAAGGTAGTTTTTTTTTTAAAATTTTGGATGATTTTGTAAATAATAGGTACAGATGATTTAGACTCCGAATAAGAACGTATAAGTTTTTCGTTCCAAATCAGTGCTTAAAGGGGTTTCACAGTCCAAAATTAAAATTAGCTTGTGTTTTACTTACCCTCGAAGCATCCTCGGTGTATATGACTTTCTTCTTTCAGTCGAAGCCTACGGAGTTAAGTAAAAAATTGTCCTGGCTATTCCAATCTCTATCTTGAAAAAAATGTTTATTACGTTTGAAATATTAATATTTTTCTTACAAAAACTCATGGATTCGCTACAGGGTGGCTTTATTCATCCCCCGGCGCCGTCTGCGGCAAGTTTTATTATGAATGCGCGAGCTTTATTTGACGACTTGTGGGCTGTTCAACTGCAACACCCGCTGACTGCAATGATAGAGCTTGGAATAGCCAGGACAATTTTTTATATAACTCCGACTGGATTCGTCTGAAAGAAGAAAGTCATATACACCTAGGATGCTTCGAGGGTAAGTAAAACCCAAGCTAATTTTAATTTTTGGGTGAACTAACCCTTTAAAAATTCATTTTTTTGCTGTATGATAGTCCTCTTTTAGGTGAGAGATGGCTGGGCTTCATAAGCTTTTATTTTTAGCTAAAATGTTATTTTGAGTTCCTTCGCACATTCATTAGTGCATGTTTGTGTGTATGCACTTTCAGTCTCAGTGTGTGTGTGTGTGTTTGTTTGGGGCTCAACAGACCAAGCAGAGACAGACAGACAGACAGACACACACCTGGGACAAAGCACAGACTCTTGTCTGTTTTATATTCAGCCTCTATAACCAGAGGAAAGGCAGCGTCTGTGTGTGTTTGGTCTGAGTATGCCAGATGAAAAGGAGATATTTTGCGGTAACATCCCTCCTCCATCCCTTCTGTCTGTCCCACCCACACTGTCTCTCTTTCGATTTATTTTTCCACTCAGTTCTGTCTCTCTCTCACACACATACATTCACCACCCACCACTGTATCTCGAATCTTCCAGCCCTCCAGAAATGTTGCAGAATGAATAGGTTATCTCTACCAGTGTATGGTATATGTCAGGGGCTTTTTTTCCAAGCAGGTAAGAGAGGCAGTGCCCCCAACAAAAATCTGAATGATAATCAACTATACAAAAGTGTAACAAAGTAATATATATGTAATATGAGATAGAATTATGTTAAATACACACACATAGAATTTGTTGTTTTTAAGTAAAACTGTCAAACAGCAACATCAAGTAAATAAAGTTTCAGAGGGACAAAGTTTATTGTGTTTTCATTAAAATTCAGTTCCATGTATGTGAGGAGGGTAATGGAAGCAGTGCCTCCACATTATTGTGTTTGGCTTAGTACCCTGCCAGTGCAATAATAACCACATTTTTTAAGCAATGTAAAAATGTTTGAAAAAAAGAGATGCATGTAATTTGACATTGTGTCTTGGTTTTGATAATGTAAATATACTGTACAAAAATTTGAGCTGTATAAGATCTTTTAATGTTTTTGAAAGTGTCTCATGCTTACCAAGGCTGCATTTACTTGATCAAAAATGCAATAAATGCAGTAATATTGTGAAATACTATTACAATTTAAAACAACTTAATTTTTTTTTAAATGCAATTTATTATCCCAGTCTTCAGTGTCACATGGTCCTTAAAATAAACTTCTAATATGCTGATTTGTTGCTCAAGAAACATTTTTTTTATTATTATCAATGTGGAAAACAGTTGTTCTGTTAAATATTTTTGTGTTTTTTTCGGATTACTTGATGAAAGAACAGAGTTTATTTGTTATTTGGTTTTTATTTATTTGTACCATTATAAAATGCCTTTACTGTCCCTCAATTCACTCATAAAACTTACTGACCCCCAACTTAAAAATGGTTGTGTTTCATAAGGCTTTATTCCAAAGGTTGTATAAATGGTGTGTCTTTCTTTGTTCTGTCTCATAGGGGGCGCTGGTTAGTGCTTTGGCTGATGATAGTATTCACTTGTGGAACCTGCGACAGAAGAGACCAAGCGTGCTGCACTCACTCACAGTTCAACAAGGAAGGTCGCCACGGTCCCTAATCACAACTTGCCTGAGCGTGTGTGTGCATGTAGACTTCTTGTCAGTGTTAGACTATACAGACCGCGCGCGCGTGGCAGAGCTGGTGTTGGTGTTTCTGTGGGCCCACACTCACATCTGATACCTCTGTTTCTCTCTTTCTCTCCCTTATTATTCCAGTTGACTTCCACTTGCTCTCTCACTGTTGGTACCCAGGTGCAGCCCAGAACACAACAGTCATTCTCTGTCGGTCGCACAGGGAGGCGAGTCAACATGTGCAGTCATGTTTGCAAACAGTAGTGGGAAAAGAGAAAATTTTAACTAATGCAGACAGAAGCCCTATTTTACTGTTTTAGAAGCAGTTTATTTATTCAGTTTTTACATCAAATCAAGGTTTCCTGCACTATTAGTCATAATTTAATTTAGGAATAGTTCACCCAAAAATGAAAATTCTGTCACTTACTCACCCTAATGTCGTTCCAAACCTGTATGACTTTCTGCCTTCTGTGGAACATGTTAAATGTTGACTTTTATGTTCCAAATATTTTTTGGGGGGTGAACTATCCCTTTTAATGACCATCAAATGTGGTAAAGAGTATTGCATTGTGCTTGGTTATACACAGTGTTAAAAACAGGCAGATTTCCTGATGACGTACATTATTTTTTTTATAGTTTAGTAGATTAGAAGGCGAGTTGTGAAAGATATAGTACATTTACATTGCATATCACGCTGTTTTATTTCATCCAGTTGCCATTAAATGTCTACTTTAAAAGCAAAAAAGTTACTTATTTGAAACAGTATCCTCAACGGTGACATGTGTTCATACGAAGGACACTTCAATCAGCGTTGTATCTCTGTGGCAAGAATTGAAGAATGTGTGAGACCTTTAATCACACTCATAGCTATAGATCAGTGCAGGAAGGTTGTAACCTTCTGATTCAGTTTGGACAGCTGTTGACTCTGATAAGAGATGAGGCAGCCCTTCACTTATAATATGCACTGCTTCTGTTGATGAGAGTGACAACTCGCCAACAGCGGCTTTCAGGGTCGAACAAGTTTTTACCACATAACTGTGTGTTTGTTTGTGTGGGTCTCTGCACGTGTGTATCTGCCTCAGAAAGTACAGGCAGGGGTCATAGGTATAGGACTGATGTGTCTGTGTGCCTGACATTTAGAAAGTGTTTCCCTTTGCGACCTGCGACCTGAGGCTGCAATAGGGCGGCTGTGCCCCTGAGTGCAAACAAAATGTCTCTGTTGAGCTGTAAAGTTAACATGAATTGGCATTGAGAACACATTTTACTTGCATTTCTGAGCGATATTATTTTATATACGTAGAATTATTTTATATAATTTTATGTCATTTTATATAATTTTATTTTATTTTATATGATTTATATCATTTAGAATTATTTTATATCATTTTATGTAATTATATTAATTATATTAATATTATTATGTATTTGAAAATATAAAAATAAAATGTAAAAAGTAACTTGTTCTGAAAGGAAATTCTGAATGCCAGAACTTGTTCGGTAAATTTTGAAATGTACTACTTTTCTATTAATTCTTTCCCCGCCAGCGTTTTTGAAAGAAGTTGCCAAAAAAAGTTTGAAAAGTTGATTTTCACTCAAATTTCATGGCTCCCAGAATGTTTTGTTGTATGAATATTTGCACATGCAATACATCAGAATAAAGATCAGACCCTCTACTTTCAAACAAAAGAATCTGTTTGATTCTAGCGTCAAGCATTGCTTTTTTTATCAACACTTGAATGTAGGTAGGTTTCATAAAAAGCAACATTTTGAGCAAAAAGCTGAGATAATCGCATTTTTATCAAATACTACATCTGGATCATATTCAGTAATATTATCAAAGCGAATATGCAGTAGATGGCTTCCATCAGTACTCCTAAAGCTTGCACAGGCCTTTACCACTTCCTGGACTGACATTTCACTCGTTCGCCGAAAGCGGTGGCGTATCGCTCGTTTCTCTGCGTCTGCCGCCTGGTCTGTTTTTTTGATCGTCACTTTATCTATGCTCATTCGGGATGTGTACTCGACCTCCCTAGCGTAGTTGTTTATTTATTTGTTATTTATTAACTATGAACAAAAGCCTGCGATAACATATAGCATACTACCAGTCTGAAAACACTGAAACCTAGAAAATTCTTCTTGGCAAGGGAAAAAAAGTCCCGCGTTGTGTCATGAATAATGGAAAATTCCGTGTTTGGCGGGGAAAGAGTTTACATCACTCTTAAAGGGGTGATATGACGATGCTAAAAATAACATTATTTGGTGTATGAAATGTGTTTATGCGGTTTAAGGTTAAAATTTTTTTTTCCACATACTGTACATTATTTTTTGTCCTCTATGCCCCGCCTTTTTGAAATACGTAGATTTTTACAAAGCTCATCGTTCTGAAAAGTGAGGTGTGCTCTGATTGGCCGGCTGTCAAGTGCGTTCTGATTGGCTGAATACCTCAAACGGAAATGTTATTCCCCATACCATATTTTGGAAACCCCAGTCGGAACATACTACAGCGAGACTAAAGTTCCACCTTCTTTCTTTCCTTTTGGCGACACAGTTGGGGTGTTTGTAAATTCTCCTAACCACGTGAAGTAGACTAGGGCGTTTTAAATGGGGCGTTTAAGAGGAGGCGTGGACGAGCTTAACTTTTATAAAGAATATCTCTTTTTGATACTTTAGTCTTTGCAACTTTACGGATCAAGAACAAGAATCGGCCCACAAAAGGCTTGTGGGCTGTGATGTTGAAGGATGCTTCTTTTGGAAAGTATATTTTTGGGAGGAGCATAGTTGGACCTCCTGTCAGGACACCGTGGGCATCACAGAAGCTGACGTTCTGACAGGAAGCTGTCGGAAGATGTTACAGACAACCAGAGAGGTATTAGGAAAAGAGGAAAAAAAAAAAAAAACACCTGTTTAAAAAATGCTCTTTTCCTCCTCCTGCAGATATGTTAAAGTGCTTCTCCCGGAAATCGCTCTAGATTGCACATTAAAGCTTTTTGGAGGAAAAAGATATTAGCCCCCCTTGGTGGTGTGACGTCAAATTGTTTTTGCCTGCACTCAAACCATTCTGCGCATAAGAAAAACAAAAATTCAACTGATTTAAACGCTGCACATTTGTTCTTACAAACGTTACCGCATGTAAGAATTTAGAGCTCATTCAAAGCAGATTATTTTCCTCCATGTTGTACATGTGCAGCTGGTCAGTTGTGTGTTTTATATGGTTGGCTTGCCTGAAGCAACACATTGTCGTTGATTATGAATCTTCTTGTATTTGTTCAGTGAGCCCGGTGTCTCAATCATTCAGAGCTGTAAATGAATTTTTCCCATATGATGCCAATTAAAGGCAACATTTACGTTTTTGAAGCCGTTATGACCTACATACGCAATGTTTTATAGATGCCATCCTGGTGCTGTAACATAATGAATGATCAGGGAGGTTGGCAGGTTTTTAAGGCTGATCCTGAATGGATTTGCTCGTTGCTTGTATGTGTGTGTGTCCCTGCAGGACGAAGGCTCAGTAAAGAGCAAGCCAAATGTCAGGAGTGCAGGGCATCCGTCTGTCATGCTAATACACTCATTTAGCTCATTATCACACGGTCACAGAAAAGCCATCTGAACAAATGCACACCTCACTCTCACACGTGGAGGGCTGTTGATATTTGTGAATGTGATTGTGTCTGGTTCTTCTAAACAAAAAGAAAAAAGGTGGGAGAAAACCTGTATGGCTCAGGTTTCGCCGACATTGCTGAGACCAAAGGTTCATTATAGTAAAAACTACATACGTGGCAGGGAGCAGCAATTTCGTAATGAAAAATAAAAAATACAGATTTTTTAGAGGATACAAAATATCATTAGCTCAGTATAAAAACTATACAAGTGAATGGTGTGAAATGTGTGTTTTGATGTGGTACGTAAATCTTGCCTAGTCATCCTGGAGTAGATGTGCGGATGTCATGTTAAATTCTCTGTGTTACATGATACACACACTCACAGTGAAGTGATAGATGTGATTCATTTTTTCCTGTGCTAATTAATGAATTAATTAAAGAAGGATCATTAGCTAATTATGGAAAAGGTGCCAGAAAGAACCTAAATAAGTAACTTAAACCTTTTGCAATTAAAGAAATGGATAGTGCTTTTGACAAAATGTTGACTTGCCTGAGATGACATAATGTAGACATAAATATCAAGATATGCATAATTGCATAATATAAAAATATAAATTATAACTTATAAAACTAATATGTGAGGTAAATTGTGATACAAGTGTAAAGCTGTAGGGTATAGCTATATTTAAAATATGTGTTTATGAGTGCCTTCTGAAAGCTGTTTGTGTTTGGAGTTTTTCATTCTTAGATTTTAAATAACTTTGCATGTTTGTTTTCTTTGAAAGCCTCTTATGTTTTCTCTTACATTTTTCTTTCTTTTTGCCCTGTCTCAAGGGAGAGAAAAATAGAGAGCAGTCAGCAGTCCAACTTGTGTCATCTTTCAGTGTCTTCTCCATGCGCTTCTGTCTGATAGACAGGAAAGAAGTGTGTTGAGTTTGATTCATGGTATTTCTCTCAACACTCTTCCACTCATGAATATATTCATGATGCTGCAAGGTGCTGGTGTGAAGTGTTGGGGGCAGGTGTGTGTGTGCACTTGTGTTGCAGGGAAAAAGGAGTGTGAAAGGGGTGAGAGGCAAGCCGTTTGCACAGCACCAAAACAAACAAGCCTTTTGTTCATAAAATTATTCCATATGCTCCACCTTTTCTAAAAAAGCACTTGTTCATCAAGATGCATGTGAGTTTGGGAAAACGAATACTTTAAATTGACCTTAAACTGAGTAATATTTAAGTTTTAGTGATGATTAAACAGAAGCCCAGTCTTTGACTCCAGTAGCTGAGCTTCTTGCACTTTCACTCCTCTGGGACTTACAGAAAAGTACATTTGAGTTGAGCAAGCAGAACTGCAGCTCAAGCTAAACTAAGCATTTTTATACTCAAGAATGATGTAAATTACATTCAAACATATTTGGTTTGAAGAAAATTGCGTGGTTCATTGATGCAGCATGTGACTGTCAATATCCTGACTCTGAATGTGCTAAATATTACATGTGCTAGCTTTCGGTGTTCCAAAAGTAAATTTCCTTTTTTATGTCAATGCACATTTTTTTATTGTTGTACGTAATACTTGCAATACTTCTGAAGCAACTTAGAATACATTACACCTACTGAATAAACTGACTAGCTTGTAGTATCTTTGGAATAAAGAGCTTTTAGAATGTTAAAACCCTATGGGGGGACAAAAAACATAAATAAATATTTAACACCCCTACCCACCCCCACAAAAGCAGGATGGTAGTGATCTCACACAGCTCTGACTGTGCACACATCTATGTGTAGCCATTCATCCACATTTGAACAGAGTGGACAGTGAAATCCTGTAAATACAGAGTGATAAGGAAGAAACAAAATCAAACCTGTTTTAAAACCCAGCAACTTTAGCTGTATAACTTAACATCAGCACTGCTTTAACAAAAAAGCAAATCAGCAAGACTTATTTGACATCAAAACAAAAAAAAAAAAAACATGCTGTCTAATCGCTCTCGCTGGTACTTTGATGTCACACACATAATGTTCTGTGCATGACTGCTTCAAGTCCAACACCTCATTTTGTTTTTTGGTTTGTTTTAAAAAAAAAAATTAAAAACCACACAAGTTTTATTCTGTGGCTTTATAAGTAATATTTTCACGTCACATCAGAAAATATTGTGTCTAATATATACCACAATATTAACTTCTTATTATTGAATTGTTGTAAATAAATATCACATTTGCAGCTGGTCAGTGTTAAAAAAATGCTGGGAAATAATTTAATGTAGCCCTACAAGAGGGATTACTGATAAACAGTCTGAAAAAACAGAAAGTCACGTTTTAGAGAAGAAAATGGGCATGGGCATGAATTCCATCTAATCCATTGTGCTCTTATATGAGGTTGCTCAAATATTCCTCTTGCAGCAACTTGTGAGCAGCCAAACCATATAATTTAAAGTATGATGTGTGAGAATCCTTAGAATACAGGCTGCTGGATCAAGATTCAGCGTTTAAACAATTTTTCTAATTGCCTCAGACAAAAAGAACCTAATATGACACTGGAGAACACAATAAAAGATATATCATTTTGAATTTATCTTACAAATTCAGATGAGAAAGATAATTAAGAGAAGAAATTATATTACATTTTCAATGGAGACATATGAGGCCTTTCTGGGTAAAGTGTTTTTGAGTATGGGAGTGGTTCTGTTCTTTTATGAATTTCAAATAATAACAAATTTACTCTCTCTACATTCCTCTTTTGCAGGATAACGTTCTGCCATCTGCCCTTCCAAAGTAAATGGCTGTACATCGGCTCGGAACGAGGAAACATCCACATTGTGAATGTGGAGTCCTTTACCCTCTCAGGATATACCATCATGTGGAACAAAGCCATTGAACTGTGAGTGCCACACACACATTTGAAATGAAATGTAATCTCACTGAGACCTGGAATCTGATTTGTAATATATCATATATGTCACATCTGTCATTGTTCCTGTAGCCTTGTTATGTTTTATTTGTTACTAAGCGATCATTTGAATCAAATGCCATTTTAAATGGTCAATTCACCTGCTCTCCCTCCATCGCTCTTCTCCGTAGGTACCACGAGTTCTTCAATTATTCATTCTAACATTTTGTCAGCAGTTTTGTTTTCCTCCCTGACCCGTTGAAAAGGCTGCAGTGCCTTTGAGACCCAGACAGTGTAGACACGCACACACACATATGTGTTTACAGGTGTCAGATCGGATCAGTGTTAGTATAGACAGATGTCCTGTCTTGCCTCTTGTTTTAGTACTTAAGCACACGAACACTCTCAGAAAGACACGTTGTGTCCCTTGCGACAGGAAGGGCAATTGTTGAAAGAGCTGGTCTGCCCTTTACTGTTGAACCTGTAGTGACAGACTAAATGGCAACGTCGTGGCTTTACTGTAGGGCTGGACGATATGGCCAAAATTTATATCATGATATATTTCTTAATTTCAGTCGATACGATATAATTCCGATATCGATATGAACTCTATTTTAAAAAGCCTCATAAATACGGCCAAGAACACCCACAACAGATGTCTGTACCTACAAACTTATGAAAAATTAATTTGCCAAGTCTATGAAACCTCCTCCTATAAAACTATATAATATTTAAAAAATGGCACAAATAAATAAATGTTCACCTTCTATTGGTATTTAGCCTTCATACAAACAAGAAATGTGAAATCAATGTCAAATAAACATCTCAGACTCACCTAATTAAAATTAATATATTTAACTTCAAACTATAGGCTAACATACCAGTGAAAATTTTTTGAACAGTAAGATTTTTAATGTTTGTTAAAGAATTATCTTCTGCTCAGCAATGCCCCCTGCATTTTTTTTGATCCAAAATACAGCAAAAACAGTACATTTTGAAATATTTTTACTATTTTAAAATAACTGCTTTCTATTTTAAAATATTTTACTAGTTGAAATATTTTGTTGTATTTTTATGTAGTTTATTTCTGTGATTTCAAAGCTCAATTTTTAGCATAATTACTCCAGTCACATTATCCTTCAGAAATCATTCAAACATGCTGACTTGCTGCTCAAGAAACATTACTTATTATGTTGACCACCATTACTGAGATGAACTCTTTTTTGTAACATTTAACATGTCTGAATCATCCACTTTTGATGATAACCCCCCCCCCAAAAAGATTCCTGACTCACAAAAACAAAATACTACTCCATCTTTTGATATTATAGAGCAGGGTTCAAATCTTGCCCTGGAGGGCCAATGCCTTGCAGAGTTTAGCTCCAACCCTAATCAAAAAAAACCTACCTGTGATTTTCTAATGATACTGAAGACATTGATTAGCATGCTCAGGTTGGTTTGATTAGGGTTAGAGCTAAACTCTGCAGAAATGGATCTCGTGGGCCAGATTTGAGGATCCCTGGTATAGTGTATAATTTTACAAAAGCTTTTTATTTCAGATAAATGCTGATCTTTGGATCTTTCTATTCATCAAAGAATCCTGAAAAAAAATGTACTCAACTGTTTTAAATATTGCAGCAAATCAGCATAATTAGGGCTGGACGATATGGCCAAAATTTATATCACGATATATTTCTTAATTTCGGTCGATACGATATAATTCCGATACCGATATGAACACTATTTTAAAAAGCCTCATAAAAACGGCCAAGAACGGCCCCAACAGATGTCTGTACCTACAAACTTATAAAAATTAATTTGCCAACTCTATGAAACCTACTCCTATAAAACTATATAATATTTTTGGGAAAAAATGGCGCAAATAAATAAACGTTCACCGTTTATTGGTATTTAGTCTTCATACAAACAAGAATTGTGAAATCACTCAAATCTCAGACTCTCCTTATTAATATTAATATTTTTTACTTCAATCTATAGGCTAACATACCAGTCAAAGGTTTTTGAACAGTAAATTTTTTTTTATGTTTTTTAAAGAAGTCTCTTCCAAGCCTGCATTTATTTGATCCAAAATATAGCAAAAACAGTAAAATTTTGAAATATTTTTTCTATTTAAAATAACTGTTTTCTATGTGAAAATATAATTTATTCCTGTGATTTCAAAGCTAAATATTTAGCATAATTACTCCAGTCACACTATCCTTCAGAAATCGTTCTGATATTCTGATTTGCTGCTCAAAACACATTTATTATTATGATGTTAAACAGCAGAGTAGATTTTTTTCAGGTTTCTTTGATGATTAGAAAGTTCAGAAAAACAGCATTTATCTCAGATATAAATCTTTTGTAACATTCTAAATGCCTTTATCATCACTTTTGATAAAATTTAAGCATCCTTGCTAAATAAAAGTAATAATTTATATATATAAATTTTAAAAGAGCTTTGAATGGTGTGATAGGTTACAAACCTTTTTTTATTTCAGTAAATGCTCATCGTTTGGATCGTTCTATTTGATCAAGATCCTTACAAAAATGTAACTCGGACTGTTTTTTAAATATTGATAATCAGCAAATCAGCATATTAGAAGATTGCGAAGATCAGGGGTGACAACTGCCGACTGTATAGGCCTAATATGCTGAAAATTCAGTTTTGATCACATGAATAAATTACATTTTAAAATATATTCAAATAAAAAACAGTTTTTTTAATAGTAAAAATATTTCAAAATGTTAATGCTTTTGGTGAATTTTGGATCAAATAAATGCAGGCTTGGTAAGCAGAAGACAATTCTTAAAAACATAAAAAATCTTGCAGTTCAAAAACCTTTGACTGGTAGTGTAGGCTGATTATTCTTATAGATAGAAACGTGCATTAACCAGGATAACTAGTATGAAACATGCTCCGAGTTGCTTCAGAAAACAAAAAAATAGAGCAACAACAAAAGCATGTTGCTGGAAACGGGTTTATTATTGAAAATGCAAACTGATTGTCTGCCAGCAGGAGGCGCTTTGAGAGCGGCAGAACTAGCGGTTTCTTCTGTAATGGCTGTAATCAAAGCAGCTCCGCTCATGAAAGCTGCTTTATCAGATAAAAATGAAAATGTCATCGAAACCTTTCTGAAGACAGTCGGTTCCCGTCAGAGATACATTCATATAAAACACCTGCGATGCGTTTTGATTTTGAAACGTGCAGTGCTCATGTTTATTCAACAAAGTCAAACGCCACAAATAAATCAATGTATGGGAAACACTGGTAATGTATATCGAAATATCGGAAATGTGTTTAAAAATCATATCACCGTTATTGAAAAGAATTATATCGCGATACATATTGATATTGAATTATTGTCCAGCCCTAAGCATAATAGAATGATTTCTGAAGGACAATGTGAACCTGGCCAGTTTTGTTTTCTCTTAGTTTTCAAAATACTAAAATATTATGTCTCATACAATTTAACACCAATATTTTAGCAATATACACGTGAATACACGTCACATAAATATTACATAAAAACACACCATTTAGAAAATAAAATATGTAAAAATAAATAATGTATTTGTCTTTCTAAAAATATGTATTTTTTCCAATAAATTGAAGGTCAGTACTTGTTTGATCATTTTTATTTATTTATTTATTGCAATAAATAACAGGTTTCAATGTTTGAAGTTGATGAATTCATCAAATAATAATATTTATTGAGTGACACAATTTTTAAGGAATAATACATGTTTTGTAATGGGGGGAATATCATGCAAGTATAGTGCTAATCATGATTTATTTTAACAATTTTTTCTAAATATTATATGTAAATTAAAATTATTTGTATTTGTACATGATCAAATTCATGACATAATTTTGAAATGTATGATGCATCACTAGCTATTTTTCATGCTAGATTAATGTCTTATCATAATTAATCTGACATATATAATACTTCAAAAAACAAGGAAATTGTCTTAAAATCAGTGCCATTCAAGTGTGTACATAAACATCCTTCTCCATAAACACACTCTCAGAATGCACTTCACAGTAGTAGCTAGACCACAGCAGCTAACCAAGATGGTCTGTGCCTGTTTGAGAGAGAGAGATCTGGCATGCCACTCTGCTGTAGGCATGATAACATGGTGGTGGGTGATGTAGGCATGATGCCAGACATTGAGAAAAACAGTTTGTTGCTGCAGGTGTGAGTAGCACAGTGTTGTTTTAGAGTACGGGGGCATGTAGGTTGGCACTTTGATTATGTGGGCTGTCGGGGGATTAAAGGTGGGCATAATGGAGTGGTGTGATGCCTCATTGTCAAGGGGACATCGAGGCATGTTACAAGGGTTACAATAGCAGGTGGTGTAAGTTTTAAGCTGTTCCCAGGTGCACAGACTGGGTGCAAGGAAACGCCAACATGCCCTCTGGACAAACCGATTGTCTCTGCATTTCAACTAGTCTGTGCATGTCTTTTGGTGTGACAGTGCGCTGTCATAAATCCAGATTTCTGCCAACAAAGACACTGATGTATGGATCTCTCCTTGGCCAAGGTTAAGCAGACAGCAGTAGGCTGGGATTGTATACGTACTCGTACAGTCATTAAAACAGTATTTAGCAGACACCTTTAGGATATTTATATAGAGTCTATTAACCAACTGACATCCATTTCAGAGACTCGATTTGCACGACAGGTGTTACTGCTTAAAGCAAATGGATGCACTCACTTAAAATGTGAGCGAATTGGATCTTGGATTCCGCACGTGCACATGCACAGCTGGTAGGGATGGAAGCGGATGCTGTGCTGTGTTGCTCTTTCCCTGTGGTTTTTCCTAATGACAGGAAATTAAACTTCAAGTCAACATGCACTCCTCACAATCAGAGAGAAAGTGTGAGAATAAGAAGTACGCACATTTAGTGTGATGATTGTTTCGGACCTCAAAAAAGGATTGTGGGTAGGAGGGTATATGTAGGTGAAACGGTGAAATTATGTAATCATAAGGTGTCTTGAGTGAATAAGAAGTGCAGAGTGAGGGCGGCAGTTACAGAATGAGATTTTGCCCATCCTATTCTTGTTGCCATGGTGATCAGCTCTCTAAAACCAGCCTGTTTCTCCTAAAGTAAGGGTTGAGGGGTAGGAGGGAGCGTAAATTAGGATTTCGAGGTCTAGGGAATGGAGTAGTTAACATCCTTCACTCTATCAACACGTTTGCCACCTTGACCTCAGTGTTGGAGGTACTACTGCTCCCTCCTTCCCTTTATGTCTTCTAACTAAACAGGGCTCATTTTGTGCCAAATGTACTCGTTGACCTCATGAACTGAATTTGGTTACTGTGCTGGGTGAGGATCGGTTACATTTTTCTTCTCAGCTAGATTACTGAACATTTTATCATATCAGACAGATCAGATGAATACTACTTACAAATTGAGGCTTTAGACTAGATTTTTTTTTAATTGTCAAAATGCTGTTTTATATCTATTAATGTGGTGAAATTAGGACCTGAAATGAACATTGTGGTTACATTGTATCTTAAATAATTAATATGTGTATTTTTAGGACTGTCTGGATTGTTTAAAAAATGCAATAAAATGAAAGAGATTAATAATGCCCCCTAATCTCGATGGAAATTTTGTAACAAGGAATTCAAACTTGAAGTGAAATACCTCAATTTTTTGTGAACCTGTCCTTTGTGAGCTTTGTCTTTTTATCTATTGAATGAATTATTTTGTCACAATGCATATCATTTATCTTTGAGGAGAATTTCTTATCAAATATTGATACAGAATCTGATAATGATAATATGTCATTAGAATATGTTAACCTACATACAGTATCACAATTAATTAATGTTGCTTTTAATGTTTTAATGTTTAATGTTTTAATCAAATCGTTTTTATGGCCGATCCATTAAATGGCTGATAATAAATCTCTTTACTATTTGGGATAATTAAATTCAGTAATTTTCAAACTAATTTAAGCTAAAACCAAACATTTTAAATGCTACAGGTAAAAAAAAAAAAAGATAAATAATCCAGCCATTAAAGAAATTATATGTGAAAACACCCTTAAAGTTGGAACAGAAGTTGTGATAGTCTTTGCTATTGCTGTGATCTCAGAGAAGACAAGAGATTTTGTTGCAAGAGGGAGGGGAAATGATTTTGATTAAAGATTAATCAGCACATAAAAAAGGTTGCACAGATAATAAATAATAAATACTGCAATATGTCATGAAAAATAATATATACAGTATTTGTAATGATGAGCAGGTGAGGGGCCCTTGTGTTACAGATTTTTATTCCCATGTTCCTGTCAGTCACATCACAGATGTAGATCAGGACCCGTCTGTCGAACCTCCATCACCGTAACAGACATATAAGGCTCCGTCTCTCCTCATCACGCTGTAGCTCAACAGAATGTAGCTGGAGGGGAGAGAAGGACCCCTGTCTAGGCCACGGCTGTCACCACTATAGCGTCTAAGGCTGTGCCCGAGAACCGTCAACAACACAGTTGGCCTGCTGGGTAGTCAGAGGGTACAAAGGAATAAGACTCCTGCCAGTACAATCAATGGCTTATAGGCGTCCACAATATTGCTAGCTGAAGTATTGATGGCAAGGCAGCTTGTTTTGTGATGAATAGAGAAGGGTTCTGTAAATGAGAGTATCAGACTCAGTATATGCTGCCTTTTTATTAGGCCCGTATTTATTAGAATGAAACATTTTGCTCTTTCCGATCTATTGGGCTGTTTCTTAACTAAAGTAATGATGGCATATTATTCATTGGCTGCAAATGAGTGGGCAGTAGTGGTCTTGTAAAATTTCTCGCTTACACCATTGTGTCTCGGGGAGATCTCAAAGCTTCTTTTATGTATTTAATGAAATTGAATAATCTTGAGGTTGAAACTGACTGTCTGAATGTCAGTGGAGACTTATACATTTCATATTTCAAAAGCCTAATGGAGTATCTGGATGGAAAAATTCAGATTAGGTTGGTTTCAGTTGGACAACATCAAATATAAGATAAGTCTTGAATTATTCGATGCATTATGTAAAACCCTTTCATTTTGAGCAGCTATGCATGGCAAGAATCCCACTCTTGGATTTTGTAATGTATTGTTAAAGAAAAATCCCGTTTTAGTGGTGATAAATCTCAATGGTCCCAGCCAGTGCTGTACTTCGTATCTAAACTCATGCCATCAAACCTTTTGGGGGATTTGAATCGTTATGAAAACCTCTCTAGATTGAATATATCATGGTTTTATTTGCTCTGATAGATGTTTTATTGTTTCATTAAGTATATTTGGTTGTGTGTTTGGGTGTTATGTTATCTGTGGGATGTTTGTGTATTAGGAATGTATAAGTGTGTATTTGAGTGTTGGTGTGTGTTGAAAGGAATTGTCGTCCAATAGAGATTAATATTAAATTATTTATTATATATATAGTTATTCATTTTGGAAATATTTGATAATGGATCTGTATGACCATCTTTGTTTTTAGTTATGAGTTGTATGGCATACCGAACTATCCAATTGAACTGGTGCATGCTGGGAAACATACTCATCACTTTCATAAACACACCACATAAATTACAACATGCACTACAATTCAAAAGTTGGAAGTCTTTTTTTTAATTATTAATTAAAAGATAATATTTCACAATATTACTGTTTTTACTGTATTTTTGATCAAATAAATGCAGCCTTGTTGAGACTTCTTTTTTAAAAAATCTTACCAAACCCCAAACTTTTAAACAGTAGTCTCTCTCTGTCTCACACAGTCAAACACACACATCCACAAGGACCCTTTCCTCACTGTCTTCATACTGTATTTCTCATTCTCCTCGATCCTGTCTCCTCGCCTAACACCAATCCCAAACCTGTCTTTCTTTCACAGGTCCTCCAAGGCCCACCCCGGCCCAGTCGTTCACATTAGTGACAATCCTATGGATGAGGGCAAGGTAAGGCGATGCCTACACAACTACATGAAAACAAATGAACACTTCCTGACATGAATAATTAATTTCCCTTTCTTCACACAAAGCTCTTGTTTTTTTCCATTCTGAACTCATAAGACATTTCTTTCCTACAGTGCAGCACTGTTCAGTAATTGGGTCTAATCTCACAGAGCTTGTTAGCAAATTATGTTGTTTTTGAAAACAAATGATCGAGGAGATATGAAGAGATGACCAAATTCTCTAGCTACTTCCAAATACATATTTTTAGACATTCATTTTACCTTCGCTAATTGCCAGCGCACAGTCAGAAGGGAGCAGAGAGACTGGTGCACACCTGCTGGGGTTTTGCCCCAAAACTGTCTGTCTCTTTCTCTGGCAGCTGGGAGCTCCTCATAGGCGCCTTTACAGTGATGATCCACTCTCTCTCTCCCTTCCCACTTCTGCCCCTGAACGGGGCATCGATCCATAACAGGTCCACTCAGTTCTTAATGGGTCTTAAAGTCCTTAGACACATTGTCCCTCCCTCTTGGCTGACAGAACTCTGACACTTTATCAATTCATAGACTATCACTGAATCTTTAAAAACAAAGAGGTTTTGAGCTCAGATGGCAGGAAACATGTAATTTTTAAAAGATATTTCGATGAATTTCCTGACCACTCATTCTCATGCATTTACAACTCGGGACTGAAGTTATAGAGCTTAAAAAAGCACCTTCAAGCATCTTAAAAGTCATACAGTAACTTTGTGCAGTACAGGATACAATTTTTAAGTCTGAAAGGAAGAAAATTCACAGAAAAAGACAGGTTTGAAATGACATGAGGGTGAGTAAATGATAGAGTTTTCATTTTCTGGAGAGCCATTTCTTTCATAATAAATGTAGAGTTGGATTATGGTGATAACAACTTGCACATTTCTTCCATGTTTTGAGCAGAATGTTTTGTCTGATTCATTGATTTGGTTGGCGAATGAAGAAAAGTTTGTTTTGGATTAACAATCAGAAAAAAGGATTTTCTCAAACAGCTATTTGTTGTTTTATCTGATGAAACACATCATTTACTTTCAGATTTACGTCACCACCTCCATGAACTCTCATCAGTTTACAGGTCAGGTTCAACAGACTCACAGCATATTTTCCTTCCTTTCTTGTTCCCCCCACATCTTTCTTCTTCTTTCAGCTCATAATAGGATTTGAGTCTGGGATCGTAGTGCTGTGGGATTTGAAATCAAAGAGAGCTGACTACCGGTACACTTATGATGAGGTATGTATTGTCACACAATGTTGTATTCCAGGCTCCTGTCGCCTGCAGTGGAACAAATGCATAGAATATGGAAATGCGTTACAAAAATATTCATGAGATGTTTTGATTTTAATAAAGGACGCTGATTAGATCTCTAAGTAGGCACATAGTTTGTTCAGCTTGGTTCTACAGCATCAAAGGAACATTGGTATTTGAGAAGCATAAGTGGCAGTGTATAATTTGGGTGCTAAGTTCTTCCTATTCTCTATCATTCATTCATATTGGTGTCTTCAGGAATGTTCTGAAAAGTGGAGGGACAACTCATGACTCATTAATATTAATTAGGTTACAACATGTTCCCCCAACTTATTTACTGAACAGCAATATCTATAGGAGGATTACAGTTTGCATGTTTGTTCAGTCTACTGTTCTTACCGGGTGTTGTTCTTAAAGCCATTCATTTACACAACATAATTTATTGATTAATTGATTGATTGAAAACAAACTTCTTTAAATATTATAATTTTCTCAAAGACTTTTTAATATAATAATTATCCAATAATATTTATATATATAGATAATAGGTCCTATGAGGCTATTTCAGTTTCCTTTCTCTTTGAGTGTTACAAGCTGATTGTGCCTAGATAAGATCCCTGAAGTTGCAAAGACAAGTCTCAAAACCAAAGAGATATTGTTTATAAAAGTTAAGAGTCAGGCACACCCCCCTAAAACGGCTCGTTCTAACACTCCCCCACATGTCTATGTCACTATGTGGAAATATTAGCATAATGTCCAAATGTTCACGCAAAGAAAGAAGTTGTGGTTTCAGTAACCGCAGTTAGTGGTGAAGCAGCCATGTCATGGAGACGCTGTGTTTCTTGGCGAAAGCAAAAGCACTTTATTGGCCTTCCGAAAGTAGATGCATTTAGGAAACTTTAAGATTACTTACAACAGAACAGCAATGCATTTAGTGACGACCGTTGCGTTGAACCTCGTAGAAGTAGTAATTCCGGACTTTGGCTATGACAATCTGGCCACTTGCTGAATCCGCTACTGTTTTGTATTAGTTTAATATTTGGCTATTGACTTGTTTTCAAATGCGAGTTTTGGGGGGGCTCATCGGTGTGTGTGTTTGTGTGTGTGTGCGTGCGAGCGAGCGAAAGAGAGAGTGAGAGAGCGAGAGAGAGAGAGAAAGAGTGAGGGTAACATCACAGTGGAGTCAGCTGTCTTAACCGTGGCTTGTGTACTGCAAACACATACCAGCTTCATCTCTGTGTCTGTCACGTGACTCTGTTCCATTTTTCGGGCTTGAACTGATGGTAAAACTATGACATTATTTACTACTGGTCTTTACCTTTATTTTGAAAGATGAAGCTCGCGATTATGGTAAGGGCGTTACGTTTCCGACGAGTGCTTGCGGTGTTTGGCCAATCAAAATGCACTGGGTCAGCTGGCCAATCAAGCAGACTACTGCGCTTGTCGGAATGAGGGTCTTTGTAGAAAACGAAGTGTTTGAGAGAGGCGGGGCATATATGACCTACAATAATGTACAGTATTTGAAAAATAATGTGTTTTTTGAACATTAAAGCATGTCAACATATTCTGTTACACCAAATACACAAAATAATGATAGTTAAAAAAGCATCATATGACCTCTTTAAGACAAATTAACAATTAAAAATATATTTTAAAAGTAGTTAACATGATGTAGTTATTAATAAATTAATTTCTTGTTTAAAACAAGCACACTACCATTAAATTTGGTTCAGAACTCTCAACTGCTCTTAAGGCTGCATTTATTTGATCAAGAATAAACACTACAGAATTACTGTGAAATATTATTACAGTTTAAAATAACGGTTTTCTATTTAAATAGATTTTTTTTTTTAAAAAAATTATTTATTCCTGGGATGGCAAAACTGAATTTCAGTGTCAAAAGACAGAAATCATTCTAATATGCTGATTGGTCTGAATCTTTTGTTATTATCAATGTTGAAAACAGTCTTGCTGCTTAATATTTCTATGTGCGTGTGTGTGTGTGTGTGTGTGTGTATGTTTTTCCCAGAATTCCATGATGAAAAAAGTCCAAAAGAACTTTATTTTAAAATCCATATTTTGTAACATTATACATTTTTACAAATGTATTGTCTCTCTTGATCAAATAAAAGCATCATTGCTGAGTGAAAGTATTTATTTAAAAAAAAAATCTGATTTTCCACTTTCCTTTTACAAATAAACTACATTACAGTAATAATTTCCCGAAAAGTGAATGAACTTGGAAATTTGAGGAATGTCCCCTGTCAGCTGTGCTTTGCCTCTGAATTTATTCATCCAATCATCCAATCATCCATTCAGCCATATTTACGTTTACATTTACATTTAGTCATTTGGCAGATGCTTTTATCCAAAGCAACTTACAAATGGGAACAATTAAAGCAGTCAACACTAACAAAAGAGCAACAATATATAAGTGCAAATGACAAGTCTCAGTTAGCCTAACACAGTACACATAGCAAGTTTATATATATATATATATATAATATAAATAATATATATATAATCATACACACACCTAAACACACACACATATACACACACACACACACACACAAACAAGTAGATTAGAATAGAATAAAAAACGATAACTTAGTAAAGTAAATTAAAATCGAATACAAAGTGCTAGAGTTAAGTGGTAAAACTCAAAGTGCCCATATCCTTGAATGGTGTTTTGAAACATTTCGTTTCAGCTTAAATGTTAAATGTTATTTATTTATTTATTTTTATTTTTATTTTTTTTGTCTGAATGTCCTGGGAATGATTAGCATGCATCGGAAAAGCCCCCATAGAACATACAGTTAATCTGCCTCTCCAGTTTATGCTGGTTCGGTGGCTTTTGTCAACAGTGGCAGCCAGCGTACATTAGTTATTATGATGACATGATGTGCCCAAGCAAGTGCAAAGAAGTAAACCGTCCACAACACGTTTTTCCCCCCCCCAGAGCATGCGAAACCAATCACACACACACACATGCACATGTCAAACCCATCTCTTATTGTAACTCCCCCATTGGTGTGTTAGCATATACGTGTGTTGTGTGTGAGAGTGAGAGTTAATTTCTCAGAGGACAACTCATCTGTACCCTGATGAATGACTGTGCCTGGCTGGATGTCTGATTTATTCCTGCCTTCATTTAACTTGATTGATTAGTACAGCAGAGATAAATGTCCTACAATTCACTGCTCCGTAGGGGTAGCAAGGTGTTTGGCTCAGCACAGAGTTGCGCTCGTACCATGAAACCCTATTGTCCATCAGAACCCCATAGTGCCTTACTGTTTATAATTATGAAGGAGAGGCCAGGAAAAGGCTCAGACAGGTTGATCAGACTGTCTTTAGTTATGCAGATGTTGCCTGGGAACTTTTTTATCTTTGAAGGGGTCACAGAAGTGCAATCGACAGCAGAATTAACATCATATCAGATCATGGAAAGCTATTAGTGCTGAAGGGGTCACTGAGGTGCAATGAGCAGCAGAATTAGCACTGAGGCGGTAAGGAGCTATGCTGTTATAGATGGATGGAAATGCTGAAATAAGGATAAGGAAAGGATCAGTGCAAGTAGCATAAAGGGCGTACTGTATGGACAAGCAGTTTCTGTTTAATAGAGATTTTAATAATCTTGCTTTCTCTATCTTCATTTCCCCTCTCCTTCTCTTTCATTTAATCATTTTTGTGTGAGATATAGAGTGAGATATAAATAACTAAACTAAATAAACTAAATTTTTCCTTGCATCTATACAAAGTTCTGTCATAAAAACAGATCTAGATTGGCCTCAACACAATCTGCCAGTAATCACATATACCTACATGGTGCAGCTGATTGGTTTCTGTTGCATCAGCAGCCAATGAGCTTGCTGCTTAAATATTCAAATACTTGACCAGTGTTTTCTGTAGCAGTTTGCAGAGTGCTTGTAGAAACCCTTCACCTTCCCCAGCTCCACCTGTATAGATCTCCTAAAGGTAATTTTTTTGGGCATTTTTTTTTGTCTTTATAAAGATAGGACAGTGTAGAACAGGCAGGAAGCGAAGTGGGCGGGATCAGGAAAGGTCCTCGAGCCGGGATTCAAACTCGGGACACCCGTAACGTAACAGCATTATATGTCGGTGTGCTGCTTGCTAAGCTATCAGCACCGTCTGCTGCGGGTAATTTCATGTTTGTTATAAGTGCAGGGTAATTTCATGTATATGTTATATATTTTATGTGATGTCATTGCTGTGTGGTTGCTAGGGTGATTAGAGTTGTTGCTAGGGTATTGCTTACTGTCCCAAGTCAAAAGAGATATTCTGGTTTCTAGTTATGATTCAGGTTGCTTCCTCAGTGTATGAGAATTTTTTTTCTGACCATTTTATTTTCAATCACTTTGAAAAGTGATAGTGGATTGGAACAAAATGGATTGTTCAACTCCCTAACTGTCAATATGAGCAACAGTAATATTGATAACAAGCACTTGCTGTAAATAATATATGCTTTTTTTTATATGTATGCACATCTACAGTAGTCATTTTTGGAGAAGATGGCCAGCTGACCTTGTTCCGGATGGCTTGACGTTCACTGCAGGAATGATGTGTTTTGTGTGTGTGAGGGCAGTGGCAGCAATATTTTTGGACTGAAGAGGCGGGTTGTGGCTGCCTGCAGTAAAGCCAGCAGACCTCTTTAGCTCTAATTGGGCCTCTGTGTGCGTGCATGTGTCAGAGGTATGACAATGTCACAGTTCTCTGTGGGTATCTCCAAGAGTGTGACAAAGAGAGAGAAACATATAGAGGATAGAGTAGAGGGGAGCTAGAGGTCCTGGTATCTTTAAAGTGTTGTTAATAAGGCAGGTGGCTTATCCTTCAGACCTTTCTCAAGCTGACATACACACACATGCATACAGTCATCCCACATGTCCTTGTCACTGTATGAGTATAATTACAAGTCAGAAGCTATGGAATACTAGTGTACAGCAGGATATACAAGTATACAACCAACAAGGTCTATAATCTAATCTAGAAATCTATTCGTTAGGCCTATCCTTCACATTTATGAATTTTAGGAATCAGCCACTGAATTTAAATAATTAAAAAATGAACTGTATACTGATCAACCACTAATCTGAATATGGATGTCTGCTAGTGGTTACTGCCTTACAGCTCTCTCTTTTTAGTAATAATATTATTCTTATTTTTTTATATATTTGATTTTAACATATGAGACGTTATTATAAAATAACCTTATTCCCACTTGTCTGCATGCGCATTTCCACAAGTGCTACTCAGTTTTTGCACAATAAAATGGGTTAGTTTGCGTTTTTATCTGATTCTTGTTGTAAATCACGATAGTCTGGTCAAATATTGATAAAAATCATGGACAATATTAAGATACTTGCAGTTTATTCATCAGGAAGTTGTGCATTACTTTATGGGATACAGTATTCCATGCCATATTCTGTTGCATATTTTTGCAAATGTAGTAGCCCATTCAGGTAATCCATGCATTCAAAAAACATTACATTCTGGCGTATACTATATTCTGCAGAAACGTTAATGTAAGTAATGCAATTCTGAATAGTTTGCTTCAAGCTTCATTGGATGTAATTTGTTTAGTAAAACACATTTATGTTGAATAATTGTGTTCCACAGCCATTTGTTCTGTACCTTCAGAGCATATATTATGCAATTAATATAATCCTTCCTAATCATAGTGGGGTGTTGTGAATGTAGCTGTGCTTAAGCATATTTTTGTGCGTGTGTGGGTGCGTGTGTTCGTCTGGCTCCTCCTCTCTGGATGCTCCTGTAATGATGTTGCACTCGGTTCATTGATTAGTTGGGTCTGCTGAGGTTCGTCCCCACTGTCTGCTGGAGACAGAGATAGAGCCGCCATCATTATGCTAAACAAGAGGAGACTGCGCTTAATTAGAAAATAATGAGAACTCTCTTTCAGCCTTCTTTGTGCTTTCACTGGCTCCCTTTTCTCTCGATACATCAGTCTCATGCTGTGCATTCTCTCTCTTTCTCTTACCCTTGATTCAATTCTGTTCCATTCATTGTGCTATATTGGCCTGACTGTTTTCCCCATAGTATTGCCAAAGCCTACAGTCAATACAACAACAGTACAAAACAAAGCTATATAAAGAAACAAAGCTGCTGAAGTGCAACAAAGGAATTATGGGAAGGTTAACATGCATTCCAATATGTTATGTTCCAATATATACAGCATGTTCCAAATTTTTTAATAAATGGTGTTCTTTTAAACTTTCTATTCATTAAGAAATCCTGAAAAATTCAAAATATCACAAAAATATTAAGCCTCACAACTATTTTCAACATTGATAATAATATGAAGTGTTTTTGAGCACTAAATTAGAATACTATGATTTCTGAAGGATCATGTGACACTGAAGCCTGGAGGAATGGCTGCTACAAGTTCAGCTTTGCCATCACAAACATCAATAAAATATCAATAATAAATATCAAAATAGAAAAAAAGTAAATTGTAATAATATTTCACAATATTACTGTTTTTACTTAATTTGTAATCAAATAAATGTAACCTTGACTTAAAAAAAAAACATTGCAGACCCCCAGCCTTTAGATTGGTTGTGTATATAAAAGTTATTAAATAATGTAGCTAGCTAAGCTAAGGACTGTTCTATTAAAAAAACAAACACTCGTTCTTATTGTAAATAGCTGGCAGAAAATATCAGACACATTATGTGATTCCAGAAATATTGCCAGGGGAAATGTAACATTGTAGATTTGATCAACTTAATCACTAAAATAGCTTAGCAACATTATTTTAAAATCAGCTACTTTAAAAAAATTAAATAACACTTGGATGTAAACGTGACTCCCCTCCTCATGTTTTCTGGATAGAGCCGCAGCAAAAACACTGACAGTCTAAAAAGCATGCTGCAATCCTACTGTTGTTGTTGCACTGAAGCTACAGATGCAGAATGTGTATAACAGACCTACTACTAGCTTCACTATTTGTAGAAATTGTATTGATGCTCAACACCAGAAAGACAGTCTTTCTTTATATCACTTATCCCAGCATGCCTCTTGATTCAACCTGGGTAGGCCCGACGTATACCCCTGGGTCATGTTCTTGGGCATTACCGGTGTGAGTTACTATTAGGAAATCTCCCATTGAGTTGCCTCTCCCCATGCAAGCATTGCTAACCTTTGTTTCCTGCTCTTTTTCCTGTCTTGAACTGTCATTCTCACCCACAGGCGATCCATTCTGTGGCCTGGCACCACGAGGGGAAGCAGTTTATCTGTAGTCACTCAGACGGCACCCTGACCATATGGAATATAAAGTCCCAAGCCAAGCCCGCACAGACAATCACACCACACGGTTAGTGATCTTTCTCTTTTTATGGCTTAAACACACAGATTTTCTTCAAATTCATTTTTTGTCAGGATAAGGGTTGCAAAATTATTTGCTCATGTCTATTTCACAAGGTTGAATCACACCTCTCTCAAAGACTTGTTAATTCAGGGTTGTAATTTGATTTTTTTCTCCTCCTCCTTCACAAAGCAGCTTAAAAACAATCGGCTCTCCTTCCCTGATTTCCATTTCAAGTGAAGCTTTAATTTTAATTTTGCTCCTCCATGGAGACTGTCTGTGTTGTGGTCTGATAAGTGAGGTGAGGTCATGCGCTTCCTTTTGGTGCACGTCCTTGCCTGCTCTATTGAAGATACTCCACTACGGTCCGCTCTTGATTCAAGAACCCCTTCAGCCTCACCATGCCTCCATGAGAGGAGAACACCAGACAGCCAGATTTAGAAACTAATTGGCAAAAGCCATAAAATATTGTCAGAATTTTTGTATTTTCAATCCATAGGCATTAGTAGGCCCTGTTTAGGGAGGAATTAGCCCCGCCGTCTTTTATCTTAGCCACATTAAAAATCTTAGACTAATCTGTTCCATTTTTCTCTTTCAAGCAGATGCAGTTTTTCTTATTTTAATTTAGGTGTATTTAAATATTTAATAGCAGCACAATTTTTAAAAATTTAATTAATTAATTAATTAATTCTTTAAATATGTGAATGGCTTCATGCTCGTCAGATGATTTAATGGGGTCTTTAGCAAGTCCACACCAAGTGTACTGTTTGGGACAGAGCCAGAAAAAGAGGTTAGGAAACTCTCTGAATGAGTCTGATTCTGTTTCAGGAAAGCAGCCTAAAGATGGAAAAAAGCCAGAGCCTTGCAAACCCATTCTTAAAGTAGAGTACAAGACCACACGAGCAGGGTAAGTGCACATATGCAGCAATACATTTTTGTTTTTCCTGACCATCTTAGACCATCATGAATGGTGGTCCAGGCTGTTTTTTGCTGGTCAAGCTGCTAAACCAGCATTATGTTCCTAAGTTAAACTTTTCTAGCAAAATGTTGTTTTTAAATAAATGTGGAGTCCAACAGCCTGAGACCACATTGAAATATGGAATAAAAAATTAATTTCAAGCTCATTTAAACCTGGAAGTAAGCAAAAAGTTACAATGTAAAATAAATAGCAAGTACTTAAGATTCTGCAGGATTTCTAGGTCACAACCAAATAAACAAACTTGTGGAGCTCAAGTGCTTCTTTTGTTAAAGGAAAAGGCATTCTAAAAGACATTAATTTCAGCTTCTCACTCAGATTGTTATCCAAATAATATAATTTGAGAAAAATACAAGCACAAACTTTCCAACTTTTGAAACTCACTGTACGGTATATGTTTGTGTTTTCTGAACAGGGATCCATTTATGATCTTCTCTGGTGGTTTATCGTATGACACCATTGGTCGACGACCATGTTTGACAGTAATGCATGGAAAGAGCACGGCAGTATTGGAGATGGATTATCCCATTGTAGATTTCCTCACCCTGTGTGAAACGCCATATCCTAATGGTATGTAGGTCGATTTACTCATTAACAGCACCTGCTCTGTCCAATATTGTTGCAATAACTGCTCAGTCTTTTTATCTCATACCACTTCCTCTCTTTTCATTTTTTGCTGACATTTGAACCTTTGTTTTGTTGGGTTGTTCTATTCTTTCATGTTCTTTGTAGATGAGCTTGAGCTCTCCCAGTGGAACTGCTGCCTAGTAATTACATTTTACATAACTTTTTTTTTAAAGCTCCCTCTATTCATAACATCCAGTTCTGTGACTGCATTCGTTTATTATTGCTGTACCCATTTGAATAATTTATCACTTTGGTGGCTATTTATGAATAGTAAGTGTTTTCTTTTCTCTGTGCATGCAGCTGTAGCAAAGGCTGATAGGACTTTAGTTTGTTAATAGTCTGTCAATAATTTGCTGTGAAAAAGAGAACATTAAATATACTTATTATGGGCTCAATATACTTAATATGGGCTCTTTGAAATACTTGATGCTCCAATTGGCCAGACTCTGTTTTCCCTAAAATGTCTGTTGAGCTAAATTTCAGCATTGCTTTTGAGTATTACTGATATAAAGACGAAAGAGAGGAAAACGTGAGTTGTTCAAGACTGTTCAAGAGTTTGGGGTCTTTTTTTTTTTTCTTTTTTGAAAGAAATTAATACATTTATTATGCAAGTATGCATAACATTTTAAAAAAAGAACTATTTATTGTTAAAGTGACAATGAGCGTATGATAATGTTGTAAGATTTCTATTTCAAATAAATGGTGTTCTTTTAAACTTGTTTTCTATGTTATGGACTTTTTTCTTAGTGTAAAGCTGAGTCAGATAAATTAAGTTCAACTCAATATTTTAGTCACCATGATTTGTGTTGTGGTTTATTTTGAGGTAATGACAAGCTGACTGTACTTTATCCCTTACATAACATATCACATACTTTTAGCTTGTGCATGGTGCTGGATTAAAAACAAGATTTTTTTCTTGTGATTCACAAGATTTTTTACAGAGCTTTTACAGATAATCATGCAGTTGTTCTTGCCTAAACAAAGTATCTGTGTTCATGTATTTGCATTAAATGCTTAACCGTTTTGTTTAGAGTTTGCATTAAGCCAAACTGAGAGGCAGCAAAGAATGCGGAAGGAATGGGAACAGTGTTTACAGTGCTGCTTGCATAACAGTGCCTGGCTCTGTATGTTGATTAAGTTATATTTGAAGTGAGATGTCTTTGGTTGACTCATTATTGAGACATTTAGGAGGTTCAAACTTGTGCAGTGACGTCTCTAGTCATAACTTCAATGGATCAGGCCACTTAAATATGATACATACTTTATAATAAGTGTTCGTGCCAGAACTGGTGCCATTTGCATCTCTCATGTTCATATACTACCAAGTCTTATTTTCACCAAGGCTGCATTTATTTGATGAAAAACAATATTGTGAAAATAGCATTATAATTTGAAATAACTCTTTTCTATTTTAATTTTAATATATTTTAAAATGCCATTATTCCTGTGATGCAAAACAGAAATCAGCATCATTACTCCAGGCTTCATTATCACGTGATCCTTCAGAAATCAGTTAGTAGGGATGATGATCTATGAAGTAACGTTCTCGGTTACTTGTGTAACCCTCGTTCCCTGAAGGAGGGAACGGAGACATTACGTCAGTCGTGACTGACAAATTGGGATCTTGCCCGAGAGCCCAATCACCTTCGAGTGTAAATTAAACAAGCCAATGACAGTTGGCGTGCGTATTTCGCCACGCACACCCCGCCCCGCCCCCCCAGCGGGTATAAAAGTGAGAGCGCGTTGCAAACGCATACAGTTTTGGCTGAGGAGCCGAGACTATGTGCCGGCCGTACAGCAGTGGTACAGAAACTGTGGCGACGGATGTAACGTCTCCTGTTCCCTCTCAGGGAAGAGCGGTTACAAGTAACGCAAGTTCCCTTTCAGTCAGTCACGTTCTACGTTACGTCAGTCGTGACTGACGAATTGGGATCCGTATGGAAAACGTCACTATTGCTGACCACCTCCAGTGCCCTGCGGAAGCCGGCACGTCCCCCCACACCAGCTGGGGCGGAAAATAGGACAGCGGCTAGGCAGAGGTGTACCATACAGTGGTACATTGGATAACACCGGGAAAGCGTACCCAGTTGGGAACGCTACAGAAGCCACATCCTGCATATAGGAGGTATCATGTGGAATACACAAATGGACTGGCCCAGGGCAGTGCTACATATGGAAGTCCCTGAGGTAGACTCAACCCGCCTGAGGTGAGACGACTACACGACAGAGATGGCAGAGAACGACTGCCAGGGAAGACACGGGCTTACCGTGAGGGGAGTCGTACCGTGGAAGAATACACATGTGGAATCACTACACACGGGCATCTAGCGCAGCACAAGGGCTGACCTTGGGCATACACATGAGTGCTGGACCTGGCGTCTGGCGCTCTGCCACGTCTGACCGCCGAGGGTGCGGGAGGAACCCCAACCGGGTTCGCCATGGGGAACTGAAGGAGGAGCAAGAAAAGCGCACGTATCCGGTCCTTAGAGGGGAATGGCGCAGCAAGCGTGATCGACACCGAGCGGGTCCAGCGTTACTGCCTACCTGAGGTGAGTACACAAGAAGACACGGGCTCTACACAGAGATTATAGAATCTCGCAAATGTGTTAGGCGTTGCCCCAGCCGGCAGCGCTACAGATGTCTGCTTTCGAGGCGCCCCGCGCCAATGCCCAAGAAGATGCCACTCCTCTCGTAGAGTGAGCTCTCACTCCGAGGGGGCACGGTAACCGTTGGGCCTGGTAAGCTAAGACTATAGCCTCCATTAACCAGTGGGCAAGTCTTTGTTTGGAGACAGCCTTTCGCTTCTGCTGGCCTCCAAAGCAGACAAAGTGCTGGTCTGATGTCCTGAAGCTCCGCGTACGGTCCACGTAAATGTGCAGAGCGCGAACGGGACAGAGCAGAGCGATGGCTGGGTCTGCCTCCTCCCGGGGCAGCGCTTGCAAGTTCACCACCTGATCCTTAAAAGGCGTGGTGGGAACTTTGGGCACATATCCAGGCCGGGGTATCAGGACAACGTGAGAGTTACACGTTCCGAATTCTAGTCCAGCTCCATGCCGAGAAAAGAGATCCTCTGCACCGGGGCGAGTTGCTCCCAGTGACCGAACAAGCGGGACCAGGGAAACAACCGACGTACCCGCAGTGGGGCAGCGAAGAGGAACACAGAAACCCAACCCGGGAGGCCGTGCGTCCCAGGGTGGGGTCTGAGTGTGCGGCCCGCCACTTACCTGGCTCCACAGCTGGGCAGGGGGCTCGTGAGGAGGCATAGCATCCCTGAACCGGACTCTGCTGCCCATAGGCGAAAGCAGAGGGGGACGGTCGTGTGGAGTCTGTGTCTCGTGCACCGCCATCCTCGCCCTCTTGGGACCCGGAGGCCAAGGAAACTGCTCTTTTATTGAAGTTTTGGGTACCACCGGCTGGGTAGCCAGTGGCGGAACAGAAACAAATGGGAACAAAAGCTCTCAGCCGGGGGCCCTCCTCCGGGGGGAGGAAGGAGTGGTCGCGGTTACATCTGAAGAGCAGGATCAAGAGCTCGGTCGCCCGTCTCAGGGGACGCCCCCACCCGCCCCCCCTGCCCCGCCGCCCTGGCGCTCAATGGCTTGGGCTGGGGGTGGAGGGGGACACGCCGGAGCGGAGGTGGAGGCCACCCTCGGCGACGAGCAGACAGAGGGGCTGCAGCCGGCGGTGGGGTGGAGACAGCAGCAGACCGCCGGGGCAGGATATGTCGAAACGCCTCCGTCTGCTTCTGTGCGGCGGAGAACTGTTGGGCAAAGCCCTCCACCGCTTCGCCGAATAGGCCGGCCTGGGAGATTGGGGAGTCCAGGAAGCGATGCTTGTCGGCCTCCCTCATATCCGCCAAGATCAGCCATAGGTGGCGCTCCTGGACCACCAATGTAGACATCATCTGACCCAGGGCCCGCGCCATGACTTTCGTCGCCCTAAGCACGAGGTCCGTCGCCGTGCGCAGTTCCTGCAGCACACCTGGGTCAGCACCACCCTCGTGCAACTGCTTCAACGCCTTGGCCTGGTGGACTTGCAGGAGGGCCATGGCGTGCAGGGCGGAAGCGGCCTGTCCAGCAGCACTGTAAGCCTTAGCCGTCAGCGCGGACGAGAACTCACAGGCCCCGGACGGAAGGCATGGACTACCTCTCCAGGCGGCGGCGCTTTGCGGGCAGAGCTGCATAGCAATAGCGTACTCGACTGGGGGGATGTCCACATACACTTGGGCCGCCCCACCGTCGAGGGTGGTGAGGACGGAGGAGGCACCAAGTCTGTTTCGGGCAGAAAAAGGTGCCTTCCAAGACTTAGTAACCTCCTCATGCACTTCCGGGAAGAATGGAACCGGAGGCGGCTGCCGACGCCTGGCCTGCGCCCCCAGGAACCAATCATCCAGACACTCTCGGCGGCCCGGGAAAGCATAGCGGTCAGCTCTGGATCTGACTCGGGCAACGCCACTCTTCCTGACGGAGGCAGCGCAGCCGAATCCTCATCTCCAGAGCCTAGCTCGCCCTCCGATGCAGCGATCGACATCCTGTCATCCACCTGTGCTCCCCACAAGATGCTGGACCCCGCCCTGTCCGAGGACCCAGCACACTCGTCCGGGAACACCAGGTGGTGCGACATGCCAGAGGAATGAGAGGCCCGCGGAGACGTACTCGACGGGGAAGCTCTCACCGTGATCCTCAGGTCTCCCTGACCATGAACCGAAGTAGCCCTCAGAGAACCGGAGGAGCTAGAGCGGGGCATGGCAAGGGGGATACCCCCCCGTTTAATGAGGAGGTATCTAGACCGCAACGTCGCGAAGGTCATGTTCCCGCACTGAGAACATGACACATCCATGAGCGCTGCTTCAGCGTGCAGTAAGCCCAAGCACGAGAGGCAGTGATAATGACCATCAGATGGAGGCAGGAAACAACCACATCCAGAAACGCACGAGCGGGAAGCCATCTTTAAAAAGACGCCCGTCGCTCGTGAAGCTCTTTTAGAAATTGCTCTTTTTTTGAAAAGGAAAAACACTCTTTTAGAGAGAGCGCTGAAGCGCCCAGGGGAGGTCGCGACAAGACCGCAGAATGGCAGCTGCAGCTCGCCGAGGTTTCAGCAGCCTGGATGGCAACCCCCGCTGACACGCCGTAACACCAACGCCAGCTGTCTTCCAAACACTCGCGGAGATTTGTCCTGTAGAACGCTCGGCTCCAAAGCGAAAAGCTGATGTGTGTTTGCACGCGCTTTCCTTTTATACCCGCGCTGCGGGGCGTGGTGCGCGTGGCGAAACACGCACGCCCAACTGTCATTGGCTTGTTTAGTTTACACTCGAAGGTGATTGGGCTCTCGGGTGAGATCCCAATTCGTCAGTCACGACTGACGTAACGTAGAACGTGACTGACTGAATGGGAACATATCTTATTATTATCAATGTTGAAAACTGTTGCTTGTAACGGTTGCAGCTTAATATTTCTGAGGAAACTGTGATTTACTTTTTTTTTTTTTAGGATTCGTTGATAGATAGAAAATCAAAAGGCAGCATTTATTGGAAATATCACTTTTTGGTAACGAAAGCTTGACTGTAATTTGGGCAATTTAATTTCCCTTTGACAATTAAAAGTATTATTGCTAAAAAAAAAAATTGTATGGTATTTGTAAAAATGCATATATTCTTATATATATCTATATTAAAAAATAGTACTCAACTTATGTAGCGATTTATAGATTTTTACCCCTCCTGTTTTCATTTCTCTGGGGCAAAGGGAATTTTTTTTCAGGAACCATATGCTGTAGTGGTCCTCCTCGAAAAGGATTTAGTTGTTATTGACCTTGCACAAAACGGGTACTTATCACCCACAGCATATGCGTCATATTTGTGTCTAACATGTTTGACGCTATCACACTTTTCCACCACATTGTCAATCTTATTTTTTTGACCTCTGATGTTTTTCAGTTACCCTATCTTTGAAAATCCTTATCCCATGATGATTCATGAGTCTCCTGTGACGTGTTGTGAGTACTTAGCCGATTGTCCTGTGGACCTCATACCTGCACTTTACTCTGTCGGGTCTCGCCAGAAACGACAGGGCTACAGCAAAAAGGTACAACAGCATGCACACACTCATTTAAAGGTGCTAATTGGTTAATTATGTCTTTTAAGTTATAATGTCCTGCCTACACACATGCACCTTGACTTTTGAGTGACTAGATTATAGTCCCTCGTGAATCGTGCCGTTTCCCTATGCCTGCGTGACTTCAGGCCCCCGCCATGCAGCACATTGTGTCCTCAGACTGTGTGGGTCAGAGACACAGACAGGGGTATTTATGGGTATGAAAGAAATCATGACCTCTCAGCCAAGACTGGAGTGCGGAGTGTAAGTTCTGGGTTTGTCTCCCACAGGGAGCAGGTTAACTCAGACGGCCCACTTTGAATCACAGCACTTCTGAATACCTTTGAATAAACTGCTTCAGCTTTGATGCCTTGTGAGGAAATGCTTTCCTATAGAGTCTCGCCAGCCGTTTAATAAAGGTTCCACCCACGTTGCAGAAATGTTTTGTGGCTGCCAGTGCAAGCCACAGTCATTATATTAAGAGTATGCTTACTAAAACGTACAAATTGGCCGATTTCGTTTTATTAAGTTTCCCAGGAATGCTCACATGCTTTAGGGCAATGTCTACTAAATTTCCTCTATTCTCATATGTCGAGAAATGTCGGATTTATGTGGTTTGCTTTCGTGGATTTAAGTGCTTTTATGTGGTTCTGTTGTTCATCACAGGAATGGCCTATCGGTGGCGGAAACTGGGGCTTGGGCACACAAAGCTACCCTGAAATAATAATAACTGGGTAAGAGCAGTGTGCGCTTGTGTGTGAGCGAGTGAATGTGTGTGTATGCTCAGTTCTCTCTTGTCATTCGTAGTTCTGCTGAAATGGCAGAAATGGCAAAAAAAGACTTAAATGGAGTAAAAGAAGAAGGCAGGGTATAAGAAGAGGGAGGAGGAGTGCAGAAGAGAGGGTAATGAGCAGGACAAGATGGTAGCGAAAGGGAAGTATGACAAAAAAGTAAGCATTTTCTGATGTACCGCCCATGGGATGACAGAAGCTTTTTTAGTGGGTTTGACAGCAGTGGGAAGAGCACTTCCTCTCATCTCTTGACTAGCTTTTATCTGACATAGCAACTTAGCTTACCTCGGTGGTTTGTTTGAGTACATGTGGTATTGGGAAAGTGGCAGTGAGTTTATGTAGGTTTGTGTATGAAAATGTATGAGACAGTTAAAATAAAAGATTCTCTGCTCTTCTTGCAGGCATGCAGATGGTTCAGTGAAGTTCTGGGATGCTTCAGCAAGTGAGTACCGAGCCTTTCTGACTTCACATTCACCTTATTTACCACTTGTGTGCGGTATAATAGTTCTATTTACCACAATGTGTGCGGTATAATAGTTTTTCAAATCTCATAAACTTGCTTCAAACACATTTGTATTTCATATTGAATTCGACAGAAACATTTATCTAAAAGTTTATAAAAAGTTTTATATCAGATTTTTGTCATCCTTCGGACATGAACACATGACCTTGGTATTGCTAGTGATATGCACTGCTATTTTGGCGACAGCAAACACTGTAGACCAAAGTGGTTCAATCATATTACTGTGAATGGCAAGTGCAACACTCAACATAGCGGAATTAGTAAGCTCTGGTGCCTATGGAAAGAGTCAGTTTACTGACTGCACATGCCCATTGGCTTTACCAACCCAAAATACATGCTTTTTTTCACTCAATGTGAGCAATTTGAGAACAGCATTTATGGGTCAGTTTATGTCAGATGTTATTGCTATTTTGAAATACGTTATTTAAATGTGAGTTTGGTAAAGCAGTTTTTTGAGATTATGATATTCCCCATTCAAGTGGAGTTGGTGTTGCATGCCTGAAATTGCTGCCCGGAGGCATTACAAATCAGTTGAACTGATTTTCTTTGAAAGGGACTTTGGCTACAGTTACAATCACATTTGACTAACACTGTTAAATATCTAATTAATAACTGGATTCTGCTGACCACTGTTGGAGTATAACTTGACTTCAGACATAATTTACCTTAACAATAAGATAATGTTCCATGATTTATGACCCAAATGGAGACTGACCTTATAATGTCACACACAAAAAATTCCCCAGATCGCACAGGCTTTTTCTGACCTTGTGCACCGCTGAGAGAGACCAGCGTGGTGAGAGTGTTACCTGTATGCCATTTGACCTTGCTTAAACTGTGAGCTTGACAGACTACAGTTTCCACTGTTCCTGTACCTCCTGTCGGTGCTAAAGGACATATTGCAATATTAAAAATACCACAAAGGTTGTAAACCTCTCACAGAAGTGCTTGTTTAACATTCAAATGGGTTTTCTTAGTGGTAAGATAATTTAAAACCAAAGTGGGCCTCATTTTGTTCACCAATGAAATATAAAGCTAAAGCTAGACAGGACTTTTTAATCCTGCTAAGACAGAGTGGCTAATCTTATGCCATTTAATCTTTTTTTGCTTTGGCTGAACTGAACAATTGGAATCAGTGGATTAGAGGCCCTCAAAAATTGGACAAAACACATTTATGCATTTGATGGCATTGAAACACTTCCCATCATTCATTTAATCCTCTAAAACCTTAATTGTACAAATCTAGAAGTTATATGACTTTGTTCTTTGGAATGCTAGATTCTGATTTGTTTATTCACAGCATTTTGTGGTCTTTTTTATTGTCCAAAGCAACCTATTTTCTGTTAAAGTGTGTTAGATTCATGTCTAAAATAATTTAAGTTAAAATTAGTTTGTGTCCTTTATTTATTCATTCATTTATTGATATGAGAAGTAGTTGTGTAATAAAACAGATAATGTACAGTCAGCTGGTGATATGCAAAATGATTATGCAAAATAAACCTCTTCAAATGAATACAACATAAGGATGCATCAATATTAAAGTTCTGTCTGAAACCATTAAGACTAATTATTTTCTTGTTCTTGGCTGATCCACAGTAAATTGCCATTTTTAAATGTAGTGCTAGTTTGATTAAATAAATGCAAAATAAAACACAAAAAGTAAAATCAATTTTAAATGGCACAGGTGAATTTAGACATCACAACATTATAATGTACAGTATGAAAATGGATATGCTGGATGAAACGCTACGGGAACGCCTTGTAATGTGTAATCACACGCCATGTGTAATCAGTCCAATGGCATGGGCGAGACGTCACGGGCGGGGTGACGTAACGACCAGGAAGCTTAAAAGCACGTGCGGTGGAACCGGCGTCAGCTTCTAGGAATGAAGCAAGCGCTCGCAGGGATGCCGGAAGTATGGCACTGAGACGCAGCGTCTCGTTCCCTTCGGGGAACCATGGTTACATGCGTAACCCGAGACGTTCCCCTTCAGGAACTCGAGCTGCGTTGAAACGCTACGGGAACGAGAATGCCCACGCCGCCAGACTTACAAATCCCTGCCTAGTGTGGAAGAGCTCAGCTAAAGCGAGAGAACGGAGCCAGGAGTGGCGCAGAAAGCAGGTAGGCACCTGACAATGTAGTAGGCGGGGACATCCCACCCAAAGGCCAACTTCCGAAGGAGTGAGTCTTGACCCCCAACGGAGAGGGGAGATCAGAGGACTCGAGGCTATGGAGTAGCATCCTGATCCACTGCTTAACATAAGCTTTTCTGGCCGGAGGCCTCAGCCTCAGCGCACCACGGAGGAAACGTGTAACTAGGGGGTGTCTGCCCACTGACTGGCCACCGAGAGGGGCGTGGTAGGTCGCAATGGCCGCCACGTAGACCTTCAGGGTCTACCTTGCGGAGAAACGGGCCTGCAGGAACTCCAACACTGTACCAACTGGGCAGTTAACTGGGTCGAGCTGGCGGTCTCCGCACCAATAAGTGAAAGATTCCGCTTCAGGGCATACGGTTTCCTCGTAGAGGGAGCTCTGGATGGAGGATGGTCTCAACAACCTCGGTTGAGAGACCGGAAGCTACGAGTAACTTCCACAGCTCCGGGCGGGGGTGGAATATCGTGCCCTCCACCTGTGAGAGGAGGTCCCTCCTGACGGGAATTTCACATGGAGAGCCGTCGAGAAAGGAAATCATGTCCGAGAACCATACTTGGCCCGGCCAGAACGGGGCTACAGCAAGGCAAGGCAAGGCAAGTTTATTTGTATAGCACATTTCATACACAATGGTAATTCAAAGTGCTTTACATAAAATAAAATAAAAACAATAATCACAACAATAAAACAAGGAATTTAAAAACTTTTGAAAATTATAAAAAAAAAAAAAATTGATTTAAGAGATTTAAAAAGAATTTAAGAAAACGATTATACATATAATATAGTGCAATAAGTTCGGACATCGCACAGTGCTCATTCAATAAATGCAAGCTAAACAGATGAGTTTTGAGTCTGCATTAAATGTGGAATAAGTTTTAGCACATCTGATATCTTCTGGAAGCTGATTCCAGCTGCGGGTGGCATAATAACTAAAAGCACATTCCCCTTGTTTTGTGTGAACCCTTGGTATTTCTAACTGACTCGATCCTAATGATCTGAGTGGTCTGTTAGGTTTATATTCAGTGAACATATCTGCTATATATTTAGGTCCTAGGCCATTGAGTGATTTATAAACGAGTAAAAGTACTTTAGAATCAATCCTAAATGTAACTGGAAGCAAGTGTAAGGACCTGAGGACTGGTGTAAAATGCTCAGATTTTCTGGTTCTAGTCAAAATCCTGGCAGCAGCATTCTGGATGAGCTGCAGCTGTCTAATGGTCTTCTTGGGAAGGGCGGTGAGGAGACCATTACAATAGTCCAACCTGCTGGTGATAAAGGCATGAACAAGTTTCTCCAAGTCCTGACTGGAAACAAAACCTCTAATTCTTGCAAGGTTTTTGAGATGATAGTATGCTGATTTAGTTACAGCTTTGAAATGACTACTGAAACTAAGGTCTGTCTCCAGATTCACACCAAGATTCCTGACTTGATTTTAGTTGTTAGACCCCTAGAACACTTCATCTTGGTTTCCAAAGGCCAATGACTTCGGTGTTTTCTTTGTTTTACCACCGGAAAGAAAAGAAAGAGGAACGTTCTCGCACTCAAAACTGAGTTAATTTCATCATGCATTGGCGAGGGATGTCAAGGTGGCTGTGTAGTCATTTGAGAAAGGCTAGGTAAATCTGGGTATCAATGGCCAAGCTGTGATAGGCGATTGGTTCTTTCCAGTATTGACTTAGTGGGAGAATTATCACCCAGGCTCCCCCCTGCCATAAACAAGAGTGGTGCAAGAATTTGTGGGACTCC
This sequence comes from Sinocyclocheilus anophthalmus, assembly GCA_018155175.1. Taxonomy (NCBI): domain Eukaryota; kingdom Metazoa; phylum Chordata; class Actinopteri; order Cypriniformes; family Cyprinidae; genus Sinocyclocheilus; species Sinocyclocheilus anophthalmus. Next base: position 37,851 of record JADLZN010008188.1, on the reverse strand, counting down.
GCATGTCATGGACGTCTACTTAGACTTATGCTCTCCTATACTCTCATAATAACCTCTCCCTTCTAAGTATTACCTGAACCATTTAATTACCATGCCACAAAGCCCCGACCAAGTTTCCAGTCTCTCTAGTAGTATGTGATGATCGACAGTATCAAACGCAGCACCGAGATCTAGTAGTACCAGCACTGATAATCTGCCAGATTCAGAATTTAAGCGAATACCATTTATTATCTTAATGAGCGCAGTCTCTGTGCTGTGATGCAGTCGGAAACCAGATTGAAAATTGTCCAGGTATCCATTTGAGTTTAAGTATTTGTTCAGCTGATTAAAGACAACCTTTTCAATAATCTTTCCTATAAAAAGGAAGATTTGATATTGGTCTATAGTTGATCAATATGGTGTTATCAAGATTTCTCTTTTTCAGAAGGGGTTTAACAACTGCAGTTTTCAGGGAGTTTGGAAAAGTCCCAGAAAGAAGTGAGGCGTTCACCACTTCTAAGAGATCTGCTTCCAAACAGTTAAGCACCCTTTTGAATAAAATATGTGGGAAGTGTGTCAAGATAGCATGTTGACAATTTAAGGTGCTGTACTATTTCTTCCAAAATTTTGCTATCAGTTTCTTCAAAAGCAGACATAGTATCTTCTTTTTGATATTGTGGTCGAATCTGTCTAACCTCTGCATAACTTTGGGATGTGCTAATCGCCTTCCTGATATAATTGATCTTCTCAGAAAAGAAGGAAGCAAACTCATGGCATTTGCTGTCGGAGAGCATTTCACCGGCAATCTGACTTGGGGGGTTTGTCAGTCTCTCAACAGTAGAAAAAAGAGTGCGAGTGTTGTTTAAGTTACTGTTTATAAGGTTTGAGAAGAATGACTGTCTAGCTTTGCCTAGGTCCACATTGAAAGTACGAAGGCTGTCTTTATACATGCTATAGTGTATTTCAAGTTTCGTCTTCCGCCACAACCGCTCAGCTTTTCTGCATTGTCTTTTAATACTCTGAACTGCTGTTGATTTTCTCCAAGCTGATTTCTGTCTGCCAGTCTTCCTGCTGACTTTCAAAGGAGCAATGTCACCCCGTCCCGGCGCCCTCTCTCCAGAACTCCCGGGAGCAGAAAAAATGGAGGAAAGGCGTACAGACGAAGCCTCGGCCACGTCTTTACCATGGCATCCAACCCCAGTGGAGCTGGATGAGTCAGAGAGAATAGAGGGGGAGTTGCAAGGGCTCTTGAGCAAGAATAGGTCCACCTGAGCCTGGACAAAAACTCTTTGTACCAGGGCATCGGCCCCTGCCTCAACTGGACGTCTGCTTCCATATTGAGATGCCCAGGAATGTGAACTGCTCTCAGTGAGAGGAGTTTGCCCTGAGACCACACAAGTATCTGGTGCGCCAGCTTGTACAAGGGCCGTGGACGCAGACCTCCCTGGTGGTTGATATAAGAGATCGCCGCTGGGTCGTCGGTGCGCACCAACACATGGTGACCTCTTAGGTCTGGGAGAAAGTGTTTCAATGCTAGAAACACAGCCAGCATCTCCAGGCAGTTGAAGTTGACACGTGAGATGCGTGGCCGCTACAACAGACCGTGGGCTGAGTGGAAACTCATGACCGTGAGGGATGCGTACGTCACGCTAGCATTATGGCGGCGACAAGCGAGCTCCCAGCACAAGACCTGAGCCAAGAACCAAGGTTTCCTCAACATGTCTAAGCCACAGTAGAATGTGCGCTTGACCTGGCTTGAGAAGAGGGTTTCACCTCGGGCGAGAACCCTTGTTCTGAGCACCACTGTGGGGTCTCATGTCAGCAGGCCAAGAGATATTCCGTTGGCTGGCAGCTGCCATCAGACCAGGAGTTTTATGAACTGATTGACAGTGATTGTGGAGAGTGAGTGACTGGCCTTCTTTTACTCTCTTGGCTGCAGTGAGGATCGACTCGATCCGAACAGGGGACAAACGTGCCTGCATCGTGGTCAAATCCCACACATTGCCCAGATAAGTGGTTCTCTGTACTAGAGAAAGCACACTTTTCTTGGCGTTAAGTCTTAACCCCAGCTCTTTCACGTGAGCAAGAATGACATCTCAATGCCCTCAAAGCTCGATGTAGTTGAGTATGCGTATGCCCTGGAGTCGCAGAGGAGCCAGCGCAGCATCCACACACTTCGTGAAAGTGTAGGGTGAGAGTGCAAGGCCAAAGGAAGAAACCAGTATTGGTATGCTTTTGCCCCCAAAAGCAAACCTCAAGAACTTCCTGTGATGAGGAAGGATGGAGAGGGGCCGAGCATAAGAGTGGAGGCCTCAGCATAACGACTCCCTAAAGCGAGGGGAGGCCTCTACACCCCACACTAGCTTATGCTCAGACTGTCCTAGCGGAGTTCTGGCGAGCGGAGGCCTTAGAAACCCTCTGTAGCAAGAGGAGGCCTGACGACACTCACTGAAAAAAGGCTCAACATGACGACTCTCTAAAGCAAGAGGAGGCCTCTCACAGCGCAACCCTCCATCCTTCTTTGGAAAATGAAGTACCAGCTGTAGAACCCGGACACTCTGTCGAGAGGAGGGTCCACCCCGATGGCTTACTTCCTCAAGAGAGTGTTTACTTCTTGTTCCATTACCAGAGCCTGCTCGGGGCCCCACCAGAGTGGGAATCACCCCGTTGAACTGAGGCAGAAGAGAACCACGCTGGATTCTGTAGCCTCTCTCTGCAGAGTGCAGGACCCATTGAGACACGTTTGGCAGAAGTTTCCACAATGAAGAAGCACGGACAACTGTGTAAAGCAGTGTATACACTCTTCCCCGAGGGAGCTGCGCCCTCAGAGTCTAGGCCTTAGGCTGTCAGAGTTTTGAGAAGACTATCGCGAGAAATGACGGTCCGCAGAAAACCGACTTATGCTAAAGCCTGCGGGCCGGAGCGCCCCTTCTGACTCGAGACTTCGGGAGTCCGAGGAAGTGGACGACCCAGGAGAGGAGAGGAACACGGTAGGTGGGACTGCCTACGCCCAGCGGCCCTGCTGACTGCCTCAACCTCCTTCAGAGGAAGAGAGGTCACACGTGCCTCTCACGCGAATATCTAACTTCTCATAGTCAGACATATACTTCCTTTTATTCCTCAGAATTAAATGCAATCAAACAACAGATGAGTAAACACGGTCTGGTGTGATAAGATTCACATCAAAAAACGAAAATGATGTAATATGCTCAGTCACACAAACAATATCAATCTCCTCAGAGAAAGGTAGCTGCAGCAGCGAGCTTTCACTCAGAGGGGGAAGAAACCGCAGCGCGGGCTTCCGAGCCTCGAGAACAAGCTCTAGATCTAGGGAACGCGGGTGGAGATAGGAAGAGCCATCTCCAACCCGTCCGCCAGATCATGTGCGATCCCCACGATCTCAGTCGCTGCCGTGCCTCAGCAGCAGCGGGACTGCAATCGCAAGATCACAGGTACGGACACACTCCTTGGAGCGTGCCCGACGAGAGGGGAGTGCTTAACAGCGGGAAAAGCACAATCAGTCCCCCGAGAGCCGACTGCGCGAGCTCTGCTCCCCATTAATGCTGCTCATTATAATATTAGGCATAATATGCTTGTGCAACTGGCGAGCTCATCGACGCCCTCCGTATCAATCTCCTCGGAGAAAGACAGGCGGAGCGTCAAGCCCTCTCACCGGGGGGAAAGAACCACAGCGCAGGCTTCCAAACCCCGAGAGCGGGCGCCGGATCTGGTGGTTGAGGAAGAAGATAGGGACTCGCCCGTCTATTCCCTCCACCAGGTCAATATGCGAAACCCATGAGCACAGCCGCCGCTCCACCTCAGCGAAAGCCGGACCAGCACCGCGGGAAACGCTAGTGAAGGCTCCCTCCTCAAAGAGAGCCTTCTGAGAGTGAAGCAAGGTAGTAACAAAACACTCGGCAGTGTGGGCAGTCGACTCCCTCGAGAGCTGACTCTGCGTGCTTCGCTCCCAAGCAGACATCACACAAACTGTGTGTGTTCCTACCCGAATATAGCGCGGGCAGGGAGGAACACACAGCCTGAATGCTACCTGCTCTCGCCCAAAAGCTTCTCTTGACTGAAGCTTTTACATAATGGAGCTTACAAGTGGACAAACAACACTAAATAAAACTCACAAACAGATAGCGACTGACACACACACAGAGCACTTGCTGAATGACAGAAAGCTGACACCGGTTCCACCGTATGTGCTTTTAAGCTTCCTGGTCATTACGTCACCCCGCCCATGACGTCTCGCCCATCCATTGGACTGATTAAACATGTGATTCAGAGCGTGGTCCCACTGAAGGCGTTCCCATAGCGTTTTGACACAGCTCGAGTTCCTGAAGGGGAAATCTAATTTTGTGTTAATGACTGGTTGACTACAATTATCTCTTACTTTTTCCTTTGAATTCCATTTACCATGTGTTCAGTAATGCTCCAGGTGCTGTACAAGCTGAAGACAGCTAAGGTGTTTGAAAAGGCACGCTGTAAGGAGGAGAAACCCAGCACAGAGATTGTGGATGAGGACCCATTCGCTATTCAGTTGATGTCTTGGTGTGCCGAGAGCCGCATGCTTTGTGTGGCTGGTGTCTCTGCCCATGTCATCATATACAGGTTCAGCAAACAAGAAATCACCACAGAGGTTGTGCAGGTAACAATTTGTTGTTTATACTTTTTAATGTTAGAATTATTTTGTAAGAATTATGTAAGATTTTTTTTTAATTGAGGTGCTCTTGACTTAAAAAAGACTTTGTTTTCTGGAGTGTAATGAGTAATGCTGCCCTTATAGACACTCTCAGTCTCTCTTATTCCCAGTCTTGACTGCCATGACTCATAACATTAATAATAATATAAAATCTGTTCATTAAATGGATGTTGTTCAGTGACTTGAATGTGTTTGTGCATTTGTACGTGTATGTGCCGTCTACAGAGCCAACTAAGGATATCCGAGGAACAGTTGTTACTCAGATGCTTAACTAAATCTCTAAGCCTTTCAAAGCCGTTTTAATTAATGTTCACCACATCTAGCTGTATATTGAGCTTGAATAATTAATACTGAATTCATTTTGCCCTCTCCCTGTTTTTTGCAAGCTGTACATTTGCATACTGATGCTTCTGTGACCCATAAATAAATGAGCGCTTATGGTAATGCTGTTAGAAAATATATCTGTGAATAATTAGAATTTCCATATGATTTATTATGGGAAAATATATAATGTGGTAGAGTGAAGCAATTAAGCAATAGTGCTTTATTAAAGCTTAATCAACGCAACTTATTTAAATATTAATACATGACTCATATAAACAGGATAATAATGAATAAAATGTTTGAATACAGTCATATTGGGGACACCTGAATTTCAGGCACAGGAACGAATCTCATTGGTTAACAGAGGCGCATGCTCAGCGCAAATGTGGGAAAACCATTAGTGTTACCATCGTCTGCTGACAGAACGTTCACACTTCTGTATAATGAGGGCAAATTAAACCTATTAGCACCTTCAGTCCCGTGACTCTCACACTCACTTGGAAGAGACACGCACAGCAATTAGCGTGTCTCATATTAAGAATAGCGACACCGATGGGGATCAATTAACTCAGTGTGTTTAGCTGATTCATACCCATCTGTTCTCAAGCACAATAGTGTCAATTACATGTGTACGTGTGTGTGTGTTTTACAGTTATTGGAGGTCAGGTTACAGTATGAGCTGAATGATCTGGAGTCTCCAGAAGGAGGAGGAGATCAGACACCAGCTCCTCCCACACCAAGCACCTCCCCCAGTCCACAAACCGCCACCCCTCAGACACACACTTCCACTAGCAGCAACTCATCAGATGGGATCCGAGACAACATACCCTGCCTCAAGTAATTCTGTATTTTAATACACATAGCAGGGAATCCAAAAGTCCAAGGCTACTCGTGTTAATGCCTCTATTTTACTTTTTTTTTACTTTTTTTTTTTTAATGCAAATGTTATTATCGGTGGAACATTTTGATTACAAAATTGAAAAAAGGCTTCTTTTTTAGTATTTGTTATGTTGCCCATTTCCTTTGACAGCAGCATTCAGCCCATATTAACTCCACTAATTTGTGTTAAACCTGATGACCAGGTGATCCAGCATGATTTGAAAATGATCCAAAGAGCATCTTGTGTTTCATGGATTGAAAACATCTGTCTTTACAAAGGAGTTCACATGATCAGTTTATTTGATTTGTGAGAACCCAACAGATAATATGCACCACATTTAAGTGTCAAGTTAAAAATAGTTCAGCTTTTACAAACACTTTTCAGGACTTCTGTGTTCTGTTCCATTCAGCTGCACCGTGTCTGGCTGTTTCCAAAGAGAGCGTTGAGGGATGTAGTTGCCACTGACTGAAAGTTAGTGTTCACAGTATTGACGCAAATTGTTGTCTGACAAATCAGACAACAAAGTTGCACTGTGAGGCCCCTTTTTGGCACATCTTTGTATAGCTGTTACTAGATTTTGTTAGTTTTTGTGATTAATCATGACACTTTCAAGTGCTTGGGTACTCATGCCCATCCTCAGTATGTAATTTATGACATTATACAGTAAATGTTGTAAAAAAAATTTTGGCAGGGACTGTGTATAACCCATGTCCTCTCTCTGTCATTCCCTCAGGGTGCGCAGCAGTCCTCTGAAGCAGTCTCCAGGGTATCAGGTGGAGCTGGTGGTACAGCTGGTGTGGGTCAGTGGAGAGCCGCCCCAGCAGATCAGCAGCTTGGCCATCAACTCCAGCTATGGCTTGTGAGTTACCTGAAGATTTGAAGACTTGTTTTACATTGTTTCGTCAGGTGGCGCAGCAAATGCTGCAGACTGTCAGAAATGTTTATGAAAAGACAATATTTGCTTTGTTCTTTTATTATATTAAAATATTTTAAAATATTACAAATTAAATATATATCAAGATTTTTCATGCAATAGGACATATGTGGTTTGTTCCTCCAAAACTGGAATACACAATCTTCAAAGTTGGGGTCGATTTGAGTAACGCTTGAGGAACAGTCCTAATGCTTACCATTGGTGAATTATTTGATCAAAAATACAGGTAAACATAATAATGGAAATAGTAGCAATTAAAAATACTTTAAAATTTTTTTTTGCTGTAATGCTGAATTTTCAGCAGTCATCATTCCAGTCTTCAGTGTCACATGATTCTTCATAAATCATTCTAATATGCTGATTTGGCACTCGAAATTATTCTTCTTATTAAAGTATTACCATATCAGTATAAACCATTTCCCCCCCCAGGATCAATCGAAGAACAGAATTCAAAAAGAAAGGATATAGAATAAGTGGATAGAATAAAATGTCTTTACTCTCACTTTTGATCATTTTAATGCGTCCTTTTAATGCATCAAACTTTTGAATGTGTGTATAAATGATAAATGATTGTGTGCGTAAATTATATTAATTTGATTAAATAATCACTATACCAGCACTAAACCAGCATAAACCAAAATCCTTCTAATTTGATGACAAAAGCACTTTCTGTCTTTTATGTTTGTGTGTAACATAGGGTGGTGTTTGGCAATAGCAATGGTCTGGCAGTAGTGGATTACTTACAGAAGACTGTTCTGTTGAATCTGGGAACTGTGGAATTGTACAGCTCTAATGATCCGTATCAGAGACAACTGCGATCTCCCCGCAAGAGCCGACAGCCTTCTGGAGGTCGATATGCACACAAACATGGTTTCATTCGTATAGACAGAGCACATACAGGTGCATCTCAATAAATTAGAATGTCGTGGGAAAGTTAATTTATTTCAGTAATTCAACTCAAATTGTGAAACTCGTGTATTAAATAAATTCAATGCACACAGACTGAAGTAGTTTAAGTCTTTGGTTCTTTTAATTGTGATGATTTTGGCTCACATTTCCCAAAAACCCACCAATTCACTATCTCAAACAAATTAGAATACTTCATAAGACAAATAAAAAAAACAATTTTAGTGAATTGCTGGCCTTCTGGAAAATATGTTCATTTACTGTACATGTACTCACTACTTGGTTGGGCCTCCTTTTGCATGAATTACTGCATCAGAGCGGCGTGGCAGGAGAAAATCAGCGGTGGCACTGATGAGCTGGGATGGAAGCCCAGTGCTTTGCTAGCGGCCTTAGGTCATCTGCATTGTTGGGTCTGTGTTCGTCATCTTCCTTTGGACAATACCCCATAGATTCCCTGCTGGGAAAGGAAATCAGCTCTCTATAAAGCTTGTCAGCAGAGGAAGCATTGAACAGTGCTCTAAATGTCCTGGTAGGATGGCTGCGTGACTGATGGACTCAGACAACACAGTGGACCAACCCAGCAGATGACATGGCAGCAAAATCAACCACCTACAATGTCGGACCACTCTTCACACCGGACTTCAAGCACATTGGTTTCTGGCTCTCCACTCTTCCTCAGACTATGGGACCTGATTTCCAAATTGAATGCAAATTCTAATCTGAAAGAGGACTTTGGTCCACGGGTTTCTGACGTCCACAGTCAAAGCAGTCCATTTCTACCAGGAAATTTTAGAGCACTTCCTGCTTCCTTCTGCTGACAAGTTTATGGAGATGCTGATTTCATTTCCAGCAGGAACTTGGCACTTGCCCACACTGCCAAAGGTACCAAAAACAGGTTCAATGACCATGGTGTTACTGTGATTGATTGGCCTGCAAATTTGCCTGACCTGAACCCCATAGAAAATATATGGAGTATTGTCAAGAGGAAGATGAGAGACACCAGACCCAACAATGCAGATGACCTGAAGGCCGCTATCAAAGCAACCTGGGCTTCCATACCACCTCAGCAGTGCCACAGGCTGATTGTCTCCATGCCACGCCGCGCTGATGCAGTAATTCATGCAAAAGGAGCCCCTACCAAGTATAGAGTACATGTACAGTAAATGAACATACTTTCCAGAAGGCCAACAATTCACTAAAAAAATTTTTTTATTGGTCTTATGAAGTATTCTCTTGTTGAGATAGTGAATGGTGGGTTTTTGTGAAATGTGAGCCAAAATCATCACAATTAAAAGAACCAAAGACTTAAACTACTTCAGTCAGTGTGCATAGAATTTATTTAATACACGAGTTTCACAATTTGAGTTGAATTACTGAAATAAATGAACTTTTCCACGACATTCCAATTTATTGAGATGCACCTGTATATATGAACACAGTGAGCCTTTTAACAGCACCATTGGCAGGACATGCAGCTGTGCAGTGAGGGGATACAGCAGTGTGACCCCTGCTGGTGGATAGCACAATTGCAGCTAAACACATGCTAGTAAGGAAGAGATGATTGCTGGGACTTGGCAATGGATTGCTTGTTAGATTATCTGGTGTGTATGTGCGTGTTTGTGTCGGGGGTAATGAGTGATATTTAGCGGGGGGCTGGGATCTGTCGGATATGTGCACAGGGAGAGTGCTGATCAGAGCAGCTGGGTTCAGCTCCTGTCTGCCCATCTGCCTCTCAACTCCGAGATCAGAGCAAAGGCTACACACTGCACCTCACACTAAAGAGTATAGGCAATTGTACTGTCTAAAATACATCTTAGACTACTTTTACACAAGGTAGCGGATACTAGCACACTTTACACGTTTTCCATAGTGTGACAATCATGTTTCTCTTTCTCTCTACAGGGCTTTGTGACATTAACGAGGGCTCAGCCACCTCAGAGGATCGCTGCAAATCCCCCACCTCAGGTAAAACACCCCTCAGAGCATGACACAATCCATTCTGCCTCCTGCCACCATCATACCGATCAGTCCTGACACTGGAGTCTGCTGAAACACAGATGTTATGAGCTCCACAGGGGGGCATTTTAGCATTTCAACCGTTTCCTCTGCACAGGACTAAAGGGATAGTTCACCTAAAAATGAAAATTCTGTCATTTAATCACCCTCATGTTATTCCAAAACTGTATGACTTTCTTTCTTCAGTGGAAAAGAACTGCAACCGTACACTGTTGTTCAAAAATTTGGGGTCAGCGAGAATTAATACTTTTTTTCAGCAAGGATGCATTAAATTTATCAAAAGTGACAGTTACATTGTTACAAAAGATTTCTGTTTTCAGATGACAATAATAAGAAATGTTATTTTAGCATTAAATAGGCATATTAGAATTATTCTTAAAGGGTCATGTAACATTGAAGACTGAAGTAATGGCTGCTGAAAATTCAGCTTTGCCATCTCAATAATTGCATTTTTAAATATTTAAAATAGAGACAAAACGGTTTATTAAAATGTAACAATTCACAAATTATGGTTTTATTTTTTTTTATCAAATAAATACAGCCATGCTTATGATATTTTTAAATATTAAAATTGACCCTTTAACCTTTTGAACAGTAGTTGTGTCAGGTCTTCTGTAGTTTTGTGTGGGGTTCAAACCAACAGTGAAATTATTTACTGAAAATCTTGACATCCCTTCATGAGTTTTCATTAACCTAATTGAACCCATTCACAAAACCTGTATTATATGTTTACACTCTAGACTGATCTGAAAAACAACATGAGGGTGAGTACATAATGATTTTTGAGTGATTCCTTTAAGATTCATTACTAATTAATCCATAGTACACCAAAAATCAAGCTACAGGTTTTTTTTTTTTGCCGTTGTTGGATTTATTTTGTATTTTCTCAGATTTAAAAAACAAGCCCTTACTTTACGTAACATCCTAAAACTTTGTGCATGTGTCAGTGGAGGAGAACAAAAGTTCACAAAGGTCACAGATGACTGATGATGGCTGGCAGTGTGATGAATGGTAATGCTGACTGACATTGTGACAAGTTGCTGGTGCCTGATGAGAGAATAGTGGTTAAACATCTGGGCTAGAAGCAAGTCATAGGTTCAAACCCCTGAAGGGGTGATTCATGACCTGAGGAGCAGCACCATTGTGCCCTTCAGCAAAACTGTCTCTGTTTCAAAGCGTTTGCTAAAATAAACATCCACAGCAATCATAAAGACCACACTAGATGAATTGTTAGGAAGTGGTTTCTGAAATTATGTGTGCAAAAGAGTCGAAAATGTAGCAACTGCTTAGACACTGAGCAAGAAACAGCTGTTTTTGTGGGCGGAAAGGACACATTAAATCTAAATTTACTAGACAACCAAAGCTTGTAAATGCACTGTAAAACACAGCACTCTTAGTTGAGAGTGCTTTTAGACTGTAGTTAATGAGGTATTGATTGCTTTCAGAAACTGTCACAGAATTGTGTAACCAAATATTTAATCGAAGATGTGTCACATAGAGGTTTTACTTAGATGTTTTAGATTCATGTTATGCAAATAACACTTTCCAAGGGATAACCCCCCCCCCCCCCCAAACCCCCCCCCCAGATCTTAAACTTTGCTATAATATCACGTCTTCCTCTGGGGTGGGAAAAAAGAACATTATTTAGCCATCATTATTCAAATTTGCATTGTTTTTGTGGATAGAATGCAAATATAAAATGCAAAAATATTCAAGGTTAAAATACAGATAAGACAAGGTAATCTTAAAGCATTTGCATTCTCTTTCTTTAGTTCATTTAACGCAGCTGAAGGTGGTGTGATAAGCCGAATGCAACTTAAAAAAAACTCCTAGAAAGAGCGTGACATTCAGACTCGGAGACCGGGGCAGATCTCAAAATAGAGATAAGATTTGCTCCGAAAGGTCAGAGCAGAATCAGAATGTATTTCCAAAATGACTTAACCTTCAGTTAGAGCACAGACCTCTGCAGCTGTTCTCTCAGCAAGTGTTTTGATCAAATATTGAAAGAAGGTCTCTAATTATTGTGCAAATAGCAGCTTACACTAGCTGTAAGACCTCGACATGGGCAGATACAGAACAAATGATTGCAACTGCCACAGAAAGCCAAACCAAACGCATAACAAACAAAACAACCTGGGTCGATACATAATCTTTCACGTTATGGCTCTCCTGCGCTGTATGTTGCTCCCAAAAAGCGTAAAATATCTCTAACTGCTCATATGCTTTACTTCCTCCCAAAAAGTCTTGATGTCAAACCATCAGCAATTCTACAATGGAGGAGGGAGAGGAGGTAAGGTTGGATGACGATGTAGAAGAGGTTCCACTGGTTTTGTTCGGCCACACTGTCTCTGTCTCTATGTATGAACAAAACAGAGGAAGCAGCTGTCCTCAGAAATAGTTACTTGAATAACCCTGATGGAAATTCCCACTGCATGCTACGTTCATGTAGCACGCATGTAACATGGTGAAATGTGCTTGTGGTGATTTGCTTGAGGCATTTCTCTTTTGCCACACCGGTGGCTGCGTGACTGCGTGCTATAATTGTCTGTCTGTAGGAATGAAGGTTTTCGGTTTGTTGTCTTCCTGTACTTCCTGTCTCTTTATGTCCGTACATCTCCGCACAGGATTTTGAACAATGCACATTTATTTAGATGGATTGCAACCAGCAGTTGAATTCACTTATATATGCTTTTGTGGAGTACTATTAGGAAACAAAACATATAGTTTTGGGTAATTGATCATTTAGTTTTCTTTAGTTGTTCTTATATAGACAAGCTGTGAAGGCTGTTTTTGTTTTGTTGCTTTCTTAATGATTTTTTTTATGACTGCTGAGCTCATTACACTGCAAAAAAAAAAAAAACACTTTAAATCATTATTTTGTCTACTTAAAATATCTTAACCTCTTTAAAGGAAATAAATGCTTTTTTTGAGAAGCAAAACTGTCTAAAATATTAGGACTTATTTTAAGAGTATATATAACAAAAATAATAAAAATCTATATAGTGCTATCATTAAATATACCATTTAGTTTAATTAACATTCAGTTAATCAATGAACATAAACATTGTAAAAATACATCTAAAACTGTAATGTACATTGGAAAATAGTATTAAAATAAAAACATAATGATCTTATTAAATTTTGTTTCTCAAGTAAATTTATCTTGTTTTAAGAATGTTTAGATATTTTTGCTGACAAAACAAGGTCACATGTTCATCTGCCAGCTATTTATTAATTTATGAAAGATAATAGATAAATCAACATATGCCTATGCGGCAAGGGTATATATATCATACTAAATGTTCAAACTCATCCATATAAGCCATAATGTCTAGTTTGTATTCTCCTGTGTGGTGCATGCTTGTGGCATGGGGTGCTGAGAATGATTGTTTTCTCTGTTCTGATGTTAATTCTTTTCCTTTCAGGGCTTTGTGTGGCCAAATTACACCCGTTTACATCCCAGTACTGTTTGTCCAGCATGCAGCATTATGCAGTTTGTCTTTGACTCGCTGAAAAATATTGCAGTGTCTCCTTTGTCCTGTTTGAAGCATTTGTGTCCCTCAGGATGATTAAAAAAACCTTTAGCTATGTTGTCTTGGTGTTTTCTCCAGCACAACTAGTTCAAGCATTGCATGGCTTTTACTGAGGCTTCAATGTGTTTGTAAAGAGAGGTGTTCTCTTTTTTCCAGCTAAGATGTCACGGAAATTAAGCTTGCCTACTGAGCTAAAGCCAGACTTGGGTAAGCCTTGACTTTGTGTTCATGCTACACAGCTTTTGAATGTGGAGTCCATCAGCACATTATCAGAAACTGGAGGGTCCACATGCTCATTAGCTTTGAACATCTCATGTCAGTTAGCCCAAGACTATGGTGGCTTTCTGAGATTGAAACATGAGTTATGAAATACAGTTTATCAGAAAAGGTCCATCTGAAGCTGATTTTCTTTTGTATTGATTTGTGGGTCTGACATACATATGGGTCATGACTGTATTGGTTTATCAAAAGGCTTGTGAGTGTTTCCATAAATGGTACATGTAAGCATGGCCAAAACCACTGCATCACTTTCATGTAGTCATGGTCCTCTGTCAGTCTTCCTAACTCTTATCCTGAATAACACAAGTCAGCATTTGCCAGTTCAGCATTTGCTGGTATTTAATTCAGTATCAGATTCAGTTCGGTCATCACTTTCCAGCAGGAGTGTTTTTAAGGGAGTTCCCTCAAGGAGTACTTTTCTGGAATTGCACTGATTTGAAATGGAAATCAGATGAGCAGTTTGATGTAAAGATCATTTTCCCCTCACATATCATTGCCATATATAAACTTCTACAGGATATCAGTTAATTGTTTTGAATAAGGAAACTTTAAATGTATACAATTGTTCAAATGTTTGGGATCATTAATTTATTTTCTTTTACATTTTTTTTTCATCAAGGATGCATTTAATTGATCAAAAATGACATTTATAATGATAGTTTTCACAAAAATATTAAGCAGCACAACTTTCTTCAGCATTGATAATATTAAGAAATATAACCATAATTGGGGTCCAAGCACAAAATGGTTTGTGTAGACGATACAATTATATAATGACCATGTCTCTTTTTAAATGTAATTATCCTTAAGTGCCTCTTTATGGAAGTTTTATTCTATGTACGTGGATGATTGTAATATCAAAAGCGAAAGAAGCGCATGGGCGTGATTTAGAGATAATGAAGCCATACGGAAAAGACTGGACATCACGTTGGTTTCATATGAATTACTTTATCACAGAATATTTGTTTTCGATAAGACTTGCGTCGTTTAAAAGTAGACATGCCAAGCTTTCTATAGATATATCTCTCATGTCTTTGTGTCGAGCATTCGCTGAGTTTCAGTTCATTTTAGTGATGCGTTTCTAAATGAAGATCACGGAGACAAAGGCGGCAGACAATGCACCCTGTATGTTTTCTTTATTTTACAAAAGCACAAAGTTTTGTTGTTATTATGTGTGTATACAAATAAAAGTAGACACTTTACAGATTCGATTGATGTATTGCTCTTATCTGTATGATCAAAACTGACGGAGTACTGTAAGTTCCTTTAGGGGCTTTCAAAAGAAATGCAATGAAATGCGCCGGCACGTTTGTCGACCCCAGAGGGTTAAACCAGGCAAATTCAAAATTAGACAGCAACTCATTGAAGACTGGCGTAATAGCTGCTCAAAATTCAGCTTTGCCTTTACAGAAATAAATTCAATTTAAAATAATTAATAGAAAATATAGTTTAAAATTGTACCGTATTTCACAATAGAACTGATTTTGCAATATTTTTGATCAAATCAATGGAGCCTTGTTGAGCTTAAGACACTTTTTTCACCCAAAACATTAGAAAATCTGGACATTTTGAACGGTAGTGTAGGTTTTAAATGAGGAAGATATTATGTCGTAATAATGGAAACAAAAATTTTTTTCACTGTCACATTCTTCCATTATTTTTATTTATTTGTTTTTTATTTCTAGACTGTACGCATCTTGGATAGGATGACCTATCGGATGACCTATAGGATGAGGGGTTTTTCCCAGAATAGTCCGATTTTCAGACCCCTTTAACATGTCCAGATGCAGATTTATTTTAGAAGATGGTCTAGTAGGGCCAATTTTCAAATAAATGAGGTTGGGTAAAAAGGTCTAAAATATGTAAGTGTTCCAGGAAAATAGGGCATCTGGTCATCCCAATCTTGGGAATACCATTTATCTCCATCACACTGGAGAGACTGCCTCATTTCCCACATCAAAGGTCATTTTCTCACCACTGAAGGATATTGTGTATTTTAACTTGTGCATAAACCACAATCACAAAGGCAGAACATTTATTTAGATCTTAATTCTGCTCAAGACGAAGAGGCTGATATGGAAAAAGTAATCTGTCAATCTGTTGGTTGTCATCTCAGAGTGGGGGCTTTACCTTTTTGTGTTTTTCTCTCTACTGTCCTACTCTCTGTATGTCCCCCGCGGGGTTCCATACCCCTAGACAACAGGGACAACTCCTTCAGCCGCTCACGGAGCTCCAGTGTGACCAGTATTGACAAGGAAGCACGAGAGGCCGTCACATCTTTCTATTTCTGTGAGACGTACAACCGTAAAGCAGATGGCGGACTTACACCTAGTCTGTGGGTTGGCACATCCTTGGGCACAGTCTTGGCAGTCTCCCTCAACATGCCCCCTGCTGGAGAGCAGAGGCTTTTGCAACCAGTCATTGTCTCCCCTTGTGGTAAGTTAGCACATTAGAGGTTTAAAGGAATAGTTCACCCATAAATGAAAAATTACTGAAAATGTACTCTTCAAAATGTGTAGATGAGTTTGTTCCTTCATCGAAACAGGTTTGGAGAAATTTTGCATTACATCACTTGCTCACCAATGGATGCTCTGCAGTGAATGGGTGCCATCAGAATGAGATTCCAAACAGCTGATAAAAACCTCACAAGTAATCAACAAGACTCCGGTCCATCAAATAACGTCTTGTAAAGCAAAAAGCTGTGTGTTTGTAATAAATTAACCGTAATTTTTGGCCAAAATTCAAGTCCATAATTCTAAAATAATGTCAAAAAAAAAGTCCATCCTCTGTTGTCTTCTCACATCAAAATCAATTGACTTATTTGTGTACAACTGTTTTCACTTCTTGATCTGTGGATATTTCTCTCCTGATTCAGGTGAGATGACCTTTTCTCTGGAGGAAGCGTTATGGTTTATGGACTCATATTTTGGCCAGAAGCAAAGGTTTAAAGTGAAAGCACTTTAATTATGGACTTGTGGATTATTGTGATGGTTTTATCATCTGTTTGAACTCTCATTCTGACGGCACCCATTCACTGCAGAGGATTCATTGGTGAGAAAGTGATGTAATGCTAAATTTCTCTAAATCTGTTCTGATGAAGAAACAAAGTCATCTACATTTTTGATGAAATTTTCAGCAAATTTTCATTTTTGGATCAACTATTCCCTTAATTTGAAGGTTGGTTTGTTTGACTCTGACATCTCAACCCTCTCTGTACAGGTACTCTAGTCAGGTTGAAGGGCAGTATTCTCCGGATGGCTTTCCTAGATTCTACAGGGTCTCTCCTCCCTTCTGCTTTTGAGCCATGGTACGAACCCAATGCCCCGGCCAACGGAGAGGAGCGGGACAAGGTCCGTAAGAGACGGCCGGTGTCTGTCTCCCCATCCACATCCCAGGAACTGAATGAAAACCAATATGCTGTGCTGTGCTCTGAGAAACAGGCCAAAGTCATAGCCCTGCCCTCTCAGACCTGCGTATTTAAACACAACATCACCGAAACATCTTTTGTGCTGCGGGCAGATGTGGTTCAGATGAACACTGGCATTTGTGTGGCTTGCTTCTGTGCCAATGGACACATCATGACCCTCAGGTGAGAGAAGATGCCCTTAACATAAGCCAGATGAGGGTTGATTTAAGTGCTTTCATTTGGGACTGTGTGTTGGGATGTGTAAATACATAAAAATCTATGACACTTTTAACACTTAGATAAAACTTTAGCAAGCAGCATGATTAAGCATGTGAAACTTTTTCACTTTATAGTAAAAAATATCCTACATACACTGCCTTTCAACAGTTTGGGGCTGGTATTTCTTTTTATGTTTTAGAAAGATGTCACTTAATGCTCAACCAGGCTGCATTTTTTTTAGTTACAGTAAAATCAGTAAAGTTTTAAAATATCATTACAATGTAAAATAACTTTTCTATTCTAATATATTTTATAATGTAATTGAGTCTAGGGATGGCAAAGCTGAATTTTCAGGAGCCATTACTCCAGCCTTCAGTGTCACATGATCCTTCAGAAGTCATTCTGAAATGCTGATTTGGAGCTCAAGATATTTCTTATAATTATCAGTGTTGAAAACAGTTGAATATTTTTGTGGAAACTAGCATTAGAAATCTTATGTATGAATAAAAATGTTTTTACTACCTTTTTTGAATAATGCATCCGTGCTGAACAAAACCTAGGGCCAGTTTTACTAAACAGGGCACGAGGGATGGGCGTATCGATCCAAAGTATCGATATATCAATACTGACGCGAGTATCGAAAGTATCGATACTCAAACAAAAAAAATCGACACTAAGGTCTGTTTTATTTACCAGTGATTTTGTTAACTTAACAAACAAACAAAATTGTACAATATGCATTGAATTGGACGAATAAACTTTGTTAGCGAGTAATTGTGTAGGACAGAACTATTTTCCTGCTCATCTGAACACGCAAATGTTGCAAGACAGAACTAATCAATCACAGAGAGCGTTCGTTCACTTCTGACAGTGCATTCAAACAGGGCTGCTTTTCCCAAAAGTATCATAAGAAAGCATTAAAGCTTTTGGGAACGGCAGCCCTGAACAATGCTTATCAGAGGACAGAAGGACAAGAGTTATTTCACAATAAACAAACTGAAATTGTAGCCTACATAGTTTGTGCAATTACAGTTATTTAAAACAGACGTTGAAAGGTAATATTGATCATGTTCCATTCTGTAATGTTAAAAGAAATCATACACTGTCAGAATAAAAAAAAAAGTTGCAGTTTATGCATGCAACAGCCATTCACTGGCAGTCCCTAATGAAAATGAACCATGGTTTTACTAAAATGACCGTAGTTCAACTGTAGTATTTGTAGATTTGAATCATGTGTAAACAAAAAACATATTTGAACCATGTGTAAACAAAAATATAACCTAATAAGTTACAGTTAAGGCGTATTGAATGTTAAAATGTGTTTTAAACATAAAGTTAAGTGCTTATCATTACCCATTTTACTCTTAGTAATTTAATAATTTAATAATTTAAAAGTTTAGTGCATAAGTATCGAATCGGTATCGATATCGACGATACTGCCTTGAAAAATATCGGTATCGTATCGAAAACAAAATAAGTGGCATCGCCCATCCCTAGAGCACAATTCCAAAACAGCGCTGATGGGTGTGGAAATTTATGTGGGTGATTTACTAACGATGCGCAAATTAAAGAACACATACGCAACATCTCATTTACATATCAACCAACGCGATATACCAAGTGCAGCACAAATTAACGTAGTCGAAAATAAAGAATAAAGAAATAAAGAAGCCACAGTACGTTGAAAGGAACCAGAGGCCAAAAATGAAGGTTTGCTATAAGTTTTGATAGACCTGGTATTGCGCGACTCTTAGTTGAGGGTTCCAAGTCATCTTTTATTTCCTGAAGCAAATTAAAAATATCATGACTTGGCAAACGATATGTTCAGATAATGTGTTATTCTGGCATTCCAAATAAATTAATTGTGTGGAAAAATCCCTTCCTTCTTTTTTTTTACCCCCTTGCGATCTCTGTTTCTGCAGTGCCTCCTAGCAACAATAATTGCAGCCATTTCAAGCGCAAAATAGTATAACACATGCTTTTTTTGGGCATTAAATAATGGCGCAAATGCCAGTAATTTGACGAGCGCAAACGTTAGTAAAGCGCGTTGCATGATTCGTTTGAATACTCTCCTCCTGTAACTTTTGTCTCTGAAAGGGAAACTCCTAAAATGCATATTCAATAAGGTCAGGCGTGTCCACGCCTTTTCAGCTCTAATTCGTCACTGCACATCTTTAGTAAAACCTGACAGCAGGGTTGCCAGGTTTTCGCTTCAAAACCCGCCCAATTACTACTCAAAAAAAGCCTGAAAATAGCCCAATTGCTTTCAAGGGGTCCCCCAGTAAAAATCGCATTCAGGGGGTAAAATACACATTTTTTGGTGGGGTTCTCCTGGTACAATTCACATTCCAGGGCCTAAATATCAAGTTATTGGGGTCGCTTCAACATGCTGACATTAAAAAATTATATAAGTGGCAAACGCGGATTTGGCAACACTGCCTGACAGTACAATTTTAACTCCACCCTTAATATCTTTTTAAAAAATGACTGGCGACTCTAATGTCATTTTTAACATGTGTAAAGAATTTATATTAAATAAATAACCTATACAGTATATTGATGCTAAACTTTTCAAGACTCCAGCTCAGTCAGCCTTTAAAGCTTTGTTTATCTGCAGACTGCCTGGTGATTGTTTCAGTGATGTGAGGAATTGTTTGTAGCCTGATATTGATATACTGTAACACACAGTACATTTGGAAATAAGGCTATTTTTAGTATACAATATTGTCATCTTGCTCCACTGTTCAGCAAAGACAGAGCCAGGGGGCCTCTTGCTATTGCAACACAGATCTAATCACTGTATTGCTCTCCGAATCGCTTTGGCTTATAAATCTTCAGAGGACAGAAAGGCAGACAAACATCTGTGTGTTTGTCAGTAGGAAGGTCATAGTTAACCATCAAACATGAAGACATTGGGGGTATTACTGCAGATATCATCTACAAATATCCTTAATGTTTGTTTTCTGTAATGTAAAGGCACATTTTGAAAGACAAAATCAGCACTGCCACAGTCTCCGCATTGCAGCTCTTGAATAATAGAAGAGGTGAGAAATCCCAGAGCTGAAGAAATGTCTCACTGTGTCATGCTGTTTCAGTCTGCCAGGGTTGAGACCACTGCTGGATGTAAATTACCTACCCCTGACAGATATGCGGATAGCGAGAACGTTCTGCTTCACCAACCTCGGCCAGGCCTTGTACCTGACTTCCCCTACTGAGATCCAGAGGATCACCTACAGCCAGGAGGTCTGCGAGAACTTACAGGTGAGCAAAACATATTCATGAACTGTTCTTCTCTAGACTCTTCTGTTGCACAGTATTTACGACAATGTTGAAGATGATGATGATGATGATGATTTAATTGTGTAACAGGAGATGCTTGGTGAGCTGTTTACTCCGGTGGAGACGCCTGAAGCTCCTAACAGGGGATTTTTTAAGGGTCTGTTCGGAGGAGGAGCACAGTCTCTAGACAGAGAAGAGCTCTGTGAGTTATTTTTCATGATCTGCTCTTTACCCCTAGATGGCTAAAGTCTCACAGCAAGAATGGTACAGTAGGAATGTAGACCACAAACAGAAAGATGACTATTTAGATGTGGGGAGTCTGGAGCTAGTTGTCACACTTTTTACTTCAGTAAATATATTTTTCAGGGTAGGTTCATTTCCCAGTCACAATAGATGTTGTCATTGAAAAGCCCAAATTGTTGCTATTATCATTGTTAAATTGTTATCATTAATACATTATACAAAACTACAGCATCTAAAACACACTGGCAACCTGAGATTCATGAAAAAAAAAAAATAATAACTGGCTTGTATGCCAGTGTATTTTATTGTGCATGGTGTTTCAGTTGTTTACCCAACAACTATTACAAATATATAATTATATTAAATAATTCACAGATTATTCAGATATAACATGGTTTTGAATAAGGCATTTGAATCCAACATACAAAATTATGTTTATGAAACTACATAGAGATTTTGACAAAAATGTATTACCAATGTTGTTATTTTCAGCTAAAATATAAAAATGGTTTTTGTTAATTAAAATATAAATAGATGAAAATCTTGAACTTGAAAATCTTGGAACTAAAAAACCTAAACAGTAAAATTAGAAATGTTGCTCCCTGGGCAACTATCAGGAAATAAGGGTGAAGTTACGAAATGACTAAGATGACTAAAACTTAAAATATAATCATGGCTAAATTTAAACTTGGGGGGGGGGGCGTCTTAAAAGCGTAGCTTAACGCTTAGCTTTAACCGCTTTAAAGTCTAATGCATTACGAAGGTTATTAAAGGTATGTAGGTATTTATATTTTGTCATCAATGTGCGTTGTAATACATTATATCTATGTTGCTAAATAATTTATAAGTGGTTTAAAATGCCTAGTGTACCAACGGAATGAGATTGTAGCAGTGCATTATAGGTGCATTACTAAGCATATATTATATGCAATTATACGTTATACATAATAAATATAAAGAGTACGCACACATATACTATGTAAACAAAAACTTTTATTTTGGATAAATCGTCTATGACCAGCATATATATATACATGTATATATATATATATATATAATGCAAAAATAACACTGGTGACAACTGTGACATCTAACCTAGGTGCTTCCTGTGCCTCTTTGCCATCTTAATAAGTTCTGTTCTCAAAAATGGCATCTTCACTATGTTGTCGTAACAGAGAGCTCATTTGTGCTCTGTTGTGCTGTCACCTCACTCATGTTGCAGGGTGGGCATTCTTTTCCTCCTCCTCGGTCGTTCACACATGCAGTAGGGGCCGAGTCAGAGTTGCCCCTCGAGCCGTGAAAGAAAAGCATTCCACGTAAGCAGGTCTCGCTGCAACACATTCCATGGTTCCTGGGGTAAATATATAGATAGTCATGAATAGGGTCATATCGTCAGGCTATCGTGGGTGATGTTCAGGCTCAGAGTCTCGTATAGAGGTCTTGGATGAGAGAGGGCAAAAACTGACGAGGTGGAAAGCGGAGGCGCCATGATGGCGCAATCGCTGACACATTCTCCAAACAACATCCAACACGCTCAATGAGTTACAGGCGATACCCCACCCGCTGACACAACGAAAGCCAATAACAGATGAATCACTTCGTAAAAATAGTTAAAGATTTATATTACATAAGTTCATTTTATGTGCATTGTAATCATTGTGGCAGTGCAGCTGGCGTCTCTAACTTTGATCTTCTTTTTACTCCCTGTTGCAGATGATGCTAAAGTGTAAGGATAAAAAATGGTACCAGTTCTGATCTCCGCAAAACAGCAGAGCCCAAAGGGACTCGGGAGTTCTCCTACACAGCCTTGTTCATCCGTAATCCTTCTCCCACTCCCATCTTTATCTCTCCTCTGCTGGACCAGTGGGATCCCTCGCTCTTTCCTAGCACAATATTAAATACAGTCTGCTTACAGAACTGCGGCACAGACTGATAGCGGCCCCAATCTGAGGAATACCATACCACGATGGCGTCCAGCACCCCCTTTCAAATTCTTTGTTTTTGTTTGTTGTTTATAGTCGCCACCCGCATCATTCATGGCGGCTGGGCTTTGCAGGCGTCCCCCCGGCCTGGAATTCCATTTCTTTCTTCTCATCAGCTCTTTCATTGTTTTGTGCTGTTTGTTTGTTTTGGGCAATCACATGCCCGGCCGTCCACATGAGATGTCAGGAGAGGGGCATATTAGTCGAAAAGACAGACTACTAAAAAATAACAATAACTAAACAACAAACATCAATAAACAAAAGAAGTATATAGATAATTGTAAGTATATATATATATTAGAGTCTATATACCATACTCTACATACATATATATATATATATCTATACATGATTCTATATAAAACATCTCTGTAAAATATGGCCATATTCGCTATTGACTGTCAAGGGAATAACGAAATATAGACGAAGACACCAGTGAAGCATCTAGTAAAGAGCCATCACGTTCACATGAAAGATGATGTCTCACATGGGGAGGAGTGCAAATCTACCTTTAGAAGAAGAGAAACTCTCCCTTCTCCAAAAAAATTACTCAGTATATTTCTGTACATTTTTTTCCACTAAATTGGCCGCGCGTTTGACTTTTTTTATTTATTTATTTTTATTTATTTAGCAAAAAACTAGAAATAATTTGTAAAATCAACTGTAAATGTCTAATTAAATATACAATGCTTTTTGGGTGATATTTTTACGGAATTATTGTGAATATCACTACAATAATGCTTTACATTAAAGTACCATCTAGAGGGTTTGTAATAAGTTGACATGATCCAGAGAATTAAATGACAGATCTACGTGGCAAATGAATGAATTGTGAAATAACTGTTTATAAACCAACCATGAGTGATTTAATGATGGTATTTTCATGTGATACATTATACAGATGTTTAAACTTTCTATGAAACTCCGCACAGAAAATATCTGATCTGGACTGCGTTGTGAAAGAAAGTAGCTAAATTTAAGGTTTAAAGTTATCCATGTTTTGTTGGGTAGACAGCCATATAGACCTCAACAGCTAGAACATTTGTTGTGACTGAAAATTACATCACAGTCTCTTCGGCGTTGACTCTGGGATTTGATTTTGCCCATTAGACCAGCTTTCTCATTCCTGCATAATGCATAGATTTAATATAGACGCTTTAGTTGAACATGTACAGATTGTGCTTTAGTCAATATTTTGGTCCACATTTCATTTGTTAAATAAAAAGCACTTACTGTACTCTTGGAAACGGCTCTTTTCATACCTGGAAATTTGGAGCGGTTTTCCAGCTCTAATCTTTGGTGACTTGAATATAAGCGTGAAGTAGGGCGGAACGCTTTCACTGGCTTGGAAACAATATTCATTGTAGTTCTGAATGTCAGGATAATATGTTTCTATCTGGTGCTTCACATGTTTTTGTTTTAAAAAAAATTTTAGATGTGTAATTCGTGGCACCGTAACGTACTTCAAGACCATCTCCATCTGTGAAAACAACTACAATGAGTGTTAGGTGTACATTCCAAACCAGAAAACTAGAATTTAGTAACATTAAATACAAAATAAAAATTGTACGGCAAATGTCTTTCTTGTCCCATTTCTCCATTGAAACCACATTTTAGTGCCATTATATTTATTTGTGGTTTGCAAGAAATGCTGCTATATATGTTGCATTCATCAAATGAACCATTGTTGTTCCAGATACCGATGTTCACTTGCCTCTCTGCCCAAAGTTTTTTTGCCATTCTGTGAATGAAAGAAGTAGTTCGACAATCTGGGAGCATAAATTGCGAGTGGTCCAGGTCATACTGACCCTAAGACAGTTGCCATATCTTTTCAAACGCCAAAGATTTACTTTCATTGAGTTCTGTATTCCATTGACTGTGTTCGACAGCTGTGTGTGTCTGAAGTACCACTGCATATTTCACCAGTAACAGTGTTGAGGACTTTTCTGATGTTTTTGGCTGTGTGCTAGTCTGCCTTTCGTGTGTTTGCCATACTTCAAACAAAGAAAAATGGGGGGGAAAAAGAATTACAAAACAAAACGAAGCCAATCTCTCTGACTCTAAATGTTTCTCTCTGTGTGTTGACTCTATAGTTCTCTGTAGATGTGTTTTGTTCATTCATTCATTCATGCGCATGGGTGTTATAGTGTTTCTGAAGACGCCAGGTTTTGTTTTTGAATAGTCTCGTCTGCGTATGTCATCTCTCGCTGATTAAGCTAATTAAATTATATTTTAGCGATGTGTCTTTTCTCTGCAGTAGACTGTATTGTCCGCTGAAATAGAATCCTTGTCATGATTTTTAATCATCGTATTAGTAACAAAATTAATTTTTATATTATGCTTTGAGGAGGATGTATTATCTGAGGGCTCATTGCGCTGTTACATATTCTTCATATCTTTGTTTTCTTTGGTGGTGCTGTTTGTTCGCCACATTGACGCAACAGTGATTGTTGAAAAAAAGTGTCAACACGAGCGAGTGAGGCTTTTCCTTGAAATTATTCATAATATTAATGTGTGGTTTTCACTTATAATAAATAAAGCCATCCATTTGATTATGTGTGTGTAAAATACATTTTAGGCCTCTGACATGTCTACGAATTCAAAACCAAAAGTGTTTTCGCAAGATGTTGGCTCATTATTTCCGGAATATTTGATGTCGCAAAGGTTGCTATTTGTCATTGTCAATCGCTAAAGTAGTTCCAATCACTCCGTGTTGAACTGGAATAGCGGTAAATGTCTAGTAATAAGTGTTTCTAATTCCAGCAGAAATGATTGATTCATCAACTTGTCAGATTCTATTCATGTCTGTTTCATGAGAGGTTCAGACGTTTTCAGCTCTGAATGTGAACCTGGTTGTTTGGCGCTCCGTTGTAATGCTTGTCATGCTTAAGGATAAAAAGTTATTGTTGTCTATTTCCTGGCTTTTCATTTAATTGATTCATTTTAGTAAGTGTTTCATGTTACTGTTTAGTGAATTGTTTTAGTTGTCTCTATACGAACTTCTAGCTAACAATATAGCACGTTAACATGCAAAGACTCCATTCATTTCTTTCCTGAATATAAAACGGGTATCAGTGGGTTGCAGTATGTTCTCACTTGTAGCTCAGATTCTTGTGAGGCAGTTTTATGGCAAATTTGCACATGGATGTTTATGGCCTATCTGTCTGGCACAAACCAATTTATGATTTTCTGTAAGATAGAAAATGACTGTGCATGTAAAATATTAAATCGATTTAAAAAACAATCTTTCTGTGTTGTCTGCTGGCATGGTTCTAGTTCATGGTCTTAAAATGCGTTCGCTGATCAGAACAGTTATGTCAAACTGTCCTTTTATTAAACTATGTCAAAGTGTGAACCAAATATTTATTTATTTAAAATCTTATTTGTATTCTTTATAAAGACTTTTAGGAAGAGCATACTTGTTTGCCAGTGTGCTGGCTGTGATTGGTTGGATGTTGCCTAACCACGCCCACTACAATGTTTTCAGGCAAATGACATGATGGTCACAATTATATACCCATCTTTTAAATATATTTTTAAATATATTTTTCTATTGTGACTGCTTCCTTCTTTGTTGACTAATGTTCTTATTAATTACATTATTAATGACTGCTTTATAAAGGGAAACATAAGGGAACTTATTTGTCCCACTTCTGTTAAACTCACCCTTATTGATCATGGAGGTGTACTATGATCAATATTGATATAGTATCTCAAAGCAGTGAGAAGATATGAAAAGGATGCTGTCATACTATTAAAGACCACAAGGAGGGGTAGTAAGACAATGAAAAATGTTGATCAAACTGCATTGAGGCACGACTGGACTAAATGATGAAGGCGTTAAAAAAATCAGATCTAATTTGAAACAACAAAATGAATTTTTTTTTAATAAAAATCACCCCCTAGAGTATAAACATTTCTTAGTTTGAAGGAGCACATAATTATAATAGTATGCATTTATATTGGGGTGAATTCAGGTCGATTGGGACACTTTTTGCCATTGAAATGAGTAGGAGTGGCCTGAATTCAATTTAATATTATGAATATGAATGTTTTCTCCAATTGCCAACTGTCATATTAAAACAGGCGCTAATTTAGTATGATTTATATATACATAATATTTAGGCTATTGAATTAGCTTAAAATATATCTTGTTGTTATTTTTATTTTAGTTTAGTAGGCCTAATTTTGTTACGTGCTTTTGTCATTTTTAATAGGTTATTTATATTTAACTTTACATTTAAGTTTAGTAATTCTAGTTTTTCTACCTAAACTTATTTAGCCTATTTCAGTTTGTACAACAACATTTTTCATTTTCGTTTACAGTTTTTACGTTTAAGTTTTTCTTCTAATTTTATTTTTAGCATGCAAAATACTGGCAATCTTAATATGATGTGTACGCTGGCTTTTTTTTCTAGCCCAAATATCTATTTTGCCCAATTTTAAGGCAGGGGGCACCATAAGACTGTAGCATAAAGTGAAAAGCGCGTGCAGCAGCTTCTGATTTAAATCCTCTTCCAGCAGCAGAGCAGCAGAGAGGAGACACGCGCTCCTGAGCAGCAGACAGACAGCAGCCTGCCGTTACCTCAACATTTACCTTCCTCGGCTTTGCCGAAAATAAAAGTCACAAAGTTTCGTTTTTTTAAGAAGCGCCATGCCAGGGTTTCAATTACCCCAAACTCTGACAAACTGACACTTTTGACAGCGCGTGCCCAGATTCAAACC
This sequence comes from Sinocyclocheilus anophthalmus, assembly GCA_018155175.1. Classification (NCBI taxonomy): domain Eukaryota; kingdom Metazoa; phylum Chordata; class Actinopteri; order Cypriniformes; family Cyprinidae; genus Sinocyclocheilus; species Sinocyclocheilus anophthalmus. The sequence continues at coordinate 10,441 of JADLZN010008188.1, read as the reverse complement.
GTGTCTGCTCACCAACCATCGCCTCGCTGAGGAAAACCGATCTTTTTCGCCGCCAACGCGATTACGCTGCTCAGCAAATAGTGGCAAGAAGTCTGAAACCGCATGTGCTCGTATCCAAACCGGAGAGACGCGGTTTCATTTGTCTTCAGAGAGGAAAAGAGTTGGCTTTAAGCCGTACTGACAGACACAAGGGAAGGAAGGACGGTCTCGTGAGAGCGCTGGAGAAGAGCATTGGAAATTCACGCGGTGCGTAATCACGTTTCTTCTTGGCATTACTGCTCGAACAGTTGAAATAAACGAGGGGAAAATGTAGTCTTTGTGGATGGTTATCAGTATAGCCAATTTAGACGCTAACCATTACCGGTGAATGGCTCTTTAAACACGGTGAAGGGGGGCGGTAGTTGTGGAGTATACGGCAATGCCAAGTTGAAGGGTCTCGACATTGTCAGGATTAATAAACGCTGAAGTGCTCAGCACCGTCTGTTTAACATTTATGGGCTCGTGGATATTTTCTAAACATCGACTGCTATAAAAAGTGGAGAGAAATGCTGAATGAAGATGACATTTTGACTGGGATATTCACGTAAACCGCAGGCACACGCGCTGTCAGTCACCTGCTCACAAAGGTAAACGCAGCTTTACGTTTAAACACCGTTCAAAATGATGACCAGCGGACCCAACATCGTGTATGAATGGCTGAAAACCCTTCAGCTGTGCCAGTATGTCGAGGCTTTTGTGGATAACGGATACGACGACTTGGAAGTTTGCAAACAAATCGGAGACCCGGACTTGGATGCCATCGGTGTGTTCATTCCGCACCACCGCCAGCGGATTCACGATGCCGTGCAAAGGTTAAAAGATCACGATAAGGAGACGGCCACCGGACTTTATTTCACCCTGGAGCCGATGCCCCCGGTCTCACCTATATACACGAGTCGCATGGCAGAGCAATGCGAGTCTAGGCTGCGGGGCTCCAGGTCATGGACTGAGCAGAGCAGTGATAGAGCGGCGCGCAGCATGGGGTACATGGGGGCGTCCAGGAATCTGACGCTGGGGAACCGCAAGGAGCTGGAAGTCTACCCAAAACTGAAGCTGAAGATCATGATCAGGGATAAACTCATTAGGGACGGGATAAACCTTGCCAAGCAGCCATATTCTAATAAGGTGAGTAGCTGTGTTTACTTTTTGTCCCGCGACGGTATAAACCACGTGGTGTGCCCTTGAATCAGAAATGTGGATTGTAAACAGCCTCCGTTCGAAACACAAGCTCAGTATAAGGCTAAAACCTTGGATCTATGTGATTAGAAGGACAGGGCAGTATAGGACCGTTTGGCTTGAATGCTGGGATATGGAGGTTTGATGACTGGAACATTGCTTTAATCTGGTTTCCAAAATATGATCAATAGCCTACTGACCGATTTTAGACGCACTCTGCGTTTCTAATGGCTTTCTGGGATCAGTAGGTCAGCTAGAATTGATTGGCCTGTGCAGGAAATGCCCTCACACTGCATACATTTAACATTCAACATTGGATAATTCAAACCTGACCCATCTCCTTTTTTGTGTGTGTTTGAGCACTGAGGCTGGAAGTTCAAGGTGGATATAGAATCGAAGGGAGAGAGAGCCTCAGAGGGGTTGGGTGAATGTTGCAACCCTGTATCAGATAGAGTATTCATTACACTTTATTATAGAGATTTAATGAGGGGGTTTTGTTAGAGGTAGTGCTGGGATTTAGATTGGACAACAACGTAGTGCTCCAGATGATCCCTGCCCATTAAAGGGGTCATTATGATGCGATTTCAAGTTTTCCTTTCTCTTTGGAGTGTTACAAGCTGATTGTGCATAGATAAGATCCCTGAAGTTGCAAAGACTAAAGTCTCAAAACCAAAGAGATATTCTTTATCAAATTTAAGACTCTGACACACCCCCCTAAAACGTCTCGTTCTAACAAGCCCCCACATATCTACATCACTATGTGAGAATATTTGCATAATGCGCCCAAATGTGCACGCAAAAGAAAGAAGGCGTGGTTTCAGTAAAACGCAGTTAGTGTTGAAGCAGCCATGTCAGGGAGATGTGTGTTTCTAGGCGAAAGCAAAAGCACTTGATTTGGCCTTCCGAAAGTAGATGCATTAGGAATCTTTAAGATTACTTACAACAGAACAGCAATGCATTTTATGGACGACCGTTTCGTGAACCTAGGAGAGGAGGTAATTCTGACTTTGCTATGACAATCTGGCGCTTCTGAATCAGCTACTGTTTTGTTATTAGTTTAAGTATTTACTATTGACTGTTCAAATGCGGACTTTTGTGCGCATAGTGTGTGTGTGTGTGCGCGCGATGCTCGTTGTTTTGTGAGAGGAGAGAGGACAGGGTCACCATCACAGTAGAAGTCAGCTGTCGTACCGCGGCTTGTGTACTGCATTCATTCTGTGTCTGTTCCCCTGCGGGCTTGAACTTGTGTAAAACTAATGGACATTATTTATGTTTTAATTTATTTTGAAAGATGAAGCTCTGCGATTATGGTAAGGGTGTTACATTTCCGACGAGTGCTTGCGGTGATCGTCCAATCACAATGCATTGGGTCAGCTGGCCAATAAGAGCAGACTGCGTTTGTCGGAAGGAGGGAATTTGTAGAAATTAAGCGTTTGAGAGAGGCGGGGCATATTGGACTTATAATAATGTACAGTATTTAAAAAATAATGTGTTTTTTGAACATTAAAGCATGTCAACATTCTGTTACACCAAATACATCAAATAATGATCTTTAAAAAAGCATCATATGACCCCTTTAAAATAGGTGTTTGAGTGTGCACCACAGTTTCCCCTTTGGAAAAAAAGCATCTTTCTTTTGATTTATAATTCCCAGCAGCTGGGTAGTAAAATGACAAAATGAATTTCCAGAAAACTGCACAGCATTAGAAGCTGTAATTGTTCTATGTGTGATTCTTCATCTCTTCCATTTATTGGAATGGATTGTTGGAGATGTGCATTGTTTTGAGGATTGTACATGGTTTGCTGCATTCAACCATCTGTACTTAGAAGGTAATGTATGCTTTGGTTTAGAGGTCGACCGATATATCGGTCGGCCGATATATCGGGCCGATATTTGTCATTTTTTAATATATCGGCATCGGCCGATATCCGTGTTTAGTAGCGCCGATTTAAAGTCAGGCACGTCCGCGGGCAGCCCCGTGTTATTGGTACGGTGGAAAGTGCTGCTGCTGCATGTGAAGGACCCCAAGCCAAAACTTTTGGAAGATTCAACAACAGTCCTGGGAGATAAAAGCAAGGCTTAAATTCTGATATTTCAAAGTCCTATGGCCATATATTTACTATATATTACTAGTAAACTATGAAGTGTTGCTTCACTTAGTGAAAGAAAAAACGAATAGCATAGAACCGTCGGGAACTGGCATAATGCTACAGCTGGTTAAAGGTTCGCTTACTTGCAGTTAACTTTAAGGACTGTTGTCGAAAACTATCAGCAGCTTGCTTGCTAACATATTAGCCCCAATGTTATAAGTTCTGTTTTATTTTTCCTGTATCGGAGTCGGAGAATTTCACTCTGTGCGTGGGGTGGAGAAGGTGGCAGCTCTCACAAACACTGCAGCATGATTGAGGGCTACGTTACTCCACCCCGCTCACAGACAGCACCGTGCTCGGAGACACAGAGATGCCCTGGAGCAGCCCAGAACGGTGAATGACATTTGTTCGGAAGCATGGTTTGATGCAGACAACAGCCGGGTTTCCATCCAACTTATTTGCATATTGCATTAATGAAAAAAAGCTGAAGAATATGCGCTTCTGCGTGTGTTTCCATCAACTGTGTAATGCAAATAAAAATGGACATCAGCCTAATAAAAGTGACGTGTTCCGACCAATATATACGTCGCACAGTTATTATCCTCATTAAACCCGTCTAACGTTAACCGTCAAGAATGTCAGAAATCACTAAGGGTTTAGCACTTTTTTTTTTTTTTTTGTAATTACTAGATTATGGTAATTTGGTTTGTAACTTGTAAGCAATCTGTTAACAACAAAAACAACACATACAACATTTATTTGCGAGTAAATCACTCAGATATGCTACTAAATCTTCACTCTGGCGACTAAATTATGACTAATATTAGCTCATTGCTAATGCATTCTCAGATTTTACTCGCCAGTGTGTGAGTTGGAGGCTAAGTATAAGTTTAGCTCAGATATATTTTCACTCGCCGAACACTCTCTGACTGAGCGCATCAGAGTTTCACTCTCCGTCAAGCGAACAGTGATGTTTTTCAGTTCATTTGAATGGATGCGCAACGCACAACGTACCGTAAACTCTAGCGTGAAGGCGCACGACTCGCTGACGCTTTCTATCCAAACAAACAAGAGCGAGAGAGAATAGACGCTCTACATATGCGCGCTACATGTAAACGATATTTGTTGTATTTTGCTGTCATATTAACGGAGTTCCTTTGGAATTCTTCCACTTTTAATAACTACCGCTTTCTCCGGTAGTGGGCGGAACTAATGCGCAAACGGCAATCTCATTGGCTGGTGCTCACCTATTATCGTCCCTGTTTTGATTTCAGCAAATCAGTACGAGCGAACGCACACAACCTGATTAACATTCATAAATCCAGCAGCTTGTTAATCCTTGGTGCGTTTTATATTATTCTTATTAGTAGAATTCGTATCATTATTATCTAATCAGTATTTTTGTTAGTTTTTCCCCAATTTTTTTTTTTTTTACAGAAAACACGGAAGGCCCAAAAAACGCACAGTCCATTTTAGATTTTCTGTTCATTTATACAATACATAATGTTGTGGTGGCTAGTGGTTGCAGCGACTAACTTAGAGTTATTTTTTATATATTTTTATTTTTCAGTCTAATGATTTTATTGATAAAGTTGTATTTATTTTAGTTAAATGGATATTTAAGTTACATTTATGTTTCCAACAAACTTGAAAATTCTGCTTGATAAATGCTCCTAAAAACTTTTAGGGTAAATGATTGACCGTTTTTTTTTTATTACCTGGTTTATATATTTAATAATTGTAAGTTTTATGTTTGTTGGTTACCTTGGATAAACTATGTTATTTTAATACGTGACAGTGCAACAAAATAAGATTCGAGAGATGGTCAAGTCAGGTTCAATAAATGATGAGTTAAGTGCTTTTAGAAATGTTGTGCATCCATTATTATAGTGTGAAATTTTAGCATGCAAATGAATTTGGTGTTTTGAAAACTTCAAGATAGCGGCCCTTAAAAAATCGGCCAGCACATTATCGGCCATCGGCTGACCCGGGACCTCTAAACATCGATCGGTTATAGAAAAACCATATATCGGTTCGATCTTACTTTGGTTCAATATTTGCATCGAATTGGATGGTCATGAAAGTTGAGGACATCAGTTATTTATGAGGCACGGAATGCATGGACATCCTGATAGTCAAGACGAGACGTAATACATAATGTGGAAATCATGTGGATATGTGAAGTCAGAACAGGTCAAATGTTAACTTCTGTAAAAAGAGGTTTATCACCCAAAATGTAAAATTCTGTCCTTCCCCCCACCCCCCCCCCCCCCCCCCCCCCCCCCCCCCCCCCTTTCCCTCTGTCAACTCATACACATATAGTACCAAATCTGTATGACTTTCTTTTTTCTGTGGAACTAAAGAAGATATTTTGAACATTGCCGAGGTCCAAAGAGCATTGGACCCCATTGACTTTCACTGTATGGACAAAAACACTGAGACAGTTTTCAGTGTCTTTATTTTTCTCAGAAGAAAGGAGTATTAAATGACATTTTATTTTTGGGGAAATTCTGATGCCCATTTTTTCATTTAAGAAATGATCATTGATCTCTTCATAAATTGATCAGAAAAAGTCCACAACTTTAAATGAGTCCGCATTGTTCTAGTCTTGCGTAGCCAGACCTTCAGACTGACGGCAGAAGGTCTGGGAACCTTGGCCGCTTTGAAAGGCCAAGGACCGCCCAATAGGCCATATTACTGACAGGTAAAACAACCAATCATGTTTCTCTTTCTCCTGTGTCATGTTTAGGGGCGTGGAAATGTCCCCACAATAACAGACCAGTGTGTAAAACTCTTGGACATATTTTAAGGAGTCTATGCTGCGAACTTTACATATTTCACGTACTTTTGAAAATCCAGCATTTAGTTTATCCTGATAAGCGCTCATTGTGATGGATTTCTTCTTCCATGAGGGGGTTTGGCATTATGGCATCTTTGTTTCCAGGTGGAACTTTAAAGAACGTGATGCATACGTATTATGGAAATCCAGTAGAATTCGACCAATCAGATGGCGACTTCGAAACTCCTGAAGTGTTTCCAATTTTGTCTGCCATATGCATCAGATGTTCAGCCAACGTTCCAAAGTTCAGCATTGTTCACACCAGTTTGCATTGCTTTTTATGCTTCACTGTTGTCATTTAGTGGTAAGGCATGCTGACCGTATCCCATACCTAGAACACTCAATTTTTACTTTTGTTGAAGTGGTGTAGTGTTAGGTTTGGGTATAGGGTTGGAGAAAGTTTTTGAAGAAACGGACCAAAATTGTCCTTATTCATTGGTGATGTTTCCCTCCAGAGAGCTGTTACTGTAACCACTCATTGTGCTTGTTTGGGTTCACTGTAGATTGTCTTCTAATTTTAGCAAGATTCTGATCCTCACAAGTCAACCCAAGTATTTAAAAGGCTCATTTGATTCAGTCTGTTTAGAAAGTTCCTTGTATGTCTGTTTACTTTGAAATGATAAGCTCACAGCATATGGTCCCTCAGGCACTCAATGAACATATGCTTGGACAGAATGAACAGCACAGTTGTGTGGAGTGTTCAGTTCATTGTTGATTTATGAGACAGCAATATATTACAGTGTTAAATTAGGGAAGTAATTGTAATGTTTTTAGTTTCCATGTGATTTTGAGTTGAGAAGCATGTAGTTCTGATGTTTTATGTCAGAGCTTCATTGCTGTGGTAGATCTGTATACTAGGGCTGTGCGATTAATCGAAATCGAATCGAAATCGCGATTTGAGACATCGCAAAGCCTGCGATATGGATGCGATATTACTCTGTTCCAGAGCATATGCATGACTGCCAGCATTGAGTTGCAGTCTTACTTGCCCTGGGCAAGAGTGAGCGCACCTCCGTTCTCCCCAATCAGCACTGCTCTAGCCAACTGCGTAAACAAAAAAAACAAAAAAACGGAATGCGGGACGGGAGAGAGACAGAGTGGGATTATGGCGTCTACTGGGTCAGATCGATAGTTAGGCAAATTAAAACTAAAGAAAACCGTATGCAACTTAAGCTTTGAAATGACAGACAACGAACAAAAAAGGTAATTTGCAAGAGCTGCGTCACAGCGCATAACAAAAGCTCCCTCATCAGTTCTGTTTTCAGTACTGGAGAATAAAAAATACATTCTTAGATGTTTTTGTTAGTACGTGAACGATATCTTACACATTTTATCTCCCCAACACGTTAATTTGAAATAAGTTTATAATGCATGTTGGCTATTCCCAATTCAGAAGAGTGCACACACAGCCTATGTCTGTGAATGCTTCTCATACTCGCTTCTCTCTGCCCCTGCGGCGCGAATCCACGTCACGGATGAGCGTCATGCTCTGCCGCAAAGACGCGAATTCGCGCGAGGCGACGCGAATGACGCGAATGCGAGATATTCGCCTCAATCGCGTCTTTCGCGCAAGTTCAAAAATTTCAACTCGAGCGGAAAATTCGCCTAACGCATTCTCGCGCAAGCCAATCAGCGAAGAGAGCATTATTGGAAGTCTGAGTTGAATCAGACATAGAAAGATGAGCAGTATTGCAGCCGTCTGGATTATATAGGTCTGGGCCTAGAAAACAATTAAAATTAGTTGGAGTGGGTAGTTGTATTTATAGCATGGCTACAGAGATGCTGCTATAAATAATAAAAATAATAGTAATATCCGTGTTATATCTACAGTTAGTTAAAATGTACTGCACACATAATCCAGGATCCTAATGTGTTCATCGCATCGGATGGTGCTGTGAAACCCAGGGACACGCGAGTGACATGAAAAACATCCCATGAGTAATCTAGAGCGAGTAGCGCGATGCGCATATTCACTTTGTTTCTGGTGTGAACGCACAATTAGACTTTCTGTGATGGTTTATATTGTTTTATTCATCAGGGTAATGATGCCCATACTGTGCTGCACAGTATTGACAATATTGAGCTGAAACTTGACTTTGCAAATTTAAAATCGCAATATCTGTCAAAAAAATCGCAAATTGATATTTTCCCCCAAATCGCACAACCCTACTGTATACTGCTCGTGTGAGGTTTCAGTAGGCTAAATAAACTTAAAAGAGTGATGATCTATTTGTTACACTCAAGATTGGATTTCGCCATAGGGTGGAACAATCATGTCTGATTTAAAGTATTAGCTTGATGGCTTTTCTAGTTCTTATCAACCTCATGAGTGCTTAGCTACTGTATATGGTCATTGTGAAGTGGATTGTGGGAAACTGTTGTAGATATTTTGTGTGCAGTGCAAATGATTTACTTGTCCTTGAGGGAAAATCCGTGGTTTGCTGAATGAAGATGTCTGCTGCTGCAGCTGCTCACATGCAAACACTGATTTATTGTATGTAGACTAAACCTTGTAAAATAATCTTCTGTAAATTATTCTCATTGAAACTCTGCATTAGCTTTCCTCACCTCTCATTGGACTGTTTATCCACAAATAGATTACAATAGTTTTATGGCTTGTGCAGTAGTGGTAGTTTTGTTTACAGCTGATCTTTGAAAACTGTCTGCTATCAGCTCTTAATAGATCCTTTGACAGGCTGTGGAATGTAGTCCCCTCACACGCCAGACCATAATCCTTTTCATACCATCACAAATGACCTTAGGGGAGCGATAAATACCCATAATGCTTTCCTTCACTACAGAAGAGGTTTATTTATTTAATGATGTCTTATCAGTTTTACTGACATGATAGATCCGATAATACACACCAGGGCTCCAGACAAAAAAATCGAGTAAGGAGCATTGGCTCCTATGTGAAAAAAACTTAGGCGACAAATTATTTTTTTAGGTGCCACAGAATAAAAGCACTTTATTTATTTTTATTTATTTACATTTCAATCATACGATCATGTGTTGGCTCATCTTTCTGGACTTTATCAGCATTTTAATCCTTGTAGATGTCCTGGGAACTAAGGTTCACTTGAAGTGGGAACTAAACGTCTTTTCCAACTATATATAGTCACAAAGAATTGTTTATTACACAAAATCTGTACCAAAGCATCACTTGGCCATTGAGTGTACACTTTTAATAATTGCAATTTAATACATTTAAATTAGTCCAACTTAAAATAAAAAGTGAACAACACATTTTCAAACTGTTATTTGCCGGTGTAACTCAGAATTGTCAAGTTCACTTGACTTATTTCTTTCATTATGCATGAAGTTTATTTACTTAATGTTTTTAAGTCAACGGGTTTCCTCAATTTTTTGTAAATTAAAAAAATCTTTCCTCAAAAAGTAAAGTAAACTGATCGCTTTTTACAGTGTAGTTTGGGCTCCTCCTCAATTCATCCTATAGAAATGTTGTCATTTGTCTTTCTCGCATCCAGTCCGTTTTTCTTCATAAGTAACATGCAATTTTATAGGACGTGTTGAGTTGTATCTTTAGCTTGCATTCTTGCATTTCTTATGATATAGACAACAGGTTAAGTAAAATATTAATATACAATATAACAAATTTTGCAAAATGCTCCTCTTTATAGTTATTTTTCTAGATGACTGATGAGCTTATGGACACCGAACGGTTAAATATATATTACGTTGCAATGTTTACAAGCTTTACAAGTTTTCCGCAGTTTGATACAGAATGAGCGATTACATGAGACATTTCAATAAGTTGTACTGTAGGCTCTCTTATAAAATAACCTACCTTTTGATGTTAATTCATGTTCGTAGGCTAGCATAGTAGAGAAAGATATAATGGGTTCACTTGCTGCTTGAACTGAGGCGCTAAAGCGATCATGCCTGCCACATTAAAGAGCACCAAAACTGTATTTATTGTATGAATTTCGTTATGAATTTGGAATAATTTTAAAGCTGATACTTTGTTTATTAAAATGTAACAAAGCACAAAGCTTATTGCGATTTACTGGACGGCAAGTGCGCTACAAACAAAATGAAGTTCACGCATTAACAGAACACATCATATAGACTAAGATCTTGATAAGAAGCCATATTAGTAATGATTATAAACGAGAATTGTTAACGATATCGATTTTCATGCACATCTCGTCAGTAAAGCCGCTTCTGGTGATTCTGACAAGCTACACAAAATCGCGTTCAAAATCGGCAGTGAATCGCCTGCGATTTTGTGTAGCTTGTCCGTGCACTACGGCTCTGTGTAGTAAATGCCGCTCA